>JAYESA010000004.1:75426287-76818369 GCA_036927795.1 Iris macrosiphon
GGAGCACTCCGGCTATTATGAAAATGTCCAGTGGCATAGGGAGGGTAGCACTAATAGCGCTACCGCTAAAAGGGAAATGTTAACCTTTGCGAGAGTCTTCGTTGAAATCAATGCGGTATACACGTTATCGGACAAATTGGAGATTGGACTATCGACATGTGACTTTATCTTCCAGAAAGTTGAATATGAATGAGTTCCACCCTATTGTCGAACTAGTAGGAGCTTTGGCCACATTATCTCAGTGCCAGGATACGAGAGCTTCTAGTGGTGTTCACCATCAAGGCCCTAGGTCTAGCCTGGGGGATGAGACCCCAATGTGTGTAGGGGGGGGTGGGGGGGTGGGGGGGTAGTACCAACTTGGAGGACCCGAACAATAACGGGAATAGTAGAGCGGCTACTTTGGAGGCCACCAACATGAAAATCGATAAACAGGAGAACCAGAGGGTTCCTCAACCTATGGTGTTGGGGAAGAGGAATGAAGTAGAGGCTGATCAACTAGACCATGAGTCGGAAGGGAGGAGTGAGGGATGGGCACGGAGACCCTAAGGGCTGTGGTAGTGTGCAGAGACGTTACTTAACAGAGGGAAGATAGGGTTTGCATGGGATAGTAGATTCTAGCATGGCCATCTTTAGGGCCAAGATAGTTGGGCAAGAGGGGTACCATGTCAAAGTTAAGAGAAGACATGAAAGTGGAGGAGTGTTGTGCATTGTTCCGTCGGCAGGTCATGTCACGTCCCGATTTCGTGGAATCGATAGTCGTCCCCTGGGCGTAACGCCGTGCGTGCCTAGATTGCACTCCGCACAAGGCCAAGATATTTTTACATAACGAGCACATATTCAGAGTACGCAGATAATTGAAACACAAAGTTGAAACATGGAAAAGTTATTGATAGTGAACATCTTTTACAAACTCTTGAACGAGTCAGATAATTGCCGCACGGACTTACAAAAGTGGACTCAAAATGAGATAGCCGTCTTGTACATTACATCATTTACTAAAACATTCAAAATGTTAAGACCTCCAGGCGGGACAATCGCTTTTCCTCGGAGCTGCATGAGTTAAGTGTGCTAGCTCCTGGGTCTTCAAAATGCTTCAACAAAAGCACGATCAGGACGTGCCAGCAGCTGGACTGGATTAGGAAGTGACTTCAGCTCCTCGCAGGATCTTGGATATGGCAGGCCAAAGTCGAATCCAAGATGGGGACGGTAAGAGCTCGCATGATGGACTCTCTATTCCCCTTAGGGAGAGTTTGCGTGTCAACAAGGGAATCAACCATCGTCTTTTATGACTATTTTCACGTGGAATGTGAGGGACACTAATTCAATACGTAGGTGGATGGATATTATGGACTAAGTCAAGAAGTCCAAGAGCTCTATTATCAACATTTTGAAGTTAAAAATCAAGTCCGTCTCCAAGATCAAGAGGAGAACCCCTTTGCATTAGGATTTCGTCCACAATTTTGATTACGGAGATATGACTCGTGTTTGGGTTATGCGGGACACTAGGATTTGGCAGGGGGACATGGTTCAATGCTTCGACTAAATGATCACTATTAAATTCACCAACATGGGGGGTTTCAAAATTGTGGTTGGAGCGGTTTATGAGCATAATGACCGAATGCAGTGGTTAAGGCTGTGGAGAGAGATCACGGTCACCAGTACTATGATAGGGGACAAATGACCTTTCGTCGTTGTGGGGGACTTCAATGCTATCATGTATGCCAATGAAAAGAAATGGGGACGACCGGTTCAGAAAGCTATTTTTCCTGATTTCTAAAGTTTTTTATCCTTTTGGCTTAGTTGCATGGTATGGTCATATATGGACTTAGAACAACCAGACTATTCTTTAACCGTATCCTCATCCAACTGGACCATGCTCTGTGTAATGGTCGATGGATCGATATTTTTTCACTTAGCCGAACGAAATGTTTGCCTACAGACACCGGTGACCACTCTCCTATTGTGATCAGATTGGCGGAACAGTCGGTTATCAAAGAGAGGCCGTTCAGATTCAACAATGCGTGGGTTTATGTGGAGGGACATGAGGAAGTGGTTCACATTGGCTGGAATACCTTGGTGCGTGGCCCAGTCCAGTACATGTTTGCTTCTAAGTTAAAATACATCAAATATTGGCTCAAGGAATGGAACATGGCGAGACATTCTCTGCCTCTCCATGAGCTTGATAGAGGAATGGAACACAACGAGACCGATTAGTTGGGAGGAGTTTTGTCGGCCTAAGAGAGAGGTAGATGTAGGTCTGAGATCACTTACTCTTCTTAGAGAGACGGCCTCCTACAAATTGTTCTGGAGATTCCTCAATGGCAAGTTCTTATGGGCTGAATGGATCAGGGGGAGATACTTCCCTAGTGGTGACTTCTGGTCGTCTACGACCAATAACAACTTCTCGATGATGATTAAATCGCTCCTAGCTTTGAGAAGTTCGATGAAAAATAAATTGATGGGTTATCTGCTCCGAGAACCAGTCTAGCCCATGGCATGATCCTTGGATAAATCACGCCAGCCTGATTGAGAGGAATAGCTGTCATGTTTATGAGCTAAGGGGTACAACCGAGTCGGTTAGCTGCCTTATCTAGGAGGGGGAGTGGAATCTTCAGGATCACTTGATAGAGGCTGCGTATGTAGTTGATATTCGCACGGTGGACATGAATAGAATGGGCACAAAGGGTTACTAGGTGTGGGAGGACATGGAAAATGGTAGTTTCAGTTTCTGGACTGTTTTAAACCGAATAAGATCCAGAGTTGAAGGAGGTGATTGGGCGGAAGTGGTTTGAACCAAAGGAGCAACGGTCAAGATTTTCTTATGCCTATACAAAATAATTCGTAATCATCTGCTTACTAGGGACAACCTGAACATGTTTGGAGTTGACTGTATGGATAAGAAGTGCTGCCTGTGTGGGTATATGGATGAATTCAGGGACCATTTTTTCTTCGGGTGTGACTTTGTCTTGGAGATTTGGAGTCAACAACGCACTGACTTTGGGCTGCCTACCACGCACAATAGGGATCTCTCGTCGGGATTGAATGAACTCAAAGTGCAAAAATGAAAAGGAACAGGAGCGTACCGGAGGATACGACTAATATTCGGTGCGGTGGTTTGGCACGTCTGGAGACAACGGAGCTGTCGTATCTTTGAGGGTATTGTCCTTAGTAAATATGTTGTAGAAAGAAACATAGAAGCTGACATATATATTCTCTACCTTAGATGATAAGATTTTATGATATGGACAGAATTATAGTTTTGTAATTTTTGAAGTTCTCAATAATATTCACCTTTTTCGGGGAAAAAAATTTCTTAAATATTGTTTTGTTGTTTCCTGTTAATTTTGAATGATATATATATATATTAAACATTTTTGAATTATTCCTTGCACTAGATATTTTTGTTCAAATTTTTTTTTTTTTTTTTTTTTTTTTTGCTTTTAGACAAAACACCAGGATGGAGGGACCATCCAGAGTCCAAATCAATTTAGGATTAGGCTTAGTTATTTTTAGTTATAATTTAAAATAATTTAGAGAAATATGTAATTGGGTTACTATAACCCAACTCATTAGGATTTATCTGATTTTTGGCCTATAAGACATGCATTGTTGAATTTATTTTTAGAGGTTGAAAGTGAAAAATAATTAAAAAAGAAAGCCTATTTAAATTATTTTTCTTCTAATCTTTCTCCCCAAGAAAATATCTATATGTTTGTGATCTTTTTGGATCCTCCATAGCCTACATAGTCGCCTTTCCAGCGAAGCAGCGTCATTGCCTTCGTCGTCCACCATCACCAGTGCCTCTTTCCTTTCCTTCCGCCTAATGAATCAGCACCATTAACATCCACTTCCGCTGCTCACTATTTTTGTCCACCGCAACAGACCCAAACCCATTGCCCCAACAGAATCATATTATTAGCTACTTTTCCATCCAGACATCACCTCTGTTAACAGACAAGTACAAAAATAAAGAAATCCAAAGTCAAAAACCCCTTTGACGTATGAAAGTGCAGGAGTACCAAAATGAAAAAGAAGGAAGCTTAGTTATATCACAATTTTGACATAAGCCCCAACCAACTTTCTTCGTGTACACTTGGGTGCAAAAGCAAAATCATCAAACTTCCGGAGTGTCTGTTTTGAATGTTCCTTCACGTAATGCAAATCTGCAAGTTGGGTAACATCTAACCTTGTTTCTAAATTCAGTTTCTAGTTCCCTACTCTTGTCAAGATATATTGTTGGCATAATTCATAGATAATTATTATTTGCAATTTAAAACTTCTGCATAAACTCTTTATATATACTAGTGGATACGTGCATTCCATTGCATTGCATGCACGTCGTTTCTAGGAATTGAACTCAAGCAACCAAGAAAAACGTCTCCCATCTTAACCACATTGAGTTAAAGTTGTTTAGTTATTATTAAATCATATTATGTAGTTAAACAATTAGTTAATTTTTTTAAAATAATAACTAATGGAGTATTTACAATTTCCAAGCCAACCTTATATTAGTAGAGATTTGTGAATCGAGTGTGTGTCGACCAACCCTCCCATCCTACATCATACTCTCACGATATGAATTTTTGAATTAAATATTTTTAAGATGTATGAACATTGTGAATTATAGTGTACGACTTCAAAAATTGCTAATGTTTACATTGTTTCCATAAAGAACTTTATCAGCACACTGTCTAATATTGATCTTTGGTATAATTGAATTATTGTGTCGATATTAATTTTACATAGTTCCTTTTTTTACTTCTAATTTTTCTCTTGCTGAACTAAATTTCGTTCGGCCGGTATCTACGGGTTTTGAATTGGACTGCCAAAAATAATACGATACAACTAATACTTATAGGAATAGACCAATCATAGAAGGAAACATTTAGTGTATCTAGCATCAAGTAAGTTGTGAAAAGAGCTAGGCGGGCGGGCGCCCGTCGCCTAACGTTTAGCCCGCCTAGGCGACCGTGGGTCAAAAAATATATCACAAATTCAAAAATTTTAATACAAATTGCATAAAAAGTCCATAAAATTCAATAACATGCATAATCGGACATCGAGGGAACTAGACGTGCTCCTAGACGGACATCGGACGGACACCAGCCGCCTAGCGCCTAATCGTCGCCTAGACGGCCACCTTTTAGAATAGTGGCATCAACAAATTGATTACAGAGAATAACTTCACGGAAGGCATAAAGATAAATAGAACCGAAGATAGGGTCAGATACCTATAGGAATAAGAAGCATAGTTTGTAGTATCGGTCAATACCGATACAGTTTGGTATTTCTTGACCCGATACCAACTGACACCGATATCGATATTGGGGTATCTTTTTCAGTCAATTCGACAGAAAAAAAAATTGAACAAAAAAGACCAATCAGTAAGGATGTAAAATCATAGTAAGGTTGTAAAAGAAAAAAAATTTATCTATTGCAGGTAGATATATGCACAACGAACGAGCTGGTTGATATTCGGCTCGGACTCGGCTCGACTCAAGCCAGTTCAAACTTATTCAATGGCCTTTAATTAGACAAGCACAAGCTCTGATTTATGTCCGAAAAGATTAGCAAACCAAGCTCGATTATACTAGTGTCCGAGCTCGACATGTTGATGAACATAGTGGTTTCAATCTTTAATAAAGGGTCTTATTAACGTCACCTAGAATATGGTTGTTTTAAGCTTTTAAAATCTTTTGAAACATTAGTGAGATGAAATCTTTTCAAATCTTTTAAAGCGCCTTATCATGATTCACAATTTTCTCTTCCCTTTTAGTTACATGTCATTTGTTTATTCTTCATTTAGACTAAAGGTAAGCCACTTTCAAGAAGGCAAACAAGCTGAGGCTTAGCTCGAGCTTGATTAGCTTATCAAGCTTAAGTCAAGCCAAGCTTGAGATGTGATATTCATGGTCAAGCCAAGCCGAGCCATAATGTAAGCCCAAGTCAAGCTAATTTATATCATTATCTTAACCAAACCAAACTTGAACCTCGCGTCCTAGTCCTAATAGCAGATAAACAAATCGGCAATGGTGGCTACTATTTCATTTAATTTCAAAATTACTAAAAACAAATAACAAATAAAATATTTAAAATTATGTCTAAATATATAAAATATTTTTTCAAAAATTTTAATAATTTATTAATAGTTATTTGTTTTTCAATACAAAAAAATTTGATCTGATATTCCGATCCAAAATCGACGATAATCTGATCCAAAACCAACGTTATTGTCGATACCGCTGATCCCGATACTCCTAGAAAGTAGGAAGGAACATTGTTGCTAGTCTCCTGGCATGGGATGCCTTCTTTTTTATTTCAAGAAAGAAAATATTTTTCTTTTGCTAATAGAATATATTTAGTTTCCTGAATAGTTCTTTAAATGGTTGAAATACTCGATAAAAGATAAGTGTTAATAGAAGAAGGCACTGCTATGTTGAAACAGGTTGGGGGGTGGAGCCAGGTGTACAAAGGGCTCACTTTCGTCACTGTCAGGGGAGCTGGGCACGAGGTTCCTCTTCATCGACCCAAACAAGCTCTTGTACTCTTCAAGGCATTTCTTTCGGGAAGTCCGATGCCTACACTCACAACAGTGGTTCAGGACTCTTGAGTTGCTTGCTGGATCTCAAGCTTGCTCGGTGGATGCGATGTCTGACGCACTTTCTCCAACTTTTTCACACCCTCTTGCCAAATCCCATACACTTTGGTATCTATTCTTGTGTTATGTTAAATGTGCAAAAAGCGCATTTCTACCACATTGTGTATGTTGTTAGATGTATTCTACCACATTACCATCTAATAATTTGTCATTCTGATTGTTTGATGATGGTACGTGTCTTACTTGATCCTTAATATGGAGACGTTACGGAGTGTGCCTAAACAGGCAGCCATAAACATCATAGTCAAGATAGATCAACTGTGCTATTTGGCACCGTCCCATGCACCCGCAGCTGCGGAGGGGGTTAGGGAGGCCGGAGGCGGAGAAGGTGGGAGAGTGGTGGCGGTGCAGGAGGGGGAGGGAAGCTGCAGTGACGGAGCATGAGGCGAGGGAGGAGGAGGCACAGTACTCCCCTCCCCGGCCCTCCCCTTCCTCTTTCTCCGTCCTTCGGACTCTCCGGCGGCCTCCGCATACTCCTCCGCACCCGAGGGTGCACAGGGGACGTACATCCGGCCGTGCCAAATAGTTTTTAACAACTAGATTGTTTGAAAGTGTAAAGAACTGTGAAAGTGACTTGATGAAAGTGAAGTACGTATGCTTTTGCGTTTCATACTACTTGTTGTCTACTGAAAATGACTTTCAATATTTGGATATATGATATTTTTGTAACATGGAAGTGATCATTAAATTCACACTTCCGTGTTGGAATTACTAAGAATGTTATAGTAAACTAAAAAGTGCATTATAACAATAATAAAAATAATTAATTAGGTACAAGACTAATAATTATTTATTAAAACTATTATTTAACATCTTTTAATTTCAATACTAATAATAAAACACAAATTTTTTATTAACTAATCATTTTAATTTTTTTTTATTTATGTATAATACCAAATATTTATAATCTTAATTAAACCAAAGAAGGTTACTTTTTTTATTTGTGTATATTAACAAATATTATATTATCTAATGATAATATAATAAATAATATCTAATGATAATATACTAAATAAAATTATTTTATTTTTTTATTTATGAAAAAGTCGTGGGCTTAGAATTAATGTACTATTAGAAATTAGAATATTAAAAAATTAATGTAAAAAAAGGCAGTGGGCTTAGAAATTAAAAATAAAAAGACTTTTTTTTTTTTTTGGGCACTTCGGCCCATACCCGCATTTGAAAAAGAATCAAACAGGAAAAAAATAGCTATTTAATGGCATCAGTCAAAAAAATTGTACGAGTTCAAGTCTCCAGTTCCAGGTGTAGACAGAGAGAACCAAACACGCCCCTACAGAAACAATACAGAAACAAGATAGTTATGGAAGTGAAGATATGGGCACAAAGCACACTAGCACAGGACTTTTGTCCTGGCCCACATGTCAGTGGTCGGGATTGGAGACCTGGTGGCCCCAGGGTCTGTTAGGATTTAGGTGTTGTGTGTTACTGATAAATAAAAAACACAGTACTATAAAATGTTACAAGATCGTACTGTTAAAGCAGCGCTTGTATCATACTTGTGTCAGCCATATTGATCAGCAGCAACTTGTGATAGCTGCCATGATCACTTTCATGATTGAGCAAATAAATGTACAATCAACATTAATATTTTGTCTAAATTTGAATTGAAAGGAGAAAAACAAAATGTTCCTGTGAGTAGGCTCTAGCTAGCTAGTTCGGATTGGATTGGATTGGATTGGATTGGATTGGATTGGATTCTATTCTATTCTATTTCTTCCTCTTTGATCATATTTGCCATTTGTAAGCTCTCGGCATCCATTACTTGATTAATGGAGGATCTGAAAACAATATCCGGGGGGAGGAGCACATCTGAGTGATCCGCTTTGGGCACAAGAAATATTAGTGCAAGGGTTGAAATTCTTAGCAGGTTCCTTATGAGAAGCACCAACCACAGGTTGTTGAAATCGGTTCTTGTAACATGGTGTTGATATGGTATGTTGGGTGTCATATTTAAGTATAGTATAAGCACATGGGAATATCCTGAGGACATATTTGGGATGCCAGAATATGTCACAGGATATTCCATTATGAGATTATTGTCATAATGATTGAGATCATTGTATTAATGACTGTAAGGCTATATAATGCCAATGAGACAATCAATAAAATCATCAACTAATTTCAACATGGTATCAGAGCCAAGTTTCCACAAACCCTAGCCGTCACCAAGCTTCCACAAACCCACAGGAGGATTTTCTAGATCTCCTCCACCGAACTCTTCCACGCCCCCCTCCCTTCCCGCCTCGTCTACCCCCCTCCCTTCAAAAAAAAAAAAAAAAAAAAAAAAAAAAATCTTCACGGCTGCTGCGACTGCTGCTGCTGCTGCGACGGCGGCTGTGACATGCGTGCTGCCGCCTCCTCCACACCAGCACTAGACATCGCCTAATAGGGATGCCTAGATCTGGAAAAAGGGGGGACATGTTCGGATCTAGGAGCGGACGACGAGGACGAGCGTGAGTCGTGGA
Source organism: Iris macrosiphon (assembly GCA_036927795.1). Lineage (NCBI taxonomy): Eukaryota > Viridiplantae > Streptophyta > Magnoliopsida > Asparagales > Iridaceae > Iris > Iris macrosiphon. The sequence goes on from JAYESA010000004.1 coordinate 75,435,432, forward strand.
GCGGACGTGACGTGATTGGATAGACGAAGCATCGATGGAGGAGATCATCAAGAAGCTAGATTCTGCAGAGGTGGCGACGTTGATGAAGTTGTTGACGATGTCGGCTGGTGAGAACACGACACGAACGTCGCCGGAGTTGAAGCTTCCCTCCATCGATCTGAAATTAGATGGACCAGCCACCTATCTGAGTTGGTCACGGCGGGTGAGAAGAACCCTCGCAGGAAAAAACATGGAGGGGTTCCTGACGGGCGAGACGACAGAGCCGGACGAGGGCTCGACAGGACGCGATGAGTGGAAGTCCACTCATATGGTGATCTACATCTGGCTTCTCAACTCCTTAGTCCAGTCTATTGCCGCCACAGTAGACGGTATTGAGATGGTGAAAGATGTGTGGGAGAAGTTGAGAAGGACCTATGATGGTGTGGGGAACAACTTACGGGTCTTCCAGATAAAGGGGGAGATTGATGACACCGTACAGGGAGAGAAGACGGTGCAGGAGTATGCCACGGAGTTGGAGCGTCTGTGGTTGGATTATGATCACTCCTCAGATCGGGCGAGCTGCGGGGACCCTAAGTGTAAGGAGAGACAGGTGTGTCTGCAGGAGAGGACGATGAAGTTTCTCAAAGGGCTGACTGCAGCTTTCGCACAGAGGACGGCCCTACTTCTAGCCCAACCAAAGATCCCTAGCCTTGAGGAGGCTATCTCAGCCATGATCCAGGAGGAGACACGCATCAGGCTGCAAGCAGGGACATGTGGTCCCCCCGAAGCAAAGTCAGCACTAGCGATCACCAGCTCAGGTAACACACGATCTAAGGGAGAACCCTGGCAGGATAACCGGCAGTGCTACAACTGTGGGGAGATGGGTCATCATCGATATGCTTGTACCAAACCACCTAGGGAGGGAGACTCAGGTGGTACACGAGGACCGTTCGGCGGACGAGGATATAATGGAGGACGTGGTCGTGGTCGAGGGGGTAGACGAGGCGGCCGAGGAGGTTATCGAGCAAACCTCCTGATATCAGAAGGGAACGGAGAAGCTGATGGCACCATTACTGTGGAGGACCAGGCACTGGGAGACATGAGGAGTAGAACAGAGGAGGCGTCCACCTCATTCTTTGTTAGGGGCAACGCTGCCATATATGCCCATCCATCAGAAGGTACTGACGAATCACTTGCCCTTGCGTCTACCTCTTCCCTTAAATCATCAGACTGGATTATCGACTCGGGAGCATCTCGACATGTGACTGGGAATGCTAGTGAGTTTTCTTCCTACACTCACCTAGCATCAGCATTCAGACAGCTGATGGCACTTTCCAGCCAGTGGTCGGTAAGGGTACTGTTAATTGTACAGGTTCAGTAAGATTATCCAATGTTTTACATGCTCCATCCTTTCCAGTCAGTCTCTTGTCCATTAGTTCTATAATCCTCCAACTTAAATGCATTGTTTCTTTTGATATTCCTAAGGTGACCTTCCAGGAGAAAGGGACAGGACGAAGACTTGGGACTGGCACTTGGCATGAGGGACTAATATTCAGGAAGAACAATCACGTGAGCATCGAGGGCTACTGTGATTCTGACTGGGCTAGTTGTGCTGATGACAGGAGGTCTACCTCAGGATATTGCATATTTGTAGGAGGTAACTTGGTCTCCTGGAGGAGTAAAAAGCAGTCTGTGGTGGCCAGATCGACAGCTGAAGCAGAGTACAGAGCTATGGCCTTGGGAGTTGCAGAGCTGCTATGGTTGAAGAATATGCTGGTGGAGCTGAAGCTGGATCAAGGAGCCAAGATGAAGCTGTGGTGTGACAATCAGTCAGCTATTAGTATCGCCAACAATCCAGTACAGCATGACAGGACCAAACACATCGAGATTGATAGATTCTTCATCAAAGAGAAGTTGGATAGTGGATTACTGGAGCTTGGCCATGTTCCAACCAGGGATCAAGTAGCAGATGGACTAACCAAGGGACTCGCCTCAGTGAGCATGATTAGAGGATGTGACAAGATGGGCTTAGTGAATATCTTTCACCCATCTTGAGGGGGAGTGTTGATATGGTATGTTGGGTGTCATATTTAAGTATAGTATAAGCACATGGGAATATCCTGAGGACATATTTGGGATGCCAGAATATGTCACAGGATATTCCATTATGAGATTATTGTCATAATGATTGAGATCATTGTATTAATGACTGTAAGGCTATATAATGCCAATGAGACAATCAATAAAATCATCAACTAATTTCAACACATGGAACAGATGAAGAACTATGCCTCCGCCAGTCTTGGATGTTAGAGCTCCGAGACTGTCTATGCACATGAGGAGAGCAAAGAAAGTCCCCTCTATTCCAAGTGGGCACAACTTGGTGCTGAGGACAATCATCGGCATCCATCTGATTCTACTTATGATACGAGAGCAGCTCTCCTCTAACACCACGAATGTGTAGTCGGGTATTCCAAGCTTAAGGTTCCAACGTAGAACAAAGACCAGGTCCAGCATTCCGGAGACGCCATAAAGAAGCTGTGCATAGAACAATATACTCCTGAAAGGACACTCTTTCAGCAGTTTGTGATAGATGATCACCCCTACGATGGAAGCCACTGCACCGATTGCGTAGATGATGCCTACAAATTCCTGCAGTAATTAATTAGTGCATGAAACTAAAGTTATTAATGGTGATTAATTGATTCAGCTAATATATATATATATATATAATGAGAGACTTAAATCGATGTTAATTAATTCGTATACGCATGCACCTGTGAGAAGGCTGGACCAGCTTTAGGATCGGTGAACCAGTAGAACTGCCCTTCGTGTGTACTGATGCTGAGAGCCAAAGAGAGATACATGTAAAGAGATGGCTTCCACACCTGAGGGCACCTTATTGCCCTTACCATCCCATCCACGGCTCCTCCCACCTTATCCACCACCTGCAGTTAATTACAAGAATATCGACAAATATTGTCTGCTATATATCTCTGGTCAAGCACCAACCTCTAAAACTGTCCATTCGATCTGTCAACTACTAATTGGTTCATCATGTACGTGTGGACGCTTGTTCATCCACTGATGCTGCTCTCATGTTTAGTTTTCTAGTTTGTAACAAGCTAGCTGGACCCTCGAACACTACGTACGTACACCACTAAGGTTCTTCAATGTTGCTTTTAGAATGCTGCCTATTAATATGAAATATTAATTCCTAGCGTTTTTTAGGAGAGATCTCCTGATCTCATACAAGTGTGACAGACTAGCAGGAGATTGGGTTTTCTTGGGTGTATTTGCTGGGAAATTCGTTAGTTTCTCCTGTGCGTTGGATCTAGTAAGTTCTTCTAACCTTGATAGTAGTCGGTCTCGCACAAAATCCTCCAGGTTGTTTACGGATACAATAAATTCTCATGCATGTGTTCTTGATGTTGGCTAGAAGCAGCGGGTTGTAACATTCAGGAGGCAACATTCAGGAGGCAAGGACAGTGAACACAATGTATTTGGAGAATGTTTTTATTTCTTACTCAATGTCAAACAAACAAGTACACACATATTTATATAGCCACTATGGTAACAACTCAACCCTAAAAATAAGCTAACCAACCCTATTAAAGTGGATCTAAATTTGACAAGTTCTATTCCTACAAAGAAATGGCCAAATCTAGATTATTAACTAATATTCTCCTCCTTAATCTAGGTTTGATCAAGGTTGATAACTCCAAGCACTTGCTGCATCTCAGCGAATTTTACTTTGGCGAGAGCCTTCGTGAGAATGTCGGCACGTTGCTTTTCAGTGCTCACGAACTCCACCTTTATCTGCCCTCTTTCAACACACTCGCGAATGAAATGAAAGTGAGTATCAATGTGCTTACTGTGCCCATGAAACACTGAATTCTTCATCAGCGCAATTGCAGACTTGTTGCCGACATAGAGCGTGACTGGCTTAGGTTCGCGGCCAGTCATTTCACTAACTAGATTCCTCAGCCACAAAGCTTGACACGCTGCAGCCGTTGCCGCCATGAACTCAACTTCACAGGAGGACAACGCGACAGTTTTCTGCTTCTGAGACGCCCAAGTGATCAGGTTCTTGTTGAGGTAGAACGCCATTCCGCTGGTGCTCCTCCTGTCGTCGACATCTCCGGCTAAGTTGGCTGTCAGTGAATCCGTGCAGTTCATCTTCACCATGTCCTCTTCCATACATGAGTCCATACTCAAGTATTCCCTTCACATATCTGAGGATCTGTTTCACAGTCTGGTGATGCATGGTTGTTGGCTTCTCCATGTACCTACTCACCATTCCGACAACATAACAAATATCCGGGCGAGTATGAGTTAAGTACCTGAGACAGCCAATGATTCGCCTATATTGCGTCGGATCGACTGGTGTTCCTTCAAGGTTCTTGCTGAATTGCAGTTTAGCTTCCATGGAATACCTGGTTGGATTGCAATCTCCCATTCCAAACTGCTGCAAAACTCTCTTCGCATATGCTGATTGCTTCAGTGTAATGCGATCACCCTGTTGATCTACCTCTATACCAAGGTAGTAAGAGAGTAACCCAAGATCACTCATCTCAAATTTATGCATCATCTGCTACTTGTAAACCTTTACTGCAGTTGCTCTTGTGCTTGTGACGATTAAGTCATCAACGTACACTCCGATAATGAGTGCACCCTCTCTATTGCTCCTTGTGTACACAACATGCTCTTGAGTGCATCTGATGAATCCCAGCTCCTTTAAGCAGCTGTCCAGGTGTGTGTTCCAGGCCCTCGGTGCTTGTCGCAAGCCATAGAGAGCCTTGGACAGCCTGTACACCTTGTGCTCCTGGTTCTTGACGACGAAGCCTTCAGGTTGAGCTACATATACCTCCTCTTTGAGGTCACCATTCAGAAACGCAGATTTAACATCCAAATGGTGAACCTCCCATCCGTGCTGGGCTGCGAGGGCAATGATCAAGCGAACTGTGTCGAGTCTGGCAACTGGAGCAAACACTTCATCAAAATCAACTCCATGTTGCTGGACGTAGCCCTTTGCCACAAGTCTAGCTTTGTGCTTGAGGATCTTGCCTTTACCGTCTCTCTTCACCTTGTATACCCATTTTAAACCGATGGGTTTGTGCCCAGATGGTAACTCAGTAAGCACCCATGTCTCATTCTTCTCGATGGCTTCAAACTCCTTCTTCATAGCTTCCCGCCATTCATGTTCAAGTGTAGCATCTTGAAAATTTGCCCGTTCTTCAGTCGACAAAAACAACATCTCTGGATCAAGAAAGGTCTCCTCAGTTTCAGCATATATATCAATAATTGAGCGGTATCTCCTTGGCTCATTCGAGTCTGCCGTTGGTGAGGGTGAGCCGCTCGAAGTTGAGGCCGCAGCTTGTGGTGTAGTAGGCTCCCTTGATGTCATTGCCGCTCCGTGCGTCATAGGTGTTGCCGCATCTCCTGTGCCCTCCGGCGTGTGCATAGCCGCGCCCACTGCTCTCTGTGGAGTGATCACTGTCTCGACAACAGGATCTTCGACTGAGAGTTCTACCCAGCCTTGTGGTTCGGTACCATCACCATTGTTCCAATCCCATCTCCTTTCTTCCTCGAACACAACATCCTTGCTCACATGGATCTGGCTACGTTGAGGATTATAGAGACGGTGTGCTTTGCAGCCCTCTTCCACGCCAAGGTACACCAATGGCGTGCTTCGGTCATCAAGTTTCTTATAATGAGGACCTGCAGTCTTCATATGTGCGACGCATCCAAACATCCCTAAATGTTCGAGGTTTGGTTTCTTACCAGTCCAGGCTTCATACGGCGTGAGCGCACTGAGAGCTTTAGTTGGCAACTGGTTGAGCAGGTACACAACATGTCTGACCGCCTCGCCCCACATACTTCCTGGAACATGCATGCTCTTGAGCAAGCTCCTTGTCGTAGCCATCACGGTGCGATTCCGATGCTCTACTACGCCGTTTTGTTGTGGTGTATACGGTGCGGTGAGGTGCCGTTGTATGCCTTCGCCTTCACAGAAGCTTGTGAATTCCTTGGACAGGAACTCACCTCCTCGATCAGTTCTTAGTGTCTTTATCTTGCTATCACATTCATTCTCTACAAGAGACTTGAATTTCTTGAAAGCATTAAAGGCATCACTCTTTTCTTTGAGCATATACACCCACATCATGCGACTGAAGTCATCAACAAGTAGAAGAAAGTACTTGTTACCAGCAAGTGTAGCGGGTGTAATCGGGCCACAAATGTCAGCGTGCACAAGTTGCAGTGGCCTCTCAGCTCTGAAGCTTGCCTGCAGAGGGAACGGTAGTCGTGCTTGTTTGGCGATGAGGTACCCTTCACAGAGCTGATTTGGATGAGAAATCTTCGGCAGCCCGGTGGCCATTCCCTTCTCTGCCATCATCTTGAGCGCGAAGAAATTCATGTGCCCGAGCCTTGCATGCCACAACCAGGCTGGGTCTTGTACTTTGGCCATTAGACATATCGGCCTGCAAGATTCAAGAGCTATCTTGTACAGGCTGTTTGGTGATCTCCTCACCTTCATCAGCAGAATGTCGTTCCTGTCGTACACCCTCAAGTAGGAACCGATAATCTCCACCTTGCTTCCATCTTCTGTTAATTGACCAAGGCTCAATATATTACTTCTTAAACTTGGAATAAAGTATACCTCCGACAGAAGACGTTGTTCGCCATTCTTGCATTGGAACATGATTGATCCCCTGCCCTCAATCTGCACGGTTGAGCCGTCACCGAACTTGACACAGCCGGTGATGTCCTGATCAAGGTCCTTGAACTTTCCTCGGTGGCCCGTCATGTAGTTGCTAGCACCGTTGTCGAGGTACCACACATCAGTGTCGACCTGCGCTTCTCCAGCACTGCGCAAGTCTGGTACTATCTTCTCTTTATTGAGTAAGACGAGGTCAGGCGTCTCCTCTTGAGTCTCTCCCAGCAGCAATGCGGCCTCCTCGTCTTGCGCTCGTGCTAGGTTCTCCTCCTCATCACGACGTTTGTTGCGACACTCCGACGTATAGTGCCCATAGTTTTCACAATTGAAGCACTTGATTTTTGATTTGTCACGGTTGGAGCTTGAACCGCGAGTCCCCTCACCCTCCTGGTGTTGCACTATTTGGCCGCCACGACCACCCCTGCCGCGCCAGCGGCCATGTCCACGGGGCTTGCCATGGCTCCGGTCGTTGCTAGAGTGTCCATTTCCGCTCGACGACAAATCAACGCTGCCTTTCTTTAATCGCACCTGCCACTCAGCGTGAGTAAGCAGGAGTTGTCCGTTGTTGCTCTCGCCTCAACCACGTATGCGTTCTTCGTACGCTTTGAGGCGGTCGATCACTTCCTCGACCGACATGGTCTCCACATCTACAAGCTGCTCGATCGCAGCAACGACCTGCAGGTACTTGTCTGGGACGGAAACAAGCAGCTTATTGACGATGACAACGTCCTCCATCTTGTCTCCCAATCCACGAATCTTGTTTGCGAGGGTCGTCAATTTTCCCGCAAACTCATCGATGGAATCTGTTCCCTTCATACGCAAAACCTCGAACTCACTCTTCAAGGTTTGAATCCTTGCCTTCTTCACCCGATCTGCACCGAGGTACATTGTTTACAGGCTTTTCCAAGCTTCCTTAGCCGTTTTGTGCTTGGCCAGCTGGAGTAGGATCTCCTCGGGGACAGCTTGAAAAATGTATGCCAACGCCATCTTGTCTCTCTTCTTTTCTACGACCACCCCGGCCGCGGGTTCAATGGCATCCCAAATGCCTTGAGCCTCCATAAAGACCTCCATCTTGATCGCCCAAGTGGAGTAGTTGACAGATATCAGCATCGGGTAGTGCAAGGTTATGCTTTCCTCCTTTGTTGCTAGCGCCGTCGAGTGCTCGACGATTGACATCTTGTTGAGTCGAAGGTACTTTGGCTTACACTTGGCTCTGATACCAGATGTTGACTAGAAGCAGCAGGTTGTAACCTTCAGGAGGCAAGGACAGTGAACACAATGTATTTGGAGAATGTTTTTATTTCTTACTCAATGCCAAACAAACAAGTACACACATATTTATATAGCCACTATGGTAACAACTCAACACTAAAAATAAGCTAACAAACCCTATTAAAGTGGATCTAAATTTGACAAGTTCTATTTCTACAAAGAAATGGTCAAATCTAGATTATTAACTAATATTCTTGATGTGATCTTGTGATTCTTTCTTTCTTAGCTATTGCAAAAATCTTTGGTGTGGGTTGATCAACGGTATCCAGTAGCAAATAGTGCCTAAATCGCACGCCTAACACTCTTTAGTATTTAGGTGCTTCACAAGCAGATATGGAAAATTGACAACCTTCATCACCCTGATTTTTACTATGGTTCAGTTAATGTGTTTTTATGAGATATTTGAACTATTAATATTAGAATTTACGTTAGAGGTCAGGTTTTTGTATGTGTAGATAGATTTGTTGATTGATCGGAGATGTGTAATCAACACTTGATGTAATATATGTTTTGATTAGTTCTAACATATGTCTGTGCAGCGTATCGAAATTAGCAGGATGAATAAGAATTAATGCTACGTTATAAAGAACGTCTAACTAAGCAGAAGAATTTTAAAGTTCCAATGTTGGGATCTTAATGGTTCTTTAAGTAGAAGTACAATAACATGTTGCAAATCTTGTATTCATTGTTCATCAGAAGTTTAATGTAATAAATTTTACTCTTATTTTAGTTCTCAATATAATATTCAATTTTAGCAAATATACTTTTTTTATCAAACGGATTCGCTCGCTCACAATCAAAAAATAATAGCAGCCATAAATTTTGAAAAGATTAAAGACATCATTATGCTAGCAATGCTAATATCGAAAATACTAGAAAAGTTTGAATGGTAGAACCTTGATCTTTTATAACTCTAAATAGAAAGGAGGACGTTGGTTGACGGACACGCGATCGAAAGTGGATCATTGGTGGCATGACGACGGATAGCCCGCTACACCGACGGAGGAAGACGTGCGGCCAGGACGGTAGGCAGGACGACAAGGAGCTACTGGTACCACTTGAATTGGGTGGCGGACGGTTTGGCGACGGGATTGGAGAGAGGAGGTAGTCGGGGACACTCGACAGACGACCACAATAGGGTTTTGCACGTCCAGGGAGGAGAGGGGAGATTTCACACTCTAACCTCAAAAATAGATCACAAGAATTTTTTTCTCTCACAATATTTCATTCATTATTTGATGGTCCAATATGAATAGAATAAACCTACATATACGCATACAAAAGAGAAACATACCAACTCACAAGCAATGTGGGAGTAAAAATGCAAACAAAAGAAATAAACTCCCCACAAAAAATGTGGGACTAAAATAAACCTAATGCTAAAATGTCAACTCAAAATCACATGAACAATGTCGGGTCGGGTCCCGTCCAAGACGCTTCTTGCTCCTGTACACGCATCGAAAATCTCGTATACGTGCGGTACGATGCCCTCATCAACACTATATATTTAACTATAAATCTTGGCTTTGATGCATTATTCTATGTTGAGTAAAAGCTGGATATGATTTTATCTAAAGTTTTGTACACTCTCACTAGGACACTCACATACTAATAACACTACACCACACAACATTCTAATTCTCTACACTTGCACATACTTCATTTTGACACTCTGCTCGGATGATCCCAAATGGGGTGGACATGCCCCTTTTATAGATAGAGAAGAAAAAGTCTAGATTATAGAAGGATCAAGAGATAGAAGATATAAGAGATTTCTAAGAGAAATGGAGGAGAAAATGTGAAAAAGAGAGAGAAGAGAGAGTGTGTGTGTGTGTGTGAGAGAGAGAGAGAGGCTTTTCTAGAGTGATGCCCCCGGTCAAGGCTGTATAAACAAACCACAATTATCTAGACTATTTTGATGAACTTGTGTGGATTCCCCAACATAGTGTTGGTGTTTTTGCCTTTGGACTAGTAAAGATAGTCTCACATTGGCTACACCACCAAGTGGGTATCTCAATATAATACTTTGTATGTGCTGAGGTGTGCACATGGGGTGTGGTGGGGCACATGGGTGCCATGTTGGGGTGTTTTATTAGGAGAAAAAATGATTAACTCCTTAATGAAAACATTTAAGTTTTTTGTCATGCTCTTGGATATTATTCCATAGGAGTTAAGTCCCAAAGGGGCTTAGCGACTCGGACTCGAGCTCAAGGACGCTTTGTTGGCGCACTTTGCACTTAGCACGTCAGCATCGTCGCAAGGCGCTTGTGCGTTTTTGTTGCGTTCGTGCGCTCATTTTATGCTTGGGTTGCATGCGCATGTTGCATGTGTCACGTCCCAATTTTCCGCAGGTAATTGTCCGTCCCCGCTGGACGCGAATCACCGCGCCAGCGCTCCCGCGAGACGATCTTTCCCATCTGGACGTGATACCGCACGAGCGTAAGCTGCGCCCATACAAGACCATAATCCGAACAGGCGGTAAGATGTCTAAGCCACAGAGTCGCACCGATAGTCCGAGTGCAGCGGAATATAAACAAACAGGCGATTGGTAACAAGTTCACAGAGTCGTCAATAGCGGAAGCATTGAATAACACAACTCTAGAAGAAAAACAAGCTCTTTATTGATATTGAACATATTACAAGCGGCGCTAGGCCGAGATTACAAGTCGCTCAAGCCTCTCTCTCTGGAACGATAAAATTGTGCCAAGTGGCTACAATTGTGGAATGATATATAGGCGATGTTCCAACATTATGTCTTGTATATGTGCTTCAGTTTCGGACGTAACGCTCCAAGGCTCCAGAGCGAACTCCACGCCTTACCACACAAGAAGGGGTTTGCGCACCGAACGAGCTTCTCCCGCACCCTGCAAGCAATCTAGTGGATTATCAGTACATGAATGCACTGGTGGGGAGGCTTCTCGCCCGCTCGACAAATCCAAACACGTTATATAGGTTCTATGCACCATCTATTAAATTATCTTTCTAGTCTTGCCTTAGGATCAGTTTTATGGCATAATGAATAGCCTAACTCATGTGGCAGTGCGTCATGCAATATGTGAAAGTAACACGACGAGACTTACCAACTTACCATTTGTCCTTCAATGTCCAAGGCAAAACAAGTTAAACCAAGTACGAGCATATATAATGAAATCCAGGGCAATAGCATAAGCAAACACAAGTGTCGTGAGCGAGGTTCTATTCAGGTGCACGATTACACGGATTACTCGGGTGTGTTGCAATGAATTGCTCAGGTTGTTCAATTTATGCATAGATATCTTATACTCATGATCGTTCAGGTGTTTCAGATTATTGGATGCAATGCAATGACTCGCACGCGGATTGTCGCTAAGCGAGGATAACTTATCTATATGAATATGAGGTCACTGGCTTAGCCATAAATGACCGATTTATAGTCTCATGACGGAATGGGGTGCAACGCTTGATACAAGACGAGCAATTCAAGGTGAACAGGTGATACAGAAGAGCCATTGCACGCCATCCTGCCGATTCAAACGACTATCATTAGTAGACGGCTAGTCCAAGGTAGTATGCTCTACCAAGGCCCAAATACCGAGTATTGCCCTGCCCCAAAGACGGCATCGCATACCATAGCCGAATTTGGCACACAATATACCATTCATTCCTCCTAGGCCGGTACGATCCCAGATTTGTCCGTGACCATGCAAGTCTTGGGTCATTCCAGATTCACAACATGACATGATAATTCTTGATTTTTTTCTGAACGAGTATTGCTCCACGAGCTGTGATTCTTTGCTTTACTGACATGATTCTCGTTCAGAGTTAAACTTGACTTGATGCATTCCCCTGATTTGGGAACTGCTTTGGCGACCTAACGGTCCCGGATACTTGCAGGTTCATATTAGACAGAAGGACTATTTGATAGTCTTCTGGCTAACTAGATGCATGCACGAAAATGATAGAGTTACTTGATTTTGGCATAATTTATGTGACAAGCATTGAAACGAGACAACGAGTACTAAACTACAATGTAAGCAAGCAAACATGCATTTTATATGAAATATAAGCATTTTACGTTGGCACGGTCTAAGGGGGTAGTGCGAGGAGTGAAATCGTACATGGACATATCAAGCGACATAATTCTTAAGGCGTGCAGTGTAAACAAGTGAGCAATGCACTGCGAAGAGTACATAACGATCTACTCGAGGCATAGCGGGGTCTACTTGCACAAAGCCAAGGTAGCGTGCGAGGGTCCATTTATAAGCCAAGTTTTATTTCCATGTTCTAACACAAGCACTATAAGATGGGATTATTTTCTTAGCTAGGTGCGTTGTATTCTTTATTAGCATGCATGGGGTGATTCACCTAGCGACTAGCATGTATAGTCCATATTTTAAGTGTGCTGGCTAAGCAAAGACAAGTTCATCGTAGCCACCCACCTTAGCGATGATTCGCCTCGGTCGAGCGATACTCCGAGCGAGCCTTTGAAAGTCTAAGTCTGAACTCATGAAGGGACAAGTCTGTAAATCCTCTGCCTCAAACGAGTCTTCTCGCAGAGCAAAGCGGGTTGTGTCGTTGCACTTGCGCCGTTTGAATTGGCTGTCCGCTTGAACGGAACGGGTCGTTACAGCATGAGCAGGTGCTGAATGGGTGTTGAACTGGCGCTGAACGGATGCTGAACGGGCGCTGAGCGGGCTATACATTGGGCTGCGTTTGTGGGATATCAATTTTGTATATTGGCTTTTTAGTCCCACATCAGAAAGAAGAGGAGGATGGGCTTCCATCCTTCCCTATATAAGGAGCTCTGTAGCCTCCTTTTGATACACAGAGGAGGCCAAATGAGTCCGTTGAGTCACACAAAGAGGTGACTACGAGCGTTCCGGAAGTTCTCTTGTGAACTTGCTGGCTCCTGGGAGCAGATTGTCGATAGAGGATGAATCTTGCTTTGAGCTACGGTGGTCTTCACCACCCAGCAAGAATAATTTTTATTCTATATTTCTCTCTTCTTCTAGTTGTAAACGTTCTGTCTTAATTGCAACTGCGTTTGAAAGGAAGAACGTGTTTTGGTTCTTGAATTATGTGATGGAGAAGGAATTGTAATCAGCAACTATATTCTATATTATATAGTTCTTCGTTGGATCGAGGTATATCAGAGAGAAAACTTTTGTGTGGACACCTGATCTCGACTTCAACTTCTTGTTCTACCATCTTTGATTAAGCCTCGGGACTAACACATAGACATGCTGCAATATTTAGCACTACAGAAGGGATTTGCAAGCAACATCCATAGGGAAAAATAAATCGGATACTTTCAACAGTTTGAACATTATAATCCGTGATGCTGTGTGTGTTAAGCGGAAAACCATTTTAACTGACCTTCTTCTTCTCTGAAGGTTGATTTGTTCTCAACTCAAATATAACAAATCCAAGGACTACCAGCAAGATAGGAGGTACCGCCATGATACCCAATGCTCCCTGAAAAAAATAGAAACCCTCCAAATTGTAAGCTCAATAGATGTTTCTGTTGAACAAAATTTAACATGCAAAACCAACCTGAGCTCCAAGATGGTGCACAAATATGCCACTAAAGGAGTATCCAATCAAGGCACCGATAGAGGAAACAAGTCCACAAAGGCTCTGCATGTCTGGCGCCAGAGTTGGCTTCTCAATGCTGTTCCTTGCAACGCATGCATCAATTGTCACGTCGGCGATAGCAACAGCACCGGCCATCCCAATGAGACATAGCAGCGCCATAAAGATGGGTAGATTTCCATAAGTTGATATAATGAGCGCAGTAGAAAACCCCAATATACCTGTTCGTTTCAACGTCAACTTCCGTACACCACAATATATTTCATATGTATCTTTTTTGCATTGACTACCACCAACTATACCTAAGATGTGTTTCATCTTCAAAATTTTAAACTGCATTATTTTTCGTATGAGTACAAGTTTGAATGACATAAGAACATAAATGATGGAGATTCTATAAAGATACAAGGAAAAATATGCGGCCTGTACTTTGTGTCAGGTTGATGGCTACTGCATCCACAGGAACCCTTGTTTTTGAACTTGGAGAATCTAGAAAATTGGGTCGGAGATACCATTACCCCATTCTTCAATGCCATAGAAGAGGATCTCAGCAACAAAATTAGTTTGAAAAAGCCAACCAGACTGGTAGTCTTACCCAGCTACCAAACAATTCAAACCAAGGTTTTATAATAGGCCAAAATAGATTTTTTTTTTTGCCCGTTTCGAATCAGAATTGGAGGGTCCAAAACTGTTGAAACTGCCGAGACAAACAAATAAAAAAGCACTGGAACCCATGAAATTGTCGAAACTAAAACCAAAAAAGAGTTTTCTGGCTTACACATGGAATTGGAGGGCCGGAAACTACATAAACGGATAATTATGAGATAGCTCTTATTTTAATGTATTGTGCTTTATTGGTATTAAGTTTAGTTTAGTCACATGTCTAGGAAGGAGACATACTTCTCCTATATGTGTACTCACTCTTTCCCAAAATAAAGGAGTCCATTATTGTTGAACTAAATTCTCAACATGGTATAAGAACATGGTCTTTTCTTGTTGGCATAATCAATTTTTCCTGGAAAACCTATAGCTCCCGAAACCCAAACTGCCACCGATGTTGTTTAGTCGCATAGTCAACTTGGACCGTAACCCTAACTGCTACTTCTTCTTATTCCCATTACACTAACTTTAATTTATGTGGGTAGGCATAGAGGCGGAAAGATGAAAAGATGAGGTGATGATGCCGACTACTCCTAAATATTTATAGAGAAATCAACACTCTTATTGAGAGATTTTAATAAAAATACAAATATGGAAATGTACAAATACAGATTTTCGACTCGATGGACTAAATCTTTCACCTAATATATTATATCAATTCTAGTAGAAAATATTTAGACTATCCTAAAATATACTAGAATTGGTATTGACGCAATATTCTAACTATAGTTTGCAGTATCGGCCGATATCGAACCGATATAGCCAATACCAATACGGTTTGGCATATTCCGATCCAATAACGACCGATGTCGATACTGACGAATACCGACATTTGAGGTCTCTTTTCCAGTCAATTCAAAAAAAAAAACGAAAAGGACCAATTAGCAAGGGTGTATAAGCATGTAAAGAAGAAGAAGAAATCTATCGTAGGTAAATCAATCATTAATTGTGACTACTATTTTTATTCAATTTCAAAACTACTAAGAAACAACATCGAAAATACTTAAATTTATGGTTAAATAGAAAAAAAAATTCTAGAATTTTAATAATTAGTTGTTTTTCGATACCAAAAAAAATCTGATACTCCGACCCGAAATCGCCGATACTGCCAATCTCGTCGATCCCAATACTCATGGGAAGGATCCGATACCGATACTGATACTGCAAACCTTGATTCTAACTTAACTATAGTTCCGGTCAATTTTTGATAGCTTATTTAGCATATTCTTCTGCAGTGCAGAATCAAGAATGCAAAAACATATTCTTCAACATGATCAAAGCAGAACGATACCGATACGGCGTTCCGTCGACTGACTCAGAATTGAGCGAAACTCGGATCACATGACAAGTCAAACGCTGCGAGTCCAATGGCCCAAGTTTCGTGACGATCCGACTAACGCACACAAAGTAGGGTGGCTATTTACAAAAGTCGCGATATGGAAACTTTCAACTGATACGGGTTAATTCCGACGCGCACACACGTCCGAATCAACTTTCGTGAAAGCCCACATGTCCGAATATACCATACGCCCCTTTCGATACAACTAGTACGCGACGTGGTGGTCCCGTTTGGCAGGACGCACTCCGTATCGCAAGATTTCAAGGTTTTGAAAAATATTTTTTTGTCGTTTTGGAAGCCGAATAATTAAACCAGAACCAACATTACAAACTAATAAAAACTAAAAGAACAGTAAAAATCTTAGTTATGTTGAGAAGTTCTTTCAATTAGATTTTGAAAATATTAAACTGGTTGGTGGAAAATTGGACATGAACATGGGTGGTTGGATTGAATTACTGAACTGTTTTGGAACAGTTTTTCGGCCAACTTTCGGTCGATTTTTCGATCAATCCGGGGCAAATAAATTCATTCTACTTGAAGAGATTCCTAGCAGGTCATGTGGTGAGTGTGTACGGATGAACCGTTCGTAAAACGAACCAACGTGGAGAGAGAAACATACTAGCGAAGTTGGGTTATTGGCTGACTTGCTGCTGGTGCTACTGCAGCTGCTGTGGCTTGCGAGCGGTGCTACTGCGGCCCGGGGCGACGTCGGGTCTGGGTAGGGCTTGTGGTGGTGGTGGTGAGTAGATTAGGGCTAGGTTTTGGGATGTATTAGAAGTTATTTATAAGGGAAAGGGGGGAGTCCGCGAGTTCGCGCGAGGTTAGGGTAGAGTATTGTACGCAGGTGTTTGGGGGGTAGTTAGGTTTATTGGTTTAGGAGTTAGTTATTAGGATTTATAATTAATTCTTATCTTGTATTTAAAACTATTATTATTATCCATATATATATATATATATATATATATCAATTAGAGTATAAAAATTTTAGAAAAAAATATATTTGCACAATAAATAAATTCTAAAAATATTTACAATATTTTAACAAGAGATAAATAGTAGTAAAAATAATTTTGGGAAAATAATTTCAAATACGTATTTATATATTTAAATAAATCAAGAAATTCATTTTCTAATTAACTGTCAAAATACTCTAAGAAAATTCAACATTTTAAATAATATATAATAAATATAATAATATAAAATACACACAAAATATCTATTTTGGGTGAGGGAGTTTACAATGTGTCAGTTCCAGTCCCTCGAGATATGCCAAACCACTGAACCCAAAAGTAAGCGGATGCGCCGATACCCACTATCTTCCTTGCGTTTTTGCACTTTCACTTATTCATGACATAGGTAAGATCTCTATGATGCGAAGTGGGGAGACCGAAATTAGTCCGAAGAGAATTCCATGTATCCCAAACAAAATTATATTGGAAGAAGAGATGGTCCCCGGACTCATCCACTTCTCCGCACAGGCAACATCTCTTGTCCGTGCAGTTAACCCCAAGCATACTGAGTCTGTCCCGCGTAAGAAGGCGATTCCGTATCATTTTATAGAGGCATAAGTAGGTCTTGACTACAGCTCCTTTCGTCTACACCACTTCCGTCCAGTCAACTTCCTCAAAAGTAGGTCGAATTTGGTTTAAGACAGTCCTAAAAGAGAAGGATCCTCTCTCCATATCCTCACAAATCCAATAGTCCTCTGTCCGTTCTATCAATCTCCATAGCGAAAATATCCTCCGCAAGGCTAGCCTTAGTCATACGATCCTGCAGCATCCAATTACCATCATGGATAAGACAATTGACACACTCCGTACTTCCCATAAGCTCATAAATCTGGCACCCTCCCTATCAATCAAGCTGGAGTGCTTGATCCAAGGATTAAGACAGAGGCTAGTCTGATTTCCAGAGCAGATCAGCCGAGTCAACTTACCATTCGCCCTACTCCGCATAGGCAGAAGTGATTTGACTATAATCGAAAAGTTATTATTGCTTCTAGCCGACCAAAAGTCACCATTCAGGAAGTACCTTCCTCTAACCCAGTCCGTCCAAAGAGATTGCCCATTAACAAATTTCCATAAGAGCTTGTAGAAGGTCGTGTCCCGAAGAAGCAAAAGAGATCTCATGCCTACTCCTTCTTTTTAGGTCGGTATAGAAACTTCCATTTGATCGCATGCACCCCCCCCCCCCTCTCCACAGAAAATCAGTACACATGCGTTTAATCTTTTTAATCGTACCTTTGGATAGCATAATAGCCTGCAACCAGTACATAGCAATAACTGATATAACCGCTATGATAAGCTCTATCCTTCCTCCAAAAGACAAGATTTGGGCCTGATAGACTTCCAGCTCGACTGCGTGTAATTGAGCAGTCCCTCGCATTCAGGATATGTGGCATAATTGATCGATAGAGGTAAGCCCAAGTATTAGACCGAAAGGGCACCCTCAACAATACCCATCTTGGCAAGCTAAACATTCTTCTGACCACAGGTACGGTTCATAAACATATGGCTCTTGTTCTTGTTCAGCTGTAAGTCTGACTACTACTCCAAACAATCGAATATACCCTTGAGGGAGTCAAGTGTTCTATTTGAAAGCTCCACAAATATGAGAATGTCAGCCACATAGATAAGATGGAAAAGCTATCCAAGAACGCATCATCCAGCTGTCAAGTAAGAAAATCCATCATAATAGCAAACAGATAAGGAGGGAGCGAATTGCCTTGTCTCAATCCACGTTTACTTTTGAAGAACCCCTCTGGCTGAGCCGTATAATGATAGAAAAGAAAGGAGAGTAGACACACTGTCGTACCCTAGCAACCTAGCATTTGTCGAAACCCATGTAGAGCATAATGTGGCACAAGAAGTCCCAGTTCACCATATCATACGTTTTTCTTAGGATCAATTTCAAGCATGCTTTGTTTCCCTTGTTTGTTAAAGTCCTTCACAAGTTCATGGGCGAAGAGGCAGCTCTCCGAGATTAAACGACCTTTGATGAAAGCAGTCTAATTAAGAGAGATAAGATCCTGTATAACGACCCTCATCTGATCACACATAAGATGAGTAATGATATTGTACAAGAAATTACGACATGCTATGGGCCTAAAGTCACTCAATGAGGTACCCCCTTGACCCTTCAACTTTAGAAATCAAAACCACAAAAGTATGGTTGAACTTTTCGAGAAGCTTACCGGACTTGAAGAATTCCCTACCAACCTCCAGAGTGTCCGACTTGAGCAAGTCCCAATGTTTCTTGAAGAAAGTGCCTCCAAAACCATCCGGCCCCGGAGATTTGTTAGGGTCTGCCTTCTTGACAATAAGCTTAATCTCCTCTATAGTAACCGGGGATCTTAGGACATTGTTACCATGCCTGGAAACCAGCTTTTTGAATTCGAATTAAGGGAAGATAAACGAATATGAGACATGGTTATAGAGGTCTTTGTAATATCGAATCATTTTATTCCGGATACTATTAACTTACATAATGAGAACACCATTGGTATCAAGGATCCCATGAATAGCATTTCGATGTTGCTTAGCTTTCACCGTAGCATGGAAGATTTTAGAGCACATGTCACCATCTCTTAGCCAGTTGTATTTAGCTCGTTGTTTGACATGGATCTGGTCCAAGAACCTCTCCCTATATAACAAGTCCTGAAGCGCAACCACCTCTTCAGTAAGGACAGGATTGAGAGGGTCAATCTGGACTCTATTTTGAACGTCAGCGAGCTTTGTCTCAAGTTCCTGAAGCGAAAGAGAAGGTCTCGCCTTCTTCTACTCCTTGAGCGCAATCTTGATAGACTTCAACCTATGAACCATCATGTATTACGCACGACCACTGACCAAGGCAGACAAGCCCAGATTGACAACTTCCTTACAGCCATCCATATGAACCCCTGCAATATTAAATTTGAAAGGTCTCCCTTTAATGACTGGCTGATCCGACAACCTGATAACTATAGGGAAGTAATCACTTGTATCTGGAGGTAATCATTCCGCACGACAGAATTAAAAAACATCAAGCCACCGACCGTTACAAAGAGCTCTGTCCAATTGAATAACAATCCGGTTGTGTATAGTCTTGTTGTTTCAAGTCCAGATATGACCCGACTTAGTCACGCATAAGAGACCGAAGGATAGGAGACAATACTCGAATTCCGTAAGAACTGCTTCGTGCACCACACATCTGCCTTTCTTTTCATTAGCATACATAATGGCATTGAAGTCCTCCACTATTGTCATCGGCCTTCTCTCCTATCATAGTGCTAGTGGTAGTAATATCCCTCCATAAACCCAACAATTGTGGTCTGTCATTGTGCCCATAAACAGTACCGATAACAATCTCAAGGCCTTCTTTGTTGGCGAACTTGGTAGTCAGCAGTTGGTCAGAACGCTGAATCAAGTCCCTTTGCCAAACTCTAGTGTCCCACATAATCCAAATACGAGCCATGTCCCCACAATCTAGGTTGTGGACTAAAGTCCAATGAGTCGGAGTTCTCCTATTGATCTTAGTAGCAGACCTGATTTTAGACTCCAAAATAATTATAATAGTACTCCGTGATTTCTTAGCATAATCCATTATGTCACCTTCCTATCTAGTTCACCCCTCTAACATTGCATGTGAATATAATCATAGGAGACGGTAGTTGAGGTCCTTGTTAACATTCGAACTCTCCCGCAGGGAAGTAGAGAGTCCTTCTGTCAGTTGATTAGGACTTTGCCTCCCCCTTGCTTGGATTCAACTTTCGTCTGCCATACAGGATTAGGGTAGGCCAACAACTCCTGAGGTAGGGACCCCCTCAACTTGTTGTTCAGCCTCACTAGGTAGGACGCTATGGGAATGGTCCCTCGGGTGAACGCTATAAAGAGCTCCCCCACTTCCCAGTCTAGTTTGAACTCTGACATGATCCCCCTCTTCTCGAGTAGCCTTGGCCTTGAAGATACCATAATAGTATCCTCTGTGTTGATCGTCTTATCCCTCACTTCTACTTGTTGAACTCCTTGTCCAAATAGTACCAAGTCCTGCCTACCGGTGGGATCCCCACCCCCACTCCTATCTTTCGCCTCCTGGTATTGCTGACCCATCCCCTCAGGATCTGTACTACCTCTGTTCCATAGCACCGAAGGAGGAATGTCCGACAACAACCCTGCCTCATCTGTTTCCATAGTATCCGCCTCCGTAGTGCTGTCTACCACCACCTCCTGAGAGCTTTGAACCATCGACTTGGCCACTCCAACCTCCTGGGAGCATACAACCTTTTGGTTAGGCTCGTGAAGGCCTCGAGAGGGATCTTCGTTCATCGATCCACCGTCAGGGTATTGAGTAATGAAGTGTCCGAAGCTTTGACATAAATGGCAGTAGGGTGGAACCTACTTATATTCTACTTTCTGGAAAATGATGTCGTCAGTCGGAATCTCAATCTCCAGCTTATTAGACAGCATGCCCGCCGCATTGATCTCGATGAACACCCTCGCGAAAGTAAATTGGTCCCTCATGGCCGTAGAACTATCGGTACGTAAGGGCTTGTCAATAACACTGGCCATCTTCATGATAGCCGGCGTACTCCATAGTTGTGGTGAGACCAACGGGAGCCTTATCCAAATGGGAACTGTCGCGAGGCGATCCCTTCAAAATTGGAAGAGAGGTCCCATCTTCTCATTGTAAGATAAGAGGAGTATTTGATTATTGATCAGAATAATCTATGTGTTTGTTCAAACTCAACTTGGCCTTTAAATAGCCATTTACAACTCTAACAGAATGCATAAAAGTAGTACCATCTAACCATATTTTAACTAAGTGATAACAAATCAAAAGAATAGATCAAATAACAACATTCCTAAAGACTAGGATTTATTGAAACCCAAATAACAACCTCCTCAACATGATTAACTCTAACAAATCACCCCCTAAGCCTGTTGCATGAGATTCACCTCTATGACGTCGAGTATGTGTCTCATCTCAATGAACTTGACTCGCCTGAGCGCCTTGGTAAGAATGTCTGCTAGCTGCTCTTCAGTGTTGATGTACTTGACCTCAACCTTTCCTTTCTCGACGCAATCCCAAATGAAATGATACCTTGTATCAATATGTTTGCTTCGGTCATGGAAGACGGGATTCTTGCTGAGGGAGATGGCGGACTTGTTGTCTACCTTGAGCATGACGCTGCCGGCCTCCTTGTTCTCCAAGTCACCAAAGAGTTTTGCAAGCCAAATGCCTTGGCATGTCGTCGTTGTCGCGGCAATGTACTCAACCTCGCAGGATGACAATGCCACGACCTTCTGCTTCTGAGATTGACAGCTAATGAGGCTACGATCGAGGAAGAATAGCACGCCAGTGGTGCTCTTGCGGGTGTCGATGTCACCTGCCATGTCACTGTCGTTGTAGCCGATCAGCCGTGGTTCCTCCACCTTCTTTGCATAGCGACAATCAAAGTGACGTGTGCTGGCGACGTAGCGAAGGATGCGCATGACGGCAGCAAGGTGTTCGGTAGTCGGGTTCTCCATGAACCGACTCACGTAGCCCACCGCGTACGAGATGTCTGGGCGCGTGTGCACCAAGTACTGGAGGCTCCCGACGATGCTCCTGTAGGATGTGGCGTCAGTCGGAGGGGCTGAGCTCACCTTTCTTAGCTTGAGCCTCGGTTCCATAGGGACGTGGCACGGGTTGCAATCCACCATGCCACTCTTCTCCAAGATTTTGAGCGCTGACTGAGGGTGATGAAGCCATTTAACTGCTGCACCTTGATACCGAGGTAGAAGGTGAGCAATCCCAAGTCACTCATTTTGAACAAATCTTTCATCTCCTCCTTGAACTTGGCAATCTCTTGTGGGTCCGTCCCGGTGATGATGAGATCGTCGACTACACACCCACAAATAGGCGAGCTGGACCTTTACCGCGTGTAAACACAGCGTGCTCCTGTGCACTCCGGTGGAAACCAAGTGACCGTAGGCAACTGTCAAGCTTGGCGTTCCAAGCCCTCGGTGCTTGCCGCAGCCCGTACAGTGCCTTGCCAACTTTCATCACTTTGTGCCCTGCCTTCGACAACAAAGGCAGGAGGTTGGGTGACGCACACCTCCTCCTTGAGGTCATCGTTGAGGAACTCCGTCTTCATGTCCATGTGGTGCAACGCCCACCCCTCATGCGCGGCGAGTACGATCAACAAACGGACGGACTCGAGGCGAGCAACCGGCACGAACACTTCCTCGAAGTCCACTCCTTGCTTTTGCACATAGCCTTTTGCCACGAGCCGCACCTTGTACTTGAGGATGGCGTCGTGTTCGTCCTTCTTGAGCTTGTAGACCCACCTTAAACCGATCGGCCGGTGGCCAGGTAGGAGGTCTACGAGGTGCCATGTACGGTTCTCCTCAATGGAGCTCATCTCCTCGAGCATCGCTTGGCGCCAACATCGGTGTTTCTCGGCTTCAAAGAAAGTGGCAGATTTCTCGCCAACCACCAGGAGCAGCTCGTCGGTATCGAGCTCGCGGACGATGGTCGTGTCAAGAAAGCTCGCCAAGGTCCTGTACCTGCGCGGTCCGTTGTCATCGACGTCGAGCATGGCCGAGGCGTTGGTGGATGGCGAGACAAATTCCACTCCACTTTGTACCAACAAGTTGGATGTTTCTGCCCCGGATGCCAGCGTCAACGGTCCTAGACTGGGTGCCACTCGTGTTGATGGATCGCCACCCCCATGCACTGGCGTGTCTGCGTGTTCAACATATGGTATGGGGATCATAGTATACTAAACATTAAATGTCTCACCTACGTTGTCTTGCATGTCCCAGTCCCACTTGGCTTCCTCGTCGAAGACAACGTCGCGTGTGACGTGCACGCACTTACCGGCGAGGTCGTATACCAGGTACGCCTTGGTGCCGGGCTTGTAGCCGATGAAGATCATGTGCTTGCTGCGATTTTCTAGCTTCTGTAAGTTCGGCTTGACTACCTTGACGTGTGCGACACAACCGAAGGTGCGAAGGAACTGTACGCTCGGCTTGTGTCCGTGCCATGTCTCGTACGACGTCTTGCCGTCGACGCTCCGTATCGACGAGCGATTGAGGATGTAGACAGCCGTCGTGACCGCCTCGCCCCAGAACTTCCCGGGCATATCCTTTGCCTTCAGAAGGCTGCGTGCCATCGCGACGACCGTTTGGTTCCGACGCTCGACGACGTCGTTCTGCTATGGTGAGTATGACGCTATGAGTTGCCGTTTGATGTTGCGTCCCGCACAATACTTGTCAGATGCTATGGATGTGAGCTCGCCCCCACGATCAGTACGGAGCGTACGCAGTTTGCGTCCTGTCTCCACCTCGGCGTGGGCTTGAAAGTGTTTAATGGCTGTCGGCGCTTCATCCTTCGAACCCAGTAGCGTCAACCACATGTAGCGGCTGAAATCTTCGACGAGGAGCAAGAAGTAGCGCTTACCACCGAGTGTCACTGGTGTGATCGGCCAGCAGATATCACCGTGAACGAGATCTAGCAGGTTGTCGGCACGGTACTTGGTCTCCTGCGGAAATGGCGTGCGACGCTGCTTCCCAGCAAGGCAACTATCGCAGATCTGATTGACGTATTCGATCTGTGGTAGCCCATGCACCATGTTGCGGCGAACTAACTTTCGGAGTGCTTCGAAGTTGAGGTGGCCGAACCGTGCATGCCACCGCCATGCGTCGTCATTGAGTCGTGCTGCTAAACACACTGGTTGTACAATATCAAGAGATAGAATGTACAGTCAGTTTCGGGCACGTTTTACCTTGGCGAGGAGGCATTGTTGACGATCTCGAATCGAGAGCAGGCTGCCTTCGATCAAGACTTGGCAGTCGTTCTCATCGAGCTGCCCAAGGCTGATGATATTGTTTCGTAGCTTCGGGATAAAGTAGACGCCGTTGAGGGCGCGGTGCTCGCCGTTCTGGCACGTAAACATCACCGTGCCACGCCCTCGAATGTCGACGACGGACCCGTCACCAAACTTGACGGAGCCCGTGACTCCAGTGTCCAGCTCGGCGAAGACCTCCTTGCAGCCCGTCATGTGGTTGCTGGCGCAGGTGTCGAGGTACCATGCTTCACCGTAGTGGTTGTCCTCACGGCCCAGATGCACTTGAGCTTGAAACTCGTCGAGTATGACGTTGTTGGTCGTGCCCATGATGGTCTCGGCGAGCGTGTACTCCTGCGCCATCAGCAGTGCGGGCTCATCGTTGTCTGCTTGCGTCAGATTGGCCCGCTCATCGCTCTTCGGCTTGTGGCAGTCGTTCGCCCAGTGGCCGTAGATGCCACAATTTTGGCACTTACCCTTCTTGTCGCGCGTGCCGCTGGACGCGTTGCCGTTGTTCGTGTCGCCGCGGCCACGACCTCTTGGCTTGCCGCGCCCGCGACCACAGCTTTTGTCGCCGTCGGAGTAGGCCTCGCCTTGCTTCCTCTGCTTCGTGCGACCGAGCCACTCCTCTTCGAAGAGGAGAATGCGGCTACTTGTGTCGCCAGAGTTGCTGCCAAGATCGTACCACTCCTCGACGGCTAGAAGCCGATCGGTAAGCTCTTCAATTGACAGCGTCTTGAGATCCACTAAAGTCTCAATGGCGATGGCGACTTGCATGTACTTCGATGGAACGACTCGAAGGAATTTTTTAACTACCTTCTCGTCGTCCATTTCGTTGTCGAGTAGTTGCAGGTCGTTGACGAGTCCCGTGAGCCGCATCGCGAAGTCCTCGACGGACTCGCCGTCCTTGAACTTTATTGATTCGAAGTCGGGGCACAATTTCTGCGCCTTGTCCTCGCGCACGCGCTCGGCCCCCATCCGCATCATCTTCACAGCGTCCCATGCTTCCTTGGCAGTATCTTTCACTGCCAGTGTCCGCAGCATCTCTGGTGACAAGACACTTAGTATGACGGACAGGGCCATCTTGTCGTCGCGGTAGTCGGCATTCCCGGGTTCGATCGCCTCCCACAGGCCTTGCACCTGCATGTTAACTCTCATTAAGAGAGCCCAATCCGCGTAGTTGGTCCGTGTCAGCATGGGATACTTGAAGGTGAATGAGGTCTCTTTCATAGGTGTCGGCGTCGTGGGACTTTGCTCGTCGTTGGTTGCCATAGCTCTGATACCAAATGTAAGACATGAGGAGTATTTGATTCTTGATCAGAATAATCTATGTGTTTGTTCAAACTCAACTTGGCCTTTAAATAGCCATTTACAACTCTAACAGAATACATAAAAGTAGCACCCTCTAACCATATTTTAACTAAGTGATAACAAATTAAAAGAATAGATCAAATAATAACATTCCTAAAGACTAGGATTTATTGAAACCCAAATAACCACCTCCTCAACAGGATTAACTCTAACACTCATAACTACAAGTCTTTCATCAAACGTCCACGGACCATTCCGAATGATCCTTTCAAGGTCTTCCGCCAAACTAAACTTAATGAAATAGAGCCTATTCTCCCAGAGAATATGTCCATTCCTATTCTCCCAGAGAATATGTCCATTCTTCTTATCGGCCTACACACCTGGGGAGAAAATCTCTTGAGCTGCCCGTAAAAGGTCTAACACCCATAACGTAAGCAATAGTATTCTTTCAATACTCCTCCGTTTCGACTAGTCCTCCTTAGTGATAGCTATCACCTTCCTCCCTAAGACATTCTTCGGAGGTACATACTTCATCTCTAAGCCAGTCCAGGCCTACATCTATCAACCCACGAGATAGGAGCATCACTGGACGGCTTGAAAGGAGAAGCTGTCCTTTGGAGAAAGTTAACAGACAGCTTGGGGGCCGGGTTAGCGGTAGCAGCGTTAGGCACAGGTGGAGAGTGGGCTGGCCGCTTCATCGCCGTCAGTACTCCAGCAGATCTCGGCCAAGCCGTCGATATAGGGCTGGACGCCGGACATCCTTTTCTTTCGCAGGCCGGGTTGGGGGGTTGCCTCTCAATCTCTTCTCCTCCACAGTGGTCCAGCGAGCCAACCTCGCTGGACCTTGGGCCAGATATATATATACCACTATAAATAAGCAATGATTCCGTTCCGTGGGCATTGCATTCGCAACACATGGATTAAAATTCTTAATTTATGTATATACCTGCTAGAATAAAGTAGGGGCGACGATGGTAGCCCCAGACGGGGAAGACATCAGTAAGAAGTCCCCAGAGAGGCTTCATGACCCAAGGGATATAGTAGAGTCCCGAGTACATCTGCACCGCGGATGGCTGCACCTTCTGGACATCCTTCCAGTAGTAGTCAGACACCACACGGAACAGCGACCCCGCGAATCCCTGGCTCATTCCGTACACCAGAACTACTCCCAGAACGAAGCTTGCGTTCAGTTCCCGGCACAGCATGCGGATCCATTCCACTGGCTGCAGCAACTGCACTACTATGCTAGTGTTGCCTCCTCCTCCTCCTCCTCCTCTTCCTCTTCCAGCTGGTAATGGGACCTCGTCTGTCGACTTCTCGACCAGATCTTGGGTTTCTGATTCGGAGTAGCTGCTGTCCATCTCAAATGTAAGCTAGCTACAAGCTAGATTTGAGAGCGTTTGGCTATTGGAATGAGAGGAAGAAGAAGAAGAAGTTTGGGAGGAGAGTAGTTGACTAAGCGATGTGAAGTTAGGTGCTCGTTTTTTCAAACTAAATTATATTAAGACAAGTTGATGAGAAAGGTGGACTAACACATGTGAAGGAACTAATAGTTATATATATAACGACCTACAAGTTGCAGCAAGGCTTGTCACTTTCCCGGGAAGATTCAGTTTAGGGAGTGTGTATTCTCTTTTGTCCCCACAACAACGTGATGAAGAGAGATTTAGATGGTTGTTGGATTCCCTCAACGAAACTATAGGGGATTCAATCACCAAAGGAGAAATTATTCAGTCCGTAATCTTTGATTCTTCTCATGGCGGAGCTAGCATCCTAAATTAGGTAAATTAGGGAGGGTTGAATTTTATTAATAGCTTGAGCGACACAAGAATACTAGAATCCTATAGTCTAAACTCTAAAGTACCATAGAGAACCAAATTTAAATTGTTTTATCATTATCACCATTATCAAAATATGTAACATGTTTCTTTGCTGTGCATGCAAATGGTTCATCTTGTTGCATTCGTTTTTTTGCATTGATGTTCTCCAAACATTTGATATTCTACTAAGAGTTCGTTTTGGCATACTTCAGCTGTCACTTATCGGTGAATAGTCAAAAGAATTAGCATACACTATGGCTCAGTTGTCACCATCTTACAGTATGCGATATGTATCTTACAATATGGTAGAGTAAAGTTGTAGAGGTTTTTTTTTCTTAAATTTTGGGACGAGCTACAGCCCACCCATGCCCAACTGTAGCTCCGCCCTTGATTCTCCTCCACGTAATGAGTAAATGCATGCAATGGCAGCCTTGATTCTTCTTTCCATTCTCAATTTTGTATGCCATCAAGTGAAGAACAATCAAGACTCATGGTGAGTCCGGATCACTGAATAATTTCTCCATCCAAAGAAAACTCACACCTAAGATAGCAACAAGAGTACTCTCTCTCTCTCTCTCTCTCTCTCTCTCTCTCTCTCTCTTTTTGGGAATGAAACAGGAAAATAGTTCTCCAAACCGAGAAAAGTTGTGAGGATCGAAGAAAAACGCACAAACCAATATGTCAAAACCATAGTAAAAATCAAACGCAAAAACAACGATATTTACATGAAAAACTGATAAAAAAACCACTGGACGGTGGGAGTCTGTTACCTCCATAATTTCAAAATTTATAATTATGATTTATTTTGTTAAACTAATTAAATTGCTAAATTAAAATGTTAGACAACCTTTCCAATTAGGAAATAGGAATTGGTTAGTGTTAATTACATTTAGTCATGGATAGAAAAATCCAATCAAAACTAACCAAGATTCATTTCCCATTGGATTTCAAATTCAAAGTGGAATGTGATAATGACAAACTTGTAATTTCTAACACCCCAAATTCTCTACACATGGCCGACCACATTGGTTTCCCTCCATAATTTCATTTCCCCCAATTCCATCACAACATTATCTTCTTTCCCAAGTCGTCTCTCCATCACAACCTAAATCCTAATTTCCTTCTCCACAATTCCAAATCAAATCATTCCTTCTCCAAACTTCTTCCAAAGAGGAGCTAAAACTTGGAAGCACAATGAGGGCTTGGGAGGAGCACAAGCAAGGTGGATCGTGTCAAATTTATCTTTCTCATGTTCTCAAATCCATGGATCTACATTGGAGATCTACTACAGATAGGTAAATTGATGCTTTCCCCCAAATTCTATGGTGTAATTTCCTAATTGAACAAGTAGGAGCCCCTAATTGGAAGATATGACCCTCTAAGAGTTGAACTAGGTTGTAATGGACAAATTTGAAATAGATCTAGGATCTAGAATGGTGAATTGGGATACCTACGAATTTGTGTCTATCAAGTGTTTGTGTTGTGTCCCCAAAGGAATTTTGTGTTCAATTTTGGATTGAACTTGTGTCCATCTATCCTAGATAGGATACGTAGCATTTGTGTCATGATATATTTGGATATGCATGGTTAAACTAGTAATTCATCTATAAATTGTGTCCATATGTGTTAAATTAAGTATATGTGTTAAATTATATATATATATATATATATATATATATATATATATATATATATATATATATATATATATATATATATATATACCATTATGTTTGATTGTTAGTTGCTATATATATTCATATGGGAGAGTAATATAGGAATTGGTGCCTTCTAGGTGTTTGTCTCAATGTTAATATGCATAATTTAGATATGGTTGTTTATATAGAATTTGGTTTATGTGTTGCATCCATGTATCCCATTGTGAATCAAGGATTGGTATTGTGTATCAATTGAAAGCTTGGTATTCTATTTGTTTTTGATACTTGTGTATCAATGAGGTGAGATAGGTGTACATATGAGATGTGTTGGAGTATAAGACTTTGTATCAATTAGGATTTGAGCATCCTATAACTTGATATCCTATGTATGTGTGTTGATATCATGTGTAGTGGATTTGTGTATCAATTGGTACTTGGTATCCTACATAGATATGTGTATCCAGGATGTGTAAGTTTGTATCCTACAATTGAAGGTTGGTGTCCCACATTGTGCATGTGCATATGAGTGTAGATTTGAGGACTGTGCATGTGTGTTGTGCACCATGTAGTGCAGTGCAAAATTTTCACTTATGCAGGCAGTGCACAACAGATTTCTACTAGCAGTTGGCAGCAGTAGCAGCTGCACCTAGCTCCTGCAGAATATGCTTTCAGTTGCAGAGCTAGTAGCAGCAGTGTAGAAACTTCTACATGTGCAGGTCGTGAGCAACTACAACAGCACTTGCAGAGCATGCTACAGGTAACAACAACTGCATTAGATGCGGGCTGCAGCTGTGCAAGTGAACAACATTTAGCTTGGGTAGTAGCAATAGGTAAGTGAGAATGTGTGTGGGTATCATGTGTAAACTGAGTATCCAAGTATGTATCAGAGAATACAAATGGGTATTAGTGATGAGGGTGTACTCAATTTGATCAAGAGTGATGGTGTATATATGAGTGTGGGTAACAGTGATACATGAGTAGGTATGTCGATATGGGTTGGTATAAATAGTAAAAAAAGGAAACATAGGTTTTAGTAGGATTTAACTGCAGTGTTCAATAAGAGTGTGTGTGTGTGTGTGTGTGTGTTGCAGGCAACTCTAGAGGGGGTGAATGGAGTTTGTGACCATATTTACCAACTAAAAATAAAGGCGGATAACCAACTAATAACTTATGTAAGCAGATATGGAAATATATATCAACTATATGAAAGAAGCACTGAGTAAGAAATCATAATATGCTGACACCGAGATTTTATCCTGGTTTCTCTTATGGAGGACTAGTCCAGGCTCGAGTACTCTTGCTCCGAGTTAATCCACTATCAGTAAAACACATGTTTTGATCCCAAGGCTTGCAACTTCTTACAGACACGTATTTTGATCCGAAAAGTACAAAGACTTCACACTTTGAGATGGGAAGCAGACTTAGAATTTTCCAAGGTAGTACAACTTCTAATCGACTCACACTTTGGCACTTAGAGCTTGAAAAGTTGTTGCTTTGGAGATAGGAAGTATATATAGCTCAAAAGAGAAGTGATGTGAAAGTGAATTGAGTGATTAGAAATGGAGAATTTCTTCTCTATTTATAGGGGTTCCTGAGACCGAGTTCAGGGAGAGTTCGGTCACCCTAACATTCAAGATTTCAAACGTTGGAGCCTGAAGAATATGCAGTGGAGGGTGACCAGGATTTCAGTTTTGGGCAGACCGAGTTCGGTCACCCTATTTTCAGACTAGTTCAAGTTTTGGTTCAGACTTTTTAAATTGGTTTTAGGTTTGGAATTTGGGCGGGTAATTGAGTCAACTTTGAGTTTAACTAGATGCCAAGTGCGACTCGACTCACATTGGTCCTAGAATCAAAAAAATTATAAAATACAGAAAAAAAATAGAAAAAAAGTTGACGCAAGCTTCCAGCAATCGTCAGTATGAACAGTAGTCATGACGTCGTTTTGTATGTCTTCAATGCTTGTATGCCTCGATTGTAACATATCTAGTCATGCTTTATTTAACTATCAAAATCAAGTTGACTGTGACCGAATAGACCAATAATCTTTCCCATTTTGATATTGACAAAACTGTGACTGATACGCATATGCATAGCAAGGTATAGCTCCTACGTAATGTGTAAGGATAATCTTTTTCAATTGTCACATTTTTTCCCTTTGTCACTACATCGAAATGGAAAGCTCTTCCGTAATTTATGAAGGATAGACAAAGAACAAAAAAATGAAATACACATATCCAAAATATGATAATATTGTAACATAGTTCTCAAACATAGCAAAAAACCAAACATAACATTACTGAAATAAAATAGTGCATAGTTCATCAAACATAAATCTAAGAGTACATACTTAACGAAAGGTAAACTAGGGCAAAGAAAGTGCAATAAAACATAAACAAATAGTCATCAGTAAACTAAGCATCTCTCCTAAGAAAGCGTCTGAGTCTACTGTAACAACTAATCATCATCATGATCTCCAATGGTAGGGTCACCAGTCTCAGTAGAGCGGTTGGGATCATAGTGAGTTGCCGCTGGGTCCAGGTATCTCAGAATATAGGGGTCGTCAGTCCTATTGCTCGTACGAGAGGGATCACGTACAGTCAAAAATGGACCGACTGTGTATTAAGAAAGAGTGTACTGAATGTCAACCAAGATGTTGGAGATAGAATGGGCTTGGAGAGTGGTGCGGTGGTCCAGAGAATGGTAACGACCGTCATTCAGTCTTGAAACGATCACGAAGCATGGCCTGGATGTAGTCTAAAGTAGCTGGAGGTGGAGTAGGTTCAACAGGAGCAGGATGAGAGTCAGAAGAGGACGAGTCACCATTAGCAGGAGGACAGGTAGGCTCAGTCCTACGAGCTCTAGATAAGAAAGCTGGTTTATCTAGAAAGGGGCACTCATCTAATGGAATATCGAAGTGAGCAAAGATGAAAGGAAATATCATAGCGTAGAGGAGTTTACGTCATTTCTTGCAAAATTGAACCATGGGAGAGATAATAGTCTTGGGAAGACTGAATGGAACAATGAAATACAAACGATATAAAGTAGATAGTTCTAAATATGAGACTTTATAAGTTGAAGTTTTCTAGGCAAGATTGTCGAAAAAATAATGCGATAAAGCTCATAAAAATTTTGGTTTAAATATTGGGCACGAAGGCTCCGGCTAGACGAGGATGCGGTACACACAAGGAGTCTTTGAAAGAGTGAAGGGTCGTATTAGGCTCAAATTAAAATTGGGAAATGTCGATAAGAGCGTCACCGTCATTTGGAATACGCAAATCTCGTTCAAATCTTTCGTCAAAATCAATTTTGATTCCACATACCCGAGAATGAATAGCCCCATTGTCATAAGTCAAATTACAATAGAACATACGAATAACATTTAGACAAACATGATGTCTAGTTGCAACAAATTTATCAAGTTGGAGATATTGAAACATAGAATGATAATCATGAAAGATTGTAAAATAAACTGGATTACCAGGACAAATGTTTCTCTTTTGAAAATCATCAAACCATTCAATTAAATCTTCTAGGGTTTTAAAAAGAAAACCATCAAAAACTCCTTCATTTGGCATGGATGGACTGGACTAAAGAGAGAATGTTGAATATCCTCTTGAGGAGGTGGGAAGATGAGGATTCATCTACCTTTCTCTTTTTTTCCAAATAGTTTAGGAGCCATTGAAAATAGAAGGAAAAAAGAGATTATACCACGAAAGAAGTGTGGAAGATGGAAAAGAACCAAAAAAATTGCTCAGATATGAACTTTGAGCACTTGGAAGGGCTTGAGGAGGAAGAACCACAACTTTAGGGTTTTGGAAACTAGGGTTCCAAGAAAGAAGATGAAGATGAGGAGGGGGTTCTCTCAAGTTCTGGGTTCAAAACCGAAGGGGTATGGGGTTTTGAGGTTCAACCTTCCCAATGCATCCTTCTCCAAAACACACAAACTATCTATACACATATGCAAGTATATCTATGTATATATTTATGTATATCAAAACATGCAGTAATATAATACATTAGATAGGTAAACCCCTAAGAGGCATTTTATCGAACACCTAGGGCTGAAAATCGGATTCCCAACCAAGAACTCTCGAATACCCAAATCAAAACCCTAAATCGAGATCAATACCTTAGGTAGAAGATGTAATCCTGTCTAAAAGCATACCCCTAGGATTTAGGGTTCACGAAATTGGAGAAAAACAAATGTATGAACACCAAAATCCTAGATCCACCTAGGTCTTCATGGAGAAACCCCAAAAACGAAATCTAAACAAATGGTGGGTTCCTAATGGCCAAACAACAAATGAAAAACAGAATTAAATGGGTTTAAATTCGGATTCTCACCTATTGGGAGATGGTTTTCCAATGTAGGTCCTCTTCTTCAAGCCTTCTTGGTCCAAACTCCTAGATTTCTCTTGATGGAGGAGAAAATAGATTTCTAGGGTTTGTAATTTCTGAAATTTATGGGGAAGGAAGGGTTTTTCTAATGGATGCTAGGTTTAGGGCTTTCTTCATGAATGAAGAAGCTTGAGGGAGGCTTCCCCTCATTATATAGGACTAGGGTTAGGGTTTCTAATGCCAAGGTTTAATTAGCCCTTCATGTTTAGTCATGAAGAACTTAAATTAATTAAGGTTTAGTCATTTCTAGGGTTTATAATCTAAAACTAAAAATGCCAAATAGGGTTTAGTCACAAGGGTTAAACCTATTGGGTTTTTAGGTCAACCTAAAACCTATGCATTAAGAATACCTTATAATTATTTAATAAAACTCATCACACATATTTATTTACATAATAAATTAAACAGGGAAATTACAATAATGTCCTAATCTGGAAATGTGGTAGTGACAAATACTTCTTCCGTGGGGAGGGCCGCTTGTCCTCCTTGGGCTCGCCTCCTTGGCACACTGGTAGAGAGGGAAGGGTTGGAAGTACCAGGCTTCTGGCCCTTCTTTATGGAGGGAGACCTCCAAGTGGCACAACATAGGGCGAAGGGCAACTCCTCTTCCTCTGGTACTTGTACCTGTTTTTCAAGACATTGTCGGATGGGTGCCTTGGATTGTAGTTGCTGGAATATCGACTGCCTGGTTGCATGTACTACTACTCTTTTGCAGCAGCAATTGATAATAATGCTGGTGTTTGTGGTATTAAACGAAAGAATGAAAGTGTATTTCAATGACAGGGTTTATACGAAACCCGTGCCCTTTGGTTTACAAACAAACTTGTACAATTTAATCCTATACGAGGATGTGGGAGTACAATTTATTTAATCTGGGTATAAATTGCTATAGGTGTCTGATCTGCAGTCGATCACTTTAGCCCTTGGATCACACGATGTTGAAGAAGTGCCGTGGAAGACAGGTAGCAGCTTCGAAGGTTGCAAAGGAGAGTGGATGCACGATGCCAAAGTCGTCGATCCCTACTATTTGTCTGAGCTCCGGAATCTCTCTCTCTCTCTCTCTCTCTTGACCTCCGGTTCGATCTTTCTGGGAAGTTCGACCTTGTTCGATCCTTCTTTCAAAGTTTCGACCTTGTTCGATCTTCCAGTTTGAAGTTTTTCGACCTTTTTTCCCATTGATAGGGGTCTCTATTTATAGAGTTTTGGTGACAGTGACCACTCCGTCGGTGTAACAACCGAGGAGTGGAAAGTACAGCACCCTTTTACACAACGGTTAAAATAACCAATGCCTGTGTATAGATGACCTTTTGAGTGAGCATGTGACGCGTGTCCAACTAAGGGGACAAAACGCGTATATCTGCTGCGAAGATCACGGCGTAGAAGCCACGTAGGTAGGTATCCCTTGTGTAGAAGAGGTTGGCGTAGAAGCCAAATGACTGTCACCCTGGCGTAGAAGCCAAAATAGGCATAGAAGCCGAGTAGGCGTAGAAGCCGAATGGGCATAGAAGCTGAGTAGGCGTAGAAGCCGAATGGTCGTAGAGACTGAGTGGGCATTTGAAGCCGAATGGTCGTAGAGACTGAGTGGGCATTTGAAGCCGAATGAGCACAGATCTTGAATGGGCATAGAAGCTGCTGCGTACCGTGCCAGAGTGCTGATGTGGACGTCTTAGCCGGAATTATGGCTTTTAAAGATATAATCAAATCTCTTGCAGAGATTTGCCACCATCTTGTGCATTAAATGCAGAGGCGTATTTTAAAGGTCTGCAGCCCTTCTGTGCATCCGTCGCAGAGACGTGTCTTGAGAGAAACTGTCACCGCTCTGTGCAATTAGACGTAGAGAAGTGCCTCGAGCCCCGTACGAAGTGCAGCTTTTGACGTGGCAGGCGGTTTGTCTACTACGGAGCGTAAAACAGCTCATATTTGCCTGTGTAAAATAAGGCAGCGTATCCTCTTGTACGCGGAAGAGCAGTTTATGCTGAGGGGACGTCAGTAAACGACGGTTCGGTGATATTTTAACCAAATCCTTTGCATTAAATGCAGAGATCCACATCATACTGTGGTGCGCATCCCGAGGGGTCTGTCCTCATTTCCAGCCATCGTTTGGGTAGCCGTGCAGCACTTTTTGTTAGGAGTCAGAGGTCAGGTTCACTGCGTGACTTGACAGGTTTATTTCGGGGAAGACGAAGCGTTCCTCGTACGCTTTAACGCCGCTTTGAGATCGGCTGAGTTTTACGCCATGGAGGCGATATGGAGGCGATGAAGAACCCTGTTTACACTGAAGCGGCCTGGACGTACTGCACTTACACGGATGGTCCTTTGAGCTTGTACTCTTGATGGCTCTGAAGGCCTCTGTTTACGCTGCTCTGCATCAGTATGCTGCGTAGCTC
Organism: Iris macrosiphon; assembly: GCA_036927795.1. NCBI lineage: Eukaryota > Viridiplantae > Streptophyta > Magnoliopsida > Asparagales > Iridaceae > Iris > Iris macrosiphon. The sequence goes on from JAYESA010000004.1 coordinate 75,471,351, forward strand.
CTCCCAGCGTATTTTTTATGCTTCTACAAGACCCCCTTCAAAGCTTTTAAATTTCTCGGAATTTGAAACGCTTTGAATGAAGCATGAACGGCCCCTCGTAACTCGAAATGTTTCTGAATGGAGCGTTGAAACGGCGTATGCGAACTTTATGGCGGATTTATTGGGGACCGCTGTGATCTCTTTCGCCTATAAAAAGGCTGGGGGAGTTAACCTGTTCTCCCCACATTCCCATCACCATGCAGAGATGATCGCCGGAGTTCGTCGGGTCGACCTGAGGAAGAAGGAGATCATGTTCTTCCAGCATGTAGGGAGCCGAAAAAGACGGCGTCTTTAAGCAAGTGTCCACTGCAACGATGGATCATGGAAGGATATCTTAGCCTCCCTTGTTCGGGATAATCAGCAACTTTGTATGGTGGTTCTTCCAGGAGAAGGGAAGGATCATATTTCACCATACGGCTGGCAAGCTGTATATTTTCTCCTGAGACCCCCGCAGACGAGATTAGACAAACTGTAATCTGTCGTCCTCGATCGAGTTGGGTTAAAGAAGCCTCAACTGGATTGGCCATGGCGTATGGAGGATCTTCTTATTCATGACTGTGGTGGTCGATGAACTGCCATGGAAGAAGAGGAAGACCTGCACCGATGCGAGAACCCGGTAGAACGGATTCTGGGGGCGATCTTCCGACGACGATGATAAGGAAGCCCTTTGTAGACGGGATTTCCCTCATATGTAACCATGAAGAATGAAGAAAAACCCCTTGTAGACAGGATTTTCCTCATATGTAATCATGACTTTGATCTTTAATAAAAATCGTCTTTCTTCTCTGCATATGATCGTTTTGCCATACGTCACTGTGAAGTCTGAATAAGTGTAGCTTTGACACGTCTGATTCTTTACGTCGACTCCGTAGAAAGAGTGCTAGGTCCTGTCCATTTGTGCATAGCGAACAGTCCATAGAAAGCTGTTAAGCATTTTTTGAATATTTAGAACTGTCCTGTTGCTAGGACTGAGGGACCGCGTAGAGCTCTGAACTGCTGCTTCTGATGAGCAAAAATTTTGTTCAGACTTCGTCTTCAAGAACGACCTCTCGAAACTCCCTTAGAACAGGGTCGAGGTTTTGTCTGTCAAACTGAGTTTGCCATCTTGATAGACGAGATGTTCAGACTGGAGTCTGGATGAACCTCCAATTTTGGACCCGAGAAGAGTAATTTCTTAATGTTTGAACTCTGTATGTTTCGGGTACTTTGGGGTCAAGAACGAGTATCTTCTGTGTGAACTCTTTGCAATTGACCGCTTCGGGGACTGTTCGGATATGCGGAAAGTCGTGGAGCGTAAAATCATCAGCCTGTAGCCTCTGGGCGTAAAACACCATCGAGCGTGAAATCGTAGACTTGTGGTTCCTGAGCGTGAAGTCGTAGGTTTTTTGCCTCTCGAGCATAAAAGCTACCGAGCACAAAGGCATTCGGGCGTAAAACCATAGACTTATTGCTGTCGAACGTAAAGCCATAGATTCGTAGCTGTCGAGCGTAGAAAGCTCCTTTAGCGTAGAACTGTAGATCTGTAGCCTGTGAGCGTAGAACACCATCGAGAGTGAAATCGTAGACTTGTGGTTCCTGAGCGTGAAGTCATAGGTTCGTAGCCTCTCGAGCATAAAAGCTACCGAGCACAAAGGCATCCGGACGTAAAACCATAGACTTATAGCTGTCAAACGTAAAGCCGTAGATTCGTAGCTGTCGAGCGTAGAAAGCTCCTTTAGCGTAGAACTGTAGATCTGTAGCTCCTGAAAAGAAAATTTCTCCGAGCGTGAAGTTTTGCGGATCTATTGCTTCTGAGCGTAAACTGAGCGCCACCGAGCGTGAGATCATCGATTTGGTATCTGCTGAGCATAAAGTCGTAGGTTTGTTGCCTCTCGAGCATAAAAGCTACCGAGCACAAAGGCATCCGGGCGAAAAACCATAACTTATAGCTTGCGAGCGTAAAACCGTAGATCTGTTGCCGTCGAGCGTAGAAAGCTCCTTTAGCGTAGAAACTGCCGAACTGCTTTGCGCGAAGAATTTTTCAAATTTGCTGACTGTCCGTCTTTTGAGAGTAGTGGGCTGACGTAGCATCCAATCATAACCACCTATTAATTGCGAGATTTGGTTAGGGTCTCGAGGAGTCCGTCCGAGGATTCGAGGAGTCGACTCGAACTCTATATATATCCCAAGCCTTTGAGAGAAAAACTTTTTATCCGTCTTCTGCGAAAGAGAGCTTTCAACTGTTCGAGTTTTTCTTCGTTCCTTCTTCGAGCACTTCGAGTCTTCAGAAATGGCGCCAAAACAAACCCCCTCCACTAAGGGAAAGAGCATAGGTTCTTCTTCTCATTCTTCTGCCCCAGCGAGGGAGTCTTTGGTCGGGCAAGGTGAACTTCCTTCTGAGCGAAGTATCCCGCTGACGAGCAGCGCACCCGGTCTTAGAGGTAGAGCCTTTGGGGTGACAAAAACGACAAAAAATCCTTCGCACACATTGAACGTGACCGCGCTAGGTCATCTTCTGTGCTGATAGCCTCTTTGAGGAAGATGATGCACGGAGGCATTTTCATCTTTTACGCCCACATTTCTAATATGCCAGCGTAAAAACTCCATATTTTCGTAGTTCCGAGCGTAAAAGCTCTGGCTACCGAAAATTAGCGTATATCGTAAAATTTGGGTTTTACGCTTGTGGAGGAGACTTCCGGCGTAAAATGACCAAATTTGTACAATTTGGCGTAGAGCACAGACTGTCGTTTCTTTGGTCTGTATATTTGTGCAAGATATGTAATGACATATCTTCCTTGCACTTTTGCAGTTGATTTGGGTGAGTCTCCACTGGCCGAGGTGATGGGTTCCGCTGCCGGGATGCTGCACTCGAACTATCTGGAGGATCTGTCCCACGTGACATTTCCTATCTCCGGACCCCAATATCCTGAAGGAAGGGGGATCTTGATATCGGCTCAGGGTGAGCGAACGCTGATGAACATGATCAACGGGGAGGCCCTGACATACATAGACGGTGAGCAGTTCACAAAGCCGGCTTTCCTCTTTGGGGACATGATTGATAAACAGTCCCAGACGAAGCCCAAGAGGGAACCCTGGGTTTTTCCTGCCAGAAATTTGGTTTTGTATCTGCCAACGATGCCGAGGGATTATCCCATCTCGGCTTTCTTCCATGTGACGCATCCCAGGAGGATGTCGTGGACGTTGACTCCCGATCTTCACGGCAAGCCGGGGAAGATCTTTCATCTGAAAGGGGCTGACCAGGGGTCGTTTGTCAGCCGCCCTTCCGGCGTTGTGACGTTATTCAGGGGACTGTGCCCGGGCAGTGTCCCGAGTGAAGACAACTCAGTGATCCAGCCGGTCCAATTGCCGACCTTCTGCAACGACTTCATGGGACGAGGTGGGGTATATCCCAAGGAGAATCCTCGGTGCAATGGGTGGATCACCCCAACAAACCTCCGATGGACTTGCCTAGTTGACTGGGCTTTGAAGCACTTTCGGAGAGAACTGGAGGGCATTGGACTGTATGCCGCTGTGAGTGCGACTAGTGTTGGGTTGCCTCACAACCCTAACTTGTTATTGGCACTGATGGAGCGATATATTTCGCTCACCGGGACTTTCGCCACTCCACTGGGGGAGTTGGGATTGGCCCTCCATGAGATGGCAATGGTCTCGAGACTGCCGATGGGGGATACCCCATACGAAGAGTATGTTCCCACCAACCGGGAGTTGGGGGACTTAGACCCTCGGGCGGCGGAAGTGTATCAGGAGCTGATGTGTCAATACTTCGCGTTCACCGCTTTTTATAACGAGCCTTCTGATTTGGCTCACACCACCAAGTGGATGTCCTACCTCTTCTTCCACCGAGCCAAGGCCGCCAAGTCGGAGAAAGTCTCGGGGGGAAAGAATGAGCCCGTGAACTGTTTGGGCGTGCTTAGTGCCCAGGTCGTTGAGGATCTTATGGGGGAGGCTAAAGCTCCAGATCAGATTCTCGTTGAGGGGGTAGGAAAGTACCCTGAAGGCACTAAGGCCTACAGTTACTTGAGGCGCTGCCGCAGGCCTCTGTCTAAGGAAGCCCAGCTGGCCGGTTTCCTCTCGATATGGCTGCGTCGAGTAGTAGTGCCCGGTACTGCGTCCGCGGACCGCATTCACCGGAATATCCTGTTGCCGGCAGTGCGTCTGGTGTTCGGGGCAAGACTGGGCTTGCTTCCTGCCATGGTGTGCCGTATACAGGCTGGCCTGAGAGCCATGACTGATGGGTTGCTCGTCGATGAAGCTCGGCATGAGAGTTTTCCCTGGATGGAATTACCATACCTGTACTTGATGGGATGGTTAATTCTCCACAATCTCCGGGTGATGTCTCCCGGCTCTGGTAGCAGCTCGGGGGGTAACTTTTTGACGAACTACAAGGACTCTCCCTGGAATGTGAACAAAACTTTGGATTGTCGGTTGGTGTTGAACCTCGGTCACGGCTGGAAGCTCCTCTGTACTCTCCCTCCTGTACATCGCAATCAATCAGGGGTGAGACTTGAGGATTCAGGTGGAGAGAAGACCGATCTTTCTTCGAAAGATTTCAATTGGTTGGTCTGCATTAGACCCTTCCATCTGCTGTACAGGAGCGAAGACCATTGCTTCTTCGAGCCCTACTTGCCTAGTCGGTTCGCCAGGCAGTTTGGGTACGATCAGTTGCACGTGGGCAATGCCATTACCAGCTTTAGGTCCAGGGGCGGACTCATCGATGGAGCCAGAGGGTGGCGATATTTTATCATGGGTTGTACGGGAGCAATCTTCATTGTGCCGGTCGTTACAACCTCCACGGAGCTCCGCATTCTCCATTCTTACGTCCAGTTCTATGTGGCGATTAACACCTTCCATCGCGATTTTGACATGCGTGGAAGCTTCAGGGTGCCTTCTCCCAAGCCTGGGGGAAGAGTTGAAGTCCCCTCGGTTTCTTCTGATTAGGGTGAGGAGTCTGGCACTCCGGATGAGCCTCTGGTGTCGGTGCCGAGGTGTGAAGTGCCTCCGCCTGCGGGGGCTTTGGTAGTCTCTTCCGGGAAGCGACGGGCTTCTGCCCCGAAGGAAGCTTCTCTTCGTAAGAGGAGGAAGGAGACGATTGCTCGTCTTCTCCGCATTCTTGGTATTGAGGCTCCCGGGAGTGAGCCTGCATCTCCCCATATCAGGGATGATTCTTTGGCTGGAGGTTCCTCGCCTTTTAGAGAGGGACCTTCTACAGTTTCGGCCGACGGCGCCGGAGAATCTTCGCTAGAGGTCGCTGTCGTTGCTACTGCTCCAGGTAGTGGAGCGAGATTGCATGCGTGGCTGCGGCAGATGGGAGAATCTTTCCCTAGACCAGCAACGGATAAAACTCCCACTGTGTCAGCGAGCACGCCTAGCGAGATTCCAGTTGACGAACCTCGACTGCGTCTCGGTGAAGGCTTGGCAGAACTCCGGGCGATGTCGGTTGGCCCACCTCCTTCTCCAGGTATGATAGTTCGCATTGCGTCATTAAAGCGTGGTTTAGCTACATCGGCTGCAGATGCGCCATATATACCGTTGGCTCCGGGTAAATGTCGTCTTTATGTCTCCCTTTAGAAAGATTACCATCATATTGATATCAACTTTCTGGTCCTTTTCTCAGGGGATGGCGTCCACGGGGAGTACAGCGTTGAAGCACCTTCTGGCTCTGCTCCGGCTCCTGGCGATGATACGGAGGCTTTCGACTTCGAGGAGGAAATACCTTCTAGGGCCAGCTCGCCTGGAGTGATTTTGTCATCTCGAGAGGAGGACGAACATCGTGACTTCGCCTCTCGCTAGTATGCTGATGACTTCGACCGTCGTCGTTGCACCTCCTTTTGTCGTACCACCCGTCGAGGCGGCGGCTGTGGCCACTTCGTCTGCAATCATTCCCGGAGGGGGACTTGCCAATATCGCGGCCACTCCTGGCATTCAATCGGATCTAGTTGCGCTGACCGAGCAACATACCAGCCTCTTTTACACCGGTTTAAAAACGATGATATCAATGGTGTTGGCGAAGAGTCTAGATTTCGAGCGCCTGAAGAAGACTTCTCAGTTTTCGATCAGGGCTGTCCGGGAGTTCGGCGATCCTGGGGTAGCTGACGCCCTGGAGGCGGTGGTTAATAGTTTAGAGCAACCCATTAACGAATACTTGCAGCTGACTCGGGACAGCTTTGATGCTGAGGTCCAGGCCAGATACGACCTCATGACTGTGCGGCTTTCTACACAGCTGGAAAGCCTGGACAACTCCATCAAAACACATAAGCTGGAGATGGATAAAAGAAAAGCTGTCGTGGAAGAGGCTCTCGCTCTTGAGACGAAGCTCCTATCCGAGCACGAAGGGAACGCAGCGAGGGCCCGCAAGCTGAAGAAAAAACTCGCTCTGGCAGAGGAGTGGGCTTCTCAGTCGTTGGCAGGTCTAGATGTAGCGACTGGTCGACTGAGCGCAGCGCGACGGGATTTGGAGCGTGCAGAAGCTGCCCGTGCGGGCTCTCTTCGGGCAAGGGCTGAGCTGACCCTTACGAACAATCCCGAGGCACGGCTGGAGCGGGCTCGCTCCGATGCCTTGGTTTCCAGGAATGAGAAGATAGCTGCATTGGAGCGGCTGATTCGCGATCTGACTGCTCCTCCATCATGATGTATACTTTCTCTTTTTGCTTCCCCAGATGTAATTCTGCTCTTTATCGGGAATAAATAAAAGTGACTCTTTCTGACTTTTGTGGACCCATCATTTCGGAATGTAAATGATCATTTTTTTTTCTCTTTTTTTTAGGTGAGAGTGATATCAGAGGTAGTATGGACATGATAGACTCTCGATAAACTTTTTAGCAGGATATATCTATTCAGAGGTCATACAGACATGATAGGATATGATCCAGCTAGTTTCATTTTGGGAGTTGTTTTGTCAGAGTTGAGATCCTCGCTATATTCCACTCGAGCAGGGGAGATTAAGCATAGTACCTTTTCAGGAATTTGCCGTTTATAGGAGCCATTAACAGGTCTCCATTAGGCTGGGCTATCCTGTAGGCGACGTTTAAGAACGTTGTCTCGATCACATAAGGGACTTCCCACTTGGGCTGGAATTTGCCTTTACTTCTGTGAGTAAGAATCATCGGCCTTCTTACGGTTAGAACTAGCTCGCCGACTTTGAACACTCTTTCCTTTACCTTATGATTGAAAGCTTTGGAAATGCGTGCTTGGTAGAGCGCGATGCGCTGTTGAGCTTGGAGGCGTTTCTCGTCTAATCCTTCTAGCTCTTGGAGCCTTAACAGGTCATTCTTTTCTTGAGTCAGCTCATTAGTCACGGCTATCCTGAGTGACGGGATCTGGATTTCAATGGGGAGAACTGCTTCGCTCCCGTAGACCAGCGAGAATGGGGTGCAACCTGTCGGTGTTCGTACCGTTGTGCGGTATGCCCAGCTTCTCATTCCAATCTCTCTTGTTTGAAGAGACGAATTTCTTTAAGAGTTTGATAATGGTTTTGTTGAAAGCTTCCGCCAAACCATTAGCAGCTGGATAATATGCCGTAGAGGCAATATTGTGTATCCAATTTTTATCGCAAAATCGATGAAACGCTTGGCTGATGAACTGAGGCCCATTGTCGTAAATTATCCTCCGGGGTACCCCGAAGCGATAAATGACGTGATGTTTGATGAAGCTGATCACATTAGACGCCTTCACCTCAGCAAGAGGGATCGCCTCTGCCCATTTGGAGAAATAATCCGTGATGGCCAGTATGAACCGGTGACCCCTAGAAGAAGACGGGTGAATAGGACCGATGATATCCATACCCCATGCTTCGAAAGGCCAGGATGCGACCGTAGGATGTAGATGTTCAGCCGGTTGATGTATGAAGTCTGCATGAACCTGACAGGCTCTGCATTGTCTTGCATACCGTATTGCATCTGCGATCATAGTAGGCCAGTAATAGCCCATTCTCCTGATGCGATCATGTAGCTTAGGACCGGGCTGATGTGCTCCGCATACGCCGTCGTGAGCTTCACGGATAATCTGCTGTGCTTCGTAGTTAGAGAGACATCTCAATAGCAGTCCGTCGTAGGTCCGGCGATATAGGCATTGTGAAGATGCGTCGTAGTAGAAGCGTAATGATCGTCTTTTGACGGATACTACTTCTTTGGGGTCCTCCGGCAAGATCCCGTATACGACAAAATCTATGAAGGGACTTCTCCAGTCTCTTCTAGGGGGATCTGTGTTCACGGCGTAGCTGCATTCTATGTGAAAGTTGTTCTTCACACAGAATAAATCTCTGTTAAGAAGGATTACCGAATCCTGCCTTCTTATAGGAGTGGCTAAATCTGCAGCTAGACTGGCTAGGGTATCAGCTTCTAGATTCTGAGATCGAGGTACATGCTCTAGGAAGAACCATTTGAATGTCATGGCTATCTCGACCGTTGCTCGGTGATAGGGGATGAGGTCTGGATTTCGGACTTCATATATTCCCCTGACTTGATTGACGATAAGCAGAGAATCACCGAAAGCTTCCAGGGACTCGACCCCCAGCTCTTTAGCGATTTGGAGCCCAATTAGTAGAGCGTTGTACTCTGCCACATTGTTGGAGCATGGCTCGCTAAGAGAATATGCTCGGTAGATGACGAGTTTATCAAGAGTGACCAGGACGACTCCTACTCCTGAAACGACGTTTCCTCTAGGACCGGTTCTGGAGGCACCATCGAAGAATAGTTGCCATGCGTCAGTTTTTATTACGGAATTACATTCTGCAACTTCATCGGGAATGTCCTCGTATAATTTAGAGGCCTCCGGGATCGGATGAGCAGCTAGGAAGTCAGCCAGCGCTTGGCCCTTGATGGACTTCTGCGGTACGTATACCATGTCATATGGTGTTAATAGCATCGCCCAAGTCGCGAGTCGGGAATTAAGAGCACTAGGCTTGCTCATCAGTACTCGAAGAGGGTTGATCCTTGAGATGATATGAATAGTCTGGCCAGCGACATAGTGCCGCGTCTTCTGGATAGCGAACATCAGAGCCAAGCATTCTTTCTCTACTGGGTTGTACCGGTGTTGGTGCCGCTTCACTGGCTTCGAATTGGTCAATATATTGAGTTTATGAGTAGCTACCTTCGGGTCTAGGCCTAGCATGTCCTCATAATCCCATGCAAAGACGTCGATATATTCCTTTATCAGCTGTATGATTTCTTCCCTTTCAGCTGGGGGAAGATTGTTGCTGATAAATATCGGTTTTGGTGAAAGTTCGCCCCCAACATCAATTTGGATAACTTCGTCCTTGGTGGGAGGTTCTCTTTGCTCGAAGCAGAATTCCCACTGCGTATCCATTTGTTGAGCCCAAGAGTCATTCTCAAACGGCTCAGAATCATGTTCATCTGCTTCTGAGGGATCTGTCACTACCATATTTACTGACAGTGTTTGTTCGAGAGCATCAGGTGAGTCGGGGGGCGACGAGCCGTTCTGGGAAGAGGGAAAGATGTCCTCATCTGACTTGAAAGTCGTAAGGGAGGTGGCATACCCTAACCCGAATCGAGTTTGTCGATAGCGGGGGTCGCCGCGCGGCGGCGTTCGTCTGCCTCTTCCGTAGTTGAGGCCTGGCTTTCGCTTCAAGTCGTAGCCCATGTTTTGCATGATCTTCAGCGCTTGCGGGCTGTATCGGTGAACTTGCATTTTTCTAGTATCGTCATCGAAAGGATCTTCCTGGTCAGTCGGTTGATTGCGTATGCGGCCGAAGAATATTGGACGCTGACTGCTGCAGGTAGGCGGGACAATGAAGATAGAATTCTCATGTGGTCCATACGTTGTGATGACGTTGGATGATGACGCTACTTCCCAGACATACGGACGGTAGGAGTTTATAGTTTCCAAGAATTTTTGTGCTATGGATTCTACCTCGTCACGGGGAATGGTATATACTCGCTCAGAGGTGAGATGGACATGGCAATTGACGGTCGAAAGTTTATTCAGAGGTAATATGAACATAACAAACTTTGTGATTGTGACTTCCATCGGGGATGGGGGCGCACATCTGCTCAGAGGTGATATGTACATGGCAGTTTTTATGGACTTAACACCAGTGGCGTACTTAGAGTTAAGTACGGATGTCAAGTGTAGACGACAATCGATATCAGAGGTAATATGGACATGACAAATGACGGTCGAAAGTTTATTCAGAGGTAATATGAACATGAAAAACTTTATGATTGTGACTTCCATCGGGGATGGAGGCACACATCTGCTCAGAGGTGATATGGATATGGCAGTTTTTATGGACTTAACACCACTGGCGTACTTAGAGTTAAGTACGGATGTCAAGTGTAGATGACAATCGATCTCAGAAGTAATATGGACATGACAATTGACAGTCGAAAGTTTATTCAGAGGTAATATGAACATGACAAACTTTATGATTGTGACTTCCATCGGGGATGGAGGCACACATCTGCTCAGAGGTGATATGGACATGGTAGTTTTTGTGGACTTAACACCACTGGCGTACTTAGAGTTAAGTACGGATGTCAAGTGTGGATGGCAACTTATATCAGAAGATAGTCGATAGCCGAAAGTTTTATTCAGAGGTGATATGGACATGACAAACTTTTGTCATGTTCCTCGAGTACACACATTTTCTTTTGAAAGGAGCAAATCATTATGTAAGAAAAGAATGGAAATCCAATCGGTACGGACCGTCCCTTTGTTCACAGATTCAAAGTGATGACCTTGGCATCGATCGTCACCTGAATTTTCCTTTTTAGCACATAGCACACCTTTGTGGGGTGATGAGTGTATCGGTGGAAGAGACAATAATCTGGGCGATCCACGTCGCCAGCCCTCTCAGGATGTCTGATGTTGGGTAGCTGGAGCTTGCGCTCTTTCATTAATATATCAAAGATTTCAACGATGTCGTCTTCGTTGAAGGAAAAAGTTCCTTTTGGTCTTCGGGCTCTTGATGCCTGAATTTTACGGTCTTGCAGGGAGATCGTTGCTGTTGCATCATCTTCGGATCTTGAGGGGATTCTACCCCCGGCCCTGGACGTCCCCTTGTTCTGTCGAGGTAAGTTACCTCTGGACATGCCGTGGTCTCTGGCCACAAAAACTGATTCATCAAGAACTGCCTCTGGTTGTACAGGATTGGACTTCAAAATTTTGGGTCTCGTGAGAGACGCAGTATATCCCAACCCGAAACGAGCTTCTCGATAGTGAGAATTACTACGCACCGGCGTTCGCCTACCTTTCCCATAGTTGAGACCTTGTTTCAGTTTTAAGTCGTAAACCATGTTTTGCATAATATTGAATGCTTGTGGGCTGTATCTGTGGGTTTGTATCCTGCCAGATTCAGACTCACGTGATTCTTCTTGCACGATTGGGGTATTCCGCCTGCTACCGAAGATTATCGGACGCTGATCGTCATGGGTTGGTGGAATGATAAAGATGGAGTCTTCCTGTGGTCCACCTGTTATGACGACATCAGATGTTGACGTATCTTCCCATATAATTTCCTCGCGTTTGACTGTTAGGGGAACCGAAGTCCGTTTATGACTCTCGTTCTTGCGTTTCTGGATTAGATAATCCCGCAGGTCAGGAGGAGTAGAGGAAGAAGACGAAGGCTTGTTTCTTCTGTTCCCATCAGCGGGCATGCGAAGGTTGGGCACCCCGGTTTTCCCTGTGCCACCTGTGTACAACAGATTGGCCATCTGGGTGGCGGATAATCCCTTGGGAGGGTATCTTTCCGCAACCTGAGCTTGTTTTATGCTGAAGGACCTTGCCTGGCGTAACTCGAAGATTCGCTCAGACTGGCGTAAAGCTGGAGAGGCCCTCAGTCGGCCATCGGCTTCTCGCGTAATCCGGAGGGTAGGCAGACTGTTCCTTTGCTGGCGTAAAGGCCGAGAAGTTGAGTACTCTGTCGCTTTCTTTCCCTTGCGAAGATCACAGCGCTCATCTGGTTCACCGTAGAGGTCAGATGTTGATCTGTACCTCCGATTTAGCGTTGAGGCACCATCAGAAGTTTTGTCTGTACCGCACGGAGCGGGAGACTGATTTCTACGCGTGGAGCGTAGTGGATGCTTCTGGGTTAGCGCTGAGGCTTTGCCCGAAGTTTCATCTGTACCGCGCGTAGCGGGAGACTGATTTCTACGCGTAAAGCGCAGTGGATTCTTCTGGGTTAGCGCTGAGGCTTTGCCCGAAGTTTCGTCTGTACCGCGCATAGCGGGAGACTGAATTTTACGTGCGGGGCACGGAGGGAGCGATGCTACAACCTCATTGGTCGGAGAGATCGGAGAGTCCACAGGAATGGCGGAGGATGTCTTGGGCATCCACACCTTGCGCAGCTTCCTGTTGTCTTGGACGGAGAGAGGGTGAGAGCTACCCCCGGTTCGAAGCATGTCTTCGTAGGCAGACTGGTCGAAATGAACGACCAGTGTCTTCTTCACGGTTCCTACAGATACCGCATCATGTTGAGCAATTACTTCCTCATCAGAAGAGAAAGACGTCCCCAGCAGAGTCGCCATCTTGTTTGTGGTATTAAACGAAAGAATGAAAGTGTATTTCAATGACGGGGTTTATACGAAACCCGTGCCCTTTGGTTTACAAACAAACTTGTATAATTTAATCCTATACGAGGATGTGGGAGTACAATTTATTTAATCTGGGTATAAATTGCTATAGGTGTCTGATCTACAGTCGATCACTTTAGCCCTTGGACCACACGATGTTGAAGAAGTGCCGTGGAAGACAGGTAGCAGCTTCGAAGGTTGCAAAAGAGAGTGGATGCACGATGCCAAAGTCGTCGATCCCTACTCTTTGCCTGAGCTCCGGATTCTCTCTCTCTCTCTCTCTCTCTCTCTCTCTCTCTCGACCTCCGGTTCGATCTTTTTGGGAAGTTCGACCTTGTTCGATCATTCTTTCAAAGTTTTGACCTTGTTTGATCTTCCAGTTTGAAGTTTTTCGACCTTTTTCCCCATTGATAGGGGTCTCTATTTATAGAGTTTTGGTGACAGTGACCACTTCGTCGGTGTAACAACCGAGGAGTAGAAAGTACAGCACCCTTTTACACAATAGTTAAAATAACCAATGCCTACGTATAGATGACCTTTTGAGTGAGCATATGACGCGTGTCCAACTAAGGGGACAAAATGCGTATATCTGCTGCGAAGATCACGGCATAGAAGTCACGTAGGTAGGTATCCCTTGTGTAGAAGAGGTTGGCGTAGAAGCCAAATGACTGTCACCCTGGCGTAGAAGCCAAAATAGGCATAGAAGCCGAGTAGGCGTAGAAGTCGAATGGGCATAGAAGCCGAGTAGGCGTAGAAGCCGAATGGTCGTAGAGACTGAGTGGGCGTTTGAAGCCGAATGGTCGTAGAGACTGAGTGGGCGTTTGAAGCCGAATGGGCGTAGAAGCCGAATGAGCATAGATCTTGAATGGGCGTAGAAGCCGCTGCGTACCGTGCCAGAGTGCTGATGTGGACGTCTTAGCCGGAATTACCGCTTTTGAAGATATAATCAAATCTCTTACAAAGATTTGCCACTATCTTGTGCATTAAATACGGAGGCATGTTTTGAAGGTCTGCAGCCCTTCTGTGCATCCGTCGCAGAGACGTGCCTTGAGAGAAACTGTCACCGCTCTGTGTAATTAGACGTAGAGACGTGCCTCGAGCCCCGTACGAAGTGCAGCTTTTGACGTGGCAGGCGGTTTGTCTACTGCTGAGCGTAAAACAGCTCATGTTTGCCTGTGTAAAACAAGGCAGCGTATCCCCTTGTACGCGGAAGAGCCGATTATGCTGAGGGGACGTCAGTAAACGACGGTTCGGTGATATTTTAACCAAATCCTCTGCATTAAATGCAGAGATCCGCATCATACTGTGGTGCGCGTCTCGAGGGGTCTGTCCTCATTTCCAGTCGTCGTCTAGGTAGCCGTGCAGCACTTTTTGTCAGGAGTCAGAGGTCAGGTTCACTGCGTGACTTGACAGGTTTATTTCGGGGAAGACGAAGCGTTCCTCGTACGCTTTAACGCTGCTTTGAGATCGGCTGAGTTTTACGCCATGGAGGCGATGAAGAACCCTGTTTACGCTGAAGCGGCCTGGACGTACTGCACTTACGCGGATGGTCCTTTGAGCTTATACTCTTGATGGCTCTGAAGGCCTCTGTTTACGCTGCTCTGCTTCAGTATGCTGCGTAGCTCCTCCCAGCGTATTTTTCATGCTTCTACAGCTGGCGCATTGATGCCCGAGAGGGGCTATCTCGCATGCCATTACTGTCTCCCTTGCTTTACGCTTGTGATTGGTCATGTAGCACAAGTTAGGCAAGGGGTGGTTCACCTTTACATCCTTTGTTTGAGCTTGGGAGGCCCGAGCACATGGGTGTGCATGCAAAGTTTTTGCTCTAGGACCTGGGGTTCGTACATGAACTCTCCCCAAGTCACAAGTGGAAGACTTTGAAGGCTGATCCTGTCTACATGTCGCTGTGGGCTGGGTGCATGGGTCAGTCTTGTATAACTTTCTATCAAAAGCGCGCATGACAGTTGGCGGCACATGCTGACAGTCCATCAATGGAGCAGTTGCTTGAGCTTTGCGAGCTTGTACTTCCCTAGAAAATTTTGACTTAGCACGCCCTGGCGTATAGTACGAAGAGTCCAAGTCAGAGTTTTCTCTACTTTTTGTAGGGCACATGGAGTCATCGCCGCATGAGATTCTACTGAAGTCAGAATCTTTTTTGCCGTATGGGGAGCATGTAGCTATCTTCCCTGTAGGCCGTGTGGAGCTCAGTGTCACATGCTTCTTCTTCTTCTTCTGCGTTCTTTAAAGTGGGCGCATGGAGAGTGCATCATCCCCTGAGTTTATGGCATCGTAGTGCTTTTCTTTGCCAGAGCTCAGGTGCTGAGTACTCTTCTCCTCATTGGTAGCTGCATCCTGAGCAGGGGCCACATGTATGGGCACGTGACGTGCCTCTTGAGCAGCAGGCAGAGAGGCAGGGAGCGCATGCTCCGTAGTTGGGTGAGGCGCAGTGGCCTTGGTGACTCAGGTCCTGCGGCTCTTCTTAGGCTTTGCTAACCTTGGTGTAGGGCTCGTGCTACCATCCAACAACATCTCCTCGAAGACTTGTTGGTCGAAGTGTACGACCAACATCCTTTTGGTAGACTATAGCTTCGTTAAGTCAGATTGCGTTACCAACTTTTTATTAGTGAAAAAGCTCGTCCCCAGCAGAGTCGACATCTTGTTCGCCATTAAACAAGTTTGAACAAACTATTGTATTTAATTCACAAAAAATAATACAAAGAAATCCTAAGCAGAAAATATAAGTATAATTTTTTTGATTCTAGGGAGTGGGACGAAGGAGATCGAACGCTGCAGTGGCTCCTTTACTCCGTTGACGATCTGACTGAAGAAGGAAAATGCTTTCTCTCTCCTACTTGTGCGTCTGTCCCTCTCTGCCTTTTTGTACGGGTATACCACCCAGATATTTATAGCCATCGTGTTATATGACCATGCGCGTGCATGTACCATAGGCGTATAGATGTTAGGAGCTGCCATGTGTACATCCTTAACCTGATGTAGTTTCAACCGTGGAAGCGAGTCCAAGAAGAGCTACCACGTGGACGTTTGTTGTGATTTGTTGTTGCCGAAGATCTGGGCGGTTCTCATCTTTTGTGTGCGTGACTTGGCTATCTTGACACGTGGCCCGCACTTAGTTGGAGAGAATTACTTTAGTCATAAATAAATTTTTTTGTCTCAGGGAACCTTGCCACATTGGACGCATGATGTTTAGGACGCATGTGACGCATGGAACGCATGGGCTCTTGAACGTATGGGGCCAGATGTTTGTGGTATTAAACGAAAGAATGAAAGTGTATTTCAATGACGGGGTTTGTGCGAAACCCGCACCCTTTGGTTTACAAACAAACTTGTACAATGTAATCCTATACGAGGATGTGGGAGTACAATTTATTTAATCTGGGTATAAATTGCTATAGGTGTCTGATCTGCGGTCGATCACTTTAGCCCTTGGACCACGCGATGTTGAAGAAGTGCCGTGGAAGACAGGTAGCAGCTTCGAAGGTTGCAGGAGAGGGTGGATGCACGATGCCGAAGTCGTCGATCCCCGCTCTTTGCTTGAGCTCCGGGCTCTCTCTCTCTCTCTCTCTCTCCTCCTTGTTCGATCTTCTCCGACTGTCGACCTTGGATCTGGTATTGGTACTCTTGACCGAATTTTCCGACCTGGGATCGGATATCGGTTTCTTGACCAATTTTCTTCGACCTTGTTCCCCATTGACAGGGGCCTCTATTTATAGAGTCTTTGGTGACAGTGACCACTCCGTTGGTGTAGCAACCGAGGAGTGGAAAGTATAGCACCCTTTTACACAACAGTTAAAGTAACCAATGCCTACGTATAGATGATCTTTTGACTGAACGGGTGACGTGAGTCCAACTAAGGGGACACAACACGTACGATTGCTACTAAGATCACGGCGTAAAAGCCACGCGGGTAGGTATCCATTGTGTAGAAGAGGTTGGCGTAGAAGCCAAATGTCCGTCACCATGGCATAGAAGCCAAGTAGGCATAGAAGCCGAACAGGCATGGAAGCCGAGCAGGCATGGAAGCCGAGCAGGCATAGAAGCCGAACAGGCATAGAAGCCGAACAGGCATAGAAGCCGAGTAGGCGTGGAAGCCGAGTAGGCGTGGAAGCCGAGTAGTCGTAGAGACTGAGTGGGCGTGGAAGCCGAGTAGTCGTAGAGACTGAGTGGGCGTAGAGGCCGCTGCATATCGTGCCAGAATGGGCGTAGAAGCCGCTTGAGCACAGATCCTGAATGGGCGCAGAAGCCGCTGCATATCGTGCCAGAATGGAAGTAGAAGCCGCTTGAGCACAGATCCTGAATGGGCGTAGAAGCCGCTGCATATCGTGCCAGAATGGGCGTAGAAGCCGCTTGAGCACAGATCCTAAATGGGCGTAGAAGTCGCTGCACACCGTACTGATGTGGACGCCTTAGCCGAAATTACGGCTTTTGAAGATATAACCAAATCTCTTGCAGAGATTTGCCATCACCTTATGCATTAAATACAGAGGCGTATTTTGAAGGTCTGCAGGCCTTCTGTGCACCCGTCGCAGAGACGTGTCTTGAGAGAAACTGTCACCGCCCTGTGCAATTAGACGTGGAGACGTGCCTCGAATCCCGTACGAAGTGCAGCTTTTGATGTGGCAGGCGGTTTGTCTACTGCGGGGCGTAAAACAGCTCATGTTTGCCTGTGTAAAACAGGGCGGCGTATTCCCTTGTACGCAAAAGAGCGGTTTATGCTGAGGGGACTCCGGTAAACGACGGTTTGGTGATGTTTTACCAAATCTTCTGCATTAAATGGTGAGATTCGCCATCATACTGTGGGACGCGTCCCGAGAGGTCTGTCATCGTTTCCAGCCGTCGTCTGGGTAGCCGTGCATCACCTTTTGTCAGGAGTCAGAGGTCAGATTCACTGCGTGACTTGACAGGTTCATTTTGGGGAAGATGAAGCGTTCCTCGTACGCTATCACGCTGCTTTGAGAGCGGTTGAGTTTTACGCCATGGAGGCGATGAAGAACTCTGTTTCACGCTGGAGCGGCCTGGACGTACTGTACTTATGCGGATGGTCCTTTGAGCTTTATTCTTCACGCTGTATTTTAGCGGAGAAAACTCTGTCGTACGCCTGATGGCTCTGAAGGCCTCTGCTTACGCTGCTCTGTATCAAGAGGCTGTGTAGCTTTTCCCATCGTATTTTTTATGCTTCTACAAGACCCCCTTCAGAGCTTTTAAATTCCTTGGAATTTGAAACTCTTTGAACGAAGCATGAATGGCCCCTCGTAACTCGAAACGTTTCTGAGTGGAGCGTTGAAACGGTCGGTGCAGACTTTATGGCGGATTTATGGGGGACCGCTGTGATCTCTTTTGCCTATAAAAGGCTGGGGGAGTTAGCCTGTTCTCCCCACATCTTCATCACCACGCAGAGATGATCACCGGATTTTGCCGGGTCGATTTGAGGAAGAAGGAGATCATGTTCTTCTAGCGTGTAAGGAGCCAAAAAAGACGGCGTCTTCGAGCAAGTGTCCACTGCAACGATGGATCATGGAAGGATATCTTAGCCTCCCTTGTTCGGGATAATCAGCAACTTTGTATGGCGTTGCCCCAGGAGAGAGGAAGGGTCGTATTTGACCACAGCGGCTGGCATGCCGCGCCTTCTCTCGATGCCCTCCGGGCGGTGAGAGAGAAGACAAGCTGTAGCAGCTGTCTCCCCGGACTGAGTTGGGTTTAATACCTCAACCCAATCTGCCGTGGCGCAAGAAGCATGGGATCTGCATGCTTTTATGCAAGCCCCAATTCTGTCGTGCCCGCTGGTGATCATCTCCTTCGAAGAAGAGGAAGATCTGCACCGATGCGAGAACCCTGCAGAACGGACTCTGGCGGCGATCTTCAGACGACGAGGGGGTATCTCCTTTGTAGACGGAGTTTCCCTCAGATGTAATCGTGAAAATGAAAAGAAAACCCTTGTAGATTAGATTTCCCTCATATGTAATCATGATTTTGATCTTTAATAAAAATCGTCTTTCTTCTTCATATGATCATCTTGCCATATGTTGCTGTAAAGTCTGAATATATGCAGCTTCAACATGTCTGAATCTGTACGTCGACTCTGTAGAAAGAGTGCTAGGTCCTGTCCTTTACGTATAGCGAGTAGTTCATAGAACGCTGTAGAGCATTTTGAACATCTTAGAACTGTCCTGTTACTGGGACTGAGGAACCGCGTAGAGCTCTGAACTTCTGATAAACAGAATTTTTGTTCAGTCTTCGCCTTCAAGAGTGACTTCTCGAAAATCCCTTGGAACAGGGTCGAGGAATGGCTGTCAAAAACTGAGTTGCCATCTTTTGATAGACGAGGTATTCAGACTGGAGTTTGGATGAACCTCCAATTGACCCGAGAAGAGTAATTTCTCAATGTTTGAACTCTTGTATATTTTGGGTACTTGGGATGTGTTGAGGCCAAGGAGGAGTATCTTCTGTGTGAACTCCTGTAATTGACCATCTTGGGGACCGTTCGAATATACGAAAAGTCGTGGAGCGAGAAATCATCAGTCTGTAGCCTCCGGGCGTAAAATACCGTCGAGCGTGAAATCGTAGACTTGTAGTTCCTGTGCGTGAAGTCATGGGTTTTGTGGCCTCTAGAGCATAAAAGCTACTGAGCACAAAGGCATCCGGGCCAAAAACCTGACTTGTAGCTGTCGAACGTAAAGTTGTAGATTCGTAGTCGTCGAGCGTAGGAAGCTCCTTTAGCGTAGAACTGTATATCTGTAGCCTGTGAGCGTAGAACACTATCGAGCGTAAAATCGTAGACTTGTAGTTCCTGTGCGTGAAGTCATGGGTTTTGTGGCCTCTCGAGCATAAAAGCTACTGAGCACAAAGGCATCCGGGCCAAAAACCTGACTTGTAGCTGTCGAACATAAAGTTGTAGATTCGTAGCCGTCGAGCGTGGGAAGCTCCTTTAGCGTAGAAATGTATATTTGTAGCTCCTGAAAAGAAAATTTCTCTGAGCGTGAAGTCTTGCGGATCTGTTGCTTCTGAGCGTAAACTGAGCGCTATCGAGCGTGAGATCATCGATTTGGTATCTGCTGAGCGTAAAGTCGTAGATTTGTGGCCTCTCGAGCGTAAAAGCTACTGAGCACAAAGGCATCCGGGCGTAAAACCATAGACTTATAGCTTGCGAGCGTAAAACCGTAGATCTGTTGCTGTCGAGCGTAGAAAGCTCCTTCAGCGTAGGACCTGCTGAACCGTCTTTGCACGAAAAACTTTTCAAATTTGCTGACTGTCCGTCTTTCAAGGTTAGTGGTCTGACGTGGCATCCAATCATAACCCTTTATTCAATTTTGCGAGATTTGGTTAGGATCTCGAGGAGTCCGTCTGAGGATTCGAAGAGTCGGCCCGAACTCTATATATATCCCAAGTTCTCTGAGAGAGAAACATTTTATCCGTCTTCTGTGAAAGAGAGCTTTCGACTGTTCGAGTTTTCTTCGTTCCCTCGAATCTTCAAAAAATGGCGTCGAAACAAACCTCCTTCGCTAAGGGAAAGGGTATAGGTTCCTCTTCTCATTCTTCCGCCCCAGCGAGGGAGTCTTTGGTCGGTCAAGGCGAACTTCCTTCTGAGCGAAGTGTCCCGCCGACGAGCAGTGCACCTGGTCTTCGAGGTAAAGCCTTCGGGGTGACAAAAACGATGAAAAATCCTTCGCACACGTTGAACGTGACCGCGCTAGGTCGTCTTCTGTGCTGATAGCCTCTTCTTGAGGAAGATGATGCACGGAGGCATTTTCATCCTTTACGCCCACATTTCTAATGTGTCAGCGTAAAGACTCCATATTTTCGTAGTTCTGAGCGTAGAAGCTCTGGCTACCGAAAATTGGGGTATATCGTAAAATTTGAATTTTTACGCTTGTGGGGGGACCTCCGGCGTAAAATTGCCAAATTTGCACAATCCTGCGTAGAGCACAGACTGTTGTTTCTTTCGGTCCATATGTTCGTGCAAGACTTGTGATGACGTATTTTCCTTGCACTTTTATAGTTGACTTGGGTGAATCTCCACTGGCCGAGGTGATGGGCTCCGCTGCTGGGATACTTCACTCGAACTACCTGGAGGATCTGTCCCACGTGTCCTTCCCTATCTCCGGACCCCAGTACCGTGAAGGAAGGAGGGTCTTAATATCGGCTCAGGGCGAGCGAATGCTGCTGAGCATGATCAACGGGGAGCCTCTGACTTATGTAGACGGGGAGCCGTACGTAAAGCCGGCTTTCCTTTTTGGGGACATGATCGACAAACAGTCCCAGACGAAGCCTAAGAGGGAGCCCTGGGTCTTCTCAGCCGGGAATTTGGTTTTGTACCTGCCAACGATGCCGAGGGATTATCCCATCTCGGCCTTCTTCCACGTGACCCATCCTAGAAAGATGTCGTGGACGCTGACTCCTGATCTTCACGGTAAGTCAGGAAAATTTTTTATCTGAAAGGAGCTGACCAGGGGTCATTCGTCAGTCGCCCCTCCGGCGTTGTGACGTTGTTCAGAGGACTGTGCCCGGGCAGTGTTCCAAGTGAGGATAGCTTGGTGATCCAGTCGGTCCAATTGCCGACCTTCTGCAACGACTTCATGGGTCGAGGGGGGGTATATCCCAAGAAGAATCCTCGGTGCAATGGGTGGATCGCCCCAACGAACTCCCGATGGAGATGCCTAGTTGACTGGGCCTTGAAGCACTTCCAGAGAGAGTTGGAGGACATTGGACTATATGCCGCTGTGAGTGCGACGAGCGTCGGGTTGCCTCCAAACCCTAATTTGTTCCTGGCGCTGATGGAGCGGTACATTCCGCTCACCGGGACCTTTGCCACTCCACTGGGGGAGTTGGGGTTGGCTCTCCACGAGATGGCAGTTGTCTCGAGACTGCCGATGCGGGATACTCCATATGAAGAGTATGTTCCCACCAACCGGGAGTTGGGGGATTTGGACCCTCGGGTGGCGGAAGTATATCAGGAGCTGATGTGTCAATACTTCGCGTGCACCGCCTTTTATAACGAGCCTTCTGATTTGGCTCACACCACCAAGTGGATGTCCTACCTCTTCTTCCACCGAGTCGGGGCCGCCAGGTCGGAGAAAGCCTCGGGTGGCAAGAATGAGCCCGTGAACTGTTTGGGCGTGCTTAGTGCCCAGGTTGTGGAGACTCTTATGGAGGAGGCTGAAGCTCCGGACCAGATTCTTGTCGAGGGGGTAGGAAAGTACCCGGAAGGCACCAAGGCCTGTAGTTACTTGAGGCGTTGTCGCAGGCCTTTGTCTAAGGAAGCCCAGCTGGCTGGTTTCCTCTCCATATGGTTGCGCCGAGTAGTGGTGCCAGGTACCGCGTTCGCGGACCGCATTCACCAAAACATCATGTGGCCGGCAGTGCGCCTGGTATTTGGGGCAAGACTGGGCTTGCTTCCTGCCATGGTGTACCGTATACAGGCTGGCTTGAGAGCCATAACTGACGGGTTGCTCGTCGACGAAGCTTGACGTGAGAGTTTTCCCAGGGTGGAGTTATCATACCTATACTTGATGGGATGGTTGGTTCTCCACAATCCCCGGGTGATATCTTCTGGGTCCGGTAGCAGCTCGGGGGGTATATTCTTGCTGAATTACAAGGATTCCTCCTGGAATGTGAGCACAGTTTTAGACTGCCGGCTGGTGTTGAACCTCGGCCACAGTTGGAAGCTCCTCTGTACTGCTCCCCCCGTGCATCGCAATCAATCAGGGGTGCGGCTTGAGGATTCAGGTGGAGAGAAGACCGACCTTTCCCCGGAAGCTTTTAACTGGTTGGTCTGTATTAGACCCTTCCATCTGCTGTACAGGAGCGAAGATCACTGCTTCTTCGAGCCCTACTTGCCTAGTCGGTTTGCCAGGCAGTTTGGGTACGATCAGCTGCATGTGGGCAATGCCGTTACCAGCTTTAGGTCCAGGGGCGGACTCATTGATGGAGCTAGAGGGTGGCGATATTTCCTCATGGGTTGTACGAGGGCAACCTTCATTGTGCCGGTCGTTACAACCTCCACGGAGCTTCGCATTCTCCAATCTTACGCCCAGTTTTACGTGGCGATTAACACCTTCCATCGTGATTTCGACGTGCGTGGAAGCTTCCGGGTGCCTTCTCCCAAGCCTGGGGGAAGAGTTGACGTCCCTTCGGTTTCTTCAGACGAAGGTGAGGAGTCTGGTACTCCGGACGAGCCTCTGGTATCGGTGCCGAGGTGCGAAGTGCCTCTGCCTGCGGGGGCTTTGGTAGTCCCTTCTGGGAAGCGATGGGCTTCTGCTCTGAAGGAAGTTTCTCTTCGCAAGAGGAGGAAGGAGACGGTTGCTCGTCCTCTCTGCATTCCTGGCATTGCGGCTCCTGGGAGTGAGCCTGCCTCTCCCTACCTCGGGGATGACTCCTTGGCTGGAGGTTCCTCGCCTTCTAGAGAGGGGCCTCCTACAGTCCCGGTCGTCGATGCCGGAGAATCCTCGTTAGAGGTGGCTGTGTGGCTACTGCTCCAGGTAGCGGAGCGAGATTACCTGTGTGGCCGAGGCAGATGGGAGAATCTTTCCCGAGGCCAGCAGCGGGCATGACTCATGCCACGTTAGTGAGCGCGCCTGGCGAGATTCCGGCCGATGAACTTCGACCACGTCTTGGTGGAGGCCTGACAGAACTCTCGGCGATGTCGGTCGGCCCACCTCCTTCTCCAGGCATGACGATTCGCATTGCGTCATTAAGGCGTGGTTTAGCTATATCGACTGCAGATGCGTCGTATATGCCGTTGGCTCCGGGTAAAATGTCGTTTTTATGTCTCCTTTGAGAAAGATTGTCATCATACTGATATTGACTTTCTCGTTTTCTTCTCAGGGGATAGCGCCCACGGGGAGTATAGCGTTGAAGCGCATTCTGGTTCCGCTCGGGCTTCTGACGGGGAGGCGTTCGTCTTTGATGAGGAAGTGGCTTCGGGGGCCAGTACGCCTGGAGTAGCTTCGTCACCTCGAGAGGAGGATGAACACGTCGTCGTGACCTTGCCTTTTGTGAGTGTGGTAACGACTTCGACCGCCGTTACCGCACCTTCTTCGATTGCGCCATGTGTCGATGCGACGGCTGTGGCCACCTCGTCTGCAATCATCCCTGGAGAGGGACTTGCTGATATTGCGGGCGCTCCCGGCGTTCAGTCGGATCTAGTTGCGTTGACCGAGCAACATACCAGCCTTTTCTACACCGGTTTGAGAATGATGGTGTCAATGGTGTTAGCGAAGAGTCTGGATTTTGAGCGCCTGAGGAAGACTTCTCTTGCTTCGATCGGGGTCATCAGGGAGCTCGGCGATCCTGGGGTAGCTGACGCCCTGGAGGCGGTGGTTAATGGGTTAGAGCAACCTTTTAACGAACATTTGCAGCTGACTCGGGGTCCCGATGCTGATGTTCAGGCTCGGTTCGACCTCATGACTGCGCGGCTTGCTACGAAGGTGGAAAGCCTAGACAACTCTATCCAGAAGCATAAGCTGGAGGTGGATAGGAGAAAAGTTGTCGTGGAAGAGGCTCTTGCCGTTGAGATGCGGTGTCGCTCTGAGCATGAAGGGAATCCAGCGAGGGTCTCCAAGCTGAAGGAAAAACTTGCTCGGGCAGAGGAGTGGGCTTCTCAGTCGCTGGCAGGTCTAGACGTAGCGTCCGGTCGACTGAGCACAGCGCGACGGGAGCTGGACCGTGCAGAAGCTGCTCGCGCGGGCTGTCTTCGGGCAAAGGCTGATCTGACCCTCACGGACACTCCCGAGGCACGGCTGGAGCAGGCTCGTGCCGACGCCTTGGTTCTTAGAAATGAGAGGATAGCTACGCTGGAGCGGCAGATTCACAATCTGACTCACCCGCCATCATGATGTATCCTTTTCCCTTTTTGCTTGCCCAGATGTAATTCTGCCTCCCTCTCGGGAATAAATAAAGGCGACTCTTTTCTGACTTTTGTGGACCCATCATTTCGGAATGTAAATGACTGGTTTTGGTGAGAGTGTTATCAGAGGTAGTATGGACATGATAGACTCCCGATAAACTTCTTAGCAGGACACATCTATTCAGAGGTCATACGGACATGATAGAGCGTAACCCTACTAATTGCGTTTTGGAAGTAGTTTTGTCAGAATCGAGGGCCTTGCTATGTCCAACCCGAGCAGGGGGGATTAAGCATAGTACCTTTTCAGGAATTTACCGTTGATAGGAGCCATTAACAGGTCTCCATTAGGCTGGGCTATCCTGTAGGCGCCGTTCGAGATCGTTGTCTCGATCACATAAGGGCCTTCCCACTTGGGTTAGAATTTGCCTTTACTTCTGTGGGTAAGAATCATCGGCCTTCTTACGGCTAGAACTAGCTCGCCGACTTTGAACACTCTTTCCTTCACTTTATGATTAAAAGTCTTGGAAATGCGTGCTTGGTAAAGCGCGATACGCTGTTGAGCTTGTAGGCGTTTCTCGTCTAATCCTTCAAGCTCTTGGAGGCTTAATAGGTCATTCTTTTCTCGAGTCAACTCACTAGTCACTGCTATCCTGAGCGACGGGATCTGGATTTCGATGGAAAGAACTGCCTCGCTCCCGTAGACCAGTGAAAAGGGGGTACAACCTGTAGGTGTCTATACCGTTGTGCGGTATGCCCAGAGACATTCGCCCAGCTTCTTGTTCCAGTCTCTTTTGTTTGAAGAAATGAACTTCTTCAAGAGTTTGATAATGGTTTTGTTGAAAGCTTCCGCCAAACCATTAGCAGCTGGATAATATGCCGTAGAGGCAATATTATGTATTCGACTTTTATCGCAAAATCGATGAAACGCTTGGCTGATGAACTGAGGCCCATTGTCATAGATTATCCTTCGAGGAATCCCAAAGTGATAAATGACGTGGTGTTTGATGAAGCTGATCACGTCAGACACTTTTACCTCAGCCAGAGGGATCGCCTCTGCCCATTTGGAGAAGTAATCCGTGATGGCCAGTATGAACCGGTGGCCTCTGGAGGAAGACGGGTGAATGGGACCGACGATATCCATACCCCATGCTTCGAAGGGCCAGGATGCGACCGTAGGATGTAGATATTCAGACGGTTGGTGTATGAAGTCTGCATGAACCTGACAAGCTTTGCATTGTCTTGCATAGCTGATCGCGTCTGTGATCATAGTGGGCCAGTAGTAGCCCATTCTCCTGATACGATCCTGTAGCTTAGGACCGGGCTGATGCGCTCCGCATACGCCGTCGTGAGCTTCTCGGATAATCTTCTGTGCTTCATCGTCTGAGAGACATCTTAATAGCAGTCCGTCGTAGGTTCGACGATATAGGCAGTGTGAAGATGCATCGAAATAGAAGCGTAATGATCGTCTCTTGACGGATATTGCTTCTTTGGGGTCCTCTGGCAAGATTCTGTATGCGACGAAATCTATGAAGGGACTTCTCCAGTCCCTTCCGGGGGGATCTGTGTTCACAGCGTGGCTGTGTTCTATGTGAAAGTTGTTCTTCACGCAAAATAAATCTCTGTTAAGAAGGATCACCGAATCTTGCCTTCTTATAGGGGTAGCTAAGTCCGCAGCTAGACTGGCCAGGGCATCCGCTTCCAGATTCTGAGATCGAGGTACATGCTCTAGGAAGAACCCTTTGAACGTCATGGCTATCTCGATTGTCGCTCGGTGATAGGGGATGAGGTCTGGATTCCGGACTTCGTATATCCCTCTGACTTGATTGACGATAAGCAGAGAATCGCCGAAAGCTTCCAGGGATTCGACCCCCAGCTCTTCAGCGACTTGGAGACCGATCAACAGGGCGTTGTATTCCGCCACATTATTGGAGCATGGTTCATTAAGAGAGTATGCCCGGTAGATGACGAGTTTATCAGGAGTGACCAGGACGATTCCTACCCCTGAAACCACGTTTCCCTGGGGGCTAGTCCTGGAGGCGCCGTCAAAGAACAGTTGCCATGTGTCACTTTCCATTGCAGAATTACATTCTGTAACTTCGTCGGGAATGTCTTCGTATAACTTGGAGGCCTCCGGGATCGGATGAGCAGCCAGAAAGTCGGCCAGCGCTTGGCCTTTGATGGACTTCTGCGGGATGTACACCATGTCATATGGTGTTAACAGCATCGCCCAGGTTGCGAGTCGGGAATTAAGAATACTCGGCTTGCTCATCAGTACTCGAAGAGGGTTGATCCTGGAGATGATATGAATAGTCTGGTCGATGACGTAGTGCCGCATCTTTTGGATAGCGAACATCAGAGCCAGACATTCTTTCTCCACTGGGTTGTACCGGTGTTCGGCTGCGACCATCATCCTGCTGAGGTAGTAGATAGCCTGCTCATGCCCCTCGTCGTTTTTCTACGCTAGAAGAGCTCCTAGCGAATGATCCATTGCTCGGATGTACAGCAAGAACGTTTTCCCCATGATGGGAGGCACCAGAACTGGCGGACTGGTGAGGTAGCGTTTGATCTCCCCGAATGCTTGCTGACAGGTTTCGTCCCATACGAAGGATACACCTTTCTTCATGAGGTACGAAAAAGGCTGGCATCTTCCTGAGAGGTTGGATATGAACCTCCGGATATAAGCCAGACGGCCTTGAAATCTCCGGAGTTCCCTCAGGTTGCGGGGCGGTCGCATTTCTACGATGGCCTGGACTTTGTCAGGATCCACCTGGATGCCTTTGGCGGTGATAACAAATCCCAGGAATTTGCCACTAGATACGCCCAGAAAGGACTTCGTAGGGTTCATCTTGAGTTGATGTCGGCGCATTAACTCGAATACCGTCCTTAGGTCCTGAATGTGATCATCCTTGAGGCGGCTCTTGACGGCTAGGTCGTCTACGTAACACTCTACTGTTTTGCGTAAATGTTCATGGAATATGCCGCTCATAGCCCGTTGGTACGTAGCCCCGGCGTTCTTCAATTCGAAGGGCATGACCGTATAGTAATACACTCCCAACGGGGTACGGAAGGCAGTGTGCTTTTCGTCTACAGGATGCATCTTGATCTGATTATATCCTGAGAACCCGTCCATGAAAGACATGCGTTCAAAACCGCAGGTGTTGTCGATCATGATGTCCGTGATGGGAAGAGGAAATTCATCCTTGGGGCAGGCCGCATTCAGATCTCGGTAATCGATGCAGATACGTACCTTCCTATTTTTCTTTATGACTGGGACAACGTTGGCGATCCAGTCGGGATGTTGTTCTTCCCGGATGAACCCACAGGCTATCAGCTTTTTGACTTCAGCTTCAATGGCGTCCATCATGTCCGGTCGGAACCGGCGTTGGTGCTGCTTCACAGGCTTTGAGTCAGCCAATATGTTGAGTTTGTGAGTAGCCACCTTTGGGTCTAGGCCCGGCATGTCTCCATAATCCCATGCAAAGACGTCGACGTATTCCTTTATCAGCTGTATGATTTCTTCCCTTTCGGCTGGTGGAAGATTGTCACTGATAAATATCGGCTTTGGCGAAAGCTCACCCCCAACATCGATTTGGATAACTTCGTCTTTGGTTGGAGGTTCCCTTTGTTCGAAGCGGAATTCCCACTGTGTATCCATTTGCTGAGCCCAAGAGTCATTCTCAAACAGCTCAGAATCTCGTTCCTCTGCTTCTGAGGGATCTGTCATCACCATATTTGCTGATAGTGCTTGTTCGAGAGCATCAGGTGAGTCGGGGGGTGACGAGCCGTCCCAGGAGGAGGAAAAGATGTCCTTATCCGACGTAGAAGCCGTAAGGGAGGTGGCATACCCTAACCCGAAATGAGTTTGTTGGTAGCGGGAGTCGTCGCGTGGCAGCGTTCTTCTGCCTCTTCCGTAGTTGAGGCCCGGCTTTTGCTTCAAGTCGTAGCCCATGTTTTGCATGATCTTCAGCGCTTGAGGGCTGTATCGGTGAACCTGCATCTTCCCAGTATCGTCATCGAAAGGATCTTCCTGGATGGCTGGCTGATTGCGCATGCGGCCGAATACTATTGGACGCTGACTGCTGCAGGTAGGCGGGATTATAAAGATAGAATCTTCATGCGGTCCATACGTTATGATGACGTTGGATGATGACGCTGCTTCCCAGATATGCGGATGGTAGGAGTCCATAGCTTCCAAGAACTTTCGTGCTATGGGTTCTACCTCGTCACGGGGAGTGGGTTCCTGATTTGGAATCTGAGTATTAATGCACTGGAAAAGAGGATGTTTATTGCCATCTGGAACTTCGTTCCTGGTCGTGTTTACATCGGTCGGCTGCTTGTCGCGCCGAAGGTTGATGACCAAAGGTGGAGGCTTCTGGTTCAGAGTAACCGCTGGAGAATTGCTTCTTTTCCCCGAGCTGGATCTGTTCAGGTGAATAGCCATGGGCTCTATAGCTTTTGGACGAGTGGTTCGTCCTTTCACTTTGATCGACAGTGGTAGTGCGGCAGAGGGTTCTCCTGGCTCCCGGTGGGATTCCTTCTCTGTCTTGCCCGCCACTTCTTTCGTGTGGTCCTGCGAGTACAACACGGCGTCGGAATAGTAGGACTCTACTCCTTTAAATGGGTTTAGGTCGGCCACCTCCGTTTGTACCATCCCTTGGGGGTCTACATATTTAAGACATTGATGTAGAGTTGAAGGAACGATGTTGTGATCGTGGATCCACGGTCTTTCCAGCAAGATGTTGTAGGATACCTCTGAATCGATCACGTAACATGTGGCCACCGATCTGAGGTTGCCAATCTGGATCCTCAGGCGAACCTTCCCTAACGGCTTACTTCTTCCGGCGTTGAATCCCACGATTGTAGTGGAGGTGTAAGCCAGTTCGCTGGTAGGAATCCTCAAAGGTCTGAGCAGACTGTGCGAGATGATGCTGATCGATGATCCCTGATCTATGTGAATCCGATCAACCTCCATGGAACCGATGTACCCGGTGTAATAGAGGGGTCTGTCATGCCTATTATGTTTTAACAGCATGTCGTTTTGGGTGAATGTCACGACCCGCACCCAGAATTTGGGCATGAGTCGTGTGTACGTCCAGCCTACGTCGCAGCATCGGCGGTAGAACGCTGTCTAGGTCTCAACATAATATATATCCTGTCAATAGTCTCAACTCCGTACGGAGGACAATGATAATAATCCACAGTTCTATAAATATACTTAATCACAAGCTATAAGAATAATGGGCACGATGAGAATGGAAAATAGTTCTATAATAAACCAACCATAATAAGTCCAACTCAAATCCTGGGTCTAGATGACCTCACAAAGTCACAAAATAATAAATACAACTCAGTCTCAGTCTAAAACAATAATGCAGAAAAATAATCTAAGAACAGGCAGGTAAGATCTCCTCTAGAATAGGCAACTCCTCTGGGATCTCCGGAGTGCAATCTCTCTCTAATCCTGGGCCGTAATGAGTGGGGCAAAAGTTCTCCAGGTCCTCTGAAAAATGTTATCCAGTCAGGATTGGAGCGAAGCACAAGCACTAACAGCAGTTTCATTAAATTGACAAAAACTATAAACAGTGTAAGAAATACAAGATGAGAATAAATACTGGAATATAAAGTACTGGAGAAATGAAGTAGGCAATAGAGCATCTAGCAATGAACAATAACAGTGAATGCTAGAACAAGTGAATCTGAAGAAAATAGACATCTAGCTAAGTGTTTGAATTATCAGTTTATTATGTGATCGGCTTGGGACTAGATCAGGCTGGTTATATATGATTAGCTATGATTCTTGTAGGTCAGGCTAACCATATGGTTAGCTATGATGCATGTAGTGGTCAGGCTAATCATATATAACAGCTATGATGCATGTAAATGGTCAGGCCGCACCCGACGTGAGAAGTAGGATGAGATATGATGCATGTAAATGTTTGGATATGATCACATAATCTACTAATAGTTCCCCATCCCCCAGCTAGCACGATGGATTCCAATCACGACTCCTCGTGATGGGGATCTAGGGTGCTAACCCGTGTATCCATAGTGTCGGAATCAAGTATGAACTATAACTGAATTTATAAAGAAATCAACAATGAAAACTGTCAGAGAATGTACTCGCCTGTGGTCCTGAGCAAGGTGTGAGGATCGATGTCCAAAGTGGAATCACAATGACCTATTTGTGGAATATAAATGTTAGATACTGAATTAAGGAAATAACATGTTTTAACAATATTTAATTTTGAGGCCTCTAGGTCATACTAGAACTTCTGGTCAATACTAGTCAAATTCTCTATCATACTAAGGTATCTAGTATAATACTAGCTGCTATTATATACTATATGTCATTGATACTAGGGTATCCACCTATACTAGCTAGTAATTATACTTCGTTTCTATTTTAGTAATAATAGTTCTGGCTTATTTACCTTAGCTATATAACCATAGGTGTTGTACATATTAGCTACCCTCTCATCAACCCAACTAAAACCCAAATGCTCAAGGTAATACACAACACTGCACATCATAGTTTTCAGTCTGAAATTTCAGACTTCATACATGTATAGCCTGACCCTTGAGACAAACATAAGGCTACTGGCAGGATCAATAGGTAGGTCTGAACATTGGTCATACCTACACAGTATCAGGAACTTAGCACTCAACCAACTCCCTCCAATTACCCACTGAACTTAACCTTACTGCACACCCACACACACTAGCATTTTCCAATACACAGACACTTAAGGTTCACTCACTCACATAGCATTTCTAACACACTAGGTTCTGGGTTCTACTGATACCCATCTCAACTCACTGACACACTACACTCACATAGGTTCTCACCCCTACACACAGACATAGTTTTCTCACTGCACATAATACCTCACACACACACTGATCTCCTCACCTAACTGATAACACATGATATACTCAGCTACACACAGTGAGGAAAATATTGACCTGGATATACACAAGTTACTGATACTCAAAGGGAAACCCAATACAAAACATAACTCACTGCACATATCCAATTACCTTCACACGCAGTGACATAAAAATCCTACACACACACACACAAGTAATTACACACTCCTCACTGAAACTAGTTAGGCTCACACAGGCACATAGGTTCACACCTAGATCCTAACTAACCGATGCACACACACAGGCTTATCTAACCAACACACAGGTACACTAAAATCTAAAAGGAACCTAGGACACACACCCTGAAAGTTACTGATACACAGGTAACTGCACACTGCTCACCCTCTAGATACTGAACTCTGAATTCACACAGGCACTGATACAAGACACATGGACACATATACAGGTATACATACTGGCACAAGAACTGATACATTAGGTTCTGATGTTTAGCACAGGGACACTTACACACTACTTGCTAAAACTGATACACACTGCCATTGAAACCCCCATTCACTGCTCATACCTACAGCCAAATAACTCATATGCACAAAACATACTGCACAGAATTCCCCGACTGTGCACAGCTACTCACAGTGAAATTTCCCAAACACACAGCACTGAATTCTCCCCAATACACACATACAAAACCGAAGGTATAATTATACATACATGTAATTATATATAGGTCCCTAAGAACTAGGAAAATATTCATCCTTCTTGGCATAACAACAAACACCTAGTATGTGGAAATCGAGTTTCACCTAGTTACTCATGAATCCAAATAAAACCCTAAAAATCAAGATCAAATCTATATGTATATGATAAAATCTGCCTACATGTAAACCCCTATGATTTAGGGTCCACTAAAATTGGGGAAAACCATTGTAGGTCACCAAAACCCTAGAATTACTTAGGTTTTTATGTAGGATCTCTAGAAATCGAGATCTACACAATAGGGGGTTTCCTAATGGACACAACAACAGAAATCAGAATTTAAAATGGGCTAGAAACGGATTTACCTATAGGGAGATGGTTTTCCTATGAAGGTTCTTCTTCCCCAAGGTTCCTTGACCCAAGCTCCTTGCTCCCCTTGCTTTGGAGGTGGAAGATGGAATCCTAGGGTTTGATTTTCGAATTTGGGGTGGGGGAAAAATGGTTTTTTTCTTAATGGAGGCTAGGGTTTCTTTCTTCATGAAGGAGGAAAGGGTTGAGGGTGGCTCCCTTTTATATTAAAACTAGATTAGGGTTTCTAATGCATAGGTTTAGGTTAAACCCCCATGTTAGGTCATGAAGAACCTAATTAACTAAGGTTTAGTCATTCTAGGGTTTGAGGTTCAAACCTAAAATTGGAATTCTAGGGTTTCTCTAGAATTCGGGTTTCAAACTAGGGTTTAGTCATTAGGTTAGTCCTAATGAGTTCTAGGGTTTGACCTAAACCAAACACAACTAACAATATATAAATAGTTTATAAAAACTCAGCAGATTAATTTAATACATAATTATTCAGAATAGTGAAATTACACAAATGCCCTTATCTGGAAATGTGGTGGTGACAAGTCTACCCTCCTTAAAAAAATTCATCCTCGAAATTGGACTGAACTAGAACAAGAATAAAATCAGAAAAGGAAAATATACCTCAAGTCTAGAAGAGATACGGGTATTGCTCGCGCATTTCGTCCTCTCTCTCCCAGGTCGACTCCCCTGGAGAGTGATGCCTCCATGCAACACGAACCAAAGGAATAGTTTGGTTCCGCAATACCTTCTCTCTGCGGTCCAAGATCTCTACGGGCTGCTCGAGGTAGCTGAGCGTCGGACCAACCTCAATCTCCGAGTGATCAAGTACGTGACTAGGGTCTGCCACGTACCGTCTCAGCTGCGACACGTGGAACACATCATGCACTCCCTCTAATACAGGTGGCAAGTCTAGTCTATACGCCACTGCACCTATCCTTGCAAGAATACCGAAGGGTCCGATGTAGCGGGGGCTAAGCTTCCCGCCTCCACCAAAACAAATTGTGCCATGCGTCGGAGAAATCCGTAAGGATACTATATCGCCAACCTAAAACAAAACAGTCTCAACACACAGTCTAAACAACATACACAAGCCAGAGAAATAACAATCTATACCTGAAACTCAAGGGGTCTACGGTGGCTGTCGGCCCAATGCCGATGTCTGTCCTGCGCCACTCGCAGTCTGTCTCTGATGAGTTTTACCTTTTCTGCTACATCCACGACCATTTCTGGTCCTAGCAAGGCTCTCTCTCCAACGTCGTCCCAAGATAACGGTATACGACACCTCCATCCATAAAGAGCCTCAAATGGTGACATCTCGATGCTGGCCTGGTAGCTGTTGTTGTAAGCAAACTCTACCAGGTGCAGATGATCCTCCCAAGAACCTCCGAGATCTAGAACGCAAGTGCGTAGCATATCCTCGAGAGTCTAAATAGTCCTTTCAGACTGTCCGTCTGTCTGGGGGTGGTACGAGGTACTGAACTTGAGCTGAGTGCCCAAGCTAGCCTGCAGACTCCTCCAGAAGTGGGAAGTGAAACGGCTATCCCGATCCGAGATGATGCTCACAGGAACTCTATGAAGTTTAATGATCTGTCGCACGTACATCTCTGCTAGCCTCTCTGTCGACGTGCCCACCTTGAAAGGTAAGAAATGGGCTGATTTTGTCAACCTGTCCACGATGACCCAAATCGCGTCCTTCCCTCCTGGAGAACGTGGAAGCCCTGAAACGAAATCCATGGTCACGTGCTCCCATTTCCACTCTGGGATCGGTAAAGGTTGAAGCAAACCACCTGGCCTCTGCCGGACCGCCTTTACCTGCTGGCACACTAGACACCGGGATACGAAGCGTGCTACCTCGTACTTCATTCCATACCACCATACATGCTTCCTCAAGTCTCGATACATTTTGTTGGCACCGGGATGCATCGAGTACTGAGAGCGGTGTGCCTCCTGCAAAACCTCCTCGCGCAGCTCCCCGCTCGGCACACATATCCTCGTGCCGTGCCGTAAGGAACCATCCTCTGCGATAGTAAAGTCGTTCGACAATCCTGCCCGAACATGTGCCCTGATACTCCTCAGAGCCTCATCATCATACTGTGCAGCTCTGATCCTGTCCATCAGCTCGTACTGTATCTACAATCCCCACATCTGAATCTCAGTACCGGGAACTAACACCTCAATCTCCAAGCTCTCCAAATCAGCCAATAAATGTCTATCTGTCGTCAAGTACATCGCCATCGGATACCTGCTCAAGGCATCGGCGACTACGTTGGCCTTCCCTGGGTGGTACTACAATGAGATGTCGAAGTCCTTCATCAACTCCAACCACCTCCTCTGCCTCATGTTCAGCTCCTTCTGTGTGAATACGTACTTCAAGCTCTTGTGGTCTGTGAAGATCTCCACACGCTCTCCGTACAGGTAATGTTTCCACAGCTTTAGAGCGAAGATAACTGCTGCCAACTCCAAATCGTGGGTGGGGTAGTTCTCTTCATGAGGGCGTAACTGCCTGGAAGCATAGGCAATTACCTTCCCGTGCTGCTGAAGAACACATCCCAGACCCTTCCCTGAAGCATCACTGTAGATGGTGAAACCACCTGTCCCTGCTGGCAACGTCAAAACTGGAGCTGTCGTCAACCTCTTCTTCAGCTCATCAAATATGGCCTGATAATCCTCCGTCCAGACAAAATCCACATCCTTCCTAGTCAGTCTGGTCATCGGCGCTGCAATCCTGGAGAAGTCTTGTACAAACCTCCTGTAGTATCCTGCTAGCCCGAGAAAACTCATGATTTCAGCTACCGAACTGGGGGTAGCCCACGACTCCACTGCCTCGATCTTCTGTGGGTTAACCGAGATTCCGTCACCCGATACCACATGTCCAAGAAATTCAACCTTGTCAAGAAAGAATTCACACTTAGAGAGTTTCCCGTACAGCTTCTTCCTCCTGAGAGTCTCTAAGACCAACCTCAGGTGCTCTTCGTGCTCCTCTGGGGTCTTGGAATACACAAGAATATCGTCGATGAACACCACCACGAACTTGTCAAGGTACTGGTGGAACACCTTGTTCATCAGGTTCATGAATACTGCCGGTGCATTGGTTAAACCAAATGGCATCACTATGAACTCAAACTGGCCGTATCTGGTCCGAAAGGCTGTCTTTGGCGTGTCTTCTCTCTTCACCTTCACCTGGTGATAGCCTGACCTCAAATCTATCTTTGAAAACACCTTCGCCCCGCTCAACTGATCGAAAAGATCATCTATCCTCGGCAGCGGGTATTTGTTCTTGATAGTGAGGTTGTTCAAAGCTCTATAATCAATGCACATGCGCACCGTGCCGTCCTTCTTTGGTACGAACAATACCGGAGCTCCCCATGGTGATGAACTGGATTTGATGAAGCCTTTGTCCTGCAGCTCCTCAACTTGCTTCTTCAGTTCTACCAGCTCGCTGTTGTTGACTCTATAGACATGTTGTGAAATGGGCTTCGCTCCTGGAACCAAGTCTATAGAGAATTCAACATCTCTGTCTGGCGGCAAGCCTGGCAACTCCTCTGGAAATACATCCAGGAACTCCGCTATCAAAGGATGTGGCAACTCCTCTTCTTCTGCCCTGGCTCCGCAGAATGTGCTCTTCCTCTGTTCCGCTGCTCCTCTGACGACCTCAAACTCCGGCTATCCTGGTGGTCTAAATAATACTCTGCCTCTATAACAATCTATAGTAGCATGATGCCTACTCAACCAGTCCATTCCGAGTACAATATCGTACCCCGGAAGTGGCATGACAAGTAAGCTCACGCTCAACTCCCGGCCTCCTACTGACACCCTCCGGTCCTTGCAGTGATCACGGACTAGGATAATACCTCCACCAGTCATGATCTTGCAAGTCCTAGCTAATGGTTCTGTGTCTAAATGATGTCGAAGTGCATAAGATACAGACACAAAACTATGGGAAGCGCCAGAGTCGAATAAGATAAATGCGGGAATACAATCGAGTAGAACCGAACCTGTGATCAAGTCTCCTGCTGGCTCGATCTCCTCGACTGCCATGGGGTACGCTCGCCCCTGGGGTGCACCTCTCTGCTGTTGATGCTGGGCGAACCTCTGATGTTGCGGTGGAAGTGGTGCCCTCTGTTGTTGGCCTCCTGGTATGGTAGGTACCCTGTCTGGTCCTCTCTGGGCGGCTGCTCCACCCTGACCTGGACGAATGGTAGGGCAATCCCTCAGCTGGTGTATCGTCGATCCGCAGGACAGACATAAGCCCAATCTCTTACTACAGATCTCTCTAGTATGTCCTGTCTTCCCGCAGTACGCATACTGGATGGCGGGCTGAGTCTGCCTCTGCTGCTGATGCTGGACCTGCCCTCGGGCTGGTGCCTAGTGCTGCTGATGCTGGACCTGCCCTCGGGCTGGTGCCTGGTGCTGCTGGTGCTGCTGCTGAAAGGTCCTCTGCTGCTGCTGATAGTGTGGACGCTTGCCCGGTCCCGCACTACTGTTTGCTCCTCCGGAAACATCGCGTCCCCTCTTGGGCCTGAGGTCCAAGTCGTCCTCGGCTATCTGGGCATCCATCAATATGCCCTCGTAGGTAGCTGTGCGACGTCCCGACGTGCGAGACTTGATCTCCCTTGCCAGCCCCTTTCTGAATTTCCGGGCCCTGTCCCCCGGATCTCTAATCATCGATGGCGCGAAATGGCTCAGGCGGCAAAACTCTACGGCATACTCATCGACGGACGAGCTCCCCTGGACTAAGTCATAGAACTGACCCTCCAAAGCTCCCAGGGCAACATCAGGAAAGAACTTTTCCTTGAAAAGCTCCTTGAAAGCTTCCCAAGTGAGTCCCTTGTCAAGGAGTCTCGGCTCTGTGCGAAACCACGTCAAGGCGATGTCGAACATCTGGCTATCGGCGGCCTCGATCTGAAGGGCCTCCGGAAGCTGCGCCAAGCGCAAGTTCCTCTCGATGTCCTCTAGCCAATCATCGGCGTAGAGTATCCCCTCTGTCCCCTTGAACTCCTGAGGCATCATCCTCTTGAAATCCACAATAGTGCCCGGCCTCTGATGGTGCTGGCCAGGATGCTGCTGCTGCTGAGTAACTCTCTCCACAGCCTGGAGAGCCACCTGATGAGCATTCTCCATGTTCACCCTCATCATCTCTGTTTGGGCCTGGTGTGCCTCAGCCTGCACCCTCTGGGCTTCTGCCGACGTCCTCTGGGCATCGACCATGCCCTGAATCAAAGCGAACATCTGTGCTCCATCGACGGGCACACCTCCTGGATACTGAACTGGTGGTGGTGGTGGTGGTAGAGGCGCCGTCGTGGCTATGGGAACCCTCTGAACAGGTGGTGGAGGACCCCCGAAAGCTGCAGACACTCCCACATGTACTGGAGATGTAGGAGGCGCTGCTGATGTCTGTCCGGCAGGGCGAGAGGTGGCAGACCTCTCTAACTCTGCTGCTCCGAGTCTCCGGGACCTGGTCCTCGACATCCTGAAGACAGATCGAAAGATTTAATTAAGGCAATAGACACGATATCATCAAGGAAGGACAGTAATTTCTAAAGGAAAAAATCATTAAGAGTAGTATCATAAGAATCAGAATTTCCTAATTGTGATTGAGCATAACCTCGGCCTAATTCCTATTTCCTAAAATAGGCTCGTAGTAATAATCTAAGCGAGCACCACTACGATATCACTCTAATGCAAAACTAGGACTAGACCTGCATGGGCCACCACTAAAAACGTGTCACGACCCGCACCCGGAATTTGGGCATGAGTCGTGTGTACGTCCAGCCTACGCCGCAGCATCGGCGGTAGAACGTTGTCTAGGTCTCAACATAATATATATCCTGTCAATAGTCTCAACTCCGTACGGAGGACAATGATAATAATCCACAGTTCTATAAATATACTCAATCACAAGCTATAAGAATAATGGGCACGATGAGAATGGAAAATAGTTCTATAATAAACCAACCATAATAAGTCCAACTCAAATCTTGGGTCTAGATGACCTCACAAAGTCATAAAATAATAAATACAACTCAGTCTCAGTCTAAAACAATAATGCAGAAAAATAATCTAAGAACAGGCAGGTAAGATCTCCTCTAGAATAGGCAACTCCTCTGGGATCTCCGGAGTGCAATCTCCCTCTAATCCTGGGCCGTAATGAGTGGGACAAAAGTTCTCCAGGTCCTCTGAAAAATGTTATCCAGTCAGGATTGGAGCGAAGCATAAGCACTAACAGCAGTTTCATTAAATTGACAAAAACTATAAACAGTGTAAGAAATACAAGATGAGAATAAATGCTGGAATGTAAAGTACTGGAGAAATAAAGTAGACAATAGAGCATCTAGCAATGAACAATAACAGTGAATGCTAGAACAAGTGAATCTGAAGAAAATAGACATCTAGCTAAGTGTTTGAATTATCAGTTTATTATGTGATCGGCTTGGGACTAGATCAGGCTGGTTATATATGATTAGCTATGATTCTTGTAGGTCAGGCTAACCATATGGTTAGCTATGATGCATGTAGTGGTCAGGCTAATCATATATAACAGCTATGATGCATGTAAATGGTCAGGCCGCACCCGACGTGAGAAGTGGGGTGAGCTATGATGCATGTAAATGTTTGGATATGATCACATAATCTACTAATAGTTCCCCATCCCCCAGCTAGCACGATGGATTCCAATCATGACTCCTCATGATAGGGATCTAGGGTGCTAACCCGTGTATCCATAGTGTCAGAATCAAGTATGAACTACAACTGAATTTATAGAAGAAATCAACAATGAAAACTGTCAGAGAATGTACTCGCCTGTGGTCCTGAGCAAGGTGTGAGGATCGATGTCCAAAGTGGAATCACAATGACCTATTTGTGGAATATAAATGTTAGATACTGAATTAAGGAAATAACATGTTTTAACAACATTTAATTTTGAGGCCTCTAGGTCATACTAGAACTTCTGGTCAATACTAGTCAAATTCTCTATCATACTAAGGTATCTAGTATAATACTAGCTGCTATTATATACTATATGTCATTGATACTAGGGTATCCACCTATACTAGCTAGTAATTATACTTCGTTTCTATTTTAGTAATAATAGTTCTGGCTTATTTACCTTAGCTATATAACCATAGGTGTTGTACATATTAGCTACCCTCTCATCAACCCAACTAAAACCCAAATGCTCAAGGTAATACACAACACTGCACATCATAGTTTTCAGTCTGAAATTTCAGACTTCATACATGTATGGCCTGACCCTTGAGACAAACATAAGGCTACTGGCAGGATCAATAGGTAGGTCTGAACATTGGTCATACCTACACAGTATCAGGAACTTAGCACTCAACCAACTCCCTCCAATTACCCACTGAACTTAACCTTACTGCACACCCACACATACTAGCATTTTCCAATACACAGACACTTAAGGTTCACTCACTCACACAGCATTTCTAACACACTAGGTTATGGGTTCTACTGATACCCATCTCAACTCACTGACACACTACACTCACACAGGTTCTCACCCCTACACACAGACACAGTTTTCTCACTGCACATAATACCTCACACACACACTGATCTCCTCACCTAACTGATAACACACGATATACTCAGCTACACACAGTGAGGAAAATATTGACCTGGATACACACAAGTTACTGATACTCAAAGGGAAACCCAATACAAAACATAACTCACTGTACATATCCAATTACCTTCACACGCAGTGACATAAAAATCCTACACACACATACAAGTAATTACACACTCCTCACTGAAACTAGTTAGGCTCACACAGGCACATAGGTTCACACCTAGATCCTAACTAACCGATGCACACACACAGGCTTATCTAACCAACACACAGGTACACTGAAATCTAAAAGGAACCTAGGACACACACCCTAAAAGTTACTGATACACAGGTAACTGCACACTGCTCACCCTTTAGATACTGAACTCTGAATTCACATAGGCACTGATACAAGACACATGGACACATATACAGGTATACATACTGGCACATGAACTGATACATTAGGTTCTGATGTTTAGCACAGGGATACTTATACACTACTTGCTAAAACTGATACACACTGCCATTGAAACCCCCATTCACTGCTCATACCTACAGCCAAATAACTCATATGCATAAAACATACTGCACAGAATTCCTCGACTGTGTACAGCTACTCACAGTAAAATTTCCCAAACACACAGCACTGAATTCTCCCCAATACACACATACAAAACCGAAGGTATAATTATACATACATGTAATTATATATAGGTCCCTAAGAACTAGGAAAATATTCATCCTTCTTGGCATAACAACAAACACCTAGTATGTGGAAATCGAGTTTCACCTAGTTACTCATGAATCCAAATAAAACCCTAAAAATCAAGATCAAATCTATATGTATATGATAAAATCTGCCTACATGTAAACCCCTATGATTTAGGGTCCACTAAAATTGGGGAAAACCAATGTAGGTCACCAAAACCCTAGAATTACTTAGGTTTTTATGTAGGATCTCTAGAAATCGAGATCTACACAATAGGGGGTTTCCTAATGGACACAACAATAGAAATCAGAATTTAAAATGGGTTAGAAACGGATTTACCAATAGGGAGATGGTTTCCCTATGAAGGTTCTTCTTCCCCAAGGTTCCTTGACCCAAGCTCCTTGCTCCCCTTGCTTTGGAGGTGGAAGATGGAATCCTAGGGTTTGATTTCCGAATTTGGGGTGGGCGAAAAATGGTTTTTTTATTAATGGAGGCTAGGGTTTCTTTCTTCATGAAGGAGAAAAGGGTTGAGGGTGGCTCCCTTTTATATTAAAACTAGGTTAGGGTTTCTAATGCATAGGTTTAGGTTAAACCCCCATGTTAGGTCATAAAGAACCTAATTAACTAAGGTTTAGTCATTCTAGGGTTTGAGGTTTAAACCTAAAATTGGAATTCTAGGGTTTCTCTAGAATTCGGGTTTCAAACTAGGGTTTAGTCATTAGGTTAGTCCTAATGAGTTCTAGGGTTTGACCTAAACCAAACACAACTAACAATATATAAATAGTTTATAAAAACTCAGCAGATTAATTTAATACATAATTATTCAGAATAGTGAAATTACACAAATGCCCTTATCTGGAAATGTGGTGGTGACAGTGAAGGTGATATTTGGGACCACCTCCATCGCACTGTGGCATTGAGGGCATGCCACTGGTTCTTCGTCGGGAGATTTGAGCTGGGTCAAGCATGCCTCCGCCTGCATCAGTGCT
The DNA here is from genome assembly GCA_036927795.1 of Iris macrosiphon. Classification (NCBI taxonomy): domain Eukaryota; kingdom Viridiplantae; phylum Streptophyta; class Magnoliopsida; order Asparagales; family Iridaceae; genus Iris; species Iris macrosiphon. The sequence continues at coordinate 75,512,995 of JAYESA010000004.1, forward strand.
TCACTCAGGGCTAGACGAGTGTCTTGGGAGAGCCTGAGTAGCTCGAAGATGGAGAGCCTGGTCGGCGTATTAGCCAGTTGGGCTAGGATGTCGAAGTTATACGGTTTCTCAAAACCTTTGTTCGGAATATTTTTCACAGGTTTATCGAAGCGCACTTCTCTTTGTTTTCCTTTGTCCGTCGGCGTCGGTTTTGAAGGGTTGGCTTCCGGTATGACGGGGCTTGGCCCTGCAGGTTTGGCAGTTGAAACGTCTGCCGGTATATCCTCCTAACTTGCTCCGTAGTCGTTGAGGTAGGCTCTCCCTGACCGGGTTGCAGCAAGTACCTCGTCTTCGTCTGATGGCGAAGAATTTGTGACCATATGGCATGGTTTGCACTTTGGGCTCCTCCTGGACGTAGCTTTAGTCTCTTCCTCGAGCTCTGACACCAAATCTGGATGAACCCACATAATCTTGCCCTGACGGGTGGTCAGGGGTACCAGGTTATGATTTTGATCCCTAGCCTGAGGGAGATTGACGATGTCCATTGTGGCTCGGGAAATGGGCGTGATACCGTCTATGACTTCTTGGGGAGGCAGATCGCCGAACCGCAGAGAGATCATGTTGGCTGTGACCGTTTTCTCGGTGTCGTGCAGGGTGATGGCCTTAGCATCAATCAACCCCTGGATCTTCCTCTTCAGTACATAACACATCTTTGTTGGGTGGTGTACGTATCTGTGGAAGATGCAGTATTTGGGGTCGTCGGTACTGCCGACCTCTTGGGGCCGCCTTAGCTCCGGCAGGATGATCTTGCCACTTTTGACGAGACACTTAAATATACTAGGGATATCGTTGTCGTCGAAAGAGTAGACCTCGACGGGCCTGGAAGTCCCGGGCTTTGTCTGCGTGGTCGCCGCCGTTTTTTGTCTGGACGTATTGACTGTCAGAGCTTCTTTTCCCTTAGAGCTGCGAGGATGGTCGCCGCTGGGAGATGGCCTTTTGCCTCTGTCGGAGGCGGAGATCATGATGCCGTTGTCGCGCGCCTTACGACTGTTATCTTCGGTGGCCACTGCCGAGACGATGAACGAGGGCCACTCATGGAACTGATATGGTCCTGTGAACACCGAGACTATAGGAAGGAGGTTCTTCCTGCAAATGTCTACTAACGCCGAGTCTGGAACTCCTGGAGACATTTGTAAGGTGGCCTGACGAAAACGTTCGACGAAGGTGCGAACGTCCTCCTTTTCCCGTTGCTTGACTTCAATGAGGGAGGACATAGACATGTCCATTCCACCCTCGTAGAATCGTGTGAAGAATAGCGCTTTAAAGTCTTCGAAGGAAGTAATGCAGTTGTCCGCCAAGCTACGGTACCATTGATAGGCTACTCCTGAGAGGCAGCCCTTGAACACCCGAGTGAGGAGGGCGTCGTTCCCTTATAGCAACACCGTCATCATACTGAAATAGTTCATGTATTGACTTGGTGATGTTTTTCCTTCGAACAGAGCCATGGTATGAGGTTTGTACTTCGGAGGAAAAGAGACTTCTTCCCAGATAACCGGGTAAGGCTGGTTGATTCCCAGTTTCTTGAGCTGATCTTTGTGCCTCAAGGCGTCAAACTGGGCTTTCAACTCCCGCACTGCCTGCATCGGATTCTCAGTTGGAAGCGGAGGGACTGCTGACTCTTGATCTAGAGTAGCTTGGGTCGGATGGTGGTAAGTCTACCCCCATACGTATCTGAGTTGGCGGGACCGACGCTTGAGCCATGGCAGTCGCGTGCTGAGTTAGCATCATCTGGTGCATATTCTCCATTACGGATTGTATTTGCTTCAAAGATGTCTCTAGCACAGTGATGCGTTGTTCCGCGTTTCCTGAAGCCTCTTCGCGTTCGTCTTCAATGGCGTAAGCTCCCACTTCCCTGGGCGTCATCGAAGGATTAGTATAGGTCACCGCAGAAGTCGACTCTACACTCTTAGCATCTGTTCTGGGAGATTGGCGACCCCCAGCGTCAGAATCAGACGAGTACGGAGCTGGTTGCTGTGACCTTGCCCGGGTGTTTTGGAACACCCCAGCTTCAGTGCTCCAGAGGAGGTCTTCGAATCTTCTTCGGCTCGGAGGCCCAGAGGGATGACGTCTCGAGCTTGACCTTCTTCTGGGTATGCATGAAGCCATATTCACGGACGCATACGCGTGCTCTTCTTCCGGAAAAGACTGAGAGTAGCTCAATCGGTCGAAGACCGACCGTTTTGCTTTAGAACAGCAGCAGTCAATCACAATCTTATGACTATTACAACATTGCTCTCTGGGGGGCGTAATAGACATGTTGGAAGATCCCCTCTCCTTACGCTTCTGGACTAGGCATTCGCGTAGGTCAGGAGTAGCAACCGGAGCTTGCTTTACGCCGCGGGACTTCGCTTGGCGTAATTTGGAGATTCGCTCAGACTGGCGTAAAGCTGAAGAGGTCCTCAGTCGGCCATCGGCTTCTCGCGTAATCCGGAGGGTAGGCAGATTGTTCTCTTGCTGGCGTAAAGGCCGAGAGGTTGAATATTCGCCTGCTTGCTTCCCCTCGCGGAGATCACCGCGCTCATCTATTTTTCCGTAGAAGTCAGATGTTGTTTCGCGCGTGGAGCGTGATCTGTTCTTCCGATTTGGCGTTGAGGCACCATCGGAAGTTTTGTCTGTACCGCGCGTAGCGGGAGACTGATTCCTACGCGTAGAGCGCAGTGGATACTTCTGGGTTAGCGCAGAGGCCTTGCCCGAAGTTTTGTCTGTACCGCGCGTAGCGGGAGACTGGTTCCTACGCGTAGAGCGCAGTGGATACTTCTGGGTTAGCGCAGAGGCCTTGCCCGAAGTTTTGTCTGTACCGCGCGTAGCGGGAGACTGAATTTTACGTGCAGGGCACGGAGGGAGCGATGCTACCACCTCATTGGTCGGAGAGATCGGAGAGATCGGAGAGTCCACAGGAATGGTTGAGGATGTCTTGGGCATCCACACTTTGCGCAACTTCCTGTTGTCTTGGACGGAGAGAGAGTGAGAGCTACCCCCGGTTCGAAGCATGTCTTCGTAAGCAGACTGGTCAAAATGAACGACCAGCGTCTTTTTTACGGTTCCTATAGATACCGTATCGCGATGAGCAATTACTTCCTCGTCAGAAGAGAAAGACGTCCCCAGCAGAGTCGCCATCTTGTTTGTGGTATTAAACGAAAGAATGAAAGTGTATTTCAATGACGGGGTTTGTGCGAAACCCGTGCCCTTTGGTTTACAAACAAACTTGTACAATATAATCCTATACGAGGATGTGGGAGTACAATTTATTTAATCTGGGTATAAATTGCTATAGGTGTCTGATCTGCGGTCGATCACTTTAGCCCTTGGACCACGCGATGTTGAAGAAGTGTCGTGGAAGACAGGTAGCAGCTTCGAAGGTTGCAGGAGAGGGTGGATGCACGATGCCGAAGACGTCGATCCCCGCTCTTTGCCTGAGCTCCGGGCTCTCTCTCTCTCTCCTCCTTGTTCGATCTTCTCCGACTGTCGACCTTGGATCTGGTATTGGTACTCTTGACCGAATTTTCCGACCTGGGATCTGATATCGGTTTCTTGACCAATTTTCTTCGACCTTGTTCCCCATTGACAGGGGCCTCTATTTATAGAGTCTTTGGTGACAGTGACCACTCCGTTGGTGTAGCAACCGAGGAGTGGAAAGTACAGCACCCTTTTACACAACGGTTAAAGTAACCAATGCCTACGTATAGATGATCTTTTGACTGAGCGGGTGACGTGGGTCCAACTAAGGGGACACAACACGTACGATTGCTACTAAGATCACGGCGTAAAAGCCACGCGGGTAGGTATCCATTGTGTAGAAGAGGTTGGCGTAGAAGCCAAATATCCGTCACCATGGCATAGAAGCCAAGTAGGCATAGAAGTCGAACAGGCATGGAAGCCGAGCAGGCATAGAAGCCGAACAGTCATAGAAGCCGAACTGGCATAGAAGCCGAGTAGGCGTGGAAGCCGAGTAGGTGTGGAAGCCGAGTAGTCGTAGAGACTGAGTGGGCATGGAAGCCGAGTAGTCGTAGAGACTGAGTGGGCGTGGAAGCCGCATGAGCACAGATCCTGAATGGGCGTAGAGGCCGCTGCATATCGTGCCAGAATGGGCGTAGAAGCCGCTTGAGCACAGATCCTGAATGGGCGTAGAAGCCGCTGCATATCGTGCCAGAATGGGCGTAGAAGCCGCTTGAGCACAGATCCTGAATGGGCGTAGAAGCCGCTGCACACCGTGCTGATGTGGACGCCTTAGCCGGAATTACGGCTTTTGAAGATATAACCAAATCTCTTGCAGAGATTTGCCATCACCTTATGCATAAAATGCTGAGGCGTGTTTCGAAGGTCTGCAGGCCTTCTGTGCACCCGTCGCAGAGACGTGTCTTGAGAGAAACTGTCACCGCCCTGTGCAATTAGACGTGGAGACGTACCTCAAATCCCGTATGAAGTGCAGCTTTTGACGTGGCAGGCGGTTTGTCTGCTGCGGAGCGTAAAACAGCTCATGTTTGCCTGTGTAAAACAGGGCGACGTATTCCCTTGTACGCAAAAGAGCGGTTTATGCTGAGGGGACTCCGGTAAACGACGGTTTGGTGATGTTTTACCAAATCCTCTGCATTAAATGGTGAGATCCGCCATCATACTGTGGGACGCGTCCCGAGAGGTCTGCCATCGTTTCCAGCCGTCGTCTGGGTAGCCGTGCATCACCTTTTGTCAGGAGTCAGAGGTCAGATTCACTGCGTGACTTGACAGGTTCATTTCGGGGAAGATGAAGCGTTCCTCGTATGCTATCACGCTGCTTTGAGAGCGGTTGAGTTTTACGCCATGGAGGCGATGAAGAACTCTGTTTCACGCTGGAGCGGCCTGGACGTACTACACTTATGCGGATGGTCCTTTGAGCTTTATTCTTCACGCTGTATTTTAGCGGAGAAAACTCTGTCGTACGCCTGATGGCTCTGAAGGCCTCTGCTTACGCTGCTCTGTATCAAGAGGCTGTGTAGCTTTTCCCAGCATATTTTTCATGCTTCTACACCAGAGACGCATGAGATGCATGGAGTCTGGGACACATAGGGCCAGAGACGCATGGGACGCATAGGACGCATAGAGCCTTTGTCGTGTTGTACATGTGGCGTTACACACCCGTTAGGAGTAAAGTTTATGCTGACGTAAGGTTCTGTCGTTTAGCGTGCTCACGTCTTTCGTGGCGTTCAAAAAGTCTTTTTTGTTAGGATTCTGTGTCAGGCACAATCTTATGTCAGGTCTTTATGTGGCCAATATTGGGACGCATGGATGCTGCTTTTCTGGGCTGTATAGTCATTCTACGGTCTGATTTCTTCTGAGTTGATCGGATCTAGATTTTCTATGCTTTTACAGTACATTTTGTTTGTATTGAACAAGACGACTTGAGGTTTTTCTCTTTGTACTAACCAAATAAGAGAACAAATACCTCTGTTATTATGGATACTTGTGCTCTTAATCCGGATATAATAACAAACATATATATGCAGTTTGTATTACTTTGACTCATAAAAGAGTGAGATCATTATGGGTCAATAACCTCTATGAATTGGGTAATGGCATTGTGTGTATGATGGACTGTTGATTATAGAAGGAATCCATGTCCCGATACATCGGATTGATGATGCCCCCTTAAGGAACTCATAAGGATTGTCATGTAAACCATGCATGTGGATTATATCTGACATGACAAATAAAGTTGATTGATACTACTTAAGGATAAAAATGTCGATCAATATAATTGTCAGTAACTTAATTTGATCAACGGACATTTAATACCTTAACATGGGGAGACGAACATGCATTAATAAGAAGGAGCCTATAAACATAATTTGGAATTAGGAATGTAGTGCAACAATAGCTCTTTAGTGGACTGAGCTATTGTTAACGAGACTGGGTTGTGTGTTCGTACTGAATATGGGATACCCAGATCCGTTAGGAGACCTAATCCTAATTTCTTCTCATGGCCCTTGCAGTAGACTATATATATCCTCTATTCTCTGGCCGTCATAATTATCAGAAGAAATCAGCTTTCTCTAAATTCATCTTTCACGTAAGGAGAGAAAGAGGGTCGGCCAAGGAGAAGAAAATATTGGAAGATCGTCGCCCACACGACGTCCAATCTGAGGAAGGAATACGTGCAGAAGATCTTGGGGTCGCAAATTGATCAAGGTTGCTGAAAACCTTTATCTTCTCCTCGTTACTTCATGTGTAATTTGTGAACCCTAATTTTTTTCTTTGAAGGGTTAGATCACGTATTAAACCTGTTAATCTTCTATCGATCGATATGCACACCAATCTGCGGTCCTGGGGATCTCCAGTTCCTTTAGTTCTCTTTGTACTGATTACTTAAGAGATCATATACCTATGTTATTATTGATGCTTGTGCTTTTAATATGGATATAATAACAGACATGCATTACTTTGACTCATAAAAGAGTGAGATTCATTATGGGTCAACAACCTATATGAATTAGGTAATGGCATTGTGTGTATGATGGGCTGTTGATTATACAAGAAATATATGTCCCGATACATCAGGTTGATGATATCCCCTTAAGAAGTTCATAAGGATTGTCATGTAAACCTTATAAGTGGATTATATTTGATATGATAAATGAAGTTGAGTGGTACTACTTAAGGATAAAAGATGTTGATCAATATAGTTGTCAGTAACTTAATTTGATTGACGGACATTCAATATCTTAACATGGAAATACGAACAAACATATAATAAGAACGAGCCTATAAACTTAATTTGAAATTAGGAAGGTAGTGCAACAATAGCTATTTAGTGGACCAAGCTATTGTTAACGGGCTTGGGTTGTGTGTTCGGACTGAACATGGGATACCCAGGTCCGTTAAGAGACCTAACCTTAATTTCTCCTCATGGTCCCTATATATATATATATATATATATATATATATATATATATATATATATATATATATATATATATCCTCTATTCTTTGGCTGTCATGATGTATCAAAAAAGTGCAGCTTTCTTTAAATTCGTTTTTTACGTAAGCAGAGAAAGAGAGGTCAGCAAAGGAGAAGAGAATGTTGGGAGATCGTCGCCCACACTACGTCCAACCCGAGGAAGGAATATGTGCAGAATATCTTGGGGTCGCTAACTGATGGAGGTTGCTGAAAATCTTCATCTTCTTCTCATTACTTCATGTATCATTACAACAAAATAGGTTAATAACGACAATTTCTTTACGGTACTTTCTAAATAAGTATCATTAATTTTTTTTAGTGATGACACTTCACTAAAACTTATCGTGGTAATGCAATATTTAGCATAATTTATGACACATTTAAAAAAAATATCGTAAATATAAATTCAACTGCACTTTTAAAACCATTTTAAAATATCATCTAATATTATATATTAAATATAATATATTTAAAGTGTTATCTAAAATTATTTTCCTAATTTATTTTTAGTTTGCCGCTTCTTCCAATTTTTGGCGCTGCTATGGCCCAATAAGAAGGTTTCCCCCTCTCCTCCTCTCATTTCTTCCTGTGACTCTCTCTCTCTCTCTCTCTCTCTCTTCTTCTTCTTCCTCTCTCCTTAATCCTCTCCCATATTTTGTGGACTCCCTCTCTCTCTGAGTTTTGGGCGGCAAGGGGTCTGCAATGGGCCGGGTCGCACGTTTTCGATCAACCGCTAGGGTTTGCAAGGGGGTGCGCGTTTTCGTTGGCGCCGCCGTCACCGCTCCGTGGACTCTCTCTCTCTCTCTCTCTGAGATTGGGGCAGCAAGGGGGCCGTGTGTTTTCGATCCACGACAAGGGGGCTGCAAGGGGCCGAACACTTTCGTCGCCGCCGCCGTCACTGCCGCCGTCAAGGTCATCTCTTACTCCATCTTCACCCCTCCTTCTTTCTTTTGTTTTTTTATATATTATTTAGGGTTTAAAGGAAGAATCCATCATTTGATAAAACATAAAAATTGGGGATTTTATAAGCATTAGAATTATTTTTTATTTGATAAATGATTGTGCTTTGTCTCAACATAACTGTGGATTTTGTTGAGTTTATGCTACATAAACAAGTCACAAAATGGATAAAGTGATACAGACAGGTACCTAGTTTGGCATGTCCTAATCTATTGGACAGGCCGGCCCTGGCCCAGGGCGGGCAGGGCGACCGCCCAGGACCCCATGGGCGAGAAGGGCCCAAAATTTTTGTTTTGTTTAAATATATAAATAATTTTGTACCAAAAATATAACTAGTATTTACCATGGACCATTCTTATCACAAAGCAATTGTTGTGTAGTGGTTATTACATTAGACTTGCACACAAGAGGTTCCTAGTTCAAATCTTGGTGGAGGCATATTTTTTATTTTACTTTTGTTTTATTTTTTTTACATTATGTATGGGGTCTCATTTTGAAAGTTCGTCCCGGGCCCCTGTGAGCTCAGGGCCGGCCCTGTAATGGAGAATTTGTGTGTCTTATAGTGTCAGAGAGAAGAAACAAATTGTCCGACACTATGTAACACCGACAACGTACCTATTTTAGGTTCTAGTGTATTTTGGACCGCCCATGTTTTTCCCCCTGTTTGGAGATAAGGGATGGGATCTTGTGTGTAATACATGTTGAACACATCCGCCACAGACACAACACAATATGGACACAGTCAACATGGAAACAACATTATTTTTGTGTGCCTAATACATGTCAAATGTGACCCTACTAGGACATAAAACTGAATTTTGGACTTTCTCTATGCTTCTAGGGACTTATGTTTTATGGATACCTCTTGTTTATGTACTTCATTGCACTGAATGAAAAGAATAATATATTTATAGGAGAAGGCTAAAATCCTTAGGAGCGTTCGTTCTTTTACTATGGAAATGAATCTACAAACTGTAGCTTTCTCCATATAATACATGTTCATCCTTCTACTCGAGCTTGTCTAACTCTAGGATGTCTTATTTGAATAACACAAAGGTTTGGTGAATTTGTCATGTTTGATTGTTTTGTTATTTGATGCAAGTACAAATATACTGTCATATTTATATGTTTATCAAGGCTGATACATGATATTTCACAGTAAATGTTTTGTGTTGAGCATAACTACAAGGTCGACATTTGGGAATAATTCAGCAAGACTACGTTTCAGCACTGTTACATGATTTGTAACCTGGCTTATGTTTCAGCACTGTTATTAGATTTTGCGGCAATGGAGCAACAAGTTTATCTTCAACTATTTTTTTTCTTTCAATTCATGGAATTGAGTAATCTATGTTTCAGCATTGTTATATGAGTTGGAACCTGGAGAGGATGAAATCACATCTTTATTTGGTGGAATATTATGCAATACCACTTAGAAATATAGGACCCAACCAAGGAATTTGTTCCGAACTTCTCAATTGCTAAGGGGCCATTTAGATTACACAAGCAGTGTATGTAATCTATGATCCTGACTGACATTAAAGGTGATCAGTTTCGTTGGTGCATAACTATTATTGGTTTGCAATTTACGTTAATGCTATGTAGAGCCGAGAATTAGTCCCCTTTCCAAACTTTTTTTTTAAACCATTCATTCTCTTTTTTCTGCCTGAATTATAATTTTTGCCTTCTTTTTTCGTCTACTTATACCTTTTCAATGTGTCGCATGTCTAACTGTTGCATTGGTAAATAATAGGTTCTATCTCAAGCAATGTGGTTCCCATGGTTTCAAACCATTATGTTACATAAACTACGTATTGGAGAAACATATTGATTTAAAAAAATGTGATTTCCTTATTTTCAATTAATATGACATAAAGATTTGTCACTAAATTTTTATTCAGTCTCAGTCTAAGGACATTCTAAGCATGACAACTTTTACATTTAGTACAGTATAGACATTAATATTTACATAAAATATCCTACAGTATAGATGTTAATATTTACACAACTCATCTTACATGAATGGGAGAGTTACATTGCTCAGAATTTTAATTTTGACTTCCTGTAGTTTGGTTATCAATAGCTGATATAATCTCTATATTATTGGAATGATGTAATTATAAACCTCAATGCTTAACACAGTTAAAAAATAATAATTAAAGACATCCAGAAATTAAATGTCTTGTATCTGTCGATCTTCCTACCTGGCTTATATTCCATAATTGTCAATCTGTAAATGATTGTTCCTTTCTTTGGATGTCTATTTTCCACGGTGGTGTATTGCATGTTATTAAAATTTTCTAATGCCCATCTTTTTTTTATGTGAGCATTCTCAGGATTTTCTTGAATTTTTATCATATTGCCTCTCTGTGCAAGCTATATATAGGTTTTGTAACTTCTATAATTTCCTCTGACCAGCCCCGTATCATGGAAGCGTTGATTAATGAGAAATGATCACATAATCCTGTTTTAAACAATTCTAAGAATATATGACCTCGTTTTTCTCATTCCAAATTGCTTGCATTTTGCATAACTTAAAATTTCCAAAAACTATTTGGCAGTTAAGCTAGATTATGTGGAAGTCATTTGTGGTGAACTTGGCTTTTTAAAAAGCTTCACATATTCTGATTGCCTGAAAGCCCATATCCAAGCCTATCATCAATATTGTCTGTGTGATCTCTGTTGGACCACCCAGCTAAAGAAAAAATTTAAGCGGCACCAACGTGCACACCAAGAATGCCATGTGGCCAAGATGATTGAATGCAACTTTGAAGTTTCCCAGTATACATTTTAAAATGTAAGTTACTGTAGTTTAGTACTGTTAATGTTTTTTTTTTCTGCTTAGATTGAATGTGCTTGGTTGTTATGACGAGAAATACAGAGCTATTATGTGCTTCCAGATGAAAAAAACTAATGCTTTTTGTTTTTCTTATTTTGAAAACATATGGTCTCATAATAAATTAATTAATTAGTTAAATTCCATGATGTTACAGGAATTCTCATATAAGTTTGATCATTTGCATAAATCAAACCCCAAGTTTCATGTAAAGGCTGTTCATCAGGAGCTTCGGCCATTCTCATGTAGGATTGCTTGATGTGAAAAAAGGTACCCTTATAAGCACGTCAGAGATAATCATGAAAAATCTGGCTTACATGTTTATGTTCATGTAAGTTTGCTACCTTTAATGATCTTTTACATATTCATTGTACTTTTTACTTCATAATTGTTATTTATCTTTTATGTTCAACATAGTACAGAGACTACCCAAGGCCGGATTTTTCTCATAATAGCTTCTGTGCAATGGTGTAACCATATGGGGGTTTAAAAGCATGTTTAGGTTTCAGACAACAGATTTTGTTTCTTTTGGTCACCTCTTAGGCTTAAAGGTTAATATCTATTTTAGATATGTACTTTTTACTTCATAATTGTTTTTATCTTTTATGTTCAACATAGTACAGAGACTACCCAAGGCTGGATTTTTCTCATAATAGCTTCTGTGCAATGGTGTAACCATATGGGGGTTTAAAAGCATGTTTAGGTTTCAGACAACAGATTTTGTTTCTTTTGGTCACCTCTTAGGCTTAAAGGTTAATATCTATTTTAGAATAATGTATGGCATATTTGTCCAGTATCGTAGTTTTTGTTTGTTTTGGTTTCTGGCAATCCTTTTATAATTTGTTTGACTATATGGAAACACTCTAATAATCAAATTCCAATAATCAAATTATGTTTTACCCTCGTGTTAGATAGATGCACCCTGTTTGGATTTTTTATTATTATTTAAATTTTGGTGCATTTTTACATAGGGACAACAGAATAGGGCCTCTATTTCTTCATGCTCAAGTTAAGTTTGTTGCTTTGGTCTTCAACAATACTTGGTTGTCTGCCTAAGTAGATCTCTTTCAGTGTCTATAGATCATCCAGTTTTCTTAGGAAAAAATATTTCATTGTGTTTGTGGTATTAAACGAAAGAATGAAAGTGTATTTCAATGACGGGGTTTATACGAAACCCGTGCCCTTTGGTTTACAAACAAACTTGTACAATTTAATCCTATACGAGGATGTGGGAGTACAATTTATTTAATCTGGGTATAAATTGCTATAGGTGTCTGATCTGCAGTCGATCACTTTAGCCCTTGGACCACACGATGTTGAAGAAGTGCCGTGGAAGACAGGTAGCAGCTTCGAAGGTTGCAAAGGAGAGTGGATGCACGATGCCAAAGTCGTCGATCCCTACTCTTTGCCTGAGCTCCGGACTCTCTCTCTCTCTTGACCTCCGGTTCGATCTTTCTGGGAAGTTCCATCTTGTTCGATCCTTCTTTCAAAGTTTCGACCTTGCTCGATCTTCAAGTTTGAAGTTTTTCGACCTTTTTTCCCATTGATAGGGGTCTCTATTTATAGAGTTTTGGTGACAGTGACCATTCCGTCGGTGTAAAAACCGAGGAGTGGAAAGTACAACACCCTTTTACACAACGGTTAAAATAACCGATGCCTGCGTATAGATGACCTTTTAAGTGAGCATGTGACGCGTGTCCAACTAAGGGGACAAGATGCGTATATCTGCTGCGAAGATCACGGCGTAGAAGCCACGTAGGTAGGTATCCCTTGTGTAGAAGAGGTTGGCGTAGAAGCCAAATGACTGTCACCCTGGCGTAGAAGCCAAAATAGGCATAGAAGCCGAGTAGGCGTAGAAGCCGAATGAACATAGAAGCCGAGTAGACGTAGAAGCCGAATGGTCGTAGAGACTGAGCTGGCGTTTGAAGCCGAATGGTCGTAGAGACTGAGTGGGCGTTTGAAGCCGAATGGGCGTAGAAGCCGAATAAGCATAGATCTTGAATGGGCGTAGAAGTCGCTGCGTACCGTGCCAGAGTGCTGATGTGGACGTCTTAGCCGGAATTACGGCTTTTGAAGATATAATCAAATCTCTTGCAGAGATTTGCCACCATCTTGTGCATTAAATGCAAATGCGTGTTTTGAAGGTCTGCAGCCCTTCTGTGCATCCGTCGCAGAGACGTGCCTTGAGAGAAACTGTCACCGCTCTGTGCAATTAGACGTAGAGACGTGTCTCGAGCCCCGTACGAAGTGCAGCTTTTGACGTGGCAGGCGGTTTGTCTACTGCGGAGCGTAAAACAGCTCATGTTTGTCTGTGTAAAATAAGGCAGCGTATCCCCTTGTACGCGAAAGAGCAGTTTATGCTGAGGGGACGTCAGTAAACGACGGTTCGGTGATATTTTAACCAAATTCTCTGCATTAAATGCAGAGATTCGCATCATACTGTGGTGCGCGTCCCGAGGGGTCTGTCCTCGTTTCCAGCCGTCGTCTGGGTAGCCGTGCAGCACTTTTTGTCAGGAGTCAGAGGTCAGGTTCACTGCGTGACTTGATAGGTTCATTTCGGGGAAGACGAAGCGTTCCTCGTACGCTTTAACGCTGCTTTGAGATCGGCTGAGTTTTACGCCATGGAGGCGATGAAGAACCCTGTTTTACGCTGAAGCGGCCTGGACGTACTGCACTTACGCGGATGGTCCTTTGAGCTTGTACTTCATGTTATGTTTAGCGGAGAAAGCTCTGCTTGTACGCTTTGATGGCTCTGAAGGTCTCTGTTTACGCTGCTCTGCATCAGTATGCTGCGTAGCTCCTCCCAGCGTATTTTTCATGCTTCTACAAGACCCCCTTCAAAGCTTTTAAATTTCTCGGAATTTGAAACGCTTTGAATGAAGCATGAACGGCCCCTCGTAACTCGAAACGTTTCTGAATGGAGCGTTGAAACGGTCGATGCGGACTTTATGGCGGATTTATTGGGGACCGCTGTGATCTCTTTCGCCTATAAAAAGGCTGGGGGAGTTAACCTGTTCTCCCCACATTCCCATCACCATGCAGAGATGATCGCCGGAGTTCGTCGGGTCGACCTGAGGAAGAAGGAGATCATGTTCTTCCAGCATGTAGGGAGCCGAAAAAGACGGCGTCTTCGAGCAAGTGTCCACTGCAACGATGGATCATGGAAGGATATCTTAGCCTCCCTTGCTCGGGATAATCAACAACTTTATATGGCTTTTGCCCAGGAGAGAGGAAGGGTCGTATTTGACCACACCGCTTGCAAGTGGTGTCTTCTTCCGTTGCCTCCGGTGACGAGAGTCAAACAGACTTGCTCTGTCCCTGCTTGAGCGGCGCACGAAGCATGGGATCTGCATAATTTATGCAGGCCCAGCTCTGTATCCTCCCGCCGTTGATCATTGCCATGTCAGTTTGCTGGAACTGACTGACTGCTGGAGAAGATGGATGAAGAATTGAAGCCCAGCGAGAACCTGTCAGAACAGCTTCTGGGCGATCTTCAGACGACGAGGGGAGATCTCCTTTGTAGACGGAGTTTTCCTCAGATGTAATCATAAAAAAATAGAGAAAAACCCTTGTAGATTGGATTTCCCTCATATGTAGTCATGATTTTGATTTTTAATAAAAATCGTCTTTTTTCTCTACATATGATCGTTTTGCCATACGTCGCTGTGAAGTCTGAATAAGTGTAGCTTCGACACGTCTGATTCTTTACGTCAACTCTGATAAGAAGAGTATTAGGCCCGGTCCTTTACGCGTAGCGAACAGTCCATAGAACGCTGTTAAGTATTTTTTGAACATTTAGAACTGTCCTGTTGCTAGGACTGAGGGACTGCGTAGAGCTCTGAACTGCTGCTTCTGATGAGCAGAAATTTTGTTCAGACTTCGTCTTCAAGAACGACCTCTCGAAACTCCCTTGGAACAGGGTCGAGGATTTGTCTGTCGAACTGAGTTTGCCATCTTGATAGACGAGATGTTCAGACTGGAGTCTGGATGAACCTCCAATTTTGGACCCGAGAAGAGTAATTTCTCAATGTTTGAACTCTGTATGTTTCGGGTACTTTGGGGTCAAGAACGAGTATCTTCTGTGTGAACTCTTTGCAATTGACCGCTTCGGGGACTGTTCGGATATGCGGAAAGTCGTGGAGCGTGAAATCATCAGCCTGTAGCCTCTGGGCGTAAAACACCATCGAGCGTGAAATCGTAGACTTGTGGTTCCTGAGCGTGAAGTCGTAGGTTTGTTGCCTCTCGAGCATAAAAGCTACCGAGCACAAAGGCATCCGGGCGTAAAACCATATACTTATTGCTGTCGAACGTAAAGCCGTAGATTCGTAGCTGTCGAGCGTAGAAAGCTCCTTTAGCGTAGGACTGGAGATCTGTAGCCTGTGAGCGTAGAACACCATCGAGCGTGAAAATCGTAGACTTGTGGTTCCTGAGCGTGAAGTCATAGGTTCGTAGCCTCTCGAGCATAAAAGCTACCGAGTACAAAGGCATCCGGACGTAAAACCATAGACTTATAGCTGTCGAACGTAAAGCTGTAGATTCGTAGCTGTCGAGCGTAGAAAGCTCCTTTAGCGTAGAACTGTAGATCTGTAGTTCCAGAAAAGAAAATTTCTCCGAGCGTGAAGTTTTGCGGATCTATTGCTTCTGAGTGTAAACTGAGCGCCACCGAGCGTGAGATCATCGATTTGGTATCTGCTGAGCGTAAAGTCGTAGGTTTGTTGCCTCTCGAGCATAAAAGCTACCGAGCACAAAGGCATCCGGGCGAAAAACCATAACTTATAGCTTGCGAGCGTAAAACCGTAGATCTGTTGCCGTCGAGCGTAGAAAGCTCCTTAAGCGTAGAAACCGCCGAACTGCTTTGCGCGAAGAATTTTTCGAATTCGCTGACTCTCCGTCTTTTGAGAGTAGTGGGCTGACGTAGCATCCAATCATAACCACCTATTAATTGCGAGATTTGGTTAGGGTCTCGAGGAGTCCGTCCGAGGATTCGAGGAGTCGACTCGAACTCTATATATATCCCAAGCCTTTGAGAGAAAAACTTTTTATCCGTCTTCTGCGAAAGAGAGCTTTCGATTGTTCGAGTTTTTCTTCGTTCCTTCTCCGAGCACTTCGAGTCTTCAGAAATGGCGCCAAAACAAACCCCCTCCACTAAGGGAAAGAGCATAGGTTCTTCTTCTCATTCTTCTGCCCCAGCGAGGGAGTCTTTGGTCGGGCAAGGTGAACTTCAGTCTGAGCGGAGTATCCCGCCGACGAGCAGCGCACCCGGTCTTAGAGGTAGAGCCTTTTGGGATGACAAAAACGACAAAAAAAATCCTTCGCACACGTTGAACGTGACCGCGCTAGGTCGTCTTCTGTGCTGATAGCCTCTTTGAGGAAGATGATGCACATAGGCGTTTTCATCTTTTATGCCCACATTTCTAATTTGTCAGCGTCAAAACTCCATATTTTCGTAGTTCCGAGCGTAAAAGCTTTGGCTAACGAAAATTGGCGTATATCGTAAAATTTGAGATTTACGCTTGTGAAGGGACTTTCGGCGTAAAATGACCAAATTTGTGCAATCTTGGCGTAGAGCACAGACTGTCGTTTCTTTGGTCTGTATGTTTGTGCAAGATTTGTAATGACATATTTTCCTTGCACTTTTGCAGTTGATTTGGGTGAGTCTCTACTGGCCGAGGTGATGGGTTCCGCTGCCGGGATGCTGCACTCGAACTATCTGGAGGATCTGTCCCACGTGACATTTCCTATCTCCGGACCCCAATATCCTGAAGGAAGGGGGATCTTGATATCGGCTCAGGGTGAGCGGACGCTGCTGAACATGATCAACGGGGAGCCCCTGACGTACGTAGACGGGGAGCAGTACATAAAGTCGGCTTTCCTCTTTGGGGATATGATTGATAAATAGTCCCAGACGAAGCCCAAGAGGGAATCCTGGGTTTTTCCTGCCGGGAATTTGGTTTTGTATCTGCCAACGATGCCGAGGGATTATCCCATCTCGGCTTTCTTCCATGCGACGCATCCCAGGAGGATGTCGTAGACGTTGACTCCCGATCTTCACGGCAAGCCGGGGAAGATCTTTCATCTGAAAGGGGCTGACCAGGGGTCGTTTGTCAGCCGCCCTTCCGGCGTTGTGACGTTATTCAGGGGATTGTGCCCGGACAGTGTCCCGAGTGAAGACAGCTCAGTGATCCAGCCGGTCCAATTGCCGACCTTCTGCAACGACTTCATGGGACGAGGCGGGGTATATCCCAAGGAGAATCCTCGGTGCAACGGGTGGATCACCCCAACAAACCTCCGATGGACTTGCCTAGTTGACTGGGCTTTGAAGCACTTTCGGAGAGAACTGGAGGGCATTGGACTGTATGCCGCTGTGAGTGCGATTAGTGTTGGGTTGCCTCCTAACCCTAACTTGTTCTTGGCACTGATGGAGCGATATATTTCGCTCACCGGGACTTTCGCCACTCTACTGGGGGAGTTGAGATTGGCCCTCCATGAGATGGCAATGGTCTCGAGACTGCCGATGGGGGATACCCCATACGAAGAGTATGTTCCCACCAACCGGGAGTTGGTGGACTTGGACCCTCGGGTGGCGGAAGTGTATCAGGAGCTGATGTGTCAATACTTCGCGTGCACCGCTTTTTATAACGAGTCTTCTGATTTGGCTCACACCACCAAGTGGATGTCCTACCTCTTCTTCTACCGAGCCAGGGCCGCCAAGTCGGAGAAAGTCTCGGGGGGCAAGAATGAGCCCGTGAACTGTTTGGGCGTGCTTAGTGCCCAGGTTGTTGAGGATCTTATGGAGGAGGCTAAAGCTCCAGATCAGATTCTCGTTGAGGGGGTAGGAAAGTACCCTGAAGGCACTAAGGCCTACAGTTACTTGAGGCGCTGCCGCAGGCCTCTGTCTAAGGAAGCCCAGCTGGCCGGTTTCCTCTCGATATGGCTGCGTCGAGTGGTAGTGCCCGGTACTGCTTCCGCGGACCGCATTCACCGGAACATCTTGTGGCCGGCAGTGCGTCTGGTGTTCGGGGCAAGACTGGGCTTGCTTCCTGCCATGGTGTGCCGTATACAGGCTGGCCTGAGAGCCATGACTGATGGGTTGCTCGTCGATGAAGCTCGGCGTGAGAGTTTTCCCCGGATGGAATTACCATACCTGTACTTGATGGGATGGTTAATTCTCCACAATACTCGGGTGATGTCTCCCGGCTCTGGTAGCAGCTCGGGGGGTAACTTCTTGACGAACTACAAGGACTCTCCCTGGAATGTGAACACAACTTTGGATTGTCGGCTGGTGTTGAACCTCAGTCACGGCTGGAAGCTCCTCTGTACCCCCTCCTGTACATCGCAATCAATCAGGGGTGAGACTAGAGGATTCAGGTGGAGAGAAGACCGATCTTTCTTCGGAAGCTTTCAATTGGTTGGTCTGCATTAGACCCTCCCATCTGCTGTACAGGAGCGAAGACCATTGCTTCTTCGAGCCCTACTTGCCTAGTCGGTTCGCCAGGCAGTTTGGGTACGATCAGTTGCACGTGGGCAATGCCGTCACCAGCTTTAGGTCCAGGGGCGGACTCATTGATGGAGCCAGGGGGTGGCGATATTTTATCATGGGTTGTACGGGAGCAATCTTCATTGTGCCGGTCGTTACAACCTCCACGGAGCTCCGCATTCTCCATTCTTACGCCCAGTTCTATGTGGCGATTAACACCTTCCATCGCGATTTTGACATGCGTGGAAGCTTCAGGGTGCCTTCTCCCAAGCCTGGGGGAAGAGTTGAAGTCCCCTCGGTTTCTTCTGACGAGGGTGAGGAGTCTGGCACTCCGGATGAGCCTCTGGTGTCGGTGCCGAGGTGTGAAGTGCCTCCGCCTGCGGGGGCTTTGGTAGTCTCTTCCGGGAAGCGACGGGCTTCTGTCCCGAAGGAAGCTTCTCTTCGTAAGAGGAGGAAGGAGACGGTTGCTCGTCCTCTCCGCATTCTTGGTATTGAGGCTCCCGGGAGTGAGCCTGCATCTCCCCATATCAGGGATGATTCTTTGGCTGGAGGTTCCTCGCCTTTTAGAGAGGGACCTTTTACATTTTCGGCCGGCGGTGCCGGAGAATCTTCGCTAGAGGTCGCTGTCGTTGCTACTGCTCCAGGTAGTGGAGCGAGATTGCCTGCGTGGCCGCGACAGATGGGAGAATCTTTCCCTAGACCAGCAACGGATAAAACTCCCGCTGTGTCAGCGAGCACGCCTAGCGAGATTCTAGTTGACGAACCTCGATTGCGTCTCGGTGAAGGCTTGGCAGAACTCCGGGCGATGTCGGTTGGCCCACCTCCTTCTCCAGGTATGATAGTTCGCATTACGTCATTAAAGCGTGGTTTAGCTACATCGGCTGCAGATGCGCCATATATACCGTTGGCTCCGGGTAAATGTCGTCTTTATGTCTCCCTTTAAAAAGACTACCATCATATTGATATCAACTTTCTGGTCCTTTTCTCAGGGGATGGCGTCCACGGGGAGTACAGCGTTGAAGCACCTCCTGGCTCTGCTCCGGCTCCTGGCGATGATACGGAGGCTTTCGACTTCGAGGAGGAAATACCTTCGGGGCCAGCTCGCCTGGAGTGGTTTCGTCATCTCGAGAGGAGGACGAACCCGTCATCGTGACTTCGCCTCTCGCGAGTATGCTGATGACTTCGACCGTCGTCGTTGCACCTCCTTTTGTCGCACCACCCGTCGAGGCGGCGGCTGTGGCCACTTCGTCTGCAATCATTCCCGGAGGGGGACTTGCTGATATCGCGGCCACTCCTGGCGTTCAATCGGATCTAGTTGCGTTGACCGAGCAACATATCAGCCTCTTTTACACCGGTTTGAAAACGATGATTTCAATGGTGTTGGCGAAGAGTCTAGATTTCGAGCGTCTGAAGAAGACTTCTCAGTTTTCGATCGGGGCTGTCAGGGAGTTCGGCGATCCTGGGGTAGCTGACGCCCTGGATGCGGTGGTTAATGGTTTAGAGCAACCCATTAACGAATACTTGCAGTTGACTCGGGACAGCTTTGATGCTGAGGTCCAGGCCAGATACGAACTCATGACTGCGCGGCTTTCTACACAGCTGGAAAGCCTGGACAACTCCATCAAAACACATAAGCTGGAGATGGATAAAAGAAAAGTTGTCGTGGAAGAGGCTCTCGCTCTTGAGACGAAGCTCCGATCAGAGCACGAAGGGAACACAGCGAGGGCCCGCAAGCTGAAGGAAAAACTCGCTCTGGCAGAGGAGTGGGCTTCTCAGTCGTTGGCAGGTCTAGATGTAGCGACTGGTCGACTGAGCGCAGCGCGACGGGATTTGAAGCGTGCAGAAGCTGCCCGTGCGGGCTCTCTTCGGACAAGGGCTGAGCTGACCCTTACGAACAATCCCGAGGCACGGCTGGAGCGGGCTCGCGCCGATGCCTTGGTTTCCAGGAATGAGAAGATAGCTGCACTGGAGCGGCTGATTCGCGATCTGACTGCTCCCCCATCATGATGTATCATTTCTCTTTTTGCTTCCCCAGATGTAATTCTGCTCTTTATCGGGAATAAATAAAAGCGACTCTTTTCTGACTTTTGTGGACCCATCATTTCGGAATGTAAATGACAGGTTTGGGCAAGTGTGGATGGTAACTTATATCAGAAGATAGTCGGTAGCCGAAAGTTTTATTCAGAGGTAATATGAACATGACAAACTTTTGTCATGTTCCTCGAGTACACACATTTTCTTTTGAAAGGAGCAAATCGTTATGTAAGAAAAGAATGGAAATCTAATCGGTATGGACCGTCCCTTTGTTCACAGATTCGAAGTGATGACCTTGGCATCGATCGTCTCCTGAATTTTCCTCTTTAGCACATAGCACGCCTTTGTGGGGTGATGAGTGTATCGGTGGAAGAGACAATAATCTGGGTGATCCACGTCGCCAACCCTCTCAGGATGTCTGATGTTGGGTAGCTGGAGCTTGCGCTCTTTCATTAATATATCAAAGATTTCAACGATGTCGTCTTCGTTGAAGGAAAAAGTCCCTTTTGGTCTTCGGGCTCTTGATGCCTGAATTTTACGGTCTTGCAGGGAGATCGTTGTTGTTGCATCATCTTCGGATCTTGAGGGGATTCTACCCCCGGCCCTGGACGTCCCCTTGTTTTGTCGAGGTAAGTTACCTCTGGACATGCCGTGGTCTCTGGCCACAGAAACTGATTCATCAAGAACTGCCTCTGGTTGTACAGGATTGGACTTCGGAATTTTGGGTCTCGTGAGAGACGTAGTATATCCCAACCCGAAACGAGCTTCTCGATAGTGAAAATTACTATGCACCGGCGTTTGCCTACCTTTCCCATAGTTGAGACCTTGTTTCAGTTTTAAGTCGTAGCCCATGTTTTGCATAATATTGAATGCTTGTGGGCTGTATCTGTGGGTTTGTATCCTGCCAGATTCAGACTCGCGTGATTCCTCTTGCACGATTGGGGCGTTCCGCCTGCTGCCGAAGATTATCGGACGCTGATCGTCATGGGTTGGTGGAATGATAAAGATGGAGTCTTCCTGTGGTCCACCTGTTATGACGAAATCAGATGTTGACGTATCTTCCCATATGATTTCCCCGCGTTTGACTGTTAGGGGAACCGAAGTCCGTTTATGACTCTCGTTCTTGCGTTTCTGGATTAGATAATCCCGCAGGTCAGGAGGAGTTGCCGAAGAAGAAGACGAAGGCTTGTTTCTTCTGTTTCCATCAGCGGGCATGCGGAGGTTGGGCACCCCGGTTTTCCCTGTGCCACCTGTGTACAACAGATTGGCCATCTGGGTGGCGGATAATCCCCTGGGAGGATGTCTTTCCGCAACCTGAGCTTGTTTTACGCTGAGGGACCTTGCCTGGCGTAACTCGGAGATTCGCTCAGACTGACGTAAAGCTGGAGAGGCCCTCAGTCGGCCATCGGCTTCTCGCGTAATCCGGAGGGTAGGCAGACTGTTCCCTTGCTGGCGTAAAGGCCGAGAAGTTGAGTACTCTGCCGCTTGCTTTCCCTTGTGGAGATCACAACGCTCATCTGGTTCACCGTAGAGGTCAGATGTTGTCTTGCGCGTGGAGCGTGATCTGTACCTCTGATTTGGCGTTGAGGCACCATCAGAAGTTGTCTGTACCGCGCGGAGCGGGAGACTGATTTCTACGCGTGGAGCGTAGTGGATGCTTCTGGGTTAGCGCTGAGGCTTTGCCCGAAGTTTCGTCTGTACCGCGCGTAGCGGGAGACTGATTTCTACGCGTAAAGTGCAGTGGATTCTTTTGGGTTAGCGCTGAGGCTTTGCCCGAAGTTTCGTCTGTACCGCCCGTAGCGGGAGACTGAATTTTACGTGCGGGGCACGGAGGGAGCGATGCTACAACCTCATTGGTCGGAGAGATCGGAGAGTCCGCAGGAATGGCGGAGGATGTCTTGGGCATCCACACCTTGCGCAGCTTCCTGTTGTCTTGGACGGAGAGAGGGTGAGAGCTACCCCCGGTTCGAAGCATGTCTTCGTAGGCAGACTGGTCGAAATGAACGACCAGTGTCTTCTTCACGGTTCCTACAGATACCGCATCGTGTTGAGCAATTACTTCCTCATCAGAAGAGAAAGACGTCCCCAGCAGAGTCGCCATCTTGTTTGTGGTATTAAACGAAAGAATGAAAGTGTATTTCAATGACGAGGTTTATACGAAACCCGTGCCTTTTGGTTTACAAACAAACTTGTACAATTTAATCCTATACGAGGATGTGGGAGTATAATTTATTTAATCTGGGTATAAATTGCTATAGTTGTCTGATCTGCAGTCGATCACTTTAGCCCTTGGACCACACGATGTTGAAGAAGTGCCGTGGAAGACAGGTAGCAGCTTCGAAGGTTGCAAAGGAGAGTGGATGCACGATGTCAAAGTCGTCGATCCCTACTCTTTGCCTGAGCTCCGGACTCTCTCTCTCTCTCTCTCTCTCTCTCTTGACCTCCGGTTTGATCTTTCTGGGAAGTTTGACCTTGTTCGATCCTTCTTTCAAAGTTTCGACCTTGCTCGATCTTCAAGTTTGAAGTTTTTCGACATTTTTCCCCATTGATAGGGGTCTTTATTTATAGAGTTTTGGTGACAGTGACCACTCCGTCGGTGTAAAAACCGAGGAGTGGAAAGTACAGCAATCTTTTACACAACGGTTAAAATAACCAATGCCTGCGTATAGATGACCTTTTGAGTGAGCATGTGACGCGTGTCCAACTAAGGGGACAAAACGCGTATATCTGCTGCGAAGATCACGGCGTAGAAGCCACGTAGGTAGGTATCCCTTGTGTAGAAGATGTTGGGTAGAAGCCAAATGACTGTCACCCTGGCGTAGAAGCCAAAATAGGCATAGAAGCCGAGTAGGCGTAGAAGCCGAATGGGCATAGAAGCCAAGTAGACGTAGAAGCCGAATGGTCGTAGAGACTGAGCGGACGTTTGAAGCCGAATGGTCGTAGAGACTGAGTGGACGTTTGAAGCCGAATGGGCGTAGAAGCCGAATGAGCACAGATCTTGAATGGGCGTAGAAGCCGCTGCGTACCGTGCCAGAGTGCTGATGTGGACGTCTTAGCTGGAATTACGGCTTTTGAAGATATAATCAAATCTCTTGCAGAGATTTGTCACCATCTTGTGCATTAAATGCGGAGGCGTGTTTTGAAGGTCTGCAGCCCTTCTGTGCATCCGTCGCAGAGACGTGCCTTGAGAGAAACTGTCACCGCTCTGTGCAATTAGACGTAGAGACGTGCCTCGAGCCCCGTACGAAGTGCAGCTTTTGACGTGGCAGGCGGTTTGTCTACTGCGGAGCGTAAAACAGCTCATGTTTGCCTGTGTAAAACAAGGCAGCGTATCCCCTTGTACGCGAAAGAGCAGTTTATGCTGAGGGGACGTCAGTAAACGACGGTTCGGTGATATTTTAACCAAATCCTCTGCATTAAATGCAGAGATCCGCATCATACTGTAGTGCGCGTCTCGAGGGGTCTGTCCTCGTTTCCAGCCGTCGTCTGGGTAGCCGTGCAACACTTTTTGTCAGGAGTCAGAGGTCAGGTTCACTGCGTGACTTGACAGGTTCATTTCGGGGAAGACGAAGCGTTCCTCGTACGCTTTAACGCTGCTTTGAGATCGGCTGAGTTTTACGCCATGGAGGCGATGAAGAATCCTGTTTTACGCTGGAACGGCCTGGACGTACTGCACCTACGCGGATGGTCCTTTGAGCTTGTACTTCACGTTGTGTTTAGCGGAGAAAGCTCTGCTTGTACGCTTTGATGGCTCTGAAGGCCTCTGTTTACGCTGCTCTGCATCAGTATGCTGCGTAGCTCCTCCCAGCGTATTTTTCATGCTTCTACACATTGTTCATAGGAAAGCATTCTTTGTTAATGATAGTTTAACTAGAAGTGTACTGTTTATGTTTGCTCTTTTGGTTAATGGTTCCACTTAGGAAGCAGTATGCAAACAACTTGGTTAAGTTTGAAGCAGTGTACTCTAAAAAACCGTCCAGAACTCTGATAATATATCCTTATGGTGATTAATGGGTTAAGTTTGATGGTTGCTAATCACTTCTAGACCATAATTCAGTATCAGTTAAGAACTCTGGTTAAAATTTTGATATGGGTAAATGACAGTCTTTAAATTTTTTATGGTTTTAGTTTTTTAAAAGATTCTGACAGAAGTTCACAGACTTTCTAGATTCCGTTGAATGCTATTTGTTGTGTTAATAGGGCGGATGATGAATGTTATTCTGCTGTTGTGCAGTTTTCAGTTTGAGACAGAAAGTGGAGGACTACGTAGAGATGTTTTAGCTGCAGGTAGTATTGGTTCAGGACCTGCCCCTGCTGAAATGGCATATTTATTGTGTGGCCAGGAAGAAATGTTTGCCTTCAAGCGAGTGGTAAGTTCCATCCAAGAGTCACTGTGCCTTCTGTTAGGTTAATTAGGTTTATATATAGGGCATTAGGACTTGGGAGTTAAAAAACTCAAAAACATGATTCATATTCTTATCTTGCAAAGTTATCAATGATGATTGTTCCTTTCAGATTTCGAGAATGATAAAAATGCAAAAGCCCCTGTACATGGAAAGGGTCTGCCTTTTTGAGGATATTAAACTTTGTAGGGATATACATGAAATAATGAATATCTTAGAAGGTATATAACAAAACCAAAATTGTCAGTCAGCTTCTTGCAGTTTTTTTTCTGTGCAATTTCAAAAGTACATATCTGGGATGGACATGGCTGGTTATGTTTTTCCCCATATTTTTATTTGCAGACGACATGATTTTGAAGGGTCATTGAAGCGGTTAGCCTTAACAATGCAAAGCTTAAACACCAGTGGATTATACATATGCGATGATGGATTCAGCTTCATTATTTGGTTTGGTAGGATGCTACCATCTGGTCTAGCTAATGATATCCTTGGTGTGGATTTATCTGCCCTGCCTGATTTAACCAAGGTATTGAGTTTGTGCCATAATACGATATCAGTACTTCTATGCGGTATAAACTATAGCATTGTATGTTTTGAGAGAGCATAATCTGATAAATCAACTCAAATTATAAAAGTTCTATATTATTCTCTTTTATAGGATTTCCATGAAATCTAATGGAGTGAAATTGTGATGTGATATCAACCAAAAGGGCCAAGAAAAATTCATATTCTGATATTTGTTTTCAATTTTTTTTCCATTCGTCTTAGAAAGCTTATTATAAATCTTATGGTGTTCTCGCTACTGTCCGATAAGATTGAATTAATCCAAATATATTAACAAAACATGAAGGAAGAAATTAGTATTTTAATTTTCAATAAAATCTAATTCCTCTGAGTATACATAGTTTCCTAACACTATTTATTAACTAGATTGTACTAGAAGCACTTTTCTTCACTTCATATAACATTTTCATATAACATTTTTCCATCCTAAAATTGTCTTTCATATATCCTTCTGTGAACATCAACTGATTTCTCATATATAGAACTTTTACTGCTGCCAAAGTAGACACTCAGTCTACAGCTATTGGTTTTAATATATTAGGTACCTAACTAGAAATCTAATTTTTTTAAGGGAATCTTTGCATGCTTTCCTCATCAAGACAGTTGGTAGACAAAACATAGATACATGCTAGGATGTTTATTTCTGAAAATAATTTATATATCATCAAGCATTTCTACCCAAATTTATTATTTATCTTAATTACACATGATTATATAATGATACACAAGTATATCAGTTTTGAAGAGATTCAGGTAATTAAATTATTAATATGTATGTTTAACTTAACTCCATTCTTATATTTATAAAGAAGGCAACATTCTTTCATACTGAGTATATGTATATCTGTGGTAATGAGTCTCGTCTTCCTTGCTTATTATTTCAGGTGAATACAAATAGTTTTCTAAGTGCTTGACCGGTAAAACTTTCTTCTTTGATAATGTCGAAAATGAGACTAACAAGTTGGTTCAGGTACGATTTTTTTTCTTTTCATTAAAGTTTTTGCTCTTCGAAGGAGCATGTAATTCTGTTACTGTTCCAAAGTTATATTCTATGGATACTTAGTTGAATTTCCTGCATTTGTCTTGGTTGTCAGCCTGCATTAGTCTTGGTTGTCTACTGATATGTCCTAGCCTTCTCTGTCTTCTAGTCTTCAATGTTGGTGTGTTATGATATTCCAGGATTGTACTTCTTCCTATGATTTATTTATCTGAATCCATTCTTTCTAAATTTTGTCTACTGATACTTGGTTGAATTTTGTTTCTCTGTAACACTATTCATTGTTTCTTATTGTAAGTGTAACTCTATGAAACTAAAATCGGATCTGGGTGTTCCTAGTTTTCAAGAATTACCCTAGTTAAATTTTCCCCGTATCGTTCTTAACTTTGCTATATATTTCTAGATATGGATATTGTTACCACTTGACTTTCAATTTTCCACTTGCAACTACTGTAAAAAGGATGGCAAATTGATTGAAATTGCTTTCCCTACACTACACTACAATTCTTCTTTTTTTGTCAGGATGGGGAAGACAAAAGTAATGATTCACTTCAGAAAGTGGTATGCATGGTTAAACACAACTACATATAGTTTTCCTCTTAAACAGGTTGAAATCTTCTAGCCGCTGAAGTCTACTGCGTGCTTCATGACAGAATATTTTTTTCTTTTCTGATGTGTCTTATTATGCATCAGGAACTGAATCCTACACCCAACGGGATCTTGGGTTCCGAGTTGGATGATTGCATGACAGAATATTTTTTTCTTTTCTGATGTGTCTTAGTATGCATGACAGAATATTTTAACTTAAAAGGTCTAGATTATGGAGTCCTACACTCTGAGTAGACTACTTTCTATATTTTTCTGCTATTATCAGATTTCTTAGTACTAGAGTACTAATATTGGGTTTTATGTAGTTTATTTGTACTAGACTCCTGATATTTACGGATTTGGTAGTCCTGGACTTCGAATATTCAATTTTGTACCATTTATTTGGACTATTATTTTATTTTATTAAAAAAAAGTTGTTTGATAACAACAATTTCTACGCACAAATGGTCACCTCCGCTACAAGTAGGACAACTCTGGACAACTAGGGGATTGAACCAGTGAGGTGATTATAATTAATTCTAGAAGATGGCTTTAAATGCTCAAAACTGTCAATTACTACACACAAATTGATTTGGACAATTTCTACCCTTGTTTTGGATGCCTTTACTTATAGTTTAATGATTTATCTCCCAACATAATAAGACATGTCAGTGTAAAGCTTAAGCTCAAACTGTCAATCCATTGATAGATTTGTTCCATTGATATGCTCCAGAATATAGAATTGAACGAATCCATCAGATATGCTCCAGGCGTTCCAATTGAATCTTTGGCTTAATAGTCTACTTTGCTTGGATGATGGCCCTTTTTTAGTACATGATCCTCATATTTTCAGGACCTTATTTACTTATTTACTGCATTAATACTCACTGTTTTTTATGTTATCATCATCTACTCACTATTAGTCTGTTTTCAGGAAAAATGATCCTCCTTTTGTTAATATGGCTGTTGGGGCTGATGAGGATGTAAGATGCTTACTTTCTTTCAGATTACTTAGCAATTTCATTTAATGACTTAGTTGAACCTTTCATTCTTTCTAGGTTACTCTTGGCAGAACCACTTTTGCCCATTTAATGTGGTTCTCAAGGCATGATTCTAATCCGGATGAGGACACTAAGAAGTAGAACTCTTACATATTATGTAATAGACTTTGTTAGTCTTAAACAAATTGAATCCTATATTCTTGAAACTTTTTTAATATATTACTCAGTTGATTATTTGTGAACGTGGTTGGTTTTGGTTAATTATTTGTGAACATGGTTGTTTTTGGTTAAATATTTGGAAAAAAATTATATATATTAAAAAAATAAATAAAATTATATATATATATATATATATATATATATATATATATATAGAGAGAGAGAGAGAGAGAGAGAGAGAGAGAGAGAGAGAGAGAGGGATCCACATATTCCATTTTTGCATCCTTCAAGCATCCTCATGATAACAACTGTTGGATTTTGTTTAAGTCGTAATCTTAAGCATTGAAAAATGTGGTGCTGAACTGGGTTTAACATGATACATAAAAAGTGCCATGAAATAATATTCATGACATTTATTAATCGTCATTGAGTTAGTTTAGATGACATTTCTAAGGTGGTGTAATTTTGATGACATTTATTAGTTGTCATTGAAATACGTTAAGATTACATCAGTAAAGTATTGTGACTAAAATCTTTATCCTCTGTTATTTATATGACACATAAAAAGTGTCGTAAAACATATCAATGACATTTATTAAATTTCATAGAATGTTTTAGATGACATCTACAAAGTGTTATAATTTTGACGACATTCATGAACTGTCATTGAAGCACGTTACGATGACACCAGTAAAGTGCTATGGAATAAGCATTACACGACATTAAGAAAATGTCATCGTAAAGATATTATATGACACTTATAGAGTGTCGTTGAAAGTTAAAAGCTTTTTATGACATCCCCTCTAGCAACACCAGAAAAGTGTCATGAAAAGTCATCAACGACACTTTTTGAGTGTCGTTAAAACACTTTTTTGTTGTAGTGTATAATTCGTGAACCATAGTTTCCACCTTTGAAGGAGTAGATCACACTTAAATCTGTTAATCTTTTATCGATCGATACGTACACCAATCTGCGGTTCCGGGGATCTCTAGTTCCATAACTTATATTACTCGAAAATGGATTATCCTTTCGATCACGAGACCCCTCTACCCCCTCATCGGTCGCAGGCACCTCCACTCTGCCATCAGCTATAGGTAATTCCAATCCACAATTTGTCCCATATCCCAGCACTCCAGTGTCGACATCCATATCCTTGTCTTCATTCGATGTAGATCCCGATACGCCATTGTCTGTTCATCCACTAGATATTTCGACAGCTACAAGATGGGCCCCGGAGTGTCCAAAATTAGAGTACGATGCTAGTGGTCGGTATATCCACCGACCAGGTTGTCCTTCGACACCCTCATAGAGACCGGAGGGACTGTTCAGACATGGGCTTTTGCCCGCGACCAACGAGCTGTAAGTAATTGTGGTTTAAAATTTAATTTAATCTTATAAGTTTTATTTCTTTATCAACTAAATAATTGGTTGTTATTTCTTTGTAGGTTTTTTTTCCTATAGTGCTACTCGGACACTTGGAAAAATTCTTAAGGGGCACTACCACGGCCCCTACCTTAACTTCTTCGATGTATCGTCCGCCATGCAGTATATATGGCTTGACATAATGAAGGTATATTTAAAATTTTATGTATGTTATTGTATTTATTAATTGTTTCTTTATCTATTCATATTAATTGTTAATTGAGTTTGTATGTCAAAAAATCTATTGGTGTCCCGAGCATCGTGATGGGTGATCAGAAAGACATAGCAGGGCACCTGTAACAAGAAGATACATGATGCAAAGTATGATTTACAAAAAATAGTGGCTGTTGGAAAGGGCAAGAAACCCTGCATCCATGATGATTTTTGGGAGTAGATGTAGAAGCAGCTCAAGTATTCTGAATTCAAGAAGAAGTCCGAGCAAACGAAGAAGGTGTGATCTCGTACGAATATGCATATTGGTGGATCGATCACCATCATTATGCACTATCGACACCTGGTAAGATAATTGAAAGTATTTAAATACTTTCATTATATAGTTCAATAACATTAATTAATAAACTAATATTTTTTCTTATGTTTCGTACATATACGAAGAAGCTGACGAAGGAGGGTGGTGGATCCTCTAGTATCGACTACGCCTATGTTTTTGAGTACACGCACATGGAGAGGAAGGACGGAAGCTACATGGACGAGAAGGCCAGCAAGACTACTATAAGTATTTTAATTTATATTATAAGTTAAAATAATATTAAATATTATAATTTACATTATAATTAGAATAATATTAAGTATTATAATTTATATTATAAGTTAGAATATTTGAAATAATGTAGATTAGTTTTAACACATTAGGATATTAAGCACATATCGTTGGACAGGCTGCGTTCCAGTCTCTATAAACTTAGAGTGCCAATTTTTATAAAGGTCTTTGAGTCATTGCTCGTGACCACGTCCTCTCCCATGCCTGTTCAAACCAATGACCTTTTTATAAAGGTCGTTGGTGGGAGAGGAAAAGACGGACGCATCTATGGCATCGACTCCTTAGCTTCGTAGATATCGGTCATCTTGAGACCTCCACCGCCGGCTCATTCTTCTTCTACTTTGTAGCCGAAAGTCATGGAGAAGATATATCAGCTTGTTACGACGATGACCATATTGTAGGCCACTGTGGTGGTGATGTAGGAGTCGATTAGCACCATGTAGGTCACAATTTGAGGATGGTCCTTCCGGTGTCCGTGCTCCTCCCGTTGCTGTCACAGACACTTGTAGTGCTCCGTCCCCATTCCGACCGGGAGATGCACTATGTAATGGGCTTGTGGCTAGTCTAACTTAAATCTGAACTTAATATTTAATGATCCTTTCGGCATCGATTCCGTTCGGACGAATAAAAGAGAAACATTCCAATTCATGGTTTGGCTTTTGTTGGAACAAGTCCTAGATGCAGGGAACTGTGTCTCGGCGAGTGAGCTCCATATAAGAGTCCCTTCGACGGGACCGGTCAACTTTGCTTTTCTTGAACGTTTTCGTTGTGAGGTTTTGGATGAAGTATTTTCGCGTCGTTTTATGTTTTCGTTTTCTAAGGAATTCGTTAAGACGGATTGTAAACGGATTCTAATATGATGTTGGTGCCATTGCAGTAACGCGCGTAGTTGACATTTGATCGTAGCAAAGCGAGTCTCCTTTTCCGACACATTCTCTAATCGGTGGGTGGTTCGGTCCCTTCTTCTCTACTCGGTCGCGTTAACAAATATTTCTTGCCTCGAATACGTTCATATCGTCGATGCCCGGTTTAACGTAAATGTAAATGTTAGCCACAAAGCATGCTTACCACTAAGGAATAGAACATGGGATAATTGTAAACGTCGAGCGTATCTATGCGTGCGATCTATAACACCAGCTTCATTAGTGAAGAAGGCAGTTGTGGTTCAAAACCACGGAACTGTCAAGACGAGATATGATATCTCAAGCATCGATTTTGGCATGGTGCCTCGGAGTATTTGATGCCTATGGGTTTGCCAAATCGGAACATACGACTTGGAGGAAAGACTGAATCTGTCGCATGAGTTCATAAACAATACTACTTAATTCTACTCCGTGTCATGCATGCGCTTTCATAAATAAACTGTTTCACGCATTCGTATGGTCATGGACAACTTGTGCACAAGGTAAGATGTTTCCTTGAAACGGTATCCGGGACATCAGAACCGAATCGACCTAGGAAAAAATTAAGAAACGTGCTTTGGCGCGAGGCATTGCGGGACCTTCAGCAGGACTTGCTACCCGGGCTGATAGGACGCGCCGTAATGTCAAGATTAAGTCCTTCATGGTGTCGATTATCACCAATTTTCGCATATAAGATAGAATGCATGCTAACATATTATCTTATGCAGAGGGTAAGTATTCTATGTTTCAATGCAGGGACGCGCGCATCAGGTGAATAAGCGATCACTGATACATGTACTATAAATTCTATGTTACTGCTTTCAAAATGTGTCTGAGATATGAACTGCAAATTCACTCTAGTTCTTGATAGAAAGATATCTCGAAATGCATGCGTCCCTTTAATAAGTAGCGTCAGTTTAGGCGAGTGGTCTCGTCCCGCTCACCAGTACAAGTTGTGTACTGATACCCAATATCAAAGGTGTCAGGAACGCATATGGCGCATGGTTCTAGGCCGAAGCTGAAGATCGAAGAGACGACGTGAAGCTCTTCCTATTTTGAAGTATAGATGAAGCCAATTCATTTTGTATCAATCTATACGAAGGGTGTGATGTATGGGACGACAAGTATTATTCATGGCAGCTTGTTTGTTCTTTTTACTATTTCGAAGCAAAGTAGCCGATACGACATAAGCAATGTACTTCATATCAATGTAAATTATATTTCAAGTTATGAATGAAAAGTCGTTTCTTCCTATTCAAAGATGTGTTTCAATATTTCTGCTGTAAGGTGACTTATACTCTGTGTTTTAAATAAATTATCAAAAATATACGTTCTTGCCTTGTGCGTTGCATAACCTAGGCGCACACTACATCACGTCCGTGGGACGATTATCGACTCTACGGAGTCGGGGCGTGATAAGTGGTATCAGAGCACTAGGTTCACTTTCTCAAATTTCTCGAAGGAATGCTTTCGATGTATGCTTCTCCATGAAATAATAGTCCCATACAGTAAACCCGTAAATATTTTACGAAGTACTAATGGGTTCTCTTTTTGTAGAGATGACTAAGAAGAACAACGCTACCGCAGCGAGCAGTGCTCCGAATATCTCGAACGACAAAAAAAACTTTGGAGAGTCCGGAGGGGCGAGTTCAAGCGACGCGACGGGAAGGATGCTGCATTTGATGGAAGTGCAGCAGAAGCAAGCGACGGTCCAATAAGCGCAAATCCAAACCCAATTTGGTGCGCAACAGAAACCGATGAACACAATGATGCGGATAATAACATCGTTAGTGCCCAACGACAACGCGACTGCAGTGGCGCCAACGCCGCGAGTCGTAGCGGAGGAAGACGTAGAAGAGACCCATCTTTCAGGCATGTCATCTTCTTACAAGGCGGGCGAGTTCACAAAGATGCACCCGCCAACGTTTACTGGGAGGAGCGAGACCGACGTGGTAATAGGATGGATAGCCTAGTTGGAGAAGCTGTTCAACCTGATCGAAATCAAATGGTCCAAACGAGTAGCGTACGCAACGGTGTAGTTAGAGCTGAGGGCGCACGACTGGTGGGAGGCCACCAAGTAAGGGATCTATGATTCCAATCCAAACTACAAAATCTCTTGGGAAATGTTCAAGGACGCCTTCCTCGAGCAGTACATTCCCAGAACAGTTCGACAACAAAAGGAGAATGAGTTCTCCGAACTCAAACAAGGCAATATGTCAGTGGATGAATACGACTCGGCCTTCGCAAAGCTTGCAAAGTTCTCTGGGACCTTTCTACCAGATAAGCAGTCATGGTGCCATCATTTCCAGCAGGGACTGAACAACGACCTTCGTCGGGATGTCATGAACATAAGGTACGAGACCTACCGGGAGTGCTATGAATCTCTCCTGAATAGCTAGCGGATCTTTGGTCGCGGTTCATAGAAGACGGGACATATCGTCCGCAACACTTTCAACAAGCGTCCTAACGATGCTGGCGGACCTAGTGGATTCAAACGTCCCTACTACGGAGGACATTGCAATAGATGCGGTAAAGACGGGCACAAAACAAGCGAGTGTCGTATAGTGGGATGCTTTAACTATGGTCGCATAGACCACATGGCAAACTATTGTCATGTGCACCAAAATCCTCCGAGGAACTTTCCGAATCAAAATCCTCTGAGGAATTTTTCGAACCAAAACCCTCCAAGAAACTTTCCAAATCATAACGGGGGACCTCCACTTCATGGTGCGAATGCCGCCTTTGAACCTGTAAACCCCCATTCCTGAAAAACAGTATTAGTTATTATTATTAATTATTATAATAATAAGGAAAAGAAAAGAAAAACAGAAATTCCTATTGGACCAAACCCGCAACCCGTTAATCATCCCTGCATAAAACTCGTTTAGCAAAAATCCTGCAGAAACTCTTTCATGCGTAAAAACCCAACCCGCCTAAATTCCTTTCTCTACGCACAAAACCACTTTCGCGCGTATAATAAAAGCACCAGTGTACCCGCGTAAACTCTTCAGTTTTCTGCGCATAAAAACCAAAATCATGTGCCGCTTTCTATTTTCTCTGACGCGTATAAGACTACCCTGCGTATACTTCCTTTCCCGCGCGTAGTATCAGTAGCAGAAGTAAAACCCAATTTTGCTTTGCTTTGCTATTCCACACGTGTAAGAATTTTATTCCACCACTCCTTAAAAGATCTTCTCAACCGCACACATAAACCAATAAGAAGAAAACAACAACAATAGTTTCTTAACCATTAAGTAAATTCCACCGCCTCTTTACTCCTATATATAATTACAACTCCCAAACATTAACCCTTCTTCTTATCACACTTAACATTTCTTTGGACGAACACTTTACTGGACTTTACTCGGCAAGTATACCTTGCCACTGTACATCTATTTACATTCCAAAAAAAATGATACATGTATATTTAATTCTGCCTATATAGATGTTTATTTTACTTTGGACCTATTTTATAAGACTACCCTAGCATTATGGAGCATCCGTGGATTCATTGGCCGTGACACAGTTATTACACGAGTTGTGAGTCTCATATAGATTTTCGGACTTCGTATTGGGTTGGCTGCCTATACGTAAGGGCCGTGCGTCAGGAATGACTGATAATAAAAACTTTGTATGCTAGTAGACCTGACAGTTATTAGAGGTATTATTGTGTCATGTATATGACATGCTTAGAGCATGGGGCGGGAAGAACAATAAGTAAAGCATTTGGGCTCCTTTGCACTTTTCTGTAACGTCCGGATTCTCCGTCGGAGAAAGGGTGATGATGACCACTACATATTACTGGCGGCCTCTGTCGTTCAAAAGACGACATGCTTTGAGGCCTCTGATTCTCCAAGAGAGTCACGCCAATCCCATATTTTAAGCCAGATAGCCCACTTGGTGGAAAGTTGTTCTCAAACTGCATTCACTTAGATGGTTAGGCGACCCGATGGATGTTTATATTTCAGTACTTATGGGCATATTTTTATGTATCTTGTTATGTCCCTCTGAGGATCTGGTCCCTTTCCAGATATGGACGAGCAGGAGCTTCCACAAGAGTATGGGCCTGGATCGGATGCTACTTACGAGACTGAGGAGATCATACCTTCAGAGTATCTGTGATTATGACTACTGTTTATAGATTTTGTTGCTGCTCATTATAGTCGTTTTGTAGTGGATTTGTTTCCACCAGACTACAGCCTCGTTACACACTTTGGTATCCAGTTATATTCTAGTTTTATTCCTACTGAGTATTTGTGTTGTGGATGAGATATAGATTGTGTGTGACTTGTTGTGACAGTATATTACCACTGATGGATTGCATATTCATTTACAGCGTACGTGTGTATATGGTTTCCATATATTGGAGTTCATATACATACGGCTGGGCGTGTTACGTATTCTTAGTCCTACGTATTTTGGAACTGGGGCGTGACATGTTTTTGGTGGTGGCCCATGCAGGTCCTCGAATATATTGTCTTGGTTACATAATTGTACCAAGCAAGCCTGTGTATAGAAAAGATTTCAAGGATCTCATCCACACTTGACTAAAACCTCATTCATCCTTCCAACTATCTTATATTTTATTTTACGCCACAAATCCTTTGCTCTTGTTGGCATATATTTTATGCTGCAGGAGATTACCTATTTTTTTGCGCCATAGTTAGGTATACTTTACGCTGCAGTTATAACAAACTGTTTTCCTACGATCCCTTAGTCTTTCTAAATCTACGTATGCCATTACATAGGTAAATACCCAGCGTAAACCTGATGATCCCTGAACCCAGCGTAAATAGTTTGATCAGGCGTAAGTATAAGGATGATGATAAGCGTATTTATCACTATCTTAGTCATTAAGAAACCAATCTTTTGCAATTAATGCAGAGATATGCTTCGAGCCCTGTGCAGCAACAACCTTTGACGACCGGGTTTCTGTGCAAATCACCATCACAGCCGTCCTCTCGAATATTGTGCGATACTTTTGTCAGATGTCATATTTTCTGACAAATTCATCCAGGAAAACGAAAAGTTTCTTACGCTGCCAAGTATGCTATACTTTACGCAGATAAATTTACGAAAACAGTAGTTACGCTCATATTTATGCGCAGAACTTTTACGCATAGACCTTATGCTGATAAGTCCTGAACTATGTTTTACGCCGACGATCTAAAATCTTTACTTTACGCTAAACTTCCTTGGAGCCCTGCTCTACGCAGCTAGCTCTGAAGCTATATTTTACGCGGATAACTTTCCAGCATATTACATACTTCTACATCCTATTTAATGCCTGTACCCTGTTTGATTCCCATACCTTGCCTAAACGATTATGTACATTAACTGTAGAAAGATGGATATGCAGAAAGAATGTACTATCACTGAGGGTAACACAACTCCTGGAGTCAATAATCTAACTCAAGGAGGGACTTCAACAAACCTTAGACTTTCAGGATCAGATGGACAGATTCATAATCCAGTTCCATCTGACTTACCCATTCCACCTAATGGGACTCTTCCAGTCTCATTAGCACCTCAGGATGGCCAGACACAACTGTTCCAACTCTTCCAAATGATACTGAAGGAACAGCAACAACAGGCCGCCACACTAGCTGCAGAACAGAGACAACAAGCAGCTGAGCAGAGACAAGAATTTCTGGCAACACTTGAAAGGATGGCTGCAAAGACTACTGTGCCAGCCCAAGTACTAGCTCCAGTACCACAAGCTAGAGTTGGTTCGGTAAAAGACTTTGTACAAATGGGCCCGAGACCATACAAAGGCAATGAGAATCCAGAAGAAACTACCAACTGGATTATTCACACTCGAAAGTTATTAGAGGCATCACAGCTACCTGCAGACCTGTGGATGACAGGTGTGAGGACGCTACTAGATGGTAATGCTCATCACTGGTGGAAATCCATGGAACGCCAGTTGGGTACATACCAGACATGGGAGCAATTCCTGGAATGCTTTGAAAGAAAGTATTTTTCGGACACTGTCAGAGATGCATTATACGATCAGTTTTTCTACTTAGAACAGGGGAACCGAACAGTGGACGAGTATGATGCTGAATTTAGCCGCCTTAGCAAATATGGCGCTGCTCTGATACCAGATGACTTGGCCAAGGCTAAGAGGTTTCATCGTGGATTAACTAAAGAGCTCCAACACTATACTAGCTTCCAGTCCCGAATCTCTTATGCCGAGTTACTGACAGAAGCCAGATTGCAAGAAACCATCAGCAAAGGAAAAGGAAGTCAGCTGAGGATGCCACAAGGACCGACAAGGATACAACAAGAAGGACCTATTAGACGTCCTTTAGCTCAGCAACAACAGTACCAACACAGAGCAGGACCGTACCAGATTTCAGAAAAACCCCAATGCAATTATTGTGGGAGACGCGGGCACCTCTCACGGGACTGTCGAGTCCGCCTAGGACAGTGTATGAGATGTGGTTCTGGACAACATATATTGAAGGACTGTCCTATGCAACAAGTATCAGCACTTCCACCGCCAGCACAGAGGTTAGCACTTCCAGCACCAAGGCCAGCTCAACAGATGATGAGACCAGGAGCACCTCGACCTCCAACAACAGGGGGATTTCAGCGAGGACCACCGCTACCTACCCAGGAGGATCAGTACCTGAGGGCTAGTCATGGACAGCCACAGAGGAATGGGCAAGCTTTTGCTATGGAAGTAGATGACATGGATCAGGAGATTGATGTTATAGCAGGTATCACTATTGCTTTTACTTTTCCTGCCGTAACATTATTTGATACGGGAGCCACCCACTCATTTATATCATCTAGTTTCATTACCAAACACAATATTACCTCTACACCTTTACCTAGTTGTGTTAGAATTCTTACCGGAGGAGTAGTACCTATTAGTAGAATTTGTAGATCATGTCCTATAATGATACGTGGCAGAGAGATGAATGCCCGACTCTTAGTTCTTCCTATGCCTACTTTTGATATTGTGCTTGGAATGGACTGGCTGAGCAAGCACCATACTTTCTTTGATTGCTTTGGAGGAAGCATTCTTTTTAAGGTACCAGGCCAGCCTGAACTTGAGTTTGTACGAGGATCCACAGAAATCCTTAATGATATGCAGTTCGCAATGGACGATATTATCTATCATCCTATTATTTCAGAATTTACAGACGTCTTCCCAGAAGAATTACCAGGATTACCCCCAGATAGAGACGTAGAGTTTTCAATTGAATT
Organism: Iris macrosiphon; assembly: GCA_036927795.1. Taxonomy (NCBI): domain Eukaryota; kingdom Viridiplantae; phylum Streptophyta; class Magnoliopsida; order Asparagales; family Iridaceae; genus Iris; species Iris macrosiphon. The sequence goes on from JAYESA010000004.1 coordinate 75,551,308, forward strand.
AACCCCAGGAGCAGCACCTATAGCATCACATGTTTATAGACTGACAAAGAAGGAGATGGATGAATTAAAGACACAATTGAAGGAACTAGAAGAGAAAGGTTTCATCCGACCAAGTGCATCACCCTGGGGAGCACCAGTATTATTTGTACCAAAGAAGGATGGTCAGTACGTATGTGCATCGATTATAGAGCCTTGAATGCAGTGACAGTGAAGAATAAATATCCACTGCCACGCATTGATGACTTATTTGATCAGCTCAGTGGAGCCAAGTTGTTCTCAAAAATAGATTTGAGATCAGGATATCACCAGGTGAAGGTACGGAAGGAAGACATTTCAAAAACCGCATTTCGGACAAGATATGGGCATTATGAATTTCTGGTCATGCCATTTGGATTGACCAATGCTCCAGCTATCTTTATGGACTTAATGCATCGAGTCTTCCATCAATATTTGGATCAATTCGTGGTAGTCTTCATAGATGATATACTTGTCTATTCACAGAACCATGAGGAGCACGAGAAGCACCTGCGGATTGTTCTAGAGACTTTAAGAAGAGAGCAATTATATGCGAAGCTCAGTAAATGTGAGTTTTTCCTGGACAGAGTCTCATTTCTTGGACATGTTATTACAGGAGATGGTATTTCTGTAGATCCAGGAAAAATTTCGTCAGTCGAGACATGGCCTGTTCCTAATTCAGCAGCAGAAGTAAGAAGCTTTCTTGGACTTGCGGGATATTACCGACGATTCGTGAAGAACTTCTCAAGAATAGCAACACCTATGACTCGATTGACTTGCAAAGAGCAAGAGTTCATATGGACTAACGAGTGTCAAACCGCTTTCGAGGAATTAAAGAAGCGATTGACTACAGCACCAGTATTAACTATTCCATCAGGATCAGGAGGATATGTGATCTACAGTGACGCATCAGGAAAAGGCTTGGGATGCGTATTGATGCAGCATGGCAAGGTGATTGCATATGCATCTAGGCAATTACGAGTACATGAGAAGAATTATCCAACTCATGACTTGGAACTTGCAGCAGTTGTATTTGCTTTGAAGTTATGGAGACATTACTTATATGGAGAACGGGTGGAAATCTATACCGACCACAAAAGCCTAAAATATGTCTTCACGCAGGAGGAGTTAAATATGCGGCAACGTCGATGGCTTGAATTGATGAAAGATTTTGAGATAGAGCTACTTTATCACCCAGGCAAGGCTAACGTTGTAGCAGATGCATCAAGCCGAAGGCCAACAGCTTATTCCTTAACAACACAGAAGGAATTATTGAAGGATTTGCAAGTTCTTGGCATTGAAGTGTTATTACCCAGAGCAGACGGGACACTAGCCAACTTGCAAATACAATCATCACTAGTAGAAAGAATCAAGACAACATTGCCTACAGACACTAGATTCAAAAGATTAAAAGAAAGAACAGAAGCCGGAGAGCAGACAGGACTGTGCATTCATGATGATGGGACATTACGATGTAATAATCGTCTATATGTTCCCAATGGAGAAATTCGACAAGAGCTGATGACAGAAGCTCATAGTTCAATATATTCTATTTATCCTGGAGGCACCAAGATGTATCGTGATTTACGACAATATTTTTGGTGGCATGGAATGAAAAGAGAGATAGCTCGCTTTGTAGCTAAATGCTTAGTATGTTAACAAGTAAAGGCGGAGCATCAAAGAACGACATGGATATTGCAACCACTCCCGATTCCAGAGTGGAAGTGGGAACATATCACTATGGACTTTGTTACGGGCTTTCCTAAGAGTCCAAGTGGTAAAGATGCAGTGTGGGTAATAGTAGACCGACTCACCAAGTCAGCACATTTATTGCCTTTTAAAGTTGGCCAATCTACAGAAGCTTTGGCTGACTTGTATATGAGGTAGATCGTGAAATTGTATGGCATTCCAGTCAGCATTGTATCAGACAGGGACTCGCGCTTTACATCATATTTTTGGAGAAGTATGCAAGAAAGCCTTGGAACTCGTCTGAAGTTCAGTACATCTTATCACCCTCAAACAGATGGGCAGTCAGAACGTACTATTCAGACATTAGAAGATATGTTAAGGGCCTGTATGTTAGACTTTGGGGATCATGGGAGGACCACCTACATCTTGTTGAATTTTCTTACAACAATAGCTATCAGGCAAGCATTCAGATGGCTCCGTTTGAAGCATTATATGGAAGAAAGTGTAGGTCTCCTGTGTGTTGGAGCGACGTGGGAGAACGTCAAATCCTGGGACCAGAGCTAGTAATTAACATCGTGGAGACAGTAAAGAAAATACAAGGACACTTGCGAGCAGCGCAAGATAGGCAGAAACAATGGGCAGACCTTCATCGCCGTCCCTTGGAATTTAGAGAGGACGATCATGTCTTCTTAAAGATATCACCTACCAGAGGCACCATTCGATTCGGAGGGCGCGGTAAGTTAAGCCCAAGGTATATTGGGCCATTTGATGTACTAGAAAAAGTGGGAGAAGTGGCATATCGACTTGCGCTACCACCTTCACTTGAGGAAGTACATGATGTATTCCATGTATCGCAGCTCAGACGATATGTAGCAGATAGCAGTCATATTCTTGATCATTCGGAGATCACCGTTGGGCCAAGCTTGACATATCAAGAGCAACCTGTAGGAATCCTTGATCGTCGAGAGAAGGTATTGAGAAACCAGTCTATTCCCTTAGTCCGCGTGGCATGGAAACATGGCTCGCCAGGAGAATCTACTTGGGAACACGAAGATGGCATGCGCCAACATTTTCCGAACCTATTCATAGACCAAGGTATGCATTACTTTGTTAATTTATATCTTCTACCAATCCTTGACTTTTATTTTACTTGGCTTAGTTTTAATTTCGAGGACGAAATTTTTATAAGTTGGGTAGAATGTAAACCCCCATTCCTGAAAAACAGTATTAGTTATTATTATTAATTATTATAATAATAAGGAAAAGAAAAAAAAAACAGAAATTCCTATTGGACCAAACCCGCAACCCGTTAATCATCCTTGCATAAAACTCGTTTAGCAAAAATCCCGCAGAAACTCTTTCATGCGTAAAAACCCAACCCGCCTAAATTTCTTTCTCTACGCACAAAACCACTTTCGCGCGTATAATAAAAGCAGCAGTGTACCCGTGTAAACTCTTCAGTTTTCTGCGCATAAAAACCAAAATCATGCGCCGCTTTCTATTTCCTCTGACGCGTATAAGACTACCCTGCGTATACTTCCTTTCCCGTGCGTAGTATCAGTAGCAGAAGCAAAACCCAATTTTGCTTTGCTTTGCTATTCCACACGTGTAAGAATTTTATTCCACCACTCCTTAAAAGATCTTCTCAACCGCACACATAAACCAATAAGAAGAAAACAACAGCAATAGTTTCTTAACCATTAAGTAAATTCCACCGCCTCTTTACTCCTATATATAATTACAACTCCCAAACATTAACCCTTCTTCTTATCACACTTAACATTTCTTTGGACGAACACTTTACTGGACTTTACTCGGCAAGTATACCTTGCCACTGTACATCTATTTACATTCCAAAAAAAATGATACATGCATATTTAATTCTGCCTATATAGATGTTTATTTTACTTTGGACCTGTTTTATAAGACTACCCTAGCATTATGGAGCATCCGTGGATTCATTGGCCGTGACACAGTTATTACACGAGTTGTGAGTCTCATATAGATTTTTGGACTTCGTATTGGGTTGGCTGCCTATACGTAAGGGCCGTGCGTCAGGAATGACTGATAATAAAAACTTTGTATGCTAGTAGACCTGGCAGTTATTAGAGGTATTATTGTGTCATGTATATGACATGCTTAGAGCATGGGGCGGGGAGAACAATAAGTAAAGCATTTGGGCTCCTTTGCACTTTTCTGTAACGTCCGGATTCTCCGTCGGAGAAAGGGTGATGATGACCACTACATATTACTGGCAGCCTCTGTCGTTCAAAAGACGACATGCTTTGAGGCCTCTGATTCTCCAAGAGTCTCATGCCAATCCCATATTTTAAGCCAGATAGCCCACTTGGTGGAAAGTTATTCTCAAACTGCATTCACTTAGATGGTTAGGCGACCCGATGGATGTTTATATTTCAGTACTTATGGGCATGTTTTTATGTATCTTGTTATGTCCCTCTGAGGACCTGGTCCCTTTCCAGATATGGACTAGCAGGAGCTTCCATAAGAGTATGGGCCTGGACCGGATGCTACTTACGAGACTGAGGAGATCATACCCTCAGAGTATCTGTGATTATGACTACTGTTTATAGATTTTGTTGCTGCTCAGTATAGTCGTTTTGTAGTGGATTTGTTTCCACCAGACTACAGCTTCGTTACACACTTTGGTATCCAGTTATATTCTAGTTTTATTCCTACTGAGTATTTGTGTTGTGGATGAGATATAGATTGTGTGTGACTTGTTGTGACAGTATATTACCACTGATGGATTGCATATTCATTTACAGCGTACGTGTGTATATGGTTTTCATATATTGGAGTTCATATACATACGGCAGGGCGTGTTACGTATTCCTAGTCCTACGTATTTTGGGACTGGGGCGTGACAGAACCTACAAAATCATCGTCCGAGAGCGCGAGGCAGAGTCTATACATTGACTGAGGAGGAAGCGTTCGCTTCCGACACGGTTGTAACTGGTATATTACTATACAAAGATATACCTGCTAGAGTACTTTTCGATTCGAGTGCAACGCATAGCTTTATATCTACTGAATTTGCTAAAGAAAGTAAATTAGCTACGACATCGCTAGATATGAACCTTTGTGTTAGTACCCCATCATGAATAGACATGCTTGCAAGTTTAATTTATTAGAACGATTATCTTCGCATCGGAGGAAGGAAGCTATCATTGTATGTCATCGTACTAGACATCACGTAGTACAAAATAATCCTAGGCATGGATTGGTTAGGTGCATGCCATGCCACGATCGACTGTGCAGAGAAAAGAGTTGTGTTCCGTCTACCTGGCGAAACAGAGTTCTCGTATTCGTACGGCTCGGTGTCAAATACAATAAAGATAGTATCGGCAGTGACGACGTGACGCTTGATGTATTCTGGCTGCGAAGGGTACTTGGCTTCAGTTAGAGACACTCGTAAGGAAGGTGCAAACGCGAATCAGGCTGACGTCATGGCAGAATTCCTTGATGTGTTTCCAAACGAGCTACCCGGAATGGCACCAGATCGGGAGATAGTGTTCACTATCGACACCTTTCCCGATACGCGACTGATGTCAAAGGCACCGTATAGGATGGCTCCAGCAGAACTAAAAGAACTTAAGGTACACTTGTAAGAATTGTTAGATCGAGGCTACATTCGTCGGAGCGTTTCTTCCTTGACACTCAGGTGCTATTCGTGAAGAAAAAAAAGATGGATCATCATGGATACAAGTGGTCGAGTCAAGTTACCAATCATAATAAATCACATGAGTTCTATCACATCACAACATATAAGTCAAATCATGCACATAGATGGTGTAGTCACTTGGCATATGGTCGAACCTACACATCGTCAGGTCAGACGCATAGTCGGGTCTAACACATAGTTACTGAGTCTAATCACACTTATAGTCATCAAGATCACACATAAAATCACAAAAATCAATGAAACATCAAAACCAAGTAATTCAGTGGCGCATGGAAATGGTGGCACATGGGAACAATGGCGCATGGTAATAGTGGCGCATGGGAACGGTGGCACATCACAAGAGATGTGCACGCTGTGAAGGATGCGCGAAAGGGACTTCAAGCCGCATGGCATCTTTGCCGCATAGCCTCCCTTGGCGCATGGAATGCATCGTCCCAAGACATCAAGAACTCCATTGAAAAGCTCCAAGGAACCCGAAAACTTTTCTTCATAAAATCTTCATTTTAACTCCAAATTAAGTGAAACATGAGTCAAAATCGCACGAAATTGGATTCTCTACCACATGGAATAATTAGATCTTGAATATAATAATTTTTTATAGATCAAAACCAAGAAAAATTCATTGAACCCATAAAATTCTCATATTTAAAATCTAGATCTACTCAAATCTATCCATTAAAACCACAAACTCCAAGTATTAAAAGTGCTTAGAAGCTAATGGCATAGATATTAGACTAATAACATACAAGGAAAATCAAAGAATTAAATTTAGAGTATTTTTCTATTCCATGCAAGATGTACTTGCCTAAATGAAAGAATGGGGAGAAATGAGAGAATGAGTGAAGAGAGAGAAAGAGGTTGGATTATATATGCTAGGGTTGAGTTTTAGATCATGGGTTCAATTTATGACCAAACCAACCCACACAAATAACTCATGAGCCAAATTAAACCAAAGAATGGGTCTAGTCTCCATGACATGTAATCTAATTATCATGCAAGCAATAAACAATACGTTCCAAATACGTATATCGGGAACGGGGAGCTAATCTCGAAAGTTTTGAGATATAATTCAAGGAACTCCAGGATAATGTTGAGAATTTTGAGTATTAGGAGTTCAACATAATATTGAAACTTAGATTATGTGTTTGGTTAGACCAAAGGAATAACAATATAAAGATTTGATTTTATAACTTGTTGAATTCGACTTTTAAGGACTTAATTTAAGGTCAAAATTAAATATTTTTTTTGAGAGAGATGATTGATTGAGTAGATTTTGAATTCAAATATTGAGGATGAGACTTTAATTTTTTTTAAATTTATTCATGAAATATATATTAGTAGGATTTACTTAAAGATTGGATTTAATTTTTAATTTTGGATATGAGATTAAATTTGAAGGATTTAATTATTAAATTTTTGAAGAGATTTATAAATGAGATTTAAATTTTAAAAAAATAATGTTAGATTGTATTTAAGAGTTATGACTTGCGAATCTAATTTACGAGAAAAATTCTATTGAATTTTAAATTTTGAAGATAAATTCAAATTTTGAAGATTTACGTTAAAATTTTAAGTTATGAGGATGAAGTTAATTTTTAAGGACTTTGTTAAATAACAATAGTGGTTTGACTTCATGATTATATTGCTTAAATTTTGATGGTGGCAGAATTTTTTTTTTATTAAGGATTTTAAATTTTGAGGATAAACATTAATTTAATTAAAGAGTTGAGAATTTAATATGGCAGAATTGATGATTTTGTTAAATCATTGATTTTTATGAAGATTATGATATGATTGAATTTGTCATTAAATTTTGAGAAATTTAAGAAGATTATCATTATATTTATTTGACTGCAAGATATAAATTAAAAATTTATGTTTTGAATGTTGCATTTGAAGATTTCGTAAGTATTACATTGTTTGAGTATTGTGTGGAAAAAGAATCGAGGAATAAGATCACTAATGGATTAGTGTTTGAATTCAATTTTTTAGGATGAGATTTTAAAATTTATAAATATGCATTGATTGGATATTAATTTTTTTGAGTATTTAGTTATTAACTTAAAATTTTGGAGGAGATTGTGATAGGAATGTAATTTGATTTTAAATTTGAAGATTTTTAGGAATATGATATTTATAGAATTTTGAAAATTTTGTGAAATAAAAATATGGATTTACTTCATGATTATATGGTTTGATGAATTTAAATTTTGATGATAAAAAAAAATACAACTATTGAGGATTTTAAATTTCGAGGACGAAATTTTTTTTTAGGTGGGTTGACTTGTAACCTCTGTATCCTGAAATTCTTGCTTAAATGTTGCTATTAGGTTAATTTCGGGCTGTTGAATTTTTTTCACAATTTTGGTTAATTAAAAACTAGTAACAGTAAAATTTTAGGGCTTTCAAGAATTATTTTAGGGTGAAACATAATTTAAAACACCCCAAACTTTTATTTTAGGTTCTAAATAATCAAATATGTTTTCTAGAATTTTCTGGAAATTTTCTGATTATTTTTAGCATTTATTTTGAGTTAATTAGGGAAAACTGAATTAAAAACTATTTTCTGAAAATAAAAACCCATAATTGTAAATATTTTGCCCAGTCAGCCAACAGGGGGTCCACCCGTCAGCCTCCCGCAGCGAAATGGGCGGGGCCTGCCTGTCACAGACCGCGGGGTGGGTGCGGGTGCAGCCGAGCCGACCTCGAGCTGAGCCGAGTCCGAATTCGACTCGGACTCAGCTGAGCCAAGCCGGGTCAAACCCGGACCGTCCGATCTGGGCGGGGCTGCTTGGATGCACACCACGTGGCAGAATCGAGCCGCGGCTGCTTCCTCTCTCCTCTCTATGTATAATAGTTTAGTTTATAAATTTTAGGGTTTTCTTTGAGCCGAATTTTGGAGAATTGTCATCTAGGATTCCTTCATCTTCCAGAAGCCATTACTCATAGCTCCGGACTCCCAACGCGACCCAGTTTCTTGCATTAGAACCATAATGAAGTTAGTTTTCTGAAAATGTAATTTTTTTACAAAATTCTGAATATTAAATTATGGAAAATTCGTATAGCACAGCATGTCCGAAAATAGATGCGTCTCGGTGTTTTCGCGATTTCGGGAGAACCAGGAATCAGGATCACTAATCGTTTAAAATTTCAGAAAGCTAATGTCGAGATAATTGACATATGTTTTTTCAGGATTTAATACAAAATATTTCTGCGCTGTTAATTCTGTAGAACTTCTAGGTTAACAATCAATCACCGTTGCACAATGCGATTTTAGGTATGTGCAATATTTTTCAAACGAATTTAAATTCGGATGAGCTATAAATTTTAGTATGTTTTTGACGCTGAAATATACAAGAAATCATCTATGAAAGTCGAGTTTGCATCGGTTGACTTATTTTGTCAACAGATCGTCTCGATTTGCGTGCCATGAGTCTCGAATTGGTAAAATTTAGTTTCTTCGGACAAAATTTAGGAATTAACCTAAAAATTAGAATAATAAGATTAAAATAGAATTTTAGAGTAATTATTCTAGAATTAAATAAATTAAAATAAATTATCTTTTGAAATGGTAAATTTGTAATACATAGGCTATTTGGACTGTGACTTGGACTCTGATTCATACCAGCTAAGGACCACATGCGAGTACATTCTCTGATAATTTCTGTTATTTGATAATTTCTATAATTCAATTATTTAGAAATGTTACATATGATTCTTGACACTGTGCTACACGGACTAGTATATAGATTGGATCTTTAGTCATGAGATGTTATATTGGTCATCGTATTGACATTGTACACGACATTGATATTAGACATTGATATTAGACATTGTACATGATATATTGGACATTGATCGTGTATCATGATGTGTCATGGTTGGATCCACAGTACTAGTTGGGGGAAGGGAAATTGCTAGTGAGAGATGTGATCAAATCCCTATCGTACAAGTGTAGATATTGTTAGTGTTAATCATACACCTCACGTATGATTTGCCAGGCCATGTAGCTATCGTACAAGTTCCCAAGCCGATCATATTTCGAAACTACTATTTCAAATACTTAGAATAGTTAAAGTGCTTCATTTCAGTTGATATACTACATCATCCCGTATATGATATTGTAGCTCATTCTCTTCATTTCATATATGCACTGACTGTACCATATTGCCTATATTACCTATTCTCTTTATTTTTGCCATTGCATTTATTTATTGTCTTCTCTCAGTATATAGCATCATCTATTTATTGTTTTATAGTCCTTGTCAATTAATTGGAACTGTTATTTGGGTTGTACTTTGTTCTATTCTGACTAAAAATATTTTTCCAGACTGTGACTTAGAGGACTGGTGTCCGACATATTATAGACCACAGGGAGAGTAGCTGCAGCCTTGGACCTTGTAGCTCAGGTGTGATTCCGGGAGGTCTAGCCGGGATCAGTAGTTATTCAGTTATTTTCGTTTAGCAGATTATGGTACCGGATTTGTTTCCGACATACTTGAGACTTGTATGTTATTATTTGAGTTAGACTATTTTGTTTAGACTTATGTTGCATTTCGTTTATTTTCTTCGATATCTTATCGTATTTTAGTTCTGTGATTGAGTATTTACATAATATATTGTGATATCTGTGTCTCCTACTGGAGTTGGATACTCGTGTGAGATTGACTAGATAGTATTGTAACCTAGACAACGTTCAACCGTCGATGCTGCGGCGTAGGCTAGACGTACCAACGTACTCGTGTCCCTACAACGGGTGCGGGTCGTGACATGGAGTGACATAACCCAACTAAACAAATCGATACGGTATTCATATGAAGCTTACAAATTATTATTGTGATCTTTCTATCTTACCTTAGTTCAAGTTATAATATGCAATAAATATGGAATGACTGAAATAAACGTAACACCTTTTGTTGACTTTTACCTACTTTGTCTGAATCACCTGTACAAAATTTACCATGACTTTTCCTACAACGAAGACATAGTTAGCTTGTACAGTTTAAATATACATAGGGGTCACTGACATCATAAGCCATTTAGGAGATAGTTCGGATAGACGGCGACGGTTGCAGCATAGGTAGCGAGCCCGCTACAAACCCTTCCGCCTAACCCCTGCTAAGCTTGCTAGCAAGTCTATCCATAGTTCCGTCCGGAGCCAATCGGTCTCCGTGCTCCGGCGACCGTTCACCCGAACCCTATACCTTGTGCGCAAGTTTCCATAACCAAATGATGTCTAAAACACTAAGTTATCATACCAAGCAATTCAAGACATCAGAATGAACATATCTACTTTAGCACAGTGCGATGACATATTCTACTTGTTCGAGTCGATCGTATTACACATATATACTACTCATTGGACAGTTATAGATAAATGGATTCTAGCTACAACTGAAATATAAGATAGGTATATGCATAGTGAACAAGCAAGTGATAGTCCATAATTTTATGTAAGATGCATCAAGTGTTCCAAGCCTAGTTATTATCTTGACTCAGTTATTATTATGGTATCGTTGATCGGAACGCATGAGTCAGATTATTTAGAGTAAAGACTTGGAAGAAGAGTCTGCTAGTCCATAGTAAGGTCACTCACAAGTTGGTGAATCGGGAAGAGAGGGGGAGCATGTCACGCACAGTCCCAAAATACGTAGGACCATGTATACGCAAGCATGCCAGCCATATGTATATGACAAATCCAATATATGGAAATCATAACACATACGTACGCTATATTATGAATAATAATTCACAAGTGGTATATATATTGTCAACATAAGTCACATGCAACTAAATCTCATCCACAACACAAGTCAATAAATAGAGAAATAACTAAACCAAATAGATCAATGATCAAGTCTGAAATAATCCAAGAACTAAATAGTCGGGTGGAGACAAATTCACTGCCAAACTAAGATAAAAAAACAGAATCCAACTGCTACATAAACAAACAAAAGGGAAGATAGCAACTTAACTATGAACTAAATAGACTCGAAGAGAAGAGCTCCTCGAAAAATAATGAAGTAACAGGTCCTGGTTCGCACTCCTGCAAGTAGTCATGATCGTCTATACCTGGGACAAAATCCGAATCCAGGTCCTCAAAGGGACGTAGCAAGATACAATAAAAATATGCCAATAATGTATTGAAAGTAAACAATCCAATTGGTACCTAACCAATCTAAGTGATATGCAGTTTTAAGAAAAGTTTTATCGCGTATGGACTATCTGGCTAAAGTGGGATGGACGTAGTTCTCTCGGATTTATAGGGCCACGGGCATAACATCTTTCGATCGTCATAGGCCTGCAGTAAATATATAGGGTCATAGCACCTCGCGTCTCCAGCGGAGTTACGGGTAAATAAGGAAAAGTGTAAATGAGTCACATACGCTTACTCATTGTTCTCTCCGCACAATGCTACTAACCGTGTCATATCCATAACAAGCAAACACCACTTGTAATTGCTAAGTCTGCTAAAATAATATATTTTTATTAGCAGTTATTCCTTATCCATCACACGACTTATATGTAAAGATGGCTAGCCCATTACGCAAGTTCGTGTCCAATATGAGACTCACAACTTGTGTAACATATGTGTCATGGCCAAAGAGATATAAGCATACCTCACAATCATAGGGTAGTCTCGTAATTCTAGGTCAAACATCATAATATAATAAAAAGCCACAAAGACAACTCATCCATCGTCACACCCAAGTCATTCTTGGACGAACAATTTTATATAGCAAAATAAATAGGAACTAAAGAACAGAAAATAAATATTCTGTAAAGAAATGTAAATAAACAGTACTGTGGCAATGTATACTTGCCTGACAAGCAATCATTGTAGTATAGACGTCCAGACGATAAGCACAAGAAACCGGAAAGTAGGGGCTCTGAATAAATGTCTCCGGATGCTGAAATAAATATCACTAACGTCTCCAAAATCAGCGAGATAGTCAGAAAACAATACCCTTTCGTCCAATCTGGATACTGGGACTAAAATGGTCATTTCGGATCAAAGTAGGATCCATATGTGGCCCACCATGCACCAAAAAAAATGTGCCAAGACTAAAGGTCTCTAAATAGGTCAAATTATTGATCAAACGAATCCTAATCGATGATAGCTTTGGCCAGTTTTGGATTCTGGTGAGCTGATCACAAATTTGCTCGTCAAGTCGAATCGTAGGCCCAAATGGCATGCAACACAGCGTGCATAAAGTTTCGTGCGTGTCGCCGGGCATCAATTTTTTTTTTTGAATCATGGGGCCACAAAAAGGCGATTTGTCTACTGACTTGGAATCGGACATTACTCGTGTCACAGGACAAGTCAAACACTGCGAGTCCCATGACATAAGTTACGTTGCGATTCAATGAGCGTACACAAACTAGTAGGGTATTTTGTAAAATATTGATACGTGAAACTTTTGACTGATACTATTTAATTTTGGCATGCACACATGTCCAAATCAACTTTCACGAAAGTCCACACATCCGGATATACTATACACGTCTTTTGGTGCAATTGGTACGTGATGAAGTGGTCCGGTTTGGCGGGGCGCACTCCATATCACAAATTTTTAGTTTCTGAAAACATAATTTTTAGTCAACTTTGAACAAGTTTTATTCGATGAATATATCAAGTTAACTAAAATTAAAAAAATGTTTTCCTATCATATATGTCGTCTAAAACTCTCTTCAAATAGATTCTCAAAATACCACGTGGATTGGGAAAAAACTGAGTGCAAAGTGGGGTAGTTGGACAGTATTTGTTGTGTCAGAAAATATGGTTTTTTTGACCTTTGGACTCAATTTTTCTACTAGATTTCTATGAATTTTTATGCTTCATGTTACATAATCATAAACTAGGTTAAGTAGGCTTTACATAGGATCTAAAAAATCGTATTTTTGTTGTGTGTGCAAGGAGATACGAGCACGCGAAATGGGTACCTGGGGGGTCTGCTGTCGCGGGTGCGTGGTATAGGGGTTGGTCGACGGTCTGTTGGTGGTAGTGACGGCGCTGTAGGGTCGACGACGACGATGCTTGGTCGACAACAGGGATGGGATGCAGGGGTACGGTTAGGATTCTCCTGGCGAGTGATGTCTCCATGCCACACGAACAAAAGGAATAAACTGATTCCTCAATACCTTCTCTCGACGATCAAGAATCTCCACGGGCTGCTCTTGGTAAGTCAAGCTCGGTCCAATGGTGAACTTGGAGTGATCGAGAACATGACTGCTATCTACCATATATCGCCTTAGCTGCGACACATAGAATATATCATGAACTCACTCAGACGAAGGTGGTAGTGCTAGTCGATACAAAACTTCTCTAACTCGCTCCAACACGTCAAATGATCCAATTTACCATGGAATCAACTTGCCGTGAACCCAAAGCGAATAGTACCTCTAGTTGGCAATATTTTCAAGAAAACATGGTCGCCATCCTTAAACGCAAAAGGACGGTGATGAAGATCTGCCCACTCCTTCTGCCTGTCTTTCACTGCTTGCAAGTGGCATTGTATCATCTTCACATTCTCCACAGTACTGACAACCAACACGAAAGCCAAACCAACCAAAAGAAAAGCAAGCCAACATTATTCTATATGAAGTCACTGGCCAAGCCATAAAGGACTTTGATCGGACAGATCAAATGCGGTTCTATTCGAAACAGCGCTAAGTAGCTAACCCACCTGAATCGCATCCAACCGCTGGCACCGCGCCCAAGACGCGTTACCCAAATATCTCCTCCATGGCCGAACGGGCCCGGTGCCCCGGAGCACCCGTTCGAGGAAACCAAATCCTGTGCCACACAGGTTGTCCGTGACTATGCAGACACCAAGTAGGTATGACGAGAGGATCGAAACATTCTCGCCCACCAAGCGATCCTAGACTCGTTCAACCGATATCCAACCAAATATCCATAACCATTCTTCCAACATATCCAACCAAGAGAATCCAAATCTCGACCTCAATATATAGCCCAAGGCACCAATATATCAAGTGTTTCATAGGCACGATGTCTTTTCTCAACACAGAGTCCAAATTGGTGCAACACCCATGCTCAAAGCAAATCCTATGGCACAATGCCGTATCAGTGGCACAATGCCCCATTCGTGGCACGATGCCCCATCAAGCGACACAACGCCCTCTCCGATGCAGTTGTTCAGTTTCGAACCATAACTGCTCGCTTTGCAAGACAAAGCGACCAAGTGATACCCGCGCACGGATGCACGTTCGCTCGCCCAAATTCCCGATATTCCCATTGCCTCAAATGTATCATTCCAACCGTCCAAGTAAAATCCCAAGTATCCAACCGACTGCCACAAATGCAATAATCCAACCATCACTCCAACTATCCAACACGTAATTCATTTCACGCCACAATCCTACCAAGCCAACGACGTACACTCTATGCACGTCTCAGTATAGTGATTCTCAATGTTTTATCCCAAGTGTTCAAGCCTTTTACGTGTTTTCCATATTATTAGGCATGAAGGAGTAGAGGAGAAGGGAAAGAGCCCACTCACAATGATTGATCCCGTTAGGCATCCTGTCCTGCCGATACGGCCAATCTCTTGAACCCGTGGTCCGATGCAAGCGCGATCTACTCAACTGGTATGACCGTGCGAGCAGGCCGTGCTCTCCAAATCATCCGACCGATCGAACTAAGGAAGACGGCATTATCGCTTCCATCCAGCTATTCAGAAACGTTCTGAACGAACACCTGATTTCCATCGAACCCGCTAGCCATCTGCACATTAAAACCAACTCGATTAATCCTTCTTCCCAAAATCTAATATTTCAATTGTAACCAATATTTGATTCATTCAATCCGACTCAGCGTAACGCTCCGAGCGGTTGCGGGGCATTACATAATATACCACTTAGAATCAGGTTCGTCCACGAACCGTGTTGGTACACATTCCTATCACATGTCACAATCCAATTCCATGGATCTGCTCTAGGCGACTCACATATTCACGATTCTGACTTCGCATCTCGTTCTGCTGAACGCTCGTACAATTTTCACGAATTTCCACATCCTCCTTGCAGCTCATATGAATTCTTCGTATCGCTTAGTTTTGGATCGTACATATATTTAAGGCGTCCCTAAAATATATGCATTTCAGCCAAGCTTTGCGATAGCAAATTTGAACAAGTTACAAGGGTATCTTTATGTTCGAGGTGTCCATTTGCTTTACTCCCAATTGAATCAAATTATGATTTCCATTCCAACATTTCTGAATATCAGTACTAGCAACATCTCCAAATATATCTCATGCACCGAACGATCGTCTCAACTGATCTACCCCAGCTATGCAACTTACCCAAATATCAACTTACTTAGATCAGCTCAGTCCAACACATTTCCTGCCATCTCAATATCTCACAGGGTGAACATCTATATCGAGGTTCGTGTGATCCACGAAGATCTTGCCGCCACGCCAAAGGGATAGTGTCGCCACGATTTTAACGTGGACACACTCGCCACAATTCTTAGGTTGCGCATGGAATAGATCTTCGCGCTGCTTCTACTGCCTCGAAGCATAGAATATCACCTTTGCCTCCCGAACGAGCAAGCTTCCCAGACTAAGTTCCGAGACATCTTATAAATCTGAGGTACGTCTGTCCCTTCCAGTATTCACAAGGATTTGATTCGAACGAGCCGCTGCTTTAACTTCACGAGCTAGTTTCACAGTCGTCAATTCATATGAATGCTATTCCCTTCCAGGGCACGATGAGTCAGAGGCGATGCCATCGATAAAAATCTGCAACTCTGAATCTCATCAGTTGACTAGGCTACTTCCACCATCGCTTCGATCTTCCGGCTGCATCTTCAGCTGAAGACTATCCCAAGGGTCTCTCGAATCCAACACTCAGTCGATAAGCCAAATCTCATTGCTCACATCTGCCCTCGACGCATTCCCAAATACGCTGCCTCAAGGGTCGTTCTATGGGTCTACCATATTCATATCCGATTCAGCGGACAAGTCGCTAGGGTCAGCTGTCTCGAAGCTACGCTCGATAATTGTAATCATCACGATGGACAGTTACTAAGAACCATGATATATCTCATCTGCAAATCCGAATCAAGATTCCAACCATTTCATCCGAGCGAAGTTTCCGAATCCGAGAACCGCGCTCATTGAAACTGTCTCCCATCAATCCGTCGTTCTGCCCTGAATCCATCAAATTTCCGAATTGCCATGTTCGATTCTCGCATCACGACTTCAATGATTCTCAAAACTCAAGACTTGCCCAAATTCATATCCGTTTGCTACGTCCGACATTGCACGTCCAACTTACTCGAGCAGCACAGTGATTTGTTCCGACGTTGCTTTCACATTTAGCTATCTTCAAACGTCCGTCCACTATGACTCCCATCGTTGCAACATCTTGCTCAAAAATTCTATTTCTGCCAAACCTGAGTCAACATCTCGAGCAGCAATATAAAAAATCTTCAAGTTTGTGTGAATCCATCGCTTTGCCCTACAAGCCAAGTTCGTGTTTCATTGCTCAACCAACAGCTCAAATGCGTTGCCCAAAATCGTAGTTCGTGCTCGCTATCATTCGATTCACCCATCGCTCGTTCAAGCGTATCCCAGTTGTTTATTCTGATCTCGTCCATCACTTAAGCCTAACGATGCTTTTATTTGCATCAGTCCGTTCACGATATGCTCAACTCAATATTCGCTTGCTTCAGTTTCATTCTTTCCAACTCAGCCGACGTGCACCAACCAACTTGTATTCTCGTTTCACGATTCCATTCAGATAATTCCCATAGATGTCCAACCAAAATATTTCCAATGCCTTGCTCAAAATGTGGTATCCCATATACCACTCCGAATCAAGTCGCTACTCATATTACGTTTCCTTTCATGAATCCAAGATCCATTCGAACCATCCTCCATGCGTGATCATGCCTTTCCCAATTCGAGTTTGACACAAAACTCAGGCAACACTTGAATTATCCAACTATTTCCATCATCTGATACTTTCTCAATACGAGCAATCTTGCAATGATTGTCTTCCAAATAGTCCAACCCAATACCCAACGGTTTCACACATTTGTTGTACGAGCAACTCGTGCCAACTTATCCATATTCCCAAGCTAAACTCAGACTTGCTCAACCGATGCGCCACAGCCAACATTCCAACTTATATCCAACACAATCGCTAGACGAGCAACTCGTGCAAGGATCCATTCTCATCAAATGTTTCTACCAAAAACATGCAGCATAACCAAATCTTATTAGCCAACCAACTGATCCATTGAGGCAATTAGAATCTTCTTGAACGACAAGCCAAGCCAACCCAACGAAAGCCCATAACTTGTTGCATAAATGCAACAACGCCAACCAACTTGCTGCACGAATGCAACAACGTCTAACGAGGCTAAGCGATCCTACGAAAACCAACCAAGCCAACACAACTAAGAATAACAAGCAGCCAAAACCAGCAATAAATAGACTTATTGCATGAAACATCCGATGCGGCACTGAGTAGAGTCAAGAGCTAGACGACACGCGGAAGCTATTTAGAGTTTGTGATGAAGCGAAGGACCAAGTCCGAAGAAATAAACCAGGCGCTCTGATACCAATCTATCATGCCCCAATCTCCCGCAAGCTCGATAGTCCCCGCTGAACGTGAAATCACCACGTTGCAGCTCTTTCGCGGGAAAATCGTTCTCTTCGGGACGTGATGCCGTACGAGCCTGGAGTTGCGCTTGTACAAGGCGATGTTGTTAAACACCAAAGTTATCATCGAAACAACCAAGTTACAGCGGAAGCCAATTTGTGTACCAAGAACACATCAGAGTATACGCAGCGAAGCTCACGATAGGGTCCAAATGAAATGCCCCGAGGCAATGCCACAAAGGCGATCCCGCGAAGACGATGAAATACTCTTGCTCTTTTCTCTAGCCCACAAAGGTACTTACAGTTCATACATCATATCTCGTATATCCAAGCAGCGCCACTACGCCTGCGTACCTGAAATATTGCCCACAAACGTGGGTCAGTACACAACCGTACTGGTGAGCGGGGTAACCCACTCGTCTAAGCCGACACTAAGTAAAAATAGTGAATGCAACCAGTTATATGGTGATCTTTCTAGTTGAATCCTAGATTCGTTTCATGGCATATGAATGACATGTTAAGGAAAGCAGTAAAGCAGTTTACGCATGCAAGCATTTAATCTCAAACCAAACGACAAGCAGTTTATATATTCAATCCGAAGGTAACTAGCATTGCAACCCGTCTTACTCAATGCCATCGCTTGCACGATAACATATCGAACCATCAGTCTCGCCTCAACATCCATCCTCAACCAAAGTTTATATTCCAAACTCGAGTGTACACTCTTGCCGAGGCAAGGTGGCCGCGCCTACACGAAAGCCAAACCAACCAAAAGAAAAGCAAGCCAACATTATTCTATATAAAGTCACTGGCCAAGCCATAAAGGACTTTGATCGGACAGATCAAATGCGGTTCTATTCAAAACAATGCTAAGTAGCTAACCCACCTGAATCGCATCCAACCGCTGGCACCGCGCCCAAGATGCGTTACCCAAATGTCTCCTCCATGGCCGAACGGTCCCGGTGCCCCGGAGCACCCGTTCGAGGAAACCAAACCCTGTGCCACACAGGTTGTCCGTGACTATGCAGACACCAAGTAGGTATGACGAGAGGATCGAAACATTCTCGCCCACCAAGCGATCCTAGACTCGTTCAACCGATATCAAACCAAATATCCATAACCATTCTTCCAACATATCCAACCAAGAGAATCCAAATCTCGACCTCAATATATAGCCCAAGGCACCAATATATCAAGTGTTTCATAGGCACGATGCCTTTTCTCAACACAGAGTCCAAATTGGTGCAACACCCATGCTCAAAGCAAATCCTATGGCACAATACCGTATCAGTGGCACAATGCCCCATTCGTGGCACGATGCCCCATCAAGCGACACAACGCCCTCTCCGATGCAGTTGTTCAGTTTTGAACCATAACTGCTCGCTTTACAAGACAAAGCGACCAAGTGATACCCGCACACGGATGCACGTTCGCTCGCCCAAATTCCCGATATTTCCATTGCCTCAAATGTATCATTCCAACCGTCCAAGTAAAATTCCAAGTATCCAACCGACTGCCACAAATACAATAATCCAACCATCACTCCAACTATCCAACACGTAATTCGTTTCAAGCCACAATCCTACCAAGCCAACAACGTACACTCTATGCACGCCTCAGTGTAGTGATTCTCAATATTTCAGCCCAAGTGTTCAAGCTTTTTACGTGTTTTCCATATTATTAGGCATAAAGGAGTAGAGGAGAAGGGAAAGAGCCCACTCACAATGATTGATCCCGTTAGGCATCCTGTCCTACCGATACGGCCAATCCCTTGAACCCGTGGTCCGATGCAAGCACGATCTACTCAACTGGTATGACCGTACGAGCAGACCGTGCTCTCCAAATTATTCGATCGATCGGACTAAGGAAGACGGCATTATCGCTTCCATCCAGCTATTCAGAAATGTTCTGAATGAACACCTGATTTCCATCGAACCCGCTAGCCATCTGCACATTGAAACCAACTCGATTAATCCTTCTTCCCAAAATCCAACATTTCAAATGTAACCAGCATTTGATTCATTCAATCCGACTCAGCGTAACGCTCCAAGCGATTACGGGGCGTTACACGTTCTCCCACGTCGCTCCAACACATCGGAGACCTATATTTTCTTTCATACAATGCTTCAAACGGAGCTATCTGAATGCTCACTTGATAGCTATTGTTGTAAGTAAACTCTATAAGGTGTAGGTGATCCTCCCATAATCCTCTAAATTTTAGCATGCACGCTCTCAACATATCCTCCAGCGTCTGAATAATACGTTCCGACTGCCCATCTGTTTGTGGTTTATCGAACGTACTAAACTTCAGACGAGTTCCAAGACTCTTCTGTATGATCCTCCAAAATTTTGATGTGAAACGCGAGTCCCAGTCTGACACATTGATAACTGGATCGTCGTGTAATCTCACGATCTGCCTCATGTATAAGTCAGCCAAAGATTCTGTAGACTGGCCGATTCAAAAAGGCAAGAAATGAGCTGACTTGGTAAGCCGATCTACTATCACCCATACTGCATCTCGCCCATTTAGACTGTTCGAAATGTCTGTGATAAAGTCCATAGTGATGTGCTCCCACTTCCATTTAGGAATTAAAAGTGGTTGTAGGAGTCCTACTGACCGCTGATGTTCAGACTTTACCTGCTGACACACCAAGCATTTAGCTACAAAGTGAGCTATCTACCTCTTTATCCCATGCCACCAAAATTGCTATTGCAAGACGCGATACATCTTGGTGCTCCCAGGATGAATGGAATATATCGAGCTATGAGCCTCTGCCATCAGCTCCTGCCAAAGCTCTTTGTTGGGAACATATAGACGATCACCACATCTCAATATCCCATCAACATGAATACACAATCACGTCTGCTCTCCTGTATCGGTCCTCTCCTCAATCTCCAGAATCTAGTGTTTGTAGGTAAGGTTGCTCTAATCCTCTTTATTAGCGATGACTGCACTTGTAAGTTGGCTAGTGTCCTGCCCGATTCGGGTAATACAACCTCTATGCGAAGCTCTTGCAAGTCCTCCAATAACTCTCTCTGGGTCGTCAAGAAGAGCGCTTTAGGCTTACGGCTCAACGCGTCAGCTACTATATTAGCCGTGCCCGGGTGATAATACAAATCAATCTCAAAATCCTTCATCAACTCAAGCCACCGTCTTTGCCTCATATTCAGCTCCTTCTGCGTGAAGACATACTTGAGGATTTTGTGGTTAGTATAAATCTCCACTCATTCCCCATATAAATAATGTTTCCAAAGCTTCAAGGAAAAAATAATGGCTATAAGCTCCAAGTCATGAGTCAGATAATTCTTCTTATGCACTCTAAATAGCCTAGATGCATACACAATCACCTTGCCGTGCTGCATCAATACGCATCCCAAATCTTTCCTCAATACGTCGCTGTAGATCACATAGCCTCCTGATCCTGATGGAATAGTCAATACTGGTGTTATGGTCAGTCGCTTCTTCAAATCATCAAAAATGGCTTGACACTCATCCGTCCATGTAAACTCTCAGTCCTTGCAAGTCAACCGAGTCATAGGCTCTGCTATCCTTGAGAAAATTTTCACGAACCGTCAGTAATATCTCGCATGTCCAAGAAAACTTCTCACCTATGATGCTGATATAGGAACATGCCATATCTCAACTGCCAAAATTTTCTTCGGGTCTACTGAAATACCATCTCCAGTGACAACATGCCCAAGAAATACGACATTCTCTAAGAAAAACTTATACTTGATAAGCTTTGCATACAGCCACTCCCTCCTCAATGTCCTCAAGACAATCTGCAAGTGCTTCTCATGCTCCTCGTGGCTCTTCGAATAGACAAGGATGTCATCTATGTAGACAACCATGAACTGGTCCAAATACCGATGGAAGACCCAATTCATCAAATCCATAAAGATAGCTGGAGCATTGGTCAATCCGAAAGGCATGACCGTAAACTCGTAGTATTCATATCTCATCCTGAATGCGGTCTTTGGAATATCCTGCTTCCGTATATTCACCTGGTGATATCCTAATCTCAAGTCTATCTTCGAGAACACCTTGTCTCCACTCAACTGATCAAACCAATCATCAATGCGCGACATCGGGTAATTGTTCTTCACTGTCACAACATTCAAGGCTCTGTAGTCAATGGACATGCACACTGACCCATCTTTCTTGGGTACAAACAACACTGGAGCTCCCCAGGGTGATGCACTTGGTCGGATGAAGCTTTTATCCTCCAATTCCTCCAACTGTGCCATTAACTCATCCATCTCCTTCTTCGCCAATCTATACACATACGATGCTATAGGTGCTGCTCCTGGAGTCAACTTGATCGAGAATTCCACATCTCTATCCGGAGGTAGCCCTAACAAATCTTCTAGAAATATGTCTTGGAACTTTGAAATGATAGGGTGATAAATGACATCTTCTATTCGCAACTGAGCACCATTCTCTGACTTATAATGCATCTCAGTAGATCCTTGAGCAAACTCGAGCTCTGGTTAGCCTGATACTCTAAAGAGAATGCTTCCTTTGTAGCAGTCGAAGAAAGCATAGTACTGACTTAGCCAGTCCATCCCAAGAACAACATCAATATTCGGTATGGGAAAAACTAAAAGTCGAGCCTTCATCTCTCAGCTATAAACTACTGCAAAACAAGATCTACAAACACGGCTAACGTGTACAACTCCTCCCCTAGTAAGAATTCTAATACAACTAGACAAGGGTGTAGTGGCAATATTATGCTTGGCAACAAAGCTAGAAGATATAAATGAGTGTATGGCTCCCGTATCAAATAGTACCACAACAGAAGCAGAAAAAGTAGTAACAAAGGTAATACCTGTTATAACATCCATCTCCTGCTTTGTGTCATCTATCTCCATAGTAAAAGTCTATCCAACCCTCTTAGGAGGTCCCTGTGGCCTGGCCCTCGCAAATTGCTCCTCTTGAGTTAGTAGCTCGTGGTCTTCCCTGAAATCCTCCACCTACTGGTGGTCGAGGTGCTCCTGCTCTTGTTGTTTCTGGCTTCGGCATCTGTTGGATTGGTCGCAGTGCTGGACGTGCTGGCCTCTACAACGGTTGAGGAAGTGCCAAGGTCTACTACACCGAACAATACCTCACTGAATGCTGTCCCGATCTGTACCTCAAATACTGGCCCAAATGAACTCATCAATCTCTATGAATATGTCCTAACTTCCCACAGTGATGGCAAAGGGGCTTCTCCCAAGGCTGATAGGGTCCCGCTCTTTGCTATTGCTGATATGCCAAAGGACGTCTAATAGGTCCGCCCTGAGGTACTTTAGCTGGTACAGGTGTCGGTGCGGGGCATCTCTGTATTTGCTGCGTCTCCTTCAAAAGGATCTCCTGACTTCTCGTTTCCTCTAGAATTGTCGCATAGGATATCTTAGACTGAGCACTAGTGAATCTTCTGATATCCGGTGATAACCCATTATGGAATCTCTTGGCTCTCTCCAGTTCTATAGGAAGTAACATCTCACCAAAGTGACACAATCTACTGAACTATGAGTCATATTCATCTACTGACATATTCCTCTGCTTGAGATAAAGGAACTGGTTGTAAAGAATATCTCGAACATTGGTGAGGAAGAATCTCTTGTTGAAGAGTTTGTATAACTTCTCCTAGGTCTGATCGGTGTCGAATCGTCTCTGCTCACCCTTCCACCAATGGTAAGAAATTTCCTCTAGTAGAAGATCTATTGATATCATCCAAAGATCCTTTGGCAACTGCGACACCTTCAACAACTTCACGGTGCCAATGAGTCACTCGGAGACTTCCAGCGGAGTCTCCGTACCTCTGAAGGGATTCGGGTTCATCTGAGTAAATCCCTTGATGTTGCCCTCATAAGGTTGTGGCGTTGGTGCCGGAATATGGGTTGGTGGTGGCAGAGGAGGCTGGTTCATTACAACTATAAGAGCTTGCCTCAGCAGCTCATTCTGTTGCCACTGATCCTGTATCATGGTCTGCATGAACTGGGTCGAGGTAACATTCCCATTAGGTTGCGGGAACTGCGGAGCTAGCACATGAGGTATCTGTGTGGCAAACTGAGGCAAAAACTGGGGTGGCGGTGGTAGATATTCCCACCTTGGGGAATTGCAGTCTCTGTGCCTGCTACCCCACCGGAGGCACTGAAGTTTGCGGGTCCTACTGAACCGATGGGGGTGTCTGGCATGCCTGCGATGGTTGTCTCAACCAAAGTGGTGTAGTAGGGGACATCATCGTAGAAGGCTGAACTCCCGATCCTTTTGGAGTGGCCGAGTCACCTGCAGTGATGCCGAGGGTAGCAACACGTCCACTTCAGAGATTCATCTCGCTGGACATGAAGATAAGGATAACCGTTAGAACAAGTTCAAGGTAGATGCAAATCAAGTAGTCAAAGATAGTTCGGAATGGAATCAAGGAAGCTGATTAAATATAAATGGATGAGATTCTAGACTCTAATCCTATTCACAGGCTTGCTCGGTATAATAGTGTAGCCAAAATAATATATATCTCGACCTGCATGGGCCACCACAAAAATATGTCATGTCCTAGTCCCAAAATATGTAGGACCAGGTAAGTAAAGGCTGTCTTTGAGTGAATGCAGCACTTGTGAAATGTTTCATTATTCGAATCTATCAACAAAATGAGATTCTTGATCCTAAGCAACAACTCAAGAAACCAGTTTATTCTGATAACTCGAGAAATTTTGATTTGGCCTATCTCTTCTCGAGAAACAAGTGGGGTATTTCTTTGCCCCTTATTACTTTTCTTTTCGATCATAAATGATGGAATCTTCCATTTCGATATATAAAAAATGATCAATTAGAAAATGCTGTATGAAATGAAATGTCACAATATTTTACCGCCTAGACAATTAGACATTCAAACCGTAATCACGCAAGCATGCCAGCCATATGTATATGGCAACTCAAATATATGGAAATTATAACACATACGTATGCTGTATTATGAATAATAATTCACAAGTGGTATATATATTGTCAACATAAGTCACAGACAACTAAATCTCATCCACAACGCAAGTCAGTAAATAGAGAAATAACGAACCCAAATAGATCAATGATCAAGTCTAAAATAATCTAAGAACTAAATAGTCGGGTGGAGACAAATCACTGCAAAACTAAGATAAGAAAACAAAATCCAACTGCTAAGATAAAAGAATAAAAGGGAAGGTAGCAACTCAACTACAAACTAAATAGACTCGAAGAGAAGAGCACATCGAAAGATAATAAAGTAACAGGTCCTGGTCTGCACTCCTGTAAGTAGTCATGAACGTCTACACCTGGGGCAAAATTCGGATCTAGGTCCTCAGAGGGACGTAGTAGATACAATAAAAATATGCCAATAATGTACTGAAAGTAAACAATCCAATAGGTACTTAACATGTCATGTTCTGACTCCGTAGAGTCGATAATCGTCCTCCGGGTATGATATCGTGCGTGCCTAGGTTATGCAACGCACAAGGCAAGAAGCTAAAACATAATGGTTTTCGTAGAAAATATCGAGTCACAGCAGAAGATTTTTAGAGTCACAATGAAACAGAGTTTGCAGAGCAAAGCTCTTTTATATAAGTTTAGCTGTTACAAAGGCTTGAATAGCCCCATTGAATATGCCAAGTTGGCTTACAATAGTCTTTGATCTCTCTTGCTCACAAAGAATTTTTACCGTTCCATACATCATATCTTCGTACATCTAGCACGCATCTGCACGTTGTCGAACTTGAGGTTCCAATGCCTTTGGTATGTCCGAACGATCTTCGTACCAGGGGGATTGGGAGATCAGTACACATCTTATACTGGTGAGCAGGATAACCCACTCACCTAAACTGACACTAAGTAGTAATTGAAAGCATGCAGATTATTTGGTGATCTTTCTATTTGGACTAGATGAATTTTAGTACATATCATGGCACATTACGAAAGCAGGAAATTATGTTACGCATGTGAATATTGAAGTTACGTAAGCATGCTCGCATATATAGCATTTAATTTACTTAAGCAGACAAACATGTTATACTCGATCGCATCAGTAAGTAAATTTTTCTATTCAGTCGTCTCGATTGCTAAGCATGTTATATTCGAATCACGTCGTTAAGTAAGCAACCCATACTTGTTTAGCGTGCGCAACACATGAAACACGTTGAATTGCCTCGCTCAATTGCGACTCTGAATATATAGCCAATGTTCATACTCTTGCTCGATGCAAGATGACATTCGTCCTCCTGGCTGAAACGTTTGATAGCCCACCATAGCTTATCTATATAAAGGTCACTAACGACATGAGCGTCATATTTGGGCACTTATCTTGACACTGCGGGCAGCCCTTTTATCCCAGAGTATGAGTCTCGCTGGAGGTCCACAATGACGACATTGGTGGCGTGTCCTCTCAGTCGGAGTCGACCTGAGGTTCCCAATGCCTTTTCTAAGTTATACGATAATCATTCCAACTCTAGGTAGCAAACCCGCTAGAAGTCTCGCCATACCCTGCGCCGAAGCACGTATTTTGATATCGGATGTCTCATTTAGCGCCCAGGTAGCAAGCCTACCTGAATGTCCTGCTATACAATACTAGGACATCACTCTCAAATTCCTACTTGACCAAACGATTTCAGCCACGCTCAGGTTATCCTGGTACGGCTCATCATTCGAGGAATACCAAACCTATACACAGGCATCCCATGGCCATTGATATCCGTGCAACATTTCAATAATGTAAGTATGGTAAGGTACGAGTCTTCTCGCCCTACTCAATACTAGCATCATATTACTCTGTAAGTACGATGAGGTACGTGTCTACTCGCCCGACTATAGAAATATAAGTATGGCGAGTTACGTGTCGATTCATCCCACTATACCATACTCATGACACTGCCACTCTTTCGATCGGTGTTCCAGTTGGACGACCCATAGGTCCCAAAAACTAGGTCACCATACGACTTCTCGACATAGTGTTCCACGGTGCCCTATTCCTGATCGATAGTTTTGTGGCACCATTCACCTTTTCGATTGCTTGAGATATCTCGTATCCCTTCTTGACAGTTTCATGGTCTGAACCATAATTGTATGCTTCACTTATGATGCTTTCTTATGATTCTTGTTCAATACTCGTGTGCTTGATGCATGCCTCGATATACGCTGTTTCAATGTTCTACCTTAGTGTTCAATATATGTTATGACTTCCTTTTCTTTGAACCACGCTCGCTGAATCTATAAAATCACTAACACGCAACTGATGTATTTTTTTAAGTATGAAGGAGTAGAGGAGAAGGGTCAGGGCCCACCCACCTTATACTCATATGCTTATCATTTTGTCGAGTTGATACAGCCTATCGCTCCACCTGAGTTGATATAGCCTATCCTCAATTTCTGTGGTCAAATGCGAAGTACGATTTACTTAACTGGTATAACCATCCGAGCAGGCCGTGCTTCTCAATCATCCGGCCCGAGCTGATTCATGGAAGACTGTACCATTTCTAAGTCTCACTATCTCTGCATCTCTCTGAACTAGCCCACTGAATTTTTTGCACGATACTTGACTCTGTGCTTCTACCCGCATTGGGGCAAATTATCGACCTCAGAAAGTCTCGCGTAAAAGCCTGCAAATAAAACTAAAACTTGAATCAATACTTGTTTCCAAATTTTGACTTATTGAAATGCAACCAACCTAAATACCTCGTTCCAATCCAATTTAGTGTAATGTCCCGTGCGGAACAGGGCATTACAAAATATACCACTCAAAACAAGGTTCGTCCTCAAACCAAAACCCATGCTCGTTCCTTTACGATAATACTTAAACTTCGTTTCAACACTGCCTCAAATTTATTTCCTCTATTTTGCGTGCAACGCTCGTGCAAATTTTCTTAATTCCTCATTGCTTCCCTACAAATCAATTCGAGTTCAGCATATCCCTTAGTTTGGATTCGTACACATATTTTAGGCGTCCCCAAAATATATGCATTTCAGCCAAGCTTAGTGATAGCGAAGTCAGACAAGTTGCGGGTGCGACTTCGCTCCCAGAATACTAACTGTTTCGTACTCTTGACTGAATTTGGCCTTAGCATCCATTCCCAAAATTTATTCGCATGCGCACTATCTCCGAACACCTAATTTTTCACAATAATCGACTACCATCTTTATATGTATTGTGCTGACAAACCTGACTTGCGTATTGCGTCGAGTCATTATGCAATCCGAACGCAGCGAGTCTTCGTAACACTTCCTCGTTCCTCAAATCTTTTCGTATCAATATTCTCGTGCATGCAATGCGTCAAGCCCTTGCGCATCCGATCGCAATGGGTTTTCTGTGACACACATCCGTCCAACTATTAGCCACCTCTTATCCAACTATTTATGAAGTCTTGCTTGATATGGACGGAGTCCAATATATAAAAGAACCATCTGCCTCAAATGACACTTTCACTCGCATCATCTATTTCTACGATTATCCTATCGAACTTTCGACACATCGATATTTAGGTTCACTCCTGCTAGGCGATTTACCCAGACAATGCACTAAGTCTTCCAAACTTAAGGGACTAACTTAAACCGATCATACCTACGTTCACAAAATTCACAATGCGATTCTATTCTTTAATAAACTTCCCGTTTATCTCATTTTTCAAAATACTTCGATATGCTATCACACCATCCCGACATATATCGATAGCGTTGATCGAATTGATAACCAACGCTAACTACCCTTTGGTCCTTGCTATAAAATTAAAGATGCTCAAAGCCATCAATCTATTCAATATCAACGTTTTACCCGATGCATTTGATGTGACATCCTCAATTGAGTATGTAATCACTAACCATCAAAATCTCGCTATGTTATTTAGCCGAAGACTATTCCATCAAATTCTGAAATTAATATTCGATCTCCTAGACTTATCTTCTACACCACTCAATATTTATCCTCGATGCAATCTCTTATGTGTCAACTTTTGGGTCATCCTATGGGTCTTTAACGATTGCTTTGATTCGACAGTCAAGTCTCTAGGGTCATCTCCCCTGTCACACCCCAGTCCCAAAATATCGAGGGACTGGACACGCGGCAATGGCCAGCAGTACGCACCGATGGACAACCCAATTTTAATGGATCCATCAGGCATGCTTAAGCTGTATTCTAACAGTAAAATATTACAAGTCACAGGTGTTTCTAATCTCATCCACAGAACAAACACAGATTAATGCCAGAAATAATGCAATAGAAATAAATAAGCAATATCAAATAAGTGTCTCGGGAAACAATCCGAGAATCAGTCTGTTACATTCAGAGGAAAATAGACAGAAAATAAAATACTGAAAATGGAAATAAAATACTGAGTGTATGAAGCCGGTGCTCAGGAGAAGTCTTCTGCCACGATCTCGTCCTCAGGTTTCTGTTCTGTTCCGAGAAGTGCTCCGGTACCGTACACCTCGGGGTAGATCTCTTCGGCTATACCTGGGGACATAGTCCATTCCAGGTCCTCAGGGGACATAACAAGGTACAGAAAATATAAGCCAAAATATATGCAGTGCAGCAATAATGAAACAGCAGGGTAAATATATAAACCAGCTAAGTGATATGCAAGTGAGAGTTTTAGTCATACTCAGGCTGAGGCTACTACAGGATCAGTGTCGGAGAAATCCATAGCAGTATTTTCTCGAAGGGCCAGAACTGGTGCCATAGCTCTGTGTCAGAGACTAAGACACATCCAGATGTCAATATATATAATATAATCAGCCTTTGTTATGGTAATACTCTCCCCACCCAATGAAATCTTAAGTCTCATGTCCATGACACGCAGGATCATAGCTAATGCAACAAGTCAGGATATAAACTAAGCATGTAAACTGTATATGTCATGAATATGTATCCTATACGGAAACACCATATATATCTCAGGGAATTCCGTCATATGAATAGTGTCAGGTGTCCTGGGTTGAGCAGTTAAACAAGTTTACATATGAATCTACAAGAAATCAAGTAAAATGCTATAATGAGAATTACTGCGAGTGGACAAGCTCTGTGTTCCTACTAATGCAAAATTAAACCAAGAAAATATATAACAAGTTGCAGGGTTTGGCAAGTTCCACTTGCCCACTGATGTATAACTAAGTCCAGGAAATAGGTAGCATAGCTGCAAGTTTTGGCGAGGTACACTTGTCTGTGGTTCCGGTTCTGTTTGCGGCTCTGACTTCAGTTGGGATGGCAGGCGGTACTCCGGTTGCTGAAACAAACATCACCATCAGATCCAAAAAATATCAATCATCTAGAAATGCCTGTCCTTGAGTCCAATTTAGAGACAAGGGCAGAAACGGCAGTTTCGGGTCAAAAACGGGGTCCGCATGTGGGCCCGCTTTGCACCGAAAAATATGTCAGGGTCAAAGGTCTCCAAATTCACCAAACTTAGTGTCAATAGGTCAGGAACGATGATACAAACCCAACGGAACTCCCAAAATTGGATTCCGATGAGCCGATCACAAAATCGCCCGTCGAGCGGGGCCTATGGGGCCCACGACACGCGATTTCGTCAATGTTCTCAGAATCGAACCAAACTTGGGTCACAGGACCAGCGTATCACTACGAGTCCGATGGCATAAGTTTCGTTTCAATCCGACATGTGTACACGAAGTTAGGGCGAGATTCAGAAAAGTCGAATACGGGGCGGTGTCTGCGGATACGCGTTGATCCCGGTGTGCACGCATACCCGAATCAGCTTCCGCAAAATCCCACACGTCCGTATCGACGATACGCACGAATCTGTGAAGACCGCACGCGACCAAGTCGTCCCGTTTGGCGGGGCGTACCCAGTTCCGGGGTGAATCGGGATATTATTTTTCCTGTTTTTGGATCGCGGTGTGCGATCACCACAGGACGCGATACCCCGAGCGGTTTATCCGGGCACCGAGAGGGTCATACAGGCTTCGCAACGTAATTTACCGAATCAAAAATGGAGCTACGAGCAAGAAGATACACGCACCTGAACGAGGCTGAAAACCCGGGGTCTCGTCGTGTCCGACTTGACACGGACACTGTGTCCCTTGTCCGTGTCCGACACAGGAATAGAAATTAGGGTTAGGGTTAGGGATTGGGATCCGGCGGCTCAGGGCGGAGGGCGGCCGGGGCAACGTCGCCGGGCTCGGGGGCACGCGACGGAGGGCGGCGCAGCGTGGCTGGGGACTCGTCGGCGGGGCTCAGGGCGGCCGGAGGCGGCTCGAGGAGCTGCCCGAGCTGCTGCGGTGGCTGCTGTCGACGGGGGGGAGAAGAGGAGGGAGGAGAAGAAGGAGGCGGCGGCGTCCGGCGGGCTGGGCAGCGGCGCTGCGGGCGGTGGAGGTCGACGTCGGCGGGGAGGGGAGCCGGTGGTGGCGGGGACGGCTGTGGGGGAGAACGGTGAGGGGAGGGATCGGGTTTTATAGGCGGGCGGTGGCTGGGGGGGGCCGAGACGGGCGGAGGACGTGGGATGGTGGCCGGGCGGAGCGGGCCGGAGGCGGCGGCTCCGCCGGAAGACTCGGGCACGGGGAGAAGTGGGGAAGACGGGTGGCGCCGGGTCGGGTCGGGTTCGGGCTGGCGGATCCGACCCGACCCGCTAGGCAGGGGGCTGGGCCGGGTTGGGGCTGGGCCCGGTTTGGGCCCAATGGGCCGGACCGGGCTCGGATTTTTATTTATTAAAAATAAATAAATAATTAAATCAATATTAATTAAATAATTAATTAATCAATTATTTTTAGGTGTTTTAAAAAATAGGTCCGGGGCCCAATAAATTCCAGAAAAATTGTCCTAAGTCCAGTTTTTCATTTTACACCCAAAAATATTATTTTCATAATATTTTAATATTGTTTATTATCATTTAAAATCATTTAATAATTAAAACCCTGTTTTTAAATTATAGAAAATTCCCAGAAAATTCCAAAAAATTGTGAAAAATCCAGTTTTTAAAATTTTGAAAAATCAGGGGGTTTACATCCCCCGAATCTACGCTCGATAATTATGGGTCATCAACGATGGACAGTTACTAAGAACTATGCTATATCTTATTTCTAAGTAAAACCAATTCCGATGAGTTATATGGGATTCTACCCAAATCTGAGAGTATGTTTCTAACTCTGAACACGCATGTAATACCTACCAACATATTCGCTAACCAAGAAAACATCTAGTCGTCTTAGGGTTTGAGTCTATCTACCCTTTGAACAAAATTTGAGACACTTTATACTCGATGAAACCATCCTCAATCGAATCGCCAATTCTGCTAGCTTATCCTGCTAACTCTATCGTTCTGTTCTGAATCCATCAAGTAAATTCTCGATCGATCGATACGGCTTCTCGTATCGTTACTCATACATATTTTGAATCGTAGGCTTGCTCTATTTTGTATCCTTATCTCTCGCTTAAGTTTACCTGCACAACCATTTTGCTCGAGCGATACCGTAAATCATCCCGACATCAAGTCCTGTCGCTTTTTCTCAGAAGTCCATCCCTTATGATCCTTGCTCCCATTTCCATCCTTCCGTCTCTATGTCAATTTCCTTTCCTGTCGAGTTGCCGCACAGTCCCAACGACTTGTGCACTAGTTCCTGTGGTAGGGGTCATTCAAACCTTATCCATTTTGATATGCCATGTCCGTTCCGATACTGTAAGGGTCAACTTAGAATCTGCATTACGTTAACTTAATATCGCATTACATCCGTCTAAGTTTTGTAGGTAACTTTCCTACGTTTGTTGCACCATCTCGTAAATATTCACCTCCGTCTATGCCTCGATCGCGTAACCTAGTTAGCGATCATAAGTCACAAGCAACAACGATCAAGTCCTTGATGTTTTATGTGACACAAACTATTTCTGAATCTTCCATTCCCAAACGAGTCCCTCTGCTCAACCAACAGTTTCCTTTCGTTTATAAATCGATGGACTACGCGTGTTACTCCTGGATTTGTATCGATCCCTTGCCACATGTGCGCACCTAGTCGCTATCGATTTTCTTTGGCTCAACTTTATGCATCAGCAATTGTTCCATCGAACTTCCAAATTGTGCGACACGATTAGAGATTCCAAAATTTTCTCCAACCGATCATATCATCTCTTTCCTTATTTGGTTCGCATCACTTAGAAATATTCGACTTTCTATTCCGATTCGAAACATTCGTCCAACCGATTCAGTCGTTGCCTTGACGTATAATTTTCTTCGCTATTTTTGGCCAACTGTCTGTCTTACACTTTCTGAATTCTCATTCGAAATAACATTTGTTCGACTCGAGAGTCTGTTCCTGATCGTTCGGACATAATGTATCGAAGAATACTCGAGTCACACATACTATTTTGTAATTTTTCAAATGAGTCCTTACACTACCATATCCGTTGCGGGCAAATCAATCACTGTCCATGCGAACGTTCTGACGCACGATCATTTTGTGGTATGACATATACCACTCAGAAATTAAGCCACTCTTTGTGTCACACTTCCTCTGTGTCTATCCGATATCTATTCCAAACTGTCCATCCCTCAGTGATTCTACCGACCATGAACTCGACTTCTCTTACTCAAAGTCTAACACAAAACCCAACCAACATAAGCCATCATTTACTATTTCCTTGTTGATCCCGCCCGTTGTATCTCGTACAACATTTTCTTCTCGATATTCCAACTGTTACTCGTATTCGTTCAACTCGTTTGTTATCGTTTTGATGTCCCAACATATATGATATCGTTCGGGAGATTGACTTGTTGTATCAACGCAAAAAATATTACTCGAGTCAACTTGCCCATGCTATGCAACAACGCCGTATGGTATTCCTCGGTATTATAATCGATAGTAAAATATATGCAGAAAGCACACACAATAGTTTAAGTTTATATACACTTATTGTATGGAGCATCCAGTGTAGCATCGAGAAGAGTCAAGAGTCATTCGAGCGGCGGTAACTTTGAATTTATGATAAAATGAATGATTGTCTAAGGAAGTTAATCGGGCGCTCTGATACCACTTTGTCATGCCCCGACTCCGTAGAGTCGATAATCGTTCCACATGTGTGATGTCGTGCGTGCCTAGGTTACGCAACAAACAAGACAAAAAGATAAAACATAATGGTTTTCATAGAAAATACCGAGTCATAGCGGAAGATTTATAGAATCACAATGAAAAACTCAGTATGCGAAGCGAAACCCTTTTATATATAAATTCAGCAGCTACAAAGGCTTTAGTAGCCCCATTGAATATTCCAAGTTGCCTTATAACACTCTTTGATCTCTCTTGCTCACAAAGGATTTCCACCGTTTCATACATCATGTCTTCGTATATCAAGCACACATATGCACATTGCCGAACCTGAGCTTCCAATGCCTTTGGTACGTCCAAACGATCTTCGTACATGGGGGTTAGAGGATTAGTATGCATCTTGTACTGGTGAGTAGGATAATCCACTCCCCTAAACCGACACTAAGTAGTCATGTAAAGCATGCAGGTTATTTGGTAATCTTTCTATTTTAACTATATAAATTTCAGTTCATATCATGGCACGTTATGAAAGCAGGAAATCATGTTACCCATGTGAGTATTAAAGTTATGTAAGAATGCTCCCATATATAACATTTAATTTACTTAAATAGACAAACATGTTATACTCGATCATCGCTAAGTAAACTTTTCCTATTCGGTCATCTCGATCGCTAAGCATGTTATGTTCGAATTACGTCGTTAACCAAGCTAGCCATACTTGTATAGCGTGCGCAACGCATGAAACACATTGAATCATCTCGCTCAATAGTGACTCTGAATATATAGCCGATATGGACACTCTTGCTCAACACAACGTGCATTCATTCTCCTAGCTGAAACGTTCGATAGCCCACCGTAGCTTATCTATATGAAGGTCACTGACGACATGAGCATCATATTTAGGCACTTATCTTGATATTGCGTGCAGCCCTTTCAGCCCGTAGTTCGAGTCCAGCTAGAGGTCCATAATGTCGATATTGGTGGTGCTTCCTCTCAGTCTGAGTCGACCTGAGGTCCCCAATGCCCTTTCTAAGGTATGCGATGATCATTCCAACTCTAGGTAGCAAACCCGCTGGAAGTCTCGCCCCCCGTGCTGAAGCACGTACCTTGATATGTGATGTCTTATTCTGCACCTAGGTAGCGAGTGTAACGCCCCGACTCCGTAAAGTCGATAATTGTTTCCCGAACATGATGTCGTGCATGTCTAGGTTGCGCAATACACAAGGTAAGAAGATAAAAATATAATGGTTTTCATAAAAAACACCGAGTCACAGCGAAAGATTTATAGAGTCAATATAAAATACTCAGAGTATACGAAGCTCAACTCTTTTATTTATAATAACAACGGTTACAAAGGCTTGAATAGCCCCCATTGAATATGCCAAGTTGGCTACAACAATCGATGATCTCTCTTGCTTAGAAAAGATTTCCACCATTCCATAGATCATGTCTTCGTATATCCAAGCTAAGGCCTCACACTTGAGAACCTGAAATAGGGTGCCCACAAACGTGGGTCAGTACGTAACTTGTACTGGTGATAAGGATAACCCAATCGCCTAAACCAATACTAAGTGATTATGACATGCATACAGATTTATTATGATCTTTTTATTAGAACCTAGATAAATTTTAGTTTATTGAGGCATGCCTCGAAAGCAGTAAATCATGCTCTCATGTAAACTTTGAAGTTATAAAATTATATTCGCATATAGGCATTGAATTTATTTAAACAGACACACATGTTATTATCAATTTTTTTTGGTAACTAAGTATGTTATATTCGAATCGCATCATTAACTAAGCAAGCAATACTTGTATCGCTTATGAAATGCATAAAACACGTTGAATTGCCTCGCTCAATAGCGACTCTGAATATATAGTCGATGTGCACATACTTGATCGATTCAAGGTGACACTCATCCTCCTGGCTCAAATATTTGATAGCCCATCATCCTATCTATATGCAAGTCACTGATGACACGAGCGTCATATTGTACTATTCTCATCTTGACAATTCGGTGAATCCTCTCAATCGAGTTGCAAGCCCTCTGGATGTCCCGAAAGCCCTTGGTCATAGTGGTGCATCCCTTTAGTCTGAGTCGACCTGGGTCCCCAATGCCGTTTATATGGTATGCGATGCCGCATTGAGCGTCCAGGTAGCAAGCATGCCTGAATGGCCCGCCATACCGTGCTAGGAGAGCACTCTCAAATTCCTCCTAGGCCGATATAATTTTGGCCGCCCCCGGGTGCTCCGGGTCCGATTTATCTCATTCAAGGAATACTAAACCCATGCATGGGCAACCATGACCATTGATATCCATGCAATATTTCGATAATGTAAGTACGGCGAGGTACGAGTCTTCTCGCCCCACTCAATAATCTGGCATTTTCTTTCTTTGTAGGTACAGTCGAGGTACGTGTCTACTGGTCCTACGTTTCATAATATAAGTATGACGGGGTATGTGTCGACTCGCCCCACTAAAATATCCTCGTGGCAATATTACTCTTTCGATCGATGTTCCGGTTGGGTGACCCATAGGTCCCAACAACTAAGTCACCGTGCCGCTTCTCGACACAATATTCCATGGTGCCCTATCGATAGTTTCGTAGCACCATTCCCCTTTTCGATTACTTGAGATATCTTGTATCCCATCTTGATAGTTTCGTGGTCTAAACCACAACTAGTTGCTTTACTTATGAAGCTATCTTATGATTCTTGTTCGATATTCATGCTCTTGATGCACGTCTCGATATACTTATTTTAATATTCTATCTTAGTATTCAACTATGTTACAACTTATGTTTCTCCGAGCCATGCTCACTAAATCTATAATATCGCTAGCATATAAATGATGTATTTTATTAAGCATGAAGGAGTAGAGGAGAAGGATCAGGGCCCGCTCACCTTTACTTATCTCCTTAGCCGTTCTGCCGAGTCGTCACAGCCTATCGCTTCACCTGAGTCGATATAGCTTATCCCCAAATATTCGTGGTCTGATGCGAAGCATGATTTACTTAACTGGTATAATCATACGAGCATGCCGTGCTTCTCAATCATCCGACCCGAGCTTATTCAAGGAAAACTGCACCATCACTAAGTCTCGCTATCTCAGCCTGGCTCTGAACTAGCCCACTAATTTCGTTGCACGATATTTGACTCCATGCATTTTTCGCATCGAGGTGATAAATCGAACCTCAGAAAGTTCCAAGTAAAGCTTGTAAATGAAACAAAAATCCGAATCAATACTTATTCCCAAATCTGTCTTATCGAAATGCAAGCAACTCAATGCCTCATTTCCATTCTGACTTATGTTATACAACCAACCCAAATATCTTATTTCAATCCGACTCAGCGTAATACACCGTACAGAGTGGAGCATTACAGCAAGCCCATTTGAATGCCTCGCTAAACCGTGCTAGGAGAGCACTATCAAATTCCTCCTAGGCCGAACAATTTTGGCCACGCCCGGGTTCTCCGGGTCTGGCTCATCGTTCAAGGAATACCAAATTCGTACACGGGCAGCCCATGACCATTGATATTCATGCAACGTATCGATAATGTAAGTACGACGAGGTACGTGTCTTATCGCCCTAATCAATACTAGCATCGCTTTACTTTGTAAGTACGATGAGGTACGTGTCTACTTGCCCGACTATAGAAATATAAGTATGGCAAGTTACCTATCGACTCGTCCTACTATACCATACTCATGGCACTACTACTATTTTGATCGATGTTCCGGTTGGACGACCCGTAGGTCCCAACAACTAAGTCACCATACCGCTTCTCAACACAATGTTCTATGGTGCCCTATTCCTGATC
The DNA here is from genome assembly GCA_036927795.1 of Iris macrosiphon. Classification (NCBI taxonomy): domain Eukaryota; kingdom Viridiplantae; phylum Streptophyta; class Magnoliopsida; order Asparagales; family Iridaceae; genus Iris; species Iris macrosiphon. The sequence goes on from JAYESA010000004.1 coordinate 75,589,161, forward strand.
GATAGTTCCGTGGCACAATTCTCTTTTTTGATTGCTTAACATATCTCGTATCCCTTCTTGATAGTTTCGTGGTCTGAATCATAATTGCCTACTTATATATGAAGCTTTCTTATGATTCTTATTCGATACTCGTGCGCTTGATGCACTCCTCGATATACTTTGTTTCAATGTTCTATCTTAGTGTTTAATATATGTTATGACTTCCATTCTCTGAACCACGCTCGTTGAATCTATGAAATTACTAGCATGCAACTGATGTGTTTTATTAAGCATGAAGGAGTAGAGGAGAAGGGTCAGGTCCTGCCCACCTTATACTCATCTGCTTATCGTTCTGCCGAGTTGACATAGCCTATCGCTCTACCTGAGTTAATACAGCCTATCCCCAATTTTCGTGGTCTGATGCGAAGCACGATTTACTTAACTAGTATAATCATAAGAGCATGTCGTGCTTCTCAATCATCTGATCCGAGCAGATTTAAGGAAGACTGCACCATCACTAAGTCTCTCTATCTCTGCATCGCTCTGAACTAGCCTACTGATTTTATTGTACGATACTTAACTCTGTGCTTCTGTCCACATTGGGAAGAATTATCGACCCAAGAAAGTCCTGTGTAAAAGCTTGCAAATGAAACCAAAACCCGAATCAATACTTTTTTTCCAAAATTTTGACTTATTGAAATGCAACAAACCCAAATGCCTCATTCCAATCTGACTCAGCGTAAAGCACCATGCGGTACAGGGCATTACATAACCAGTCTAAGTGATATACAATTTTAAGAACAACTTACCTACATATGGATTATCTAGCTAAAGTATGGGATGGGTGTAGTTCTCTCATAGAACCAGGGGCCACAGGCATAATGTCTTTCGATTTTTATAGGCCTGCAGTAAATATATAGGGTTATCATACATCGCGTCTCCAACGGAGCTTACGGGTAAATAAGAAAAAGTATAAATGAGTCATATATGCTTACTCATTGTTCTCCCCGCCCAATGCTACTAACCGTGCCATATCCATAACAAGCAAATACCACTAGTAATTGCTAAGTTTGCTAAAACAATATATTTCTATTAGCAGTTATTCCTTATCTATCATACGACCTATACGTTAAGGTGGCTAGCCTATTACGCAAGTCTGTGTCCAATATGAGACTCACAACTTGTGTAACATATGTGTCATGGCCAAAAAGATATAAGAATGCTTCACAATCATAGGGTAGTCTCGTTATTCTAGGTCAAACATCATAAAGTACTAAAAAAATGGCAAAGTCAACTCATCCATTATTGCACCCAAGTCATTCTTGGATGCACTATTTTATATAGCAAAATAAATAGAACTAAACAATAAAAAATAAATATGCAGTAAAGGAATATAAATAAACAACATCGTGGCAAGGTATACTTTTCTGGCAAGCAATCAATGTAGTATAGACGTCCAAACGATAAACACAAGAAACTGGAAAGTAGGGACTCTGAATAAACGTCTCTGAATATTGAAATAAACATCACCAACGTCTCCATCTCAACGAAACAGTCATAAAACACTACCCTTTCGTCCAATTTGGACAAAGTGGCTAAAATGGTCATTTTGGGTCAAAGTAGGGTCCACTTGTGGTCCACCTTGCACCAAACAATGTGCCAAGGCAAAAGGCCACTAAATAGGTCAAATTATAGGTCAAACGAATCATAATCGATAATACGAACTCAACGGTATATACAGTTTTGGATTCCGATGAGCCGATTACAAATTCGCTCACCAAGTCGAATCGTGGGGCCCACAAAAAAGGTGATTCCTCGACTAACTCAGAATCAAGCAAAATTAGGTCACAAGACAAGTCAAACACTGCGAGTCTAATGTCGCTTGTTTTCTTACGATCCGACGAGCGTACACAAACTAGTAGGATATTTTACAAAACGTTAAGAAACTTTCGACTGATACAGGTTAATTCCAGCGTGTACACACGTCCAAATCAACTTCTACGAAATTTTATACATACAAATATACCATACACACCTTTTGGAGCAATTGGTACGCGACGAAGTGGTCCGGTTTGGCAGGGCGCACTCCGTATAACAAAATTTTAGTTTCTAAAAATATAATTTTTAGTCAACTTAGAACATGTTTTATTCGATGAATACAACAAGTTAATTGAAACTAAAAGAAAGGTTTTCTGTCCTATATGCAATCTAAAACTCTCTTCAAATAGATTCTTAAAATACTACGTGGATTGGGAGAAAATAGAGTGCAAAGTGGGGTAGTTGGACAATTTCTGTCGTGTTAGAAAACATGATTTTTTTGAGTTTTGGACTCAATTTTTCTACTAGATTTCTACGAATTTATATGCTGCAAGTTATTTAATCATAAACTAGGTTAAGTAGGATTTATATAGGATCGTTAAAATCATATTTTTGCTATGTGTGTAAGGCAATACGAGCACACGAAGTGGGGTACCTGGGGGTCTGTTGTTACGGGCGCGCAGTATAGGGGTCGGCCAGCGTTCTGTTGGTGGCGGCGGCGGTGCTGTAGGGTCGACGACGATGGCGCTGGGTAGGCGATAGGGTCGGGATGATGGGGGTAGGGTTAGGGTTTTTAGAAATTTTATAGGGTGTTAGGGTTTTGAGTTGCTATGCATATATAATGTAGGTAAGGGGGAAGGGCGCGGGTCTGCTGAAGGGGGTCAGGTAATATTAGGAGGGTATTTGGGTTTAGTTATTAGGGGTTTAATAGTATTAGTTATCATTATTATTTATGTTATCTATTTTATCTATAAAAATTCTAGAAAATTGTGGGAATGTCCAAAAATTCTAAGAAAAATACCCTCGGGTTTCTTTTGATCTATACAATTTATTTACAATTTTATTATATATATATATATATATATATATATATATATATATATATATATATATATATATATATATATATTGTAGGGGTTTACGGATCTTCAAGACTCCGCTCACGTGTCGCCTACTCGATCACATGTACGCATCAATGAATGATCAATATCTCCTTGTCTCGGTCTCCCATAATTCGATACGAATACGAAGTTCAAAGAACGAAGAAAATAAAATCCATCGAAATCGTTCAAGGAAATGTAATTCATAAAAGCAACATGAAAGCAACCAAGCGGCATAAAAAACGAGCAAAAAAACCAACACAACAGAAAGGCCCCTCGCGACTCTGGCATCGAGTCCTTCCTTGAGGCACGATCTGCTGAGTGTGGAACTTGATTCCAAAAAAACTAATCCCGATTGAACTATACCAAGTTTTCCTTAGCCGCGCTCATCAAAAAGGGGGAACGAGGCACTACAATAGGAAGGCCAAACCTATGTCCTAGGACTAGTTATCCTTTACTTGTATTAAAACCTTAATTTCATAACCCACCTTACGTGTAGATGGTTAATAATATTGTGTATATGTAACTACTCTAGAATAACTACTGATATTATTATTATATATATAGGCTCTCTGGACGGTTCGATCTTGGTGGCAGAGTCTGGATCGTTGTTTGCTCATCTCGGAAGTCCCGACAAGTATACCATGCCCTGTTTTAGTACTGTTTGAACTTAAATTTTATTGTACATATGCTTTTGCTTTGAATAAAATATAGTGTGCATGTCTAAGAATGCCTCGGGTGCAGTCGACAAAGGCATCGATGTTTGGTCTCATGTCTTGACTTAGTCACTAGTGGACTTACTTGAATGTGGGGAGATATATTTATATCTTCCTGGACCTTGACACATAAATATCTTATGACACTGTGAGGACGAGAGAATGCTAGGACATGAGCTTCACACTCGACTACCTATCGATGCAAATAGGTCATGTGACGATATATTATATAACTAAGGGGGTCTAGTTTGCTTTTGACTTGGCATTTGTACATATGAGATATCCATGTCATAGTTACGACACATACATTGGAATTGGGTAGGGAAAACACTTAGTAGGACTTATAGGACAACCGTTTATTCTACCATAGTTTTCCATATGAGAACTACGGGGTGGTGAGACTGATATTCATGTTTCACGGTATATCAGGCGATGGTCGCTAGCTATATGCTATGTCGGTTATTGATATATGGTAGTATATATATTGGCACTAGCAAGGTATCTAAGCCAGTTTCCTTCATGATCCTATCCATACGTTCTAAATTTGTTTTCAAAGTGCATTTACATAGATGGTTAGTTCACCCTTATGATTTCACAGTATTTATATTATGGCATGTACATTTGTGTCCTGTTACGTCTCTTTGAGGACCTGGTTCCTTTTCTAGATCTGGACTAGCATTTGTACCCGACAGTGTACGGATCGGGACTTGAGACTGGATTTGTGCTTGCTGAGGATCTCGAGGTACTTCCCGAGGAGTTCATTTGACTCATGGTAGACTGTCGCTTTGGACATGAGTTCTTATCTAGATAGCAGCACTTTAGTCCAGTGATCCTCCAGTCATTCTATTATTTTATTTCATATATTTATTTTTGTATTATACTGTGGGTTTGTTCCCACAAGACTTTGTGATGTTGTACTCAGGACTTCTAGACTCTCTTTGACATCTGTGTAGTATATTTTTTCTTTTTCTCAATTTATGTTGTGGATGGGATTAGATGTCATATTATTAAATGTATAATTATAATGGACTTAGTACTTTTACAGCATAGTACATCTAGATAGATCCATTAAATTGGAATATATATGTCTTAGACTGAATCAGTTGGCTATTGTCACGTAGCTAGCCTATTATATTTTGGGACTGGGGCTTGACAAAATTTGTTCTAAGTAATGTGTTTTTCTAGATACCTCCACCATCTTAAGAAGAAAGTCGATAACAAGGTTCATATAGAGGCTTCGATATGTGAATCATATATTATCGAGGATATCTCAAACTTCTGCTCAATTTATTTTGATACTCATTTCCAAAAAAATTGAAATAAATTTCCAAGGAATGACCAAGACGTGGGAGATGCAAGATTCAATGCAGGCTTGTCGATATTCAATATGAGGGGCAAGCCTAATGGGGATGGTAAGAAACTGTGGTTGGGTGACGATGAGTTGGAAGCAACTTGTCGATATACATTATTGAATTTTGGCATACAAGAAGTAAGAGATTCGGAGATGTAAGTGACTAGACTTTGACAGTTTTCTCGAATATTGTTAATGAAATATACTAACTCAAATTTCTTCTTATCTCCCAGTATATTTATAGATGAAGTAAAAATGAGGACACCTAATATTAATAAGGAGCAACTTCAAAAAGAGGTCAATTATAACTTTATGTCATAGTTTAGAAAATTTGTAAGCAACTCAGATAACATGTTAAATATACTGCTACTAGAATTTTTGTAGATGTGGTTACTAATATGTCTACTACACTCGTAAATGTGAGCCTTCGTTATTTGGCATTGAGACCGATTAAGGAGGCAAGGACTTGGCCAGGCTACTCCATTAATAGCTTCAAGTTTAAAGGAACTCAGAATCCTATAAATACTGAATTTATTGCTGATGGCTTAAATACAAAGGATTTCTGTATTTGTGTAAGAGGGACCATCAACGATGACTAGCCAGCCTTTGACTATTATAATGTGCATATTATAGAATTCTAATACCCTACCCTATATGACATAAATATTGTGATGTTCAAATATGGTAAATTATACATAAAACCAAATCATGGATGAAAAATTAATAAACAATTTGGATTTATTGATATATACCATCGAAGGAGATATAAAGGGTCCAACTCTTTTGTGACAATAAGTCAAGCTATTCAAATATATTATACAAGTTACCTAAGGGATCATAGAGATAGATTTGATGTGTGGACGGTATGTAAGGCTAAAGCTAGAAACACATTCAATGTTAGAGACCCAACATACCATGAGGATCAAGTCAAAGGGCCTCAATATTTGGTCAACAGTCAGAAGATGATATAGTGAATAATATGGAGGTTGAAGGTAATAAGAAAAATAGAGGTAAGGAAGATGTTGATATACAAGACTTAGCACTCAACCAGATAATTGCCCTTGTTCACGTCCAGGAAGATCTCTCTGAAGAAGAAGATAAAGAAGAAGAAGTTGATGATGATGTCGATGACGATGACGATGACGATGATGATGATGAGGATGAAGAAGATGACGATCAAGAAGATGACGATCAAGATGATGATTAGTATACCTATATTGTTTGTAAATGTACCTAGAGATAGGGTTTAATTTTCTGGCATAGTCATCATAGATGTTTTTAATATACTTTAATTTTATAACGCTTTTTTGGATATACTTCTATTTCTTAGTTGTTTGTAGTTCTTGATGTTATTTATTAGCTATTCAATGATATATACTATTTTTATAGTTTTATTTCTTAGTTGTCTATTATACATACTGTTATATATATGAATATCATAGATGGCTGGTCCTGACCGTGATCGTGATTGAGTTCGTGGTCGGATACCTAATGATGATGCTAAATTATTCTGGAATATATTATCCCCTCAATCACGAGACCCCACCACCCCCTCTTCTGACTGAGACACATCCACTCCGCCATTGGCCCCAAACTTCTTCAAAATACCCTTTGTCCCATACACCACTACTCCTTTATCGACAACCCAACCCATCCTCTACAGGAGATTTCACCAATCCATTGTCTATACGTCCAATAGATACTTCGACAGCTACATGATTCATCTCAGAGTATCCCCACTTAGTTTACAATGCTAGTGGTCGATATATTAGTCGACCTGGTGAACCTCTAACACTACCAGGGAGGCATATTGGGTAGTTTATGTCATAACCCACACCCGAATGTTCAGGTCACGAGTACGTGAGTACGTCCAGCCTACGCTACAACATCGGCGGTAGAACGCTGTCTAGACCTCAATGGAATCATACTATTACAACTAATTCTATCATGTGCTCAATTATAATATTCTAAAGGAAGAAATAAACAAGGAAGAAATATTCTAAACAACAATCTAAGAGAAATAATGTTAAACATGAAATGAGATAGAGAAATACTAGCCTATATCTCACCAGAGGTCACCTTTAGGTCCATAATGCAAAGTAGTCCTGACTATAGCATCCCTCCGAGGTCAACACTAAAAAATATTATCCAGTCAGGATGGAACGAGTATAACCCAATAGCAGTTTCAATATATGACAAAAGCTATAAAATTATAATAGTAATAAAATAAATGAAGGAAAAGTAAAGCTGAGATCATAATCATGGAAAATACTGAGAAACAAGTAAGGAGAGACAATATGACAGGTAACAATATATATGAAGTAAAATAAAGATGACCTATACTAAACTGGTGTTTTAAAATATTAGTTCGATATGTGATCGGCTTGGGCCTAACACGAAATATAATAAAGGAAAGCTAGCTCAACCATACGTGAAGTGTATGATCGGCTAGTTTTCATGGTCTACACTACTACACGGGCTATAAGGTATGATCACATATCCAACTACTACTTCTCATGCCCCCGACTAGAACATTGGATCCAAATTATGACATATTTTGATACGGTAATCACAATGCACGGTCTATAAAATTATGCACACTGATCACGGTCTAAATAATCACAGAGAAATAATAAAGTAATCATAGAGAAATAATATCTCATGACGGGGATCTAAGCATACCAATCTGTGTACTATCGTGTCAGGAATACATATAACATCACTAAGAACTTGTAACATAAAAGCTATCAAATAAGGAGACTATAAGAGAATGTACTCGCCTGAAATCCAGTGCTGAATATCAAATGGTGTCCAAAATAGTGCCTCAAGGACCTAAATATGAATTTATCAAGTCAAAATAGTATTTTGGAATTATAAACATGCTAAACATGCTTGAAACTAGATCTCTAGGTCAACACTTGGTCAAACTAGGTCAAACTAAGGCAAACTAAATATTTGTGAGACTCATCTCACAGTATTTGTATTTTACGCGGATACGTATTTTTGTACTATTTATTGTATTATATTGGTTCTCGAGGAAGCTCAAAAATTCTCAAAATTGAAACTTTACTACATGACCGGTATACTACAGTATACCGACGGTATACTGCCCGATAGATATTTGTTTTACTTTTCGAGATATTTTCGTGAACTTCTCTATAGATAGTACTTGAGTTTATTTTATTTTTTTCATTTCTCTTTCTCTCTCTTCTTTTCTTCATTCTCTCTCGAGCTTGGATCTTATTTTGAGACCTGGAGTGTGGTTTCTGAACCCCTTCGGTGTGGTGGACTAGAAGGTTTAGGCTGGGAGCTCGCTTTATGCAAGTACACCTTGTCGATTTCGTGAACTTCTTTTATTTTCTGTAATTTTACTTTCCTGGAGCTTTGGATTGCTTTTCATCTTATACTTACTTTACTATAGTTGTTCATATCATGATTTCTAGCCACCATTTTGATTTTGATTTTTGGTAGAATCTTGTTCCGTCCCTTTTTGGTAACTCGGTAACGGAAACGGTACCGGAGTTGTGACCGTGAGATTTAGTCCATATTGTGATATGAGACCTATCCTAGACTTGACTTCTTGTTAGACTTGGTTCTGATAATTTTTGGGATTTGATTTGGGTCCCAAAAATTAGGCTTGACTTTAACCATGTTTATCCTTGAAAACTGACATACCGACGGTATACTACAGTATACTGGTATTATATCGATTTTGACTGACTTGGATTTCTAGATAATTTTTGTGAACCCTATCGGCATACTGACAGTGTACTATAGTGTACCGACAGTATATCGATCCTTGCCGACATTTTTAACCGACTTCAAGATATTTGTCTTGGCCGGCATACCAACGGTATACCGATTTGTGGAACTGTATTTTCTAGTAAATTTTTTGCCTACTTGGAATGATATACCGATGGTATACTATAATATATTGACGGTATATCGATTTGTTGGAATCCAGAACTTGCTGTATTTTTTTAGCTCTGGACCGGTATACCGACGGTGTATTGGACTGTACCGACGGTATATCGATCGTGCTCTTTCTTTTGGAATTTATGATTTTTCGTGATTTTAATTTGATTCTTTTAGATATTGATTGGATATGCGATGACTTAACCTGATTAGACATGAACTTACATGGTTTTAGATGACTTGACTTGACTTGGCTTTGCTCGATTTCACCCAGCTTTGCCCAGCTACAAGTGATGACATGACTGCCTGGACTTGACTTGGCATAACTTTAAATGGCTTCATCGGACATGGCTTGACTTGGTTTCACTTGGTTTTATCTGGATGGACTTAGCTTCACATGGTTGTACATGGCTTTACCAGGTTTCACATGTGTAAAACCCCTAATTCTAAAAAAAAAACCATATTAATCATTTTAATTAATTATTAATTCATTATGGTAATTATGAGCTAAATAGAGAAAATAGATTTTTCTTAATTTTTATTTTAGGTGTTTGTGCATTTAGGGGATTTATGGAGCCATTATAAATTTTCCCTAATTATTTCTGTGTAGGGGACCCTGTGGACAGTTGACAGCTTAATGATATGCACTAATATAAGTTCTAAATTTTTTCTCTCTCTCTCTCTCTCTATATATATATATATATATATATATATATATATATATATATATATATATATAAGATTTATTACAGAATAATTAGAAAAGAAATAAAAAGTATAAGAAAAAGAAATAAAGAAATAAAAGAAAAAGAAAGAAAAAATTCATAATGGATCCAAACCCTAAAGACTACCCAACCCATTTGTTGCAAACCCGGGCCGCCAATTAAAGGATTAACAGCAGCAGCTACAACCCCATCATCCCAACACCGCGCGGATTAACCCCCCTCTCGCGGTCTCTCTCTCTCTATATAAGATACTTTTTTTCTTAAACCCTAACCCTACTTCACAACCCACTCGACCTAGCCTCGCCGTCGCCGCACCACTGAGTTCGCCGCCGCTCCAGCTAGAGCCGTCGGAGCGCCGCGCGTACGCACATCTGCGTCGACGCCCGTGCACGGGATATAATTTGATCAAACAGTGTTCCTGTATTTACGTCTCGATTTTCGTGCCCTCGCTGGACCAAACTCGATCCCGTCTTCGCCGGTATGATCCCGACCTATCCCCCTTCCAATTCTGTACATTAGTTTATCTATAACAACACACAAACCTAGGTAAAAATCGATACCAAGTCGATAAAAAATCGCGATATTTTAATCTCAGAAAATTCTGTTACGATGACCTATGTTCACGGACTCGTATCTCCCACCACAGAGATCTGAATTTAGTTTTTCTTTTTGGTATGCGAAGACCACCTAACATAGTTTATTTTTTGTAAAATACAATAATTTATTACCTGCTATATGTAGAATTAAACTAATTAGAAAGCCCCAAAAACCTACTTTTTCCAGATTTCTAAAAATTATGATACGGAGCGCGCCCCGCCAAACGGGACCGTCCCGTCGCGTACCGAGTATACCAAAAGGTGCACACGGTATACCCAGACGTGTAAGATTTTGCAAAAACTGATTTGGACGCGTGTGCGCGTCGGAATCAACCCGTATCCGCAGAAAATCTCCCGTGTCACAACTTTTGCAAAAGCCCTGCGCATTTAGTGTACGCTCGTCAGAATGCGACGAAACTTATGTCACTGGACTCGTGGTATCGTGCCAGTTCTGTGACCCAATTTTCATGCAATTCTGAGACAGTTGACCAAGTCGCCTATTGGTGGGCCCTACGGTTGACTTTTTGGACAAAATTGTGTTCGGCTCACCGGAATCTACATTTGGACATACCGTTGAGTTCGTACTGATATTTAGAATTTGTTTGACCTATAATTTTGTCCCATTTAGAGACTGTTACCCCTGATACGCTTTTCGGTGCAAAGTGGCCACATGTGGAGCACACTTTGACCCAAAATTACCGTTTTTCTCCTGTGTCCAAATTGGACGAAAGGGGTGTGGTTTCTAGCTATTTTACTTATTTTGGGAACGTTGGTGATATTTATTTCAGCATCCGGAGACGTTCATTCTGAGGCCGTAGTTTCTGACTCTTGGTGTTTGACATCTGAACGTTACATTTTGCAGCTCTCTTTTCAGGCAAGTATACCTTGCCTTGTTGTACTGTTTAAATTCAGTTATATATTTAGTTGCATGTTTATTATTTTAGATTATATAACTGTGCGCGTCCGAGAGAGACTCGGGTGCAGTCAACGAAGGCGTTGACATTAGGACTTGTGTCTAACCTAGTGTCTAGTAGACCACCAAAAGTTATGGAGTTATCGGTATGACTCCCAGGCCTTGACACATTTTTTATACGTGTTGTGAGTCTCATGTAGGGCACGGACTTGCATATATGGTTGGCCACCTGTACGTGTAGGTCGTGTGACGGATAGGGTATAACTGCTAATAGTGATGCATGTTAGAAGATTTAGCAGTTATTAGTAGGGGAAGCATAGACTATCGTGGTACGATGGTCCAATCATTTTCCTTGTTTGGTTGTAAGATTGGGCTATTGTTCTAACAATAGACTATGAGCCAGAGTTACGACGTCGCGACGTAGTAGCTAAGCCGTGTTGTGGATACAACATGCATAGATCATTGGGCGGGGAAGACGACTAGTAGGCGTATGGGATACCCACTTCCTTTACACTGCTGCCACACTCGACGGAGTGATATAGATAATATATACTATACTGCTGCCATGTTCTTCGGAGCGATATGGACGATATACTACACTGCTGCCACGTTCTTCGTAGCGGTATGGACGCTATATTATACAGATGCCATACTCTTCGGAGATGGACGTTATTATACAGTGCCCTCCTATGGGGGCATATACTAGCCAGTTGTCACAATTGGTGAATTATGTCAGCATATGTCTAGCCTACACTTTTCTATACACTCAAAGTTGTCCTCAAATTTGCATTCACTTAGATGGTTAGCGCACCCCTTTATTTATCCAGTATTTAATTTATGGCATGCTTATATGTATCTTGTTATGTCCCTCTGAGGACCTGATCCCTTTCCAGGTGTAGATATTCATGAGTATTCGCAGGAGCGCAGATCCGGACTGGTTACTTATATTCTGAGCAGGTCTTCTCTTCGAGCCTCAATGGTTGATAGTTGTGGTACTTACATTATATTTGTCTTGTTTATTCTTTATTCTAGTTCGGCAGTGTATTTGTTTTCATCCGACTGTCATCTTTAGATACTTTATTTTGGGATCTAGTTATAGATATTGGTTATTCCTTATATTTGATTTTCTGTGGATGAGATTAGATTATACACTGTGACTTATGATAGTTATACCACTGGTGAATTATTGTTCATTATACAGCATACGCATGTGTTATGGTTCCATATATTGGAGTTGCCATATACATGCGGCTGGCATGCTTACGTATCCTAGTCCTAAATATTTTGGGACTGGGACGTGACATATTTTTAGTGGTGGCCCATGCAGGTCAAGAGCATATTGTCTCGGTTACGTTACTGTACCGAGCAAGCCTGCAAATAGTATTAGAGTATAGGATCTCATCGACAATTGACTATGACTTATCTTCCTTCCAGTCTATTTTATTTACATAATTGCATCCTGCTTGATTCATGTTCTTCCCTAATAGTTCCTTAAGTATAGCCCCTGCTAGAATATAGGAATCCTTGTTGTTGGAATGATAATTAGGGTAACACACCTACTAAGAATACAACTAGAACATTGATTCCTCACTAAGTTAAGAATATCTAGTGAACCCTAGCATCCCTCATCTATAGATTGGTTTACCATTATCCCTTAATATAATTATGAGTGACTTGAGAGTAGTACAGACACTACTCGGGTTAGTTATAAATTTAACCACACTGTTTTACCCAAGCATTAAGGAACCAATAGAAATCCAAGATTTAACATTAGGACTAAACCTAACTTTCATAGTAAGATAGTATTAGAACTATAAATTTAGATTCTTGTCTTGGTAATAGCAGACAACACCTAAGGAAACCTAGAGAAATGAATCTAACATTTTCCTTGATCATACCTCGAACACATATATTAGCATACCACCTCCCCTTAGGAAAACCATGATCTTATCTAGAGTCTGCCTATTTTTAATTTTATATCTTGTTCTCTGCAACCTTAGCACTCGCTATTTATGTGACGACTAATTATGCTTTTTCTTCTTCACCTTTCAACTCGTGCCACCTGACACTTCTGATTGTAGGCCAGATGAATTCTTTTATGATAAGGATATGTAGTTTGCTAGGATTATAGTTGTCAATGTTAAACTTTGAAAAGTTGTGCTTAATAGTTAGAACTTGATAGTTTTGAGTTGTTCTTGTAGATTATAACTTGATGATTATCCTTAGTTTTAAATCGCGTAATTCGTATCCATAACCCAATATAGATATATATTTTTTTTACTTAAGAACCAGTAGCTCTTCCATCCTTACCATTGACACTTGTTCTATGAGCACTATGATTAAAACTTAAGGTGACCATTACCGATATAATGCAATAGGTTGATTTTCTCGTAAACCCCAATAAGAGTTTATGCCTTATTTACAAGGATAATATTATTTTGTAGAATCCTCATAAGACTGTCACAGTATTAGATAATTGTTATAAGTTGGGTAGTGTGCCTCCCAACCTAGTATCACATAGTCCTCTTGACATATTAGTGTAGTATAATTGTACGACATTAACTATATACTAGCATAAGACGATAGTTTTTATTCAGATGGTAGAACTTGAAGGCCCATACCCATATTTTGTCGACTAGCAGCTTAGACAAGGTGTTAGTACTACAACTGTAGAGACTGTAGAGTCTTATTTTTGTTGTTTTGTGAACTTGAATTATTTGTACCTTATTTCATCATGATCTAGCGCATTTATATTTTATATACTACCTTGACTTACGCTGCTATTTTATAGCCTAGTTTTGCAAGCTTATTCTTTTATCGAGCTTGTTCACGATATATGTATTAGTGGATGCATACATTAATATATTTCAGAATCAGTGTAGTAAGGTCTAGCTAACCTTAGTGCGCTTGGTTCGCCCTTCGCATAACTACTTTACGTGGATTAAGATATATAGTGTCTGGTAGACGAATGTACTTGCCCTCTAGGCATGCCTGATCATATCGTATCAGTTATACAACTGTACTTATACGAGCATGTCAATAAGAAATTACCAAATGGGATTTTAATCCACAACTGCCTTGACAATTCCTTTTGAACTCCTTAAACGCCTTGATCCCCATACTTCTATTCTATTACCTCCCCCTTGAACTCCTTATTATTGTTATCCGTCTTCCCTTATTTCGGAAAGACGAAACCTCGTGCTTGGTATAAGTTTGATATACAGATAGTACTAGATATATCCCATACGCCAACCTGTAACCCCCTGATTTTTCAGAAATTTTTAATTTGGATTTTTCACAATTTTCTATAATTTTCTAGAATTTTTAAGAATTTATTTTAGATTCAAAATTAATTAAAAATATCCTAAAATTTTATTTTAGGTTCTAAATAGTCAAATATATTTTCTAGAATTTCTTGGGAATTTTCTGAATATTTTTAGTATTTATTGGGAGTTATTTAGACCAATAACTAATTTTTAGGACTTCTAGTATTTATTGTGCAAGCCCAAGTATATAGAATGGACCCACATAAATTTTTTAGTGTTTATAATATTATTATATATTTTCTGGAATTATTTCAGAATTTTTGGAATATATTTAATATTTAATTTTATTTAAATATTTAAAATTAAATTTTTAGAGCTTCTCCTAATTATAGTAGGAAATTTATGAATATAAAATTATCCCAAATATTTTTCTAGGGTTTTTCGGTTCAAAATATATTTTCTGTAATTTTTCCAGATTTTTATGATTATTTTTAATGTTTATTTTGAGTTATTTAGATTTAAAACGACTTAAATAATATTTTGATAAAGGCAAATCAAAAATAAATAATATAAATAAAACCATCCAATCAGATTCTGACACATGTCAGCCTATAAATATCCATTCAGCCGCAGGTACATATATATATATATATATATATATATATATATATATATATATATATATATATATATATATATATATATATATATGTAATATAATAACCCTAATTATCTCATTATTTTAGAGAGAGAGAGATTTGGGAGAATTATCATCTAGGGTTTCTTCATCTTACAGAAGCCATTGCGCATAGCTCCGGACTCCAAACGAGTCCTAGTTTCTTGCGTTAGAAAGATATTGAGGTTAGCTTTCTGATTATATAATTTTTTTTTGAAATTATTAGTATTAAATGCTGGAAAATTCGTAAAGCACAGCATGTCCGAAAATAGACGTGTTTTGATGTTTTTGTAATTTCGGGAGAACCCGGTATCAGAATCATGAACCATTTAAAGTTTCTAAAAGCTAATGTCGATATCATCAACATATATTTTTCTCAGAATTTAATACAAAGTATTTACATACTGTTAATTTTGTAGAACTTCTAGGTTAGAATTTAACCATCGGTGCACAATACAAAATTTGTATGTGCCATAATTCCCAAACGAATTTGAATTCGGACGAGCCATAAATTCCAGTATATTTTTGATGCTGAAATCTACAGGAAATCATGTATGAAAGTTGATTTTGTGTTGGTTGACTTTTTGGTCAACAGATCGCCTCGATTTGTGTGCCATGAGTCTCGAGTTAATAAAATTTAGTTTTTTTGGACAAAATTTAGGAATTAACATAAAAATCAGAATAATAAGATTAAAAATAGGATTTTAGAGTAATTATTCTAGAATTAAATAAATTAAAATAAATTATCTTTTGACGTGATAAATTTGTAATATATAGGCTATTTGGACTGTGACTTGGACTCTGATTCATACCAGCAACAGGACCCCAGGCAAGTGTACCTTGCCAAACTCTGCAGTATTGTTATATATTTTTCCTTGTTTCATTTATATTGCTGTGCATGCTTAACCTAGGACCGTGTGACTTACTTAGCGTCCGATTAATAGTCGGGTGCCAACACCGTACGCGGCGTTGTATATTGTCATCTAGAGATGGACATTCGTGACACTTTATATTCTCGTACTTGTCTTACCGAGTACACTATGACCCAGGACACTTGACACTATTCATGAGACAGGATCTTCCTGAGATATTCATGGTGATTCTGTATAGGATACAGGACTTGACAGAGATACTATATTCTTAGATACATTATGACTTGTTGCATTAGCTATGATCCCGCTTGACAAGGACATGAGACGTTATGGTCATGAGAGGCGTGGTTACATTGGGTGGGGAGAGACACACAGGCTACAGGCTGTTTCATATATATATATATCTACTACTATTGTGAGGTCGTAGACTCTCGTAGCAGAGCTAGGCACATTACGTGTTATTACCGCTACCCGGCTCCCCGACACAGAGCTTGTAGTGGCTCAGCCTGAGTACTCGTGATGCTCTCAACTTGCATTTCACATAGATGGTTATATAGCTTACCCTATTTCTTTTATTATTTGCTGCACTGCATTTATTTTGGCTTGTATTTTCTGTACCTTGCTATGTCCCCTGAGGACCTGGAATGGATTATGTCCCCAGGATTTGCGGACGAGATCTATCCCGAGGTATACGGGACTGGAGCAGAAGCAGATACAGGAGCTGTACCGACACCCGAGGATGAGGTGTTAGCTGAAGACTTTTCCTGAGCATCTATGTTCCATGCTCAGTATTTACTTTATTTTGTCATTTATATTTTGGTCTGTTGAACCATTGTATCAGATATTTATCGAGTTGTTCCCCGAAGCACTTTGTTGAGACTAGCTGATGATTTATATTCCTTATTTATTCTGTGGATCATATTTTATATCTTGTGTGGATGAGATTAGTTGTGCCATGATTGTCGTAGACTTTGTTTTACAGCTTAAGTATGCACTGATGGATCCATTAAATTGGGTTTGTCCATCGGTGCGTACTGCTGGCCATTGCCACGTGTCTGGTCCCTCGACATTTTGGGACTGGGGCGTGACATGGTTTTTGTGGTGGCCCATGCAGGTCTACGACTAAATCGTTCGATTTCAACTTAGGGACCGAGCAAGCCTGCACCTAGGATTAGAGTATAGGATCTCATCCACAACTGACTATGACTCATCCTCCTTCCAATCCATTTCGTTGAATAATTGCATCATGCTTGATTCATGTGCCTTCTCATTAGTTCCTTAAGTATAGCCTTCTCCTAGAATATAGCAGTCCCTGTTGATAGAATGATAAGTATGGTAACCTTCCTATTAAGAGTACAGCTAGGATATTGACACACCCCTAAGTAGAACGCTTAATGAACCCTAGCGTCCCTTACCTATAGAATAATTTACCATTATTTCTTGTTATAGTCATGAATGACCTAAGAGTAGTATAGGCCCTGCTAAGAGCTAGTTAGAGATTGGACCCTAATGTTTGACCCTAGTGGTTGACCCCAGTTTTGAGGAACCAATAGAAATCTGAGATCGAATGTTAGAACAGAACCTAGTGTGCATAGTGAGATAGTGTTAGGATATGGGTTCTTGTCGTGATATTAGCAGACGGTACCTCAGGAAGCCCAGAGCAACGAGTATGACATTCCCCATGAGATCATACATCAAACACGGGGAATTGCTCGCCACCTTTACCTTAGGAAACTATAATATTATCTAGAGCCTCATATTTTAATTTCATACGTTGTTCGTTTGTGACCTTAACGTTCGCTAATGCGCAACGACTAAAATATGTTCTTCTTTTCTCCGTCTTTCAATTCATGCCACCTGACACTTCTAATAGTAGGCCAAGTAATTTTATTCCTTGTTAAAGACCCATAGTTTGCTAGGATTATAGTTGTAGTCTTGAATTTAAATTTTTTGTGTTTGGTAGTTAGAGTTCGATAATTTTGAGTTAATCTTGTAGATTGTGACCCGATGATTATACCTTAGTATTAAATCACGTAATTTGTACCCCCACCTTGATACAAGTTATATTCCCTTTCCTTTGAGACTAATAATCTTTCCATTCTCGCTATTGACACATGTTCTATGAGCACTATGATTAAGACTTAAGGTGACCCTTACCTATATAATGCAATAGGAGACCCTAATAAGTACCAAGATCTTTTCTCATATACCCTAATAAGAGTTTCTATTCTATTTTACATGTGCAAGGTTATTTGCAGGATCCTCTTAAGACTGTCACAGTAGTAGTTTAATTCTTATAAGTTGGGTAGTATGCTTCACAACCTAGTACCATATAGTCTACTTGACCCATCGAGATAGTGTAATTGAATCACATTAATTGTATGCTAGCATAAGACGATAATGTTTATTCAGACAATAGAATTTAGAGGTTCATGCCCTATTGGGTCGACTAGCAACTTAGACAAGGAGGTTGTATGATAACTGTAGAGATTGTAGAGTCTTTTATTATTGTTGCTTATTTTGTTCGTTTTGTGAACTTGAATAATTTGTACCTCCTTTTATCATCATCTAGCGTGCTTATATTTTATATACTACCTTGACTTATTGTGCTATTTTATAGCCTAGTTTTGCAAGCTTATTCTTTATCGAGCTTGTTCATGACATATGTATTATTAGGGAGGCCCACAATAATATATTTCAGAATCAGTGTATTACGGTCTGATCAACCATAGTGCGCTTGATTCGCCCTCGCAATAATACCTTACGTTGATTGAGATATGTAGTGATTAGTAGACGAATATACTTGCCCTAGACATGTCTGACATATCGTATTGGTTACATAACTATACTAATACGAGCAGGCGAACAAAGGATTACCAAAATAGGATTTCAATCCACAACTGCTTTGACAATTCCCAATTGAATTCTTTAAACGCCTTGATCCCAATACTTCTATTCTATTATGCTGCCCTTGAACTCTTTATTATTGGTCTCCGTCTTCCCTTATTTCGGAAAGACAAAACCTCGTGCTTGGTATAAATTGATACACAGAGAATACTAGATATACCCTATAGGTCGATCACATACTTGAGGATTATTCTTCGTAATTAAGGACATATCATATGTGATATGATCGGCATTAAAGTTCGAGGATTGAATGACATGAGTAAACATATTAAGGAATATTCTCTTAAGGTATATAGCCTTATGTGATAGATGGATAAATTCTAAGTTGGGTAGTAGTGCATTGTCAACTCGAGAGGAATTTCTTTTAGATTGTGATCGAGTAAGATTAAATTGGGAGAGGTTCAAGCTATTTTAATTTTGAGAATTTTAAAAGAATGACTAAGATGATGAGGATTAATGAATTGATATTGAGGACCCGATATTTATACCTTAAGTACATGATTTAAACAATAAAGGTAAAATCATCAACTTGAAATTTAGAGGATAAAAAGATGGAATTTCAGACTTGAACAATGGTGAACTGCATTTAAATTATTTTTTCAATTTGATGATTTGATTTAAAATAAAAACTTGATGGTTGGACTACCTATTTGAAATATTAAGGATGTGAATCGAATTTAAGAAGTTGAAGCATACAAAAATTTATAAGTGAAAATAGGAATAATAATGGACTCGAATTACTTCTAGAGGAGATTATGATAATTGGAGATCGTGAGGTAAAATTGATATGCTTATTTAAATCTTAAAGATGATATATGGATTTAATTTAAATTTGGATATGGATAATTTGAAAAAGCGAGAAGAGATAACCATAGGTTGAATTTGATTGGATCAGTGGTCATCTTAACCTAGAAGTGATTGTAATGGATATGATTAGGAATTTAATTATCGCAAGGAGATTGTGATTGACTTGCCTTATGTACATGAAGGATTAACAAATTATGCCTTATTTTAATTTTGAGGACGATATTGTCTTAAGTTGGCTGGTTTGTGAACCTCCCTCACCTAAGAAGTAGACCTACTTGGCTTAGATAGAGAGACTGAGGCTAGCTCGAATCCACTTAGGAATAGAACACAACATTTTCCATTTAGTTTTACAACATGGTATCCCTCGGCGCGCCTTACCATTGCTTCGATAATTGGAGCACTTCCCTAGTCACTGCCTTCCTACAAATTCCACACCTTGTCCTAGACATGCCCATCCTCCAATTTCTATCTTTGTGCAACGTTTCAATTGTTGGGCGCTTTTATGCAAAAGAGCATTTAGGTGTCCACACTATTGGACATGACACACGAAGAAACCTATTTTTACTCATGTGAATTTCTCCTATGATTTTCGGAATGTGCAACGTGCAACATCGTCCACTCCGTTAAACCTAGCCTTGCATTTTAACCAATACAAATCTTAGACCATCCTTGACTTCTACCATGGCTTAATTTTAATTTCGAGGACGAAAATTTTATAAGTTGGGTAGATTGTAACCCCCTAATTTTTCAGAAAATTTTAATTTGGATTTTTCACAATTTTTTGTAATTTTTTAGGGTTTTTAAGAATTTATTTTAGATTCAAAATTAATTAAAAATATCCCAAAATTTTAATTTAGGTTCTAAATAGTCAAATATATTTTCTAGAATTTTTTGGGAATTTTTTGAATATTTTTAGTATTTATTGGGAGTTATTTAGACCAATAACTAATTTTTAGGACTTCTAGAATTTATTGTGCAAGCCCAAGTATATAGAATGGACACACATAAATTTTTTAGTGTTTATAATATTATTATATATTTTCTGGAATTATTTCAGAATTTTTGGAATATATTTAATATTTAATTTTATTTAAATATTTAAAACTAAATTTTTAAAGCTTCTCCTAATTATAGAAAGAAATCTATGAATATAAAATTATTCCAAATATTTTTCTAGGGTTTTTCGGTTCAAAATATATTTTCTATAATTTTTCCAGATTTTTATGATTATTTTTTATGTTTATTTTGAGTTATTTAGATTTAAAATGACTTAAATAATATTTTGATAAAGGCAAATCAAAAATAAATAATATAAATAAAACCATCCAATCAGATTCTGACACATGTCAGCCTATAAATATCCATTCAGCCGCAGGTACATATATATATATATATATATATATATATATATATATATATATATATATATATATATATATATATATATATATATATATATATATATATATAATATAATAACCCTAATTATCTCATTATTTTAGAGAGAGAGAGATTTGGGAGAATTGTCATCTAGGGTTTCTTCATCTTACAGAAGCCATTGCGCATAGCTCTGGACTCCAAACGAGTCCTAGTTTCTTGCGTTAGAAAGATATTGAGGTTAGCTTTCTGATTATATAATTTTTTTTGAAATTATTAGTATTAAATGCTGGAAAATTCGTAAAGCACAGCATGTCCGAAAATAGACGTATTTTGATGTTTTTGCAATTTCGGAAGAACCCGGTATCAGAATCATGAACCGTTTAAAGTTTCTAAAAGCTAATGTCGAGATCATCAACATATATTTTTCTCAGAATTTAATACAAAGTATTTACATACTATTAATTTTGTAGAACTTCTAGGTTAGAATTTAACCATCGGTGCACAATACAAAATTTGTATGTGGCATAATTCCCAAACGAATTTGAATTCGGACGAGCCATAAATTCCAGTATATTTTTGATGCTGAAATCTACAGGAAATCATGTATGAAAGTCGATTTTGTGTTGGTTGACTTTTTGGTCAACAGATCGCCTCAATTTGTGTGCCATGAGTCTCGAGTTGATAAATTCAGTTTCTTTGGACAAAATTTAGGAATTAACATAAAAATTAGAATAATAAGATTAAAATAGGATATTAGAGTAATTATTCTAGAATTAAATAAATTAAAATAAATTATCTTTTGTCGTGATAAATTTGTAATATATAGGCTATTTGGACTGTGACTTGGACTCTGATTCATACCAGCAACAGGACCCCAGGCAAGTGTACCTTGCCAAACTCTGCAGTATTGTTATATATTTTTCCTTGCTTTATTTATATTGCTGTGCATGCTTAACCTAGGACCGTGTGACTTACTTAGCGTCCGATTAATAGTCGGGTGCCAACACCGTACGCGGCGTTGTATATTGTCATCTAGAGATGGACATTCGTGACACTTTATATTCTCGTACTTGTCTTACCGAGTACACTATGACCCAGGACACTTGACACTATTCATGAGACAGGATCTTTCTGAGATATTCATGGTGATTCTGTATAGGATACAGGACTTGACAGAGATACTATATTCTTAGATACATTATGACTTGTTGCATTAGCTATGATCCCGCTTGACAAGGACATGAGACGTTATGGTCATGAGAGGCGTGGTTACATTGGGTGGGGAGAGACACACAGGCTACAGGCTGTTTCATATATATATATCTACTACTATTGTGAGGTTGTAGACTCTCGTAGCAGAGCTAGGCACATTACGTGTTATTACCCCTATCGGCTCCCCGACACAGAGCTTGTAGTGGCTCAGCCTGAGTACTCGTGATGCTCTCAACTTGCATTTCATATAGATGGTTATATAGCTTACCCTATTTCTTTTATTATTTGCTGCACTGCATTTATTTTGGCTTGTATTTTCTGTACCTTGCTATGTCCCCTGAGGACCTGGAATGGATTATGTCCCCAGGATTTGCAGACGAGATCTATCCCGAGGTATACGGGACTGGAGCACAAGCAGATACAGGAGCTGTACCGACACCCGAGGACGAGGTGTTAGCTGAAGACTTTTCCTGAGCATCTATGTTCCATGCTCAGTATTTACTTTATTTTGTCATTTATATTTTGGTCTGTTGAACCATTGTATCAGATATTTATCGGGTTGTTCCCCGAAGCACTTTGTTGAGACTAGTTGATGATTTACATTCCTTATTTATTCTGTGGATCATATTTTATATCTTGTGTGGATGAGATTAGTTGTGCCATGATTGTCGTAGACTTTGTTTTACAGCTTAAGTATGCACTGATGGATCCATTAAATTGGGTTTGTCCATCGGTGCGTACTGCTGGCCATTGCCACGTGTCTGGTCCCTCGACATTTTGGGACTGGGGCGTGACATGGTTTTTGTAGTGGCCCATGCAGGTCTACGACTAAATCGTTCGATTTCAACTTAGGGACCGAGCAAGCCTGCACCTAGGATTAGAGTATAGGATCTCATCCAGAACTGACTATGACTCATCCTTCTTCCAATCCATTTCATTGAATAATTGCATCATGCTTGATTCATGTGCCTTCTCATTAGTTCCTTAAGTATAGCCTTCTCCTAGAATATAGCAGTCCCTGTTGATAGAATGATAAGTAGGGTAACCTTCCTATTAAGAGTACAGCTAGGATATTGACACCCCCCTAAGTAGAACGCTTAATGAACCCTAGCGTCCCTTACCTATAGAATAATTTACCATTATTTCTTGTTATAGTCATGAATGACCTAAGAGTAGTATAGGCACTGCTAAGAGCTAGTTAGAGATTGGACCCTAATGTTTGACCCTAGTGGTTGACCCCAGTTTTGAGGAACCAATAGAAATCTGAGATCGAATGTTAGAACAGAACCTAGTGTGCATAGTGAGATAGTGTTAGGATATGGGTTCTTGTCGTGATATTAGCAGACGGTACCTCAGGAAGCCCAGAGCAACGAGTATGACATTCCCCATGAGATCATACATCAAACACGGGGAATTACTCCCCATGACATTCCCCATGAGATCATCCATTAAATTGGGTTTGTCCATCGTTGCGTACTGCTGGCCATTGCCACGTGTCTGGTCCCTCGGCATTTTGGGACTGGGGCGTGACACAACCACATTACTTGATGATGATTTTTTCGTAATTAAGGGCATATAATAGGTAATATGTTGGTGTTCAGACTTTTGAGGATCGAATAGCATGATTAAATAAGTTGAGGAATATTTTTCTTAAGTGTATAGCCTTATATGATAGATGGGTAAATTCTAAGTTGGGTAGAAGTTGCATTATCAACTTGAGAGGAATTTCTTTTAGATTGTGATCAAGCAAGATTAGATGGGGACATTCAAGTCATTTTAATTTTGATTTTTTTAAAAAGAAGGACTAAGATGATGAGGATTTAATAAATTTTGAAATCTTGATAGTGAGGACCAAATATTTATACTTTGAGTACATGACCTAAAGTTTGAATGTTGAAGATTGAATCATCGATTTAAACCTTGAGGATAAATATAGAATTCTAGTCTTGAACAATTGGTGAAGTAGATATAAATTTTAAAATTTGATGATTTGAATTAAAAGCTAAATTTTGATTGCTGGATTACCTATTGAAAATATTGAGGATGTGAATTGAATTTAATAATTTGAAGGATACAAAATTCATAAGTAAAAATAGGAATAATATTGGATTAGAATTATTTTTCTTAAAGGAGATTATGATAGTTGGAGATCGTGATGTAAAAATTAAGGTGGGCTATTTAAAACTTGAAGATGTCATAGAAATTTAGCTTAAATTTGGATATTGATAATTTGAAAAAGTGAGAAGAGATTACAATAGGTTAAATTTTGATTGGAACAGTGATTATCTTAACCTTGAAGTGATTGCGATGGATTAGAATATATTTTAAATCTTGGAAGAGATTGTGATTGACTTGCCTTATATGCGAATGTGAAGGAGTTAACAAATTATGCCTTATTTTAAGTTCGAGGATGACATATTTTTAAGTTGGGTAGATTATAAACCCCCTCACCCAAAATTAGACCTACTTGGCTGAGATAGTGAGACTAAGGATAGTCTGAACCCAATTAGAAATAGAACACAGTATTTTTATTTAATTCTATTATTACATCACTTAGATTACCATTACCATTGCTTCGATAATTGGAGCACTACACTAGCCATTGCCTTCCTACAAATTTTATATCCTTGTTCTATACATGCCCGCCTTCTATTCTGATCTTTGCGTAACTTCTAATTAAGCTCCCTTGTGCTATATTTTAGTCGCACAACATTCGTCGCGAACGTTATTTCTTAATTCTAAATAATTCTAATTTTGTGTCCTTGTGCGTTCCAATCGAAATTGGAGACACAATCTTGACCCATTTTGTACAACCCAAATTTTGATAATATTCTATCCTGAGCCCTCTATGCCCATGATACTTGTGTCCCACCCAATGTTATCCCCATGTACTTTTAATTAATTCCAGAACACCTTGCACATTAAATTTAAATTAATTAATCTAATTTTTATCTTTGTGCAAATTTTCTAATTGTTGGGCGCTTTTATGCAAAAATGTAATAAGGTGTCCACACCATTGGACATGACACATGAAGAAACCTATTTTTTGTTCATGTGAATTTTTTCCATGATTTTCGGAATGTGCAACGCGCAACATCGTCCCCTCATTTAAACCTAGCATTGCAGGTTATAATGCAGATTATAGCCCTCTAAACGTCCCCATGGCAACTGGAAAATCATGGAGGTTAGGATGGAGGAAGGTACAAAATAAGCTGCAAATCTCTATCTTATACCATCATTGACATTCTATCGTAGCTTAGTTTTAATTTCGAGGACGAAATTTTTATAAGTTGGGTAGAATGTAAAACACCTAATTCTAAAAAAAAAGTATTAATCATTTTAATTAATTATTAATTCATTATGGTAATTATAACCTAATACAGGAAATAGATTTTTCTTAATTTTTATTTTAGATGTTTGTGCATTTAGGGGATTTTTGGAGCCATTATAAATTTTTCCTAATTATTTCCGTGTATGGGATCCTGTGGACAGTTGACAGCTTAATGATATGCACTAATATAAGTTCTAGAATTTTTCTATATATATATATATATATATATATATATATATATATATAAGATTTATTACAGAATAATTAGAAAAGAAATAAAAAGAATAAGAAATAAAGAAATAAAAGAAAAAGAAATCAAAAATTCATAATGGATCCAAACCCTAAAGACTACCCAACCCGTTTGCTGCAAACCCGGGCCGCCAACTAAAGGATAAACAGCAGCAGCTACAACCCCATCATCCCAACACCGCGCGGATTAACCCCCCCCTCTCGCGGTCTCTCTCTCTCTCTATATATAAGATACTTTTTTTCTTAAACCCTAACCCAACTTCACAACCCCCTCGACCTAGCCTCGCCGCTGTCGCACCAGTGAGTTCGCCGCCGCCCCAGCTAAAGCCGCCGGAGCGCCGCGCGTTCACACGTCCGCATCGACGCCCGTGCAAGGGATAGAAATTGATCAAACAGTGTTCCTGTGTTTACTTCTAGATTTTTGTGCCCTCGCTGGACCAAACTCGACCCCATCTTCGCCGGTATGATCCCGACCTATCCCCCTTCCAATTCTGTACATTAGTTTATCTAGAACAACATGCAAACCTAGGTAAAAATCGGCGCCAAGTCGACGAAAAATCTCGATATTTTAATCTCAGAAAATTCTGTTACGATGACCTATGTTCACGGACTCGTATCTCCCACCACAGAGATCCGAATTTGGTTTTTCTTTTTGGTATGCGAAGACCACCTAACCTAGTTTATTTTCTGTTAAATACAATAATTTATTAAATGCTGTATGTAGAAATAAACTAATTAGAAAGCCCCAAAAACCTACTTTTTCCAGATTTCTAGAAATTATGATACGGAGCGCGCTCCGCCAAACGGGACCACCCCGTCGCGTACCGAGTATACCAAAAGGTGCGCACAGTATACCCGGATGTGTAAAATTTTACGAAAACTGATTTGGACGCGTGTGCGCGTCGGAATCAGTCCGTATCCGCAAAAAATCCCCCGTGTCGTAACTTTTGCAAAAGTCCTGCGCATTTAGTGCATGTTCGTCAAAATACGACAAAACTTGTGCCACTGGACTCGTGGTATCGTGCCGGTCCTGTGATCCACTTTTTACGCAATTCTGAGATAGTTGACCAAGTCGCCTATTGGTGGGCCCCACGATTGACTTTTTGGACGAAATTGTGTTTGGCTCATCGGAATCCACATTTGGACATACCGTTGAGTTCGTACTGATATTTAAAATTTGTTTGACCTATAATTTTATCCCATTTAGAGACCGTTATCCCTGACACACTTTTCGGTACAAAGTGGCCCACATGTGGAGCCTACTTTGATCCAAAATTATCGTTTTGCCCCTGTGTCCAAATTGGACGAAAGGGTAGTAGTTTTCTAGCTATTTTGCTTATTTTGGGAATATTGGTGATATTTATTTCAGTATCCGGAGACGTTCATTCTGAGGCCGTAGTTTCTGACTCTTGGTGTTTGACATCTGAACGTTATATTTTGCAGCTCTCTTTTCAGGCAAGTATACCTTGTCTTATTGTACTATTTAAATTCAGTTATATATTTAGTTGCATATTTATTATTTTATATTATATAACTGTGCACGTCCGAGAGAGAATCGGGTGCAGTCAACGAAGGCGTTGACATTAGGACTTGTGTCTAACCTAGTGTCTAGTAGACCACCTAAAGTTGTGGAGTTATCGGTATGACTCCCAAGCCTTGACACATTTCTTACACGTGTTGTGAGTCTCATATAGGGCACGAACTTGCATATATGGTTGGCCACCTGTACGTGTAGGTCGTGTGACGGATAGGGTATAACTGCTAATAGTGATGCATGTTAGAAGATTTAGCAGTTATTAGTAGGGGGAGCATAGACTATCATGGTACGATGGTCCAATCCTTGTCCTTGTTTGTTTGTAAGGTTGGGCTATTGTTCTAACGATAGACTATGAGCCAGAGTTACGATGCCGCGGCGTAGTAGCTAAGGCCTGTTGTGTATACAACATGCATAGATCATTGGGCGGGGAGGACGATTAGTAGGCGTATGAGACACCCACTTCCTTTACACTGCTGCCACACTCGACGGAGTGATATGGACAATATATACTATACGGCTGCCACGTTCTTCGGAGCGATATGGACGATATACTACACTGCTGCCACGTTCTTCGGAGCAGTATGGACACTATATTATACATATGCCATGCTCTTCGGAGATGGACGTTATTATACAGTGCCCTCCTATGGGGGCATATATGGCATATACTAGCCAGTTGTCACGATTGGTGAATTACGTCAGTATATGTCTAGCCTACACTTTTCCATACACTCAAAGTTGTCCTCAAATTTGTATTCACTTATATGGTTAGCGCACCCCTTTATTTATCCAGTATTTAATTTATGGCATGCTTATATGTATCTTGTTATGTCCCTCTGAGGACCTGGTCCCTTTCCAGGTGTAGATGTTCATGAGTATTCGCAGGAGTGCAGATCCGGACTGGTTACTTATATTCCGAGCAGGTCTTCTCTTCGAGCCTCAATGGTTGATAGTTGTGGTACTTATATTGTATTTGTCTTGTTTATTCTTCATTCTAGTTCGGTAGTGGATTTGTTTTCATCCGACTGTAATCTTTAGATACTTTATTTTAGGATCTAGTTATAGATATTGGTTATTCCTTATATTTGATTTTCTGTGGATGAGATTAGATTATACACTGTGACTTGTGATAGTTATACCACTGGTGAATTATTGTTCATTTTACAGCATACGCATGTGTTATGGTTCCATATATTGGAGTTGCCATATGCATGCAGCTGGCATGCTTACGTGTCCTAGTCCTACTTATTTTGGGACTGGGGCGTGACATGTTTTTAGTGGTGGTCCATGCAGGTCAAGAGCATATTGTCTCGGTTACGTTACTGTACCGAACAAGCCTGCAAATAGTATTAGAGTATAGGATCTCATCCACAATTGACTATGACTTATCTTACTTCCAGTCTGTTTTATTTACATAATTGCATCCTGCTTGATTCATGTGCTTTCCTAATAGTTTCTTGAGTATAGCCCCTGCTAGAATATAGGAATCCTTGTTGGTAGAATGATAATTAGGGTAACACACCTACTAAGAATACAACTAGAACATTGATACCTCACTAAGTTAAGAATATCTAGTGAACCCTAGCATCCCTCATCTATAGATTGGTTTACCATTATCCCTTAATATAATTATGAATGACTTGAGGGTAGTACAGACACTACTCGGGTTAGTTATAAATTTAACCACACTGTTTTACCCTAGCATTAAGGAACCAATAGAAATCCAAGATTTAACATTAGGACTAAACCTAACTTTCATAGTAAGATAGTATTAGAACTATAAATTTAGATTCTTGTCTTGGTAATAGCAGACAACACCTAAGGAAACCTAGAGAAATGAATCAAACATTTTCCTTAATCATACCTCGAACACATATATTAGCATACCACCTCCCCTTAGGAAAACCATGATCTTATCTAGAGTCTGCCTATTTTTAATTTTATATCTTGTTCTCTGCAACCTTAGCACTCGCTATTTGTGCGACGACTAATTATGCTTTTTCTTCTTTATTTTTCAACTCGTGCCACATGACACTTCTGATTGTAGGCCAGATGAATTCTCTTATGATAAGGATATGTAGTTTGCTAGGATTATAGTTGTCAATGTTAAACTTTAAAAAGTTGTGCTTGATAGTTAGAACTTGATAGTTTTGAGTTGTTCTTGTAGATTATAACTTGATGATTACCCTTAGTTTTAAATCGTGTAATTCGTATCCATAACCCAATTAAATATATCCTTTTTTCACTTAAGAACCAGTAGCTCTTCCATCCTTACCATTGACACTTGTTCTATGAGCATTATGATTAAAACTTAAGGTGCCCTTTACCGATATAATGCAATAGGATAATTTTCTCGTAACCCCATTAAGAGTTTATGCCTTATTTATAAGGACAATATTATTTTGTAGAATCCCCTTAAGACTGTCGCAGTATTAGATAATTGTTATAAGTTGGGTAGTGTGCCTCCCAACCTAGTATCACATAGTCCTCTTGACATATTAGTGTAGTATAATTGTACGACATTAACTATATACTAGCATAAGACGATAGTGTTTATTCAGACGGTAGAACTTGAAGGCCCATACCCATATTTTGTCGACTAGCAGCTTAGACAAGGTGTTAGTACTATAACTATAGAGACTGTAGAGTCTTATTTTGTTGTTTTGTGAACTTGAATTATTTGTACCTTATTTCATCATGATCTAGCGCATTTATATTTTATATACTACCTTGACTTACGCTGCTATTTTATAGCCTAGTTTTGCAAGCTTATTCTTTTATCGAGCTTGTTCACGATATATGTATTAGTGGATACATACATTAATATATTTTAGAATCAGTGTAGTAAGGTCTAACTAACCTTAGTGCGCTTGGTTCGTCCTTCACATAACTACTTTACGTGGATTAAGATATATAGTGTCTGGTAGACGAATGTACTTGCCCTCTAAGCATGCCTGAGCATATCGTATCAGTTACACAACTGTAGTGATACGAGCATGTGAATAAGAAATTACCAAATGGGATTTTAATCCACAACTGCCTTGACAATTCCTTTTGAACTCCTTAAACGCCTTGATCCCCATACTTCTATTCTATTACCTCCCCCTTGAACTCCTTATTATTGTTATCCGTCTTCCTTTATTTCGGAAAGACGAAACCTCGTGCTTGGTATACGTTTGATATACAGATAGTACTAGATATACCCCATAGGCCAACCATATTACTTGATGATGATTTTTCCGTAATTAAGGGCATATCATAGGTAATATGTTGGTGTTCAGACTTTTGAGGATCGAATAGCATGATTAAATAAGTTGAGGAATATTTTTCTTAAGTGTATAGCCTTATATGATAGATGGGTAAATTCTAAGTTGGGTAGAAGTTGCATTGTCAACTTGAGAGGAATTTCTTTTAGATTGTGATCAAGCCAGATTAGATGGGGAGATTCAATTCATTTTAATTTTGATTTTTTTTAAAAAGAAGGACTAAGATGATGAGGATTTAATAAATTTTGAAATCTTGATAGTGAGGACCAAATATTTATACTTTGAGCACATGACATAAAGTTTGAATGTTGAAGATTGAATCATCGATTTAAACCTTGAGGATAAATATAGAATTCTAGGCTTGAACAATTGGTGAAATAGATATTAATTTTAAAATTTGATGATTTGAATTAAAAGCTAAATTTTGATTGCTGGATTACCTATTGGAAATATTGAGGATGTGAATTGAATTTAATAATTTGAAGGATACAAAATTCATAAGTAAAAATGGGAATAATATTGGATTAGAATTATTTTTCTTAAAGGAGATTATGATAGTTGGAGATCGTAATATAAAAATTGAGGTGGGCTATTTAAAACTTGAAGATGTCATAGAAATTTAGCTTAAATTTGGATATTGATAATTTGAAAAAGTGAGAAGAGATTACAATAGGTTTAATTTTGATTGGAACAATGCTTATCTTAACCTTGAAGTGATTGCGATGGATTAGAATATATTTTAAATCTTGGAAGAGATTGTGATTGACTTGCCTTATATGCGAATGTGAAGGAGTTAACAAATTATGCCTTATTTTAATTTCGAGGATGACATATTTTTAAGTTGGGTAGATTATAAACCCCCTCACCCAAAATTAGACCTACTTGGCTTAGATAGTGAGACTAAGGATAGTATGAACTCAATTAGAAATAGAACACGGTATTTTCATTTAATTCTATTATTGCATCACTTAGAGTACCATTACCATTGCTTCGATAATTGGAGCACTACACTAGACATTGCCTCCCTACAAATTTTATATCCTTGTCCTATACATGCCCGCCTTCTATTCTGATCTTTGCATAACTTATAATTAAGCTCCCTTGTGCTACATTTTAGTCGCACAACATTCGTCGCGAACGTTATTTCTTAATTCTAAATAATTCTAATTTTGTGTCCTTGTGTGTTCCAATCGAAATTGGAGACACAATCTTGACCCATTTTGTACAACCCAAAATTTGATAATATTCTATCTTGAGCCCTCTATGCCCATGACACTTGTGTCCCACCCAATGTTATCCCCATGTACTTTTAATTAATTCTAGAACACCTTGCGCATTAAATTTGAATTAATTAATCCAATTTTCATCTTTGTGTAAAATTTTCAATTGTTGGGCGCTTTTATGCAAAAATGTAATAAGGTGTCCACACCATTGGATATGACACATGAAGAAACCTATTTTTTGTTCATGTGAATTTTTTTCATGATTTTCGGAATGTGCAACGCGCAACATTATTCTCTCATTTAAACCTAGCCTTGCAGGTTATAATGCAGATTATAGCCCTCCAAACGTCCCCATGGCAACTGGAAAATCATGGAGGTTAGGATGGAGGAAGGTACAGAATAAGCTGCAAATATCTATCTTATACCATCATTAACATTCTATCGTAGCTTAGTTTTAATTTCGAGGACGAAATTTTTATAAGTTGAGTAGAATGTAAAACACCTAATTCTAAAAAAATAACGTATTAATCATTTTAATTAATTATTAATTCATTATGGTAATTATAACCTAATACAGGAAATAGATTTTTCTTAATTTTTATTTTAGGTGTTTGTGCATTTAGGGGATTTTTGGAGCCATTATAAATTTTCCCTAATTATTTCCGTGTAGGGGATCCTATGGACAATTGACAGCTTAATGATATGTACTAATATAAGTTCTAGAATTTTATATATATATATATATATATATATATATATATATATATATATATATATATATAAGATTTATTACAGAATAATTAGAAAAGAAATAAAAAGAAGAAGAAAAAGAAATAAAGAAATAAAAGAAAAAGAAATCAAAAATTTATAATGGATCCAAACCTTAAAGACTACCCAACCCGTTTGCTGCAAACCCGGGCCGCCAACTAAAGGATTAACAGCAGCAGCTACAATTCCATCATCCC
Organism: Iris macrosiphon; assembly: GCA_036927795.1. Classification (NCBI taxonomy): domain Eukaryota; kingdom Viridiplantae; phylum Streptophyta; class Magnoliopsida; order Asparagales; family Iridaceae; genus Iris; species Iris macrosiphon. The sequence continues at coordinate 75,621,965 of JAYESA010000004.1, forward strand.
AACACCGCGCGGATTAACCCCCCCTCTCTCGCGGTCTCTCTCTCTCTCTATATAAGATACTTTTTTTCTTAAACCCTAACCCTACTTCACAACCCCTTGACCTAGCCTCGCCGTCGCCGCACCACTGAGTTTGCCGCCGCCCCAGCCAGAGCCGCCGGAGCGCCGGGCGTCCGCACGTCCGCGTCGACGCCCATGTACGGGACATAATTTGATCAAACAACGTTCTTGTGTTCACGTCTCGATTTCTATGCCCTCGTTGGACCAAACTCGACCCTGTCTTCGCCGGTATGATCCCGATCTATCCCCCTTCCAATACTGTACATTAGTTTATCTAGAACAACGCGTAAACCTAGGTAAAAATCGACGCCAAGTCGATGAAAAACTACGATATTTTAATCTCAGAAAATTCTGTTACGATGACCTATGTTCACGGACTCGTATCTCCCACCACAGAGATCCGAATTCAGTTTTTCTTTTTGATATGCGAAGACAACCTGACCTAGTTTATTTTTTGTTAAATATAATAATTTATTAACTGCTGTATGTAGAATTAAACCAATTAGAAAGCCCCGAAAATTTACTTTTTCCATATTTCTAGAAATTGTGATACAGAGCGTGCCCCGCCAAACGGGACCGCACCGTCGCGTACCGAGTATACCAAAATGTGCGCACAATATACCCGGACGTGTGAGATTTTGCGAAAACTGATTTGGACGCGTGTGCGCGTCGAAATCAGCCCGTATCCGCAGAAAATCTCCCGTGTCATAACTTTTGCAAAAGCCCTGCGCATTTAGTGCACTCTCGTCAGAATGCGACAAAACTTGTGCCACTGGACTCGTGGTATCGTGTTGATCTTGTGACCCATTTTTTACGCAATTCTGAGACAGTTGAGAAAGTCGCCTATTGGTGGGCCCCACGATTGACTTTTTGGGCGAAATTGTGTTCGGCTCACCGGAATCCATATTTGGATATACCGTTGAGTTCGTACTGACATTTAGAATTTGTTTGACCTATAATTTTGTTCCATTTAGGGACCGTTACCCCTGGCACACTTTTTGGTGCAAAGTGGCCCACATGTGGAGCCCACTTTTACCCGAAATTACCGTTTTGCCCCTGTATCCAAATTGGAAGAAAGGGGAGTGGTTTCTAGCTATTTTGCTTATTTTGGGAACATTGGTGATGTTTATTTCAGCATTCGAAGACGTTCATTCTGAGGCCGTAGTTTCTGACTCTTGGTGTTTGATATCTGGACATTACATTTTGCAGCTCTCTTGCCAGGCAAGTATACCTTGCCTTGTTGTACTGTTTAAATTCAGTTATATATTTAGTTGCATGTTTATTATTTTAGATTATATAACTGTGCGCGTCCGAGAGAGCCTCGAGTGCAGTCAACGAAGGCGTTGACATTAGGACTTGTGTCTGACCTAGTGTCTAGTAGACCACCTAAAATTGTGGAGTTATCGGTATGACTCCCAGGCCTTGACACATTTCTTACATGTATTATGAGTCTCATGTAGGGCACGGACTTGCGTATATGGTTGGCCACCTGTACGTGTAGGTCGTGCGACGGATAGGGTATAACTGCTAATAGTGATGCATGTTAGAAGACTTAGCAGTTATTAGTAGGCGGAGCATAGATTATCGTGGTACGATGGTCCAATCCTTTTCCTAGTTTGGTTGTAAGGTTGGACTATTGTTCTAACGATAGACTATGAGCCAGAGTTACGACACCGCGGCATAGTAGCTAAGGCGTGTTGTGGATACAACATGCATAGATCATTGGGAGGGGAGGACGACTAGTAGGCGTATGGGACACCCACTTCCTTTACACTACTGCCACACTCGACGGAGTGATATGGACAATATATACTATACTGCTGCCACATTTTTCGGAGCGATATGGACGATATACTACACTGCTACCACGTTCTTTGGAGCGGTATGGACGCTATATTATACAGATGCCATGCTCTTCGGAAATGTACGTTATTATACAGTGCCCTCCTATGGGGGCATATATGGCATATACTAGCCAGTTGTCACGATTGGTGAATTATGTCAGCATATGTCTAGCCTACACTTTTCCATACACTCAAAGTTGTCCTCAAATTTGCATTCACTTAGATGGTTAGCGCACCCCTTTATTTATCCAGTATTTAATTTATGGCATGCTTATATGTATCTTGTTATGTCCCTCTGAGGACCTGGTCCCTTTCCAGGTGTAGATGTTCATGAGCATTCGCAGGAGCGCAGATCCGGACTGGTTACTTATATTCCGAGCAGGTCTTCTCTTCGAGCCTCAATGGTTGATAGTTGTGGTACTTATATTGTATTTGTCTTGTTTATTCTTCATTCTAGTTCGGCAGTGGATTTGTTTTTATCCGACTGTCATCTTTAGATACTTTATTTTAGGATCTAGTTATAGATATTGGTTATTCCTTATATTTGATTTTCTGTGGATGAGATTAGATTATACACTATGACTTGTGATAGTTAAACCACTGATGAATTATTGTTTATTATATAGCATACGCATGTGTTTTGGTTCCATACATTGGAGTTGCCATATACATGCGGCTGGCATGCTTACGTGTCATAGTCCTACGTATTTTGGGATTGGGGCGTGACAACATGGCTTTACTTGGCTTCACATGGCTTTACCTGGCTTCACTTGGTTTCATTTGGCATGGTTGTTGTCGTGGCTTATATGAGTCCATTTGTGCAATGTATATTAAAACTGGTTTATATTACTTTTAAAACTTATTTTATTGTATCATGTCTAGGATGGATTCTGCAAAATATCACACCCGGATTCATACAAGAAAAAGCTAGAGGTTAGTAACTAGAGATTCACTTAGTACATGGCTAGGGATTTTCCTAGATTGCATGCAGTCTCGGTTATTCATACAGTTATCTTGTGGAGTATTAAGTGGTTTATATTACGGAGTATCTTGAGGAGTATCTGGTGCTGGTTTGTGCGTATGGATATCCCGGACAAACCACAGGAGCATGCGATCATAAGGAACTCTAGCATCGTATTGCATTATAATTATTAGTAATTAGGATTGTGATAACCCTAGTTAGTTAAAGTATCAAGCCGTACTTATATTATTTTTTATGATTTATGGATGATGGATAGTCTAGGCTTTACATGATCACATCTTTATTTTCTGCACTTGTTACTCTATCCTTATCAGTTCAGGATATGTCTTATTGCAGGTTTACAGTATTTTCTTTATTATCCTGAGATTATTTACATTCAGTCTTTATTTTTAGTATTTGTATTGCTTGTGTTATTGGCTTAAGTTCTTAGATTGGTTCCTTTTGTGGTACTTGCTATTTGGGGTCTGACCCCACTGGTTTTGCATGGCTAGACCAGTAGCAGCACCAGAGGATCCTTCATACTTTCCTGAGGATGGTGACCACCAGGAGCACCAGATCGCTTGAGTAGATTTTCTAACTTCCCCACTCTGATGTACATTCTACTTTTGTCAGTGTTTTGCCACCGAGCACGTACTTAGCTCATGTTTTTGTTTTGATCTGTTATCCTCCGAGCATTAGCATGATTAACATATCATAGGGTTGATCATGTATGACATAGACTATGTCTAGGTTTTTCTTTTTTTGTTTTCTAGCTTCATGATCATCTGTATATTATAGTTTGGGATGCTTTACTATTATATTTCAGCTGATCTTACATCTTGTTATTATCACTATTATTCTCTTGATTGAGACACTAGGGTTTGTTGGACCTATGATTGACTTTTGGTTTATAGTAGTGATATATCATGTTTTACAGTTTTACCGTATATGTGGTGTACCGGTGTGCTCTAAGTATACGTAGCTGGTCTTATCAGTACCGCTCTCCAGTATTTTGGTTCTAGGGTGTGACATGGTTTTAGTGGTGGCCCATGCAGGTCTGTCTGAGCGAATTATGTCTGTCTGAGCAGATTTGATCATGTTTTTGCAGATATGTGGGGGTTGTTGCTATTGGTAGATGTCTTAATCTTAAAACTGTTCCCCTTGATCCCTAGTTATTTATCTCCATCCCTGCTTCTTGACATGTTATCTTATTATTCGTTGATCTATCCTATTCTTTGATTGACTCTTGTGTCTTTAACTTTCAGGGGCACTGTTCCTGTTACTATCGGCTAGATGGATCAAGTGAAGCTCGAAGAGGGACATCATTCGGGAGTCCAGCGTATTCCTGTAGTTCTGCCTCAGCACTTAGGGGCAAAGTCTAGAGCAGATCCCGAGGCAGATCGACCGGCACAATCAGACAAGCAGGTAGCATCGGTGAACCAATGCACCCAATTCACCCCGAGTAGCCAGAGGGTGTTGTCCGAGCACTGATGAATGTCTTTAAGATTTTATAATGACCCAGCAGCACCAGAGTGACGTACTCATTCAGTCGGTCCAGACAATGTTGGAGCAAGGTGGTTCTCAGATTCATAATTCTGCGATCAGCTTTAGGCTTCTCAGTCTTCCGTACTTCTATGGCACAGAGGACACGATTTAGTCCGATGCTTGGCTGCAGGACACTGAGGCCATCTTGGAGGCAACAGTCACTCCGGCTAGAGAGCGTATAGCAGTAGTGAGGCTACAGTTGTTGGACTTGGCTCGTGACTAGTGGGCAGCGCAAGAGGGTTCTCTCACAACACCGATTCCATGGACGGTTTTTACTGAGATTTCTGGCTAGGAATTTTGATGCGGTGGCGCGTTACGAGCTTCAGCAGAGGTTTAACAACCTCAGACAGGAGGGCAGGACCGTCGACGATAACGAGACAAAATTTGCGAGACTTAGTCGGTTTGGTCCCACTTTGGTAGCGACCGAGTTGGAGAGGGTGAGGAGGTTCCAGCAGGGACTCCATTTAGAGATTATATTAGCGGTAGAGCAGCATGAGTTTCAGACCTTTGATACAGTGATTCTTGCAGATATGAGGCATGAGTACACATTGTAGAGGATTGCTAATCGAGTTGGGAGCAAGAAGAGGCCCAATATTTCAGGAGTATCAAAATTCCAGTCATCAGAACCAGCTCCAGCAGTTCGAGCACTAACGATTGGATCCTCGAGGAGGACAACATCATCTCAACAGTTCCCTGACGCATCCTCAGCAGAGGCAGTCATCTTCTTCTTCTTCCCGTAGTTGTTTCTATTACGGAAAACCTGGGCATATAGTATTAGAGTGCCGTAGGGCATAGGGATTATGCTTGGTGTGTAGGGCATCAGACCACATAGTTGGAGCATATCCTAGGAGGAACCAGACTGGATCATCATCAGCCCAGTCAATAGTTCGGCTAGCAGCGTCGCAGTACAGGGCACCAGCAGTAGTGCAACAGCAGCAGATTCAAAGGCCTTTGTCTCCACATGCTCAGGCATTCTAGTAGAGGCCGCAACAGTATGCGCAGGACCAGGCACAGGCGAGACCTAGAGGTCAGCAATAGAGGGGACCAGCGCCCATAAGGTAGGGTCGAGCCTTCTTGCTATCGATGGAGGAGGCTTTGGCAGTAGAAGAGGTGGTAGCTGTAATCCCCCTGATTTTCAAAATTTGATAAATTGGATTTTCATAATTTTCTGGAATTTTCTGGGATTTTTCTGAAATTAAATACAAGTGTTTTAATTATTAAATGATTTTTTAAATAATAATAAATAATATAAAAATATTATAAAAATAATATTTTATGGTGTAAAATGAAAAACTAGACATAGGGTAATTTTCCGGGAATTTATTGGACCCCGGAAGTAGTTTAAAAGCCCTAAAAACTAATTAATTTAATTAACTAAAATAAATCGGGTTTATTTAAAATAAATCAAACCAAACCCAATTCTGAACCGGTTTAATTAAACCAATTCTTAGCGGGTCGGATCCGGGTCTAACCCACACCCGACCCATTAACCCGCTAACCCGACCCGCATTCATTATTGGGTCAGACCGGATCCGCAGATCGACCCGACCCGTTGAAACCCGACCCGTTAGACTCATCTCCTCCAAACCGTTTAGCCCCGACTCTTCTTCTCCCCGCCGCCGGAACGGTCGCCGCCGGCCGCCTCCTCTTCCGGACCTTTTCCTCTTCTCACCGGCCGCCCCTTCGACGCACAGCCGTCTCCTCCCCTACCGTAACCTCCGATCGACGACCTCCCACTTCTCTCTATTTAATCCCCTGCCCTAGCCTCGGCCGGCCTCCGCTGCCTTCCCCGACGAGCACTCCCAGCCGACCTCGCCATCTCCAGCAGCAGCCCGCACTGCCTCGAGCCGCCAGCGCCCTCCTCCGCTCAGGCCCTCGCCCACGTCGAGCCTCGCCGCAGCTCCACCAGACCCAAGCCCCATCTCCTCCCCGCTGCCACTCCGTCCCAGTCGATTTCGCCAGAGACCCAAGCCGCTGCCGACAACCACCGCCTCCGGCCAGAGCCGCCCGGCCACCCTGGACCTCCGCCGACCTGAACCCTAGCTTCTGTGGTCAGACACAGTACCCTGACACATGTCGGACACGGTCAGGACACAGCTCGTGTTGACACAATGCGGACACAGAATTCTCAGTTTTCAGGCCCTGTTCAGGTACTCGTAATTTTCTTCTCGTAGCTCTGATTTCTATTCTGTCAGTTGCATCGTGTAGCCTGTATGACCCTCTCGGTGTCCGTGCAAATCGCTCGGAGCATCGCGTCCTATGGTGATCGTGAACCGCGATCCAAAAACAGGAAAACCAACGCCCTATTTCACCCGGGAACTGAGTACGCCCCGCCAAACGGGACTACTTGGTCGCGTGCGGTCTTCACAGATACGTGCGCGTCGTTGATTCGGACGTGCGGGATTTCGCAGATGCTGATTCGGATGTGCGTGCACACCAAAATCAGTGCGTATCCGCGGACAACGCCCCGTATCCGACTTTTCTGTAAATCGCTGTAACTTAGTGTATACACGTCGGATCGAGACAAAACTTGCGCCATCAGACTCGTAGCAATATGCTGGTCCTGTGAGCCAAGTTTGGTTCAATTCTGAGAACGTTGACAAAATCGCATGTCGTGGGCCCCACAGGCTCCACTCGACGGGCGATTTTGAGAACGGCTCATCGAAATCTAATTCTGGAAGTTCCGTTGGGTTCGTATCATCGTTCCTGACCTGTTGACACTAAGTTGGACTAATTTAGAGACCTTTGACCCTGACGCATTTTTTGGTGCAAAGTGGGCCACATGTGGACCCCGCCTTGACCCGAAAGTGTCATTTTTGCCCCTGTGTCCAAATTGGACTCAAGGACAGGCGTTTCTAGCTGATTAATATTTTCTGGATCTGATGGTGATATCTGTTTCAGCAATCGGAGTACTGCCTGCAATCTCCGCTGAAGTCAGAGCTACAATTGGAGACAAAACCCAAGCAAGTATACCTTGCCAAATCCTACAGTTTTGATACTTGTCTCCTGGATTTATTTATCTTTGTCGTGCAAGATATTTGTACAATATTTGCATGATTTTTAGTTGTTACTTTCTTGTCATATATAGTTCTTGATGCTTGTTGATTATTCCTGCTGCTCTAGTCATATTTTTCTCGGTTTGCGTGCAGGTATATTATTTGCTCTTTTCCTTGGATCACTACTTGTTCCATAGACATATTGTGATGGTTTATGTTTACTCTACATTCCTGGAGTTGACTTGACTGATTTCTTTAGTTCCTAGTTGTTGTTATTGGACATTGACTACACTTGAGCAATCTCGATTGTGAGTACCCATTGTACTGCGATAGAGACTTGTTCATTTGACTATCTCCTTCGTGAGCTCCCGTTGGGCTGCGAAAGAGCTATACTATAGATTGGGAGTCCCCATTGGACTACTTTCTATAGGATCGTGATCTCCCATTGAGATGCGGTTACCCCGATTACTTGTAGTCATATTTGATAGCATTATTGGCATGCCACTGTCTTAGATGTAGTGATTTCTCGTGTCCTATTTGCTTGTGTTTACTTTCTTCTCTATCTTGCATGTCATTTACTGTAATTTGGCTCGTATTCTTTTGTATCTTGCTATGTCCCCTGAGGACCTGGTTTTGTTCTCCAGATTTAGCAGACGAGGTGTACCGCAGCTTACGGACCAACACCAGACGAGAGTTTGATTGCAGTTGATGGCCCTGCTTCTTAGTTACTGTCTAGCATATTTTAGTTATCTCTTTCTTGTCTTTATTTTCTTGTTTGTCGGTAGTGGATTTGTCTCCACCCGACTTAGTATTAATTCTTACTGGATATTCGACAGTAACTTTACTTTCAGCATTTATTTCAGTTTTGTTTTAGTTCATGATGTTCTATAGATGGGATTAGTAAACCCTGACTAATATAATACAGCTTAAGTACGCTCCGATGGATCCATTAAATTGGGTTTATCCATCGGTGTGTGCTGCTGGCCATTGCCACGTGTCCAGTCCCTCGATATTTTGGGACTGGGACGTGACATAGTTTTTGTGGTGGCCCATGCAGGTCAACGACTAAATTATTCGGTTTCAACTTAGGGACCGAACATGCCTGCAATAAGAATAGGAAAAGTTTTAGGATCTCATCCACTTGCTTGAAACGTTCTTGATATCTATATCGAATTCGAATCAATTTCTTGAATTACATCCTGCCCTGATTCCTGAATGCCTTTCACTGTTTATTTTGGTTGCAGAGTTATGGATTCACGAGCAAACGACGAGACTCCTGCAATATCACCATGAGATATTGTGGTAACCAACGAGAATGAAGCGACACCAGTTGATGAAGGACGATCAGCTCAACAAGCAAGTCATCATGCCACGAGAATCCAGCAAAATAACATTCCACCATCGACGCAATTGCCCGTAATTCCACCAGGATAGGCCATGGACGGGCAGCAGATATTTCAAATGATCTATGCAATAGTGCAAGCTCAACAAGAGGCTTGGAGTCGCAGCTTAGTAACCGTACTAGAGCAGGCACGACGGCCAACGACGGGCTCTATCACCGATTTTTGCCAGCTGAAGCCCCGTACCTTCTCAGGAAAAGAGGAGCCACAGAAGTTCATGAATGGCTCACCAACACACAACATTAATTGGAAGCAGTTGAACTTCCAAGGGAACGTTGGATGACTGCCGTCAGAATGCAGTTGACGGACAATGCTCATCACTGGTGGCTATCTGAAGAGACACTACTTGGACCAGACCGAGCCACTTGGGAAGAGTTCTCTAGACTCTTTCTGGAGATGTACATTCCAGCCATTGCTCGATCAGAACTTTGGGACAAGTTCAATCGCCTCACTCAGGACAATCTGACAGTGGAAGAGTACAACACGAAGTTCATTCGTCTGAGTCATTTTGTCCCTACTTTGATTCAGACAGAAGAAGAAAAGGCTGAGAAGTTCTTCGACGGACTAAATATTGAGCTACAAAAACTGATTGGATCCGTTGCGCCTACATCTTATCCGGACGTCCTTGCTGCAGCACGACGCATGGAGCATGTCATTAGGAGAGAGACCAATCTGAAGAGGTCATCCACATCAGCACCAGCCGGAGCACCACAGGAAGAAGCTGCAAAGAGACTTCACAGTCACCAGTCACCAGAAGCATCTCCACAGGCAATACCTGTCTGTCCATATTGTTACAAGCGAGGTCATAATGAGGACCAGTGCAGACACAAAAAGAGATTATGTTTAGCTTGCGGATCCAGTCAGCATTTATTAAGTGAATGCCCAGAGCATCAAGAAAGAGCACCAAAAGTTAACTAACAAGCGTTACCAGTACCGAGGCCAAACTATCCAGCGTTGGGAGCACCACAAACGGAAGTTCAAGAAGTTCTACCACCAGCTTCAGGAGGGTATCAGCCGAGGCCACCTTTGATACCCCAGGCACTGCTCTTCCAGCAGGCTCAGCAGCAGCAGAGGAATCGACGGCAATGACGTGGACAAGCCCTCACGATGCCTTTGGAGAACCTGCAGAACCAAGGAGTAGCTAATGCGCGTAAGTTCTTATAGTTTTCTGCTTCTAGATTTGCCTTAGATCGTGCCTGCTGGTTCGTGACCCTAAACTTACCCTGATAATCTTAACTTGTTAATAATAGATAACCTAGTGTTAACCTAGTAATTTTGAACTAGCTAAATAACTTAGAATGTTTTAGAAATGTTAACCTGATATGTTTTTGAAAGATAACCTAGTTTTCTAAAACTGTAATTTCCTAGATTTCCCACATTTGGGAAATTGCATAATTTTTAATGCTTAGGGAAATAATTTTTCCTAGGTATTACTCTCAACCTTGATTCTCCTTAATTTTGATGTGCTTCGAACAATGGTTGCAACCGTATCATCTCTGTTGATCGGTTATTCTTTGATTGCGAGGACGGAATCCTCTTAAGGGGGGTAGATTATAATCCCCCTGATTTTCAAAATTTGATAAATTGGATTTTTCACAATTTTCTGGAATTTTCTGGGAATTTTTTGAAATTAAATACAGGTATTTTAATTATTAAATAATTTTTCAAATAATAATAAATAATATTAAAATATTATGAAAATAATATTTTATGGTGTAAAATGAAAAACTAGACATAGGATAATTTTTCGGGAATTTATTGGACCCCGGAAGTAGTTTAAAAGCCCTAAAAACTAATTAATTTAATTAACTAAAATAAACCGGGTTTATTTAAAATAAACCAAACCAAACCCAATTCTGAACCGGTTTAATTAAACCAATTCTTAGCGGGTCAGATCCGGGTCTAACCCAGACCCAACCCATTAACCCGCTAACCCAACCCGCATTCATTATTGGGTCGGGCCGGATCCGCAGATCGACCCGACCCGTTAGACTCATCTCCTCCAAACCGTTTAGCCCCGACTCTTCTCCTCCCCGCCGCCGGAACGGTCGCCGCCGGCCGCCTCCTCTTCCGGACCTTTTCCTCTTCCCACCGGCCGCCCCTTCGACGCACAGCCGTCTCCTCCCCTACCGTAACCTCCGACCGGCGACCTTCCACTTCTCTCTATTTAATCCCCTGCCCTAGCCTCGGCCGGCCTCCGCTGCCTTCCCCGAGGAGTACTCCCAGCCGACCTCGCCATCTCCAGCAGTAACCCATACCGCCTCGAGCCGCCGTGCCCCACCCTAGCCAGCGCCCTCCTCCGCTCAGGCCCTCGCCCACGCCGAGCCTCGCCGCAGCTCCACCACACCCAAGCCCCATCTCCTCCCCGCTGCCACTCCGTCCCAGTCAATCTCGCCGGAGACCCGAGCCGCTGCCGACAACCATCGCCTCCGGCCAGAGCCGCCGGGCCACCCTGGACCTCCGCTGACCTGAACCCTAGCTTCTGTGGTCAGACACAGTACCCTGACACGTGTCGGACACGGTCAGGACACAGCTCGTGTCGACACAACGCGGACACAGAATTCTCAGTTTTTAGGCCCTGTTCTGGTACTCATAATTTTCTCCTCGTAGCTCTGATTTCTATTCCGTCAGTTGCATCACGTAGCCTGTATAACCCTCTCGGTGCCCGTGCAAACCGCTCGGAGCATCGCGTCCTGTGGTGATCGTGAACCGCGATCCAAAAACAGGAAAACCAACGCCCTGTTTCACCCCGGAACTGAGTATGCCCCGCCAAACGGGATGACTTGGTCGTGTGCGGTCTTCACAGATACGTGCGCGTCGTTGATACGGACGTGCGGGATTTTGCAGAAGCTGATTCGGATGTGCGTGCACAGCGGAATCAGTGCGTATCCGCGGACAACGCCCCGTATTCGACTTTTCTGTAAATTGCTGTAACTTAGTGTATACACGTCGGATCGAGACGAAACTTGCGCCATCGAACTCATAGCAATACGCTGGTCCTGTGAGCCAAGTTTGGTTCGATTCTGAAAACGTTGACAAAATCGCGTGTCGTGGGCCCCATAGGCTCCATTCGACGGGCGATTTTGAGAACGGCTCATCGGAATCCAATTCTGGAAGTTCCGTTGGGTTCGTATCATTGTTCTTGACCTGTTGACACTAAATTAGACTGATTTAGAGACCTTTGACCCTGACGCATTTTTTGGTGCAAAGTGGGCCACATTTGGACCCCGCCTTGACCCGAAAGTGTCATTTTCGCCCCTGTGTCCAAATTGGACTTGTCACGACCCGCACCCGGAATTTGGGCATGAGTCATGGGTACGTCCAGCCTACGCCGCAGCATCGGCGGTAGAACGCTGTCTAGGTCACAACATAGTATATCTTGTCAATAGTCTCAACTCCGTACGGAGGACAAATGATAAAATAAACCACAGTTCTATAATATACTCAATCACAACTATAAACATAATGGCACGATGAGAATTGAAAAGAGTTCTAATAAAAACCAACCACAATAAGTCTAACTCAAATCCTGGGTCTAAATGACCTCACAAAGTCACAAAATAATAAATACATCTCAGTCTCAGTCTAAAACAATAAATGCAGAAAAGTAATCTAAGAACAGGCTGATAAGTTCTCCTCTAGGATAGGCACCTCCTCTGGGATTTCTGGAGTGAAATCTCCCTCTATTCCTGGGCCGTAATGAGTGGGGCAAAAGTCCTACAGGTCCTCTGAAAATTTTTGGTTATCCAGTCAGGATTGGAGCGAAGCACAAGCACTAACAGCAGTTTCATTAAATTGACAAAATCTATAAACAGTGTAAGAGATACAAGATGGAAATAAAAGCTGAACATGTGAAGTACTGGAGAAATGAAATAGACAATAGAGCATCTAGCAATGAGCAATAACTAGTGAATGCTAGAACAAATGAATCAGAATAAAATAAACATCTAGCTAAGTGTTTGAAATATTAGTTTATTATGTGATCGGCATGGGACTGGATCAGGCTGGTTATATATGATTAGCTATGATTCTTTTAGGTCAGGCTAACCGCATGGTTAGCTATGGTGCATATAGTGGTCAGGCTAATCATATATAACAGCTATGGAGCATATAAGTGGTCAGGCGGCACCCGACGTGAGAAGTGGGGTGAGCTATGGTACATATAATGTTTGGATATGATCACATAATCTACTAATAGTTCTCCATTCCCCAGCTAGCACGATGGATTCCAACCACGACTCCTCGTGATGGGGATCTAGGGTGCTAACCCGTGTATCCATAGTGTCAGAATCCAGTATGTAATACACTAAAATTTATAGAAGTAATCAACCATGAAAACTGTCAGAGAATGTACTCGCCTGTGGTCCTGAGCAAGGTGTGAGGATCGATGTCCAAGATGGAATCCCCAAGACCTAAATATCAAATATTAATATTAAAGAATGATTTGAAGTGATATACATGTGTAACTAGCTAATTGTGATATTTCTAGGCTATGTCTAAGTCCCACTAGATTAATCTAGTCAATACCTTGCTAACTGGGTTTTCTGGTCAATCTAGTCATTACTAGACTTATACTAACTAATACTTAGTTAATAAGGCAACACTAGGTGCTACTAATATGTATAACTCATATATTCATATTGGTATCAAGTATTTAACTTAATTATATGAATCTTACTTAACTATAAACTAATACTTAACTTTTAACTGATGCTAACTTAATAATCAACTGATACTAACTTAGGACTTAACTGGTGCTAATTTAATAATTAACTGATACTAACTCCTAACTCATACACACCCAGGTAATGCACATCTCATCTCCCACACTCATATACATACTGACACTCAATACCTCACTGCACACAACACATATTCACACTGATGTTCACACAGGTTGCCACAAGCTACACTAGGCCATTAGGACTAATACACAGTCACACAGGTTGCTACTTACTGATACTCTAGACTAACACTGACTGGGACACTCCCACAGAAGACTCACAGTAACATAGGCACTCTAACATTGGCTAACTGATACTAATTCCTAAACACACACTCAGTAACTCACTCTCATAATACCACACACACACACAGGTTTACTCAGTTACTCATCTAGCTGTTACTTGGAAATTTGGACTGATACACATAAATAAATAACACATCCTGCACCAAAAGCCCGACTGCACAGTTAATATCCCCCCCCAAACACACAGCCACATTTTCATACACTGTCATTTACTGATATCTAAACTCCCCTATGCACAAACACTCTGATCAGGATCCTCACTGCACACACGCACTCAGAATTTATTGCTCACACAGCATTCTGCACAGTTAATATTCACTCACTGAGACTGACACAAACCCACACTGCACATACTGAATTACACTAGCTACTGCTACACACACTGCTATGGTTCTCACTTAACTGATACACATTGCACATACTGACCCTTAAATACCTACACCCATGTATTTCCTCAATAAACTCACTCAATTCTGTGACACAGCACAGCACACTTAAACCCCCATCCACTGCTCACTGAACACTAGCACATGGACACAGGTAATCACACAATACAACACACACAGCTAATTCACTCAGGCAGAAATACACACACTGATGTTCCCCCTTTTACTGAGAACACACACACATAGGTAGCACTGAGACACTAATTACCTCAACACACAAACACCTTAGGAGGTACCTAATCACTCAAGTTACTGATACACAGGTCATACCTAAATCCAACACAGGGACACACATATACTTAGACATACTGATGCACAATGGACACACTCACAAAACTGCTACCCACTGACACATAAAACTCACAGTACATACACACAGGTAGAAGTTCACTGCACACACACAAGTTCCTATTTCCCTACTCTGCGACACAGCCACAGAACATGGATACCTTGTACTCACTGAAACTTCTACACACATAGGTATCAACTCCCCTCACACCTATGACTGATACACAGTGACATAATCTCAGAATTTACAACTACCTACACACACTTCTCACAGGCACATATTAACTCTCTAACCCAACACATCACCTATCCACACTGGTACTGAACAGACCCCACCTGACTTCACAGTTCCTGCAACCCAATCTAAAACCCCCAATACACACTGCTCACAGGAATATAGGTTTGGATACACAGGCATGTAAACTCCTTCACACACACACACAGTTCACATAGGTTCCTACAATCAAACCAACTAGAACCTATTTTCCCCCATCCTTTATGTGCACACAAATACACAGGGACCCTGTTTTCTGAACTCAGACATTTACACCAAAAGCCCGACTGCACAGCAACACAGTCCCATACACTCGACTGCTCACAGAAATATACAGTTCTCAACTGAACAATTCACTCCATACAAGCCCTAACACCCCTAATGTCTGATGCACAGAGAAATATAACTACCTATACTGCACACTGCCTCCATACCCGACTGTACAGTGAACCCCCCCTTCAGAATCACACACACAACTACAAACCTAGATACATATATACAAACACATCAAATCCATATACATATGTATAAATATATATAGACATCATACAACATTCATCGAATTAGGTTATTATTAGGGTAGATCAGATAGGTATTCATCCTTCTTGGCATTTCAACAAACACCTAGCATGCAGAACACGAATTTACATACAACCCATGAATCCTCAACCCCAAAACCCTAAAAATCGAGTTCAACCTACCCAAAAGAGATGAAATCAATCTACCTACGAATACCTAGGGTTAGGGTTCCTGATAATTGGGGAAATCCAAACGAAAATTCACCAAAACCTAATCCAAATCCCTAAAATTCGAACTCCAACCTTAGGGTGGGTTCCTAATGGCCATGAACACCTGAAAACAGAATTTAAAAGAATAGAAATAAGGTTTTTACCTGCAGGGATGGTTTCTTCAATGAGGTTCTTCTTCTCCAAGGCTTCCTGACCCACGTTCCTTGCTTCCCTTGCTTTGGAGGAGGAGGAAATGGAAGCCCTAGGTTTTAATCTCGAAAAATGGGGTGGGGAGATGGTTTCTCTTGTGGAGGCTAGGGTTTCCTTTTTCTCTACGTGAAGAATAGCTTAGAAAGAGGCTTCCTTTTTTATATTAACCTAGTTTTAGGGTTTCCATGCATAGCCTTTTGGGTTAAACCCCCTGGCCCTCTCATGTAGAACCTAATAGACTCAGGTTAAGTCAGTCTAGGGTTTTGAGGGTTCACCCTAAAATTAGAATTCTAGGGTTCTGCTAGAATAGGGTTTACAAATTAGGGTTGACTCACTAGGGTCTGTCCTAATGAGTTCTAGGGTTTGACCTAAAACTAAACATTACAAATAATAATATATAAATAGTAAAAAAAAAATCTCAGCAATCAAATTTAGCACATAATTATTTAAAATAGTTAAATTACCCAAATGCCCTTATTTGGAATTGTGGTAGTGACAAGTCTACCCTCCTAAAAGAAATTTCGTCCTCGAAATTGGACTGAACTACAACAAGAATGAAATCAGAAAGGAATATACCTCAAGTCTAGAAGAGATACGGGTATTGCTCGCGTATTTCGTCCTCTCTCTCCCAGGTCGACTCCCCTGGAGAGTGATGTCCCCATGCAACACGAACCAAGGGAATAGTTTGGTTCCGCAACACCTTCTCTCTGCGGTCCAAGATCTCTACGGCTGCTCAGGGTAGCTGAGCGTCGGACCAACCTCAATCTCTGAGTGATCAAGTACGTGACTAGGGTCGGCCACGTACCGTCTCAGCTGCGACACGTGGAACACATTATGCACTTCCTCCAATGCATGCGGCAAGTCTAGTCTATACGCCACTGCACCTACCCTCGCCAGAATACCGAAGGGTCCGATATAGCGTGGGCTAAGCTTTTCGCCTCTGCCAAAGCGAATCGTCCCACGCGTCGGAGAAATCCGTAGAAACACTAGATCGCCAACCTGAAACTCAAGGGGTCTACGGTGGCTGTCGGCCCAATGCCGCTGTCTGTCCTGCGCCACTCGCAGTCTGTCTCTGATGAGTTTCACCTTTTCTGCTGCATCCACGACCATTTCTGGTCCTAGCAAGGCTCTCTCTCCAACGTCGTCCCACGATAGCGGTGTACGACACCTCCGTCCATAAAGAGCCTCAAACGGTGACATCTCGATGCTGGCCTGATAGCTGTTGTTGTAAGCGAACTCTAACAGGTGCAGATGATCCTCCCAAGAACCTCCGAGATCTAAAACGTAAGTGCGCAGCATATCCTTAAATTTTAAGGCACATCGTCTCTTTCTGGCAACTCACATCCTCTAATACACACTTAACTCTGGCACATTCACTAACTAATTCCTATCCTTGTACACTGGTACCCATATCAACTAATCATTAGTCCATAACATCCATGAATACATCCATATTGTACATACCAGTCTATTAATACCAAAATCTAATACTAAGGACCTCTAACACAATCATAAGTCAAAAGGTGCATGTAAGGTTTGATGCCTCTATCTCTTTATGTACCTCTGTTCTACTACAAGTAGACCCACTGCTAGTTCTCTATCCTACTATAATTGTTCATACTAGCTGTTATTATCACTCAAGTGCACACCAAGTGCAAAACACCATACTAAATTCTACTCTCTCTAATACAACTCTAGATGGACACCCAAGTCTTGTTTGCAGTGCCATCTCAATCATGCCCAAGTTAACAGATCCTTTCGTATGCACTTTATCCACTCATATCCTAATATATTTCTTACCCACCATAAATTAATCCTCAAAATAAGATCATCTAAGTTTAACTTCTGGAACACTTTAAAATAAATGCATACACTTCCTCAAAGTCAAGTACTCTATATCGAAATAAAATTTCAATCACTTCTAAAAATCTTTATAGCTTTGACTATGTTTATTGAATCAAATCTTTGAATCCTCAATATTTTAACAACATAACATCGCATTAAAACCCTTTATGTGTATACCTTTCTTTATTTTTAGCACACCCGGTATCAATCATCAAATTGAACATCAGGCTCCCTTAATCCTTAACACAATTCCTTGATACTTAATTATTTATATAGATCATCCAATTACATAATCATGATTATCCAGGACGGGTATGCTGGCTCTGATACTAACTCTTGGAATCATCACTGATACTCTTTCTCCTTCTATCTATAGTGCCAATACCAACTATAACACCTATCATAGAACTATTGCTACAAGGCACTACGCTATGGGTTAACTCTAGATAAATGCCTACTGCTCGCATGTCCAACTAGGAAACACTTACAACTCACAAGCAACATTCAGTCAATACTAAACTCAAGACACAGACATAATTACAAGTCACTACTTATCATACTTAACAAGGAATCCTCAAAAATAGAAGCTCAAAGGAACTGGACTGAGGACTAAGGGTATTCTACTGCTAGCAACCAGAAGAAACGATGAAAAAATCCTGAATCAACAGAAATAGATAAGTGTTGAGATGATACTTTAAGAACCAATTTAAGATACAACCTGATAATCATACACGTCTGTCAGAAATCATGACACTCAGAATCCTCGCCACGCTAGTAAGCATAGGTGCGATAACCGACAGGTTCCGTAACTAAGGTATGCAACCCTATAATCATGTCATCTAGAATCCTCGCCACGCCAACCGGTATGGCTGCGAGAGACTCTAAGGTGCAAAACTACAGTATGTACATCCTAGTCAGGTTCCTACGTTCTCGTCACGACAACTAGTATGGCTGCGATAAATTCTAGGTTCCATAACCAAAGTAGACGTTTTACCTTTCTCACTGTCCTCATCAATATATATGTCATCAGATGATACCGTAAATTTTAGCCCGTAAAATTCATCTCGATAAAATCAACTCAACAACGATACCAAGAATTAAATTTAACAACTGGTCAACAAGAATCCAACTCATTACCAACAAGCGAGAACAGATGAAAACAAGGGAAAGGAATTAAATTAGAATTCATAATGAGATTCTCAAGGGTCGTCCCAGGAATCTCTCAATAATTGTGATTGAGCATCCTGCGCTGCTCCCCTGCTCCTCGGGCGACCTCGAACTCCGGCTCTCTTGGTGATCGAAGTAATACTCTGCCTCTATAACAATCTATAGTAGCATGATGCCTACTCAACCAGTCCATTCCGAGGACAATATCGTACCCCGGAAGTGACATGACGAGTAAGCTCACGCTCAACTCTCGGCCTCCTACTGACACCCTTCGGTCCTCGCAGTAATCACGGACTAGGATAATATCTCCTCCAGTCGTGATCTTGCAAGTCCTAGCTAATGGTTCTGTCTCTAAATGATGTCGAAGTCCATAAGATACAGACACAAAACTATGGGAAGCGCCAGAGTCGAATAAGGTAAATGCGGGAATACAATCGAGAAGAACTGAACCTGTAATCAAGTCTCCTGCTGGTTCGACCTCCTCGACTGCTATGGTGTATGCTCGCCCCTGGAGTGCACCTCTTTGCTGCCGGTACTGAGCAAACATCTGCTGCTGCGGTGGAAGTGGAGGTCCTCTCTGTTGTTGGCCTCCTGGTACAGCAGGTACCTTGTCTGGTCCTCTCTGGACGGCTGCTCCACCCTGACCTGGGTGAGTCTGTATGGTAGGGCAATCCCTCAGCTGATGTGTCGTCGATCCGCAGGACAGGCATGTGCCCAACCTCTTTCTGCAGATGTCTCTGGTATGTCCCATATTCCTGCAATACACACACTGGATAGTGGGCCGAGTCTGTCTCTGCGGCTGTTGCTGCTGGATGTGTCCTCGAACTGATGTCTGGTGCTGCTGCTGATGATGAGCCATCTGCGGTCCCACCGGTGGCTTAACTGGACTCCTTTGATTTGGATCTGCGCATTGGTCGGGAAGATAAGGAGCTCGAATACAACCCCTCACTTGATGTCCCACAATGCCACAGTACAAACAAAGTTCTCGCCTCATCCTACAACTCTTCCAAAGATGACCTGGCTTCTTACAGAAGTGACAAGCTTGCTGGATCTGCCTCGGAGGCCGCTGCTGATCCTGCGATCTGGTCTTTGACGGCATCCTGAGGACAGCACGAAGGAATCGATTAAGGGATTAGATACGATATCATCAAGGAAGGACAGTAAAATTTCTAAAGGAATTAATCATTAAGAGTAGTATTATAAGAATCAGAATTTCCTAATTGTGATTGAGCATATCTTCGGCCTAATTCCTATTTCTTAAAACAGGCTCGTAGTAATACTCTAAGCGAGCACCACTACGATATCACTCTAATCTGAATCTAAGACTACTGACTAGACCTGCATGGGCCACCACTAAAAACGTGTCACGATCCGCACCCGAAATTTAGGCATGAGTCGTGGGTACGTCCAGCCTACGCCGCAGCATCGGCGGTAGAACGCTGTCTAGGTCACAACATAGTATATCTTGTCAATAGTCTCAACTCCGTACGGAGGACAAATGATAAAATAAACCACAGTTCTATAATATACTCAATCACAACTATAAACATAATGGCACGATGAGAATTGAAAAGAGTTCTAATAAAAACCAACCATAATAAGTCCAACTCAAATCCTGGGTCTAAATGACCTCACAAAGTCACAAAATAATAAATACATCTCAGTCTCAGTCTAGAACAATAAATGCAGAAAAGTAATCTAAGAACAGGCTGATAAGTTCTCCTCTAGGATATGCACCTCCTCTGGGATTTCTGGAGTGAAATCTCCCTCTATTCCTGGGCCGTAATGAGTGGGGCAAAAGTCCTCCAGGTCCTCTGAAAATTTTTGGTTATCTAGTCAGGATTGGAGCGAAGCACAAGCACTAACAGCAGTTTCATTAAATTGACAAAATCTATAAACAGTGTAAGAGATACAAGATGGAAATAAAAGCTGAACATGTGAAGTACTGGAGAAATGAAATAGACAATAGAGCATCTAGCAATGAGCAATAACTAGTGAATGCTAGAACAAGTGAATCAGAATAAAATAAATATCTAGCTAAGTGTTTGAAATATTAGTTTATTATGTGATCGGCATGGGACTGGATCAGGCTGGTTATATATGATTAGCTATAATTTTTTTAGGTCAGGCTAACCGCATGGTTAGCTATGGTGCATATAGTGGTCAGGCTAATCATATATAACAGCTATGGAGCATATAAGTGGTCAGGCTGCACCCGATGTGAGAAGTGGGGTGAGCTATGGTACATATAATGTTTGGATATGATCACATAATCTACTAATAGTTCCCCATTCCCCAGCTAGCACGATAGATTCCAACCACGACTCCTCGTGATGGGGATCTAGGGTGCTAACCCGTGTATCCATAGTGTCGGAATCCAGTATGTAATACACTAAAATTTATAGAAGTAATCAACCATGAAAACTGTCAGAGAATGTACTCGCCTGTGGTCCTGAGCAAGGTGTGAGGATCGATGTCCAAGATGGAATCCCCAAGACCTAAATATCAAATATTAATATTAAAGAATGATTTGAAGTGATATACATGTGTAACTAGCTAATTGTGATATTTCTAGGCCATGTCTAAGTCCCACTAGATTAATCTAGTCAATACCTTGCTAACTAGGTTTTCTGGTCAATCTAGTCATTACTAGACTTATACTAACTAATACTTAGTTAATAAGGCAACACTAGGTGCTACTAATATGTATAACTCATATATTCATATTGGTATCAAGTATTTAACTTAATTATATGAATCTTACTTAACTATAAACTAATACTTAACTTTTAACTGATGCTAACTTAATAATCAACTGATACTAACTTAGGACTTAACTGGTGCTAATTTAATAATTAACTGATACTAACTCCTAACTCATACACACCCAGGTAATGCACATCTCATCTCCCACACTCATACACATACTGACACTCAATACCTCACTGCACACAACACATATTCACACTGATGTTCACACAGGTTGCCACAAGCTACACTAGGCCATTAGGACTAATACACAGTCACACAGGTTGCTACTTACTGATACTCTAGACTAACACTGACTGGGACACTCCCACAGAAGACTCACAGTAACATAGGCACTCTAACATTGGCTAACTGATACTAATTCCTAAACACACACTCAGTAACTCACTCTCATAATACCACACACACACACAGGTTTACTCAGTTACTCATCTAGCTGTTACTTGGAAATTTGGACTGATACACATAAATAAATAACACATCCTGCACCAAAAGCCCGACTGCACAGTTAATATCCCCACCAAACACACAGCCACATTTTCATACACTGTCATTTACTGATATCTAAACTCCCCTATGCACAAACACTCTGATCAGGATCCTCACTGCACACACGCACTCAGAATTTACTGCTCACACAGCATTCTGCACAGTTAATATTCACTCACTGAGACTGACACAAACCCACACTGCATATACTGAATTACACTAGCTACTGCTACACACACTGCTATGGTTCTCACTTAACTGATACACATTGCACATACTGACCCTTAAATACCTACACCCATGTATTTCCTCAATGAACTCACTCAATTCTGTGACACAGCACAGCACACTTAAACCCCCATCCACTGCTCACTGAACACTAGCACATGGACACAGGTAATCACATAATACAACACACACAGCTAATTCACTCAGGCAGAAATACACACACTGATGTTCCCCCTTTTACTGAGAACACACACACATAGGTAGCACTGAGACACTAATTACCTCAACACACAAACACCTTAGGAGGTACCTAATCACTCAAGTTACTGATACACAGGTCATACCTAAATCCAACACAGGGACACACATATACCTAGACATACTGATGCACAATGGACACACTCACAAAACTGCTACCCACTGACACATAAAACTCACAGTACATACACACAGGTAGAAGTTCACTGCACACACACAAGTTCCTATTTCCCTACTCTGCTACACAGCCACAGAACATGGATACCTTGTACTCACTGAAACTTCTACACACATAGGTATCAACTCCCCTCACACCTATGACTGATACACAGTGACATAATCTCAGAATTTACAACTACCTACACACACTTCTCACAGGCACATATTAACTCTCTAACCCAATACATCACCTATCCACACTGGTACTGAACAGACCCCACCTGACTTCACAGTTCCTGCAACCCAATCTAAAACCCCCAATACACACTGCTCACAGGAATATAGGTTTGGATACACAGGCATGTAAACTCCTTCACACACACACACAGTTTACATAGGTTCCTACAATCAAACCAACTAGAACCTGTTTTCCCCCATCCTTTATGTGCACACAAATACACAGGGACCCTGTTTTCTGAACTCAGACATTTACACCAAAAGCCCGACTGCACAGCAACACAGTCCCATACACTCGACTGCTCACAGAAATATACAGTTCTCAACTGAACAATTCACTCCACACAAGCCCTAACACCCCTAATGTCTGATGCACAGAGAAATATAACTACCTATACTGCACACTGCCTCCATACCCGACTGTACAGTGAACCCCCCTTCAGAATCACACACACAACTACAAACCTAGATACATATATACAAACACATCAAATCCATATACATATGTATAAATATATATAGACATCATACAACATTCATCGAATTAGGTTATTATTAGGGTAGATTAGATAGGTATTCATCCTTCTTGGCATTTCAACAAACACCTAGCATGCAGAACACGAATTTACATACAACCCATGAATCCTTAACCCCAAAACCCTAAAAATCGAGTTCAACCTACCCAAAAAAGATGAAATCAATCTACCTACGAATACCTAGGGTTAGGGTTCCTGATAATTGGGGAAATCCAAACGAAAATTCACCAAAACCTAATCCAAATCCCTAAAATTCGAACTCCAACCTTAGGGTGGGTTCCTAATGGCCATGAACACCTGAAAACAGAATTTAAAGGAATAGAAATAAGGTTTTTACCTGCAGGGATGGTTTCTTCAATGAGGTTCTTCTTCTCCAAGGCTTCCTGACCCACGTTCCTTGCTTCCCTTGCTTTGGAGGAGAAGGAAATGGAAGTCCTAGGTTTTAATCTCGAAAAATGGGGTGGGGAGATGGTTTCTCTTGTGGAGGCTAGGGTTTCCTTTTTCTCTACGTGAAGAATAGCTTAGAAAGAGGCTTCTTTTTTATATTAACCTAGTTTTAGGGTTTCCATGCATAGCCTTTTGGGTTAAACCCCCTGGCCCTCTCATGTAGAACCTAATAGACTCAGGTTAAGTCAGTCTAGGGTTTTGAGGGTTCACCCTAAAATTAGAATTCTAGGGTTCTGCTAGAATAGGGTTTACAAATTAGGGTTGACTCACTAAGGTCTGTCCTAATGAGTTCTAGGGTTTGACCTAAAACTAAACATTACAAATAATAATATATAAATAGTAAAAAAAAAATCTCAGCAATCAAATTTAGCACATAATTATTTAAAATAGTTAAATTACCCAAATGCCCTTATTTGGAATTGTGGTAGTGACAGGACTCAAGGACAGGCATTTCTAGCTGATTAATATTTTCTGGATCTGATGGTGATGTCTGTTTCAGCAACCGGAGTACTGCCTGCAATCCCCGCTGAAGTCAGAGCTACAATTGGAGACAAAACCCAGGCAAGTATACCTTGCCAAATCCTACAGTTTTGATACTTGTCTCCTGGATTTATTTATCTTTGTCGTGCAAGATATTTGTACAATATTTGCATAATTTTCAGTTGTTACTTTCTTGTCATATATAGTTCTTGATGCTTGTTGATTATTCCTGCTGCTCTAGTCATATTTTTCTCGGTTTGCGTGCAGGTATATTATTTGCTCTTTTCCTTGGATCACTACTTGTTCCATAGACATATTGTGATGGTTTATGTTTACTCTACATTCCTGGAGTTGACTTGACTGATTTCTTTAGTTCCTAGTTGTTGTTATTGGATATTGACTACACTTGAGCAATCTCGATTGTGAGTACCCATTGTACTGCGATAGAGACTTGTTCATTTGACTATCTCCTTCGTGAGCTCCCGTTGGGCTGCGAAAGAGCTATACTATAGATTGGGAGTCCCCATTGGACTACTTTCTATAGGATCGTGATCTCCCATTGAGATGCGGTTACCCCGATTACTTGTAGTCATGTTTGATAGCATCATTGGCATGCCACTGTCTTAGATGTAGTGATTTCTCGTGTTCTATTTGCTTGTGTTTACTTTCTTCTCTATCTTGCATGTCATTTACTGTAATTTGGCTCGTATTCTTTTGTATCTTGCTATGTCCCCTGAGGACCTGGTTTTGTTCTCCAGATTTAGCAGACGAGGTGTACCATAGCTTACGGACCAACATCAGACGAGAGTTTGATTGCAGTTGATGGCCCTGCTTCTTAGTTACTGTCTAGCATATTTTAGTTATCTCTTTCTTGTCTTTATTTTCTTGTTTGTCGGTAGTGGATTTGTCTCCACCCGACTTAGTATTAATTCTTACTGGATATTCGACAGTAACTTTACTTTTAGCATTTATTTCAGTTTTGTTTTAGTTCATGATGTTCTATGGATAAGATTAGTAAACCCTGACTAATATAATACAGCTTAAGTACGCTCTGATGGATCCATTAAATTTGGTTTGTCCATCGGTGTGTACTGCTGGCCATTGCCACGTGTCCAGTCCCTCGATATTTTGGGACTGGGGCGTGACAGTAGCAGGTACTATTCTCGTCCACTTTCATTCAGCTTCAGCCTTATTTGATTCTGGTACATCGCATTCATTTATAACAGCACACTTTATGGCACGAGTTGGATTGGAGTCCGAGTCCTTACTTGTAAGGTTGAATATACTTACTGGTAATGGTCTCGTGGGGGTAGATAGAGTATATCTCTTATGTAGAGTTATAGTGTGAAGGAGAGAGTTTCTCATGAGGCTGATAGATTTTTCTATGAGCGATTATGATATCGTCCTTGGGATGGATTGGGTGAGTGCGAGACACGCGATAATAGATTGCCATAGTGGCAAGGTTATCT
Organism: Iris macrosiphon; assembly: GCA_036927795.1. Classification (NCBI taxonomy): domain Eukaryota; kingdom Viridiplantae; phylum Streptophyta; class Magnoliopsida; order Asparagales; family Iridaceae; genus Iris; species Iris macrosiphon. Next base: position 75,647,827 of record JAYESA010000004.1, read on the forward strand.
TTCGTTTACCTGGTGGGCAGGAGTTCTCATTCTTGAAAGGTACAATAGAATCACCGGAGGTTATATTGATGATGTTAGAGACTGAGGAGGCACAGTTTCCTAAAGTAGGTTGCGAGTTTTCGGACGTATTTCTCGATGAGCTACCAGGTGTACCACCATTTAGAGATGTGGAGTTCTATATTGATTTGATCCCGGGAGTAGATCCAGTTTTAGAGAGAGTTTACAGGATGTCACCATCTGAGTTGGAGATCATGTACCAGATAATTGAGGATTTGATAGACAAGAGATTCATTAGACCTAGTGCATCGCCTTGGGGAGCCCCGTTACTTCTTGTTAAAAAGAAGGATGGTTTATTGTATTTTGTTATTGATTATAGAACACTAAATGGGGCAACCATTAAGAACAAGTATCCCTTTCCCATGATAGATGACTTGTTTGATAAGCTCAGTGGAGAAAATATATCTTTTAAGATCGATTTACGGTCTAGGTATCATCAGATCAGAGTCAGAGAGCAGGACATACCCAAGATGACGATCAAATATAGATATGGTCATTGGATGTTCCTAGTTATGCCATTTGGAGTGACCAATGCACCAACTATATTCATGTCTCTCATGAATAACATCTTCATGCCTTACCTAGACCAGTTTGTGATAGTGTTTATTGATGATATCTTGGTCTATAGTCAGAGTGAGGAAGAGCATGAGCAGCATCTTCGCATAGTTTTTCAGATTCTTTGAGAGGAGCAGTTGTACGTGAAGTTCAGCAAGTGTGAGTTCTGGCTTGACCGTATCTCATTCTTGGGACATATCATTTCTGGTAGAGGAGTCGAGGTGGATCCCAAGAAGGTGAAGGATTTTGAGAGTTGTCCAGTACCACATACAACTTCAGATGTGCGCAGTTTCATGGGTCTAGCAGGCTATTACAGACGGTTTATGGCAAAATTTTCTAGGATCTCCGCACCCTTGACACGGCTGACATGTAAGGATGTACGCTTTGAGTGGTCAGACGCTTGTCAGACTTCTTTCGAGAAGCTCAAGCAGAGTTTAATTTTGGCTCCTATTCTGACACTTCCAGTGGAACATGTAGCTCATTGTATTATGATGCTTCAGGAGTGGGACTAGGGTGTGTCCTTATACAGCATGGCAGAGCGATAGCTTATGCATCTCGACAGCTTTGAGACCATGAGAAGAGTTATCCGACGCATGATCTTGAGTTGGAAGTAGTAGTGTTTACACTTAAGCTCCGGAGGCATTACCTATATGGTGATATAGTAGAGATCTACACAGACCATAAGAGCTTGAAGTATGTGTTCACATAGAAGGAACTCAACATGCGTCAGAGGAGGTGGCTCGAGTTATTATCGGAATACGATCTTGACCTTCAGTATCATCTAGGGAAGGCCAATATCATAACTGACGCCTTGAGCATGAGAGGCAAAGATTACTTCTTGACAGAGTAGCATCATATTTTGGAGGATCTATAGGAGATGGGTATCGAGGTAGTATTACATGGTAATATCGGTTTGATGGCGAGTCTGCAGGTTCAGTCTTCTATAGTTGAGAGGATCAGAGCAGAGCAAACTGGTGATGTCAGACTTCAGCAACTCCGAGTAGAGTGTGAGTCAGGATGCATATCAGAGTTGAGCATGAGGATAAGATTCTAAGGTTTGGGAGTCAACTTTGTGTGCCAATAGGAGATATCCGGCACGAGATTATGTGAGAGGCCTACAGTTCTCAGTACTCAGTGCATCCAGGAGGGACGAAGATATATTGGGATATTTGTTAGCACTTCTGGTGGAATGGTATGAAGAGGGAGATAGCTCGGTTCATTTCTCGGTGTTTAGTCTGTCATCAGGTCAAGGCTGAGAATCAAAGACTGGCCGGACTATTTCAGCCTTTACCGATTCCGGAGTGGAAGTAGAACTATATTACTATAGACCTTGTGACCGATCTTCCTAGATCCTCGTCTGATAGAGAGGCTATATGGGTTATAGTGTCACCCTCACATTTTCATTCAAGGATAGTTTGGTAATTGATATGGGTATTTTAATTTTAGGATGTATTATATTTTAATATTATGCATGCATGATTTATTAATTATTGTATTATTTATTGTTTGTTAGTTTTAGATTTATTTTGAGACTTGTGTAGTGGACTTAACCTTTTTATTAGTTGCATAAAACCAATATTTTAGATGAGTTTAGTTAGAGCCCATGAAAGAGGCCCATGGATTAGTAGATTGGATTAATTAGTGAAACCATTATACTAGAACCTTTTCTCCCTAATTAATTTCTTCATGAGAGGCCCCAAGGGATAATTGAGACATTTCATATTACTTGGAGAGGGGTACATGGCCGGCCATAGAGTGAGGAGAGAGAGTGCTTATTTCATTTTTAATTCCTAATTCTTTAGATCTACAATTTCCCTCTTCCAATTTTTTTTATTCCCTCACCATTACTTCACCAATTCTTCACAAATTCCTTCTCTATTTCTTCATTAAGGATTCTATATCAAGGATCTATAAGAAGGAAGCAAGGAGCAAGGAGCAAGGAGGAGGAGGCCAAGATCTACAAGGAGAGGAGCTACTTTGCATTTGGGGACTTTTTATTGGAAATCTATCTCCCAATAGGTACATTTTAGTATTTCCCCTTCTAATAGACTCTAGATCTGAGATTTAACCATGAGAAACCAACCCACATGCATAGGCTACCCATAAAAATTAGTTTTAGGTTCATCGGAGACTTACGGTGGAAGTTATGTGTATTTTGGTACCAATTTTGGGAGAATTTCGAGATTGGCACATGCAGTGGTTGTCATTGGGTCTAATAGATCTAAATAACATATGATTATTTATTTGTGACTAGTGTCGTATCCACAATTGGATATATGTAGGCCGTATCTTGTCAATTTGACGAAACGAGTTATTTTGGAGGTTTTTCTCCGACACGGGGCCTTGTGCATATCACATTATGACACGAACATGTAGTTAACCTAATTACTAAATGTATTATTCATATTTAGTTGCTCGTGTCCTCCGGGATACGTTTGGTTGTGTGTTGGAGCCGTATCACAAGCATATCATATAGTTAGTGTGATACGGGTGCGGTGCATTCCACGTGTTTGATGTTTTGTCCTATTTCCTATATGTACATGTATAATTATATATATATATGATATTTAAGTAATATATATATATATATATATATATATATATATATATATATATATATATATATATATATATATATATATATATATATATATATATATATATATATATGTATATATTAGTGTATATGCGTTGGGTATATGTGTGTGTCTATGTGTGTATATATATATATATATATATATATATATATATATATATATATATATATATATATATATATATATATATATATATATATATATATATATGTGTGTGTGTGTGTGTGTGTGTGTGTGTGTGTGTGTGTGTGTGTACTTGTGTTAATATGTATATAATAGTGATTATATATATATATATATATATATATATATATATATATATATATATATATATATATATATATATATATATATATAGAAGGATATACACATAGAGGGTTGTGTGCATTGTGTTTGTGTTTGTGTGTGTGTTGGGTGTGAGAGCACTGTGTCATCTGAGCATTCGAGAGGGTAGCAGCCACAGCACAGTGACAACCATAAGGAGGAGAGCCACTGGGATATATCAGTACAGCAGAATGTGCAAATCGTGCATAGATGTGCAACATTGTGCACAGCAGACCACTGCAGCTAGTGTTGTTCAGCACAATGCAGCATTGAAACCGAGCAGCAGGTTCAGTGCAGCTGCATTCGGCAGTACAACAAGGAGTTTACAAGTATCAGTATCAGAAATAGCGGGATGAGGAAGCAAATGCATCAGTCGAGCACAACAACAGCATCAGTACAGTTCAGGAATGGTGCAAGAGGTGTGCAGCCAACTGTGCAACCAGCATAGAGGGGGCTCGGGCCATTTTACAGATTTGGTTTCAGACCACTGTGTAGTTTTTTTATGCACAGTTCTGTGCAGTATCAGGGATTATTGGTTCAGCAACTGTCCAGTTTTAGTAGGATTAGCTTCAGTCCAGTTTGGTTTCAGCGTATCCAGTTTCAGTAGGATAAGTTGAGGTTGGGTAGTTAGTAGGTGTCAGTTTTTAGTTTCAGTTTTGAGTTATTGAGTTAGCTAGTAGTAGTTAGTTTCTATATTATATATATATATATATATATATATATATATATATATATATATATATATATATATATATATATATATATATATATATTAGTGTTAGTTTATATAGTTAGTTGGGTATTTGAAGTTTTGGTTTAGCTTGGTAGTTTTAGTAGTTAGTGATTATATATACATATATACTTGTTTATGTTGAGTTAGTTATATCTATCTATATGTATTATGTATTCATGTAGTTATGGGTTGTTGGTAGTAGTAGATATATTAATATAGTTAGTCTAGTATATATATACTAATTGGTAGTGTATATTGTTTAGTAGTTAGATACTTATATAGCAAGTGCTAGAGGTTTTATGTATATGGGTATTAGCATATTAGCTTGGGGTATTATATTTGTATTAGCTATATATTAAGTGTTTGGGCTACCTTGGTGTACCAAGGTTTACCAAGGTATTACCAAGGTATTGGGTCGATACCCAAGGTATTGAGTTTGGGTATCGAGATATGTGTGATATGCATTGGTGCAAGGCCAAGGTATCCTATTTTATTAGTATTGATATAATATTATAATATATGACTTGTATATATATCTAAAATACTATTTTCATATAAATGAACTAGCGTATCTTAGGATACGACTTTTTGAGTGCCTTTTTGTATCATAGCTTAGCTAGTATAGCATTGTAAACCCCCTCACCCAAAATTAGTCCTACTTGACTTAGATACTGAAACTAGGGCTAGTTGAATCCAATTAGAAATAGAACACGGTATTTTATTTAATTTTACGATATTTATATCACTTAGTGCACCTTACTGTTGCTTCGATAATTGAAGTACTACACTAGCCATTGCCTTCCTACAAATTTCTTATCCTAGTCCTAGACGAGCCAGTCATCCATTCTGACCTTTGTGTAACTTATAATTATACTCTCTTGTGCTACATTTTAGTCACATAACATTCATCGCAGACGTTATTATTTAATTCTAAATAAATATAACTTTGTATCCTTGTGCATTCCAATCGAAATTGGAGACACATTCTTGACCCATTTTGTGTAACCCAATTTATGATAATATTCTATTCTTCCCTATGTCCCATGTACTTCTAATTAATTCAAGAACACCGTGTGCATTAATTTTAATTAATTTAACCTAATTTCCATCTTTGTGCAATTTTTTAATTGTTGGGCGCTTTTATGCAAAAGTGCATTGAGGTGTCCACACCATTGGATATGACACATGAAGAAACCCATTTTTCCTTCATATGAATTTTCTCCATAATTTTTGGAATATGTAATGCACAACATCGCCCCCTCATTTAACCCTAGCCTTGCATTTCAAACAATGTAAATTATAGCCCTCTAAACATCTCCAGGACAAGCCAAGGCCCATTCCAAGAAAATGTTGACCAAGCCCAATCCTCTAGGTCAACCCAACCCTACACCTTTGCATATATAAATACAATTTTTTATTTCCTTTTCTTTTTCTTTTCTAAACCCAAAATATAGATCTAGCCGAACCCCCTCCCTTTCCCTGTTCATCATCCCTCTCCTCTCGCCGGAGCATACCGGACCCCTCCGCCGGCCAGTCCTTCACTGGAGCACCGTCTGCACTCGCCTCTTTTCTTCCCTCCTTACTCCACTCGTCGTAGTCTCCTTCGAGCAGTCTCGCCGGAGCCCAGAATCCCGACCTCCCCGTTCACGTCGATTGATACCCGACTACCCGGCCAGTCCTCCATCACCACCCTCGACACGACTCGCCGCCACCACTACTGTCCTTCGTCCTCCTCCTCAGCCTGACCTCCCGCCTCTGTACATCCCGGCCAATACCACCATTACCACCACACCACCAGCACGCCACCGCCATCCCGACCTCCTGCACCACACCACCAGCCTCGCCACACCCGAGCCTCCTCTTCCCTATCCTTTTCCTCCTCCTCCTCCTCGTCGGAGTCGACACAGCAGCCACGACACTCTGCTGAACCGCCTTGCCACCACCACCGTTCACCTCTTCCCCGCCGAGCCACCCAGGCCAACACCACCACACCACCAGCATAACCACCACCTTCTCCCTGCTCCCTGTCCTCCTCCTTCCTGAACTCCTTCTCCTCGACCACAACTTCCTTTTCCTCGACCACAGTCTCCTCCTTCTTGGCCGGACCTCCCCCTGGCTGGAGCACCGTCATCATCTCCAATCATTATCATCATCATCATCATCACCCTATCATCACCCTATCATCACCATCATCATCATCATCATCTCACCATCATCATCTCATCATCATCATCTCATTATCTCACCATCATCATCTCATCATCATCATCGTCTCACCATTATCATCTTATCATCTCACCATCATTATCTCATCATCTCACCATCATCATCTCATCATAACCTCAATCATCATCACCCTCATCGTCATCGTCGTCATCGTTATCAACCTCATCGTCGTCCCCGTGCGCGCACCCCAAGGTTCGAACCTATCCCTCTCCTTTTATTTTAGGTGTACTAGTGTAAATAACGTAGGGTTTAACATATAGCTTCGAGACAGGTTCAGTTAGTTGACATCAGAACCGTGTCGGTGAACCCAGTGTTGTGTACACGTACTCGTACGCGTACACGTATATTATTCAGTTTGGTATATTTATATAATACTTAGTATATGTATATTATTCAATTTGGTATATATATAATTATTGGTTGATATATACATATATATATATGATATATGTATATTGTAAGTAATTAAATGCTAATTAGGACTATATATATGTATATATGTACTATGAGACCCTAGTATTAATTACGGATATCCCGTACTGACCATGTGACCCTGAGGATTGCGAGTTGACCGCCTTGTGTACATTAACGTACTGGCTTAGACATGTTAGTGATTGACTGTCTGATTATGCACATCAAATCAAAGATATGACCCCCATATAATTAGAATTTGACCCTGTTAGTTGACTAGTGTCACCCCTAGCGTACCCTCTGAGTCCAGCATAATTATGGTTGTGTATGTGCTAGTGTAATGACTGATGTTGTATTGTATTATATTATATATACATAGGATATTGGATTGTTCTGCTTGACTTCTGGAGCAGGTTATTGGTACTACGCAGCTTCCTTGCCAGGCAAGTATACCTTGTCATTATACTGTTATTCATATTTCATATATTGCATGCATCTTTATTTTCATCATTTAGTTCATATATTTTAACTGCTATATAAACTGCGCGTCCAAGAAAACTTGGGTACAACGATGGTGTCGTCGTGATCTATTTTTATTATGTATATGCATATGACCTAGTTTATGAGACCACCCCATTATCATGAAGCATCATTAGATTTTATTAGCCGTGACACAGATGTTCTTACACGAGTGTGAGTCTCATGTAAGATACGGACTCGCGTACTGGGTTGGCCTCCTGTACGTATGGGCCGTGCGTTAGGGATAACTGCTGTTAGAAACTTTGTATGCTAGTAGACTTGGCAGTTATTAGAAGTATTATCGTGTCATGGATGTGACATGCTTAAAGAATAGGGTGGAGAGAACAACAAGTAAGGCGTGTGGGCTCTGTTGTACTTTCCTTTTTATGTAACCCGCACGCTCTGCCGGAGATGCGTGGTCGTGATGACCCCTATACTACTTGGCGGCCTCTGCCCTTCAAAAGATGACATGCTTTTTAGGCCCCTGAATCTCTAAGAGAATTATGCTAATCCCATTTTTAGCCAGATAGCCCATGCATTGGGAAAGTTATTCTTAAACTGCATTCACTTAGACGGTTAAGCGACCCATTGGATATTTATTTCAGTACTTTATTGGCATACTTATATGTATCTTGTTACGTCCCTCCGAGGACCTGGTCCCTTTCCAGGTATAGATGTTCATGAGTATTCACAGGAGCGCAGATCCGGACTGGTTACTTATATTCCGAGGAGGTCTTCTCTTCGAGTCTCATTGATTGTTAGTTGATGTACTTATATTATTTTGTTTCTTTATATTCTAGTTTGGCAGTGGATTTGTTTTCACCTAACTATCAACCTTAGATACTCCATATTGAGATTTAGTTACTTGGTTATTGGTCATTTATTTTATTTATGATTTTTTGTGGATGAGATTTAGTTATGCCCTGCGACATATATATATACCACTATTAATTGTTATTCATATTACAGCGTACGCATGCATTTTGGTTTCCATATATTGGAGTTTCCATATTCATATGGCTGGTATGCTTACGTGTCCTAGTCCTACGTATTTTGGGACTGGGGCGTGACATATTTTTAGTGGTGGCCCATGCAGATCGAGAGCATATTATCTCGGTTACGTTACTGTTCCGAGTAAGCCTGTACCTAGGATTAGAATATAGGATCTCATCCATAATTGACTATGACTCATCTTCCTTCCAATCTATTCTATTTGAATAATTGCATCTTGCTTGATTCATGTGCTTTCCTAATAAATTTTTTTAGCCTTCTGCTAAAATATAGGAATCCCTGTTGTTAGGATGATAATTAGGGTAATATTCCTAAGCAGAATACCACTAGAATATTGATAGATCACTAAGTTTAGAATATCTACTGAACCCTAGCATCCAATACCTATAAATTAGATGACCATTATCCCTTGATATATTTATGAAAACTTGAGAGTAGTATAGACAATACTAGGGTTAGTTATAAATTTGACCATATTGTTTGACCTTAGTATTGAGAACCAAAAGAAATCCAAGATTGAACATTAGGACTAAACCTAACTTTCATAGTGAGATAACATTAGAACTATAAATTTAGATCATTGTCTTGATATTAGCAGAACAGTACCTTAGGAAGCTAAGAGGAAAGAATATAACACTTCCCTTGATCATACCTCAAACACAGATATGAGCATATCATATTTCCTTAGTGAACCATGATCTTATCAATAGTATCCCTATTTAATTTTACACCTTGTTCCTCTGAAACCTTAGCGCTCGCTATTTGTGCGATGACTAATCATGTTTTTCTTTTCTTTATCCTTCAATTTGTGCTACCTGACCCTTCTGATTGTAGGCCAAGTGATATTCTCTTATGTTAAGATATATAGTTTGCTAGGATTATAGTTGTAATCTTGAAATTTGAAATTATGTGCTTAGTAGAACTTGATAGTTGAGTATTCCTTTAGATTATAATTTTATGGTTATCCTTTAGTTTTAAATCACGTAATTTGTACCCCCACCTCGATACAAGTTATATTCTATTTCACTTGAGATCCAGTAGCCCTTCCATTCTTAATATTGACACCTTTATTCTATGAGCACAATGATTAAGACTTAAGATGACCATTACCTATATAATGTAATAGGAGACCCTAAATGGGTACCAAGATCTTTTTTTCGTACAGGCCAATAAGAGTTCTATTTTATTTACAAGGACAATATAATTTTGTAGAAACCCCTAAAAGCAGTTACAGTATTAGTTAATTGTTTTAAGTTGGGTAGTATGCCTCATGACCTAGTATCACTTAGTCCTTTTGACCCCTTTAATGAAGTGTAATGGAATGATACCAACTATAGACTTGCATTAGACGATAGTATTTATCCCGACTGTAAAACTTAGAGGCCCATACCTCCATTGGTCGACTAGAGATTTAGATAAGGAGTTAGTATGACAACTGTAGAGATTGTAGAGTCTTATCTTTTTTGTGAACTTGAATTATTTTGTACCTTCTTTCATCATAATCCAGCGTATTTATATTTTCTGTACTACCTTGACTTATGCTATTATTTTATAGCCTAGTTTTGCAAGCTTATTCTTTTATCGAGCTTAATCATGATATATGTATTATTGGGGACGCCTACTAATGCATTGTCTAAATCAGAATCAGTGTATTATGGTCTAGCTAACCTTAGTACATTGGTTCGCCCTTCGTAATACTACTTTACGTGGATTGAGATATAAAGTTGACTAGTAGACGAATATACTTGCCCTCTAGATATGTCAGAGCATATCATATCAAGTACATAACTGTACTGATGTGAGCATGCAAATAGAAATTTACCAAAATATGATTTTAATCCACAACTGCCTTGATAATTCCCATTTGAATTCTTTAAACGCCTTGATTCCCATACTTGTATTCTATTACCTCCCCCTTGAACTCTTTATTATTGATCCCCTTCTTCCCCTATTTTGGAAAGACGAACGCTCGTGCTTGGTATAAGTTTGATACACAAAGAGTACTAGATATACCCCATAGGCCAGCCGTATTACTTGATGATTATTATTTGTAATTAAGGGCATATCATATGTGATATATTTGGTGTTAAAACTTTTGAGGATTGAATAACACGATTAAATAATTGAGGAATAGTTTTCTTAAACGTATAGCCTTATGTGATAGATGGGTAAATTCTAAGTTGGGTAGAAATTGTATTGTTAAAACTTGAGATGAATTATTTTAGATTGTGACCAAGTAAAATTAGATAGAGAGAGACCATGCCTTATTTTAATTTCGAGGACAAAATTATTTTAAGTTGGGTAGATTGTAAACCCCCTCACCCAAAATTAGGCCTACTTGGCTTAGATAGTGAAACTAGGGCTAGATGAATCCAACTAGAAATAGAACACGGTATTTTATTTAATTTTATAATATTTATATCACTTAGTGCACCTTACCGTTGCTTCGATAATTGAAGCACTACACTAGCCATTGCCTTCCTACAGATTTTACATCCTTGTCCTAGATGAGTCAGTCATCCATTCTGACCTTTGTGTAACTTATAATTATGCTCTCTTGTGCTACATTTTTGTCGCACAACATTCATCGCAGACATTATTATTTAATTCTAAATAAATGCAATTTTATATCCTTGTGAGTTCCAATCAAAATTGGAGACACAATCTTGACCCGTTTTATGCAACCCAATTTATGATAATATTATGTTGTGAGTCCCCTATGTCCATGATACTTGTGTTCCACCTAATTTTAGTCCCATGTACTTCTAATTAATTCAAGAACACCTTATGCATTAATTTTAATTAGTTTAACCCAATTTCCATCTTTGTGCAATTTTTTAATTGTTGGGCGCTTTTATGCAAAAGTACATTGAGGTGTCCACACCATTGGACATGACACATAAAGAAACCCATTTTCCATTCATATGAATTTTCTCCATAATTTTCGGAATGTGCAACGCACAACATCGCCCCCTCATTTAACCCTAGCCTTGCATTTTAAACAATGTAAATTATAGCCCTCCAAACATCCTCATGACAAGCCACGACCCACTCCAAGAAAATGTTGACCAAGCTCAATCCTCTAGGTCAACCCAACCCTACACCTTTACATATATAAATATAATTTTTTATTTCCTTTTCTTTTCCTTTTCTAAACCAAAAACCTAGATCTAGCCGAACCCCCTCCCTTTCCCTTTTCATCATCCCTCTCCTCTCGCCGGAGCAGACCGGACCCTCCGCCGGCCAGTCCTTCATCGGAGCACCGCCTGCACTCGCCTCTCTTCTTCCCTCCTTCCTCCACTCGTTGCCGTCTCCTTCGAGCAGTCCCGCTAGAGCCCGGAAACCCGACCTCCCCGTTCACGTCGACTGATACCTGACTCCCCGGCCAGTCCTCCATCACCACCCTCGATACGAATCGCCGCCACCACCACTGTCCTCCGTCCTCCTCCTCAGCCTGACCTTCCGCCTCTGCACTCCCCGGCCAATACCACCATTACCACCACACCACCTGCACACCACCGCTATCCCGACCTCCTGCACCACACCACCAGCCTCGCCACACCCGAGCCTCCTCTTCCCTGTCCTCCTCTTCCTCCTCCTCGCCGGAGTTGACACAACAGCCACGATCCACTGCTGAACCGCCTTGCCACCACCACCGTTCACCTCTTCCCCACCGAGCCACCCAGGCCAACACCACCACACCACCAGCAGACCACTACCTTCTCCCTGCTCCCTGTCCTCCTCTTTTCTGAACTCCTCCTCCTCGACCATAGCCTCCTCCTCCTCGACCACAGCCTCCACCTCCTTGGCCGGACCTCCCCCTGGCCGGAGCACCATCATCATCTCCAATCATTATCATCATCATCATCACCCCATCATCACCATCATCATCATCATCATCTCACCATCATTATCTCATTATCATCATCATCTCATCCTCATCTCATCATCTCACCATCATCATCTCATCCTCATTATCATCTCATCATCTCACCACCACCATCTCATCATCTCACCATCATCATCTCATCATCTCACTATCATCATCTCATCATAACCTCAATCATCATCACCCTCGTCGTCATCGTCATCATCGTCGTCCCCGTGCGCGCACCCCGAGGTTCGAACCTATCCCTCTCCTTTTATTTTATGTGTGCTACTGTAAATAGCGTAGGGTTTAACATATTGCTTCGAGACAGGTTCAGTTAGTTGACATCAGAATCGTGTCGGTGAACCCAGTATTGCGTACACTTACTCGTACGCGTACACGTATATTATTCAATTTTGTATATTTATATATATACTTAGTATATGTATATTATTCAATTTGGTATACATATAATTATTGGTTGATATATACATATATATATATATATATATATATATATATATATATATATATATATATATATATATATATGGTATATGTATATTGTAAGTAATTAAATGCTAATTAGGACTATATATATATGTATATATGTACTATGAGACCCTAGTGTTAATTACGGATATCTCATACTGACCATGTGATCCTGAGGATTGCGAGTTGACCGCCTTGTGTACATTGACGTACTGTCTTAGACATGTTAGTGATTGACTGTCTGATTATGCACATCAAATTAAAGATATGACCCCCGCGGAATTAGAATTTAACCCTGTTAGTTGACTAGTGTCACCACTAGCGTACCCTCTGAGTCCAGTGTAATTATGGTTGTGTATGTGCTAGTGTAATGGCTGATGTTGTATTGTATTATATTATATGTACATAGGATAATGGATTGTTCTGCGCGACTTCTGGAGCAGGTTATTGGTAATATGCAGCTTCCTTGCCAGACAAGTATACCTTGCCATTGTACTATTTTTCATATTCCATATGTTGCATGCATCTTTATTTCCGTCATTTAGTTCATATATTTTAACTGCTATATAAACTGCGCGTCCAAGAAAACTTGGGTGCAACGACGGTGTCGTCGTGATCTATTTTTATTATGTATATGCATGTGACCTAGTTTATGATACCACCCCATTATCATGAAGCATCATTAGGTTTCATTGGCCGTGACACAACTGTTCTTACACGAGTGTGAGTCTCATGTAAGACACGGACTCACGTACTGGGTTGGCCTCCTGTACGTATGGGTCGTGCATTAGGGATAACTGCTGTTAGAAACTTTGTATGCTAGTAGACTTGGCAGTTATTAGAGGTATTATCGTGTCATGGATCTGACATGCTTAGAGCATGGGGTAGAGAGAACAACAAGTAAGGCGTGTGGGCTCCGTTGTACTTTCCTTTTTATGTAATCCGCATGCTCCGTCGGAGATGCGTGGTCGTGATGACCCCTATACTTCCTGGCGGCCTCTGCCGTTCAAAAGATGACATACTTTTTAGGCCCCTGAATCTCCAAGAGAATCATGCCAATCCCATTTTTAGCGAGATAGCCCACGTGTTGGGAAAGTTGTTCTTAAACTGCATTCCCTTAGACGGTTAGGCGACCCATTGGATGTTTATTTCAGTACTTTATTGACATGCTTTTATGTATCTTGTTACGTCCCTCTGAGGACCTAGTCCTTTTCCAGGTGTAGATGTTCATGAGTATTCGCAGGACGCTGATCCGGACTGGTTACTTATATTTCGAGGAGGTCTTCTCTTCGAGTCTCATTGATTGTTAGTTGATGTACTTATATTATTTTATTTCTTTATATTCTAGTTTGGCAGTGGATTTATTTCCACCCAACTATCAACCTTAGATACTCCATATTGAGATTTAGTTACTTGGTTATTGGTTATTTATTTTATTTATGATTTTCTTTGGATGAGATTTAGTTATGCCCTACGACATATATATACCACTGTGAATTGTTATTCATATTACATCGTACGCATGCATTTTGGTTTCTATATATTAGAGTTGCCATGTTCATGCGGCTGGCATGCTTACGTGTCCTAGTCCAACGTATTTTGGGACTGGGGCATGACAAGCATAGCTTCATAGTGTATCGACTTAGTGCCTTAGTATTAGACTCTTGCAACCTAGATTTAATTGGTTTGACCTAGAAATGGCTTGTTGACCTAGAATTGTATCAACTTAACTGATTTTTATTCTTGAATATTGTATTGATGCAACGTACCATATATAGGTCTGTGTGACACCAGCTTGGGCATCGAGAGACACACCTTGCTCAGGACTTCGGCGAGTATATTTATCTGATAGTTTTTAATTCATAATATTCTATATATGCATGTTTTAGAATTGTATACTTGATCCCAACACAGTGATTTCACGGACTGGTACTATATGGATCCCGTCAGGAGATGTTATCCCCTACCGTGTTCAGCGGGTACTCGTGTACATGTATCTCATCGTGTATATTGGGTATTGATTATATTTCTTATTCACACACTGCTCGTATTCAGTGTGCTTATTTGTGTACAACCATCGCTCATGATCGGTGGTTATGATATTCGTGTATATGCACTGCTCGTGTTCAGTGGTTATATTTCGTGTTTGTAGCGTGTCGTGATTGGATCCATCGGTATTAGTTGGGGGTGGGAGAGTAGGAGTTGATTATGTGATCAAAGTCCCATAGTTACATCGTGTACATTCTGGTTACATACTTCACTTTTAATAATCTTACTTGATCATGTTCACCCAACCTGATCACATAATGGACTTGTATTCTGAGGCACATTCGTTTAGATTGCAGTTATTTCATCATATTGCTGATATTCATATTGTTGTTCTATATTCTCGTACATTACCTGTATATCTATTGTTCATCATCATATGTTTAGTGATCTTGTATTTTATTTCTATTATCTGTTTATATGCTCGATTATGCTATTGAAACTGCTTTCAGAGGTATGTACTTTGCTCCAATCCTGACTGGATATATTTTTCCTGATGACTGGCTTCTAGAGCAGTGTCCCACATTCTACGGGCCACAGGACGACGTACCTAGTTAAACTATTCTTTGATAGCTTAATTTATATCTGTTTGATAGCTTAATATATTTTATCATGTTATTTATATCTGTTTGATAGCTTAATTTTTGTAGACACATATTGATTCTTTGAGTTTATCTCGAATAAGTATGTATATTGGGCTACATACTAGTACTTATATTGTCCATTCTTTATACTTTTGTTTTGTAGATTGATAGAGATGCTATAATTTAGAAATAGTTAAACTATTTTTGGACAACGTATACTTATTCGAGTTAGGATAGAGTACGTAGGGGTTATCGCCAAATATTCTAAATCGACATATTTTAGGAATGGGACGTGAGAGGAACCCCATATATGTAGAATCTAGACACGATAAATGCCCCCAATGGGCACACTTGACCCATTGGATTTGGCTCCTATGTTTCGTTCAGTATAGATCAAAACCATGCTGCCCGTTCGGGATCAATAAAACATAATTATTTGCAAGATGATGACCATATCATGACGAGTTAGATGATTCGAAGAAGTATTTGTTCTTCCGACCTAGCAATGTTTACTCTTATATGATATTGTTAAGCGTTATCTTATTTTTTTTTCTTACTTTAAATTAATATATTCTAGAATTCTATGGAAGTCCAGTAGAATAGCATCATCCTAGTATAGTGTTTAACAATTACAAGTTGTTAGCTTGGCCAATTGTCTCTGAAAGCGTTTGTCATGCCTACCACCATTGTTCCCCTAATCGAGTTCCAAAAGCAAGCACATGCCTTGATTACCCTGTATGAAAACTTGATATAAAAACCGCACCGGGCTCGCACAATAGCAAATCGAGGATTAAACAAATTAAGATGAAGGAGAGAACCACAAAACAAATTAGGATACAACTACTAAGCGTGCACTTGGTTATATTCCCTTGCCATCATCCTCCACCTAAATAAGGCCGCCCGCCTCCTACGTGGCAGCTTCCCACGCGCGCGCATCCATCTCAAATCTTTCTTTCCTCCATCCGCCCAGATTCTTAGGGCGCCAAATGGTAGCGAACGGCTATTTGTCAAGGACAGTTAGGCTGCTTTCATCACTTCCCACCCATTCCATCTCTAAAAACCCTTGCAGTGTAGCAACGGCTCTATTGTCTCTCACCCATCAATCACCTTCTTTTTCTCTCTCTCTCTCTCGCGCGCGCTATAGCTGCAATCATGATCACTATGTTGCTAGTCATCATGCTCATTTCCCACCATCTTAGCCCCTTCATTATTGCCGAGAATCCCTTGAATGGCACCTCGAGGGACCGGGACTCCCTAATAGGCTCCATGACTAGCATCACCTCCGACCCACAGAAAGCGCTCCACAACTGGGGCTCCGCAGATATCGATATCTGCAATTGGACAGGAGTAACTTGCCATCGCCAGAAGCATCGTGTCGTGCAGCTAGTCCTCATCGGGAGGGACCTCACGGGCACGATATCACCTGTCCTGTCGAATCTATCTTTCCTCGCGGTGCTCGACCTTTCCAACAACTTCTTCACCGGTCCGATACCTGTCGAGCTCGGTTTCCTCTCCCGTTTGAAGCAGTTGAGCCTAGCTGCCAATCTTCTGCAGGGCTCCATCCCTTCCGGGCTAGGGTTTCTCCGTAAGCTAGTTTATCTCGAGTTGAATGGTAACCAAATATCGGGGCCGATTCCGGAGACTCTCTTCTGCAATACCACTTCGCTGCAGTACATTGATCTTTCTAATAATTCTCTCAGCGGTGAAATCCCATTGAGCTATCAATGCAAGCTCAGCGACTTGATGTTCTTACAGCTCTGGTCAAATAACTTGGAGGGGCCGATCGGGCCGTCTTTATCTAACTCTTCAAAGCTGGAGTGGGTCGATCTGGAGGACAATTACCTAAGTGGTGAGCTGCCATCTGGAGTATTTGACCAGTTACCACACCTAATCTTCCTTCATCTGTCATATAACAACTTAAGCAGCCATAACTCTGATACTGATACCGACCTCGACCCATTTTTTACTTCCTTGAAAAACTGCACCTATTTGCAAGAGCTCGAACTCGCTGGAAACAATCTAAGGGGTGTGATACCACAATCCGTTGGCGACATCTCTGTCACTCTTCTCCAGCTCCACCTAGAAGACAACCTACTCTATGGTCCAATCCCTTCCAACATTTTGAACCTTGTTAATCTCACCTACTTAAACCTATCTGTCAATTTCCTTAACGGATCCATACCGCCAGATATATCTCGGCTGAGAAAGCTAGAAAGAGTCTACTTTTCCAACAATTTGCTCTCTGGCGAAATACCACCCGCTCTAGGGAAAATTCCACAGCTCGGACTCGTCGATTTGTCGAGAAACATGCTCTCTGGACCCATCCCGGAAGCATTAGCCAATCTCTCTCAACTGAGAAGGCTAATGCTACACAATAATCAGTTTTCAGGCGCGATACCCACA
The DNA here is from genome assembly GCA_036927795.1 of Iris macrosiphon. Taxonomy (NCBI): domain Eukaryota; kingdom Viridiplantae; phylum Streptophyta; class Magnoliopsida; order Asparagales; family Iridaceae; genus Iris; species Iris macrosiphon. Next base: position 75,665,653 of record JAYESA010000004.1, read on the forward strand.
AGCATTGGCAGATGTGTGAACTTGGAAGTGTTGGATCTCTCACACAATAGACTGACGGGGACCATTCCAAGTGAAGTCGCGGGGCTAGCAAGTTTGAAAATATATCTTAATTTGTCTAGCAATTTCCTATCTGGTTCTCTTCCGGTAGAGTTGAGTAAGATGGACATGATCTTGGCATTGGACATCTCGGCAAACAATCTCTCCGGAACAATACCTCCCCAACTTGGAAGTTGCATCGCTCTAGAATACTTGAACCTTTCAGCAAATTCCCTAAATGATCATATTCCGAGTTCTATTGGAGCCATGCCATACCTACAAGTGCTTGATTTGTCTTTGAACCAATTGACAGGTGCGATGCCGGAGTCTTTGCCAGCCTCTTCGAGTCTCAAGTGGCTCAACCTCTCCTTCAACAACTTCTCAGGAATGGTACCGAGTGGAGGTGTATTCACGTCGCTCTCCGAGGATTCATTTCTCGGAAACTCAGGACTGTGTGGCCCTCCCATTGGCATAGCGTCATGCAGAAGAACTAAACACGCACGCCACCACTTATTCATACTTCCGATACTAGTCACGTTGATAGGTTCATCTTCTTGTATGTTGTGTGCCTTTGGTTGCCCCAGAGTTGTACAACTGAGAAAGAAATCTCAGTCGCCGGTGCTCTATCGTTCGACAACATTTGACGATGAAAATGGTGAAAGCAAGCGAGATTACCCAAGGATTTCGCACCGACAACTGGTAGAAGTCACCGGAGGATTCTCATACTCTAATCTGATTGGCTCGGGCAGGTTCGGAGAGGTCTACAAGGGGGTTCTACCGGATGGAATGAGAATAGCAGTAAAAGTTTTGAATCCAAAGGGCGGTTTCAGAGAGATCTCGAGTAGCTTTAAGAGAGAATGTGAGGTCCTCAAGAGAACAAGGCATCGGAACTTGATCAAGATCATTACAACTTGCAGTAAACCAGACTTCATAGCCATAGTCCTTCCTCTGATGCCTAATGGAAACCTTGACAGCCATCTTTATCCTGCGGAGGTATCGGAAAATGTTCTGAGCTTAGTCCAGTTGGTTAACATAGCAAGCGATATTGCTGAAGGGATCGCGTATCTTCACCATCACTCTCCTGTTAGAGTTGTGCACTGTGACTTGAAACCGAGCAATGTTCTTCTTGATAAAGATATGACTGCAGTTGTCGCGGACTTTGGGATCGCAAGGTTGGTCAAAGATTGTGGTGATTATGACAGCGGTGGCAATGTCAGCGAGGCTTCATGTATCTCGACAACTGGACTGTTGCATGGATCAGTGGGCTATATCGCTCCAGGTAAGAAAGTCTAATCTGCACCTAATCTACACAACAGTTTCTCAATAAGTGCTTTTATTTGATCATCATGCTAAATATAAATAATCACACCACTTTCAGAATGTCAATATTATATAGGTAGCACCCTAAAGTTCAACTTGGAAATGCTTCATGCATAATCAAACTATATCATTAGCTATATGCCCCATAGCTAGTTATAACTGCAAACCCAGGATTATACTAATTAAGCATCACCTCTTTAGCCTAGTAGAATTTTTAGCTTTAATTAAACTTAACATGCCTTGTTTTTAAAGCAAGTTGCCCGCTAAGGAAGCACTCTGTATGCATAAATTAACAAGGAGTCTAGTATAGATAAGCAGGCCAATGGTCCACAAAACTTCTGAAAATTTGATGAAAAGAGAACCATGACAAGATGAGTACGTACCTATAAAAGTCAAAAAAGCCTACATAACAAGGAATATTGCCACTGGTCTAGAAAATAAAGAGAACAAGCCTAGATTTTACCAAACGTGAAGATCTCCTCCACATCTAGGACATGTGTTCTTAGCCCTTTCAATGGAGAAGTGGAATAATGTTTCTCTTACCGGTCATTCATTCATTCCTATATAGTAAAATAAGCTCTCCTTCGTAAGATGCAAGACGCTATTAATGATATATATATATAAATGATAATTTTGAAGTCCTAGATGTTTGTAACGCTAAATACTTCAAAGAAAAAATATATAATAAAAAATATAATAATACATATATAATACTTGTGGTTTATAGTCATCTTGAAGCATCCTCAGAATATGGGGTAGGCTTCTGAGCATAGCTTCAAGTTTAGAAGCATCTTATATAATTTCCACTCTAATTAAGATCATTCAAAATCTCAAAGGAAATCTGAAAGCTTCGAAGGCATAACTCACATTAAGTAGTTGTTCATACAATTTAAAAGTTGCACTAAGAAGTATAATAAAGTAAAACATTTTTAGATTAGAAATATTTAAGGCAGATTCAGTGCAGAGTCAATTAATGGATCATTAAATTATCATGCATTACATAAATTTTATTTTGGCTAGCTACTAAGTATATTGTTTTGTGCAATTCAGAATATGGCTTGGGAGGACAGCCTTCTGTAAAAGGGGATGTGTACAGTTTCGGAGTTCTACTATTGGAAATGATCACTAGAAAGAGGCCCACAGATGTTATATTTCATGAAGGACTGACATTACAAGAATGGGTAAAGAGACACTACCCTGACACTATTGATTCCATAATTTCGCCGACTCTCCTAATGGACTTCCCAAATGAAGAATATGCACTTTATTATACAGAGATTGCTAGGGATGTGAAGATCAAGATCATTGAGCTCGGCCTCATATGCACACATTTCTCTTCCTCGATGCGGCCGAGCATGATAGATGTCGCTAATGAGATAGTCCTCTTGAAGGATTACCTCTTGAGGCATTGCGACAAGTCGTCATCCTCATTAGTACGAATCTCCTCTTTATAGGATATTAATGTATTTATTTAATCGAAAGTAGGGCACTTACATTTGTATCCATCATATGGATTGTTGCACATTATCAGCTAATTCTTTTCAGTCTCAATTCTTGAATGGAGCTACCACTTTGAAGGGTTTTCTCTGGCAAATATGGGAAGAAAAAGTAAGTTTGTAGCACTAATGTTTTACGAAATGAGCATCCATAGTGAATCAAAGGTGGTGGGCGCAAATTATGGAACCTACCACCACCTTTCAATCTCCATTCATAGCCGGGGAAGAAATTTGATTACCACTTGATATATATATATATATATATATATATATATATATATATATATATATATATATATATATAAGCCCAGTTGGCCGAAAGAAGTTGGCTAATAAATCTGGCACGTTAAACAACTTGATTCACTTGGTTTCTAATCATTGTTCGCTACAAGAGAAAGCTTTACCAAACGGACCCATATGAGCTTCTCTTATTAACTTTTTTAAAAAGGGAGAAGATTAGGGTTTGTGTAGATATAGATAAATGCAGCCACTATTTATGGTTATCTACAAGTCACAACACTCTTCTTTGGATATCTACTTTAATCATTACCCCATTAAAAAAATTCTAAAGATAACTCATCTTTTTGAAAAAAAAATTTAGTGAAAGAAAAGACTACAACATATTCTTCAGGAATATGATTTTTCAGGAATTCAAGTGGATGCAACTTACACTGCCTCGTTAAAAAAGAATTTAAAGAAAAAACTCACTGAGAAAAAAATATCATCGAAGGAGAAGAGTACAATGCGAGAGTCATACTACATGATGTCTTCATTAGCATCTTCAGGATACCTAGTTAAAAAATTTATGTTTATATGCTTGTTTGCTGAAGACTTTTCTTGCCAAAAAAAAGGTATGAAATGTGGACTTTGAAAGAGATTTTGTGAAGATATCTATAAGGTTCTCTAAAGCCTTGATCTATTGTACACCAATCGTCTTTTCTTTTTGGAGTTAGTGGGTGAAAAAAACTTTGGTAAGATATGATTCGTCCTATCTTCTGTGATAAAGCCTTCTTGAATTTAATTTGCCTGATAGATGATGCATTATCCTCAGGAAGGGGTCTAGACTTATTTGTTACTTGCGAAACCTCTCAACTATTCATAATATGTTGAACTAGTGACCTTAGCCATGCAAAATATCTGCTTGCTTCATGGAGTGTCAATATTTCTGAATGATTGGTCGATGTTGTTGCAATAGTTTGTTTGACTGATCTCCATGAGATAGTTGCACCATTGTTAGTAAAAATAGATCATGTTTATGATCTCCCTTTTGGAGATCAGATAAATGACATGTATTTGTATATCCAACAAGATCAACACCATAATATGAATGATATAAACAAAACTCAATGGTTCCTCTGATGTATTTAAGAATGTGTGCTTTAAACCACTCCAATGCCTATGTGTAGGTATATAGTTGTTTCTAGCCAGCAGGTTCACAAAAAAAATGCCAGGTCTATTACATTATACTAAATAAACAATTGTAAATATTTCATTTATATAGGGTACTTTAGGGCCAAGAACATGTTCATTTTTTTTTGGCTGAAATTGATCCCAATAACCTTACCATTATAGGTATATTGAGTGAATGACAACTACTCATATTAAAACTCTTCAGGAGATCTTCTCTTCGGGAGATTTCTATTCTGGATATCTCTTCAAGAGATTTTCGATCTATTCAGGAGATATTTTTTTACAAGAGACCTCTTCAAGAGATTTCTCTCTCTCTCTTTATGAGATCTCTTCGGGAGATTTTCTCTTCTGGAGATTTTATCTTCAGGAGACCAATTTTGGAGATTCTCTTCAGGAGATCCCTTCTAGAGATTTTCTCTTGAGGAGGTTTTCTCTTTTGGGGTTTTTTTTAAGAGATTTTCTCTCCTGGAGATCTCTTTTAGAGATTTTGTTTCTTGTTTATGACATATACATAGGGGTTTGATATGTCGAATCCATTCAAGAATTCTTAATAAAGACACATTGACAAATACTCACTAAACCTATCAAACACATTATTCCAGAATTTTTTTAACCCTTATAAGGCTTATCAATTTTATGTAATAAAGTATGTATCTCTCAACTTGGTCTTTGGTAATTTAAATCCTTCAAGGATATACTTCGTAATCTAAATCCTTTGGGCGTTTTCATGTATATCTTACTGTTTATGTTACAGTAACCAAGGAATATATATTTTTGTAATCTATTTATGTTCTTTGTTAGAACCCTTGGGCGAATACTCATGCTCTATACCTTTGGATTTCATTCTTTTTATTTATTTTCTAACAAACATCCATTTAAAATCTGTCGGGTTTATTTTTTGGGCTTTGTACTATAGGACAAAATACTCCATATTTTATAATGGAATCTTGTTCTGCTTGAATCGCATCTTTCCACTTTTGGCCAATTTTGTCTTTTTCAACATTCAAGGATTGTTCATGGTTCAGTGTTACCCTTATTTTTTATCACCATTTTATTCTCATTTTTTGTTATATGAGATCTTCCCCGGACGGCCGTGAAGATCGGGAGTCAGAATCCATTACATCTTTCTAGGATGGGTGGCATGGAAGAACGCAGAGATAGGATAATCCCTAGGCATACTGGACAGATACATCACCGTGCCCTCAGCAGTAAACACCCAATCCTCCTTCTTGGGTTTGGTCTGGGATTGTTTGTCGATAACATCCCCAAATAAGAAACCAGGTTTCTTATACTCCGTCCCGTCTATGTAAGTCAGGGGCTCCCCGCTGATCATACTCAGCAGCATGCGTTCCCCCTGGGACGAGATAAGGGTTCCCCTTTCTTCAGGATAATTGGCTCCAGAAATGGGGAATGTCACATGGGACAAGTCCTTCAAATAGTTTGAGCTCAGCATCCCGGCAGTCGAGCCCATAACTTCAGCCAGAGGAGAGATCTGCAAGTCCACTACAAAATACAAGAGAACAAGTCAGTTTCTACACTAGACGATACACTCTTGTAGTTTACGCCAAAGATTATCAGTCTGAGCTTTTACACTAGATTGAAAAAAATTGAATTTTTTACGCCGATATTCATATTCAGCGCGTAAAACTCAAAGTTTGTAGTAAACGCCAAATCTCGACAGTATGAGTTTTTACGCCAGACTGCAAAAATTTAGGAATTTTCTTTTTTACGCTGACACATTAGGAATGTGCGCGCAATAATAAAACCTCTCCGTACATCATCTTCCTCAAAAGAGGCTCTCAGTACGAAAGAGGACCTTATGCGTGCACGTACAACGTGTGCGAATGATTTTGTTTTCTCCCAAAGTCTCTACCTATAATGTCCGGAGCATAGCTCGACGGCGGAGCGCTGCGTCCCGATCGAGGCTCATTCAGCCTAATGGGAGTTGCTCGCTCCTGAGCAGCAGAGCGAGAAGAGGAAGCGACCTTCTTTCCCTTTGAGGTGGTAGTCTGTTTTGGTGCCATGGCGATTCTAAGTTTTCAAGAAGGAGACGAAGAAGAAGGGTTCTTGGAAAGCAAGAGTTTTGTGAAGGCAGATAAAAGTTTTCTCTCTCCAGCCCTTGGACTATTTATAGAGTTTGGATAACTCTTCGAATCCCTAACCAAATCCGATATTTAATATTCTGTTATGATTTGGTACCACGTCAGCCTATCATTTAGGGAAGACGGACAGTCAACGGATTCAAAATTTTCGCGCAGAGCAGATCTACGATTTTACGCTAAGGAGTTTTTTACACTCAGAGGCTACAAATCTACGGTTTTACGCTCAGAGGCTATAAGTCTATGGATTTATGCCCGGATGCTTTTACGCTCGGTAGTTTTTACGCTCGAGAGGCTACAAACCTACGACTTTACGCTCAGAGGCTACAAATCTACGATTTCACGTTCAGAAACTTTTTACGCTCAGAGGCTACAAATCTACGATTCTACGCTCCAAAGCTACAGACAGCCAATTACAAGGGTTCCATACAGAAGAGGCCCATTTTTGGTTGCAAAATATTCCAAGTGCCTGAATATACAGGGTTCAACATTGAAGACGACTCTTCTTCTTGGGTCATTTGGAAGTTCATCCAAAGTCCAGTCAGAATACTTCACAAAAAGTTCAAGTATGGTTCAGTCGACAGAAATTTCTTGCCTTTTCAAAGGATTTTCGGGAAACTATTCTTGATGATGATGGTCTGAACAAGATTTCTTCGCATCAGAGAACTGACAGTTCAGAACTTTACGCAACTCCTCGTCTAAAACAGCTTGACAGTTTGGATCTTCAACTTAAATGCTAAAGAGTTTTTTACGCGTTTTCTGCTACGCGTAAAAGACGAGACGAGATAAGATATTATTTTATCAGAGTCAGCGTAAAACTATTCAGACATATCGAAGTTACACACTACTCAGACTTCCTCACAGCAAATATGGCAAATCATCAGATGCGTAAAAGAAGACAATTTTATTAATCATGATTACATATGATGGAAATCCAGTCTACAAAGGGTTTTTCATCTTCATGATTACATATGATGGAAATCCTTTTTCTACAAAGGGTTTCTCATTTTCATTTAAGATCACACCAAGAATATGTTTTGCCAGGTTCTCGTATTGGTGGAGATCTTTTTTTCGTCTTCTACAGCAGTTCATCGACTTCTACAGTCGATGAACAAGAAAATGATTAATGGCAGGAGAATACAGAACTGGGCTTGTATAAATTATTCAGAGCCCATCCTCCTTACGCCATGACAGGCATGCCCTAGATATTTTGTTGGGTGTCCAGACCCACCTAAATACTGGAAGACAGGGCCAAACTGCCTACCATCGTCCAGCGCCATGACGGAAGAAAATACAGCTTGCAAGCTGTGTGGTCGAATACGACCCTTCCTCTCTCCTGGACGAATCGCCATATGAAATTGCTGATCATCCCGAGCAAAGGAAGCTATGATATCCTTCCATGATCCATCGTTGTAGAGGATATTTGCTCGAAGACACCTCTTTTTACGGCCCCTTACATGCTGGAAGAACATGATCTTCTTCTTCCTCAAGTCAACCCGACGAAGCTCGGCAGCCATCTTTCTCTTTAAGGTGAAGGAAGTGTAGGAAAAACAGGTTAACCCATCCGCCTTTTTATAGGCAGAGGAGAATACACCGCATCCCAACAAACTCCTAAAAATACGTCGAGAAATCAGCCTCGTGGAATGAGTCAAACTTGACCGCTTCATGCTTCATTCAAAGTGTTTCAAATTACGAAAAATTTGAAAACTTTGAAGGGGGTATTGTAGAAGCATGAAAAATACGCTGGGGAATCTTGCGCGTAAAACCCTCGAGATGCAGAAAGCCCGCGTAAAACAGAGCTCCATCACTGGATGGCGTGAAACATAACTTCAAAGCCATTGGCGTACAGCAGAGCTTCAACGCTACTCAGCGTAAAACATAGCTATTGAACAACCCGCGTAATGCAGTGTTTCCAGACTACTTCGGCATAAAAAGGTTGCTACATCGCCATTTCGGCATAAAACCTATCTGCTTTTAATGCAGCGGGAAGTTGTACGAGGATCTCTTCGTATTCCTCGAATGAACCCGTCAGTTGAAGCAGTGAACCTGACTCCTGACAAAGAGTACTGCACGACGATCGAGATGACGGCTGCTATTATGATTCTGCACAGAGCCCTAGACTATCGTTTAGTGACACATAATCCTTGATATAAGACGTCGTTTACGTATCCAAGGGATACACTGCCTATTTTACATAGGCAGATATAAGCTTTTACGCTCAGGAAGAGACGAAACTAACCGCCACGTCAAAAGCTATTCTTCGTACAGAGCTCGAGGCACGTCTCTGCAATTAATGCGCAAGATGGGGGTAGATCTCTGCATTTAATGCACGAGATTTGGTTCTATTTTCAAAGACTGGGTGAGCTATAATTAGGACTAATATGTCCACATCACCATCCCCGCATATTACGCCAATCAGGCTATTTTCAGCTATAGGAGCACGTTGTACGCTACCTCCTTGAAATACGCCGACCTGGCTATTTTTCAACTATAAGAGTACGCCATATGCTATTTCCTTGAATTACGCCAACTTGGGCTATATTTGAGCATCAAGCTTTACACAGGACTTGGCTTCTACGCCAACATGACAGCTACTTGGCTTTTATGCCAATATGACAGTTATTCGGCTTATTCGCCAACTTGACTACTACTCGGCTTCTACGCCTACTTGGCTTTTACGCCATTAGAGTAGTTACTTGGCTTTTACGCCATCAGAGCAGTTATTTGGCTTTTACACCAACGAGACAGTTATTTGGCTTTTATGCCAACCATCTCTACGCGAGGGGCAATTATCTACGTGGCTTGCATGCCGTGATCTTCGATAAGTGATTATACGCATTACCCCGTAATGGGACACGCGTCACACGCCAATACATGAGATCATTTATACGTGGGTAGCAGTTATTATAATCGCCGCGTAAAAGGTGCAGCTCTCTCCGCTATTCGGTTTCTACGCCGACGGTAGCTGAACCCTATAAATAGAGGCCTCCGTCCACAGAGGTCCAAGGTCGGAAGCTGAGTGGAAGAACAACAAAGGTCAAGGTCAAGAGAGCACATAGAGAGAGCTTTGGCAACGATAGTTCAACCCCTCCAGCAGTCTTTGAAGCTTCTTGTTTCGTCTTCTACAGCACTTCTTTGTCATCGTGTGGTCCAAGGAACAAAGTGATCGACCGCAGATCAGACTCCTATAGCAATATTTTCCCAGAATCAAATTTTTGTACTTAACATCCTCATATAGGATTAATTGTACCTCTTTTTCTTGTTTGTAAACCAAAGAAAGGGTTTCGTATAAACCTAGTTTCATTTCTTTCATTTATTATCGAACACAACTAGCATGGTGCCTACTCAACCATACATCCGAGTAAAATATGGTAGCTCAAAAGTGGCATTATGAGTAAGAACGCACTCAACTCCCAGCCACCTAGTATAACTCTTCGATCCTTGTAAACATCACTGACCAGGATAATGCCACCAAAAGTCATGATCTTGCAAGTCCTAGCCAAAGGTTCAGACTCTAAATGATGCTTTAGAGCAAAAGATATAGATACAAAACTATGGAAAGCACCGAAATTAAATAAAGCATAACTCTCCGACTGGCTCCTCCTCCTCAAATGTCATGACAAAATTTTGACCACGCAGTGCACCTCTCTGCTGCTGCTAGATGGACCACTGCTACTTGGTCGGTAAAGGAGGTCACCTCTGCTATCCCACATGTGGCCTCGCTGGTGCTCTTTGTGCCGGTGTTGCTTCCTGGCCCGCCTGAAGTGGAGCCACTAGACACTCCGTCAACTGGTGGCCTGGCTCCCCATAATAGAGATATACTCCAAGCCACTTCCTGTAAACCTCTCGTGTATATCCAATCTTCCCACAGTGAGTGCACTGTGGGACCTGCAGTACAGTACTCGCGGCCTGCTGTGCTGGTCTCGGGGCCTGGTATGCCTGCTGTGTTTGTGGTATTAAACGAAAAGAATGAAATTGTATTTCAATGACGGAGTTTATGCGAAACCCGCGCCCTTCTGTTTACAAACAAACTTGTACAATATAATCCTATACGAGGATGTGGGAGTACAATTTATTTAATCTGGGTATAAATTGCTATAGGTGTCTGATCTGCGGTCGATCACTTTAGCCCTTGGACCACACGATGTTGAAGAAGTGCCGTGGAAGACAGGTAGCAGCTTCGAAGGTTGCAGAAGAGGTTGGACGCACGAGGCCAAGGTCGTCGATCCCTGCTCTTTGCCTGCTCTCCGGGCTCTCTCCCTCTCTCTCTCTCTCCTTGGACGATAATTCTCTCCTGGATGATAATTCTTTTTTTTCTCCCTCCTTCTTCCCCATTGATAGGGGTCTCTATTTATAGAGTTTTGGTGACAGTGACCACTCCGTCGGTGTAAAAACCAAGGAGTGGGAAGTACAACACCCTTTTACACAACGGTTAAAGTAACCAATGCCTGCGTATGGATGATCTTTTGAATGAGCGTATGACGCGGGTCCAACTAAGGGAACACAACGCGTACTATTGCTACGAAGATCACGGCGTAAGAGCCACGCAGGTAGGTATCCCGTATGTAGAAATGGTTGGCGTAGAAGCCAAATGACTGTCACCCTGGCACAGAGGCCAGATAGGCATAGAAGCCGAATAGGCGTAGAAGCCGGATAGGCGTAGAAGCCGGATAGGCATAGAAGCCGGAGAGGCATTGAAGCCGGATAGGCATAGAAGCCGGAGAGGCGTTGAAGCCGGATAGGCGTAGGAGCCGGAGAGGCGTTGAAGCCGGATAGGCGTAGGAGCCGGAGAGGCGTTGAAGCCGGAGAGGCGTTGAGAGCCGAAGGGGCACAGGTCTTGAATGGGCGTAGAAGCCGCTGCGTACCGTGCCCGAGTGCTGACGGGGACGTCTTAGCCGGAATCACGGCTTTCGAAGATGTAATCAAATTTTCTACAGAGATTTGCCATCATCCTGTGCATTAAATACGAAGACGTGTTTCGAAGGTCTGCAGCCCTTCTGTGCATCCGTTGCAGAGATGTGCCTTGACTGAACCTGTCACCGCTCCGTGCAATTAGACGTAGAGACGTGCCTCGAGCCCCGTACGATGTGCAGCTTTTGACGTGGCAGGCGGTTTGTCTACTGCGGAGCGTAAACCGGCTTATGCCTGCCTGTGTAAAATAATATAGCGTATCCCTATGTGCGAAAAAGAGCGGTTTATGCTGAGGGGACGTCAGTAAACGACGGTTCGGTGGTATCTTAACCCAATCCTCTGCATTAAATGCAGGGATCCGCCATCATACTGTGGTGTGTGTCCCGAGGGGTCTGTGCCTGTTTCCAGCCGTCGTCTGGGTCGCCGTGCAGCACTTTTTATTAGGAGTCAGAGGCCAGGTTCACTGCGTGACTTGACAGGTTCATTTCGGGGAAGACGAAGCATTCCTCGTACGCTATTTTAATGCTGCTTTGAGAGCGGCTGAGTTTTTACGCCCTGGAGGCGATGGGGGGGGTCCCGTCTACGCCGAAGCGGTTTTGGACGCGCTGCACCCTTGAGCTCTTACGCCTGATGGCACTGAAGGCCTTTGTTTGCGCTGCTCTGTATCAATACGCCGCGTAGCTTTTGCCAGCGTATTTTTCATGCTTCTACAAGACCCCCTTCAAAGCTTTTAAAATCTTTTGGAATTTGAAACGCTTTGAATGAAGCATGAATGGCCCCTCGTGACTCGAAATATTTCTGAATGGAGCGTTGAAACGGTCGGTGCGGCCTTTATGGCAGATTTATTGGGGACCGCTGTGATCTCTTTTGCCTATAAAAAGGCGGGGGGGTTAACCTGTTTCCCCATATTCCCATCACCATGCTAAAATGATCGCCGGAGTTCGTCGGATCGATCTGAGGAAGAAGGAGATCATGTTCTTCCAGCATGTTGGGAGCCAAAAAAGACGGCGTCTTCGAGCAAGTGTCCACTGCAGCGATGGATCATGGAAGGATATCTTAGCCTCCCTTGCTCGAGATAATTAGCAACTTTGTATGGCGCTGCGTCTGGCGAGAGGAACGGTCGATCTTGACCGTGCTGCCTATAACTGGCGCCTTCTCCTCTTACCTCCGGTGACGAGAGTCAGACAGACTCGTGCTGTCCCGGTTTGAGCGGTGCACGGAGTAGGGGATCTGCAAAATCTATGCAAGCCCCAACTCTGTCGTGTCCGCCGGTGATCATCTTCTTAGAAGAAGAGGAAGACCTTCACCGACGTGAGAACCTGTCAGAACAGCCTCTCGGTGCGATCTTCAGACGACGAGGGAGTCTTTTGTAGACGGAGTTTCCCTCATATGTAATCATGAAAAGTAGAGAAAAAACCCCTGTAGACAGGGTTTCCCTCATATGTAATCATGATTTTAATCTTCAATAAAGTCATCTTTTCTTCATATGATCACTTGCCATACGTTGCTGTGAAGTCTGAATGTGTGCAGCTTCGACACGTCTGATACTTTACGCGACCCTGTATAAAGAGCACTAGGTTCTGTCCTGTTCTTTACGTGCAGCGGATAGTGCATAGAGCGCTGCTTTAGCATTTTGAACACTTAGAACTGTCCTGTTGCTAGGGCTAAGGAACCGCGTAGAGTTCTGAACTGCTGCTTCTGATGAGCAGAACTTTGTTCAGTCTTCGTCTTCAAGAATGATCTCTCGGAACTCCCTTGAAACAGGATCGAGGATTCTGGCTGAGCTTTGTCATCTTTGACAAACGAGATGTTCAGACTGGAGTCCGGATGAACCTCCAATTTTGGGACCCGAAAAGAGTAATTTCTTAATGGTTGTACTCTGTCCGTTTCGGGTACTTGGGGTCAAGAACGAGTATCTTCTGTGTGAACTCTTTGCACTTGACCGGGTCGGGGACTGTTTTGGATAAGCGGAAAGTCGCGGAGTGCGAAATCCTCAGCCAGTAGCGTCTGGGCGTAAAACACCGTTGAGCGCGAAGTCGTAGACTTGTGGTTCTTGAGCGTGAAGTCGTAGGTTTGTCGCCTCTCGAGCGTAAAAGCTACCGAGCACAAAGGCATCCGGGCGAGAAAAACCATAGACTTATAGCTGCTTGAACGTAAAGCCGTAGAATCGTTGCTGTTGAGTGTAGAAAGCTCCTTTAGCGTAGGACTTGTGGATCTGTAGCTCCTGAAAAGAGAATTTCTTCGAGCGTGAAGTTCTGCGGATCTGTTGCTTCTGAGCGTAAACTGAGCGCCACCGAGCGTGAGATCATCGATTTGGTATCTGCTGAGCGTAAAGCCGTAGGTTTGTCGCCTCTCGAGCGTAAAAGCTACCGAGCACAAAGGCATCCGGGCGAGAAAAACCATAGACTTGTAGCTTGCGAGCGTAAAATCGTAGATCTGTTGCTGTCGAGCGTAGAAAGCTCCTTTAGCGTAGAACTGCTGAACTGTCTTGCGCGAAGAATTTTTCGAATTCGCTGACTGTCCGTCTTTCGAGGGTAGTGGTTTGACGTAGCACCCAATCATATCCGACTATTAATGCGAGACTTGGTTAGGGTCTCGAGGAGTCCGTCCGAGGATTCGAGGAGTCGATCCGGACTCTATATACATCCCAAGCTTTGGAGAGAGAAACTTTTCATCCGTCTTCTGCGAACGAGAGTTCTTGATTGTTTGAGCTTTTCTCCTTTATTCCTTCTCTGAGCACTTCGAGCTTTCAGAAATGGCGACGAAACAAACCTCCTCCGCTAAGGGAAAGAGCATAGGTTCTTCTTCTTCTCCCACTGCCCCAGCGAGGGAGTCTTCGGTCGGGCAAGGTGGACTTCCTTCCGGAAGTATCCCGCCGACGGGCAGCGCACCCGGTCTGAGAGGTAGATCCTTTGGGGTGACAAGAATAACGAAAATCCTTCGCACACGTTGAACGTGACCGCGCTAGGTCACCTTCTGTGCTGATAGCCTCTTCTGAGGAAGATGATGCACGGAGGCGTTTTCATCTTTTACGCCCACATTTCTCGTGTGCTAGCGTAAAGGCGCCATATTTTCGTAGTTCCGAGCGTAAAAGCTCTGGCTACCGAAAACTGGCGTATGTCGTAAAATAAGCATTTTACGTTTGCGGAGGGGACTCCCGGCGTATAATAACCGAATTCGTACAATCCTGGCGTAGAGCACAGTTTGTCGTTTCTTTGGTTTTGTATGTTTGTGCAAGATTTTTGTAATGACATACTTTTTTTGCACCTTTGTAGTTAACCTGGGTGAGTCTCCGCTGACCGAGGTGATGGGTTCCTCCGCCGGGATGCTGCACTCGAACTACCTCGAGGACTTGTCCCACGTGGCATTTCCCCTCTCCGGATCCCAGTATCCTGAGGGAAGGGGATTTTTGTTGGCGGCTCAGGGCGAGCGGGCACTGCTGAGTATGATCAATGGGGAGCCCCTGACGTATGTAGACGGAGAGCGGTACGTAAAGCCGGCTTTCCTTTTCGGTGACATGATCGACAAGCGGTCCCAGACGAAGCCTAAGAGGGAACCTTGGGTCTTTGCTGTCGAGAGCTTGGTTCTGTACCTGCCGACGATGTCGAGGGATTATCCCATCTCGGCTTTCTTCCATGCCACTCATCCCAGAAAGATGTCGTGGACGTTGACTCCCGATGTTCATGGCAAGCCGAGGAAGATCTTTCATCAGAAAGGAGCTGACAAGGGATCGTTTGTCAGTCGTCCTTCTTGTCACGACCCGCACCCGAAAAATCGGGCATGAGTCGTGGGTACGTCCAGCCTACGCCGCAGCATCGGCGGTAGAACGCTGTCTAGGTCAACTAACTAAATAATAATCTCACACAAAAATCGGGCATGACCTCTCCAAAAGGAGGGCAACCACATAAATATATAAACCTGTCAAGATCTCAACTCCAAACGGAGGAGCAAATATCACAATGATAATCAAGTACTCAATCACGAATCTAAGCACGATAAGATAACACAGGGATCTAACAACTATAAAGTCTAACCAACAACAACTACAACATCAAATAATAATACAACAATATCCAAAATAATATACAAACAAGGTCTCAATCTATAACCGGAGACAAATTCGGTGCTAAAAGCTAATAAAAACAACAACAAAGTCCCAGTGATCCCGGCTACCAACTCGAAAATCACCCATAAACTAGAGGGTCCCTGTCTGCACCATCGACAGGCTCAGGTCCATAGAACGTCGGACACCAATCCTCCGGATACTCTAGAAAAATATGGGCAGTCAGGACTGGAGCAAGTACATCTCTAACAGCAGTTCCATTTAAATGATAAAAACTATAAAACAGTTATAGCAAGTAGCAAGAAGAAAGAAGTAAGTATGAAACAGGAAATAAACATGTATCACTGGTGCATAAAGGTAAAGATGCAGGAATATCAGAAACAAGATAGTAGTAACTGTAAGATACAAGAATCTAAGCTAAGATCAAGTCCGTGCACATGAACGTGTAGTGAGTCCAGCATGAAAAATATGTAGTGAGTCAAGTCCAGAAACATGTAAGTGAGACAAGTCAAGAAATGCATGAGAGTCCAGACTATAAAGAATGAACTCGGTGTCTTTGAAATACTTGTTTCGACATGTAAACGGCTAGGGGTAAGTACGGCTCACCGCGCACTGGGTGCGCGGCTGCTATCATTCCAGATTAGACCAGAGGGAGTGATGCCTGATGATGCCAGATAGGAATGTTTACATGTCTACTCGAGTATTTCCCCGCTCCGACTAATACAAGTGGATCCAAGACCCGACACGCAAATCAAGATGAGTCCAGCCTGAACATGAGTGATGCCTGTAGTGATGCCTGTAGGTGATGCCAGTAGTGATTCCAGAATAGAGGCCAGAAACATGAAATGTACGTGTCGCAAGTAAATGAATCCAGAAATATCAGTCAGTGTCCTGTGTGGTGCCAGAATAATCAGATGATACTATACTAGAAGCTGAATCATAATAAATATCAGATAATGAAAACTATCAGAGAATGTACTCGCCTGACGCCCTGAGCAACTGGCGATCCGAACCGGTGTCGCAAGGACCTAATACGAAAAGCAAGGTTAAACAGGGTTCTAATGAGTTAAACAGATATAAAATAACTAAAAATAGGCTTCTAGGGTCGTTCTAGGTCAAACGGGTCAAACCGGTGAAATCTGGGTCAAAAAGTCAACTCTGGGTCCAAAAAGTCAACTCTGGGTCAAAACTAGGTCAAAAGTTGACTTTGGCGGTCAACCGAGTCAACTACGGTCAAGTCTGGGTCAAACTAGGGTGCTCCTGAAATTCTAGGTCAAACCGAGCTCATTAAGCTACTAAACTCACAAACTCACCTCCTTGAGATACCGGGATACCCTTGGTATCCGATACCTCAACCTACGCTATATACCCCGCCTATACCCTCTAAAACCTATGCTAGCACGCGTAAATATATACACATAAGCATATAAAAATCACTCCAATACAATTCCTAGGCTATTGCTCAATTACCCCGCTCGAAACCCAATACCTTGGTTATCTTAAGATATTGAAATACCTTGGTATCTCAAGGTATTGAGGTTTCGCTCTAAAACCCCTCTAACTAGCTATCTAGCTACTAATTATGCACCTAGTTATTAGTCTAGGCTAGGTAGTAGAGATATCTACCATATTTATATATGTCTAAGTAGGTATCTACCTATATATATATATATATCCACACATATATACATTTACCCATTTACCTTATCTATACACACATATATATATATATATATATATTACCTTACCTTACCCAACTCATAAATATCTATGTATAACTATCTAGATATCTATAGATATGTATATAACTATATGTATATACATCTATATCCTAGATAGACATAACTATCTATCTACCTATCTATTATCAACCTATCTAGTTATCTATCTATCTATCTAACTAGATATCTAATATCTAGTATTTACCTACCTAACTATCTATCAAATTATCTATCTATTTACCTATCTATATATTTAATTATCTATCTATCAAACTACCTACTTACCTATCAATCTATCTATTAATCTAGCTATCTATATCTATCAATCTATCCATTTACTAACTATCAATCCATCTATCTAGCTATCTATTTATCTAGATCTAGATACTAATATCTATCTAGATCTAGATACTAATATCTATCTAGTTACCTATCTATTAACCTATCTATCTAACATATTCAATACCTATCTATCTATCAATATATATATATATCAATCCCCCTTTCCCTCGCATTGCTGCTGCCTGCTCTTGCCTGTGCTTGCTGCTGCTGCTAGCTCACCTGGCTGCTGCTGCTGCTATGCCTTTGCTGCTGCTGCTGCTGCATAATGTTGCTGTTGCTGCTGTGCTATGCTACTGCTGCTGCTGATTTTGCTGCTGCTGCTCCCTGTTTCAGCTGGGCACCCCCCCTCTCATCTCACATACACACACACACACCCCTATATGTATATACATATATATATATACATATATATACATATATATATATAACTAGATATCTATATATATATATATACCTCTCTACACACTCTAACACACACACTAGCACACACACACGCACTAATACACACACACATACTCATAACACTATCAACACACACACATAAGCACACACACATATATCTATACATATATAAACACACATCTATATATATATACACACACACATAAACATATATATATCTATATATATATATATCTATCCTCACTCACACACACTCACTCTCACACACCCTCACACACACACTCTCACACACACTAGCACACTCTCTCACAAACACACAACCTCACACACAAACCCTCATACATATATATACAAATATATATACATATATACACACAACTCAAACTCATATATATATATATATAGGCACTCACTCACACTCACACACACTCACCTACGCACTAGCACACACTCACACAAGCACTCACTAACACACTCACCTACACACTCACACAAGCACTCCCTAACACGCTCACAAACACATAACCACACATATATATATATAAATATATATATAAAAATACACACACAATATATATATACACATATATATAAACAAACACAACACAACGCACACCACGCCCACAACGCCCACCAACGCACGCCCAACGACCCCGACACGCCCAAACACCTAAAAATATATATAATATAACTCGAAAACTCTAGCACACACTCCCCGATACTAACCCAACGCGCGCACAAGCCCGAAACGAGGAAACCAAGTCGAAATGGCCGTTCGGTCATTTCGACGAACACGTGGTGCGCGGCTCGGAAAACCTCCTGAAACGCACACCAAACGAACTCGGAATCGGCCCAAAATTTACCCACGTGCTCTACACGATGTCTAGATCCTAGAAAATGCGCTCCCGCGTCGATTCTAGGTCCGTGGCGGAAACGCACACGCACTTAGAATCGGCGACGACGAAAAGCCCCAATTTCGCCCGAAACGCCCGTTTCTCTGCGACACGACTTCCCGTGTCCAAACGGAGACACACTCTCACCCTCACGACACCCGACAACGTCAACCTAGGTCCATCTAACCTAGGGCATCACCCAAAATTGGGCCAAATTCGGATTTTACCCGAAATTGACACAAAACCTAGTGTTAAAGTCTCTAAACCCAACCAAACTAGTTCCAACTTCCTCCCACGGGTAGCCTAAGGGTCTAGGAAGGTTCTAAAATATTAATTACACTATATAAAAATAATTACAAGGGGGAAAATCAGGGTTTACCTCTTGGGAGTTGGAATTCCAAGCCAAAATCTCCAAAAATGCTCTAAATCCTCCAATCCAAGCTTCCAAGCCTCAAATCCAAGCTCCAACACCAAATCTAGGCTCTACCCACCTAGGTTAGGGAAAAATGAAAGGTTAGGGTTAGCAACCATGGAGAATAGAAGAAGAAAGAAGAGGAAAAGGATGCTTACTTGAAGTTGGGAGGAAGAAATAAGAAGAAAGAGTGGAGAGGAAGAAGAAGTAGTGAAGAAGAAGGAATGGGGGGGAAATGGCTGCTGTTATGCACGGGAATGGGGCTGGTTTGGTCGGCCACAAACCTAATAAAGGGTTCACTAATTCTCCAAATGCCCAAAATGCCCCTACATGACTTGGTTTCGGGTTCCGGGTTCCAAAAGCACTCAAACTAGTTCCAAATCTCTCCAACTAACTTCCTAAAACTAAAATAAATATTCTAAGCCCCAAAATAATTCTCATAAGGGTGTGGGCTGGGTCGGACATGGGTCCACTAGGGTCTGACATGGGTCCAGGCTAGCCAAAATCCTAAAACAATCAATAAAAAATATAATACAATCAATAATTAATTATAAATACAATTAATTATAAATAATCCACAATTAACTAAATTAAAAAAAAAAAATACCCGGCTCTGGAAATGGGGTGGTGACACTTCTGGTCCTGTGACGTCGTTCCGGGGATTGTACCCGGGTGGCGTCCCGAGCGAAGACAGCTCTGTGATCCAGCCGGTCCAACTGTCGACTTTCTGCAACAGCTTCATGGGACGAGGTGGGGTGTACCCCAAGGAGAATCCTCGGTGTAATGGGTGGGTCACCCCAGCAAACCTCCGATGGACCAGCCTAGTTAACTGGGCCTTGAAGCGCTTTCGGCAAGAGCTAGAGGGCATTGGGCTGTATGCCGCTGTGAGCGCGACGAGCGTCGGGTTGCCTCCCAACCCTAATTTGTTCTTGGCACTGATGGAGCGATACATTTCGCTCACTGGGACCTTTGCCACTCCACCGGGAGAGTTGGGATTGGCCCTTCATGAGATGGCGGTTGTCTCGAGGCTGCCGATGGGGGATACCCCGTATGAAGAGTATGTTCCCACCAACCGGGAGTTGGGGGATTCAGACCCTCGGGTGGCGGATGTGTATCAGGAGCTGATGTGCCAATATCTCGCCTGCACCACTTTTTACAACGAGCCCTCTGGTTTGGCCCACACTACCAAGTGGATGTCCTACCTTTTCTTCCACCGAGCTAGAGCTGCCAGGTTGGAGAAAGTTTCGGGGGGCAAGAATGAGCCCGTGAACTGTTTGGGCGTGCTTAGTGCCCAGGTCGTGGATGGCCTTATGGAGGAGGCCAAAGCTTCGGACCAGATCCTCGTTGAGAGGGTAGGAAAGTACCCCGAAGGTACTACGGCCCGTAGTTACCTGAGGCGCTGTCGCGGGTCTCTATCCAAGGAAGCCCAGCTGGCTGGTTTCCTCTCGTTATGGCTGCGTCGAGTAGTAGTGCCTGGTACTGCGTCCGCGGACCGCATTCACCGGAACATCTTGTGGCCGGCAGTGCGCCTGGTGTCCGGGGCAAGACTGGGCTTGCTTCCTGCCATGGTGTGCCGCATACAGGCGGACTTGAGAGCTCTGACCGATGGGTTGCTTGCTGATGAAGCCCGGCGTGAGAGTTTTCCCAGGGTGGAATTACCATACCTGTATCTGATGGGTTGGTTAATTCTCCACAATCCCCGGGTGATGTCTCCTGGCTCTGGTAGCAGCTCAGGGGGAAATTTCTTGTTGAACTACAAGGATTCTCCCTGGAACGTGGACACCGTCCTAGATTGTCGGCTGGCATTGAACCTCAGCCATGGCTGGAAGCTCCTCTGTACTCTCCCTCCCGTAGATCGCCATCAATTAGGGATGAGGCTTGAAGACTCGGGTAGAGAGAAGACCGATCATTCTCCGGAGGCTTTTAATTGGCTGGTCTGCATTAGACCCTCCCATCTCCTGTACAGGAGTGAAGACCATTGCTTCTTCGAGCCTTATTTGCCTAGTCGGTTCGCCAGGCAATTTGGGTACGGCCAGCTGCACGTGGGCAATGCCGTCACCAGCTTCAGGTCCAGAGGCGGGCTCATTGATGGAGCCAGAGGATGGCGGTATTTCACCATGGGTTGCACTGGAGCAGCCTTCGTCGTGCCGGATGTCACCCCCTCTACGGAGCTGCGCATCCTTCATTCTTACGCCCAGTTTTACGTGGCGATCAACACCTTCCACCGCGATTTCGACATACGCGGAAGTCTTAGGGTGTCCTCTCCCATTGCCGGGGGAGGAGTTGAAGTTCCCTCGGTTTCTCCCGATGAGGGTGAGGAGTTTGATACCCCGGATGAACCCCTGGAGTCGATGCCGGGGTGTGAAGTGCCTCCGCCTGCGGGGGCTTTGGTAGTTCCTCAGAAGCGAAGGGCGCCTGCTCCTAAGGAGGCTTCTGTTCGTAAGAGGAGGAAGGAGACAGTTGCTCGTCCTTTCCGTATTCTTGGTGTTGAAGCTACCGGGAGTGGGCCTACATCTCTACATGTCGGGGATGAGTCTTTGGCTGGAGGTTCCTCGCTTTTTAGAGAGGGACCCTCTATGGTTTCGGTTGGCGGCGCCGGAGGATCTTCGCTAGGGGTCGCTGCTGTGGCTACTGCTCCGGGTAGTGGAACGAGATCGCCTAGGTGGCCATGGCAGATGGGAGGATCCTTCCCTGGACCCGCAACGGATAAAGCTCCTGCTGTGCCTAGCGAGATTCCAGTTGACGAACCCCGACCGCGTCTTGGTGGAGACTTGGAGGAATTGCAGGCGATGTCAGTTGGTCCACCTCCTTCCCCAGGTATGATAGTTCGCATTGCGTCCTTAGAGCGAGGTTTAGCTGCCTCGGCTGCAGATGCGCCATATATACCATTGGCCCCGGGTAAATGTCATTTTCATGTCTCCTTTTAGAAAGGTTACCGTTGTACTGATGTCGACTTTCCGGTTCTTTCTTCTCAGGGGATGGAGCCCACGGGGAGTGTAGTGTTGAGCCGCCTTCCGGCTCTGCTCCGACCCCTGGTGGTGATACGGAGGCACCTGATCCTGAGGAGGAAACACCTTCGGGGGCTAGCTCGCCCGGAGTGGTTTCGTCGCCTCGAGAGGAGGATGAGCCTGTCACCGTGACCTTGCCTTCGGCCGCACCAATCGTCGAGGCGGCAGCTGTGGCTACCTCGTCTGCAATCGTCTCTGGTGGGGGGCTCGCTGATATTGCGGTCTCTCCTGGCGTTCAGTCGGGTTTAGTTGCGCTGACTGAGCAACATACCAGCCTCTTTTATACCAGTTTGGGAGCGATGATATCAATGGTGTTGGCGAAGAGTCTGGATTTCGAGCGCCTGAAGAGAACTGCCCAGTTCTCGATCGGGGTTGTCAGGGAGTTCGGCGATTCCGGGGGAGCCGATGCCCTGGAGGCGATGGTTAATGGTTTAGAACAACCCATTAACGAGTATTTGCGGTTGGCTCAGGGCAGTCTTGATGCTAAGGCCCAGACCAGATACGGTCTTATGACTGCGCATCTTGCCAAACGGATGGAAGACCTGAAGGAACTCCTTCGAACTCGCCAGCTGAAGGCGATTCAGAGGAAAGCCGCCGTGGATGAGATCCTCGCCCTCCAGACAACGTGCCAATCCGAGCACGAGGGGAATGTAGCGAGGATTCACAGGTTGAGGGAGAAACTCGCTCAGGCAGAAGAGTGGGCTTCCCAGTCGTTGGCAGGCTTGGATGTGGTGGCCGGTCGACTGAGCACAGCGCGGCAGGATCTGGATCGCGCGGAAGGTGCCTGTGCAGGCGTGCGTCGGACGATAGCCGAGCTGTCCCATTCGAGTGACAACGAGGCACTGCTGGAGCGGGCCCGTGCTGATGCTCTGGCCATTAGGGACGAGAGGATGGCCGTGCTAGCGCGGCAGATCCGTGACATGACTGCTCCGCAGCAATGATGTACTCTCTCTTTTTTTTTGCTTTCCCAGATGTAATTTTGTTTTTTCTTTGGGAATAAAAAGAGACTTTTTCCTAACTTTGGACCCATCATTTCGGAATGTAAATGACAGTTTAGGGCGAGAGTGGTATCAGAGGTAGTATGGACGTGATAAACTCTCGGTAAACTTCATCAGGGCATGTCTATCCAGAGGTCATACGGACATGATAGAGCGTGCTTTGGCCAAGTTTTTTTTGTAGGTAAAGTACTATCAGAGGTGAAATAGACGTGATAGGCTTTACTAGAGTTTACAGCTCAGAGGTAATATGGACATAGCTGTTTTGTGGGCTTATTACTTGTTGCGCACCTAGGTGCAAGTAAATAGGTTTGAGGACAAGCCCTGCTAGAGGTAATATGGACGTAGCAGATTTTGTGGACCTAACACCACTGGCGTACTTAGATTTAGTACGGGTGTTAGTTGAAGTGACGATCGATATCAGAGGTGATAATCGATGGTCAGAATCTTGGAAAGCCTGTTCAGAGGTGATATGGACATGGCAGATTCTCCAAGAAAATACAGTTCAGAGGTTATATGGACATGACTGATTTGTGGGCCTATTGTTTTTTGTGCACCTAGGTGCAAGTAATAGGTTTGAGGACAAGCCCTGCTAGAGGTAATATGGACGTAGCAGATTTTGTGGACCTAACACCACTGGTGTACTTAGATTTAGTACGGGTGTTAGTTTGAAGTGACGATCGATATCAGAGGTGATAATCGATGGTCAGAATCTTGGAAAGCCTGTTCAGAGGTGATATGGACATGGCAGGTTCTCCAAGGAAATACAGTTCAGAGGTGATATGGACATGACTGATTTGTGGGCCTATTGCTTTTTGCGCACCTAGGTGCAAGTAATAGGTTTGAGGACAAGCCCTGCTAGAGGTAATATGGACGTAGCAGATTTTGTGGACCTAACACCACTGGCGTACTTAGATTTAGTACGGGTGTTAGTTTGAAGTGACGATCGATATCAGAGGTGATAATCGATGGTCAGAATCTTGGAAAGCCTGTTCAGAGGTGATATGGACATGGCAGATTCTCCAAGAAAATACAGTTCAGAGGTGATATGGACATGACTGATTTGTGGGCCTATACTAGTTTCTTCTTTGAAGTAGCTTCGTCGGATTACGAGAATCTCGCCGTATTCCTCCTGAGTGGAGGAGATTAGGCGTAGTACTTCTTCAGGAATTTGCCGTTGATAGGAGCCATTAATAGGTCTCCATTGGGCTGGGCTAGTCTGTAGGCTCCGTTCGAGAATGTTGTCTCGATCACATAAGGGCCTTCCCACTTGGGCTGGAATTTGCCTTTACTCCTGTGAGTAAGAATCATCGGCCTTCTTACGGCTAAAACTAGCTCGCCGACTTTGAACACTCTTTCCTTTACTTTACGATTAAAAGCTCTGAAAATGCGTGCTTGGTAGAGCGCGATGCGCTGTTGAGCTTGGAGGCGTTTCTCGTCTAATCCTTCTAGCTCCTGAAGCCTTAACAGGTCATTCTTTTCTTGAGTCAGCTCGTTAGCCACGGCTATCCTGAGCGACGGGATCTGGATTTCAATGGGAAGAACTGCCTCGCTCCCGTATACCAGTGAGAATGGGGTACGGCCTGTCGGCGTTCGTACCGTTATGCGGTATGCCCAGAGACATTCGCCCAACTTTTCGTTCCAATCTCTTTTGTTTGAAGAGACGAACTTCTTCAAGAGTTTGATAATAGTTTTGTTGAAAGCTTCCGCCAAACCATTAGCAGCTGGATAGTATGCCGTAGAGGCAATATTGTGTATTCGATTTTTATCGCAAAATCGATGAAACGCTTGGCTGATGAACTGGGGCCCGTTGTCATGGATTATCCTTCGGGGGACCCCGAAGCGATAAATAACGTGATGCTTGATGAAGCTGATCACATTAGACGCCTTTACCTCAGCAAGAGGGATTGCCTCTGCCCATTTGGAGAAGTAGTCCGTGATGGCCAGTATGAACTGGTGACCTCGGGAAGAAGACGGGTGAATAGGACCAATGATGTCCATACCCCATGCTTCGAAAGGTCAGGATGCAACTGTAGGATGCAGATGCTCAGATGGTCGGTGTATGAAGTCCGCGTGAATCTGACAGGCTCTGTATTGTCTTGCATACCGTATCGCATCTGTGATCATAGTAGGCCAATAATAGCCCATTCTTCTGATGCGATCCTGTAGCTTAGGACCGGGTTGGTGTGCTCCGTATACGTCGTCGTGAGCTTCCCGGATAATCTGTTGTGCTTCGTCGTTAGACAGACATCTTAACAGTAATCCGTCGTAGGTCCGGCGATATAGGCATTGTGCAGATGCATCGTAATAGAAGCGTAATGATCGTCGCTTGATGGACACTGCTCCTTTGGGGTCCTCCGGCAAGATTCCGTATGCGACGAAATCTATGAAGGGACTTCTTCAGTCTTTTCCGGGAAGATCTGTGTTCACAGCATGGCTGCGTCCTATGTGAAGGTTGTTCTTCGCACAGAATAAGTCTCTGTTAAGAAGGATTACCGAATCCTGCCTTCTTATAGGAGTGGCTAAGTCTGCAGCTAGACTGGCCAGGGCATCGACTTCCAGGTTCTGAGACCGAGGTACATGCTCCAGGAAGAATCCTTTGAAGGTCATGGCTATCTCGACCGTTGCTTGGTGGTAGGGGATAAGGTCTGGATTCCGGACTTCATATATCCCTCTGACTTGATTGACGATAAGCAGAGAGTCACCGAAAGCTTCCAGGGATTCGACCCCCAGCTCTTTGGCGGCTCGGAGCCTGATTAACAGAGCGTTGTATTCTGCCACATTGTTGGAGCAGGGCTCGCTAAGAGAATATGCTCGGTAGATGACGAGCTGATCAGGAGTGACCAGGACGACTCCTACTCCTGAGACGATGTTTCCCTTGGGACCGGTTCTGGAGGCCCCATCCCCAGCAGAGTCGCCATCTTGTTTGTGGTATTAAACGAAAGGAATGAAATTGTATTTCAATGACGGGGTTTATGCGAAACCCGCGCCCTTCTGTTTACAAACAAACTTGTACAATGTAATCCTATACGAGGATGTGGGAGTACAATTTATTTAATCTGGGTATAAATTGCTATAGGTGTCTGATCTGTGGTCGATCACTTTAGCCCTTGGACCACACGATGTTGAAGAAGTGCCGTGGAAGACAGGTAGCAGCTTCGAAGGTTGCAGAAGAGGTTGGACGCACGAGGCCAAGGTCGTCGATCCCTGCTCTTTGGTATTAAACGAAATGAATGAAATTGTATTTCAATGACGGGGTTTATGCGAAACCCGCGCCCTTCTGTTTACAAACAAACTTGTACAATGTAATCCTATACGAGGATGTGGGAGTACAATTTATTTAATCTGGGTATAAATTGCTATAGGTGTCTGATCTGCGGTCGATCACTTTAGCCCTTGGACCACACGATGTTGAAGAAGTGCCGTGGAAGACAGGTAGCAGCTTTGAAGGTTGCAGAAGAGGTTGGACGCACGAGGCCAAGGTCGTCGATCCTTGCTCTTTGCCTGCTCTCCGGGCTCTCTCCCTCTCTCTCTCTCCTTGGACGATAATTCTCTCCTAGATGATAATTCTTTTTTTTCTCCCTCCTTCTTCCCCATTGATAGGGGTCTCTATTTATAGAGTTTTGGTGACAGTGACCACTCCGTCGGTGTAAAAACCGAGGAGTGGGAAGTACAACACCCTTTTACACAACGGTTAAAGTAACCAATGCCTGCGTATGGATGATCTTTTGAATGAGCGTATGACGCGGGTCCAACTAAGGGAACACAACGCGTACTATTGCTACGAAGATCACGGCGTAAGAGCTACGCAGGTAGGTATCCCGTGTGTAGAAACGGTTGGCGTAGAAGCCAAATGACTGTCACCCTGGCACAGAGGCCAGATAGGCATAGAAGCCGAATAGGCGTAGAAGCCGGATAGGCGTAGAAGTCGGATAGGCATAGAAGCCGGAGAGGCGTTGAAGCCGGATAGGCATAGAAGCCGGAGAGGCGTTGAAGCCGGATAGGCGTAGGAGCCGGAGAGGCGTTGAAGCCGGATAGGCGTAGGAGCCGGAGAGGCGTTGAAGCCGGAGAGGCGTTGAGAGCCGAAGGGGCACAGGTCTTGAATGGGCGTAGAAGCCGCTGCGTACCGTGCCCGAGTGCTGACGGGGACGTCTTAGCCGGAATCACGGCTTTCGAAGATGTAATCAAATCTTCTACAGAGATTTGCCATCATCCTGTGCATTAAATGCGAAGACGTGTTTCGAAGGTCTGCAGCCCTTCTGTGCATCCGTTGCAGAGACGTGCCTTGACTGAACCTGTCACCGCTCCGTGCAATTAGACGTAGAGACGTGCCTCGAGCCCCGTACGATGTGCAGCTTTTGACGTGGCAGGCGGTTTGTCTACTGCGGAGCGTAAACCGGCTTATGCCTGCCTGTGTAAAACAATACAGCGTATCCCTATGTGCAAAAAAGAGCGGTTTATGCTGAGGGGACGTCAGTAAACGACAGTTCGGTGGTATCTTAACCCAATCCTCTGCATTAAATGCAGGGATCCACCATTATACTGTGGTGTGCGTCCCGAGGGGTCTGTGCCTGTTTCCAGCCATCGTCTGGGTCACCGTGCAGCACTTTTTGTCAGGAGTCAGAGGCCAGGTTTACTGCGTGACTTGACAGGTTTATTTTGGGGAAGACGAAGCGTTTCTCGTACGCTATTTTAACGCTGTTTTGAGAGCGGCTGAGTTTTTACGCCCTGGAGGCGATGGGGGGGTGGGTCCCGTCTACGCCGAAGCGGTTTTGGACGCGCTGCACCCTTGAGCTCTTACGCCTGATGGCACTGAAGGCCTTTGTTTGCGCTGCTCTGTATCAATACGCCGCGTAGCTTTTGCCAGCGTATTTTTCATGCTTCTACATGCTGCACTGGTGTTCAGAATGGTGCATAAAACTGATGTCTCTACGGTTGGAAGTCTTTTGCTGTAAGTGAGGTCATTTTGCTGGACCCGCACTACTGCTAGCTCTACCTGGTATGTCTCTCATCCTCTTGGATTTGAGCTCCAAGTTATCCTCAGCCCTCTGTGCATCCATCAGGATCTCCGTAGCTATGTGGTGTCCCTTAGTGAGAGATTTGACCTCCTTGATCAAAACCTTTCAGAACTTCCTGGCCTTCCCTAGGGGATTATGCCCCTCCAAAATTTTGCCCAATCTACAGAACTTTGTGGCGTACTTGTCCACCATCATGCTCCCTTGGTCGAGGTCTAGGAACTGGCTCTCCAGGGCATTCAGAGCCACGTCCAAAAAGAACTTTTCCTTGAAAAGCTCTTTAAAAGCTTCCCAAGTCAGTCATGGCACCGTGATCCTCGGGTCTGTACGAAACTATGTCAGAGCAATATCATACATCTGGTTGCTCGCTTCCTCCACCTGTAGACCCTCTGGAATTAGTGCCAATAATAGGGTCTTCTCTATGTCCTCGATCCAATAGTCTGCGTACAAGATTCCTTTTATGCCATTGAAGACCTTAGGTCCCATCCTCTTGAAATCTATAATGGTACTGGCCTCGGCTGGTGCGGGGTGGAATGAGGCGGTATAATCTGTGGCAGGACAAGCTTTACCTTCTCTACAACTGCTGGTGATAAATGTTGAGCACTCTCGATGCCCTGACGTAGAACATATATCTGCCTCTACTACGCTGCCATCATCTTTCAGAATATGGAAAACATTTGCGTCCTATCTGCTGGCATGTGTAGTGGGGGTGGAAGGTCCTCAGTGACTGCTGGAACAACCATCAAAACTGGTGGTGGGGGTCTCCGAAAAGTTGATACTGGAATCCCCACCTGGACTGGTGAGGCAACCCCCTATCGGAAGAAGGCAGAGCAATAATTGTTGTCTCTCTCTGAGGTGACGAAGTAAGTGAACTTGCCGAAACTTCTCCAGAGCGCTACAATCGGGTCTTCGGAGGCATAATGAAGACAGATTCAAAATAAAGGAATCAATATTGTGTAAGATACGATAGCATCAAGGAAGGATAGTAATATTTCAAAGAAAGCAACATTTTGAATGATTAAGATAATAAATTCAATAGATTGTAATTGTTCCTAGTTGTGATTGAGTATCCTCTCATCCTTTATCCCTAGTCCTATATCCTATAGCAAGCTTGTAGTAATACTCCAAGTCTAAGTATTACTATTAGACCAGCATGGGCAACCATAAAAATGTGTCACGACCTGCACCCGGTATAGAGGTACGAGTATGTAGGTACGTCTAGCCTATGCCGCAGCATCGGTGGTAGAACGCTGTCTAGGTCTAACCATCTTACACAATACATATAATATACTTATCACGATATCTTAACTCCCAAATAGAGGACAATATGATAATGGTAAACAATACTTAATCACAATAATAAACTAGAGGAAGATATGGCATAATATGGAATAGAAAGAAAAAAATACAAAGTCAGAATACATCACAAGTCCACTAGTCTAATCATAACTCAATGATCTCAAATATAATACATGTCAAAAGTGTCTAACTCTTTTATACAATATCATAAATAAACTAGCTAAGTCTCATCGACTGCTGGTACTATCTCAATAGGCTCTACGGGTGCTATCTCAACTGGCTCGCCATCCAGTGGCCCATAGTGCGTAGGACACCAATCCTCTAATGAATCATCTAAAAAATATATCTAGTCAAGATTGGTGTAAAGTACATCCCAGTAGCAGTTCCTATAATTGACAGAAACTACGAAACAATAATAGTAATAAAAATAAATGATGGAAGCAACTGAACTATTAAATATCACAAGAAAGAGTATCATGGTAAATAATGGCAATAAACTTTGAATAATATGGTATGGAACATCAATGTAATAAACTAAAAAAAAAGGTATTTTGTGTGTATTTTGTATTTCTTGTATTTGTTTTAGATTATTTTTTGAAACAATTAAAATTCAATAATTTTATTAGGACACTTCACCATGGTTTGGACATTAATAATATATGATGGCCCCAAAATCTTTATCTTCCTTCATAGGAAGTAGCCTACACAGGAGACACTACCAGTAGGATCTTTTTGTGGCACAAAAATTTTGATCCCTTGGTGTTAGTATGACATTAGTGTAACGACCATAGATTTTGTGTTAATATTTAGAATTATATATAATTTAATTGTGGTTATTTTTCTAACTCCAACTTTTCTATAATTAGTAGCCCATAATTTCCCGTGCCAAGTTAGACATTTTTTCTTTTATAAATTTTCATATTATTTACTATTAACATATTTTGTGGATAACCATTTAATTAATTTCTTAGTTAATTAGATAATATAATTATTTAATTTATATAACTAGATAAATATATAATTATTAATTACAAAAAAATATTTTATAAAATATTTTTAGTGTGGTCTTTTGTTAGAACTTTACAAAGTAATTTTTTAGAATTTATTTGGTGTGCAAATATTATTTTTGGATTTTTTCCAATTATATATTCGAATATATGTTAAAAATATAAGGTTAATAATAATAATAATAATAATAATAATAATAATAATAATAATAATAATAATATTATAATTATAATTATAATTATTATAATAAATTTAATATAATAATAATTATTAGTAATAAAAATAATGTAAATAAAAAGAAAAAGAAAAAGAAAAAGAAAAAGAAAAAGAAAAAGAAAAAGAAATGAATAAGAAAATAAAATAAATTTCTTAATATAAATCCTAATACTAAAAACCTTAACTAAATAACAACTAAACTTAAAAATAATTAACTTAACAAACCCTAACCCAAACCCTATTCCTAATCTTTTCCCCCCATCACATCACCCGCGTGGCTCCCTCTCTCTCCCTCTTTATATATATATATATATATACATTACACATATATTACAACCATCAATCCAAACCCTAACCCTAACCTTACCCAGCCCGCGCCCCGACGACCGACCGCCGCGCCGCTGCAGCCATTTGCCGCCCCCGTCGTCCGCCGCTTTCCATCCCCGCGCACACCGCGCGCGTGCAGAAGCACCGCCCCGAGCACCCATCTTCAAGGTGATGTATCTCTCTCATCTCGTCCTTTTCTCGAGCGGTTTGTTCGTGTACGTTCACAACCTAACCCTCTAGGATTTTTATTCAAGCGGGACAAGTTTTCGTGTCCCGGATTGGTCGAAAAATCGACCGGAAAATTACAGAAAAAACTGACAAAAACAGTCCAAAAATTTTAACCCGAACCCCCATGTTCACACCCAATTTGCCACCAACCTGTTTAATATTTTCGAAAACTAATTAAAGGGTTTTTCTTCTCTATATAACAGAGAATTTTTTTGTTCTTTAATTTTTGTTAATTTGTTCTATTTGTAAAATTATTCGTCCTCCAAAACGACCAAAAAATTATTTTTAAAATATTAGAAAAATTATGATACGGAATACGTTCCGCCAAACGGGACCGCCTCGTCGTATTCCAATTGCACCGAAAGGCGCGTATGGTATATTCTGAGGTGTGAGCTTTAGCGGAAGTTGATTCGGACGTTTGTGCGCGTCGGAATCAACCCGTATCCGTAAAAAATCTCCATATCAAAACTTTTATAAAATACCACCCCATTTTGTGTATGCTCGTCGAAATACGACAAAACTTGCGTTATTAGATTCGTGGTATCACGCTGGTCCTGTGACCCAAGTTTCACACAATTCTGAGACAGTTGACCAAGCCACCTATTTGCGGGTCCCCGCGGTTGACTTTAAGAGCAAATTTGTGTTCGGCTCACCAGAATCCAAAATTAGACATACCATTGAGTTCGTATTGACGTTTATAATTTGTTTGACCTATAATTTGTCCCATTTAGAGACCTTTACCTCTGGCACTCTTTTTGGTGCAAAGTGGCCCACATGTGGACCGACTTTGACTCGAAATTATCGTTTTGCCCCTGTGTCCAAATTGGACGAAAGGGTAGTATTTTTTAGCTATCTCGCTGATTCCGGAAATATTGGTGATATTTATTTCAGCATCCGGAGACGTTTATTCAGAGGCCTTAATTTCTGATCTTGTGTACTTGACGTCTGGACGTTTACACTATGCAGCTTTCTTGCCAGGCAAGTATACCTTGCCATTGTACTGTGATTTAATTTCCATATAATGCATGTATTTTTTTTTCATTTAGTTCATATATTTTAACTGCTATATAAACTACGCGTCCAAGGATAACTTGGGTGCAACGGCGGTGGCGTCGTATTCTATTTTTATTATGTATATGCATGTTGACCTAGTTTATAAGACTACCCCATTATCATGAGGCAATCTTATATTTTATTGGCCCTGACACTCTGACTACACGAATGTGAGTCTCATGTAGGACATGGACTTGCGTACTCGGCTGGCCACTAATACGTAGAAGACGTATGACGGATAGGGATAACTGCTGATAGAAATTGTATGCTAGAAGACCTAGCAGTTATTTAGAGGTATCATCGTGTCATGGATGTGACATGCTTAGAGCATGGGGTGGGGAGAACAAAAAGTAAGACGTTTCGGCTCCTTTGAACTTTTCTTGTGTAACCCGTACGCTCCGTCGGAGATGTGCGGTCATGATGACCCCTATATTATTACCTAGTGGCCTCTGAGGTTCAAAAGACGTCATGCTTTGTAGGGCCCTGATTCTCGGAAAGAATCATGACAATCCTATTTTAGCCAAATAGCCCACGTGTTGGAAAGTTGTTCTCAAAGTGCATTCACATAGACGGTTAGGCGACCCATTGGATGTTTATTTTTAGTACTTTATTGGCATGCTTCTATGTATCTTGTTATGTTCCTCTGACCTCCTAGTCCCTTTTCCAGGTGTAGATGATCATGACTATTTGCAGGAGCACGGATCAGGACTTGCTACTTCTCTCTCTTTCGAGGAGGTCTTCCCTTCGAGCCTCTATGATCACTAGCTGATACTCTTATTGTGGTTACTTTATATTCTAGTTTGGTAGTGGACTTGTCTCCACCCAACTACTTGTTCTTATCAAGCATCTTATACTTGATTTAGTTATATAGTTGATTGGTTATTCATTTATATTTGATTATTTTTGTGGATGAGATTTAGTTATGCCCTGTGGCTTGTGACAAATATATACCACTTGTGAATTATTGTTCATAATATAACGTACGTATATGTTATGGTCTTCCATATATTGGAGTTGCCATATACATACGGCTGGCATGCTTACGTATTCCTAGTCCTACGTATTTTGGGACTGGGGCGTGACAGCCTAGCACGGGCTGTCACGACCCGCACCCGCATGATCGGGGTACGAGTACATGGGTACCTCCAGCCTATGTCGCAGCATCAGTGGTAGAACGCTGTCTAGATTATTGTCACACCCGATTCAAAATTTGGTATTTCTTGTATTTCTAGAATTTAATTTTTTCTGATAATGTATTCGTGCGGTATTTCTTAGTGTTGGTTCCGATCTTTTTATTATTGTATTTTCTTGTTGTTGAGAGAGACTACTCGAGACCAGTAGAATATCCATTGGCATTGCAATGGACCCCGTTTAGGATCTGCATGTAGAATGGACACCTGGTTTGGTTCTTTTGATTGAAACAATAACTAAACCATCTTCCCCTCCTCTTAGTATATATGAGTATTTTCTCTCCCCTCACTTATTTCCTCATTTTACTCTTCTTGCTTTCTTCTTCCTCCTCTCCACCAAGCTCCCTCTAGCCAAACCCTAGCCCTAAGAAGATGTTGCTGAGACTTGGACCGTGAGAGGAGAGGCTAGGAGCCACCCAAGGCAAGTACATCTTGCTCAATGGTGAAGCCAAAATTTCAAAATTTTCATATATGTTGTTTTAAAATTTTATTTGCTGGAAAATGTTTCCCTTGTGTTCCTCATCATTTTTAGTTCTTGGAGTTTTTGCTTTTGGTAGATAGATTTTAGTAGATCAGAATTTTAAGTTTAGGGGTTTACAAGTTCTATGAGTTTTTTTTTAGTTTGATCTATTAACACTTGTTGTTTTCTAAAACTAGTTATTCTATTTGATGGAGTTTTCTATTTCGAGCATTTTGGCTTTTGAATCGCTTAATTTGGAGTTAAATTGAAGATTTTTTGGCCAAAACAAGTTCTGGACTCTCGTTCTTGGACCTGTCTGGTAGGGACGATGAACAGTACCGCAAAGCAGAGCGTCGTGCATGAATTTTCATGCTGCAGTGTACATCGCGCATAAACTTTAATGTCGCAACAATGCACCATGCATTGATGCGCCACACATCACTTTCTTTCCGAGCGTAATGCGCCGCGCATAGATTTTTATGTCGCAGCAGTGCGCCACTCATTAAGTTTCTTGACGCAGTAGTACGTCGTGCATCCTGACCCTCCTTGAGCTGCACTCGATCTTCCTTGGGATCTACTCTACACTCTACCCCTGAATGCTAAGTCCGATTTCCTGGAATATACTAGGCTCTCAAATACTGACCCTCCTCGAGCTGCACTCGATCCATCTGGCCGATAGTAACAGGAACAGTGCCCCTGAATGATTAGGCACAATATTCAATCGAAGAACAGGATAAATCAACGAATAAGTAGATATCAGATTAAGAATCAGGGATGGAGAAAAATGACTAGGGATCATGGAAAATAGTTTTGCATTGAGACATCTAGCAACTACAACAACCCCATATATTTATAAAAACTAGATCAAATCTTCTTAGACAGACATAATCCGCTCAGACAGACATGCATGGGCCACTAGTAAAACCATATCACAATATGGACTATATCTCATGTTCACAACTCTGGTACCGTATCTTTTACCGAGATACCAAAAAGGGACAGAATAAAATTCTACCAGAAATCAAAACCGAAACGGTCACTAGGCTAGAAATCACGATATTAGTAACTATAGTAAAGCAATTCTAAGCTAGAAAGCAACACCCAAGCTCCAGAAAAGTAAAATGACAGAAAGTAAAAGAAGTTCACAAAATCGACAAGGTGTAATTGCCTAAAGTGAGCTCCCAGCCTAAACCTTCTAGTCCACTACCACGAAGGGGTTCAGAAACCACACTCCAGGTCTCAAGACCAAGTTCCAAGCTCGAAAGAAAATAATAAAGAGAAGAGAGAGAAAGGGAGAGAAAGAAATAAAATAATTTAAGTACTATTTGTAGAAAAATATCTCGAAAATATCCAAAAAATATCTTAAAAAGTGAAACAAATATCTGTCGGACAGTATACCTTTGGTACATTATAGTATACCGTTGGTATACCGGTCAGGTAGTAAAGTTTCAATTTTGAAATTTTTTGAACTTCCTCGAGAACCAATAAAATGCAATAACCATACACAAAATATGTATTCATATAAAATACGAATATTGTAAGATGAGTCTCATAACTCTCCACTCTTTAGAAAAATTTTGTCCTTAAAATTTCCAGAAGGATCCAAAATCAACTAACAAGAAAATCAAAGAAAGCAAGCATGGAACTAAAATAAGCAGGAAATACATGTGAGCAAAAAATTTCCTGGGCAACAATAAGAAATAAAAAATAATAAAACAATAACAGATATAACATATAAGCTAACAATTAATCATATTGATAGGTAGGAAAAATCCTCAGGTAGGCAAAATCCTCAGAAATACATGCTCGTCGACAGATAACTCAAGATGACGATGGTATTCTCGAGCGAGTTGGAGATGTATGATAACTCCATACTCTAACTATGATAACTCAACATAACAGATATATCTAGGACTAAACTTTCCCCATACTCTAACTATGATAACTCCACAGGTAGGCAAAATTCTCAGAAATACATGGTCGTCGACAGATAACTCAAGATGACGATGGTGCTGATCTATCCAATGATGCTGGCAATCCTGAGCCTCTCTGAGATGCTCTATGATCTTCCTTATCACTCCAACCGACTGAGCAATCATCTTTGTACCAATCATCTGTCTCTCGCCATTGTCATTCCAAGCTAATAGTGATCTGCATCTCCTACTATACAAAGCCTCGAAGGGTACTATCTGAATGCTCGCCTGAAAGCTGTTATTATGGGAGAAATCTACTAAATACAAGTGATCCTTCCAAGATCCACTAAAGTCAAATGTACAAGATCCAAGAATATCTTCCAAATTCTGAATAGTATGTTCTGACTGTCCGTTTGTCTGCGGATGGTAAGTTGAATTGAACTTCAACCTAGCACCCAGACTCGACTGGCTCTGCTAGAAATTAGACGTGAACCACAAATCTCTATCAAAAACTATACTAACTGGTACTCCATGCAATCTGACTATCTGCCTCATGTACATCTCAGCTAACTGCTTTGTAGACTGGCCTACTCTGAAAGAAAGAAAATGAATAACCTTCGTGAGTCGATCCTTTATAACCAATATAGCATCCCTGCTAGACAGGGATCTAGGAAGACCGGTCACAAAGTCCATAGTAATATGGTCCGACTTTCACTCCAGAATCGGTAAAGGTTAAAGTAGTCCAGCCAGTTTCTGATGCTCATCCTTGACATGTTGACAGACTAAATATAGAGAAACGAACAGAGCTATCTCCCTCTTTATACCATTCTACTAAAAGTATTGACGAATATTTCGATACATCTTTGTCCCTCCTGGATGAACTGAGTTCTGAGAATTGTGGGCCTCTGACATAATCTCCGGACGGATATCTCCTCTTGGCACACAAAGTCGACTCCAAAATCAGAGAGTCCTATTCTCAGGAATGCTCAACTCTGGTCTGCGTCTTGACTCACACTCTGCTCTAAGCTGCTGAAGCCTGACATCACCAGTCTGCTCTGCCATGATCCTCTCAACTATAGAAGACTAACCTGTAAACTCGCTATAAAACTGATATCATCAGGTAATACTACCTAGATACCCATCTTCTGTAGATCCTCCAAAATATGGCGTTGCTCTGTCAATAAGTAAGCTCCTCCTCTCCTGCTCAAGGTATCTGCTACAAAATTGGCCTTCCCTGGATGATATTAAAGGTCAAGATCGTAGTCCGATAATAACTCGAGCTACCATTTCTGACGCATATTGAGTTCCTTCTGTGTGAACACATACCTCAATCTCTTGGGGTCAATAAAGATCTCTACTTGATCACCATATTGGTAATGCCTCCAGAGCTTAAGTGCAAACACTACTGCTGCCAACTCAAGTTCATGCATTGGATATCTCTTCTATTGATCTTGAAGTTGTCGAAACGCATAAGCTATCACTCTACCATGCTGCATAAGGACACATCCTAGTCCCACTCCTGAGGTATCACAATACACTAAGAACATACCCGGTCCCACTGGAAGTTTCAGAATATGAGCCGAAATTAAACTCTGCTTGAGCTTCTCGAAAGAAGTCTGACAAGCATCTGACCACTCAAAGCACACATCCTAACATGTCAGTCGTATCAAGGGTGCAGAGATCCTAGCAAAGTCTGCCATAAATCGTCTGTAGTAGCCTGATAGACCTAGAAATAGTGCACATCTGAAGCTGTATGGGGTCCTGGCTAACTCTCAATAGCTGCACCTTCTTGGGATCTACCTTGATTCCTCTACCAAAAATGATATATCCTAAGAATGAGGTACGATCATGCCAGAACTCACACTTGCTGAACATCGCATACAACTGATGCTCTCAAAGAATCTGAAGAACTACACGAAGATGCTGCTCATGCTCTTTCTCACTCTGACTATAGACCAAGATATCATCAATAAACACTATCATAAACTGGTCTAGGTAAGGCATGAAGATATTATTCATGAGAGATATTGATATAGCTGGTGCATTTGTCACTCCAAATAGCATATCTAGGAACTCTCAATGACCATATCTAGATATAAACGTCATCTTGGGTATGTCCTGCTCTCTAACTCGGATCTGATGTTACCCAGACCGTAAATCGATCTTAGAAAATATAGCTGTCCCACTAAGCTGATCAAATAAGTCATCTATCCTGGCCAAGGGATATTTGTACTTAATGGTTGTTACATTTAGAGTTCTATAATCAATAACTAAACGCAATGAACCATACTTTTTTATAACAAGAAGTAACGAGGCTCCCCAAGGTGATGCACTAGGTCTAATGGATCCCTTGGCACTCAACTCCTCAATCATCTGGTACAAGATCTCCAACTCAGATGGTGACATCCTATAAACCCTCTCTGATACTGGCTCTGCTCCCGGGGTCAAATCAATATAGAACTCCACGTCTCTAACTGGTGGTACACCTGGTAGCTCATTAAGAAATATGTCAGGAAACTCACAAACTACTCTGGGAAACTGTGCCTCCTCAGTCTCTTCCATTATCAATGTAACCTCCAGTAACTCTACTTCAGCTCTCAAGAATGAGAACTCCTTCCTACCAGGTACATGAAAGATAACCTTGCCACTATGGCAATCTATCATCGTGTGTCTCGCACTCAACCAATCCATCCCAAGGATGACCTCATAATCGTCCATAGAAAACTCTATCAGCCTCACAAAAAACTCTCTCCCGCACACTATGACTCTACATGAGGGATATACTCTATCTACTCATATGAGACCGTTACCAGTAAGTATATTCAACCTTACAGGTAAAAAATCAGACTCCAATCCAACTCGTATCGCAAAGCGTGCAAATATAAATGAATATGATGCACCAGAATCAAATAAAGTTGAAGCTAAATAAAAGTGGACGAGAATGGTACTTGCTACCACCTCTCCTGCTGCCAAAGCCTCCTCTATCGATTACAAGAAGGCTCGACCCTGCCCTCTGGGTGCTGGTCCCCTCTGCTACTGACCTCTAGGTCTCACCAATGCCTAGGTCTGCGTATACTGTTGCGATCTCTTTAGAATTCCTGAGCCTGTGAAGGTAAAGGCCTCTGAATCTGAGCTGTTGTACTGGTGTTGGTGCCCTGTACTACGGTGCTGCTGGCCGAACTGCTGATTGGGCCGATAATGATCCAGTCTGGTTCCTCCTAGGACATGTAACGACTATGTGGTATGATTCTCCACACACCAAGCATAATCCATGTGCCCTACGGTACTCTGATATTATATGCCCAGGTTTTTCGCAATAGAAACAACTACGGGAAAAAGAAGAAGATGACTGCCTTTGTTGAGAGAGCGCCTGGGAAGACTGCTGAGATAGTGTTGTCCTCCTCGAGGATCTTGTCATGACCCGCACCCGGAATGAGGACAGGAATACATGGAAAATGCCCAGCTTACGCTGTAACAACAACGTAGAATGCTTTCTAGGTCAATAATGTTATCTACCATCTCACACAATATATATAAGGTACCTGTCATGCCATCTTAACTCCAAATGAAGGAACATTATAATAATATATGATAACAAAAATAATACTCAATCACAATATCAAACTAGAGGAAGAAATGACACGATATGAAATAGAAGCAAAAGAAATACAAGAGTCACAAATACAAGTCCAAATCTAACATCTAGTCACAATACAATAGTCTCCAAAATAATAATACATGCCAAGGCTCTAAAGAGTCAAATACAAAGCAATAATAAAAGCTAAGTCTCCTGTGAGGCTAGTACTACGTCCTCCTGTACTAGAGGCGCTATCTCGCCTGTTGGCTCACCATCTTCTGTCCCATAATATGTGGGTCACATCTTCTCTACCCAGTCATCTGAAAAATATATCCAATCAGGATTGAAGCGAAGTACAAAACTTTGAAAATAGTTTTATATACATGGTAGAGCATATATGACAGGTAATTGAAAAGAATACAAGATGTATAAGTAACTAAGAAATAGAAATAAACTAGAATAAGCATGTAAAGTACTGGAAAGAAAGAACAGGCAACATGGAATAACTGCAAGTATTGGAAATAGATAATACTAGCTAATGTGCTTTAGAGTACAAGTTCGTTATGTGATCGGGTTAGGTTGAACATGAATACAATATGGTAACTCGATTACACGTATGATATATAATCGACATGTATACGAATACACTGGACTTGATCACATAACCAACTCCTACTCTCCCATCCCCAACCAATACTTATGGATCCAATTACGATACGTTACGAATATGAATATAAGCACACTAAACATGAGCAGTGTGTGAATATGAAGTACACGATAATCAATACCCAATACATACAATAAAATACATGTAAAGGAGTACCCGCTGAACACGGTAGGGGATAACATCCCATGACAGGA
Organism: Iris macrosiphon; assembly: GCA_036927795.1. Classification (NCBI taxonomy): domain Eukaryota; kingdom Viridiplantae; phylum Streptophyta; class Magnoliopsida; order Asparagales; family Iridaceae; genus Iris; species Iris macrosiphon. The sequence goes on from JAYESA010000004.1 coordinate 75,705,908, forward strand.
TCCATGTAGTAGCAATCTGTGTAGCCATTGTGTCAAAATCAAGTAAATAGTTCTAGAACATGTGATATATGCACTATCATGAAATAAAAACTAATAGAGAGATATACTCGCCTTTGGTCCTGAGCAAGTGGTGTAACTTGGTATCCGTGCTGGTGTCACACAATCCTATATAAAAAATATCATATCACTTAGGTATAATGAAGTAAGAAATAACTAAAATGGATCAAAATATTCTTTCTAGGCCATTTCTAGGTCATACTAGTAAAACTAGGTCAATCTAGATGTTTATCTTCATTATAGGTCTATACCTAGCTTCTAGAGTGATTACATGCCAAACTAGTAATTACTAGGTCATACCTGGTTTCTAGGTTTATAACTTGATAGGTATTAAGCTAAACTAGCTAATATTACTAAGTTTTTATATTTATATCTTATAATATACTAGTTATATCTATCATCTATATTACTTTAGTATATATATATGAGTTTCTACCCATATCTTAACTTACCACTATCCAATATCTTAACTTGAAGCACCCCTTACCTAGTATACCTTAGTTAACATCCATCTTAATCTCAACACTCTAGTATCTTGAGATACTTGCTAACCCATATCCATAATACCTAACCTATGACATTCACTAACACATCACCCACTTGCTATCCTGATACCAATGTGTATTAACTGGTACCAATACCTTACTCACATATAACACACTCAAATCTCACTGATACTCTACTTAGGAACCCCTTCCCCCCTCACATCAACCTGATCTTCTTCCCCCATCTCTGATCGTCATCACTCAATATTTGAACCTTCCCAAACATCACAGTGCCCTTGTACCTCACTCACTGCCTTCAGTGCACCCAGACCCCTGCCATTGCAATGCAATCAAACATTGTAGCAGAGAAAATCACCTGCAAGCACGGTCTGCCACTCATCATGCATGCTACAAACTCTCCACCCCCTTGGTTTCCTCCTAGGAACACTCACCTATCCAATCACATGTTTAATAACTCATATTCCCCTGTTAATTACCTGAATTGAACCTACTGCATTGCTCAAGTTTTACCCTTCCAAGCATCCCACACCAACATGCATATGGGATTAGTTTCCCTGATGCTTTACCTTTCCTATGAAATAAACTAACACTCCCCTCACTTCCTGAACTATCCACTACCTTCTGATACATACTTCTATCAACACATACTTGAGGGAACATCTGCACTACCAAGAGTTTCCACTGAATTAACCCCTATTCAATTTCACACCCCTCACACAGTTCAGACATGAGCCTCTTGCACCTCAATCCTAGAACCAAACTGGACTACAGTCTCCTGTGTACAACAACACCCCTCATAGCTTCCTGTTACAACTAAAGCACCCCGTACCACTGCCTGCTGCCGATACTACTTATTAAGGTCTGGAACAGACCTATACCTTTCCCTCATATCAACTTCATACCATAACCAAATAGTCGACTACACTCTCCTTAAGCTACTGTTGTTGCTACTTTATTCCTACTGTTGTTGTTGCTACTACTTAGCCCAATACCACCACCTCTGCACTGACCTCACAAGCAATGCACAAACACACACACTCTCAACTGTACTCTTGTGAAAGACACTCTCAACACACCACCAAGTCACACACAGACACTATCATTTCCCCCCCAATGCCTATTTGTTCTGTAGTGTTTGCACATAAGTGTTGTTGCTACCTTGCCTATCAGAGCTTTCCCCATTTGCTGTCGTATACGGTTGCACAATGCAACTGTTGTATAACCCACCGCCTTATACTCCACTACAACCCATGATACACGAGTGCAGCATCAAAACAGCAACACCCATGTGCATTGCAATATGCACAACACTCCCTTAACTGCACAGACCTGACACCCTCACAATCTTTCACCACAACAGATATGCATAGGCACAACACAAATATATACATATATATATATATATATATATATCAATATATACACACATAACTTATATATCTAACAAATATATAACATTTACCTATAGGTATATGTGATACACATGCACTAAGTGCATTAAATGAAACACTTGACATGAGTATCCAAGATACTCTATGATACGCACTTGAAAACATTTACACATCAACCAAATATCCATGATTCACTCATAATACATGTAACATGGTATCATAATATTATACTAACTATTTATATTACAATTAATGGAGAAATAGCATCAATTAAGCAAAAGCCCCAATGCATACCCAATTTATTGACACGTACCATGATGTATCATGACACAGTCCCCTTGTATCCAATTTTGGACACAAATCTACCTCCATACAATCATATTAACACCAAATAACTATAATGAGCCTAACAAAAAATGTACTTGGTGGCCCAAATTTGGATTTCTCCCAATTTGGCCACCAAAACCTATAGATCTCTTAGGTTTGGGAATGAAACCACCTAATTCTTTCTCCTATAGGTTGGTCATGGCCATGGGTTTGTTTCTTATGGTCCAAATGATATTTCTAATTCTGAAATTGATAGAGAAAGGGTAAGATTGTACCTATTGGGAGATGAATTCCTAATGTATTCCTCAAGTGGACTCAAAATGGACGTAAGCCTCAAGCTAATGCTTCTTCTCCAAGTGCTCCTTACAAATCCAAGCTTCTAGGACTCCTTGATGGTGAATATGAGTGGGATTGTGAATGAATTAAGAAGAATTTGGTAGGGAAGGGTTTCAATTTGGGGAAGAACAAACTAGGGTTTGTTGGAATGTGAAATAATGTGATAATGAGAAGGAGAGAGAAAGTTTCCTCCTCTCAATAGGCCGGCCACTACTCCCTCTCCATGTAATTATACAAAGTCCCAAAAGCCCCTACTTAATTAGTCATAAAGGATATTTAATTAAGGAGTTTAATTAAAGGAATGTTCTAGTAATAATGTAAAGGAATATTTCACTCATGCTCTTCTAATTAATGGGTCTAATCATGATTGACTAATAGGTTGGTCTTACGGGTCATGGCAAGTCTAGTTTAGTCCACTAGTGTCAAGTCCAATAAATAGGCTAGCCCACCAACCAATAAATAAATAACACAATATATAAAATATAAATACTATATATAAATAATATGAACTGACAAAAATATCCCTATGTAGAAAAGTGGTAATGACAGATCAAATTGTCAGGGCTCAAACTGCAGCTGGTGCTGATGACTGGGATGCTGATCCTTCTGAAATATTGGGCCTTTTTTGGATCCAAACTCGATCTGTAATCCTCTGCGATGTGTACTCATACATCATGGTTGCCTATCTTACAGCGTCAAAGGTCTGAAACTCATGCTGCTCCACCGCCAATATAATCACGAAATAGAGTCCCTGTTGGAACCTCCTCAGCCTCTCCAACTCGGTCGCTACTAAAGTGGGAGCAAACCGACTAAGTCTCACAAACTCTGTTGCGTAATCATCGATGGTCCTGCTCTCCATCCTGAGGTTGTTAAACTATTGCAAAAACTCGTAACGCGCTACTGTAACCAAATATTTTGCCTGAAACCTCTCAATAAAAATTGCCCATGGAATCAGTTCTGTGAGAGAACCCTCCTACGCTACCCACCAGTCACGAGCCATGTCCAATAATTGTAGACTGCTATGATCTCTATAGGTAGAGTCCCTGCTGCCTCTACGAAGGCCTCAGTATCCTGCAGCCAAACATCAGACTAAATTGCGTCCTCTGTACCATAAAAGTACGGGGGACTGAAATGCCTGAAGCTGGTCACATAATTATGGATTGGAGAACTACTTTGTTCCAACGTTGTCTGGGCCTACTGAGTGAGTACGTCACTCTAGTGCTGCTGGGTCATCATAAAACCTTGAAGGACATCCATCAGGGCTCGGGTAATACACTCTGGCTGCTCGGGCTGAACTGGGTACACATGTGTTTCCTACTGGTCCGGAACTACCGGCCGATCTGCCTCGGGATCTACTCTAGACTCTCCTCCTGAATGCTGAGGCCGATCTCCAGGAATATGCTGGGCTCCCGAATGTTGACCCTCCTCGAGCTGCACTCGATCCATCTTGGCGATAGTAATAGGAACAGTGCCCTTGAAAGTTAAAGACACAAGAGTCAATATAAGAATATGATATATCAACGGATAAGCAAGTATAAGATCAAGAATCGGGGATGGAGAAAAGTGACTAGGGATCAAGGACAATAGTTTAGGATTGAGACATATAGCAACTGCAATAACTCATGCCAAGTCAAGTCCAAGGAAAGTCATGCCAAGTCAAGTCTAGTCAATCATGTTATCATGTTTAGCCGGGCAAAGCCGGATGAAATCAAGTAAAGCCAAGTCAAGTCATCTGAAGCCATATAAGTTCATGTCCAAATTAGGCCAAGTTATCGCATGTCCAAACAAAAGCCAGAAGAATCAAAATAAAATCACGAAAAATCAAGAATTTCTAAAGAAAGAGCATGATCAGTATATCGTTGGATCAATCCAGTACACCATTGGTATATCAGCCAGAGATAGGAAAAATATAGCAAGTTCTAGATTCCAACAAATCGATATAACGTCAGTATACTGTAGTATACCATCGGTATGTTATTCCAAGTAGGCAAGAAAGTTACTGGAAAATAAAGTTCCACAAATCGGTATACTGTCGGTATGCCGGCCAATACAAATATCCTGAAGTCGGTTAACAATGTCTGCAAGGATCGGTATACCGTCGATACACTGTAGTACACCATCGGTATGCCGATAAGGTTCACAAAAATATCTTGTAATTCAATTCGGTCAAAATTGGTATACCGTCGGTATGCTGTAGTATGTCGTCGGTATGTCGGTTTCCTAGAATCATGGATAAGTCAAGTCTAATTTTTGGGACCCAAATCAAACCCCAAAAATTATCATAACCATGTCTAACAAAAAGTCAAGTCTAGGGTAAGTCTCATTTCATAATATGGATAAAATCTCACGGTCACAACTCCAATACCGTATCCGTTACCGAGTTATCCAAAAGCAAAGGAACTAGATTCTACTAGAAATCAAAACCGAAATGGTCACTAGGCTAGAAATCACGATATAAATAACTATAGTAAAGCATGTCTAAGCTAGAAAGCAACACCCAAGCTCCAGGAAAGTAAAATAACAGAAAGTAAAAAAAGTTCACAAAATTGGTAAGGCGTACTTGGCTAAAGCGAGCTCCCAGCCTAAACCTTCTAGTCCACCACCACGAAGGGGTTCAGAAACCACACTCCAGGTCTTAAGACCAAGCTCCAAAATTAAGAGAAAATGAAGAAGAGAAGAGAGAGAAAGAGAACGAAAGAAATAAAATAAATTAAGTACTATTTACAAAGAAATATCTCAAAAATATCTCGAAAAGTAAAACAAATATCTGCCTGGTAGTATACCTTCGGTATACTATAGTATACCGTCGATATACAGGTCAGGTAGTAAAGTTTTAATTTTGAGAATTTTTTAGATTCCTCGAGAACCAATAAAATGCAATAACTAGCACAAGATATGTATTCACATAAAATACGAATACTGTGAGATGAGTCTCATACTAGTGAAAGCACTAAAATAAGAAATACTAAATCTAACTCTCCTAGAGAAGTCCATGGTGCAAGAGCTGTCTCAATTATATCCTTGTCCGAAGGTCCAATAATATGGTAATGTATTCCTAATATTTGTCAACATATCCAATCAGGAGCGAAGCAAGTACTATTACAACTATGAAAGTAAAGAATGCATGTATACATCTATCATGATGGAAACTATACAAGTAAGGAACTCATGTAAAGAAATAATTTAAGACAAGTAGAGTATGGAACTATAAACATAGAACTGGCAACAATGTAAGGAAGTAATAAGATGAACTGACAGTATGTAAACAGGTAACACGAAGAACTATCTATATATAAACAATAAACTAGAACATGAATCACAAGATCTGATAAACTAATAATACTGTGTGACCTACAATATAGGTTTCAACATGTGGGGGATAGGCTGAATCTGGCACATCGTACATGGGGTGTACAACTTCTATCTATCAAATTGAATAAAAAATAGGGTTTACCATATGTCTACTAGTGTATTCTCCTACCCGACCCCCTCTCATAAGATCATGGAAGACCAGTAATCACAGTCATGAAATATGAGTCAAAAATCATAAATAGATAGTCAATACTCTAAAAGATCGGATAATCATGAATCATGACACGAATAAACATATGTCGCGAATATGAATAGTCTCGAATCACAACATGGAGACTCTACGAATCATGACACAATAACTCGAATCATAACTTGGACTTACTTATCAAAACTCGGATAATCACGATGTCACAACGCACTTTTAACTCAATAATAACCCATCCTTGTGCACAATATTATAGTGTCAAGACAACTAGTAAGAAAGAATAATAGCATTTATTATGTAAAAGTATATTCATAACTATAAAGTACTTGCTTGTCGTCCGGAGCTGGTGGTACAAATCAAACACTGAAACAAAGTCCAAGTAACCTATATTATGAGTTTACAGTATCAATAGTGATTTAAAATTAAAAGCAATCTTAACTAGTTTGTTATTAGGCTTCTAGGTCAATTCTAGATCATTAAGGTAAAACTAGGTCAATACCTATTTTTTGGGTTCTCCAATACCTATTTGGTTGGCGTATGTAGTTATCTTCGCTACCACCAAGCTATTTCTCGATTTTATAGGTTACTACCTATATTGTTTGGGTATTTCTAGGTTAATGGTTAACTCAAGGAAATACTTATATTTTATTTCTATACCTAATTATCCATATCTTATGTATCGTATATGTATAATATATATAGGTATCATATTTAGGTATCTTATATAGTATTAGTATATCAATATAGTTATCATACTACCTAATACCTAGTATCTCAACCAATACTCAATAACTAGGATGCTTAATGATACCTACTTACCCTTACCTTGGTAATTATCCAATATAATGTCTTAAACTTATATCTATATAGTTATATATAGAGTGATATATCTAGGTATCATATTAATACTCTACTTAAGTATCCTCGTATCTCATATATCCAAATAACTTGGCCACTCTAATACCTTACCCCTAAGTATCACATGGATACCCCTAGGCATATTACACATAGGTACATAGCCCCCTCTCATACAATACTAACAGTCACTAGTTCACCTAAGCACTCACCCAAACACTAATACACACAGACTCATGGATACTTTTATATATGCTAACACACAACCCAAAACACCACTTCCTGTGCACTAAGACTCTGTGCACCAAACTGAAGATACACTAAGACTCCTACACACCTTAATCTGAACACTTGTGCACCTCACATCCTCTTGTGCACACTACAAAGACACTTTTCTATAGACACAGAGATGAAACGAACAACACACAGTTGTGTTACACATATCCAACGCACACACTCAAACACATGGATACACTCATATCCAATACACTCACAAACACTAGCCCACTGGTCTGTGCACACTATACTATGGTGCATTTCACTTGTTCTATAACAGTCCTCAAATCTAACTCAATACCCCCTGGCTCAAATACTCCACCTCACACATACTTAAACTCGAGCCACACACACTATCCACTCCCTACTTCAGCAACTACTGCATGCCTCACAGCATGATACTACAACACTACTGCTATATATGTTATGCAGAACAAAATGCATGCTGCAAATATAGCAGTTCAGATGATACTGCAGGGAACCTGCAGTGTAGTTCCTACACTATATACTGTTGCCTATCCCTGTGCAGATACATGGCACAGCCCGAAAACCCCCTCACTGCTCAGCATACCCAGATATCCTAGCAATTATCTGCTTCTACAAGTAGCTTGCTTATTCTGCTACCTATAATACCCACTGCTTGCAATGCCGAAACAAAATGTACACTTATAAGACTTTCATATAACACTGATACATACTCTTATTTGGAAATCACTTGCAGTGACCGATACTAACCTTACTCAATGATACTCCTATTAAGAGTTGATATATGACTTGCTACCTTCTATATCACCATACTAAAATCTTAACACATAAAACTTTTGCAGTTATATACTGTAGAAACTTCCCATTTCCTACTACTATCACTACATGCAATTCAAACCACAAACCCCTTGACACATGAGTATAATCTCTATCCTCAATACTCACATGTGGAAAAAGTGGTACACTCTTCTCTCTATGATACACTCTAGGTATCAGGCTAAGATATACACATACAAGCACACCAACTCCACTACACCAAAAACACTAACACATTCCCCTCTCTACACTAAATACACTATGATACCAACACCAAATCCTAATAAAGCACTAAATACTTATAAAATATAACATGAATAAAGCTAGGATAATTAAGCCTAGTAAAAATAAAGAGGAATCGACATAAGAAGCTCCAATACACCTAAATTACCAAATCTACCTATAGGTATCATGGCATATCATGATAAGGACACTAAGTATCAAATTGTGGATACTAGGACACAAGCAAAAGCCACAATAGACTCCAATTTTCTCAAATGAACAACACACAAACACTTGATAAAAAATTTATAACTACACCAAATGGCCTAGAAAAACCCATGTAGTAACTAGAAATAGGATTTCTACCACCTAATTCTCCACCTATGGGGTTGGGTATAACTATGGGTAGGTTCCTACTGGTTCAAATTAAAATTCTAACATACAAATTAGGAGAAATAAAATAATTATCTATTGGGAGTTGTGTCTCAATATTTTTTTACGAATTTGGACACGAAGAGGGTAAATTAGACACGATATTCCTATATAGGCTCCTCTCCAATGGTCCTTCTTGTGCTCAAATGCTCTAGGCCTCCATGGAAGAGAATTTGAGTGGAATTGGGTGGTTTGGAGTGAGAATTGATTAGAATTTAGCAAAAATTGGAAGTGTCTTGTTGGAGAAGAAGACTTAAGGAAGAAGAAGAAGAAGAAGAATTAGGGGAAAATGAAATAAAATAGGAGAAGAGAGGGAGAGTAGACCATATATAGTGGGTGTGGTTGAGAGAATCACAAGTTTGTCATTCCACTCACTAATTGAATTCTAGATCTAGTATGAATGGAAACTTTAGGTTAGTTGGAAATTTAATTAGTTGTAGGAAGATATCTAACTATTCTAGAAAAAAAATATTCTATCTAAAACAACTAGCACTAATTAATTCTAATATAATCACTTAATTAGTCATAACCATATAATTAACAAGAACTAGCAGAATTATAAAATTATTTCTAGTCCTAATTTTAGGTGGTTACTTGCACTATGTGGAAGGAGTAATAGTTTTTTGTTTAGTTGTAACCTCTTTTGTAATTTTAATCTATTGGGAAATCAGACTTATGAGATTTATTTATGGATGGTTCTATGTTTATAGATGTGAATATTCCTAAAATTTTAATAATTTAGCTTTTTCTTGTAAACTATCCTAGAATTTTACAGGCGACAATCGCGATTATGAATACATGTATATTCTTACGACACGTATCCTGGAATGTTTGTTATATACTAGGATCGTTGTATTATCAGAGTAGGGTATGATAATGAGCCCGATCCAAACCTACCAAGGCATGGTCAAACTCAGTCAAGATCATGATCGGGCTGGCTCTAGCCCAGTCCAGTCAACACCATGACTTATCAGAGTGGTGAGGGTCGTCTATATCTTGAATATACAGGGGAATAGGTTTAGCATGTGTAAGTAACCTAGATAGTTTTAGGATTTGTTTAAAATATAAATTTAGTTCTAAAAGTTTTATTTATACCAATAAATTTTTTATATTTAATTTTATGTCCTTTAAATAAATAGTAAATATATATCATATTAATATTCTCCTTTACTTAATTTACTAACCTAATAGACTGGAATTTATTTTTTTATTTTACTTGGTTATTCTATCCTGTTAATCAAGCTATTAATTAAAATAATTTATATTTTTTTCTAATAAAATTTTAACTGGTCTAATTATGATAATTAAACCATGTGAAATTTAATTTTATAGGTTAAGGGTCGACATGATGAAGGGGAGTTATAAGTGCTTTGGAGTGGTTGAGAGCATTAAAGAGGTCCAAAAACTCTATTATACTCATATATCTAGTTTCGAACCCTAAGGCAAGTACTGCTTGATCAAATTATGGCTTTATACCCTCAATTATCTCAAAATAGCTCCTATGCTTTTATTTGAGTTGGATTGTGCTTGTAGGACTGAGTTGCCTTAGTAATTGGGATTGGGGTAGCTACATTAAGTATACCTTCACATTCGTCATAAAAATAGGGTTTTAGCCTAATTTATGTACTTTATGATCGTATAATAGTTTCATGATGTTTTTGTACATCTACATAGTCTTCTTTATCTTCATGGAACTTATATATATATATACTGAGGAACCAAAGCATGGTAGAGATCGGCGAGAAATCAAATAAAAACAGTGTACATATTGCTGAAAGAAAATAAGTTTTTTATTTTTTACTTATTTTTTCGAAGCATAGAATTTAAGAATTTCACATATGTATCCAACAACATATCAGTTCAATGGTAGCGAAGCATAGAATTTAAGAATTTCACATATGTATCCAACAACATATCAGTCCAATGGTAGCTCAACATTATCTTTGCTTGTTTATTTTTCTTTCTTTGTTGGTTTTCTGCTATGCAACATCATAGACTGCAAACATGTTAATTTCTAGTGTGTTATCTAGAAGGAAATTGTCTTCAAGTACATGCAACCACAAAATCTACTAACATCCATCACAATGGTACCAAGACACTGACATTTGTTTGCCTCTTGGTTTCCTTTCATGTACTAAAAAGTAGTAATCAATGCAGTTAATTATGCTATCACGAGGTGAGTAGATCTTGAATACATGCACCAATTTGCATGCAGTCCTTTTAGCTAGCTTGACATGTCAAAAGTTTAACTGGGATCGCAAGCCTGCCAGCCTACTCCTGATCTCCAACAGTGGAAGATGTCGACATCCCCATTGAAGAAGCAAAAGTAGCAGTTGTGTCACCTGCAAGGTACCTCTTCAATCGATCCAAGTCATCGGCTGCGTCGAGCATTGTCGGCCTTGTGGATGAGCTATCCTGAGTGCACAGAAGGCCCAGTTCAATCAACTCCGCTGTGGCAACCTCCCACATTCTTCTCACCTCGGGGGCCTGGTTCCTCGTGGCACCCACCAGCGAGGAGTCGATCACCTTGTCCACTCTCCCGTGAAGATGATTCCTAACCCACTTGTTCAGGCTCAGCCCATCTTGAAACATTTCGTCGGTTGGTCTCCTCCTTGTTATGACTTCGAGTACTACAACTCCAAAGCTGTATACGTCTCCCTTTGTCGAAAGGATAGATCCAAACCCATATTCTGCAATGCAAAAAAAATAGGCAACCATCAGATATCCAAATAATTATGAGTACATGACCCACCAAGCTTAAAGTGTTTATTGTTTGCATTTTAAAGTCTTATTCACAATATAGTTATGTCTTTCATAAGTGATAAATTGTAAGTACAAATTTATAATCTATCACTTTGCTTGTAAGTGCAAGAAAAGACCATTTTAGTTTTAACAAATTTAATTATTACAAAACGTGTTCAAAAAACTCTAATTTTTTATTCATACCATTTTTTTTAGTTCCAGAAACAAAAATGAAAAAAACTAGTAAATAATTTCCTTTGCAAAAAATGGGTCATTTGGCTTGAAAGATTACAGCAAAATAATTTCCGGTGCAATTTTTTTTTTCAAATTATTAAATAAATTTCATTTTAATGTTATTTGAAGGTGAATTTGAGGATTAAATAGTGTTATATTGTGTTGATAAAAGTATTGAGGATGAACTTACATTTTTTATTGGTACTAGTAAATTTTTGTTTAAAATGTTGTCATAATATTTTAGGGTAAAATAGTCAACTTGTAGATTTATAATCCACTTTAAAGTGATAAAAAACAACAATAACAATACTTTAATTTTGTTTTTTTTTTTTTTAAACAACACTCTAAATTGTACTATATAGTTATGAAAATAAAAAAAATCCTTAGTGTTCCAATTTGCGTATGCACAAATAAATAAATAAATGTGGTTACCTTGCAAATCTCAGTTTATTATGTTTTAGGGAAAAAAAAAGTATTTATTTCCCCTCTTTTTTTTCTCTATTTCTTATGACCAAATATCTTAGGTGACATCTTCCAGCAAGGTGGAGCCACAAATTCCCTCTCTAGCTCCTCTGCACATAACCTAAATCCTAATTGTTCACAAATCTGGCTTTCTACTTACATTACCCTTCCACCCCCACTTTTGTATTTACCCCATACCCTGCATCCTAATCTATCGACTGCCCTCAGCCACCTAAATGATTCCATCTTTTATTTTTGATGGATTCTTTTCTAGTAAAATTGTTGGGACAAAAAGCGCCAATACAGCTCTTCGATATCGTGTCTGGAACTGACCACAACGAAAACTAGTGTTGGGAACGAAACACTGAAACTGTTTCCCCAAATCAAGAGGCTGCGAGAAAACCAAAGCACACAAAACCAAATCGTCAAAATCACACAGAAAATCAAATGCAAACACGAGCAAATTTTACATGAAAATCCAGATGAAAAAAAATAAAGGACGATCGGAGTCCAACCCTGAAAAGCCTCTACTATTAGAATAAAAAAGTACAACAACTCCTTACATACTTCTCACAAATCAAAAATGGATCACCACAACTACTTGGATACTGAAACCGATTACAGACTCAGAAGAATAAAGACGACGAAAAGAATTACCCGACACCGTCTCTCCTTCAATGTAGCCATCAATCTCTTTTTTCTCTCCCAAAAGTTGTAAAGCATCAACTTCCATTAAACCCTTGCATGAATTGGGGTTATCATATTTTGAATTTTTTATATAAAAGTATAATATATATAGAAAGTCCAATATATTCAATCATGTATATATATAGTTAAAGTCAATGATGTGGAAAACCAATAATATATTGGCTTATCATATTTTGGAAGTCTAATTATATGGAATGTCAATATATGAAAGATTCAATCATAAATATATGGTCAAAGTCAAAGATATAAAAATTCAATTATATATTTTCTTACTACATATGTTCTAATATACGGTGCTCATCGCACTCTCCGAGCTTCTCCGACACACGGATAACGCTCATCGCTCTCTAGAGTATTGTCTATATACGTTGGGAACCCCACCCAACTCTAACAAATCTTTCCCTTCCCAACTAGGTGGAGGACCTCGTCATACCGACGATACGCCTGCAGTACTCGAACTTCTCTATTAGTTAAACTTTCGTGAGCATATCCACTCCATTGTCCTCTATCCCAAGAATAGTATAAGATGCGCGAAATTCCTTCAGTGAGAAGGCCGCACCTAGTTTGTTCTTCAACTCCGCTATCCTGGTGATATTTTGAACTACTAATAGCATATCATCAACATAGAGGGCAATAATATGATAAAATTATCCTCGTCGAAGTACTTTATGAGCATACAGTGATCTGAAGTCGTTCGTACATAACTATGTTCCCCCATAAATGACTCAAACTTTTTATACCACTACATCGGAGCCTGTTTCAGACCATACAGATTCTTCCTCAACCGGCAGACTAAGTGTGACTTGACCTTCTCTCTGAATCACTATGGCTGCTCTATGTACAACTCTTTCTCTAAATCAATGTGGAGGAATGTTGTCTTCACATACATCTGCTCAATCTCCAAGTCAAAATTGGCTGCTAACGCTAGCACCACCCCCAATAGATGACAACTTGATGACCAGTGAAAAGATCTCATCAAAATCCATGTCCTTCCTCAGACCGTAGCCTTTAACTATCAGCCTCACTTTGTATTGAGGAAGAATAGCATATTATGTCTGCTTCACTTTTAACACCCATCGATTCTACAATGTCTTCTTGCCCTTTGGAAACCACACCAGCTCATAAATGGAGTTTGTTTGTGGAAAATTCATCTCCTCCGGCATAGCCTGTATTCACTCATGCTTGTGTTTATATTCCATAGCCTCTGCAAGGTAAGTTTTCTTCAGATAGCAAATATCGTATCCTCTCTATCAGTTTCATGTTCATGCGCTCCGCTATACTATTGAGCTGAGGTATCTTTGATGAAGTCTTCTGGCGTCGTATCCTTGCTCTTTGCAATACGCATAAAAGGAACCAATGTATTTGTCATCGTTGTCGAACCTAACACATATCAATTTATTATCCGTCTCCCTTTCAACAGAGTCATGGAACTCTTTGAAAGTGGGTGGCATCTGATCCTTGGTCTTTAAAATATAGACCCAAACTTTCCTAAAATAATCACAAATAAAAGTCGCAAAGTAAGAAGCACCTCCAATAGATTTTACCTTCATAGGACCGTAGACATCCGAGTGAACCAACTAGAGCAATGTCGGCTTCCTTGAACTTGGGTGACTTTGAAAAGACACCCAATTTTTTTTCCTGCCAAACAGTGGGCGCATCTCTACAACTTTATAGGCTTGAGACCCGAAATTATTTTTTTGTTAAATAAGTAGCATATTTTTTCTCATTGATGTAGTTGAGCCACATGTGCCACAACTCGGTAGGCGCATCAGTAACTGCATTCACCTCATGTTCCCTACGTGCGCTTCTTTTCTGTCACTCCCCGTTCTTGGTATACGTACTTGGAACGTATTATTTTTTGCTTGCATGATAATTAGGTTGCATGTCACGGAGACTAGACCCATTATTTGGTTTAATTTGGCTCCTGGTTTATTTTGTGGGTTGATTTGGCTAGCAATTGAACCAATGGTCTAAACCTCAACCCTCCTTATATATATACCAAAACCTCTCTCTCTCTCTCTCATTCATTTATTTTATTTATCTCTTTGGTTTTCTTCCTCCCGCCATAGGCAAGTACACCTTGCATGAGAAATGAATAAACCCTCCATATTATTAGTTTATTATGCTTGTGGTGTGATTCTTAGCATGTTTACTACTTAGAGCTTTCAGTTTTGATAGATGGATTAGTGTAGATCTATATTTCTAACTTTATTTTTTATGGGTTCTATGAGTTTTTCTTAGTTTTGATCTATTAAAACTTGTTATTTTTGAAAACTAGTAGTTTTATGAGTTAGAGCATTAAATTTTTTATGATTTTTCTTTTTGAATCATCTCATTTGGAGTTAAAATAAAGATTTTATGAAAGAAACAAGTTTTGGAGCATTGTTCTCGGACATGTCCTGACGGGAACGATGAACAGTGTCGTGCGCAGTATGCCATGCACAGAAATTTGGCCGTATGTGTAACGCCCTGCAACCGCTCGGAGCATTACGCTGAGTCGGATTGAATAAATCAAATGCTGGTTACATTTGAAATGTTAGATTTTGGGAAGAAGGATTAATCGAGTTGGTTTCAATGTGTAGATGGCTAGCGGGTTCGATGGAAATCAGGTGTTCGTTCAGAACATTTCTGAATAGCTGGATGGAAGCGATAATGCCATCTTCCTTAATCCGATCGGTCGGATAATTTGGAGAGCACGGCCTGCTCGCACGGTCATACCAGTTGAGTAGATCGCGCTTGCATCGGACCACGGGTTCAAGGAATTGGCCGTATCGGTAGGACAGGATGCCTAACGGGATCAAACATTGTGAGTGGGCTATTTTCCTTCTCCTCTACTTCTTCATGCCTAATAATATGGAAACACGTAAAAGGCTTGAACACTTGGGCTGAAACATTGAGAATCACTACACTGAGGCGTGCATAGAGTGTACGTCGTTGGCTTGGTAGGATTGTGGCTTGATATGATTTACGCGTTGGATAGTTGGAGCTAGAGTTGGATTATTGCATTTGAGGCAGTCGGTTGGATAATTGGGATTATGCTTGGACGGTTGGAATTATACGAGTTGGAATGATACATTTGAGGCAATAGAATTATCGGGAATTCGGGCGAGCGAGCGAACGTGCATCCGTGCGCGAGTATCACTTGGTCGCTTTGTCTTACAAAGCGAGCAGTTGTGGTTTGAAACAGAACAACTGCATCGGCGAGGGCGTTGTGTCGCTTGATGGGGCATCGTGCCACGAATGGGGCATTGTGCCACTGAAACGGCATTGTGCCACTGAAACGGCATTGTGCCATGGGTTTTGCTTCGAGCATGGGTGTTGCACCAATTCGGACTCTATGTTGAGAAGAGGCATCGTGCCTATGGAACACTTGATATATTGGTGCCTTGGGCTATATATTGAGGTCGAGATTTGGATCTCTTGGTTGGATATGTTGGAAGAATGGTTATGGATGTTTGGTTGGATACCGGCTGAACGAGTCTAGGATCGCTTGGTGGGGCGAGAATGTTCGATCCTCTCGTCATACCTACTGTGTCTGCATAGTCACGGACATCCTGCGTGGCACAGGGTTTGGTTTCCTGGAACGGGATGAGGCACCGGGGCACCGGGACCGTTCCACCATGGAGGAAACAATGGGCATCGCGCGATTGGGCGCAGTGCTGGTAGTCCGATACCACCAGGCGGGAGTAGCTGCCCAACCCTGGATCGGGTAGGATTGTCCTATTGATCTTGGTCCGATCAATGTCCTTCGTGGCTTTTAGCCAGTGACTTCATATAGTATAAGTGATGGCTTGCTTTTCTTTTGTTGGTTTGGCTTTCGTGTAGGCGCGGCCACCTTGCCTCGGCAAGAGTGTGCACTCGAGTTTGGAATTAAACTTTGGTTGAGGATGGATGTTGAGGCGAGACTGATGGTTCGATATGTTATCGTGCAAGCGATGGCATTGAGTAAGAAGGGTCGGTTATATTTATGCTTGTCGTTTGGTTTGAGATTGAATGCTTGCATGCGTAAACTGCTTTACAGCTTTCCTTAATATGTCATCCATATGCCATGAAACGAATCTAGGATTCAACTAGAAAGATCACCATATAACTGGTTGCATTCACTATTTTACTTAGTGTCGGCTTAGGCGAGTAGGTTACCCCGCTCACCAGTACGGTTGTGTACTGACCCACGTTTGTGGGCAATATTTCAGGTACACAGGCGTAGTGGCGCTGCTTGGATATACGGAACAAAATGTATGAACTGTAAGTACCTTTGTGGGCTAGAGAAAAGAGCAAGAGTATTTCATCGTCTCCGTGGCATCGTCTTTATGGCATTGACTCGGGGCATTTCATTTGGACCCTATCGTGAGCTTCGCTGCGTATTACTCTGATGTGTGCTTGGTACACAAATTGGCTTCTGCTGTAACTTGGTTGTTTCGATGATAACTTTGGTGTTTGACAACATCGCCTTCTACGAGCGCAACTTCAGGCTCGTACGGCATCACGTCCCGATGAGAACGATTGTCCCGCGGGAGAGCTGCAACGTGGTGATTTCACGACCAGCGGGGACTATTGAGCTTGCAGAAGATTGGGGCGTGACAGATTGGTATCAGAGCGCCTGGTTCATTTTCTCGGACTTGGTCCTTCGCTTCATCACAAACTCTAAATCGCTTCCGCGTGTCGTTTAGCTCTTGACTCTACTCGGTGCCGCATCGGATGTTTCATGCAATAAGTCTATTTATTGCTGGTTTGGCTGTATGTTATTCTTGGTTGGGTTGCCTTGGTTGGTTTTCGTAGGATCGTCTAGCATCGTTAGGCGTTGTTGCATTCGTGCAGCAAGTTGGTTGGCGTTGTTGCATTTATGCAACAAGTGTGGGCTTTCGTTGGGTTGGCTTGGCTTATCGTTCTGAGAGATTCTGATTGCCTCAATGGATCAGTTGGTTGACTAACGAGATTTGGCTATACGGCATGTTTTGAGTAGAAACATTCGATGAGAATGGATCCTTGCACGAGTTGCTCGTCTAGCGATTGTGTTGGATATAAGTTGGAATTATGGCTGTGGCGCATCGGTTGAGCAAGTCTGAGTTAGGCTCGGGAATATCAGAATAGTTGGAATGAGTTGCTCGTATAACAAATGTGTGAAACCATTAGGTATTGGGCTGGATTATTCAGAAGAGACAATCATTGCACGATTGCTCGTGTTGAGGAAGTATCAGGCGATGAAAATAGTTAGATAATTCAAGCGTTGCATGAGTTTTGTGTCAAACTCGAATTGGGAAATGCATGATCATGCATGAAGGATGGTTCGAACGGATCTTGGATTCGTGAAAGGAAACGTAATGTGAGTAGCAACTTGATTCGGAGTGGTATATGGGATACCATATTTTAAGCAAGGCATTGGAAATGTTTTGGTTGGACATCTATGGGAATTGCCTGAACGGACTCGTGAAACGAGAATACAAGTTGGTTGGTGCACGTCGGCTGAGTTGAAAAGGATAAAAATGATAGCAAGCGAATATTGAGTTGAGCATATCGTGAACGGACTGATGCAAATAAAAGCATCATTAGGCTTAAGAGATGGATGAGATCGGAATGAACAACTGGTTTACGCTTAAATGAGCGATGGGTGAATCGAATGATAACGAGTACGGATTACAATTTTGGGCAACGCATTTGAGCTGTTGGTTGAGCAATGAAACACGAACTTGGTTTGGAGGGAAAAGTGATGGATTCAAACAAACTTGGAAAATTTTGGATATTGCTGCTCGTGAAGTCGAATCAGGTTTAGCAAAAATGGAATTTTTGGCAAGATGGTGCAACAATGGTAGACGGATTCTCCGGAAGACGTGGACGGATTATGGCAACAACGGAGGGCAAGATTATGGCAGATTGACTTTTGAAGATAGCTAAATGTGAGGGCAACATCGGAACAAATCACTGTGCTGCTCGAGTAAGTTGGACGAGCATTGTGGAACATGGCAATTCAGAAATTTGATAGATTCAGGGCAGAATGACGGGTTGATGGAAGACGGTTTCAACGAGCGCGGTTCTCGGATTCGGAAACTTTGCTCGGATGAATGGTTAGATTTTGATTCGGATTTTGGAGATGAGATATAGCATGGTTTATAGTAACTGTCCATCGTGATGATTATAATTATCGAGCGTAGCTTCGGGACAACTGACCCTAGGGACTTGACCGCTGAATCAGATATGAATATGGTAGACCCATAGAACGACCCTTGTGGCGACATATTTGGGAATACGTCGAGGGCAGATGTGAGCAATGAGATTTGGCTTATTGACTGAGTGTTGGATTTGAGAGACCCTTGGGATAGTCTTCAGCTGAAGATGCAGCCGAAATATCGGAGCGATGGTGGGATTGGCCTAAGTCAACTTATGAGATTCAGAGTCGCAGATTTTTATCGATGGCATCGCCTCTGACTCATCGTGCCCTGGAAGGGAATAGCATTCATATGAATTGACGACTGTGAAACTAGCTCGTGAAGTTAAAGCAGCGGCTCATTCAGATCAAATCCTTGCGAATACTGGAAGGGACAGATTTGCCTCAGATTTACAAGATGTCTCAGAACTTAGTCTGGGAAGCGTGCTTGTTCGGAAGGCAAAGGTGATATCCTATGCTTCGAGGCAGTGGAAGCAACGCGAAGGACTATTTCATGCGCAACCTAGGAATTGTGGCAAGTGTGTCCACGTTGAAATCGTGGCGACACTATCCCTTTGGCATGGCGGCGAGATCTTCGTGGATTACACGAACCTCGATATAGATATTCACCCAGCGAGGTATTGAGATGGCAGGAAATGTGTTGGACTGAGCAGATCTAAGCAAAGTTGATATTTTGGTAAGTCGCATAGCTGGGGTAGTATCAGTTGTGATAATCGTTCGGTGCACAAGATAATATTTGAGATGTTGCTAGTACTGATTTCCAGAAATAGTTGGATGGATTGAGTTGGAACACGAACTGATTGAGTCTGTGGAAAATCTGCATAGTTGAGAATAGTGCTCAAGCGAATGTGTTGGAATAGAAATCGTGATTCAGTTCAATTGGAAGTAAAGCAAATGGATGCCTCGAACATAAAGATACCCTTGTAACTTGTTCAAATTTGCTATCGCAAAGCTCGGCTGAAATATATGTATTTTAGGGACGCCTTAAATATGTGTACGATCCAAAACTAAGCGATACGAAGAATTCGTATTGAGCTGCAAGGAGGATGTAGGAATTCGTGAAATTTGTTCGAGCGTTCAGCAGAACGAGATGCGAAGTCAGAATCGTGAATATGAGAGTTGCATAGAGCCGATCCATGGAATTGGATTATGGCATGTGATAGGAATGAGTACCAGTACGGTTCGTGGACGAACCTGATTCTAAGTGGTATATTATGTAACACCCCGCAACCGCTCGGAGCGTTACGCTGAGTCGGATTGAATAAATCAAATGCTGGTTACATTTGAAATGTTGGATTTTGGGAAGAAGGATTAAACGAGTTGGTTTCAATGTGCAGATGGCTAGCTGGTTCGATGGAAATTAGGTGTTCGTTCAGAACATTTCTGAATAGTTGGATGGAAGCGATAATGCCGTCTTCCTTAATCCGATCGGTCGGATGATTTGGAGAGCACGGCCTGCTCGCCCGGTCATACCAGTTGAGTAGATCGTGCTTGCATCGGACCACGGGTTCAAAGAATTGGTCGTATCGGCAGGACAGGATGCCTAACGGGATCAAACATTATGAGTGGGCTCTTTCCCTTCTCCTCTACTCCTTCATGCCTAATAATATGGAAACGCGTAAAAGGCTTGAACACTTGGGCTGAAACTTTGAGAATCACTACACTGAGACGTGCATAGAGTGTACGTCGTTGGTTTGGTAGGATTGTGGCTTGATATGATTTACGCGTTGGATAGTTGGAGCTAGAGTTGGATTATTACATTTGAGGCAGTCGGTTGGATAATTGGGATTATGCTTGGACGGTTGGAATTATACGAGTTGGAATGATATATTTGAGGCAATGGAAATATCGAGAATTCGGGCGAGCGAGCGAACGTGCATCGCGCGAGTATCACTTGGTTGCTTTGTCTTGCAAAGCGAGCAGTTGTGGTTCGAAACCGAATAACTGCATCGGCGAGGGCGTTGTGTCGCTTGATGGGGCATCGTGCCACGAATGGGGCATTGTGCCACTGAAACGGTATTGTGCCATGGGTTTTGCTTCGAGCATGGGTGTTGCACCAATTCGGACTCTGTGTTGAGAAGAGGCATCGTGCCTATGGAACACTTGATATATTGGTGCCTTGGGCTATATATTGAGGTCGAGATTTGGATCTCTTGGTTGGATATATTGGAAGAATGGTTATGGATGTTTGGTTGGATACCGGCAGAACGAGTCTAGGATCGCTTGGTGGGGCGAGAATGTTCGATCCTCTCATCATACCTACTGTGTCTGCATAGTCACGGACAACCTACGTGGCACAGGGTTTGGTTTCCTGGAACGGGATGAGGCACCGGGGCACCGGGACCGTTCCACCATGGAGGAAACAATGAGCATCGCGCGATTGGGCGCAGTGTTGGTAGTCCGATACCACCAGGCGGGAGTAGCTGCCCAACCCTGGATCGGGTAGGATTGCCCTATTGATCTTGGTCCGATCAATGTCCTTCGTGGCTTTTAGCCAGTGACTTTATATTGTATAAGTGATGGCTTGCTTTTCTTTTGTTGGTTTGGCTTTCGTGTAGGCGCGGCCACCTTGCCTCGGCAAGAGTGTGCACTCGAGTTTGGAATTAAAATTTGGTTGAGGATGGATGTTGAGGCGAGACTGATGGTTCGATATATTATCGTGCAAGCGATGGCATTGAGTAAGACGGGTCGGTTATATTTATGCTTGTCGTTTGGTTTGAGATTGAATGCTTGCATGCGTAAACTGCTTTACAACTTTCCTTAACATGTCATCTATATGCCATGAAACGAATCTAGGATTCAACTAGAAAGATCACCATATAACTGGTTGCATTAACTATTTTACTTAGTGTCGGCTTAGGCGAGTGGGTTACCCCGCTCACCAGTACGGTTGTGTACTGACCCACGTTTGTGGGCAATATTTCAGGTACACAGGCGTAGTGGCGCTGCTTGGATATATGGGACAAGATGTATGAACTGTAAGTACCTTTGTGGGCTAGAGAAAAGAGCAAGAGTATTTTATCGTCTCCGTGGCATCGTCTTTGTAGCATTGACTCGGGGCATTTTTTTTGGACCCTATCGTGAGCTTCGCTGCGTATTACTCTGATGTGTACTTGGTACACAAATTGACTTCCGCTGTAACTTGGTTGTTTCGATGATAACTTTGGTGTTTGACAACATCGCCTTGTACGAGCGCAACTCCAGGCTCGTACGGCATCACGTCCCGATGAGAACGATTGTTCCGCGGGAGAGCTGCAACGTGGTGATTTCACGACCAGCGAGGACTATTGAGCTTGCGGGAGATTAGGGCGTGACAGCATGCAGTGCACCATACATGGATTACTGGCCGCGTATGGAAGTGCATCATGTGCACCACTTTGTCGCTCGCATAGATGGGTCGCACATTAATTTCTGGCCGTAGCAATGTACCGCGCATGTAATTCTTGTCGCGCGCAATGTGCCGAGCTTGAATTTTTGGTCGCACGCATGCAATACACCACACATGGAATCTTTTCCACGTAGCAATGCTCGCGCATGGATTTCTATTTGTGCGCAGTATGCTGCATATAAAAATTTGGTCGCATGCAGTGCGCCGCGCACATGATGACCAGGATGGTTGTTTTTGACTATTTAACTTATTTTATAGCTATAATCTTGTAAAACGCAAACATGAAAGTTATAGATCTCTGTGTTTCCTTTCCAAATCTTTTAGGATCACCTTATTTGGAGTTCGGATAAGTGATTTATGCCTAGTTTTCTAAAATGTGTCAATCTTGATTTTGGAATTTTTATTGGACTTTGTGATTTCATGTGCTGATCTTGGTAATGGCAAGTGTATATGGATTAAATGTAACTATTTGCTTAAATTAACTATGCATTAGACCCGACATTGTGAAGACTTAGACCATGTGCCAAGTTGCTATACTACCTATGCGCATGACATGACCATGTGCTAGAATTGACTATGCGCTTGATGCAATAATGTGAACTAATATCCTATGAGGAACTTGACTATGTGATAAGTGACTTACCAACCATGTACATGATATGAGCTATATGTATAAGTGGTAATGATTCATGTGACTAACAGCTAAGTTTGATAACCTCGACTCAATTTTTTGTATCCGTGTTGATACAATTATTGCGTTCTAAGTGTACATGATCTAATGTGCACTGAGGTACGACATAAAGTGTCACATATTAAGTAATTTTTATGTTTAGATTATGCATTAAGAATGCCTCCTATAATTCGTGAACGGGTGATACTACATATATATTTTCTCCAGCATGGGCATGATTTGTGAGTCAAGTACCAAAGAATGGCTAGAATTTTGATTTATGAATATGACTTACACTCTTGGGTTAGTCCAAGCATGAACTTTTGATGTTTACATGGATTCGTATCTAGCGTGCCTATACTCTATACGACATCTTAAGGGAAATTCTCATGCGGTCACGCCTTAAGATTTCTATGCAATATAGGGTTAATTAGGCAATAAAAAATTTTAGATAATAGAGAGGGAACAGTATCCCTAGATCATGACAATGAACCTTTCGCCGTCGGGCTGGCCACCATAGATACTGTATATCATCTGCCTTAGTAGAGTGTAAAATTTGACCTATTATAAATATGCTGAGCCCTTGTCTTCCTATAGGAGCACTGAAATTGCTAATACCGTAATCTAGCGCAGTGGTGCTATGGGGGACTTGTACAATTCGTAAAGTGCGTGTATAATCATTTATTAGCTCGGTTAGCCCATGTTCACCTCCATGTACCAAAACAGTCGATGTCGTGTTATAACTCTGCTTTGCCTTGTCGTCCTTCTTCTCTCTCTTCTAAGCGAAACAATTTTGCTTGATATGGCCTTTGTTGCCACAATGAAAGCATTCAGAGTCCTCTTACCGTCGTATTTACTCCTTCCACGACCCTTTGAAACAAGTGTCTCAGAATGAGATAAAGATGAAGTGCCCTGATATTTCCTCCACATCTTTTCATTTAACATCATACTCTTGGTGAACTCAACATTGACCACGCTTTCTAGAGTAGAAGCGATCATGGACAATTGTACGATCTCTCACGAGTCTAGCAAAGTACATATCAACCACATACCCTGAACTTCATCGTCGAACTTGACTCCGATTGACGATAACAATCACACCCTGGAACTCACTCAAATGATTCGTGATGGACGTATCATTTTTGTACCACAGATCCATCAACGTTCAGATCTAGAAAAACTTGTTTATTTTGATCTTCTTTGCGTACAAAGATTTTTGCTTTTTCTAAAGTGTCCTTGTGTGCTCTATACTGGCAACATGATTGTACACATTATCGTCAATGAACTACCTGATATACCCACACTCCTGTAGATACTCAAAATTCTAGTTCTCTTTAGATTTATTACTGGGCTTAATGGAAGCAAATACCGGAAGATACATCTTCTTATCGAATAGCAAATCTTTATCTTGCTTCGCTAGTAGTGTTAATTTGAACCGTTTAGGTTTACCATGCTCATTAGCTTCGCGTCCATCCCTTCTCCTTAGTTTGACATTCAACCTTAACACCACTTTGTACCGAAAGCTCTGATACCACGTGTTAGGTACGAAACGCGAAAATCGTTCCCCCAAATCAAGAAACTGCGAGAGAACCAAAGAAAAGCACACAAAACCTTCTTATTTATATTTAATGATCAATAAAATATATTATAATTTTTGATATAAACTTTTTATTTTAGAGAATATTTATATTTTACCAAACATGAAAATATAATTTTTTTCATAAATTTAATTATAGTGAATTTGATTTCCAAAAATATAAATAAGAAGGTGCTATAATGTCTTTATGAAAACAGTTTTCAGAGAATAAAAAGTTTTCAGAGAAGATTTTCTAAAATATCTTTATGAAAACAGTTTTCAGAGAAGATGCTATAATGTTATTTTCTGGATATATAGATTCTAAATTTGCGTTTGGTTACTTTACTCTAAAAAATAGTTTTTTGGAAGAAAAAAGTTAAAATTCGGTTTGGTAAATTTTTTCAAAAAATAAATTTTAAGCTATGTCCGTTCTGTATCCCCCAAAAATATGTCCATATTGTTGGAGTGGGTAGGGTTCCCAATATATATGGAGAATACCCTAGATTGCAACGAGTGTCATCCGTGTTTCGAAAAAGCTCGGAAAGTGCATCGAGCGTCGTGTATTGGAACATTTATGGTAAGCAAATATTATATTGGATTTCCATCTTTGACTTTAATTATATATTTTTTATTTGATCTTTCATATATTAACTTTCCATATTATTGGATTTCCAATTTATGGTAAACTAATTTATGATTTGATTTCTATTAAATATAAGATTGAATGTAATTGGATTTCCAAAAATATTTTTGGGTTATATATATATATTTTCATATGGAAACCCTAATTCATGCAAAGGTTTATATTAAGGCTCATGCAATATACAACAACATGAGAAAAAAAGGTGGTAAGAGTGTCAATGCAACATTGGAGAGGAGAAATAATGATTGAAGGCCATTTCGGAGAAGAAGATCAATTTGGAGTATTTTTCATTATCTTAATTTTATCTTCGTGGTTATAATCTATTTTCTTTTTCAAAGAGTTGCGGTGATCCGTGTTGGATCGGTGAGGAGCTTGTAGAGGGTGTAATCTCTTTATACTATTAGTGGACGTTTTTCAGGGTTGGACTCTGATAGTCCCGTGGTTTTTCCATCTAGGTTTTCCACGTAAAAATCTTTGTGTCTGCAATTTATTTTTGGTATTTTTTTGTTTGTGTGTTTTGCTCAGTTATCACACAGGTACTCTCTTGTTTGGAGAATGGTTTTCGTATTTCGTTCCCAATAGTATGGTATCAGAGCCAGGTTCCAAAATTTTAAAAAGGAGTCAGGAGTTGACAGAAAAACCAGGGAGGAGATTGGATGCTAAGCCGGTGCGCATGGTAAACCTGAATTGTACCAACTATCATTACTGAATGTACAAGATGAATGATCTGCTATTTTTTAAGAAGTTGCATCTGCCAGTATTTGCTTCTAAGAGGCCCAGTGACAATTTTAAAGAGGACTAAAAGTTCGAGCATATACAGGTGTATGAGTACATCAGGAAGTTCGTTAACGAGAACGTGTAAAACCACGTTACTAGTATTGAGCACGCGAGGATACTGTGGGATAAGCTGGAATCTTTGTATGCGAAGAAGACTGGAATAAATAAATTATTCCTGATCCGGATGATGATGGGTCTACCGTACAAATATATGGCGTCCATTATAGATCATATGAGTGAGTTCCAGGGCTTGATTGACCAACTATCCTGGATGTGAGTCGAGTTCGACGACAAGGTTCAGGGACTATGGTTGCTGTGTACATTGCCAGACTCGTGGGAGACCGTACGAGTGTCTATGAACACTTTTGTTCCGAAAGGCGTGATCAGTCTGGAGTTTGCCAAGAGCGGGGTACTGAATAAAGAGATGCAGAGACGTTCTCAGGCCACTTCATCCATATCCCACTCAGAGGCGCTTGTTTCAGAGAGCCTCGGAAGGGGTAAAAGTAGGGGTCCAGATGGTGACAGAGAAAAAAGAAAGAAAAAGTCCAAAGGTTGGTATGAGAACTCGGAATGTTACAATTGTGGCAAGAAGGGCCACATCAAGCGGAACTGTTTTGCTTGAAAGAGAGAGAAGAAGGGAGACAAGGAGAAGCAGGGCGAGAACACTACAGCAGCAGCATCGACATATGAAGGCGATCTGATTATTGTAGGTGATGAGGTAGTTATGAACCTCGCCTGCAATGACAACTCTTGGTTCATGGACTCAAGTGCTTCAGCGTACGTATCTCACAACAAGGCACTATTTGCTACTTACACAATATGCGATTGTGGAGTTTTAAAGATGGAAAATAGAGATGTGTCGAAGGCAGTTACCATTGGAAATGTACATTTGAGGACAAAGACGGGTGCAATTCTTGTTCTGAAAGATGTTTGTCATGTCACTAATATCTGTTTCAACCTGGTGTCGGTTGGAAGGTTGGATGATGAGAGTTTCTTCAATCTCTTCAGGAACAGTCAGTAGAATATTTCCAGAGGTTCGATGGTTATTGTCATAGGAAGCAAGAGGTCCGGACTCTACTATATTGAAGAAAGCATATAGGGGGCATATGAGGTGAACACAACTACTAATGCGTCTACCGAGTTGTGGAACAAATGGCTCAGCCATATCAGTGAGAACGGGATAAGCTATTTGGTGAACATGAAGGTGATTCAAAGGCTAAAGTCTATAAAATTGGAGAGGTGCACGCACTGTTTGACGAAAAAGTAAAATATGGTGTCTTTCCAAAGTCACCCAAGTTCAAGGAAGCCGACGTTACTTTAGTTGATTCACTCGAATGTCTGCGGTCCTATGAAGGTAAAATCCATTGGTGGTGCCTCTTACTTTGTAACTTTTATTGATGATTGTTACCGAAAAGTATGGGTCTATGCCTTAAAGACCATGGATCTGGTGCCGCCCACTTTTAAGGAGTTTTAGGCCTCCGTTGAAAGGGAGACGGGCAAGAAGCTGCTATATGTTCGGTCGGACATTGGCTGCGATTATATCGGTCCCTTTGATGTATACTGCAGATAGCAAGGGATACACCATAAGACTCCGCCAAAGACACTTCAGCTCAATGGTGTAGCGGAGTGGATGAACAGGACGCTGATGGAGAGGGTACGGTGTTTGCTGTCAGAAGCAAACTTGTCGGGCAGCTATTAGGGTGAGGCTCTTTATACAGTTGCTTATATTATTAATTTATCTCCTAGTGCTTCTTTGCAGGGTGATATGCTTGACAAAGTGTGGTACAAAAAAGAGTCCTCATACAATCACCTGCGAGTGTTCGGTTACAAGGCCTTTGTGCATGTACCAAAAGACGAGATATCCAAACTTGAGCCAAAGACGAGATGGTAGGTCTTTGTTGGTTACGGTTGGGATGAGGTTGGCTATAGACTCTACGACCCAGTGGGAAGAAAGGCCTACAGAAGCAAGGATGTGGTATTTATCGAGGATCAAACCATGACCAACACTCAGGATTCCGAGATGCCTTCTGAGGCTGAGGAATTGTCTAAGTTAGAGTCATTTTGCCTCGAGCAGTTTTCATTGGACATCGCAGAGGATCCAGTTATGGGGGAGCCAGTACATGAAGTTGCTCCCAATTTTGATTATCAGCCTACTGATAGTGTCAGGGTAATCTTTAAGAGGATGAGCATGTCGAGGAGACAGTTCCTGAGGAGGAGGCTGTTGGTATAGAGCCAGCACTAGTGGTTCCATTGAGGAGGAGCGATAGAGAGCATCGACCATCTACGAAATACTCACCGGGTGAGTATGTGCTACTGACTGACGGTGGAAAACTCGAAAGTTTCGTAGAGGCTATGGAAGACGAACACAGGTAGCAGTGGATAGAGGCCATGCAGGAGAAGATGAGTTCCTTGGAGGCCAATTCTACTTATGATGTGGTGCGGGTCCCAAAGGACAAGAAGGCTTTGATGAATTGATGGGTGTTCAGAGTGAAGCAGACAGATGATGTTACTCACCCTCGATATAAAGCGAGGCTAGTAGTTAAAGGCTACGGTCAATGAAAAGGTATAGATTATGATAAGATCTTTTCGTCAGTCGTCAAGCAGTCGTCTATTCGGGTAGTTCTAGCATTGGCAGCCAGTTTTGACTTGGAGGTCGAGCAAATGGACGTGAAGACGATATTTCTCCACAGTAATCTTGACGAGGAGTTGTACATGGAGCAACCAGAGGAATTCTGTGAGAAGGGCAAGTAACACTTGCTCTGCCAGTTGAGAAAGAGCTTGTATGGTCTGAAGCAGGCTCAGCGACAGTGGTACAGAAAGTTCGAGTCGTTTATGGGGGAGCATGGTTATGCACGGACAACTTTGTATTTGTGAGGTAATTTGTCGAGGATGATTTCATCATTTTACTGCTCTATGTTGATGATATGCTACTGGTCCGTCGGAATGCCACTAGGAAAGCGGAGTTGCAGCACCAACTGGGCGCGACTTTCTCTATGAAGGATTTGGGCGCAATGAAAACTATTCTTGGGATAAAGATCAGCCGAGAGAGAGAGAGAGAGAGAGAGAGAGAGAGAGAGAGAGAGTCCAAGATACTACACTTATCCCCAAAAAAGTACATTCACCAGGTATTTCTGTATTTCGGGATGCACGGGTAAAAGAAAGTGAGTAACCCCATTGCAGCTCACTTTAAGTTCACTAAGAAGCGATGTCCATCTACCGAGGACGAGAAGGAAGATATGGAGCGGGTTCCATATGCCTCAGATATGGGGAGTCTTATGTATGCTATGCTGTGTACGAGGCAAGACATCGCTCACACAGTTGGCACAGTTAGCAGGTATACTTCCAAACCTGTAAGGGTACATTGGAGTGGGGTCAAGTGGATTCTACGATATCTTCAGGGCACTGCCGATTGAATACTTTCTTTTGGTGGTGACGAGCTGAAGTTGGTTGGCTATACCAACGCTGATATGGATGGAGATGTAGACACGAGACAATCGACTTCGGGCTATGTGATGATGTTTGCTGGTGGAGCAGTATCGTGGCAGTCGCGGTTGCAGAAGTGTGTTACCTTATCGACGAAAGAGGCAGAGTACATTGCGGCGACAGAGGCTTGTAAGGAGTTGTTGTGGATGAAGTTGTTGTTGCAAGAAATTGGGCTAAAGCAAGAGAAATATCATTTGTTTTGCAATAGTCAGAGTGCTATTAATCTTGTGAAAAATCAGACATTTTATAGCCGATCCAAGCACATTGAGACCTAGTTTTATTCGATACGGGATGTTATTGAAAAGAAGGAAGCGACGCTTGAGAAGGTTCATACAGATGACAACGGAGCAGACATGTTCACAAA
Source organism: Iris macrosiphon (assembly GCA_036927795.1). Lineage (NCBI taxonomy): Eukaryota > Viridiplantae > Streptophyta > Magnoliopsida > Asparagales > Iridaceae > Iris > Iris macrosiphon. The sequence continues at coordinate 75,735,838 of JAYESA010000004.1, forward strand.
AAATTTTCCAAGGGAAAAGTTTGAGTAATGCAGGAAGATCGTCGGGATGACGACCCCCTCCACATAGTTATGAAGGGAGAGATTGGTTGGAGTGGATGGGGTTCCCAACCAATGTGGAGAATATCCTGGAGTGCGACGAGCGTCATCCGTGTGTCGGAAAAGCTCGAAAAGTGCATCGAGCGCCGTGTATTGGAATATTTATGGTAAGCAAATATTATATTGGATTTCCATCTTTGACTTTAATTATATATTTATGATTGGATCTTTTATATATTAACTTTCCATATAATTAGATTTTTAATTTATGGTAAGCTAATTTATGATTTGATTTACATCAAATATATGATTGAATGTAATTGGATTTCCATAAATATTTTTGGCTTCCATATATAGATTTTCATATGAAAACTTTTCCATGTAATGGTTTATATAAAGGCTCACGCAATATACAATAACATGAGAAAAAAATTTAAGAGAGAAAAAAAAAGGTGACAAGAGTGTCATTGCAACTTTGTAGAGCAGAAAAAAGAATTGGAGGCCGGAGAAGTAGATCAATTTAGGGTCTTTCTAATTTTTTTTTTTCGTGGTTGTAATCTATTTTCTGTTCCAAAGAGTTACGGTGATCGGTGAGGAGCTTGTAGAGGGTGTAATTCTTTATTTAGTGAATGTAGTTTTTTTTATCTGGGTTTTTCACGTAAAAATTTCTGTGTCTGCGATTTGGGTTTGATGTTTTTTGGTTTGTGTATTTTGTTCGGTTCTCTCGCAGGTACTCTCTGGTTGCTTTGGAAAATGATTTCCGTGTTTCGTTCCCAACACATATGTCCCAAAAATCTGTCCTTGTGTCCAACAAATGTCCCTAACTCAATTCGTGTCTGATACAGACACTACATCGAAAACATAATCTCTCGCTCCATTTCCACAAATTCCCTAAATGCAAGCTCGTCAAAGTGCTAGCAGTAGAACAGTTTAAATCGCCGACCCAGTGCTCCGATCGCACCCGATGCTCTCGGCCACGGACACCTACGACAAGCTCCCCGTCACCGACTCCTATCCGTCATTCTCATGGACTTCCCCGTACAGCTCGAACATGTCCACAAGCTGACCAAATATCAAACACATCCAGAGACTACTACTGACCACCGACGAATTATCGACTTTGACACCGACGACCAGGCCGAATCCGATGAAGAATTCGGCTGCGGCTCCACCGCCGCCGCAGCATCCACCACTCACTTGTTTGTGAGCGCGACCTTGAACTCCCACTCCGTCGTGCACCCTACCACCGCAACGTCCACCGATCTGACGCCTCTACCGTGGCCGTTCTTGTGGTAGAGAATTACGACATCCACCACCACCACCAGCACTAGTACGCCGTATAGTTGTACTCGAGAGGCGGCGGCGAGCGGGATTTGAGGGAGGGGAGAGGACTGGAGTTGGGGAGAGAGAAAGAGAGGACCGAGGGCTTGTGGTTACCGGAGATGTAGTAGAGAAAGAAGGAGAGGCGGCCGTGCCGATGAGAGAGTCATAAAAGAAGAGGTTGGTTGAGTGCCCGGAAAGAAGTGCAGTGTTGGAATATTTTTTTTGGAAAACTACTTTTCCTTGACCCTAAAAGCTAAGTTTAAAGATAGCTTTTGGGAAAAAAAAAAATTTTCGGAAAGCAAAAAAATGAATGGGGACAGCCAAACGCTGTTTATTCAGGTTTTTGAGTTTAAACTCAAAAAACTGATTTTAACTCAGAACCAATCAGACCCTTTTTAGTCATTTCTTAGCTTTCCACCACCCAACTTGTTTTTTGCTAAGATGTAGAACGAAGGATTCCAATTGGGATAAGTATTACATATTTCATTAAGATTTAAAAGAACACTCAGCATCTTTACAAATTGAAAAGATATAAATCTGCTGAAAGAGAGAGGGATTCCTAAAGTACAAAATCCCACTGTAACTACCGAAACAAGAAAATTATAATCTATGCCTTTATCATAAAATGTGTGGAGAGGAAACAGAAGGAAACATACCTGGCGCTATGTAACCAATAGATCCACAGAGCAAGTTTGCAGTAGTAGATCCAACATTATCAGCTTCGACTGTGTTCCCCATTCCAGCAGTCATCACTAACCTAGCAATTCCGAAATCCGAGACCAAAGCAGTCATGTCATCGTTCAAAAGAACATTGCTCGGCTTAAGGTCACAATGTATGACCTTGACAGGAGAATGGTGATGCAAATAAGCCATCCCTTCAGCAACGTCACTTAGTATATTCACCCTTTGTTCCATGCTCAGATTACAAGAACCTCCACCATAGAGACAGATTTCGAGGTTACCATTTGCCATGAACGGAAGCACCAATGCCTTGAAGTCTGGAAGACTACACGCCGTAATAATCCTCATCAGGTTACGATGTCGAATCCTCTTTAGAACCTGACATTCTCTGTTGAAGCTCTTGGCTGAGTTACTTGTTTGAAATTGCAACACTTTGACGGCGACAACGGTACCATCTCTGAGCACTCCTCTGTAGACACGACCGTAGCTGCCAGCGCCAACCAGACCGTCTTGCCTGAAGTCACCGGTTGCTTCTACAAGCTCCCTGTAAGTGATTCGAGGGTAGGTCGATCTGAACACGGGCGAAGAGTTGCCAAACATCTCGCGTCCCCCTATCAACGTCTGAAAATTGATTCTTTTGGTTCCGAGTAAGTAGGCTATCACCGATACAAGTGCTAGCGTGATTGCAATGGAACAGATTGTAATCAGAAACTTGTAGGAGCGAAGCAACTTTTTCTTGTGAGGACAAACTTGAGCAATGGCTGGCCCACATAAATTTGGATTACCAAGAAAGGAGAGATTGCCGAATGATGCGAAGATTCCTCGAGATGGTATCGCTCCAGAGAAGTCGTTGTAGGAAAGGTTCAACTCTGTCAAGGTAGTACAGTTGTTGAGGCTTGGCGGGATTTTCCCGGATAGAGAATTGAAAGAAACGTCGAGCGTGCCAAGGTTCCGGAGATTTCCAAGTGATTCTGGAAGCTGACCTTGAAGATGGTTGTGAGAGAGATTGACTAGCTTCACCTCTCTGCAATCTGACAGTTGAGGGGGGATTTCTCCAGTGAGTTGATTTGACGAGAGATCAACCTCTTCCACTTGATCCATCTTGGTAAGTGCTAGCGGCAGAGTTCCTTGAAGAAAATTGTTAGAAAGGTTCAAGAATATCTTGGCAATTCCTGATATTCCTTCAGGTATCCTTCCTGTTAGCCTATTATGCGACAAATCGAGTTTGTTCAGATTCTTGCAGCTTCCGAGGCTATCGGGAATTTCTCCAGACAGCTGGTTTTTATAAAGATGGATCTCACTAATTCGTCTGAGATTTCCAAGACTCTTCGGAATACCACCTGATAACCTGTTGTTAGACAAATCAAGAAGACCAACAGAGACAATATTTCCAAGTTCCATGGGAATTTCACCACTAAAGAAGTTGCCCGACAATATCAACCGCTCTAACATTGGGAGTCTGCCAATTTGTTTGGGGATAGTTCCATTTAAAAGGTTGCTCGACAGGTTTAACAGTGTTATGTTTGAAAGCGAGGCAATGTCCGGAGGGATAGGACCAAAGATCTTGTTATCATCTAGATTTGCAATAGACAACTGTGTCATGTTTCTACCAATTCTAGGAGGCAAGCGACCCCCTAGGCCTATTCCTGCGATTTCAAGCTCCTTCAGCTGCGAAGAGTTTGAAAGTGCAAGAAAGAAGGGCTCTAGGTTGGTGTTGTGATCATGGCTATAAAGGTTGGTATACGATAAATGAAGGACTTTCAGTTGTTTCCAATGCGTTAATTGTGCAGATGGCAATTCACCCCAAATGTAGTTACTCTCAATATCCAATTCTTGCAAGAAGGAGGAGTTTGAGAGCCACGACGGGATTTGTCCAGTCAAATCATTCAAATACAGGTTGAGGATGACCAAAGATGGCAGTTCAATAACAACCACCTCCGCGGGGAGTTTGCCAGAGAGTTTGTTGTCAGAGAGGTCCAAGAGACCTAAAGAAGTGCAGTTATGAAAGATGGAAGCTGGTATCGGACCTACCATCGAGTTACTAGCGAGGTTGACGTACCTAAGAGATGTGAGACGGGAAAGTGACTCCGGTATATGGCCAGTAAGTTGATTTCCAGACAAGTCCAGTTCACGTAGGCCGGTGAGGTTTGCGAGGAATGGGGAGAAGGGGGCTTCAATGAGCATCTGGGCGAGTTGGAGTCGGACAACATGGATGCGCCAGCGGTTGCACCCAACACCGAAGAAGTTGCAAACATTGGTGGTCTCATTCCAATTTGCGAGAGCCAGGGGGGGGTGGGGTATCATGGACGACTTGAACGCCAAAAGCGCTGCCTTCTCTACATGAAGCATATGGCGGTGGCGGTGGACGAGCGGAACGTAGTGGGATGAAGCAATGTATTGTAGGAGGAGAAGGAAAATGGTTGCGTGCTTCACCACCATGGAAGAGAACATGTCTTTTAACCAAGAAAAGATGAAAAGCCAATAACATAGAGCTAGGTCTACTTATCCCTGTGCCTAGCGTAACATGGTGTCTTCACTTTTTATCAGTAATTTTGTCCATTTGGATCGCCCTGCTTTTGTCTTTTTTTCTATTTCCATTTTATCTTTTATATATTTCCTTTGTGCCAATGCCAGAAACCCGTTCAGAAATACCGTAATGAAAGGGCAAGAGCACGAAAAAATGAGCGTTTCTTATCACAACAATCCTTCTTCGTGGCAGTTTTGGTGTTTCCAATTCTTCTCAATGCCCAATTCCTGGTTTGGATATATACAGTTTAAGTAGGCTCAAGGCTGAAGATATTCCTTCAGAGATGGAATGAGTAAAATATCAAATTGGGGGTCAGCAGAGTCCATTGCCAAATAGGTTTTGAAGGACGACACTAAGTAAACTAAGCACCAAGTATTCAGCAAGATGTGCAAGCATGAGATTAAGTATCCCCCTCTTAACCCAGTACCAGAATTTCGGTAAGATTATAAAACTTAATGCTCCAAAATGTTGTCCTCTGTTACATACAAGTTACAACAAGAACCTAAGCAGAAGAGAGTGAAGCAAACTCTGATCTTACAATTGGTGAAAATAGGCCATATCTAGCTTTCTTAATATATCTAAATCCCACCCACCACCACCGCCCCCCCAAATCCCAATTGTTAATGTCGTGTGTGATCCTTTTGAGCTTGGGAAGTTGATATTCTTGATCCGATAAGTTTAGTTTATGTAAAACGAAGCAGAATATTTAAAACACTTGGGTCCTTTTCGCGGAATGTTATCCCATATTTGATCTATCTTTGTTGTCCATAAACTTTTAAGGTATACGAAAGCTATCAAGTTATGATAATTGACCAAATAAGAAGGCCTGACACATCTAACATATGAATAATAAAATCGCAAAACAGTAAAATAAGAATGAAAAAAAATTCCCATCAAATAGGAGGAGAACAGCGAAGAGAGGTCTCACTGAAAACGTAACTCCAACTGTTAGGGGTAAAAGTGGGATAGGGATATGAAAGCATGTTGGGGCAGTTTAGAGGGAGAGATTCTATTCAAATAGACTATTGCGGTATGATTGTCTACCAAGTAGTGGATGCTCAACTAAGGCTTCCCTATTTAATAACTGAGTGGAGCAACAATTTGATAGAGCAACTGAAAAGGATGGATTCATATATAGGAGTATAGTGGATTCCACAAATATGTGGGAGATTTGGGGGCAGTAGTGGAGACACAGTGATCTAATCTTATGTATATGTTTGTTGCACCCGCAGCAGAAAGAACAGTGACGATTCAGTTAAAGGTAAACAAGTAGATAGGCATAAAAAGCAATCTCCAAGTCAAATAATACTGTAAAGGTTATCAGTTGAAATTTTTTTCACAATACCTTTAGTACAAGCTTTCTTTCCTACAATCTTTGTGAAGCAAAAGCTATAAGAGGATCATAATATAAAACTAGTATGTAAACAGTAGGTAGATCCATTCACATTTATAGGAATCTCAATGATTTGTTAGTTTATATAGACAACAAATAACACTATAACTGGATCATATATATATATATATATATATATATATATATATATATATATATATATATATAAACGAATATTAGAGGTACATGATAAAATATATAATTTTAATCATTGATTTGAACCATTCAAAACAACGGTTAAGATTAGATGACTTAAATAAGATCCAACAGTTGATAACATGGGGATGCACGAAAAACCCATTAGAAAAGGACCTCATGGAATAAAATTTAGTTCGTGAGGATATGCAAAACCTTGCACAGTGTCTTCATCTGTTTTACTGGATCATATGACTTCGGTAATGATCTTATTGTATACACATCCACAATTCTCATTTTCTTCATCCAGTTTCTCGATATAGAATTTCCTTGATCCTGCAGATGTTTTTACTTGTTATTAGACAGCTTGGCGACGAATCAATAGTATACTCATGCTTATTGTCTGCATGTTATAAATTGCAAAAGTAACGATCGTCTTGATTACTTCCTCTCAATGGAAGTTATGATTATTCTAGCATAGACCACGCCAGCACTAGGATTTGTTGACCTTTTGGGCCCACGAGTAAGTGTAGCCAACCCTCTTTTTAGCATATGCAAGGATCCTCTCCACTATGGATTTGGTAGTGATGCAATATCAACCTTTGAGATTGATTCCGAGGATTTCTTTGTCCGTTAAAAAAAGAAAAATGAAAAACTCTCCAGGAATCCTCCCCTCCCCTGCAAATCCAAGATCCGGGAAAGGAAGACTCTCTCTTTTTTTTCTCCTGTAGTGAGAGAATCCGAATCCCCAGGATTTTAATTTTCTAATAATTGTGACTATGAGAATTTGGAATGGCATAAATCAGGAGACTTTCATCCATCAGATTTTTCATAGTACATGTTAGCAATTCGTTTCCTACCTGAGGTCACCAAATATCTCCTCCTATATTCCCAGTATCAGGTAGTTGCGCCGCAATGACATATGTCACATATCTATGAAAAGAAATTCACGACAAAAATATTTATGAATGTTGTGTTCAAAACATACTTTTAACTGCTCGTGTTAAATAGATCCCTTGGTTTGTATAACTCATATATTGTTGAAGACTCGTCGATATTTTTTTGTGATAGTTACCTTTGCACCATACATGAACTCCAACATGCCAATGTGTGCTTTACTATGAAAAATAGTATTGTGGATTTGAAGAAAGGAAATTTGATAGACTATGGGAAAAGTAATGCAGATTGTTTAGTGTTAAATTTTGGATTCAGCTATACATATTTGGAGTAATTTAGCTTCATAGGGTTGCTTATGTTGTTATTCCTTTTGGAGCGTCCTTGGTTTGCCAGAATCATCGGTTATGTTTTATGTTTCCGAAATTTTCGTATAGAGCATCTAAGTTTTAACAAATTACATACAAGGAAATTAGTTCACTAAATTTGCAACTAGAGAACAGAAACGTTTTTACTAAGAGTGTTTTAATTCTCTCCAGATATAAAAATAATAAACAGTCGAAAACGTCCTTATCAAGAATGTTTTCAAAAAATAATTCGTGTTTAAGAAGCTAATAAAATTTAAGAAAAAATAAAAACTTTATTCTACGAAAACGATCTTACTAGGGACGTTTTGAATTTTTTTTTTTAAAATAACAAAATGAAACGTTTATATTAGTGCCGTTTCCAAACCTTTTGTTTTATTTGGTTACGGAGGATTTCAACTCTTGGCCACCGCTTCCTTTATCACTTTTTCCGACTCGACACCGTGACGATAGACGAAGATGGTCTCTATGAAGAAGTTCGTGTTGGAGTAGGTGGGGTTCCCAACCTATGTGGAGAATATTCAGAAGTGCGACGAGCGCTGTCCATGTATTGAAAAAGTTCGAAAAGTGCATCGAGCGCCGTGTATTGGAACATTTATGTTAAGCAAATATTATATTGGATTTCTATCTTTAACTTTAATTATATATTTATGATTGGATCTTTCATATATTAACTTTCTATATAATTGGATTTCCAATTTAGGGTAAGCTAATTTATGATTTGATTTCCATTAAATATATGATTGAATGTAATTGAATTTCCATAAATATTTTTGGCTTCCATTAAATATATAGATTTTTGTATGGAAACCCTAATTCATTCAAGAGTTTATATAAATGCTCATGCAATATATAACAACATGAGAAAAAAAAATAAGAGAGAGAAAAAAAGATGGCAAGAGTGTCATTGCAACTTTGGAGAGGAAAAAGAAGGATTGGAGGCCGTTTCGGAGAAGGAGATCAATTTGGGATAATTTTTATTGCCTTTTTTATTCGTGGCTATAATATATTTTATATTCCAAAGAGTTGCAGTGATCAGTGTTGGACCGATGAGGAGCTTGTAGAGGGTATAATCTCTTTATTCCATTAGTAGAGGTTCTTCAGGGTTGGACTGCGATCGTCCCGTGGTTTTTCCATCTGGGTTTTCCACGTAAAAATCTCAGTGTCTGCGATTTGTGTTTGATATTTTTTGGTTTGTGCGTTTTGCTTGGTTCTCTCGCAGGTACTCTCTGGTTTGGGAAACGATTTTCATGTTTTGTTCCCAACAGTGTGGTATCAGAGCCATGTTTTGGAATATCAGAAGAGTGTCAGGAGTTGAAAGGTAAACTAGGTAGAAGAGATAGACGCGAAGCTGGTGCGTATAGTAAACCTGAACGGTACCAACTATCACTACTGGAGGAGCAAGATGAAGGATCTGCTATTTTTCAAGAAGCTACGATTGCCGTTATTTGCTTCCGAGAGGCCCAGTGACAAATTCGAAGAGGACTGGGAGTTCGAGCATATACAGGTATGTGGGTACATCAGACAGTTCGTTGATGAGAACATGTAAAACCACGTTGCCAGTATTGAGCAAGCGAGGAGACTATGGGATAAGATAGAATCTTTGTATGCGTAGAAGACCAGGATAAATAAATTGATCATGATCAGGATGATGATGGGTCCGCGGTACAAATATGGGACATCCATTATGGATCATTTGAGTAATTCCAGGGCGTGGTTGACTAGCTATCCTCGATGGGAGTCAAGTTCGACGATGAGGTTCAGGTACTATGGCAGCTGTTTTTATTACCAGACTCGTGGGAGATCGTATTAGTGTCTATGATCGCGTCTTCTTTGAAAGGCGTGGTCAGTCTGGAGTTTGCCAAGAGAGGGGTACTGAATGAAGAGATGCGGAGACGTTCTCAGGCCACTTCATCCACATCCCACTTAGAGGCGCTTGTTTCAGAGAGCCGCAGAAGGGATAAAAATAGGGGTTCATGAGGTAGCAGAGACAAAAGCAGAGAAAGGTCCAAGGGTCGTTACGAGGACTCAGAGTGTTACCATTGTAGCAAGAAGGGCCACATCAAGTGGAATTATTTTGCTTCGAAGAGAGAGAAGAAAGGCGACAAGAGGAAGCAGGACGTGAACACCAAATCGACGACCTCGACACATGGAGGCGATATGATCATTGTAGGTGATGAGGTAGTTATGAACCTCGCCTGCGATGACAACTCTTGGTTGGTGGATTCAGGTGCTTCAGCGCACGTATCTCACAACAAGTATCTGGGGAGTTTTGAAGATAGGAAATGGATATGTGTCGAAGGCAGTTGCCAGTGGAGATGGGCATTTAAGGATAAAGAAGGGTGCAGTTCTTATTCTGAAAGATGTTCGTCATATCCCTAATATCCGTTTCAACCTGGTGCCAGTTGGAAGGTTGAATGACGAGAGCTTCTTCAATCTCTTTGGGAGCAGTCAGTGGAAGCTTTCTAAAGGTTCGATAGTATTTGCTAGAGGAAGCATGTCACGCCCAGTCCCAAAATACGTAGGACTAGGAATACGCAACACGCCAGCCGTATGTATACGAAAACTCTAATGTGTTGGAAGATCGTAACACATACGTACGCTGTACATGAATATCAAATCCACAAGTGGTAATTTACTGTCAACACAAGTCACATGCAATCTATATCTCATCCACAGCATAAATAAAGAAATAGGAATAATTAACTGAATCTCAAGTATGAAGTATCAAAGAATGATAGTCGGGTGGAAACAAATCTACTGCAAATCGACTATACTAAAAACTAAATGAGTGATGAGATCAAACTCTAATATAAGATCAATGTCAATAAAGGAAATAGCAACTAGAATATCCATCAGTTGCAATAAAACAAAGGTACTCTGACGGTAAGACCTCCTCAGTCTGGTATGAAGCGTCAGGTCCGGATCCGTACTCCTGTGGATAATTTTGTCCATCTATACCTGGAAAGGGACCAGGTCCTCAGAGGGACGTAACAAGATACATAGAAGCATGCCAATAAAACACTAAAAATAAACATCCAATGGGTTGCCTAACCGTCTATGTGAATGCACTTTGAGAACAACTTTCCAATAAGTGAGCTATCTGGCCAAAATAGAATTGGCTTGATTCTCTCAGAGAATCAGGAGGCTACAAAGTATGACGTCTTTTGAACATCAGAGGCCGCCTGATAATAATAATATATAGGGGTCATCATGACCGCGCATCTCCTACGAAGTGTACTGGTTACACAAGAAAAGTGCAAAGGAGCCCAAACGCCTTACTTGTTGTTCTTCCTACCTCATGCTCTAAGTATGTCACATCCATGACACGATGATACCTCTAAATAACTGTCAGGCCTTCTAGCATACAATTTTTATATCAGCAGTTATCCCTATCCGTCGCACGTCCTATACGTACCAGTGGCCAGCCAGATACGCAAGTCCGTGTCCTACATGAGACTCATACTTGTGTAATAACTGTGTCATAGCCAATAAAATATAAGAATGCCTCATGATAATGGGGTGGTCTCATCAACTAGGTCAACATGCATATATAATAAAAATAGAATACGATGCCACCGTCGTTGTACCCAAGTTATTCTTGGATGCGCAGTTTATATAACAGTTAAGATATATGAACTAAATGACAGAAATAAAATGCATGCACCATATGGAATATAAATTACAGTACAATGACAAGATATACTTGCCTGGCAAGCAATCCGTGTAGTATAATCGTCCAGATGTCAAGTATAAAGGATCAGAAACTATGGCCTCCGAATAAACATCTCCGGATGTTGAAATAAATATCATCAACGTTCCTGAAATTAGCGAGATAGCTAGAAAATACTACCCTTTCGTCCAATTTGGACACAAGGGCAAAATAGTAATTTCGGGTCAAAGCGGGGTCCACATGTGGCCTACTTTGCACCAAAATGCGTACCAGAGGAAAAGGTCTCTAAATAGGACAAATTATAGGTCAAACAAATTCTAAACGTCAATACGAACTCAACGGTATGTCCAATTTTGGATTTCGGTGAGCCGAACACAAATTCGCCCTAAAGTCAACCGTAGGGCCCGCAAATAGACGCCTTGGACAACTATCTCGGAATTGCGTGAAACTTGGATCACAGGACCAGCGTGATACCACGAATCTAATAACATAAGTTTTGTCGCATTCCGATGAGCGTATACTATATGATGTGGTGTTTTACAAATTTCACGATACGGGAACTTTTACGGATACATGATGATTCCGACGCACACACACGCTCGAATCAGTTTTTGCGAAAGTTCACATGTCAGGGTATACCATGTGCGTCTTTCGGTACAATTGGTACATGATGGGGCGGTCCCTTTTGGCGGAACGCGCTTCGTATCGTAAATTCGAATATTTTAAAAATAAGTTGTTCTCAGTTTTTAACCCAATTTATTTCTGATTCTAACACAAAATAAAATAATCTAATTAATAGGGAATGATCTCGGTTATATAGACTTCTCAATTTGGAGGTCTATGGTAGAAAATATCAGTCTCTAAACGTAGGTTGTTGAAACAGTTCATAACAGTTCAAAATATATGGTTTTTTCTCAACTTGGCTTCGATTTCTACCTACTTTTAAATGATGCTCGATGGAAACTAATTAATAGAGTTGAGAGGGGGATAGGTTGTGATCATACCGGTGAAGACGGATCAGAAATCGGTCGAGAGATGGGACGGGAAACGGTACATGAAACAGGGGTCGTCGCTACCGTTTCTGCTGCGGAAGTTTGCGTGGTCGCGGGGACGTGGTCGGCCGATCGCTCTCCGGTGGCTGCACGGTGACCCAGACGGCTCTCCGGTGGCGTAGAGTTGGGGGTGTTGGCGTCGGATGATTGGTTTAGGGTTATGGTTATAACATAAGAGTATATATACTTATGTTAGATTAGGAATTAGATTGTTGAGGGAAGCGGGGGATAGCACCTGGGCCGTGCGGGTAGGGATAGCAGCCGGTAGGTTAGATTAGGAATTAGATTTAAGGTTTAAGTATTTGGCTTAAGGCTTAGGTTTTACGGTTTTCTTAATAACTTCCTTTTTTTATTTTTCTTTTATTTAATACTATATATATATTTATATATATATGTATATTTGGTATAAAAATTATAGAAAACTATTAGTACATTCTAAAAATCCATCACCCTTCTACCTGGATTCCTAAAATAAAATAAGATATATTAATAGTTTTGTTCCATAAATTCTAGATGAGTAGTTACCTAGGTAAATAATTCAATTAAAATTTTATTTTCTAATAAACTAAGAAATAATGTAATTAAATTCAATGATTAATTAAATAATTATAATGTTTAAAATTAGGGGATTTTATATTCTACCCAACTTATAAAAATTTTGTCCTCGAAATTAAAACTAAGCCACGATAGAAAATCAAGGATGGTATATGGTAGAAATGAACAAGGTAACTTCATACCTTGATCTATGAACAGATACGAAAAATGTTTGCGCATGTCATCCTCGCGCTCCCAAGTGGATTCTCCTGGTGCACAATGCTTTCATGCCACACGGACCAAGGGAATAGACTGATTCCTTAACACTTTCTCTCGACGATCAAGGATCCCCACGGGTTGCTCTTGGTATGACAAGCTCGGTCCAATGGTGATCTTAGAGTGGTCGAGAACATGACTGCTATCTGTCACATATCGTCTAAGTTGCGACACGTGGAATACATTATGTACTCCCTCGAGTGAATGTGGTAGTGCAAGTCGATACGCCACTTCTCCCACTCGTTCTAGCACGTCAAATGGTCCAATATACCTTGGACTCAACTTGCCACGCCCTCCGAATCGAATAATGCCTCTAGTAGGTGATATCCTCAAGGAGACATGATTACCCTCTTTAAACTCTAAGGGACAACGATGAAGGTCTGCCCACTGCTTCTGTCTGTCTTGTGCTGCTCGCAAGTGCCCTTGTATCTTCTTCACTGTCTCTACGGTGTTGACTACCAACTCTGGTGCCAAAATCTGACGTTCTTCCATGTCACTCCAACACACGGGAGACCTACACTTTTTTCCATACAATTCTTCAAACGGAGCCATCTGGATGCTCGCTTGATAGCTATTGTTGTAAGAAAACTCTACCAGATATAGGTTGTCCTCCCATGATCCTCCAAAGTCCAACATACAAGCCCTCATCATATCCTCCAGTTTCTGAATAGTTTGTTCGGACTGCCCATCTGTCTATGGGTGATAAGATGTACTAAACTTCAGACGAGTCCCAAGACTCTCCTGCATGCTTCTCCAAAAGTGAGATATGAAACGCGAATCCCTGTCTGACATAATGCTGATCAGAATATCGTGCAACCTCACGATCTGCCTCATATATAAGTCAGCCAAAGCTTCTAGACTGGCAAACTTTAAAAGGCAAGAAATGCGCGTACTTGGTGAGTCGAACCACTATTACCCATACATTATCTCTCCCACTTGGACTCTTGGGAAAACCCATAACGAAGTCCATAGTGATGTGCTTCCACTTCCACTGAGGAATCGAAAGTGGTTGCAATAGCCCTGCTGTTCTCTGATGCTCCACCTTCACCTGCTGACATACTAGACATTTGACTACAAAACGAGCTATCTCTCTTTTCATCCCATGCCACCAAAAGTGCTATCGCAAGTCATGGTACATTTGGTGCCTCCAGGATGAATAGAATATATTGAACTATGAGCTTCTGCCATCAGCTCCTGTCGAATCTCTCCATTGGGAACATATAGACGATCACCACATCGTAATATCCTGTCACCATGGATGCACAATCTCGTCTGCTCTTCGGCCTCTGTCCTTTCTTTCAATCTCCTAAATTTGGCATCCGTAGGCAAAGCTGTCTTGATTCTCTCCACTAGTGATGATTGTACATGTAAGTTGGCCAATGTCCCATCTGCTCCGGGTAATATCACTTCTATGCCAAGCTCTTTTAAGTCCTCCAATAACTCCCTCTGTGTCATCAAGAAGTAAGCTGCTGGCTTCCGGCTTAACGCGTCTACTACTACGTTAGCCTTGCCTGGGTGATAATGCAGCTCTATCTCAAAGTCCTTCTTTAACTCAAGTCACCGATGTTTCCTCATATTTAGCTCCTTCTACATGAAGACATACTTGAGGCTTTTGTGGTCTGTATAGATCTTCACTCGTTCCTAATATAGGTAACGTCTCCATAGCTTCAGAGCAAAAACAACGGCTGCAAGCTCCAAGTTATGAGTTGGATAATTCTTCTCATGTACTCGTAACTGTCTAGATGCATTTGCAATCACCTTGCCATGATGCATCAATACGCATCCCAAGCCTTTCCCTGATGCGTCACTATAAATTACATAACCTCCTGATCCTAATAGAATAGTCAATATTGGCGCTGCAGTCAGTCGCTTCTTCAACTCCTCAAAAGCGGCTTGACACTCGTCGGTCCATACGAACTCTTGATCCTTGTACATCAACCGAGTCATAGGCACTGCTATCCTTGAGAAGTTCTCCACGAACCATCGATAATATTCTGCAAGTCCAAGGAAACTTCTCACCTCCGATGCTGATTTAGGAACGGGCCATGTCTCGACTGCCGAGGTTTTCTCTGGATCAACAGAAATACCATCTCCCGTAACGACATGCCCAAGAAAAGAGACTATGTCCAAGAAAACTCACATTTACTGAGCTTCGTATATAACTGCTCTCCCCTCAAGGTCTCTAGGACGATCCGCAGGTGCTTCTCGTGCTCCTCGTGGCCCTTCGAATAGATAAGTATGTCATCTATGAAGACAACCACGAACTAGTCCAAATACTGATGGAATACTCGGTTCATTAAGTTCATAAAGATAGCTAAAGCATTGGTCAACCCAAATAGCATGACAAAAAACTCGTAGTGTCCATATCTTGTCCTGAATATGGTCTTCGGGATGTCCTGCTTTCGTACCTTCACCTGGTGATATCCCGACCTCAAGTCTATCTTCGAGAACGCCTTGGCTCCACTAAGCTGATCAAATAAGTCATCAATGCATGGCAATGGGTATTTATTCTTTATAGTTAATCCATTTAAGGCTCTGTAGTCGATGCACATACGCACTGACCCATCCTTCTTTGGTACAAATAATACTGGTGCTCCCCAGGGTGATGCACTTGGCCAGATAAAACCTTTCTCCTCTAATTATTTTAACTGTGCCTTTAGATCATCCATCTCCTTCTTCGCCAATCTATAAATATGCGATGCTATGGGTGCTGCTTCCGGTGTCAATTCAATCGAGAATTCTATGTCTCTGTCCGGAGGTAGTCCTGACAATTCCTCTGGAAATATGTCTTGGAATTCTAAAATGATGGGGTGATAAATAACGTCATCCATAGCAAGCTGAACACCATCAAGGCTTCTGTGGATCCTCGTGCAAACTCAAGTTTTGGCTGGCCTGGTACCTTAAAAAGAATGCTTCCTCCAAAACAGTCGAAGAAAGCGTAGTACTTGCTTAGCCAGTCCATCTCAAGCACAATATCAAAATTTGGCATATGAAGGACTAAGAGTCGGGCATTCATCTCTCTGCCACGAATCACTACAGGACACGATCTACAAATCCGACTAACATGTACAAGTCCTTCTCCGGTGAGAATTCTAACATAACTAGGTAAAGGTATAGTGGCAATATTGTGCTTGGCAATAAAATTAAAAGATATGAACGAGTGGGTGGCTCCCGTATAAAATGATTTAACAGCAGGAAGAGTAAAAGCAAGAGTAATACCTGCTATAACATCAATCTTCTGATCTATGTCATCCACTTCTAGTGCAAAAGCTTGTCAATTACTTTATGGTAGTCCATGACTGGCCCTTGAGAACTGATCTTCCTAAGTAGGTAGCAGTGGTCCTCACAGAAATCCTCTGGCTGCTGGGGGTCGAGGTGCTCCTGGTCTAGTCATCTGCTGAACTGGCTTCGGTGCTGGAAGTGTTGGCCTCTATATTGGCGGTAGAAGCGTCAATGCCTGCTGCAGGACAGTCTCTCGCCATATGCTATCCGGAATCATACCTCATACATTGTCCCAAGAGAGTCCGACAGTCTCTCAAAATATGCCCGCATTTCCCATAATAATTGCAGTAGGGCTTCTCCGGAATCTGGTACGGTCCTGCTCTGTGCTGCTGCTGCTGTTGCTGTGCCAAGGGATGTCTGATGGGCCCTTCTTGCTGTGTCCTTGCTGATCCCTACTATGTCTTCATTTGAACTCCCTTTCCCTTGATGATGGTCTCTTGTAGCTGAGCTTTTGTCAATAATTCGGCATAAGAGATCCGGGACTGTGAGCTAGTGTAGTGTTGGAGCTCCTGAGTCAGTCCGCAGTGAAACCTCTTAGCCTTGTCCAAGTCATTCGTTATCAGGGCAATGCCATATTTACTAAGGCGACTAAACTCTACATCATACTCGTTGACTGTCTTATTTTCCTACTCTATATGGAGGAACTGATCGTACAATACATCCCTTACAGTATCCAGGAAGTACTTTCTCTCAAAGCACTCCAAGAATTATTTCCAAGTCTGACGTGTACCCAACTGGCGCTCCATTGATTCTCACCAGTGATGAGTGTTGCCATCTAGCTGCGTCCTTACGCCTGTCATCCATAGATCTGTAGGCAGCTGTGATGCTTCTAACAACTTTTGGGTATGGGTAATCCAGTTTGTGGTCTCCTCTGGGCTCTCAGTACCTTTATACGGCTTGGGGCCCATCTGTACAAAGTCCTTGACTGACCCAACTCGAGCTCGTGGTATTGGAACTAGTGCCTGGGCTGGGACAGGTGCCTGTGCAACCATTCTCTCAAGTACTGCCAGAAATTCTTGCCTCTGCTCTGCCGCTTGCTATCACTGTTCTAAAGCTAGTATGGCCGCATGCTGTCTCTGTTCCTGCATCATCATTTTTGTCACCCCCATATTTCATATTAGTGGTATTTTCGTCTTTTTATAATTAATGTGTAAATGATTGCGTGATAATTAATTATATTTAAATTGCTGTGATTTATTTGATTATTGCACATTACCGTTGTTTCGATAATTAGAGCGCTACACTAGCCATTGTCTTCCAACAAAATTTATACCCTTGTCCTAGACGTGCCAGACTGTTATTTTGATCCTTGTGTGACTCATAACTATGTCTTGTTGTTCTTCATTTTAGTCGCACAACATTCGTCGCAAACGACTATATTTAATTCTATATAAATCAAACCTTGTATCCTTTTGTGTTCCAATCAAAATTGGAGACAATCTCGACACATTTTAAGCCACCCAAATTAGGGTAATCTTCTATTCTGAGTCTACTTAATTCATGACACTTGTGTCCCACTTAATTTTAGCCCTTTGTACTTCTAATTAATTCTAGAATACCATTTGCATTTATTTTAATTAATTAAAATCATAAACCTCACTTTGTGAAAATTTTCAATTGTTGGGCACTTTTGTGCAAAAGTGCATTAAGTTATCCATCCCGTTGGACACGACATGTGAATAAACCCATTTCTCCTTCATGTATATTTTTCCATAAATTTTTAGGAGTGTGGAATACAACATCAACCTCCTTGAACCATGGCCCTCCAAACCTTGAACCAATAAAATTCTAGCAATTTTATTTGAATTTATTTGAATCATAGCCCTTGAAATCCTA
Source organism: Iris macrosiphon (assembly GCA_036927795.1). NCBI lineage: Eukaryota > Viridiplantae > Streptophyta > Magnoliopsida > Asparagales > Iridaceae > Iris > Iris macrosiphon. The sequence continues at coordinate 75,753,845 of JAYESA010000004.1, forward strand.
CATGAGAACCCTTTTCCAAATGTTGACCAAGTTAAACTATTCTAGGTCAACCCAATGCATTATACATATATAAATATCTTCCTTTTCTTTTTCTTATTCCCTAACATCTAAACCCCAGCCGACATCTCTCCTTCCCATCTCCTGTTCTTCACCACCTTCTTCTTCTTCCCGCCACCCTCCACTGGAGCCCAGTCCCGCCGGATACCCCCTCCCAACGTCGTGCCCTCTCTTGAAGCTAACGCCTCCACACTCGACCTCGACCGAAAGTCCATCCCCGGAGCCAGCAAGTCGCTGCCAACGCTGGAGATCGTCTGAACCACCCGACTATACCAAGCCCTGCCCCGTTCTCCTCCTCTTTCCTTCGTCTGAAGCCGACAACAGCCACGACCCCACTAAGTCTCCACTAAACAGCAAGTTATGACCTACTGAACGCCGAGCACCCCGTTGAATGCCTGCTACCTTCGTCGAACCCGCCGGAAACCAACGCCGAGCCCCGCCGCACCCAGAAGTCGCGCGACTCACCTGAACGCCTGCACAGCGCCAGAAGACTCGCCGAGCCGTCGACGACCACTGAACTCGACCAGATCAACCGGGAACCTGCTGCACCTGAGATACTCCGGAGAACCACCTGTTGTCAACCCGCTCGACTGAACCGAGCACTCCGCGATGACCTCGACATGCACGTCTCGTCTCACGTACCCAGGTTCGAGTCCCCTCTTGCGTACATGTACACGTACGCGCATACGCGTATTTTATGATTGTGTGCATACGTATATTTAGTCTATGATAGTATACGCGTATTGTTGGTATATGGATATATAATTGGTGTGTATGTATGTACGTATTAGTATATGTTTAAAATCTATTTTGGAATATATATATATATATATATATATATATATATATATATATATATATACATACACATATATAGTATATCTCTCAATTAGTATATATACATGTGTATATGTATTGTATATGTATCCCTAGTACCTGTTAAATATATATATACATAGTATAAATTCTATTAAGTATATATATATACATATATCAATTATAATTGTAATTAATAAATATTAATGTATATGTTAGTTAATAATATGTATATATGTCTATGAACTAGATAACCCGAGTGTAACTACGGATACCCCGTAGTTATATTGACCTGTGATCGCATAGCATATTAGCAGACTGCTATATGTACACCGACGTACTAGCAAGACCGTATCATTGAATGTCTGTTATGCACAGCAACTACAAACATGACACCCTAGCGTAGTCTCTGAGATCACTGTGTTTTGATTGTGTGTGTTAGTGTAATGTCTGATGCAATATTGTATTATATGATATGTCTATAGGACTGTTGGATTACTCAGACGATACTTTAGAACCAGAACATTGGTATTGCCAGCTAAGGACCACAGGCGAGTACATTCTCTGACAGTTTCTATTAAGTTGATTATCTCTATAATTCTAGTTGTATAGCGTACATGACTCTGACACTGTTGTTTACATGAGTCGGCATTATCGAGACCTGTCATGAGGAGTTGTGATTGGAATCCATCGTGCTAGCTGGGGAAAACGGGAAAATATTAGTAGCTTATGTGATCATACCCAACTCTACTTACATCATAGCTCACCCATACCTTACGTCGGTGCAGCCTGACCATTACATGCCTCATAGCCTGTTATGTATGATTAGCCTGACTATTGCTTGCCTCATAGCTATCCGGATGGTTAGCTTGACCTTACATGTATCATAGCTAGTCATACATAGCAAGCCTGATCTGTCCCAAGCCGATCACATGATATGCTGATGTTTCACACACTTTGTTAGATATTCTTGACATGTATCTCTAGTATATTGATCTACCATCTCTACATGTTCTAGTTATTGTTCTATGTACTCATTATATTCTAGATCATGGTTCTAGTAGACACTTCTATTTCTATGTCATTGCTAGATGTACATTGATGATGATGTTCAGTATTCCTTTATTCCAGCATCTCTTTATTCCAGTACTTCATTATCTCCAGTATTTTTTATTTCCAGTATTCATATCTGTCTTGTATTTCTTTACATTGTATTATAGTTTTTGTCAATATATGTGGAACTGTTGTTAGTGCTTGTACTTCGTTCCAATCCTGACTGGATATTTTTTCTAAAGGATCTTGAGGATTTCTGTACCAGACACTATGGACCGGGTATAGATGCAGACTACACACCAGAGACTTTAGAGGAGACTTTTTCTTTAGAGGAGACATTACCTGCAGCTATCTAGGCAGTATTTATCTTATGCATTGAGACTTATTTAAGGTTTATTGAGTTTATGTTTAGACTTATTCTCAGTTTATGTTAAAACTTGTGGAGATATTATGTTGGACAACTAGACTGTGGTTTATCTTTATTTTTAGACATGGTGTTTGACTATGTCATTCTTCTTATCTTCTATCGTGTCTTATACTCTTATAGTTGTTGTGATTGAGTTTACATTATGAGATATTGTGAGATGTATATTGTCCTCCTTATGGAGTTGATATCATTGACAGGTTGTGAGTTATGTTAGTATTTATTGTGACCTAGATAGCATTCTACCGTCGATGCTATGGCGTAGGCTGGACGTACCCACATACTCGTGCCCCTATTCCGGGTGCGGGTCGTGACTCATTTTTAGTAGTGTCCCATGCAGGTCTAGTTTCGCAAGTTATTCGATATCGTAGTAGTGCAACAACTTAGTTGAACTACTGCGAGCCTGCGATAGGATATAGGAAATAAGATTTAGGATGAGAGTATGCTCAATCACAACTAGGAAAATTTTGATCTTTATAATGCTATTCTGAATAATTGCTTCCTTTAGAATTTTACTATCCTTCCTTGATGATATCGTATCTATCACCTAAATTGATTCTTTTGATCTGTCTTCAGGATGCCGCTGCAGACTAGATCTCTGAGAGCGGGAGCATCAACTTCAGAGGGGCCTGCCACCTCTCGACCTGACGAACAGAAATCTGTAGTTCCTTCTACATCTCCTGTTCATGTGGAAGTATTTGCAGCTAACAGGATTCCTCCTCCACCTGTTCAGAGGATTGCCCCAGTTATGGCTGACAACCTTCCACCACCACCGACACCGATTCCCGGAGGTATGCCCACTGATGGGGCACAAATGTTCGCATTGATCCAGGGCATGCTAGAGGTCCAGAGAGTGACAGCAGAAGCTCAGCGTGTTCAAGCTGAAGCCCAGAGAGTGCAAGCAGAGGCAAACCAGGTGCAGACAGAGCTGATGAGAGAGAGCATAGAGAATGCTCATCAGGTGGCTCTCCAGGCTATGGAGAGAGGAGCACGACAATAGCAACATCATGGCCAGCAGCACCAGAGGCCAGGTACTATAGTGGACTTCAAGGGGATGATGCCTCGAGAGTTCAAAGGCACTGAAGGAATACTCTATGCTGACATTTGGTTAGAGGACATAGAGAGGAACTTGCGCTTAGCACAGATCCCGAAGATTCTTCAGATAGAGGCCGCTAGCAGTCAGATGTTTGATATGGCCCTGACGTGGAATCGTACAGAGCAGAGACTCGCTGTTGAAGGACTTACTTGGTAGGACTTTAAGGAGATCTTCAAGGAGAAGTTCTTTCCTGACGTAGCTTTGGGAGCATTGGAAAGTCAGTTCCATGACTTAGTCCAAGGAAGCATGTCAATCGTCGAATATGCCGCAGAGTTTTGTCGATTGAGTCGATTCGTACCATCGATGATTCGAGACCCAGGAGGCAGAGCACAAAAATTCAGAAAGGGATTGAATAGAGAGATCATGTCTCGTACTTCGGGATGACACACTGCTATATTTGAGGGTATTCTGATGGATGCCCAGATTGCTGAAGATGACTTGGACCTCAGGCCCAAGAGAGGATACAACACTTCTGGAGCGACAGGTGGTAACATAGGAACGACCAAGCGCCCACACTTTCAATAACATCAGAGGTCGTACCAGCAGCAGCATTAGCAGCAACAGGCACCCATTCGAGGACACATCCAACAGCAACAACCACAGAGACAGAATTAGGCCGTTGCCCAGTGTGCGTATTACAGAAAGATGGGACATACCAGAGAAATCTGCAGGAAGAGATTGGATACTTGCTTGTCCTGTGGATCATCAGCACATCAGCTTAAGGACTACCCATCTATTCAGGCTCGTCAGGGTGGAGTAGTCGCTCAGAGAGGACCAGCAAGAGTACCTACTATACCAGGAGGCCAGCAGAGGGGACCTCCACTTCCACTACAGCAGCAGAGGTTTGCTCAGCACCAGCAGCAACAAAGAGGAGAACCACAGGGACGAGCTTACGCCATGATGATTGAGGAGGCCGAGCCAGCTGGAGACGTGATCTCAGGTTTAGTTTCTCTCGATTATATTCCAGCGCTTGCATTATTTGATTCTGGCGCTTCCCATAGTTTCGTATCTGTATCTTATGCCCTTAAGCATCGTTTAGAAATGGAACCATTAGATAGGACTTGCAAGATCATGATAGGAGGAGGCATTATCCTAGTCCATGATTATTGCAAGGATCGGAGAGTATCATTGGAAGGCCGAGAGTTAAGCATAGTTTACTCGTCATGCCACTTCCGGGATACAATATTGTACTTGGAATGGACTGCTTGAGTAAACACCATGCTTCTATAGATTGTCACGGAGGCAGAGTAGTATTTCGACCACCAGAAGAACCAGAGTTTGAGGTCGCCAAAGGAGCAACAAAGCAGAACAGAGGCACTTATTGTGGAGCCAGGATGGAAGAAGAGGAGTTACCACATCCACTGATAGCGGAGTTCCTGGATGTATTTTCAGAGGAGTTGCAAGGCTTGCCGCCAGACAGAGATGTTGAATTCTCTGTAGACTTGATACCAGGAGCGGAGCCTATTTTGCAACATGTCTATAGAGTCAACAACAACGAGTTGGTAGAACTGAAGAAGCAAGTTGAAGAACTGCAGGACAAATGTTTCATTAGATCCAGTTTATCGCCATAGGGAGCACCAATTTTGTTTGTACCAAATAAGGATAGCACGGTACGCATATGTATCGATTATAGAGCTCTGAACAACCTCACTATCAAGAACAAATACCCGCTGCCGAGGATAGATGATCTTTTCAATCAGTTGAGCGGAGCGAAGGTGTTTTCAAAGATAGACTTGAGGTCAGGCTATCACCAGGTAAAGGTGAAGAGTGAAGACATACCGAAGACAGTTTTTTGGACCAGATATGGCCAGTTTGAATTTACAGTAATGCCGTTTGGTTTAACCAATGCACTAGCAATATTCATGAACTTGATGAACAAAGTATTCCATCAGTACCTTGACAAGTTTGTAGTGGTGTTCATTGACGACATTCTTGTGTATTCGAAGACCCAAGAGGAGCACGAAGAGCACCTGAGGATAGTCTTGGAGACTCTCATGAAGGAAAAGTTGTACGAAAAGCTTTCCAAGTGCGAGTTCTTCCTTGACAAGGTTGAATTTCATGGATATATGGTGACGGGTGACGGAATTTTAGTTAACCCAAAGAAGATCGAAGCAGTGGAATCATGGGCTACCCCCAGTACGGTAGTTGAAATCAGGAGCTTTCTCGGACTAGCCGGATACTACAGAAGATTTGTGAAAGACTTCTCCAAGATTGCAGAGCCGATGACTAGGATGACCAAAAAAGATGTAGATTTTGTCTGGACAGAAGAATGTCAAGCCGCATTTGATGAGCTAAAGAAAAGATTGACGACAACACCAGTTTTGACGTTGCCATCCGGGACAGGTGGATACACTATCTACAGTGATGCTTCAGGAAAAGGTTTGGGATGCGTTCTTCAGCAGCATGGGAAAGTAATTACCTATGCTTCAAGATAATTATGCCCTCATGAGAAGAACTACCCCACTCACGATTTGGAGTTAGCAACAGTTATCTTCGCTCTAAAACCGTCGAAACACTATCTGTACGAAGAGTGTGTGGAGATCTTCATAGACCATAAAAGCTTGGATTACGTATTTACATAGAATGAGCTGAATATGAGGCAGATAAGGTGGTTAGAGTTGATGAAAGACTTTGACATCTTATTACAGTACCACCCAGTAAAGGCCAACGTAGTCGCCGATGCCTTGAGCATGTATCCGATGGCTATGTACTTGACTACAGATAGACACTTATTAGCCGATCTAGAGAGCTTGGGAATTGAAGTACTAGTTCCAGGCGTTGAGATTCAGATGTGGGGATTACAAATACAATAAGAACTGATGGACAGAATTAGAGATGCACAGTATGATGATGAGACTCTGAGGAGTATCAGGGCACAAGTTCGAACAGGATTGACAGATGACTTCACTATTGCGGATGATGGATCCTTGCGACATGGCACGAGGATGTGTGTGCCAAGTGGAGAGCTGCGCGAAGAGGTTTTGTAGGAGGCACATCGCTCTCAGTACTCGATGCATCCCAGAGCCAACAAGATGTATCGAGATTTGAGGGAGCACGTATGGTGGTATGGTATGAAGCGCGAGGTAGCACGCTTTGTATCCCGATGTTTAGTGTGCCAGCAGGTAAAAACAGATCGACAGAGGCCAGGAGGATTGCTTTAATCTTTACCTATTCCAGAATAAAAGTGGGAGCACGTGACTATGGACTTTGTTTCAGGACTTTCACGTTCTCCAGGAGGAAAGGACGCGATTTGGGTGATCGTAGATAGGTTGACCAAATCAGCCCACTTCTTACCTTTCAAAGTGGGTACATCGACAAAGAACTTAGCAGAGATGTACGTACAGCAGATTGTCAGATTACATGGAGTTTCTGTGAGTACTATCTCAGATCGGGATAGTCGTTTCACTTCCCACTTCTGGAGGAATCTGCAGGCTAGCTTGGGCACTCAGCTCAAGTTCAGTACCGCGTATCACCCCCAGACAGATGGGCAATCTGAAAGGACTATTCATACTCTTGAAGATATGCTACGCACTTGCATTTTGGATCTCGGAGGTTCTTGGGAGGATTATCTACACCTAGTATAGTTTGCTTACAATAATAGTTACCAGGCTAGCATTGAGATGTCACCATTTGAGGCTTTATATGGACGAAAGTGTCGTACACCTTTATCTTGGGATGATGTTGGAGAGAGAGCTTCGTTAGGACCAAAAATGGTCGTGGATGCAGCAGAAAATGTCAAACTTTTCAAAGACAGACTACGACTAGCGCAGGACAGACAGCGACATTGGACCGATAGCCATTGTAGACCCTTAGAGTTTCAGGTATAGGTTTTGTTTTATTGGTTTATGTTTGTTTTTTTCAGATTGCGTATTAAGATTGTTTGTTCTAGGTTGGCGATTTGGTGTTCCTATGGATTTCTTCGATACGGGACACGATTCATTTTGGTAGAGGCGAAAAGCTTAGTCCATGTTACATCAGGCCCTTCAGTATTCTTGCAAGGGTCGGTGCAGTGGCCTATAGACTTGACTTGCCGTATGCTCTAGAAGGAGTGCATGACGTGTTCCACGTGTCACAGCTGAGACGGTACATGGCAGATCCTAGTCACGTACTAGATCACTCGGAGATTGAGGTTGGACCGACGCTCAGCTATCTTGAACAACCCATTGAAATCTTGGATCGTAGAGAGAAGGTATTGCGGAACCAGACTATTTTTTTGGTTCGTGTTGCATGGAGACATCAATCTCCAGGCGAGTCAACCTGGGAGAGAGAGGACAAAATGCACGAGCAGTATCCATATCTCTTCGAGACTTAAGGTATAATTCATTGTTTGATTGTTGTTCTTATGCTAAATTTATTTTTAATTTTGAGGACAAAATTCTTTTAAGGAGGGTAGACTTGTCACCCACACATTTCAAATTAGGGGTATTTTCATCTTTTCATAATTAATGTGTAAATGATTGCATGATAATTAATTATATTTAAATTGTTGTACATTACCGTTGTTTCGATAATTAGAGCGCTACACTAGCCATTGTCTTCCAACAGATTTCACACCCTTGTCCTAGACGTGCCAGACTGTTATTTTGATCCTTGTGTGACTCATAACTATGTCTTGTTGTGCTTCATTTTAGTCGCACAACATTCGTCGCAAACGACTATATTTAATTCTATATAAATCAAACCTTGTATCCTTGTGTGTACCAATCAAAATTGGAGACACAATCTCAACCCATTTTGAGCTACCCAAAATAGGGTAATATTATATTCTGAGTCTACTTCATTCATGATACTTGTGTCCCACTTAATTTTAGTCCTTTATACTTCTAATTAATTCTAGAACACCATTTGCATTTATTTTAATTAATTAAAATCATAAACCTCACTTTGTGAAATTTTCTAATTGTTGGGCACTTTGTGCAAAAGTGCATTAAGATATCCATCCCGTTGGACACGACACATAAATAAACCCATTTCTCCTTCATGTATATTTTTCCATAAATTTTTGGGAGTGTGGAATGCAATATCAACCTCCTTGAACCATGGCCCTCCAAACCTTGAACCAATAAAATTCTAGTAATTTCATTTGAATTTATTTGAATCATAGTCCATGAAATCCTACGTGAGAACCCTTTTCCAAATGTTGACCAAGTCAAACTATTCTAGGTCAACCCAATGCATTGTACATATATAAATATCTTTCTTTTCTTTTTCTTATTCCCTAACATCTAAACCCCAGCCGACATCTCTCCTTCCCATCTCCTGTTCTTCACCACCTTCTTTTTCTTCTCGCCACCCTCCACCGGAGCCTAGTCCCGTCGGATCTCCCTCCCAACGTAGTGCCCTCGCCTGAAGCTGAAGCCTCCACCCTCGACCTTGACCGAAAGTCCATCCCCGGAGCCGGCAAGCCGCTGCCAACGCCGAAGATCGTCTGAACCACACGACTACATCAAGCCCTGCCCCGTTCTCCTCCTCTTTCCTTTGTCTGAAGCCGACGACGGCCACGACCCTGCCGAGTCTCCACTAAATAGCAATCCACGACCGACTGAACGTCGAGCACCCCGTTGAACGCCTGCTACCTTCATCGAACCCACCTAAAATCGATGCTGAGCTGAGCCCCGCCGCACCCAGAAGCCGTGCGACTCGCCTGAACTCCTGCACAGCGCCCGAAGACACGCCGAGCCGTCGATGACCACTAAACTCGACCAGATCAACCGGGAACTCGCTGCACCTGAGATACGTCGGAGAACCACCTGCTGTCAACCCGCTCGACTGAACCGAGCACTCCGCGACGACCTCGACACGCACGTCTCATCCCACGTACCCAGGTTCGAGGCCCCTCTTGCGTATATGTACACGTACGCGCATATGCGTATTTTATGATTGTGTGCATACGTATATTTAATCTATGTTAGTATACGCGTATTGTTGGTATATGGATATATAATTGTTGTGTATGTATGTACGTATTAGTATATGTTTAAAATGTATTTTGAAATATATATATATATATACACACATATATAGTATATCTCTCAATTAGTATATATACATGTGAATATGTATTGTATATGTATCCCTAGTACCTGTTAAATATATATACATTGTATAAATTCTATTAAGTATATATATACATATATCAATTATAATTGTAATTAATGAATATTGCCAGCTAGGACCATATGCAAGTACATTTTTTGACAGTTTCCATTATATTGATTATCTCTATAATTCTAGTTGTATAGCATACATGACTCTGACACTGTTGTTTACACGAGTCGACATTATCGAGACCTGTCATGAGGAGTCGTGATTGGAATCCATCGTACTAGCTGGGGAAAACGGGGAAATATTAGTAGCTTATGTGATCATACCCAACTCTACTTTCATCATAGCTCACCCACACCTCACGTCGGTGCAGCCTGACCATTACATGCCTCATAGAATGTTATGTATGATTAGCCTGACTATTGCTTGTCTCATAGCTATCCGGATGGTTAGCTTGACCTTACATGAATCATAGCTAGTCATACATAGCAAGACTGGTCAGTCCCAAGCCGATCACATGATATGCTGATGTTTCACACACTTAGTTAGATGTTCTTGACATGTATCTCTACTATATTGATCTAGCATCTCTACATGTTCTAGTTATTGTTCTAAGTACTCATTATATTCTAGATCATGGTTCTAGTACACACTTGTATTTCTATTTCATTGCTAGATGTACATTGATGATGATGTTCCAGTATTCCTTTATTCCAGCATCTCTTTATTCCATTACTTTATTATGTCCAGTATTTCTTATTGCCAGTATTCATATCTGTCTTGTATTTTTTTTACACTGTATTATAGTTTTTGTCAATATATGTGGAACTGCTGTTAGTGCTTGTACTTCGTTCCAATCCTGACTAGATATTTTTTCAGAGGATCTTGAGGATTTTCGTACCACACACTATGGACCGGGTATAGATGCAGACTATACACCAGAGACTTTAGAGGAGACTATTCCTTTAGAGGAGACATTACCTGTAGCTATCTAGGCAGTATTTATCTTATGAACTGAGACTTATTTGAGGTTTATTGAGTTTATGTTTAGACTTATTCTCAGTTTATGTTGAGACTTGTGGAGACTTTATGTTGGACAGCTAGACTGTGATTTATCTTTATTTTGAGACATTGTGTTTGACTATGTCATTCTTCTTATCATCTATCGTGCCTTATACTCTTATAGTTGTTGTGATTGAGTTTATATTATGAGATATTGTGAGATGTATATTGTCCTCCTTATGGAGTTGATATCATTGACAGGTTGTGAGTTATATTAGTATTTATTGTGACCTAGACAGCGTTATACCGCCGATGCTACGGCGTAGGATGAACGTACCCACGTACTCGTACCCCTATTCTGGGTACGGGTCGTGACAATTTTTAAGAATTGGAACAGCTGTGTCTGGCCATCCTGTCGTTTCGATAAAGCTGGAAATATCCTATTAGGCGATGCAGAAAGATAAGATAGGACTGGATTGTGAGTCTGTCCATCTGGCCCCGGAAGTCTAGGAGTCGTTGAGGCCTCCCCTCGAGTTTGGCCGTTGACTCCTGAAGGTGTGTCGCCTCCGGCGGCAGTACATCCACTACGCAAATCCATCTCTCTGCAAGAGGTAGACGAAACGATTAGAAGGAGTACAGGAATCAAAATAATGCAAGCATTTAAATAGGAAAGTTTGAAAGAAAAGATGAGTTTTGGTCAAGCGTGGATGAGATCCTATACTCTATTCCTATATGCAGGCTTTATCAGTACAGTAACATAACCGAGACAATATATTCAGAGACCTGCATGGCCACCACTAAAAATATGTCACGTTCTAGTCCCAAAATATGTAGGACTAGGAATACGCAACATGCCAGTCGTATGTATACGAAAACTCTAATATGTTGGAAGATTGTAACACATACGTACGCTGTACATGAATATCAAATCCATAAGTGGTAATTTACTGTCAATACAAGTTACACGCAATCTATATCTCATGCACAGCGTACGTAGGTCGTTAGATGGACGTAACAAAATAAATAGAAGCATGCCAATAAAGTACTAAAAATAAACATCCAATGGGTCGCCTAACCGTCTATGTGAATGCACTTTGAGAACAATTTTCCAACAAGTGAGCTATCTTGCCAAAATAGGATTGGCATAATTCTCTCGGAGAATCAGGGGCCTACAAAGCATGACGTCTTTTGAACGTCAGAGGCCGCCTGATAATAATAATATATATGGGTCATCATGACCGTGCATCTCCGGCGGAGCGTACGGGTTACACAAGGAAAGTGCAAAGGAGCCCAAACGGCTTACTTGTTGTTCTTCCCACCCCATGCTCTAAGCATGTCACATCCATGACACGATGATACCTCTAAATAACTGCCAGGTCTTCTAGCATACAATTTCTATCAGCAGTTATCTCTATCCGTCATACGTCCTATACGTACTAGTGGCCAACCGGATACGCAAGTTCGTGTCCTATATGAGATTCACACTCGTATAATAACTGTGTCATGGCCAATGAAACATAAGAATATCTCATGATAATAGGGTGGTCTCATCAACTAGGTAAACATGCATATATAATAAAAATAGAAAACGACGCTACCGTCGTTGCATCCAAGTTATTCTTGGATGCACAGTTTATATAACAGTTAAGATATATGAACTAAATGACAGAAATAAAATGCATGCACCATATGGAATATAAATCATAGTACAATGGCAAGGTATACTTGCCTTGCAAGCAATCTGTGTAGTGTAATCGTCCAGACGTCAAGTACACAAGATCAGAAACTATGGCCTCTGAATAAACGTCTTCGGATGCTGAAATAAATATTACCAACGTTCCTTGAATCAGTGAGATAGCTAGAAAATACTACCCTTTCGTCCAATTTGGACACAGGGGCAAAATAGTAATTTTGGGTCAAAGCAGGTTCCACCTGTGGCCCACTTTGCACTGAAATGCGTGACAGAGGTAAAGGTCTCTAAATGGGATAAATTATAGGTCAAATAAATTCTAAACGTCAATACAAACTCAACGGTATATCCAAATTTGGATTCCGGTGAGCCGAACACAAACTCGTCCTTAAAGTCAACCATGGGGCCCGCAAATAGGTGCCTTAGTCAACTGTCTCGGAATCGTGTGAAACTTGGATCACAGGACCAGCGTGATACCACAAATCCAATGGCGTAAGTTTTGCCGCATTCCGACGAGCGTACACGATATGGTGTGGTATTTTACAAAAGTTGCGATATGAGAACTTTTTACGGATACAGGGTATTTTTGACACGCACACACGTCCGAATCAGTTTCTGCGAAAGCCCACATGATAGGGTATACCATATGCGCCTTTCGGTATAATTGGTACGTGACGGTGCAGTCCCATTTGGCGGGGCATGCTCCGTATCGCAAATTCTAATATTTTAAAAATAAGTTTTTCTCAGTTTTTAACCCAATTAATCTCTGATTCTAACACAAAATAAAATAATCTAATTAACACGGAATGATCTCGGTTATATAGACTTCTCATAGCAAAAAGTAGATTTCAATTTGGAGGTCTATGGTGGAAGATATCAGTCTCTAAACGTAGGTTGTTGAAACAGTTCATAACAGTTCAAAATATATAATTTTTCCTCAACTTGGCTTCGATTTCTACCTAGTGTTAAACGCTGCTCGATGGAAACTAATTAACAGAGTTGAGAGGGGGATAGGTTGTGATCATACCGGTGAAGATGGATCAGAAATCGGTCGAGAGATGGGACAGAAAACGGCGCATGAAATAGGGGTCATCACTGCCGTTTATGCTACGAACGTTTGCGCGGTCGCGCGGACGTGGCTGGCCGGTCGCTCTCCGGTGGCTGCACGGTGGTCCAGGCGGCTCTCCGGCGACGTAGAGTTGGGGGTGTTGGCGTCGTATGATTGGTTTAGGGTTAGGGTTATAACATAAGATTATATATACTTATATATATAGAGGGAAGCGGGGAATAGCACCTGGGCCGCGCGGGTAGGGGTGGCTGCGGGTAGGTTAGATTAGGAATTAGACTTAAGGTTTAAGAATTTGGCTTAAGGCTTAGGTTTTAAAGTTTTCTTAATAATTTTATTTTTCTTTTCTTTTTATTTTATTTAATACTATATATATTTATATATACATGGTATAAAAATTCCAGAAAATTATTAGTACATTCTAAAAATCTATCACCCTTCTACCTGGATTCCTAAAATAAAATAAGATAAAATAAAAGTTTTGTTCCATAAATTCTAGATGAGTAGTTACCTAGGTAATTAATTCAATTAAAATTTTAGTTTCTAATTAACTAAAAAATAATGTAATTAAATTCAATAATTAATTAAATAATTATAATGTTTAAAATTAGGGGGTTTTACAAAGCAAGAGGTCCGGACTCTACAATATGAAAGGGAACACACAGGGGGCACATGAGGTAAACGCAACTACTGATGTGTCTTCCGAGTTGTGGCATAGACGGATCAGCCATATCAGCGAGAAGGGGATGAGCTACTTGGTGAACATGAAGTGATTCCATAGCTAAAGTATATAAAATTGGAAAGGTGCATGCACTGTTTAGCGGGAAAGCAAAATAGGGTATCTTTCCAAAGTTATCCAAGTTCAAGGAAACCGGCGTTATTCGAGTCGATTCACTCGGATGTCTGCAGCCCTATGAAGGTAATATCCATTGGTGGTGCCTCTAACTTTATAACTTTAATTGATGAATATTCTAGGAAGGTTAGGGTCTATGCCTTAAAGACCAAGGATCAGGTGCTGCCCACTTTCAAGGAGTTTCAGGCCTCTGTTGAAAGGGAAATGGGTAAGAAGCTGCTATGTGTTCGGTCGGACAACGGTGACGAATATATCAGTCCTTTTGATGCATAATACAGAGATCAAGGGATACAACACTAGAAGATTCCGCCAAAGACACCTCAGCTCAATGGTGTAGCAGAACGGATGAACATGACACTGATGGAGAGGGTCCCGTGTTTGCTGTCAGAAGCAAACTTGCCGGGAAGCTATTTGGATGAGGCTCTTTACACAACTGCTTATATTATTAATTTATCTCCTAGTACTTCTTTGCAGGATGATGAGCCTGATAAAGTATGGTATAGAAAAGAGCCATCATACAATCACCTGCGAGTATTTGGTTACAAGGCCTTCGTGCATGTACCGAAGGACGAGAGATCCAAACTTGAGCCGAAGATGAGGCGGGCCTTTGTCGGTTACGGACGGAATGAGTTTGGCTATAGACTCTACGACCTAGTGGGAAAAAATCTCTATAGAATCATGGACGTAGTATTCATGAAGGATGAGATTATAACCAACACTCAGGATTCTGAAATACCTTCTGAGGCTAAGAAATTGCTTGAGTTAGAGTCATTTTGCTTCGAGCAGTTTCCAGAGGACATCGTAGAGGATCTAGTCATCCTGCTGATGGTGGTCACAGTGATCTTCAGGAGGATGAGCATGCCAAGGAGGTAGTTTTCGAGGAGGAGGCTGTTGGTATAAATCCAGTACCAGTGGTTCCATTGAGGAGGAGCGATAGAGAGCGTCGACCATCTACGAGATACTTACCGGGTTAGTATGTGCTACTGACTGACGGTGGAGAACCCAAAAATTTTATAGAGACTATGGAAGACGAACACATGCAGGAGTGGATGGAGGCCGTGTAGGAGGAGATGAGTTCCTTGGTGGTCAACTCTACTTATAATTTGGTACAGTTGCGAAAGGGCAAGAAGGATTTGAAGAATCGATGGGAGTTCAATATGAAGCAGATAGATCATGCTACTCACCCTCGATACAAAGCGAGGCTGGTAGTTAAATGATACGGTAAGCAAAAAGACGTAGATTATGATGAAATCTTTTTGCCAGTTGTCAAGCAATCGTCTATTCAGGTGGTGCTAGCATTGGAAGCCAGTTTTGACTTGGAGGTATGAAGATGACATTCCTCCATGGTAATCTGGAGAAGGAGTTTTTTATGGACCACTGTGTATTTGTGAGGTACTTTGTCGAGGATGATTTTATTATTTTACTACTCTATATATGTTGATGATATGCTATTGGTAGGTCAGAATGCCACTAGGATAGCGGAGTTGAAGCACCAACTGTACGCGACCTTCTTTATAAAGTATTTCAGTGCAGCGATGGAGATCAGCCGAGAGAGAGAGAGAGTCCAAGCTACTACACTTGTCACAAAAGAAGTACATTCATCGGGTAATTTAGCGTTTCGGGATGGACGGGTCGAAGAAAGTGAGTAACCTCCTTGCGGCTCACTTTAAGTTTACTAAGAAGCAGTGTCCATCTACCGAGGACAAGAAAAAAGATATGGCGTATGATCCATATACCTCAGTTATGGGGAGTCTTATGTATGCTATAGAGTGTACGAGGCCAGACATCGCCCACGCAGTTGGCACAATTAGCAGGTATACTTTCAATCCTGAAAGGGTACATTGGAGTGGGTCAAGTGGATTCTACAATATCTTCAGGGCACTGCCGATTGGAGACTTTATTTTGGTGGTGACGAGCCAAAGCTGGTTTGGTATACCGACGCTAATATGCCTGGAGATGTAAACACGAAGAGATCGACTTAGGGCTATGTGATAATGTTTGCTGGTGTAGCAGTATCGTGGCAGTCGCGTTTACAGAAATGTGTTGTCTTGTCGACGACGGAGGCAGAGTACATTACGGCGACAGAGGCTTACAAAAAGTTGATGTGGATGAAGAAGCTGTTGCAAGAAATTAGCCTAAAGCAAGAGCAATATTGTTTGCTTTGTGATAGTCAAATTGTTACTCACCTTCTGAAAAAACTGACATTTTATAGCCGGTCCAAGCACATTGAGACCCGGTTTCATTGGATACGGGATATTGTGGAAAAGAAGAAAGCGGTGCTTGAGAAGGTTTATACAGATGACAACGGAGCAAATACGTTCACAAAGATTCTTCCAAGAAAAAAGTTTGAGTATTGCAGGCGGATCGTCGGGATGACGATCTCCTCCACATAGTTATAAAGGGGTAGATTTGTTGTAGTGGGTGTGGTTCCCAACCTATTTTGAGAATATCCCGGAGTGCTACGAGCGTCATCCATGTGTCCGAAAAGCTCATAAATTGCATTGAGCGCCGTGTATTAGAACATTTATGGTAAGCAAATATAATATTGGATTTTGATCTTTAACTTTAATTATATATTTATGATTGGATCCTTCATATATTAACTTTCCATATAATTCGATTTCCAATTTATGGTAAGCTAATTTATGATTTGATTACCATTAAATATATAATTGAATATAATTAGATTTCTATAAATATTTTTGGCTTCCATATATTAATTTCCATATAGAAACCCTAATTCAGGTAAGGGTTTATATAAAGGCTCATTCAATTTAAAACAACATGAGAAAAAAAATAAGAGAGAAAAAAGGTGGCAAGAGTGCCATTGTAATATTTGAGAGGAGAAATAAGGATTGGAGGCCGTTTCAGAGAAGGAGATCAATTTGGGATATTTCTTATTATCTTTTTTTTCGTGGTTGTAATCTATTTTATGTTCCAAAGAATTACGGTGATCCGTGTTGGATTGGTGAGAAGCTTGTAGAGGGTGTAATATCTTTATTCCATTAGTGGAGTTTCTTCAGGGTTGGACTCCGATCGTCCCATGGTTTTTTTTCATATGGGTTTTCCACATAAAAATCTCTATGTCTGCGATTTATTTTTGATATTTTTTGGTTTGTACATTTTGTTCGGTTCTCTAGCAGTTACTCTTTGGTTTGGTGAATAATTTTCGTATTTCATTCCCAACAGTTCAGGCTCGATAATCTTTCCAAGTAGGAGAGGGGCCCGAGGATATGGTCACGACGGGGCCGACGACCATCGGAGACTTCTTGCTCACCGAGAAGCTCATGCTGGAAATAGGCTAATTAAGCACAATTTCTTTGGATTTATATTGCTAGGATGTCCTTGTTTCCAAGGCAGTTTATATATAGAGTTTGGTAGCCAAAGTTGCAATATGTACACAACTTCTTCTATACTCTAACCAAGCACAGCCTTTTGATTATTACTAATTTTTTAATTATGTTTGACACAGTATGTGTTTATTAGAAAAAGAATAAGTGACTTGACTCAAACAATAAAAATTAAAAAAAATTGAGGCATTTTCATATAATAAATATTTTTTAATTTTTTTCCTATAATTTTTCTAACGTTCTTACAGGCAAAAAAAATAAATAAAATAAAATTTAAAAAAGTCCTTAGTAAGAATGTTTTTGATTGGGTATTAGTTATATCAATAGAGTTTGGATAACCTCGGGATACCATGGTAATACAAAGGTATTGGGCCGATACCCAAGGTATTAAGTTTGTGTATCGAGATATGTGCGATACGCATTGGTGCAAGGCCAAAGTATCCTATTTCATTTGTTTTGTTATAGTATTATGAATATTGACTTGTATATATATCTAAAATACTATTTTCATATATGGAAATTTACGTATCTTACGATACGGCTTTTTGAGTGCCTTTTAGTATCTTAGATTAGCTTGTATAGTTTAGTTTCATAGTGTATTGACTTAGTACCTTAGTGTTAGACTCTTGCAACCTAGATTTCATTGGTTTGACCTAGGAATGGCTTATTGACCTAGAATTGTATCAACTTAATTGATTTTCATTCTAGAAACTTGTATTGATGCAACATACCATATATAGGTCAGTGTGACACCAGCTTGGGCATCGAAAGACACACCTTACTCAGGACTTCAGGCGAGTACATTTCTCTGATAGTTTTCAATTCATAATATTATATATATGCATGTTCTAGAATTGTATACTTGATCCCAACACAGTAATTTCACGGACTTGTACTATATGGATTCTGTCAGAAGATGTTATCCTGTCACGCCCCAGTCCCAAAATATCGAGGGACTAGACACGTGGCAATGGCCAGCAGCACACACCGATGGACAAACCCAATTTAATGGATCCATCGGGGCGTACTTAAGCTGTAGAACAACAATAAGGGACTACTAATCTCATCCACAGAATAAATACATCAATCAACAAAAGAAAATAAACATCATCAGTCGCAAGTAATTAAAATCGGGGAACAACCCGATAATAAGTCTGTTACAATTATTCAGTAAACAAGAATTTAAAAGAGTTTAATTTCATCAAGACTGAGCATAGAAGAACAGATATCCAGGATAGATCCTCAGCGATCACCTCGTTCTCAGGTTCTTGTACTACTCCGAGAAGTGCTCCTGTTCCGTACACCTCAGGATAGATATCCTCTGCTAACCCTGGGGACATAATCCAGATCCAGGTTCTCAGGGGACATAACAAGGTACAAAATAACTCATGCCAAAATGAATGCAGTACAGCAATAAATAAAATAATATGGGTAAACTATGCAACCATCTATGTGAAATTTAATTTGAGAGCATCACTAGAACTCAGGCTGAGACTACTACAAGCTCTGTGTCTAGGAGCCTGTAGCAGTGATACTATGTAAGTTACTATATAATTTACTATGTAGTAGAATATATATAAAAAAATTAGCCTGTAGCCTGTGTGTCTCTTCCCACCCAATGTAATCACACGTCTCATGTCCACGATGCCTCATGTCCATGTCACGCAAGATCATCACTAATGCAGCAAGTCATATAATATCTATGAATATAATGTCTATGTCATAATCCTGCAACCTACACAGAATCACCTTGAATATTTTAGGAAGATTCTATCTCATGAATAGTGTCAGGTGTCCTGGGTATAACGTACTTGATAATGCAAGCACAAGAATGTAAAGGGTCACGATATCCATCTCTAGGTGACGTTACATAATTCCGCGTACGGAGTTGGCACCCGAATGTTATTCGGACGCTAAGTAAGTCACACGGTCCTAGGTTAAGCATGTATAACAAATAAATAAGTCAAAGAAATATGTAACAAGTACTGCAAGATTTGGAAAGGTACACTTGCCTGGAGTTCTGGCTCTAACTGTAGCTCTGGTCTCAGTATAATTTGCAGGTACTTCTTTGTTTGCTGAAATAAACATCACCATCAGATTCAGAAAATATCAAATAGCTAGAAATGCCTGTTCTTGAGTCCAATTTGGACACGGGCAAAAATGACAGTTTCTGGTTAAAGCGGGGTCCACATGTGGGCCGCTTCACACCGAAAAATGTGTCAGAAACAAGTACGTTATATCCAAGACACATTTAGTGTCAACAAGTCCAACTTAGTGTTAACAAGTCCAGAACGATAATATGAACCCAACAGAACTTCCAGAATTGGATTCCGGTGAGTCGATCACAAAATCGCCCATCAAGTAGAGTCATGGGGCCCACGATATACGATTTTGTCAACGTTCTCAGAATCGAACCAAACTTGGGTCAAAGGACTAGCGTATTGCTACGAGTCCGATGGTGCAAGTTACGTTTTGATCCGACGTGTGTACATGAAGATACAACGAGTTTCAGAACAGGCCGATACGGGGCGTTGTCGGCGGATATGCGTTGATTCCGGTGTGCACGCACATCCAAATCAACTTCTGCGAAATCTCGCACATCCGTATCAACGGCATGCACTTTTCGGTGAAGACCTCACACGACCAAGTCATCCTGTTTGGCGGGGCACACTCAGTTCCGGAGGAAACGGGGTATTTATTTTTCTGCTTTTGGATCGCAGTTCGCGATCGCCACAGGACGTGACACACCGAGCGGGTTGTACGAGCATCGAGAGATTCACGCAGGGTTCGCGTCACAAAAGAAAAAATGGAAAATGAAGCAACGAGGAGAGAGAAAAGGGTACCTGAACAGGGCTACACAGAACTGGATTTTTCGTATCCACGAGGCGACGTGACATGACACGACACGGTACTGTGCTGTGTCCGGGTTAGGGTTTCGATTACAGGGGTGTCGGGGCTTCACCGGAGGAGGGCGTAGTCGGCTCGGCTCATCGGAGGCGGCTCAGGCGGAGGCGAAGACACTAGGGGACGGCGCCGGTGGCGGGCACGACGGCTGCTCGGGTGGGGGTCTCCAAAGCTAGAGGCGGCCGGAGCTCGAAGGCGGCTGAGGCGCTGCGGAGGCGAGTCTCGGAAGGAGTAGACGGCGGCGTTGGAGAAGACGACGGCTGGGGGTCCTGGATCTGAAGGCGGAGGACACGACGGAGGTGGTGGTTGGGGTTACTCGGTCAGGCGACGGTGGGGCTCGTCGGGTCGGGGTTTTATAGAGGAGAGAGGGAAAGGGAGCGGCGGCGGTTGCTGGCAGGGGAGGCAGAGCGGCGGGCATTGCGGGGGAGCCGGAGCGGCTGGGAGGCGAGGCGCCACTGCGGGTCGGCCGACGGAGACCAAGCGGCGCCGGGGAGAGTAAAAATCGGGGAAGAGGGGTTAGGGATTAGGCGGGTCGGGTTTGGGTCCGGGTCGGGCTGATGGGGATCCGACCAGATCCACAAAGGCGTGGGTGCGGGTTCGGGTACTCGGGTTCCGGGTTGGGTTTGGGTTCGACCCGACCCACTAGGAATTGGGTTCGATTCAGTTAGACCGGTCCGGTCCGGTTCGGATTGGTTTATTTTGAAATAAACCGGGTTTATTTATAGGGTTTAATTAGGGTTAATCAAAACTTAGTTTCTAGGTCTTTAAAACTATTTTCGGGATCCAATAAATTTCCGGAAAATTATCCTATGTCTAATTTTTCATAAAAATATTATTTTTATAATATTTTAATATAATTTAACATCATTTAAAAATCATTTAATTTCAAAATTCCTTAGTTTTAATTAGTTAAAATACCAGAAAAATTCCAGATAATTATAAAAAAATAATTTTAAAACTACTGAAAAATCAGGGGGTTTACATATTCCCTACCATGTTCAGCGGGTACTCGTGTACATGTATCTCATCGTGTATATTGGGTATTGATTATATTTCGTGTTCATATACTGCTCGTGTTCAGTGTGCTTATTCGTGTACACCCATCACTCGTGTTTGGTGGTTATAATATTCGTGTACACCTACTTCTCGTGTTCAGTAGTTATATTTCATGTTCGTAGTGTGTCGTGATTGGATCCATCGGTATTAGTTGGGGGTGGTAGAGTAGGTGTAGATTATGTGATCAAAGCTCCATCATTACATCGTGTACATTCTGGTAACATACCTCACTTATAATCATCTTACCTGATCATGTTCACCCAACTCGATCACATAATGAACTTGTATTCTGAGGCACATTCGCTAGTTTAGATTGTAGTTTACTTCATCATATTACTGATATTCATATTGTTGATCTATATCTCATACATTACATGTATACCTATTATTCATTCATTCATATGTTTAGTGATCTTGTATTTTATTTCTATTATCTGTTTTATATGCGTGATTATGCTATTGAAACTGCTTTCAGAGGTATATACTTTGCTCCAATCCTGACTAGATGTATTTTTCCAGATGACTAACTTTTAGAGCAGTATCCCACATTCTGTGGGTCGTAGGACGACGTACTTATAGAGGATACTCTTGTAGACTAGGAGGACTTAGTTGCAGAGTCTGAGGAGGTCTAGTTTATTTGTGTTGGCTTGTATTAGACTATTCTATTATATTGTTGAGATTCACAACTTGTATATTATTTCAGATTGTGGATTTTATTCTTATTCTTTCCTTAGCTATTCTATTCGTGCATTATTCTTCCTTAGATTATTTTGTGATTGAGATTAGTTATACTTGTGAGATACCATATTGCTCTTCCGTTTGGAGTTGAGATGATTGACAGGTACCATATTATATTGTTGAGATATTAGATAGTTAAAAATAACCCAGATATTATTTTACCGCCGATTTTGTGGCATAGGCTGGGCGTAACCACATACTCGTGCCCGATTATCCGGATGTGGGTTGTGACACTCGCTAACGGTTCAGACTCAAGATGATATTTCAGAGCAAAAGATACAGATACAAAACTATGTGTAGAACTAAAATCAAATAAAGCAAGATCTGAAAAAGAATCAAGATAAACTAAACCTGACATAACATCACCAACTGGCTCCTCCTATTCGACGGTCAAGGCGAAAGCTTGCCCCTGTCACTGGGCACCTCTTTGTTACTGCTGGTGCTGAGCGAACTGCTGCTGTTATGGTGGTAGAGGAGGTCCTTTCTGTTGTCCCACTGATGGTCTCGTGGGTGCTTTCTGTGCCTAAGCTCCGCACTGAGCTGGACTAGCTGGAACTTTAGGACAAACCATTAACTAATGGTCTCCTGATCCGCAGAATAAGCACTGGCCCAATCTCATCCTGCATGCATCCCATCCATGTTTTGCTTCTTACAAAAAGGGCAAGGAATAACTGTCCTCTTGATTTGGTGCATCTGTTATACCGGAGCTCTAGCTGGTCCATGATACTGCTATCTCAACTGCTGGAAATGCCTCTGGTGCTGCTGCTAAAAATGAGGCCGCTTTATTGGACCCGTGTTGGTACTGGATCCTCCTGTGTCTCTCGGCCTCTTAGAGCCAAGCTCTAGTTCATCCTCTGCCCGCTGTGCCTGTCTCAGAATTTCCTCGAAAGTAGTGGTGGGATCTCCATTCCTATATGATTTGATCTCCCAGTTCAGGCCCTTCCAAAACTTTCTGCCTCTTCCTCTGGGGTTCTGTCCTTCCATAAAATGGCCTAATCTATAATACTCCACCGCATACTCATCTACCGTCATACCTACCTGAACAAGGTATTGGAACTGGCTCTCTAGAGATGTTAGAGCCACATCTGGAAAAAACTTTTCCTTGAAGAGCACTTTGAAAGTTTCCCAAGTAAGTCCTGGTGCTGAGATCCTGGGGTCCGTCCTGAAATAAGTCAACACAATGCCGAACATCATGCTCCCTGTGGCCTCTATCTGCAACCTCTCTGGAATCTGCACCAGCCTCAGGTTTCGCTTAATATCATCTATCCAAACATCCGCATAAATGATGCTTTCAGTGTTCTTAAAGTCCTTCCGCCCCATCCTCTTAAAGTCTATGATGGTCCCCAGCCTTAGCTGTTATAGGGTAAACTGAGGTAGTGCCATTTATGGCTGGATATAGACGGCTCTCTCAACTGCTACGAGTACAATCTGGTAAGAATTCTCAATGCTCTGTCTTATAACCTCTGACTGACGCTGCTGTGTCTCCATCATCTACTGAAAGGGCACAAACATCTGCGTCTGATTGATTACGGATGGTGGGGATAGAAGATCCCATGAAATTATCGGCACGACCCTCTGTACCGGAGCTGGAGCACCTCCGAAAGCTGCTGCAGAAATGCCAACCTGGATCGGTGAAGCTGACGCTGACCTCTGGAATATGGCTACTGGAACAACGTCTGATGGTGCTGCCCTTATAGGCGATGAAGTGACTGACCGTGTTGACATGGCACCTAAGCGCTGGGAACGCGTCTTCGGCGGCATCTTGAAGATAGATGGGACAAAGGAATCAATATTGAGTATGATACAATATCATCAAAGAAGGACATAATTTATTCAAAGCAATATTCAATATATAAGGATAGCAAAACTTATTTTGGAAGTGTTTCCGAGTTGTGATTGATTATACTCTCAGCCTATATCATATTTCCTAAAGCACGCTTGTAGTAGTACTCTAGGTGAGCACAACTACGATATCGCTCTACTTACGAGTTTGACCTGCTTGGGCCACCATAAAAAATATATCACGACCCATACCCGGATATTCGGGCACAAGTACGTGGGTACGTCCAGCCTACACTGCAGCATCGGCGGTAAAACGTTGTCTGGGTTAACTCTAACTAACTAAATATCTAAACAATATATATATGGTACCTGTCAATCATCTCAACTCCAAAAGGAGAAACAATATGGTCTCTCATAAATGTAACAATACTCATTCATAATGCAACTAAGGAAGATAGAGCATGAATGGAATAACGAAAGAAAAGAATTATGATACAATCCACAAGTCTAAAATAATATACAAGTCAAGTCTCAATAACAATCTAATACAAATCCACCAAATAAACTAAACCTCCTCAGGCTCTGGTACTAAGTCCTCATGGTCTACCAGAGTATCCTCTAGTGGTATGCCTTCTTGCGGCCCATAGAATGTGGGGCACTGATCTATGAGCCAATCATCTGGAAAAATATACCCAGTCAGGATTTAAGCGAAGTACATACCTTTGAAAGTAATTTCCAATACATAATCGTGCATATACAACAGATAATAAAAAATAATACACGATAACTAAACAATAAAAGAAATGAACTAGAGTGAACAGGTAATATACTAGAATAAAAAACATATAATGGAATAACTGTAATATAATGGAAATAAATAAAACTAGCTAATGTGCCATGGAATACAAGTTCATTATATGATCGATTTAGGTTGAATACGAATACAATATGGTAACTCGATTACACATGTGGTATGTAATCTACATATATACGAATATATTGGGGCTTGATTACATAATCAACTTATACTCCCCTATCCATAACTAATACCAATGGATCCAATCACGGCACATTACGAACACGAATATGGGCACACTGAACACGAGCAGTGTGTATACACGAATATAACCATATTGAACACGAGCATTGTGTGAACACGAAATACAATAAATCAATATCCCAAACACATGATAAAATACATGTGAAGGAGTACCCGCTGAACACGGTAGGGAATAACATCTCCTGACATGATCCATGTAGTACTAGTCCGTGAAATTACTGCGTCAGAATCAAGTATACAGTTCTAGAACATGAGATATATACACTATTATAAAATAAAAACTAACAGAAAAATGTACTCGCCTGAGGTCCTGAGCAAGGTGTGCCTCTCGATGCCCAAGCTGGTGTCACATAGACCTATATATGGTATATTGCATCAATACAAGATTTTGAAATAAAAATAAGTTAAACTAGTTCAATTCAAGGTCATAAAGCCATTTTTAAGTCAAAACAATCAAACTAGGCCAACTCTAGGTTAAACTAGTCAAACTTGGTCAAACTAGCTATTTCTAGGTTGTATGAGTCCATCTCTAGGATATTAGGACCATACACTATGTAACTAGGCAATACTAGCTATGCTAAGATACTAGGATACAAACAAAGTACCGTATCTAAGATACGCAAGTTATTAGATATGAAAATGCTAATATATATATATATATATATATATATATATATATATATATACAAGACAATATATATAGTACTCTTAGCTAACTAATGCTAAGTGGTTACCTTGGCTTTGAACCAATGCGGTATCACACCACCTACACACCCATCTTGATACTCAAACCCAATACCTTGAGTATAAACCAATACCTTAACATTACCTTGGTATCACATGGTAATTCAAATTCTAATATGTAACTAACTACCTATACACCTAACTATATACTAACATGCATTTAAACTTATACAATATTGTACTAACTACCTACTAACATACCAATACACACATATATATATATATATATATATATATATATATATATATATATATATATATATATATATATATATATATATATATATATACATATAACTAACTAGTTAACAATATGTTTATATATATAACTACTATTTATCAATATGTATACATAACTAAATAGATAATTAATATGACTAACTAACTAAAGCTATTACTGTGCATCCCCTTAGCTGCTGCTGCTGGTGCCCTTGTTCTTGTTGTTGCTGCTGTAGTTGTTGCTCTTGCTTGTTGTATATTGCTGCCGGCCTTGCCGTTGTTGCTGCAGCTGCAGTTGCATTGCTGCTGGCTTTGCTACTAGCCTTGCTGTTCTTGCTGCAGCTGCAGTTGTATTACTGTTGGCTGCTCCTCTTGCTGTGGCTGCTGCAGTTGGTTATTCTTGTTGTTGATGCAGTCCATGCTACTACAGTTTCTGCTGCCCTTGAACATTGCTGAATGCTGAATACTGCTACCCGATCCCCCTCTCACTGTACACACACAATACTCACACTCACTCACTCACACATTCTACACTCACTCACTCACTCACTCACTCACTCACTTAACCAACACATCATACACACATATTTATAACTATACATATATAAATAGATTACCAACATACATATATAAATATACACTCATATATGAATATATATTACTATATATACATATCTACATATATGTAACTCTACATATATATAACCACATACATACATATCTATATCTATATCTATACATATATCACTAAGTATATGCATATTATTAATCACACTAGTAATGCATATGAACCCCCTATCTCTCATGACGACCAACACCTCAAATGAAACATATACATATACATAAATATACATATACATATATCATACTACCATATAATTATAATATTCTAATAGCTATTACCAAGTTATATTGAATCTAAAATGCAATTAAACAAACACGTGGAGTGCACCGCACCCGTATCACACTTATTTTATGATATGCTTGCGATACGGTTCTACCACACAACTAAACGTATCCCGAAGGACACGAGCAAGTCTAAAATCACAATTATGAATAATACGAAGAGTTAGCTACTCAACTACGTATTCGTATCAAAAGGTGACATGCTCAAACTCCCATGTCGGAGTAAAACCCCCAAAATAATTTGTATCTCCAAATTGTCGGGATACGACCTACATGTATCCAATTGTGGACACGACACAAGTCACACACAATCAAACATATGTCAATTTGGTTTAATTGATCTATTGACAAATATAAGATGTGTCATTCTCAGAATTCTCTTAAAATTGACATAAAATACAACATAACTTTCTCCATAGGCCTCTTATGAACCTATTTCCAAATCCTATGGGTAGCCTTAGTACATGGGAAAGTTTCTTATAATTAAATTATATATTTATAACCTAATTAGGGAGAGAAAACTGAATTGTACCTATTGGAAGATGGATTCTCGATAAAATTTCCAAATTGGGTAAAAAGATCCTCCAACTTGTAGATCCTTGCACCTCCTTGTAGATCCTTGCTTTCTCCTTGTAGATCCTTATTTTCTCCTTGTAGATCCTTCTTCTAATAGCCTCTAATTGGTTTCACTAATTAATTCATCCTCATAATGAATGGACTTACTATTGGGCTCAATTCTAACTAGAATCAAATATTGGTCCATAGATCTAAACTAAACTAGTTAGGTCCATTACACAAGTCCAAAATAAAATTTAACATCTAATAATAAATAATTAATACAATAAATAAATATTTACAGCATACACAATATATAATGTAATAATACTAAAATAAATATACCCATGCCCAATTACCAAAGTACCCTTAGTTGACAAAGTGAGGGTGACACCTTTAACTCCTCTCTCGCTTGCTTATGCTGGGCTTCGTATTCTTGGATCTGAGTTATGAGCTATATCGCCCTGTCATTATGTTCATCATGGGCAGAACGATGAATAGACAAAGAAGAAGTCACATCTTTTACATAAGCATTTATTCGGATAGTCTTCTCAGCATGGATCTTCGTAAGCTCCTAGAAAGTGGACTGACGCTCAATAAACTCAGCATTAATTTACTTATATTCAATCTGAATTATGGCTGAGATATTCCCACTGTTAAACTGTAGATATTCAGTAATAGGCTACTCAAGGTCTATCAAGATTTGCTCAAGAGAGCATCCCTATCTTCATCCTTGAAATTTCTGATGAGTTGAATCATGGGCAAGCTAGCATCTTTCATATCCACAAAGGATAAACCTTTCTCAAGTACCAGGTTTATCAACTCCTTCAATGTTGTGTAGAAAGTAGTATAAGCTTCTACTAAAGCATTAAAGCGAATGTTTGAACTTGGAGTCATAAAATTTTTAGCTAATCCTCGACCATAATGTACGAATATAGTTGTCATGACAGTTGTAACCTCGACACTGGAGACAAAATAAAAAGATCCCGCTGCTCGTTCTCTCGGTCTAATAGTGGAAGCCATTTCACAAGCATTGGTTATTTCTACCACAAGAGCAGTTGAAGCTACTCATGGTATTGACACGATATTCGCAGCCAGAACCGTGATATCAGTAACATAAGTTGTTTCAGCCTGTGAAACAACCATCTCTTCGACCCTCTCCAGGGCAACTCCTACAATAATTTTATCATCTAAAAAAATTGAACAAACAATATGATCAATAAACAACATATTATAATTAAGATATATGCACGTCGAGCTAAGGAAAGAAGTGACACCTTGGCTTGTGCCACCCGGAGCTATCACTGCATGAATTTATGACAATGAAGCATGCAACTCAAGAACTTGTAGTATAGAAAGAATATAGAGAAACGTACCAGTACTAGGTTGTATATACTCATATTCAGGAGTCTACCCCTCCAAAGAATTCCTCAGGCCTGTCAACGAAGCCTCTACCTTTGTCAAATAGGCATGAAGGAGCAAATCATCGTAGTCACTCATAGTCATTCTCGCTTCTGAAACTACAATTTCAGTATCAATATGCTTTGTAGCATCTTCAAGCCCAGTTGTAACTATATCAGATTGAGGATGATCCTTAATATCCTATCTAGGCATATCTTCGGAGGCTGTAGCAGCGATGTCAGCTTGTGACTCAATCTGCTCACCAACTTCAACCCGAGAAGGTAAAATTATTTCTATGCCAATGTGTTCTCCGTTATCACTGACCCTAGAATTAGAACTTCCCATAGCAGGTTGATCCTTTTGATCCACTAATGGAGCAACCTATTTCTTTGGATCCATCGACGGAGGAGGTATGAATGCATTCGGCGGAATAAATTGAGCCACAACATCAAGGATAGGAGATGCAAAATTAACTTTTGCAGCAACATGGGCAACACTTATTCCTGTAGCAATAACAGGGGAAGGGATGGAAGTACTAATCCTCTACACTATTGGAGAAGAGACGGATAGTCCAGGCCGCTCTGGCAAACTAATCAGTTTGTCAATCAAATTACTTCTTGAAGAAGTAAAAATCTTTGATTTCGGCATCCTAGGCTTCACGACAACAACCCTCTTCTTGGCGGACCGGCCCATGAGTATGGGACGTAATCTTATGCTTTCGAGATTTGTGAACCAATATAGTAGAGGCGGGTGCATCTTGTTGTACATGTGGAAGAGCTTCCAATACCTCATCTAGTGGCGTATCCTCCTCCTCTTCGATTAAAGAAGGTTTTATTGGTTCGGAGTGACACCTTCTATCGGAGTTCGAAAGCTAACCCGTATATCAAAATCCCTGTAAAATTGGTTGATAGAACAATAAAACTCGGCAAAGGAATGCAATAAACGTAAAGAAGGATTGGGTGCAAGCAGAGTAAAAGTAGCTCCTGTAAAACCCATGATAAAATATCTCCATCCCCGAGTGTCGTCGAATAAACCTCCATAGTTTGTAAGACACGGAGTAGCATTTCCAACGTGCAATTGATCATAGCCAAATTGCCTTGCAAAGCGGCTTAATAAATATGGTTTGAAAGTGCAATCATTGCCATTTCTATATACCAAGTGAGATGGTCGGATAATTATTAGCCATAAAAAGATCCCTGATGGCAACCTCGATATAGTGGTTCCCTCATCAATAAAACTTGAACCTTGGTGCTCAGTTGCTACGTCGAAAATAGCGCCATAAAAGCTCCAATTGTTCCCCATGTCTAAATCTCGCCTGATTTGAAAAGGTGTGGTATAAGTCCATTTAGAAAGCCTATATCTACAAAGAAATATGTGTTTTATCCCGTCAGCCTGAGTCAAGATGGGATCTATCAAACTCTGGTTATGTAAAATCAACCAACCCATCAGATATGTAAATGGAAGCTATGTTCAAAGAAATTCCTCTCGTCAAGGATCTACCACCAAATTATGAGCAAGTTCCCATAAATCAATGTTCAAACGGTAAACCATAGCTGGTAGCAATGCCAGTCGATGCTTGAAAACCAGACGGACTATAGGGAATAAAATATTCCTATGGAGACGATCTACTAAGCCTGAACCTCCAAGGACTACCCATCTTCGGAGCCATAAAGAGAAATATTCGGCCAAAAAAGCTTGAGACGAGATCTGTACGAATGTGTCTACGATAGCTAGTAGCCGATGTACTGCTCCAAAACTTCCTACAAGATCCTCAAAGGACTTATCTTCAACATTAAGACTTTCCATGAGTTCTTTAACTCTAATAGAAATCAAAGGTCGAAGCGATCGAATCTCTGTATATTCCTTCTCGATTCTATCATTGAAGAGGTATTGAAACAACTTCCTGATAAGGACAGTGCCAGAATTAATATTATAGTAATGGTTGCAAGCTAGGTAGTGGCACATCAGTTCTTGATACACTTTAACTAGATGTGGCTTAGTCTTTACTAAATATGCCAGTTTCGCGTTGGTAGGCACGTACTCCTCATAAGGAATCTCCCATGTTGGTAGTACACATATGTATTTTATTTCGTATAAGGCAAACCCCAACTCGCCTCGTGGTATAAAAATAGTTCCAGTACTAGAGTTATATCCCTCTAACAAAGCCAAGAACATATTGGCGTCGGGCGTGATGCCATAGCAAGTCGCTAACAAGGCAGTGTATAAACCCGAAGATACAAGATTCTTGGTATATTGATCCAATACCCATGTTGTTGCTCGACGCCAATAGATATTTTCATTGGTCAACCATCCTGGCAGTCGAACGTTCTTCTGAGAATAAATGCCTTCATCATTAGTGTAAGTATTGGTGAAGAAAGGAGACTGAAGAGGTTGAATCAACAAAGAATCTTCGTTTGGTACGTTCCCGGGATGAAGTCCTCGACTTTGAACTAAATTTTCATCACCGGAACTAAAGAAATGACCATGTTTGTAGCTAATTTTCCCCGGCTTAGCTCTATTAGTAGGGGGAGTCAAATTCTACTCCATCTTTCGCAGATAAGTAGCATGGGAGAAGGCAGACAGCAAAAACCTCTTGACATCTATGGGAGATACATGACCCAAACATGAATATTGAATAACCACTTCTCCTTTTTCTTAGGCTGAGATGATTGATGAATGGCATCACCAAACAAGAAAGCCAGCTTAGAATATGTCTCATTCACAAAGGAAGTGTGAGGTTCGCCGCTTATCAAAGATGTCAAAATCCGTTCCCCTTGTCCGGCTATCAATAATTGGCTTGTGTTGGATATCTTCTTATCAGATTGGGAAAACTCAGTGTACAATAAGTCTTCCAGATAATTGCTATGCAAAAGTCCAGTAGTGGATCCCATCAGTTCAGCCAAAGGATCCACACCCAAGTTAACTGTAAAAGCCAAAAACAAGGAGTCAACAAATCTCATGAAGAGGAGTACATAAAATAACCCTATTATGAGTCTTTAAAGATTCTAAATGGGGCACATTTATCCTAAATTTTTAGAAACTATGCATATTTAATGAATACTTCAGGAGATAAGTAGATTTTGTATGCCAATCTACCCAAACAGACGAATAATGTGCTAATCTATCAAAACAGACGAAAAGTACGTCGACTCGCCAATAATTGGAAAAGTGCACCGACTCGCCAATAATTGAAAAAGTGTGCCAAAATGGCCGTTTCTACTCTGAATGAGGGAAAGTGCGCTTATATGACTGTTTTCGCTCTGAATGAGAGAAAATGCGTTAAATTGTCTATTTCTTCTCTGAACGAGAGAAAAGTATGCATGTACATGTGTCTCTGTATTATATGTCTTCGTTCTTCTTCTTTCTTTCATCTTTTTGCTATTTTTAAAAGCTTACAATGTACATGTAAAAGAAAAAGAAAGACAATAAGGAAGAAGAAGACAGCCGCCATGCCTCTCAGAGGAGGATGTGCAACATCTCCTAATGTGACTCTCGACGGTGGCATATTGAGCCGTTCTCTAGCAGGCTGAGTCACTGTCGACCTCACCGGCGACCTCAAAGTCGTTGCCCAAGAAGAAAAAGTCACTCCTTTACCCTTATTGTCCTTGCTACTCGTATGAGATTTTCTTGGTGCCATTGCTAAAAAGTTTCGAAGGAAGATGAAAGCTAGGATTTTCTCAAGGAAGAAGGAGACAAAGAGATTTGAGAGCAATGAAAAAATTCTCCCTCTCCTCAACCCGCCTATTTATAAATTTGGGAGAGAACTCTTTGGTTGCTCTTCGGGATTCGAGCAACAAATCATGATCGTCAACCACGTCAGCAAAAATATTGGGATTCTGCCTTGAGTGCCCGTACAAATATCTCAATAACCTTTATACTTCTAATTGAAAGTATTTTGAATTCATTTGAATAAATTCAAAAACTTTGAAGGGGGTCTTGTAGAAGCATAAAAATGTGCCTCTTGATGATGGCGCAGTTTTCTATAAATAATCTTAACAAAGGAAGAATGGCGAACTTTCTCTATATTTAGAGGATGACGCACTTTTTACTTATTTTAAAGGGTGGCGCACTATTTAGATAACAGAAAAGTGGCGCACTTTCAAGCTTCTTTCATCAATGCAGACAGACGAACAATCTGCATGTATTTTTTTTCCTCCCGAATATTAAATGCAATAAATATGATAAGCTGGAATAGAAATTGTAAACCCCTTTGACCAATTTAGGATTAATTTATTTTAAATTGAGAGACTAGGATTAATTTGGATACAATTAGGATTAATGTACAATCAATTATATGTCTTAATACACCTCACCGTTGCTTCGATGTTTGGAGTGCCACACTAGTAGCTACCTTCAAACAAATTTCATACTCAACTACTAGACATGCCAGACTACCCATCTGACCCTTGTGTAACTTTTAGATACTCAATATTGTGCTTCATTTCAGTTGCGTAATATTCGTTACAAACGTCTACGTATAATTCTAATAAACCCAAATTCTCATAATTGGCCCTTCCTAGCTGAATTAGAGGCACAACCTCAACCCAATTCCATAAAATCCAAATTATGGCATTTACCTATCCTGAGCCTGCTACACCCATGACTCTTGCGTCCCACTCAATTTTAATTCCATGTGTTTTCAAATGACAAAAGAACGCCGTGCATATATATTTTTATTTAATTAATTAGAGGCAAATTTCACCCAAAGCTAGATCCAACCAAGCCCATGAACACCCTACACTCTTTCATGAAAACAAGCCCCCACCCCTAAGAGCTATGGCCGGCCCGAACTATGAGGTCAGCCCATAATTCCTTCCTCCTATATAAATACACTTTCCTTCTACTATTGAAACCCTAGCAAATCATTCCTTTCCTTCAACCCTAGCCGAGCGCTCATCCCTACCCTATCGAACATCCACCACTACCTCAAGCCACCACCAGACTCGCCGGACCACCCTCTCATACCGCCTGAATCGCCGCCTGACCACCACTCCCATCCACCATCAACAACATCCCATCACCTCCGTCAAACCCGACTAGCAAACCCGAGCACCTCCCCTTCCCGACTTACAAACCACCATCTCCGCCAACCACCACCGCCAGCCCAACCAGCACTGCCTTCCCAGCCATCCCAGTACCGGCCCCCGCCGGCCAAGCCCCGCTGCCGCCGCTGCAAGGCAGCTGCAACTGCTGTAGTTGCTGCCGCTGCCGTGATACGCTGCTTGACGCCGGAGCTCCGCCGACCACCGACGAACGGGCACGTCGATGAGCAGACCCCCCCTCATTTAGCCAACTAGGTACTCGTCCTCTAGCTCTCTTCTTCCCTGGTATCGTTGTGTTATATGTCGTCGTATCATCGTATTGTCGTGTCGTGTGTCAACACAAACTAAATAACATTAAAATATATATATGTGTATATGTACGTTAACTGGATTAGTTAGTAATTAATAAATACATTAATAATTACCCTAATTATATGACCTGTTATTAATAATAAATACGTTAATAAATATGTTAATTAGATTAGACATTAACCAAGTACATTTAGCATGGGAAATCAGGACATGTATTTGTACTAAACATAAATAGTTTCGTAACCCATAACCTTAGTAATTTCATTGTCATGAGATACACGGTGACTGAGGACAGGGTACGTGTGCATCTTAGCT
Source organism: Iris macrosiphon (assembly GCA_036927795.1). NCBI lineage: Eukaryota > Viridiplantae > Streptophyta > Magnoliopsida > Asparagales > Iridaceae > Iris > Iris macrosiphon. Next base: position 75,788,331 of record JAYESA010000004.1, read on the forward strand.
ACATGCACACGCGACTCTGAAGTTGACCAACCATGACCCTTGTGTCACTACCTAAGAGCAGTGTCATAAATTATGTATGTATTGCTTTAGTGTCTGATGCTAGATTATTATATTATATTGTATGTTTAGGGTCATTGGACCAGCCAGAAGATACTACAGAAGCAGGCTATTGGCATTCACAGCTTGAGGACCCAGGCAAGATACCTTGCCATATTTACTGTTTAAATTAAATGATGCATATGTTGTATGATATCTTGTTGCTTTATTTCATATGACTGTGTGTGTCAGAGATTGACTCTGGTGCCGTCGACGAATACGTCGATGAGTAGTGTACTCAACCTATTTGCTAGCAGACTCACCCCGTTGGAAGGATACTCTGATATCTTCCGAGACCTGACACTCTTACACGTTTGACAGTGACAAATTCATATTGGGATGCGGGTTCGCGTACTCGACTAGTTATCGGTGCATATGACATGCATAACGGTTAGTACAAAATTCAGGATTATTTTAATTGTAGAGACTTGGCATATAGATACGTGGTATGCATGCCAAGTATTCGACTTGTATATCTACATTGGGCAGGGAGGACAACTAGTAGGCGTATGGGACACACACGTTGGATTCTATAGTATCAGGAGGAGCCACAGATCCAATGAATTCCTTTATTTCAGATACCGCGCTCTTCGGAGTGATACAGACGTATATATATTGCAGATACCTCATTCTTTGGAATGATGGACGTTACAGATACCACGCTCTTCGGAGTATTGGACGTTATGCCTACGCCTACCCATACGTACCAAAGTTGTTCTCACATTGCATTCACTTAGATGGTTAGCACACCCTTTATTTATTTTATTCAGTATTTATATATATGGCATGCTTCTATGTATCTTGTTACTTTCCTCTGAGGACCTGATACCTTTCCAGATTTGGACGAGGCATATTACCCCACAATGTACGACCCAAGACAGGAGACGAGGTATGCTACTGCGGAGGAGCTACAGGTGCTACCGTCAGAGTTTTCGTGATCAGTTGGTAGGCCTTCTACCTAGGATTGGGAGCATCATTATCTAGTCAGCCGATGGCTAGTCATTATAATTTTTATCTGTCATTCAGTACTTTTATTTTGTCATAGTAGTGGATTTGTCCCCACCAGACATTCTTAGTTGTACTATGATATTTGAGACTGGTGTTTACGTTCCAGTATTTATTTTAGTACTTTCTTGTTATTTATATTGTGGATGAGATTAGATTTACTGTCGTTGATTGATATTGGACTCGTTAGTTATTTAGGACAGCGTAGCACTCTTCGTTGGATCCATTAAATTGGGATATTCTTGGAGACGTGACAGCTAGCTATTGCTACGTGGCCTGGTCCCGTGTATTTTTAGGATTGGGGCATGACATAGTTTTAGTGGTGGCCCATGCAGGTCAACACATCGCTTGTGGTATGATAATATACCTAGTGATGCCTGCAATAGGATAGAAATTACTAGGTCTCATCCACTTTGATTGCGTCTTTGAACTTCCTTCGTATTACTTCTAAATATCTGCATCCTGATTGCTTGATTCTGTACTCTTTTTTAATGAATTCCTATCTCTTGCAGCAAGATGAACTTGCGCAGTGGATAAGGAGCACCCAGTGTTGTGGTGCCAACCGACACTACCCAAAGAGAGAAGGTACCCCAAAGACTACCTGGAGGGCAACCACCATTACAGGCCCCGCTGATACATTGGCGCGAGACCTCTCAGGGGATCCTACACAGCAGCATGAGGGACAGACTTTCCAGACGATCCCCATGCAGCATTTTGAGGGACAGACTTCAGGGGCTACGCCAATGCCGTAAACCGAGAGGCCGACATCGGAGGAGACACCTACCGCATAGCCAGAGGTTCCATTACCACCACCTCCACCTTATCCACCTCAGATGCCATAATTAGATGGATAGCCACAGATACTTTAGTTCTTCCGGACTATGATGCAAGCACAGTGGCATCAGACCGAGAAGTTGAGACAGAGTTTGATGGCAGTACTAGAGAGGACACCTGTCACAGCACTAGTATTAGCACCTCCACCAGCTCAGACATGTGGCACTGTTAGATGGTTTCGACAGATGGGACCAGATACTTTCTCAGGCAACGAGACTGTAGAAGAGATCTTCGATTGGGTCGCCAATACGGAGATGCTACTAGAGGCTTCACAACTGCATCCAGAATTTTGGATAACCGCAGTGAGGGCCAAACTGAAAGACAACGCCCATCACTGGTGGGATTCTATTGAGCACAGTATAGGCAAGAACCAGACTTGGGAACAGTTCTTAGAATACTTCAATACAAAGTATTTCTCGGCTATAGTAATTAATGCCCTGTACTCCCAGTTCCTATATCTAGAACAAGGGAATATGACTGCTAATGCATATGATGCGGAGTTTAGCCATCTTAGCAGATTTGGTGCCGTCTTGATACCCAATGACCTAGAGAAGGCTCGGAGATTCCATCACGGTCTTACTTTTGAGCTGCAGAGGTATACCACCACACAGGTGAGGATTTCTTATGAGGAGGTTCTTTCAGAGGCAAGGATCCAGGAGGCCATCGACAGAGGAGCAAGATGTTCCAGCATGACCATACCAGCCAGACCCCAGCCCAGAGCAGGAGGACTGATCCATCGTCCCGTAGCACCGATACCACAGAGGGCAGCACCATACACACAACAGGAGCTTCCGACTTGTCACCAATGTGGCAAGAAGGGCTACGTTATTAGAGATTGTCGAAAGAATCTTGGATTATGCATGATGTATGGAGCGAGCCAGCACCTTGCCCGATACTGCCCACAGTGTAGAGATGCAACACCGCAGACCAGACAGAGGCCAGCAGCACCAGTCCCGAGGATACTGCCCCCACCAGGAGGTCAGCGTCTACCAGCACCCGGAGGATTTCAAAGGGGACCACCTTGGGCCCCACAACAGGCACAGTTTGATCTAGACCGACAGCAGACCGGAGGGCAGAGGCACGGACAGGCCTTTGCATTAGCAACTACTGAGGAGGAAACAGAAAGGGAAGCTATCACAGGTACCATTTTAGTTCCATCATTACCTGCAACTGCATTGTTTGATTCTGGAGCTACACTATCATTTATATCTAGTAGATTATAGCAATGCATAGAGTATATACTTCCCCTTTACCTAAGAGTTGGAAGATTCTTACCGGAGGAGGTATCATGACGGTTACTAGCACTATTAGAACATGTTCGATAGTCGTATTCGGTAGAGAGATGAGAGCGCGATTCTTGGTATTACCCATGCCATACTTTGACGTTGTGCTAGGCATGGACTGGTTAATCCAGTATAATGCCGTACTGGACTACCGGAAGGGTAGCGTCACTTTTAGACCGCCAGATCAACCGGAGTTCGAGTACATGCGAGGGACCGTCGAACAAGAAGTAGGACAGACAACTGGAACTTACATGGCTATGGAGATGGTACCCCCAACAATAGTTACAGAATTTGAGGATATTTTCCTGAAGAATTGCCAGGCTTACTTCCAGATAGAGACGTAGAGTTCACTATTGAGCTAGTACCCGGAGCAGCACCGACATCTTCTAATGTATACCGATTGGCGAAGAAGGAACTAGATGAGCTGAAGCAACAACTAGAGGATTTGCAGAACAAAGGATTTATTCATCCTAGCATGTCACCTTGGGGAGCACCAGTGTTGTTTGTACCTAAGAAGGATGGGACAGTACGCATGTGCATTGATTACAGAGCCCTTAATGATTTGACCATCAAGAACAAGTACCCCCTGCCGCGGATTGATAATTTATTCGACCAGCTGATAGGAGCAGTAGTGTTCACAAAGATCAAGTTGAGATCATGATATCATCAGGTAAAGGTGCGAGGAGAAGACATTCAAAAGACAGCATTCCGGACTCGTTATGGTCACTACGAGTTCTTACTGATGCCTTTTGGACTGACGAATGCACCTGCTGTATTTATGAACTTGATGAACAGAGTCTTCCACTAATACTTAGACCAGTTCATGGTAGTCTTCATCAACGACATCTTGGTGTATTCGAAAAGCCACGAGGAGCATGAAGAGCACTTGAGACTAGTGTTAGAGACGCTGAGGAGAGAGAGGCTTTATGCCAAGCTGAGCAAGTATGAGTTTCCCTAGATCGTGCACTTTTCTTGGATACGTCATCTCAGGAGATGGTATTTCAGTAGATCCGGTGAAGATTTCATCAGTAGAGACATGGCCAACCCTACCAATGTCTCGGAGGTGAGAAGTTTTCTAGGACTTGCCGGATAATACCGGAGGTTCGTGGAGAACTTCGCGAAGATCGTAAAACCGATGACCCATTTGACCCGTAAGGAGCAGTAGATCACTTGGACAAAGGTGTGTCAGACAATATTCGATGAGCTGAAGAAGCGTCTGACTACATCACCTATCTAGACCATACCTTCTGGACCCGGAGGATTCGTGATCTATAGCGATGCATCCGGAAAAGGATTAGGATGTGTCTTGATGCAGCATGGGAAGGTTTTGGCCTATGCCTCTAGGCAGTTAAGAACCCATGAGAAGAACTATCCCACTCACGACTTGGAGCTTGCCGCAGTGATTTTTGCTTTAAAGATTTGGAGGCACTACCTATACGGAGAAAGAGTAGAGATATTCTCTGATCACAAAAGATTAAAGTACGTCTATACCCAGAAGGACCTTAACCAGAGGCAGAGACGTTGGCTCGAGGTGATGACAGACTTCAAGATTGAGCTACAGTACCAGCCAGGAAAGGCCAACGTAGTAGCTGACTTATTGAGCAGAAGCCCCATGGCATTCTTCTTGACTACCCAACAACATCTGTTGAGAGATCTAGAGCACATGGTAGTGGCTTACTTCAAGATTATGTCCGTAGTAGACGGACAGTTGTCAAGCTTCCAGTTGCAATCGACATTAGTGAAGAGGATCAAGTCTTCTTTGCCGCCAGATGCCAGATTTTAGATGCTTCGACAGAGGACAGAGGCTGGAATACAGACAGGATTGCGTATACATGAAGACAGAACTTTGAGATGTGGAGATCGTCTCTATGTTCCAAATGGAGGATATTGTCAGGAGTTGATGTCAGAGGCACACAGTTCAACATACTCTATTCATCCGGGAGGTACGAAGATGTACAGAAACTTAAGGCAGTACTACTTGTGGCATGGAATGAAGAGAGAGATAGTCCGCTTTGTGGCAAAGTGCCTGGTATGTGAGCAGGTCAAGGCTGACCATCAGAGATCTGTAGGATTACATCAACCGCTCCTGATACTGGAGTGGAAATGGGAGCACATCACTATGGACTTTGTTACGGGATTTCCGAGGAGTCCCGGTGGTTGCAATTTAGTTTGGGTAATCGTAGATAGACTCACCAAGTCCGCTCACTTTTTACCTTTCAGAGTTGGGCAATCTACCGCGGTCTTAGCAGATATGTACATGAGGAAGATTGTGCGACTGCATAGAGTGCCAGTTAGTATCGTGTCTGACAGGGATACGAGGTTTACATCTTACTTTTGGCAGAGCATGCAAGAGAGTCTCGGTACCCGCCTAAAGTTTAGCACATCGTATCACCCGCAGACAGATGGTCAGTCCGAGCGCACCATTCAGACATTGGAAGACATGTTAAGAGCGTGCATGCTTGATTTCAGAGGATCATGGGAGGACCATTTGTATTTGGTCGAGTTTTCCTACAATAACAGCTATCAAGTGAGCATCCAAATGGCTCCCTATGAAGCATTGTATGGAAGGAAGTGTCGTTCCCCTGTATGTTGGAGCGATATAGGCGAGAGACAGATTCTTGGGCCAAAGTTGGTTGTTTGTATATTGGAGATGGTGAAGAAGATCCAAGGACACCTACGAGTAGCACAGGACAGACAGAAGCATTGGGTGAGTGCGCATCGACGACCCCTAGAATTCCAGGTTGGAGATCACGTGTTTCTAAAGATCTCACCTACTTGAGGGACTATCAGATTTAGAGGTAGAGGAAAGCTGAGTCCGAGGTACATCGGACCATTCGATGTGTTAGAACGTATCGGAGAGGTTGCTTACAGGTTAGCCTTACCACAAACTTTGGAAGGAGTTTATGACGTCTTCCACGTATCCCAGCTAAGGAGGTACATGCCAGATCTGAGTCATGTGCTTGATCATTCAGAAATCACAGTTGGCCCAAGTTTGTTATACCAAGAGGAGCCCGTTGAGATTCTGGACAGAAGCGAGAAGGTATTGCGAGGTCAGACTATCCCCCTAGTTTGTGTCGTATGGAGACATCATGCACCAGGAGAGTCGACATGGGAGCGTAAGGAGGATATTCGACATCGCTATCCCTATCTCTTCTAAGGACTAGGTATGTAGTAGCATTTTTATTTCAATCAGTAGTTCTTACCATACGTATATTTTAATTTTGAGGACAAAATGATCTAAGGAGGGTAGATTGTAAACCCCCTCGACCAATTTAGGATTAATTTATTTTAAATTGAGAGACTAGGATTAATTTGGATACAATTAGGATTAATGTACAAGCAGTTATATGTCTTAATACATCTCACCGTTGCTTCGACGTTTGGAGTGCTACACTAGTAGTTACCTTCAAACAAATTTCATACTCAACTACTAGACATGCCGGACTACCTATCTGACCCTTGTGTAACTTTTAGATACTCAATATTGTGCTTTATTTGAGCTGCACAATATTCGTTACAAACGTCTACGTATAATTCCAATAAATCCAAATTCTCATAATTGGCCCTTCCTAGCTGAATTAGAGGCACAACCTCAACCCAATTCCATAAAACCCAAATAATGCCATTTACCTATCCTGAGCCTGCTATACCCATGACTCTTGCGTCCCACCCAATTTTAATCCCATGTGTTTTCAATTGACAAAAGAACGCTGTGCGCATTATTTTTTATTTAATTAATTAGAGGCCAATTTCACCCAAAGCTAGACCCAACCAAGACAATGAACACCCTACACTCTTTTATGAAAATAAGCCCCCACCCCAAAAAGCTCTGGCCAGCCCAAACTACGAGGTCAGCCTATAATTCCTCCCTCTTATATAAATACACTTTTCTTCTACTATTGAAACCCTAGCAAACCATCCCTTCCCTTCCACCCTAGCCGAGCACTCATCCCTACCCGACCGAGCATCCACCACCACCTCAAGCCACTACCAGACTCGCCAGACCACCCTCTCACACCGCCTGAACTGCCGCCTGACCACCACTCCCATCCACCATCATCACCATCCCTTCACCTCTGTCAAACCGGACTAGCAAACCCGAGCACCTCCCCTTCCCGACTTCCAAACCACCATCTCCGCCAACCACCACCGCTAGCCCGACCAGCACCACCTTCCCCTGCATCCCAGCACCGTCCCCCGCCTGACAAGCCCCGCTGTCGCCGCTGCAAGGTTGTTGCAACTGCTGCAGTTGTTGCCGCTGCCGTGATCCGCTGCTTGACGCCAGAGCTCTGCCGACCGCCGGCGAGCGGGCACGTCGACGAGCAGACCCCCCCTCATTCAGCCAACTAGGTACTCGTCCTCTAGCTCTCTTCTTCCCTGGTATCGTTGCGTTATATGTCGTCGTATCATCATAGCGTCGTGTCGTGTGTCGACAAAAACTAAATAACATTAAAACATATATATGTGTGTATGTACGTTAACTAGATTAGTTAGTAATTAATAAATACATTAATAATTACCCTAATCACATGACCTGTTATTAATAATAAATACGTTAATAAATATATTAATTAGATTAGACATTAACCAAGTACATTTAGCATAGGAAATCAGGACATGTATTCGTACTAAACATAAATAGTTTCGTAAACCATAACCTTAGTAATTTCATTGTCATGAGATATACGGTGATTGAGGATAGGGCACGTGTGCATCTTAGCTACATGCACACGCGACTCTGAAGTTGACAAACCGTGACCCTTGCGTTAGTACCTAAGAGCAGTGTCATAAATTGTGTATGTATTGCTTTAGTGTCTGATTCTAGATTGCTATATTATATTGTGTGTTTAGGGTCATTGGACCAGCCAGGAGATACTACAGGAGCATGTTATTAGTATTCACAGCTTGAGGACCCAGGCAAGATACCTTGCCATATTTACTGTTTAAATTAAATGATACATATGTTGTATGATATCTTGTTGCTTTATTTCATATGACTGTGCGCGTCCGAGATTGACTCGGGTGCAGTCGACGAATGCGTCGATGAGTAGTGTACTCAACCTAGTTGCTAGCAGACTCACCCCATTGGGAGGATACTCTGATATCTTCCGAGATCTGACACTCTTACACATTTCACAGTGACAAATTCATATTAGGATGCGGGTTCGCGTACTCGACTAGTTATCTGTGCGTGTGACATGCATCACTGTTAGTACGTAATTCAGGATTATTTCAATTGTAGAGACTTGGCATATAGATACGTGGTATGCACGCCGAGTATTCGACTTGTATATCTATATTGGACGGGGAGGACAACTAGTAGGCGTATGGGACACACACGTTGGATTCTGTAGTATCTGGAGGAGCCACGGATCCAATGACTTCCTTTATTGTAGATACCGCGCTCTTCGGAGTGATATGGACCTATATATATTGCAGATACCTCATTCTTCGGAATGATAGACGTTACAGATACTACGCTCTTCGGAGTGTTGGACGTTATGCCTAGGCCTACCGATACGTACCAAAGTTATTCTCATATTACATTCACTTAGATGGTTAGCACACCCTTTATTTATTTTATTCAGTATTTATATATATGACATGCTTCTATGTATCTTGTTACGTCCCTCTAAGGAGCTGGTACCTTTCCATATTTGGACGAGGCATATTGTAGCGCCCCGTTCTCCCGGTGCGGAGAGCGCGGCTAAGAAACACAAGTCGGTATCGTTCGATCGGGATAGATTGAATTAAGAACTCGTCCTCGTTATGGATTTGTTTCTTCGGAATCGATTCCCATATTCAGTGGACCGCGCCCCAAGGATCGGCTTAGCGGCAGAGTCAGGAGGGACCTCTCCGCTGCTATCTTTTATTGCCTCAGTTTTCGATGTCGCTTATTGCTTTCGTACTTTGAGTTGGTTTTGGGATTTGCTTGTTTTCCTTGAACGGTTTCGATGGTTTTCATTGTTTTCGTTCATTGACTTGCACTTCTATTCCGGGATTGGAAAGAGAGGAAGAGGTATTAATCGAGTTGTTCGTGTGCAGGTGAACGAGCAGTAGGCGACTTGCGAGCGGAGTCGTGAAGCGCATCTTTCCTTCTCCCTTCCAAAATCTAAGTGAGTGGCTACCAACCCGATTAGCTAGCCCTGCTTCCAGTCTTCACATCTAATAATCCGCATTCCTCTTTGCCCCGATCAAACGATACCAAGTAATAATAAAAGAAACCAAGATAAAAGATAATAGACTTGGTTATTATGCTTGTCAACCAAACATGTGAACTGTTATCTTATGTATGCTTGTTCGTGCAAATGTTCTATAAAACGTGCTAAGTATAGAACACATCTTGTATATACATAATTATTCAGGGAGGCTATGCTAAATAAATCATGCAATACTGCTTGTCGTGTACTCGTGTTCTTGCACTCGTGTTGCCTCAAATGCATGACTTGTTAACTTGTTAATCGTGTTCGATCATGGATAACTTGTGCACAAGGTATAGTTCTGCGGACGGTTGCTGGGGCACTGGCACCGATCCGATCTGGGCGGAACTCGTGTATAGTCATCGTGTACGGGATAGGATAGCTTGCAGCGCATCGTGTACTCTCGTAGCCTGCTATCCTTGTCCCGGACTAGTCCATTATGGCAATCATGCCAGTGATCATCGTGTATATTTAAACCTGTTGCAAACTAACTTTTGTCTTCGTGGCAGGGAAGGCATGGTAAGTATTGTGCAGGTAATTCAGACGGGCAGGTAAAATCCACCGAACGGTGGCACGTTCATTTTCAGTAAATTCTATATGCTGCTTACATGTAAATGAACTAAGGCAAGATAGAAACCCACAAATATGCATGATTTATTAAAAACAACGTGTTGATTGGTATAGTTCAGCTAGCTCGCCTTCACCAGCATGTTTCGATATGCTGACCCTCGTTGAAACAGGTTCTCCGCACTAAGGCGAACCGAGCGAGGAGCCAAAGTCGTCTACCCGATCCAGTCCAGCTGTTGGCGCATCTTCACCGTGCCCCCTAAAGCGTTTTAAAGTCCGAGCTACAACTCTTCATACACAAATGCAGTTCCGTGGCAAAGCTATCCTCCAGCCAGGAGGTCTATATCTTTTAAAGTTTAGTAAAAGGATATAATGTACAGGACTGCTATCTCATTTTGAGTCATCTCTTTTGTAAGCCGTTCGGCATATTAGCTGACTCGTTCAAGAGTTTGTAATATATGTTCAGTATCAATAAAGAGAACTTTTCTATGTTTTAAATTTGTGTTTCAATTTATCTGCGTACTCTGAATATGTGCTTGTTATACAAATCATTAAAGCCTTGTGCGGGCGCAACCCCAGGCCCGCACGGCGGTCACGATTTGGGGGATGCCTCAAACGATTCTAAGGAATCGGGTCATGACATAGTGGTATCAGAGCACAGATTCAAAGTTCCTTAGACTTCGTGCTGGAAAAGTTCCTTTAACGATCAAATTCCAATGCGAACTCTTAAACTCGCTAGGCCAAAATGAGATATGTTCATGCAATAAGTCCATAATACATTATGATCCTAATATAATTTACCTTCTTTTGAAGGAATTGCTCCAGCGCAATCTGCAGCGCAAACACCGGACGAAATGCAAGGACAAGGAAGTAGTTCAGGTACTTCGGGAAGTTCAGAGAGCCAGCGAGCCATGCCAAGCATCGATCCCGTCCAACGAATGTTGCAGATGTTGGAGGCAAACCAACAAAGGGACGAGGCTCGCTATGAACGGGCCGAGAAGCGAGCGAAAGAGAGTCAGCTCAAGTTTTAAGACAATATAGAAGCACGATTCTCAGTCCAACAGAAGCAGGTAGATACCCTGCAGCAGATCGTTCAGACTTTGGCATCCAACCAGTCCACGGCAACACCAGCGACTCCGGTGGAACAGCCCGTGCTTGAAGTAGAGACGCCGTAAATTCCAAGGACGAGGGACGTGACTACCTTCGACTTTGGCCACTTCAAGAAAGTCTGCAACACCCCATTCAACGGGACTAAGGACCCAGTCGTAGCTCTAGATTGGTTGGCCGAACTTGAAGATCACTTCGCTCTGCTAGAGGTCCCCGAAGAGAAGCGCGTCGCCTGCGCGCAACTACAACTCCGCCTCAACGTGCACGATTGGTGGGACGTGCATCGACGATCTCTCCAATTTGATCACGGAGAGGAGGCAATCTCGTGGACGACTTTTCGTGCTGCGTTCGAAGAGGAGTTTGTACCCCCTCCAGTACAACGTCAAATGGGAAACGAGTTCGTGCAGCTGCGGCAAGGCAGCATGACAGTTAAGGAGTACTCCGCCGAATTCAACCGACTCTCCAAATTCGCTAGGGCCTATTTACCTGATGTAGCGAGTCGAGCTAGAAGGTTTGAAGGTGGACTATGCCCTGTCATCCATTCGCACGTAGCCGTTCATCAGTATCGTACAATGCGTGAAGTCATGAATCATGCCCTATCTCTTGAGCCACACTATCCTCACGTTCCTGCCGGCGCTGTGCATACCTACAATCACAAACGCCAAAGCAACGACAGAGGAAATACTGCTGCAAAGCGCCCTAACAACGGAGGGCACCAAAGAGGGAACCCAGGGATATCGTGTAATTTCTGTAAAAAGCGTGGGCACACAGCCAACAATTGTCGCTTGAGACTTGGGTTATGCCTAGCGTGTGGACAATCAGGCCATGCCATAAATTCCTGTCCGAACCTTCCTGATCGTCGTCCCCAACGAAATGCTCCCTAACGGAAGGTTCTATCCTAAGTTTCGGGACGAAACTTCCAATTAGTTGGGTAGGATGTAGCGCCCCGTTCTCCCGGTGCGGAGAGCGCGGCTAAGAAACACAAGTCGGTATCGTTCGATCGGGATAGATTGAATTAAGAACTCGTCCTCGTTATGGATTTGTTTCTTCGGAATCGATTTCCATATTCAGTGGACCGTGCCCCAAGGATCGGCTTAGCGGCAGAGTCAGGAGGGACCTCTCCGCTGCTATCTTTTATTGCCTCAGTTTTCGATGTCGCTTGTTGCTTTCGTACTTTGAGTTGGTTTTGGGATTTGCTTGTTTTCCTTGAACGGTTTCGATGGTTTTCATTGTTTTCGTTCATTGACTTGCACTTCTATTCCGGGATTGGAAAGAGAGGAAGAGGTATTAATCGAGTTGTTCGTGTGCAGGTGAACGAGCAGTAGGCGACTTGCGAGCGGAGTCGTGAAGCGCCTCTTTCCTTCTCCCTTCCAAAATCTAAGTGAGTGGCTACCAACCCGATTAGCTAGCCCTGCTTCCAGTCTTCACATCTAATAATCCGCATTCCTCTTTGCCCCGATCAAACGATACCAAGTAATAATAAAAGAAACCAAGATAAAAGATAATAGACTTGGTTATTATGCTTGTCAACCAAACATGTGAACTGTTATCTTATGTATGCTTGTTCGTGCAAATGTTCTATAAAATGTGCTAAGTATAGAACACATCTTGTATATACATAATTATTCAGGGAGGCTATGCTAAATAAATCATGCAATACTGCTTGTCGTGTACTCGTGTTCTTGCACTCGTGTTGCCTCAAATGCATGACTTGTTAACTTGTTAATCGTGTTCGATCATGGATAACTTGTGCACAAGGTATAGTTCTGCGGACGGTTGCTGGGGCACTGGCACCGATCCGATCTGGGCGGAACTCGTGTATAGTCATCGTGTACGGGATAGGATAGCTTGCAGCGCATCGTGTACTCTCGTAGCCTGCTATCCTTGTCCCGGACTAGTCCATTATGGCAATCATGCCAGTGATCATCGTGTATATTTAAACCTGTTGCAAACTAACTTTTGTCTTCGTGGCAGGGAAGGCATGGTAAGTATTGTGCAGGTAATTCAGACGGGCAGGTAAAATCCACCGAACGGTGGCACGTTCATTTTCAGTAAATTCTATATGCTGCTTACATGTAAATGAACTAAGGCAAGATAGAAACCCACAAATATGCATGATTTATTAAAAACAACGTGTTGATTGGTATAGTTCAGCTAGCTCGCCTTCACCAGCATGTTTCGATATGCTGACCCTCGTTGAAATAGGTTCTCCGCACTAAGGCGAACCGAGCGAGGAGCCAAAGTCGTCTACCCGATCCAGTCCAGCTGTTGGCGCATCTTCACCGTGCCCCCTAAAGCGTTTTAAAGTCCGAGCTACAACTCTTCATACACAAATGCAGTTCCGTGGCAAAGCTATCCTCCAGCCAGGAGGTCTATATCTTTTAAAGTTTAGTAAAAGGATATAATGTACAGGACTGCTATCTCATTTTGAGTCATCTCTTTTGTAAGCCGTTCGGCATATTAGCTGACTCGTTCAAGAGTTTGTAATATATGTTCAGTATCAATAAAGAGAACTTTTCTATGTTTTAAATTTGTGTTTCAATTTATCTGCGTACTCTGAATATGTGCTTGTTATACAAATCATTAAAGCCTTGTGCGGGCGCAACCCCAGGCCCGCACGGCGGTCACGATTTGGGGGATGCCTCAAACGATTCTAAGGAATCGGGTCGTGACACATATTACCCCACATTGTATAGCCCAGGACAGGAGACGAGGTACGCTACCGCGGAGAAGCTAGAGGTGCTACCGTTAGAGTTTCCGTGATCAATTTATAGGCCTTCTGCCTAGGATTTGGAGCATCATTATCTAGTCAGCTGATGCCCTAGTCATTACACTTTTTATCTGTCATTCAGTACTTTTATTTTGTCATAGTAGTGGGTTTGTCCCCACCAGACATTCTTGGTTGTACTATGATATTTGAGACTGGCATTTATGTTCCAGTATTTATTTTAGTAGTTTCTTGCTGTTTATATTATGGATAAGATTAGATTTATATGTTGTTGATTGATATTAGACTTGTTAGTTATTTAGGACAGCGTAGCACTCTTCGTTGGATCCATTAGATTAGAATATCCTTGGAGACATAACAGTTGGCTATTGCCACGTGGCCTGGTCCGGTGTATTTTTGGGACTGGGGCATGACAGAAATCAAAGAGTCAAATATCAACATTACAGCTAGGATGCGGCATGCAGACCCAGGTTGTCGTTTAGGGATCCAGTCGTTGTGCCAATTTCTTCAAAAGTGCATCGTTGTGCAAATTTATTTAAAAGTGCACCGCTGTGCCAACTTCATCAAAAGTGTAGCACTGTACAATTTTTTTAAAGTGCGACGCTGTGCCAATTTCTTTAAAAGTGTGTCGCTATGCCAATTTCTTCAAAAGTGTACCGCTGTGACAACTTCATCAAAAGTGCTCCATTGTGCCAATTTCTTCAAAAGTGTGCCATTGTGCCAACTTCTAAAAAAATGCATCACCATGGCCAATTTCATTAAAGTTCACCATCACGGGTACTTCTTCAAAAGAACGCTTGCATAGGCAATCTTTCCAAAAGTGCGCCAGTCTCCAGAATACTTCTAAAGTGCGCATACTATCCTAACTGACAGTGATCAGTTATGACTGCATGTCTTATATGCCACGCTTCTCGTAAAAAGTGTATAAATAACTGTCCCCTATGACCTATGCTTTCCTCGTATAGGAAGCTACGTGTCAAGCAAGCAACGAGTTATGCACCCACTCATTCAGAACGTGTGGTATTAGTCCACCAAAAGTATGCGAACAATGGTAAAGCAGTGCAGACTACCCAAAGTGCACGAACAATCACATAACTGCTCATAAAATCTATAAATACATGATCGGTACATCCATTAAGGGATAGACAAAATTGGAGACATATATAGAGAGGGATACAAGAACAGAAGGAGTGAAATAGAAGCTTCTCATGCCATTATTGCCAAAGATTTCTTATTGTTCAACTCTCCAAGTTGTTTACAATATTCCCTATATTTCTTTGTCATCATATGGTACAAGGAGTAAAGTGATCGTCCGCATATCAGATCTCTACAGCTATACTTTTCCATAATCAATTGTACTTAGATTCCTGTTTAGGATCTTTTGTACTTTTCTTTCTTTTCAATAGTTTGTAATACAAAAGTTTCATATAAATTTTTCTTCGCAAATACGTAGATCTCATGATCTAGATCATAAGGCTTGGTCCAAGCTTGAGAGAAAAAGAAATGGGGAGTGGAAATGGAGAAGAAAAGGAAAAGAATACAGGAGAAAGAAACTAAAATATTTTATTAAAAAGGGGAGTGAGGCTTGGCCATTGATCATGCCAAGTCATCAATCCATGCCTCCACACATAATCTCAACTATACAAACAAAACCAAAGGACCAATAGATCATAGAAAGCCTCAACACATCGACAAAATAGGTCGACCATGCCTATACGGTATATCGACCGAATATTGTGTTATACTGACAATATACCGGCCTGATACTCAATTTCTTAGTTTAGAGAATTTTGGATACTTTGATCTACGTACGGGTCCTAGCACTAGAATATAACAATGCCATTGTGAAGGACCGCAAGGCAACTCTTGAGGGGGGTGAATAAAGTGCAGCGGAATAATCTACCCAAATTTAGATTATCAAAATGAAGGCAGTTGCTAACTAACAGTGTATATAAAGACAATAAAGTAAAGAAGTAAAGTAGAGAGAGAAAATAAACAAAAATACCAAGATGTATACTAGTTTCCCTCTGATAGGACTAGTCCAGTCTCGAGAACTCAAGCTCAAAGTTTTATCCACTATAATCACTAATAGTGAATCACAAGCTTTGATCCGAAGTCTTGCCACTTCTTTACACCACGAGGTTTGATATGAAGTTTAAAAACTTTACAACTAAAGAGAGAGAGTAACTGTCATGACCCACACCCGGATATTCGGGCACGAGTATGAGGTTATGCCCAACCTACGCCGCAGCATCGGCTGTAGAACGCTGTCTGGGTTATTTCTAACTATCTAACATCTCAACAATATAATATAGTACTTGTCAATCATCTCAACTCCAAACGAAGGAACAATATGGTATCTTACATGAATAACTAATCTCAATAACAAAATAATCTAAGAAAGATACAACACGAACGGAATAGCGAAGAAAACAAAGAGATATAATCTACAATCTAAAATAATATACAAACTCTGAATCTTCAAAAATAGTCTAATACATGCCAACACAAATAACTAGACCTCCTCGGGCTCTGCAACTAAGTCCTCCTGGTCTACAAGAGTATCCTCTATAGGTACGCCATCCTGCGGCCTGTAGAATGTGGGACACTGCTCTAAAAGCCAATCATCTGGAAAAATATATCCAGTCAGGATTAAAGTAAAGTGTATATCTCTGAAAGTAGTTTCAATAACATAATTGAGCATATAAAACATATAATAGAAATAAAATACAAGATCACTAAACATATGAATAAATGAACAATAGGTATACAAGTAATATACGAGAATATAGAACAACAATATAATATCTACAATATAATGGAATAACTGCAATGTAACTAATGTGCCTTAGAATACAAGTTCATTATGTGATAGGTTTGGGTGAACATGATCAATAAGGCAAGACGATTACAAGTGTGGTATGTAATCATAATGTATACGATGAACAATGGAGCTTTGATCACATAATTAACTTATACTCTTCCATCCCCAACTAATACCAATAGATCTAATCATGACACACTACAAACACGAATATGATCACTGAACACGAGCAATGGGTGTACACGAATATAATCACACTGAACACGAGCAGTGTGTCTACACGAATAAGCACACTGAACATGAACAGTGTTTAAACATGAAATATAAATTAATACCCAATGTACACGATAAAATACATGTATAAGAGTACCCGCTGAACATGGTAGGGGATAACATCTTCTGACAGGATCCATGTAGTACAAGTCCGTGAAATCACTGTGTCAGAATCAAGTATAAAATTCTAGAATATGCATATATACACTATTATGAATTAAAAACTCTCAAAGAAATGTACTCGCCTGAAGTCCTAAGCATTGTGTGTCTCTCGATGCCCAAGCTGGTGTCACACAGACCTATATATGGTATGTTGCATCAATACAAAGTTCTGGAATAAAAATTAGTTAAATTGATGCAATACTAATTCATAAAGCTATTTTTAAGTCAAACTGACTAATTCTAGGTTGTAAGAGTCTAACACTAAGATACTAGGTCAATACACTATGAAACTAAGCTATACTAGCTAATCTACGATACTATGAAATGCACCAAATGCCGTATCCAAAGATACACAAGTTTCAATATAGAAAATAGTAATTGTTATATATATACAAGTCAATCATTATAGTATCTTAACTAATTACTAAAATTAGGATACCTTGGCCTTGCACCAATGCGTATCGCACTACCTATCTCGATACTCAAACCCAATACCTTGGTATCGACCCCTTACCTTGACTTTACCTTGGTATCCTAAGGTAATTCAAATCCTAATACATATAGCTAATATATAGCTAATCTCCATATACTAAACTATACTAACATAACTAAAATATTAAAACTATTAACTACTAACATATGATACATATCAATATATATACCTACTACTTATCATCAATACCCATAAACATACATAGATATATAGATACATATAGTACTACTTACTACTAGGCTAATAAATACACATACCTATCTAACTATTACTAACAATTAACTACAACATTATCAAGCTATATTTATTTAACTACTAACCAACTAAATTAACCAAATAACCAATACCTTGCTAACCCAAAAACCTCACTGATACCTGAAAATAAACATTGATACTGATACTGTGCACTGACTGCACTGTGTATCTCACTGCACAGTGAGGCTCCTTGCTGATTTTACTGCGCACGAGCCTTGTTGTGCTCCAAAGTGTACAGTTCGAGCTGTTGAAGCTGCTACTGCCAATGCTACCTCGAGGTGAACTCCACATTGTTGTGCACGAATGTTGCTGACTTCTCCCCTTACTGAATACTGAATTTCAGATACTACTGCAGGTTCCCTGTTGTTGGGCTTCCCTCTTGCTGAGCTGATACTTGCTGACTGCTCCTACTATAGGTACTACAGTACCTCTCTCAGTTGCTAAACTGAAAGCATTTACTCCCTGCTCTTCCATGCCCGAGCCCCCTCTTCAGTTGCCACTGTTCAGTAGGATACTGTACAGTTCTCACTGCCTCGACTGCACATTTCCTGCTGAAGTTGGCTGCACATTTCCTTCCTTGCACGAGCATTGCCTCGAGTTGCTGGCTGCTTGTGACTGATACTGCAGATGGTGTGCTACACCCCGAGCTGCTGTGTGCATGCACTGGATGTACATACGTTGCTGTGCAGTACACGAGCTCCCTTGCTATCATCTCAGTGCACACATTGCTGTGTGCAGATTTGTAGCTCCTTCCTGCTATTGACTACTGATACAGAAACTGTCTGCTCTTCCTTACTCACTGACACACATACAACTTAAACACAACACACATACATATACAAATCTACATACATAGATATATCTATATTCACCTATATACCATCAACCTATAAATATAATACTCCCCTCAACTATACATATATGTATAAAACCACACACACACACACACACACACAGATATATATATATATATATATATATATATATATATATATATATATATATATATATATATATATATATATATATATATATAGACTCATACATACATACATACATACATACATACATACATATATAGATATATCAACACACTATATATATATATATACACACACATATAGCTATATCATATAATACACACTCATATTCATATACATATACATATCATATAATATAACTTACATATATATATATATATATATATATATATATATATATATATATATATATATATATATATATATATACACACACAAGCACACATAGAAATGAGGACAAAGAACCAAACACGTAGAGTGCACCGCACCCGTATCACACTCATTCTATAATACACTTGCGATACGGCTCCACTACACAACCAAATGTATCCCGAAGGACAAGGACACGAGCAAGTCTAGAATACTAATTATGCACTAATACGAATAATAATAATAACAACTACGTGTCCGTGTCAAGAATTGATATGCGCAAATCCCCGTGTCGGAGGAAAACCCCCAAAAATAACCTGTATCACTAAATTAATGAGATACGACCTACATGTACCCAATTGTGGACACAACACTAGTCACAAACAAGCAATCTTATGTTATATTGATCTATTTGACCAATTGACAAGCACCACATGTGCCAATCTCAAAATTTCCCCAAAATTGACACAAAAATGCACATAACTTCCACCATAGGTATCCTATGAACCTAAAACCAATTTTATGGGTAGCCTATGCATGTGTGGTGATTTTTTATGATTTAGAACCTACTACAAGAGAAAAAACTGAAATATATCTATTGGGAGATGGATTCCAAATAAGAATTCGCAAATATTGAAATGTAGCTCCTCTTTGTAGATCTTGGCCTCCTTCTTGTTGCTCCTTGCTTCCTTCTTATAGATTCTTGTTGTAGTAGCCTCAATTGAAGAATAGGGAAGGAATTTAAGAAAAAAATTGGTGGAAGAATGGTGAGAGAATAAAGGAAATTGGAAAGGAAGAAAATATAGATCTAATTAGAATGAAAATTGAAATGAGAGACACTCTCTCTCCTCCCTCTAATGGCCGGCCATATACCCCTTCCTCAAGTCATGTGAAATGTCCAAAATACCCCTTGGGGTCTCTCATGAAGAAATTAATTAAGGGAGAAGGTTCTAGACTAATGGTTTCACTAATTAATCCATCCTCCTAATACCTGGGCCTAATTCTTGGGCTCAATCTAAACCAAACCAAAATATTGGGTTCAACATCTAATTAATTGGTTAGGTCCACTACACAAGTCTAAAATAATCTAGCATCTAAAAATAATTAAATAATATAATAATTAATTAATTATGTATACACAAAATTTAAATACAATAAATTCTAAAAATAAAATACCCGTGTCAATTACCAAACTACACTTGATTGAAAATATAAGGGTGACAGTAACTGATGCAACCAAGTTCTTTACAACTCAGTAGACTTCTAGACCGAGACCACACTTGGCACTTGGAAGGCTAGGGAGTTGCTCCTTGAGATAAAAAAGTTAAGGCTTAGATGTTTGCTCACAATAAGATAGAAGATTAAAGAATGGTTGCATGAGTAGTAATGTAGAATTCCAATCCTATTTATAGTGTGTAGGCAAACAAAATTTGCCAAATTTTGGATGGAGTTTAATTCAAATTTTTAACCGTTGGGCCAAGAAATCAGGAGCTAATTGAACAGGGTTTTTTTTATACCAAAAGGGTAATCGAATTCTGTCCGAGTTCGGCATGAATTTGGCCCGAGTTCGGTTTCTAAGTATGGTAGACTTTGTTAATAAATGTGGCCTGATTTGGTGGATAGGTTCTTTAGTTTATTTGAGTGGACTAGGTATCTGGATATATGTACTTGGATTTGTCGGTGTGACTCAGCTTACATCAATCATAGACTCAAATAAATAAACGATTATATTTGAATAGATATAATACAGACGACATGCAATAGCAGTGTTGAGGCTTCAGATCGCGACATATCAATACATGGTTTAGTCAACTACCAAAATCAAGTTGACTCAGGTCGGATGGGCCAACAATCTTCCCCATTTTGATAATTGATAAACTATGAATGATACTGTAAGTCTTTGATATGCAAGGCTCCTCCGTAACTCTGGAGAATTTGATATGCTGAAGACAACATCAGTCAAGTATCATCTTTTATGCTAGTATCATATATGCCTTTATCCTCCGTTGTCATTTGATAGATATGGCATGCTCCACCAAAATTGGTGAGATGACAAAAAAAAAGAGTAAAGTGTATACAGGATATTATATAATGACAAAAAAAAATTGCTATAAACTTTATTCATTTGAAAAGAAAACATACAAAAGTAGATGTGTAGTAAAAATATCATAGTAGAGCATCTAAAAGTAAACTTTTTTTAAACATTCAAATCTATTGAGTAAGTAGTTGTCATTTTCTTCATCTTCATCATCAGGTTTAACTATTCTGTTTGGATCGAAGAAGGCATCAGCTGGATCCAAATATCGCTGAACCTAGGGGTGATCAATACAAAATCCTTGTTAATTCATGGAGAATCAGAAAAGGTCTGGCTGGGAGCTTCGATAGGGTATATTGGATGTCTATCAAAGTGTTGCCAAGAGCCTAAGCTAAAAAGTTTGGCGATGATCAGTAGCACGATTTCATATATCTTCTTTGTGAAAGCGATTAGGCAACAGATTAAAAATAGACTCTAAGGTTTGTGGTTGTTCATCAACAGGAGAGACAGAATAAACATGATGAGTGTTAGAGTTTGATGATGAGTTATAAGGTAGAAGCAAAGTTGGCTCAATTGTCTGAATTCTATTGAGGTATAAAGGTTCCTCAAGATTTTGATAAGTATCCAAAGGAATATTGAAATAGCTAAAAATGGTTGGCAAGAACATGACGTATAGTAGTGGATGCCCTTTCTTGCAATATTGAACCATTTAAGATAAGATGGTCTGGGGAACATTGAAGTTAATGCCGAAATAAAAGTGATATAAAGTTGACATTTCTAGATAAGAGACATCATCAAAGTAAGTCTTCTTAGGTAAAAAAGTTGAAAAGATAATATGATGCATTTCAAAGAAGTGACCATTCAAATATCTAGCATAAAATTTTCCAGGTGGATATTCAAGAGGGTGACAAAGATATTTTTTAAAGAGTCTAGAGTTAAGCCATGGTTGAATAAAACTTGCTAGATGTTGACTAAGGTTTGTCCATCAGTAGGAATGCATAGGATTTTACCCAAGTCGTTTGCATCGAATTCAATTGGAATATCATAAACTCTAGATAAAATAGTATCATGTTCATATGTTAAGTTATAATAGAACATTTGAATAGCGTTGGTATAAATATTGGTATAGGTTGTAACAAGTTCTTCAAGTTAAAGTTTTTGAAGAATAAGTAGATAGTCTTTGTGATGGAAAGAAAAATCAATAGGATGACCAAGACAGATGTGTCTCTTAGAGAAGTCATTAAACCAATCATTTAAAATTTTGAGGCTTCAAAAAGTAAAATCGTCGAATTCTCCTATGTTTGGCATAATGGGACAAAAAAGAGAGTCGAAAAAGGAATCTACTTTACTTTTAGGGACCATTGGGAGATGATGTAGGAGGAAAAGCTATGTTTATTTGTGGAGGAGGTGATAATTTTTGTTGGTCTGAATGAATGAGCAAAGAAAAGATCCATAAATAGAGTAGCAAAAACCTAAATTAGGAAGAAAATTAATGACATAGCATATTCTAGAATTAAACTAACCGAGTTCGGTCCGAGCTCGGCCCGAGTTCGGTCCGTATTCTGTTGTTATTTATTTCCAGAATCTTAATATTACTTTAATCGATATTATGCCTTTATTGACTTGATATAAATACAAAATAATAAGTGCTGAACTTAAATCGTACTTTTTTAAGTGTTTAAATCATCTCGGATTAGCTGTAGTGGCCTTATCCCAGCTAGCGGTGGTCCGAAGACACTTAAATACCGTGTCGCTTAAGGTATTTACATATTTTTGACAGAAGGGCCCTTTCGGCTTGTATCCAAAAATTTTAAAACTTTTAAAAAGTGTGACAAAAATTTGTAAAGCATCTTATGATTCTTATCATTTATCAGAATCCAAAAGACCTAATTCTCGACAGATAAAGTTAAATCGATCTCTAGCTAAAGGTTTAGTAAAGATGTCTGCTAATTAATGTTCCATGTCTACATACTCTAAACAAATATCTCCATGTAATTGATGATCCCTTAGAAAATGATGACAAATTTCTATGTACTTAGTACGTGAATGGCATAGTAGATTCTTGGTAAGATTAATTGTGTTAGTGTTATCTCAGAAAATAAGAATATTCTTATAGTGCAGATTGAAGTCTTCTAGCATTTGCTTCATCCTCAAAATTTGAGCACAACAACATCCTATGGCAATATAGTTTGCTTCAGTTGTTGATAATGCAATAAAATTTTGTTTCATACTAAACCAGAAGACTAGAGACTTTCCTAGGAAATGACAGGTGTCGTTGGTGCTGTTTCGATCAACTTTGCATCCAGCAAAATCAGCATCTGAGTAACCAACAAGGTCAAAGAACGTGGTTTTAGGATACCATAAGCCTGCCAAAAAAGTCCCTTTTATGGTATATAAAGATATGCTTAACTTTGTACAAATATGATTCCTTAGGATTAGCCCGATATCTAGCAGAAAGGCATACAATAAACATAATATCTTGGCGACTGGCAGTTAGATTTAACAAACTACCAATCATACCTCGATACTTACGTATGTTTGTTGGTTTACTACTATCATCAAGGTCAAGCTTAGTGGATATTGTCATTGGAGTTCTGATAGGCTTTGCATTGTCCATGCCAAACTTTTTGAGCAAATCCTTCGTGTACTTAGCCTGATGGATAAAGGTTCCTTGTGAATCTTGCTTGATTTACAATCCTAGGAAGAAAGTTAGTTCTTCCATTATGCTCATCTTAAATTCACTCTGCATAGATGTAGCAAACTCGTTACATAGCATCTCATTAGTAGATCCAAATATGATATCATCAACATATATTTTCACCAATAACAAATAATCAACAGAAGATTTTATAAAAAGGGTAGTATCAATTTTTCCTTTTGAAAAACTGTTTCTAAGTAGAAAGAAGCTAAGACGTTCATACCAAGCACGAGGGGCTTGTTTGAGTCCGTATAGATCCTTTCATAACTTTACGTGGTCAGGGTGTTTGAAATCTTCAAAAGCAGGGAGTTGTTTGACAAAAACATCTTCTTCGATAACTCTATTTAGAAAAGCACTTCTAAGATCCACTTGAAAAAGTTTGAAGTTATGAAAACTAGCAAAAGCGCAAAGCATTCGGATAGATTCAAATCTAGCAATAGGAGCATAGGTCTCGTCGTAGTCAATACCTTCCTCTTGGTTGTATCCTTGAGCTAAGAGATGTGCTTTATTACGTGTAAATGAACCATCCTTATTTAATTTATTTCAGAAAATCCATTTATTACCAATGATTGGATAATCATTAGGTTTAGGAACGAGTTCCCAAACTTGATTACGTTCAAATTGGTTGAGTTCCTCTTACATGGCAGAAATCCAAAATTCATCAGCAGAATCTTCATCGGTATTTTTAGGTTCTATTTGAGAAATAAAAGAAATATTGCAATAATATCTCTATTTGAGGAACGTGTACTTACACCTTTTGATATATCACCTATTACCAAGTCCTCAAGATGATCTTTGGAGAACTTTAGTCTCCTTGGCAGAATTTTTCGATGACTTGTACTATTTGTATCTTCTGATGTCTTGTTGATTCCGGGTTGACTACCTTCATCGTCGCTGTCGATTAGTACTTGAGTGTTGTGTTCATCAAATATAATATTGGTTTATTTTCAATAGTCAATGAGTTCTTGTTGAACACCCTGAATCTTTTACTTTTGGCGACATAACTGAGTTGATTGATTTAAAGGAAGATTTAGTAGATTTATTCTTTTCACAGTCAACACATACCATATTTTTCTTGAAAGTAATCTCAGGTAAGCCTCTTACGAGTTTCTTTATGGATAGTCTTACAATAGTGTCCATGTTTGCATGTTCTAGACGCATATACCATAGCTAGCTATCATCTTAGTTGGCATAGAGATATTTGCCTATTTTGTCAGTATCTTTTACAAAATAGAAAATATATATATTGACTTCCCTGATCCCTTCAAAGATAACCTTACCAGTCGATATTTTATAAATAGAATATTTTTTTTAATGAAGTTAATACCATAACCATGGTCAGCTAGATGACTGATGCTGAGTAGGTTATATTTTAATTTTGTTATTAGACAAACGTCTTTAATGACAGGATAGGAAGGAACACCTATATTACCATTACCAATAATATATCCTCTGAAGTTATTGTCGAAGGAGACATAGCCTTCTTTCTTCATTGATAGCGTTGCAAATAGGTTAGCATTATCAGTCATATGTAGTGAGTAACCACTATCAAGAATCCACTTGCTTCTAGCATGAGAGAGTTAGGCCACCTACAAAATGAGTTGTAGATGTAACCCTTGGCACCCATTTCTTTGAGGGTCCTGCTGTGTTAGTTTTTGGTATCATGCATAAACTTTCATATCTACTAACTTTCTCGTTCTACAGAATCTAGATATATATCCTTTTTTACCAAAGTAGTGACATATAGCTGTGTGATTGGTGTTTGGTGAAGCATGATAGATATGATTGTGTGAAGCAGTTCTTTGTGGTCTATGTAGATAGAATGCATGATTGTGTAGGATATTTTTTATGGTCTTCGTGGATATTTATAATAGAATGCATGATTATGTTTGGTTCTATGTGTATGATGTGTTCTGAACATATGATTGCATGAACTGTTCTACATGTAGGTAGGAGCATAGCTGTGAGTGTTCTTTTGGCTTGCTACATATCTCGTATTAGGTTGGGTGGAGGTTGTTCGACCTGTTTAGCCAATCTAATCTCTAATCTTTTAGAGGTAGCATATACTTCATCATATTTAGCAGTGAGAGTTTTTATTCTAGTGTAGCAATGAAATACTTCTTTTTTCCAGATTCAAGTTCTTCCTTAAGTTTAGTCTCCAGAGAGCTCTTGTCAAGATTGGCAACAACCTCATGGAGGTTAAGTTTAAGTCTAGAATTATCGTCTGAATCGTTAGAGGTATGCTTTATTTTACTTAGTAGAGATATTAGTCTCTCTATTTTAGTCTGACATTCTTGAACATCTTTCTTAGTATGCTTGTACTTATTTCTAAGTTTTCTAAAATTATCAAGCAGATCACTAAAATTATTACCTATTTCATCAAAAGTAAAATTATCATAAAAGTTTTTATCCCTTATTTGATCAGCTAACGCCATAAAGCATATGTTTGCTGCTTCTCGAGGATTCTCTTATTCGGATTCACTAGCTTCACTTTCATGCCAAATACTAGTGTTTTTATATTTCTGTGATGATGTTCTTCTGGATGGGTGATTGTGGCAATTTTCTTTTTTAGGGTTGGATAATCTTTCTTTATATGTCCTGTCTTTTTACAGTTGTAGCATATTGGCTCTTTATCACTGTTGTCAGTTGGCTCATTCTTCTTTGATCTCTCAAGCTTTAGAAATTTCCTAAAGTTTCTAGTGGTCAGGGCAATTTTCTCATCTTGAGACTCATTGTCGTCGTAGTTATAGTTTGTGACCTTTTTGTGATGTGCCTTAAGAGCAATTGTCTTCTCCTTGGGAGTGGGTTCTTCAAATTCCTTGAGATCTAGCTCGTTTGTCATCAACTTTCCAATAAGCATCTCGAGGGTCATCGTAGTAAGATCATTCCCATATATGATTGTAGTGGCCTTGGGATTCTAATTCTTGGTGAGTCCCCTGAGTACCTTGCGAATCTTCTCATGATTGCTATACTCCTTGCTAAGTGATAATAAAGGGTTGACGATGTCGAGGAATCTCATGAATATTTGAGTGATTGTCTCATTTTGCTTCATCTAGAATGTTTCATATTCTTGTGTTAGACAACTTATTTTTGATTCCTTCACATGGAAGGTTCCTTCCTGAGTGACCTCAAAAAGTTTTTATACTTTAGGCAAAGTTCCGCAAGTGGAGACCCTGTTAAATTTAATTCTGTCTACAGCATAAAATAGTGCGTTAATAGCTTTAGCATCAAGACTAGCTTATTTTTTTGGTGTGTGCGTACTTATCATGAGGTTTCTCTATATGGTTACCATCTATGACTATTCTAGGTGGCTTCTTGTATCATTATACTACTACAGCCCAAAGGTCAAAATCAAGTGACTTTAGGTAGAAGCTTATATGTATCTTCCAGTATGTGTAGTTAGTACCATCAAATAGGGGTGGCCTATATGTGGACTGGATAGATCTAACAGTTGTCATAATTCTCTAAGGATGTTAAGCCAAATATCAAGAGAACTAGCTTTGATACCAATTGTTGGTGTGGATAGATCTAACAGTTGTCTTAATTCTCTAAGAATGTTAAGCCAAATATCAAGAAAACTAGCTTTGATACCAATTGAAGGACCGTAAGACAACTCTAGAGGGGGGATAAATAGAGTACAGCAAAATAATCTATCCAATTTTAGATTATCAGAATGAAGGCAGTTGCTAACTAACAGTGTATACAAAGACAATAAAGTAAACCAGTAAAGTAGAAAGAGAAAGCAAACGCAAATACCAAGATGTATACTAGTTTCCTTCTAAGCGGAATAGTCCAGTCCCGAGAACTCAAACTCGGAGTTTTATCCACTATAATTGTCACGACCCGCACCCGGTTTAGGGGCACGAATGCGTGGGTACGTCCAGCCTACGCCGCAGCATCGGCGGTAGAACGCTGTCTAGGTATTGATACTATCTAACTAATGTCACGCAAATATCCAATCTCCATTAGGAGGCACGGATGTCACAAATAGATGAACATATACTCAATCACAGGATCACAGCACGATAAGATTTCGAAACAGAAATTAAAATCTAACACAACACAAGTCCACAAGAAAACTTAACTTAACAATATCCAAGAATCATCAAAATGCCGGAGACAAATCCGGTACCAAATAGTCTACTTAAGAACTAACAATAATAGTAATTTCCAGCTAGACCTCCTGGAATCACAACTACTACCAAGTCTGCAGCTACTCACCATAAGTGTCGGACAGCGGTCCTCTAAGGCATAGTCTGGAAAAATATTTCCAGTCAGGAAGGAGCAAAGCACAATCTCAAATAACAGTTCCATTAATTGATAATGTCTATAATACAATAAAATATGTTATGCTAGCTACTGAGAAGAAAATGTAATGACAGTTTAAGAGAGACAGGCAATATAAAAAGACAGACAATAGGCAATATGGTACAGTCAATGCATGTATAAAAATGGAAGAACAAGGTACAGTATCGTATACGGGTGATGTAGTATATGATTAAAGATAGAGAACTGTAATCTATTCTAGGTGTTTGAAATAGTAGTTTCGAAATGTGATCGGCTTGGGAACATGTACAGTAGCTACAGGGCCTGGCTAATCATGGGTGAAGAGCATGATTAACACTTACAATTTTATATACTACAATAAGAGGTTATGATCACATTTCTTACTAACTACTTCCCCGCCCCCAACTAGTACTGTGGATCCAACCATGACACGTCACGATACACGAGCAAGTCAAGTCTATCATGTACAATGTCTAAATATACATGTCGTGTACAATGTCAATACGATAATCAAGGTAACATCTCATGACTGCAGATCCAAGCTATACCAGTCCGTGTAACACAGTGTCAAAGATTCAGTTGTAACATTTCAAGATCATTGAACTTATAGCAATTATCAAGAATTGGAAATTATCAGAGAATGTACTTGCCTCGGGTCCTTAGCTGGTATTTATGGATGTCCTGTTCCAGAGTATCCCCTGGTAAACCAACAGTCCTATAAACACATCACAATATGACATTTGTATCAGAAACTATCCTAACACACAATAGAAATACACTGGCCTCAGGGCCATGCCAGGCAGGGCACTAGTCAACTAAGGTCATCTAGTAGGACTACGTATTTAAATAAACATCTTATTAATTAATATATATATAATTTCCATCCATTACATTTATAGATATATGTATAAATATATATATACTTTAAAATAAATAATTCTTGTATGTATATATAAACATAATAATTTATACTTACAATATATATCAAATTAAATACATATACAAAATATATGTATATATATTAAAAATATGCTAAGGGTTTATACAAAAAAATATAAATATACCAATACGAAAATATAACTCTACATGTATATATTGATACCAAAATACGGTTATATATATATACCAATTATTATACAACACATAAATTTTAAATACTAAAACATACATTAACATGTATATACTGAGAAACATTTATACTAGAATTCATACATGTTAGATATTAATAAAATAAATAATTATACATATACTAATTTAAATTACATTAGTATACTTTTATTAAATAGATGTCATAAAATAAACCTATCTATATATACATATATATATACAATTTAAATTAAATACATAATAATTACCACATTAATTAAGTGTATAAACACTTTACATTAATTAATTATATATACAATTTATTATGTACTTATACATATATATACACGTACCAATATTATATATACTAGAATCATATTAAATATGTATATACACATACATATACTGATAAACATTAATTTAAATACATATGCTAATATATACAAATACGTATACACTAAAATACCCACACAATTAATTAAACATTATAAATTAAGTATACATACATAATTATACAATTTATTTAAATACATACAAATACCTTACACTAATTATATATACATATACAAATTAATTATACTAATTATACATATACCTTCACATTGTTTAAATATATATACAATCATATATACATTAGAGTATATATACATATACTATGCTTATACAATTAATTATTCATATATATATATACACAAACGTATATACGTACGTATATATATATACATACACAGGAGGAAGAAGAAGGAAGAAGGAGAGGAGAGAAGACTCACTGTGTAGTCGGGTTGCTGGCCGGAAAATGGCCGGAGCGGTGTACACAGGGAGGAGCAGTGGGAGGAGGAGGTTGAAGCGCAGAGGAGCGGGGGATTTCTGCTGGCTTGCTGGAGAAGATGGCCGGCCGGGGTGCAGTGGGGCGCCGGCCAGAGGAGTTGGCCGCCGGAGTACCTCGGTGTCGGGCTGAACGGGCCGGAGAAATGGAGTTGCAGCCGCCGGCGTGCAGGCTCGGTTGGGAGGACGAGCAGCGGGTGCTCGGCCGGCTTGTTGCTGCCGGAGATGGCTGCGCAGGTGGAGGACTGCAGCGGGGATACGGCGGGGTTCGGCCACCGGAGTGCTGGGTGGAGGCAGCGATGGTAGGAGATGGTGGTGGTGATTGGTGGAGATGGTGGTTGAAGGAGCAGAGGCCGGGGGTTGCTCGGGTCGGGCTCGGCCGCTCGCCGGGCTGGAGTCGAGGCAGCAGCGCCGGAGGTGATGAAGATGGGAGTGGGCCGCCGGGAGATGGAACGGCGGTCGGAGCACAGTATGGGCGGCCGGCACAGTACAGGCAAGGAACAGTGTCCCCCCCTTATGAAGATTCAAATCTTCAAATGAAAAAGAGAAAACAATAAAGAGGAAGAAGGAGAAGAAGAAAGAAATGAGAAGAAGAAAGGAAGAAAAGAAAGGAGGAGTTTTGGGTTTCCTACGTTGAAGATGGAGGAGGCTTGAGGTGGGGGAAAACCTAGGTTTCTAGGGATTAGGGTGATGGTGACATGACATTAAATAAGGGAGAGAGGGTGTTGATGAAGGGTGGTGATGGGCCAATTTCAAATGAATGGCTAGGATTGAACATGAGAAAATTATTCATGGGGGATGAGGGTTCTTAATTAAAATTAATAGGCTCCCTCATTGATTAAAAATAATTAGGTGTTGGCACCTACAATTGAATAATTGCAACTTGGCCCCTTAAATTCGGGAAATTGCACAAACACATGAAATGACGAAAATTGGGCGGGCGATTCGGGGTCCGATGTTTTGTAGGGTCAGGGGACGCTGTAAGATGGGTATGGGCTGAATTTGCAGGGTACTGGAATTAATTTGGGATTTTAAAATCAGATAAAATGGTATCCTCAAATTAAATAGAAATAAATGCAAGTTGTGTTCAACAATTAATTAGGAGTACTTGGGGTCAAAATCAGATCAAGTCATCAATACCAATATTGAAGAAGACTCAGAACAGAATATTACCCTAATTTGGGTCGCACGAAAAATAGGTCAAGATGGCCTCCAATTTTCGATTGGAACGCACAACGATAAAAAATAGGAAATTAAAAATAAACGTCCGCGACGATTTTTGTGCGGCCAGAAACAATGTACAGGGAGCAAAATTATGAGTTGCAAAAATAGCAGAATGGAAGGCGGGCATGTCTAGAGCAAGATTGTGAAATTTGTTGGAAGACAAAAGTCTGAATAGTGCTCCAAATATCGAAGCAAAGGCAATGCGCAAAATATTAAATAAAAATACAGTAATTAATTATAAACACCAAGAATTAAATTCTAAATAAAATAATAAAATCCAGAATTCTATAATTCGGACAAGGGTTCGTCTACTGGGCTTCTAGGTCTAGTCTGCTAGCTAAAATAAAATAATTTAATACTGCATTTAATTATATATTTAATCACACATCGCACAAATAATTATTTAAATCAATATACTATTATGCAATTAATTAATTAAAATAACATAATATTAAATACTGTAAAAATTCGAAAATTCCCCTGTTTTCAGAATGTGGTAGTGACAATAATCATCAATAGTGAATCAAAAGCTTTGATCCAAACGCTTGCTACTTCTTTACACCACAAGGTTTGATTCGAAGTTTCGTAACTTCACAGCTAAAGAGAGGGAGTAACTGTCACGATCCGCATCCGGAATAGGGGCACGAGTACGTGGATACGTCCAGCCTACACCGCAGCATCGGCGGTAGAACGCTATCTAGGTCACAATAAATACTAATATAACTCACAACCTGTCAATGATATTAACTCCATAAGGATGACAATATACATCTCACAATATCTCATAATGTAAACTCAATTACAACAACTATAAGAGTATAAGGCACGAAAGAAGATAAGAAGAATGACAAAGTCAAACACCATGTCTCAAAATAAAGATAAACCACAGTCTAGTTGTCCAACATAAATTCTCCATAAGTCTCAACATAAAATGAGAATAAGTCTAAACATAAACTCAATAAACCTCAAATAAGTCTCAGTGCATAAGATAAATACTGCCTAGATAGCTGCTGGTAATGTCTCCTCTAAAGGGATAGTCTCCTCTAAAGTCTCTGGTGTGTAGTCTACATCTATACCCAGTCCATAGTGTGTGGTACAGAAATCCTCAAGATCCTCTGGAAAAAATATCCAGTCAGGATTGGAACAAAGTACAAGCACTAACAACAGTTTCACATATATTGACAAAAACTATAATACAGTGTAAAAAAATACTAGAAAGATATGAATACTGGCAATAAAAAATACTGGACATAATGAAGTACTAGAATAAAGAGATACTAGAATAAAGGAATATTGGAACATCATCATCAATGTACATCTAGCAATGAAATAGAAATACAAGTGTGTACTAGAACCATAATCTAGAATATAATGAATACATAGAACAATAACTAGAACATGTAGAGATGCTAGATCAATATACTAGAGATACATGTCAAGAACATCTAACTAAGTGTGTGAAATATCAGCATATCATGTGATCGACTTGGGACTGATCAGGCTTGCTATGTATGACTAGCTATGATTCATGTAAGGTCAGGATAACCATCCGAATAGCTATGATGCAAGCAATAGTCATGCTAATCATACATAACAGGCTATGAGGCATGTAATGGTCAGGCTGCACCGACGTGAGGTATGGGTGAGCTATGATGCAAGTAGAGTTGGGTATGATCACATAAGCTACTAATAATTCCCCGTTTTCCCCAGCTAGCACGATGGATTCCAATCATGACTCCTCGTGACAGGTCTCGATAATGATAACTCATGTAAACAACAGTATCAGAGTCATGTACGCTATACAACTAGAATTATAGAGATAATCAACATAATGGAAACTGTCAGAGAATGTACTCGCCTGTGGTCCTTAGTTGGCAATACCAATGTCCTGGTTCCAAAGTATCGTCTGAGTAATCCAACAGTCATATAGATATATCATATAATGCAATATTGTATCAGACATTACACTAACACAACCAATCAAAACACAATGATCTTAGAGACTATGCTAGGGTGTCATGTTTGTAGTTGCTGTGCATAACAGACAGTCAATGATACGGTCTTGCCAGTACGTTGGTGTACATATAGCAGTCTGCTAACATGCTACGCGGTCACAGGTCAATGTAACTACGGGGTATCTGTGGTTACACTCGGGTCATCAAGTTCATAGACATATATACATATTATTAACTAACATATACATTAATATTCATTAATTATAATTATAATTGATATATGAATATATATACTTAATAGAATTTATACTATGTATATATATATTTAACAGGTATTGGGGATACATATACAATACATATACACATGTATATATACTAATTTAGAGATATACTATATATGTGTATGTATATATATATATTCCAAAATACATTTTAAACATATACTAATACGTACATACATATACACCAATTATATATCCATATACCAACAATATGTGTTTACTATCATAGATTAAATATACATATGCACACAATCATAAAATATGCGTATGCGCGTACGTGTACATGTACGCAAGAGTGGACTCGAACCTGGGTACGTGGGACGAGACGTGTATGTTGAGGTCATCATGGAGTGCTCGGTTCAGTCGAGCAGGTTGACAACAGGTGGTTCTCCGGCGTATCTCAGGTGCAGCGGGTTCCCAATTAATCTGGTCGAGTTCAGTGGTCGTCGACGGCTTGGCAAGTCTTCAGGCGCTGTGTAGGCGTTCAGGCGAGTCGCGCGGCTTCTGGGTGCGGCGGGGCTCGGCTCAGCGTCGATTTTCGGCGGGTTCGAGGAAGGTAGCAGGCGTTCAACTGGGTGCTCGGCGTTCAGTCGATCGTAGCGTGCTCTTTAGTGGAGACTCGACGGGGTTGTGGCCGTCGTCGGCTTCAGACGAAGGAAAAAAGAGGAGAACAGGGCAGGGCTTGGTGTAGTCGGGTGGTTCAGACGATATTCGGCGTTAGCAGCGGCTTGCCGGCTCCGGGGATGGACTTCCGGTCGAGGTCGAGGTCGAGGTCGAGGGTGGAGGCGTCAGCTTCAGGCGAGGTCACGGTGTTGGAAGGGGGGATCCGGTGAGACTGGGCTCCGGTGGAGGGTGGTGGGAAGAAGAAGAAGGTGGTGAAGAACAGGAGATGGGAAGGAGAGATGTCGGCTGGGGTTTAGATGTTAGGGAATAAGAAAAAGAGAAGAAAGATATTTATATATGTACAATGCATTGGGTTGACCTAGAATAGTTTGACTTGGTCAACATTTTGAAAAAGGGTTTCATGTAGGATTTCAAGGGCTATGATTCAAATGAATTAAAATAAAATTGCTAGAATTTTATTAGTTCTAGGTTTAGAGGGCCATGGTTCAAGGAGGTTGATGTTGCATTCCACAGTCCCAAAAATTTATGGAAAAATATACATAAAGGAGAAATGGGTTTATTCATGTGTCATATCCAACAAGATGGATATCTTAATGCACTTTTGCACAAAAGTGCCCAACAATTGGAAAATTTCATAAAGTGAGGTTAATGATTTTAATTAATTAAAATAAATACAAATGGTGTTCTAGAATTAATTAGAAGTACAAAGGGCTAAAATTAAGTGAGACACAAGTGTCATGAATGAAGTAGACTCGGAATAGAATATTACCCTAATTTGGGTAGCTCAAAATAGGTCGAGATTGTGTCTCCAATTTCGATTGGAACATACAAGGATACAAAATTTGATTTATATAGAATTAAATATAGTCGTTTGTAAAGAATGTTGTGCGACTAAAATAAGGCATAATAAGACATAGTTATGAGTCACACAAGGATCAAAATAACAGTCTGGCACGTCTAGGACAAGGGTGTGAAATCTGTTGGGAGACAATGGCTAGTGTAGCGCTCTAATTATTGAAACAAGAGTAATGTGCAACAATCAAATAAATCACAACAATTTAAATATAATTAATTATCACGCAATCATTTACACACTAAATATAAAAAGACGAAAATACCCCTAATCTAAAATATGGGGGTGACAAGTCTACCCTCCTTAAAAGAATTTCGTCCTCGAAATTAAAAATAAACTTAGCACAAGAACAACAATCAAACAATGAATTATACCTCAAGTCTCGATGAGATACGGGTACTGCTCGCGTATTTCGTCCTCTCTCTCCCAGGTTGACTTGCCTGGAGAGTGATGTCTCCATGCAACACGAACCAAAGGAATAGTCTGGTTCCGTAATACCTTCTCTCTACGATCCAAGATCTCAACGGGTTGTTCAGGATAACTGAGCGTCGGTCCAACCACGATCTCCAAGTAATCTAGTACGTGAGTAGGATCTTCCACATACCGTCTCAGCTGTGACACGTGGAACCTATCATGCACTCCTTCTAGAGCAGGCGGCAAGTCAAGTCTATAGGCCACTGCACCGACCCTTGCAAGAATACTGAAGGGCCCGATGTAACATGGACTAAGCTTTTCGCCTCTACCAAAATAAATTATGTCCCGTGTCAAAGAAATCTGTAAAAACACCAAATCGCCAACCTAGAACAAAAAATCTTAATACGCAATCTAAAACAAACACAAACCAATAAAACAAAACCTATACCTGAAACTCTAGGGGTCTACGGTGGCTATCGGCCCAATGTCGCTGTCTGTCCTGCGCTACTCGCAGTCTGTCTCTGATAAGTTTTACCTTTTCTGCTGCATCTACAACTATTTCTGGTCCTAATAAAGCTCTCTCCAACATCATCCCAAGATAAAGGTGTACGATACCTTCATCCATATAAAGCTTCAAATGGTGACATCTCAATGCTGGCCTGGTAACTGTTGTTGTAAGCAAACTCTACTAGGTGTAGATGATCCTACCAAGAACCTTCGAGATCCAAAACGTAAGTGCGTAGCATATC
Source organism: Iris macrosiphon (assembly GCA_036927795.1). NCBI lineage: Eukaryota > Viridiplantae > Streptophyta > Magnoliopsida > Asparagales > Iridaceae > Iris > Iris macrosiphon. The sequence goes on from JAYESA010000004.1 coordinate 75,824,379, forward strand.
TTCAAGAGTCTAAATAGTCCTTTCAGATTGCCTGTCTGTTTGGGGGTGATACACGGTACAGAACTTGAATTGAGTGTCCAAGCTAGCCTGCAGACTCCTCCAGAAGTGGAAAGTGAAACGACTATCCTTATCTGAGACAATACTCACATGAACTATATGTAATCTAATAATCTGCTGTACGTACATCTCTGCTAACTTTTCTGTCGATATACCCACTTTGAAAGGTAAGAAGTGGGCTGATTTGGTCAACCTATCTACGATGACCCAAATCGCGTCCTTTCCTCCTAGAGAACGTGGAAGTCCTGAAACAAAGTCCATAGTCACGTGCTCCCACTTCCATTCTGAAATGGTAAAGGTTGAAGCAATTCTCCTAGCCTCTGTCGATCTGCTTTTACCTGCTGGTACACTAAACATCGGGATACAAAGCGTCCTACCTCGCGCTTCATACCATACCACCATACGTGCTCCCTCAAATCTTGATACATCTTGTTGGCTCCGGGATGCATCAAGTACTGAGAGCGATGTGCCTCATGCAAAACCTCTTCGCGCAGCTCTCCATTTGGCACACACATCCTCGTGCCATGTCGCAAGGATCCATCATCCGCAATAGTAAAGTCGTTTGTCAATCCTGTCCGAACTTGTGCCCTGATACTCCTTAGAGTCTCATCATCATACTGTGCAGCTCTAATTCTGTCAATAAGTTCTGATTGTATTTGTAATCTCCATATCTGAATCTCAACGCCTGGAACTAGTACTTCAATTCCCAAGCTCTCTAGATCGGCCAATAAGTGTCTATCTGTAGTCAAGTACATAGCCATCGGATACCTGCTCAAGGCATCGACGACTACGTTGGCCTTTCCTGGGTGGTACTGTAATAAGATGTCAAAGTCTTTCATCAACTCTAACCACCTTCTCTGCCTTATGTTCATCTTCTTTTGTGTAAATACGTACTTCAAGCTTTTGTGGTCTGTGAAGATCTCCACACGCTCTCCGTACAGATAGTGTTTCCACAGTTTTAGAGTGAAGATAACTGTTGCTAATTCCAAATTGTGAGTGGGGTAGTTCTTCTCATGAGGGCGTAATTGTCTTGAAGCATAGGCAATTACTTTCCCGTGCTACTGAAGAACGCGTCCTAAACCTTTTCCTGAAGCATCACTGTAGATAGTGAATCCACCTGTCCCGGATGGCAACGTCAAAACTGGTGCTATCGTCAATCTTTTCTTTAGCTCATCAAATACGACTTGACATTCTTCTGTCCAGACAAAATCCACATCTTTCTTGGTTAGCCTAGTCATCGGCTCTGCAATCTTGGAGAAGTCTTGCACAAATTTTCTGTAGTATCCTGCTGGTCCGAGAAAGCTCCTGATTTCAGCTACCGTACTGGGGGTAGCCCATGATTCCACTGCTTCGATCTTCTTTAGGTTAACTAAAATTTTGTCACCCGTCACTATATATCCAAGAAATTCAACCTTGTCAAGGAAAAACTCGCACTTGGAAAGCTTTCCGTACAACTCTTCCTTCCTGAGAGTCTTCAAGACTATCCTCAGGTGCTTTTCATGCTCCTCTGGGGTCTTCGAATACACAAGAATGTCGTCAATGAACACCACTATGAACTTGTCAAGGTACTGATGGAATACCTTTGAACTCAATCTCGGAGTTTTATCCACTATAATCATCAATAGTGAATCACAAGCTTTGATTCGAAATCTTGCTACTTCTTTACACCACGAGGTTTGATTCGAAGTCTCGTAACTTCACATCTAAAGAGAGAGAGTAACTGATTCAACGAAGCTCTTTACAACTCAGTAGACTTCTAGACCGAGACCGCACTTTGCATTAGGAAGGCTAGGGAGTTGCTCTTTGTGATAAAAAAGTTAAGGCTTAGATGTTTGCTCAGAATAGGATAGAAGATTAAAGAATGTTTGAGTGAGTAGGAATATAGAATTCCAATCCTATTTATAGTGTGTAGGCAAACAAAATTTGGCCAGAATTATGATGGAGTTTAATTCTAATTTCCAACCGTTGGGCCAAGAAATCAGGAGCTAATTGAACTGGTTGATTTCATACCAAAAGGGTAACCAAGTTTGGTCCGAGTTCGGCATAAATTCGGTCCGAGTTCGGTTTCTAAGTATGGTAGACTTTGTTAATAAATGTGGCCTAATTTGGTGGATAGTTTCTTTGGTTTATTTGAGTGGACTAGGTATTTGGGTATAGGTACTTGGATTTGCCAGTACGACTCAGCTTACATTAATCCTAGACTTTAATAAATAAAAGATTATATTTGAATAGATGCAATACAGACGATATGTAATAGCAGTGTTGAGGATTCAGATCGTGACATATCAATGTATGGTTTAGTTAACTATGAAAATTAAGTTAATTAAGACCGGATGTACCAACACTTTGGATATTTTACATGTCTAGGGTAGTCTCATGAATATTTATCTTATTATAAAACTAGTAACCAAAATACGTATAAGTTAGTTAATCAACTCATCCTATCAGACTCCCCCTATGGCCGTATTACCTACACAGTAACCTATACCGTAGAATGGACCAGTATTCCATTATCATAGCAGTGATCTACCCCTACGCCAAACAAGTAAAAGGGTGCCATACTACGCCGAGATGGGGTACTACTACAGACTACGATTAGATGGTAAGGTATGGAGTTAGTCAGTCTAAACTCCTAGGGTCATCGAACTACCACAGAAAATCTAATAGCATTATACCCATCAAGATGCACAATACTACTAATTGATATGTGTACGAGCAATACGTGCAAGAAAACATATCAATACATGAAATATGAATACGATATACATATATAGTATATGTAAAAATACGTATATCAGGAATGGAGAGGGGCAAAATGGAAGGTATTTTGTACTTATTTTGGGCGTTGATTAGCATTTTTAGTCGAAGAATCGACATAGAATTTGAATAAGAGTGCACAATATAAATTTGCATTACTGATAAAGTTTCTTTATTGGTAAGTAGTATAGAGGAGGAGTATGTTCTTTATGTTTCGAGGATAATTTTTTCTTCTTCTGAGTGGTACATTATGAAATTACCTACTCTGCCTGATGCATTGGGCTAGTTTGTTGGACTTGGAATTAGGCAAAGATCTTGATGTTTAGGACATAGGATATTCTTCATGGTGGGTGATTTTGATCATTCTTTCCATTACTTTAACACCTAATAAAATAATATTCCTAGCGCTAACTCGATCGTAAGACCTTACTTTGTTTTTTGCTCTTCTACAATACTATATTTTCGACAATAAATACTAAATAACCAGATATAGATGTCAATTCATAAGCCTCGTACCCCAGTCAAAATCTGTAAAATACTCAAGATGAGTATTCCCATGATTATGTATACGAATTTCTTTTCCCGAATTCTGAGCTAAATAACATAAGATTCTAAGAACTACCTGACAATGCGGAATTCGTAGAGAAGCTATAAATCTACAAACTGTACTTACGTCAAAGAAAATGTCTGGCGAGTCATAACCGTCAAGTAATTAAGTTTTCCAACTAGCCAACGATACTAATCAGGATTGATCACTGTTATCCCCTCACCGGGGAGTAACTTTACCCCTAGATCCATGGGTGAGCTTGCTCCCTTAGTCTACATCATCCTTGCTTCAGTTAGTATGTCAAGAACATCCTCTAAGACACCATAACATCTTGCTCACACCATATGACTTTGATTCCCAAGAAGTACTTCAATGTTCCTATATCTTTGCTCTGAAATAGCTCGTCCATAATTTTTTTTAGTTCTACAATACCCTTACTATCATCCCCCGTTATCACGATCTCATCAACATACACCTAGTAGTGTTCGTCCGGCTGATATCCGTCGGTATAATACTGAATGATCCTTCTTCGATTGACATATGCCAAACTGAATAACAACATAGATAAATGACCAAACCAAGCATGAGGTAATTATTCAAGTCTGTAGAGTACCTTACGCAAAAAATATACTTTACCCTCCTTTGCAACGTCTAGGAGGTTGTACCACATATACTTCATCTTCTAGGTCCCTACAGAAAAAGGCATTCTTTACATCCAATTTAGTAAGGGCCAATCATATTGGATAGCTAACGACATGAGCAATCACATAGAGTTCATCCTAGCAATAGGGAGGTCTCACAATAATTTATGCCATAAGTCTGAGAATACCCTTTTGCTACAAGACGAGCCTTCAAGCGATCAAGAGTGCCATATGATTTCTGAGTTTACCTTGATTGTGAACATCCATTTATAACCTATCGCCTTCTTACCAGAAGACAAATCCACCAAGTCCTATGTATGTTTCTCCCGTAGTGTCCGTATCTTCTCTTCCATAACGGTACACTAACCAGGATGCTGGAGTTCCTCTTTGACAGATTATGTGATCTGAATCCCATCAATATTATCCATCAATGACTGACTGTGACTTATGAGCCCTTTGTAATTGTCAACATACAAATGATGGTCATGCCATGGACGATGGGGTGAGTCGATAAATCATGTGGTGGTGAATCTGTGGAGCCGAAGGAGGACTCTGATGAAGACACCGACTCTAAGATTTTGGGCATGTCAAGTGATTCCTGTTCTAACAGAGCTGGTGTTCATAGACAGTGGGTTGAGACTCGCTTGATAGGGGAGGGAACCCTTACGAGCGACAATTATGTTAGAACCGGATGTAGAAGAAAATTTTTATTTGGGCAAAATTTGGAACATATTCTTTAACTAGAGAGGATGAGAGGAACTCAACCTCGACAAAGGTAACATCTTGGGACACAATATACCTCTTTCAAGTCAAAGAAAAATTATCAGAAAAAAATTATGATACCCTTTATAATCCTTAGGATACCCAAGAAAAGTAAGCTTGAGTTCTTTCGGATCCAATTTAAAAAGAGTAGTACGAGTATCACAAATGTAACACAAGCACCCAAAAGTTTCAAGAGGTAGAGAAAGTGGCATACGATTGGGATATAACCTATAAAAAGGAGTAGTTCCATTGAAGATAGCATATGGCATACAAATAACAAGATAAAAAGCTATAAGAATAACATCCGACCAAAACTTCCTAAGTGTACTAGCATGAAACATAAGTGCACGTGTTGTTTCTAAGAGATAACGGTTCTTACGTTCTGCCATACTATTTTATTGTTGGGTATAAGGACGGGTTGTTTGGTGGATAATTCTATTTTTAGCAAAATGGGAAGTGAACTCACGAGAAACATACTCACGATTATTGTCGCTCTAAAAATATTTAATGGAAACCCTAAATTGGGTTTTTATTTTAGTATAAAAAATATATCAAATATCAAATCATTAAGATTGATTTTATATTAAATAGACAAAAGTGACTCATGGGAATTCATCAATAAAGAAAACAAAATATTTTAAATCCAACACAGATTAAATTGGGCATGGATCCTATACATCATAATGAACTAAATCAAAAGAAGCTGAAGCAGCTTTGTTCAAACTCACCAGATAAGGTGATCGATTATATTTAACTAGACTACTTGACTCACAATTAAATGGAATATGAAGATCTAGTGATGGCCACATTTTCTGAAAAGCTTGGATTAACGGGTGACCTAGTCAATAATGCAACTTAAAAGGATTGAGGGACACGTTTGCACAAACAATAAATGAATTCAATTCAAACAGGTACAAGACTCCATCCATATATCTCCTACCAAAAGTCTTTCTAGTCTTAGGTCCTAAAAAAATACAACCATCAGAAAATAATGTTACCCAACAATACAAGTCACAAGTAATCCGACTAATGGATAATAAAATGAATGGGTTTTTAGGTGTATATGTCACGCCCCAGTCCCATAATACGTAGGACTAGGAATACATAACATGCCAGACATATGAATATGATAACTCCAATGTGTTGGAAGATTGTATCACATACATACGATATATATGAATATCAAATCCACAAGTGGTAATATACTATTAACCCAAGTCACACACAATCTATATCTCATCCACAACACAAATAAAGAAATATGAAATAAATAACTGAATCTCAAATATGAAGTATCAAAGAATGATAGTCGGGTGGAAACAAATCCACTTCTAGTCGACTATACAAAAAACTAAATGAAAGAAGCGATCAAAACTCGAATATAAGATAAATATTCATAAAAGAATAGCAACTAAAATATCTATCAGCTGCGAAGAATCAGTGATACTCCGAAGGTAAGGCCTCCTAAATCTGTTACTAAGCGTCAGGTCAGGGTCCGTACTCCTACGGATAATCCTACCTGTATACACCTGGATGTGGACCAGGTCCTCAGAGGGACGTAACAAGATACATAGAAGCATGCCAATAAAGTACTAAAACTAAAAATCCAAAGGGTCACCTAACCGCCTATGTAAATGTACTCTAAGAACAATATTCCAACACGTGGGCTATCTGACTAAAAATAAGATTGGCATAATTCTCTTGGAGAATCAGGGACCTAAAAAGTATGACGTCTTTTGAACGTTAGATGGCGCCTATAGATATATAATATAAGGGTCATATGACCACGCATCTCTGGCGGAGCATACGGGTTACATAAAAAAAAGTACAAAGGAGCCCAAATGCCTTACTCGTTGTTCTCCCTACCCCATGCTTTATTCATGCCATATTCATGACACATTTCAGCTACTACGCCGAGACGGAGTATAATTATCAGCGTCGTAACTTTGGTTCATAGCCTATCATTAGTACAATAGCCCAATCCTAAAACCAAACAAGTACAAGGATTGGACCACCGTACCACAATAGTCTATGTTCCTAGACTACTAATAACTGCTAAGTCTTCTAACATGCATTACTATTAGCATTTATACCCTATCCCTCGCACGACCTAGACGTACAAGTGGCCAGCCGAATACGCAAGTTTGTATCCTACATGCGACTCACAACCCGTATAAGAAATGTGTCACGGCCAATAAAACATAAGAATGTCTCAATATTCTGGGGTGGTCTCGTAAAACTAGGTCAACATGCATAATATATAATAAAGATAAAATACGACCCCACCGCCGTTGCACCGAAGTTATTCTTGGACGTGCAGTTTATATAGCAGTTAAAATATATGAACTAAAAAACAAAAATAAAATGCATGCACCATATGGAATATAAGTTATAGTACAATGGCAAGGTATACTTGCGTAATAGAAAAGCTGCATAATATAAACATCCAGGTATAAATTACAGAGTATCAGAACCCATTGTCTCCGACTAAATGTCTCCGGATACTGAAATAAATATCACCAACATTTCCAAAATCAGCGAGATAGCTAAAAAATACTACCCTTTCGTCCATTTTGGACATAGGGGCAAAACGGTAATTTTAGGTCAAAGCGGGGTCCATGTGTAGCCCACTTCTGGCTTTGAGTTTTGTTCGTCGTATTTTTTGAATCAAATGTTATTCTAATAAACCAGAATAGATAAACTATAAGCTAGTATGTGTAGGTGTGCAATTTTTATAGTTTATTTGACCATCCAAATCATGTGATTTAGTATAATCTTTATTCCATCTAATTCCCTAGCTATGCCATAATTTTAAAAACCCACACTTTGATTGGTACACCTTCTCGTGTTAATGTCTCTATCACTGCAGGGTACTAGTTCTTTCCCATTCCATTCCCTTGACCTGATCATTAACTTCAAATTATGACTTGATTAACCATATGCCTACATAATCGTTCCTTATTTTTGAAACACAATCATGAGAAAATACTTCTTGAACTTACTATAAACCTCACTTATCTTATTTTATAAATTCTTCTTTTCATGATTTCCTTGATTTATCACTTCGTCATCCCTACCATGCGATGATCGAATCCCTCAGTACTATCATGCCCTAGTTGCGACTGACCAAGACATTCCCTTCTATCTTGTTGAGGACAAATACTATATAGAAGTAATATTGAATTAGTAATAACTTATTGAGTTATTGACCCAATAGCACCATGATACTACCCATATATCCTTTGAAGGTCTGGGATTATAGACAGAAGTATATATTACTCTCATAACTTTTCTTAATATTAAATCTTTCCATAATCATTGTAAATAGGATCATGGCTAGGGTTTTTACCAACTTAATTTCTATAAGTTGGGTAGTGCCCTCAACTAAGTGTACATTTGATCTTCGAGCGTGACATCAAACTAGGATTCCATTGGTAATCGTGTCTCCCATCCTTTCGGGAAACGCGATACGACAAGTCATATTTAACTTTCTTCCGCAATGAATTCTCTTAATCTTTTCAATCATGCTTATTTTAATTTCGAGGATAAAAGTTTTATAAGTTGGGTAGAATGTAAAATATCTTCTTTTTATCATTATTTTATTTTAATTACCTATGATTTATTAGTCATTTTTTTTCAAATGCGTATACTTTTTTGGTATATATATATATATATATATATATATATATATATATATATATATATATATATATATATATATATATATATATATATATATATATATATATATATATATATATATATATATATATATGTATATAATCTTATAGATAGAATAGCTATAATTTTTGGATTAAGATGTGATTTGATATATGGTATGTAATTTTGATTAGTAGATATCTATATTAGGTATATATTTCAATTTCAAATCCCTCCATCAATTCTCAATGGAGTAAATTATAATTACTTCTAGTAACACTCCTAATGAATTTAAAAAATATTCCTAATATGCTTATTATTCCTAATCCTAATGAATTTAATTTTTTTTCCTAATATGCTTATTCCAAATCTTAATAAATTTCAAAAATATTCCTAATATACTTATTCATAATCTAAATAAATTTCAAAAATAGTCCTATTATGCATAATTCTAATCTTCCTTTTTCTATGATATCCCTCATCTTCTCTCCCTATTTCTTTTTGAAAGAACCTATCTTATCCTTTTCCCTCACCATATTCATTTTCCTGCCTTTCTTTCGTTCTCCCCCTCTTTCAACCTCATCACCAACATCACTCAAACCAACCTACATTCACCATCTTTTCCACAAAGACTCCTTATTTACCTCTTCACCAAGCCAATACAAGCACCACCCTATCTCCCCAACTCTAGTGGATCAGCCCCTGACCAAAGCTGCTGCAGACAGCAGTACCACGCGGCCCTACGGCGCCACCCCGTGCGACCCCATCAGCCAGACCAGTGTCACGCTCTGCCGGTCAGACCCACACCCCTCGGTTACGGTAGAGATGCTACTTCACTGATCCAGTCTCATCGTGTGGCCGTCTCCGTTCGAGCCGACCTTGGGACAGCTGCGCCAACTACTTCGAGCCCAGATCTGTATGGCCTCGCTTGTCGGCCACATTCATCCATACCGTCTTCAATCAACCGTCCTCTTCCAGACGTTGTTGGTATCGAGCCTCGGTATAGACACACACCTACGTGTGCATCCACAGATGTAGACCATGTGCATACGAAGGAGACGATTGAACAATAAAAACAACATTAAACATTTTCAAAACCAAATATAGGTCTATTTTATATTTATATACTCACACAGCTATGTGAGTATATATATATATATATATATATTTTTTTTTTGTGTGTGTGTGTGTGTGTGTGTGTGTGTGTGTTTGTATTAGACTCATAGCTAATATAAATATATTTTTTATAAATATGTAATTGTATAATCCATATTATGATACGTTATTGTGCTTTTGTAAAAAAATATGTTTTGTAAGATCAAATATATATGTTATAGTTATACCTATAATTCTCTACATTATTTTAAATCATATTTTATTATACAATCTCATATATATGTGTTATTTATATTCAACCATTATGTATATGATTATTTTTATAAGTAAATACATGTCTTTTATATTTATTACTTAACTATAAGTATGTAATAATGAAAAAAGTATATATTTGGAATTATAAATATTGATAGAAACTATATGATTACATATATGACCAAATCAATTCTCTAATAATTTTTTTATTATAGAAAGTTATAAAAATTATCTTCTTAATTTCAACCTTAATAAGACTTTTTCATATGATATAACTAAACTAACTTTTATTGGACAAACCTTTAATTTATTTCAAAACTTTTATATATGAATCTATCTTATATTCATATTATATTTATCTTAAGAAATATTGGTATGTGTGTGTATCTATACATATAGATATTTAAGATATTCATAATAGGTATTTCAAAACTATAAAGAAATTATTTTCTTAATTTCTAATTAAGAAAAGTCACCATTGTACTAATTAGTTGACTAGGAGTTAATTCGTTTTAGCAAAAAATTAGTATATATACCATATTTTCTTGGTAAATATTTACTATATATTATATACCATATCTTCTTACCAAATATTTGGTATGTATTATATATAATATCTTGTTAGCAAAAACTTAGTATGTATTGTATACCATATTCTTTTTAGCAAATATTTAGTATGTTATATATGTGTACCATTAATTTTCTCAACAAATACCTAGTATGTTATTTTATGACTTATGTATTCTACAAATCCTTATATGCGTATCATTACATGAATACACCTTTATATAAATGTTTTTACAAATGTGGATCCTTCTATGAAACTTATCTATATATTATATATGAAACCTATAAATATATATCATATGTCTATCTAACCAATAATAGAATTTATGAATAAGTCGGTGCATCCACATATGAATAGGATAATAACATTTCCACATATTTTCTTTTAGGCTATTTATAAGTTGGGTTTAAGACTTAAACCAATGTAACACAACAACATTGGACAAACATCCCAGGTAGGTAAACCATGCCACTCTTGTTATATTTGTTTACTGCAACTATATTTACATTATTTCTGGTTTAACGATATTGCACGTCCTAGGATAACTTGGATACAATTGACATTGGCTGCTTATGCCTGACTCAGTATATAGAAGTCAAACCCATTATTTGAGAGATGCCCTAATCTCTTGTATGCCTTTGAAAAAAATATGACCTGGAGAATTTCATGTGTCGACGAAGACTCTTGTATTAGTTGATCATTGATACAATCCAGATGCGTGATAACTTCATATAGATACTATGATGTTGACTCAGGAGTAGGAGTTGGACATGTCGTGGTGCACAAGTGATACATCATCATTGGGTGGGGAGAAGGGCTATGTAGACACTTTCTTTGTAACTCGTCGTCTTCGTTGGAGTATTGGGTATGATGACCTTGGAATTATTATTATGATGAGTGAGTTGGTCTATGGTGTCTACGACGCAATGCTAGATTTAGGCCTTTGTTTCCCCTAAAGAATTATGCCGATCCCATTAGGCCTACAGCTCATGCATCAAGAGTTGTTCTCATTGCATTTATACTTAGTTGGTTCACCCCTATATTTATTGTAGTATTTTGTATCATTAGTGGCATGTTATTTTTTGTATCTTATTACGTCCCTCTAAGGACCTGGCCTTCTTTCAGATTTGTAGTATTGATTGACGTTGAGTTCTGTTGGAGCTGTTGATGACTATCATCTCGCTATACAGGTATTTTTATTAGGTATTCTTATAATGTCTTTCGTGGTTTATTTATTATGTTCATATTACTTATTTTTTGTTGATATAGTCTAATATTTGTATACTTATGTTATTTCTTTTGATTCTATTTAGACATATGTAGTGGGGGTGCACATCATGATATATTGACCATTCTTTTATTTTGTTCTATATATATATATATATATATATATAGTGACCCTCAATGAACAACTTATACGTATATGGGTTGGACTGCACTCCACTTGATACGTAGCTGGCCATTGCCACATACATTTCTTGGAAGAGGAAAAAGGGGCCGGCCATAGGGGGAAGAGGAGAGACTCTCTCTCTCTCTCTTCATTCATTTTATTTCAATTCTAGATCTAGAATTTTTTTCTTCCAAATTCTTTCATCCCTACACCAATATCTACCCAAATTCTCTTCCAATTGCTTCTCTATAAACCGTTAGAGGCTATTAGAAAAAGAAGGAGGCAATAATCTACAAGAAGGAGGAAGGAGCACAAGTTGAAGGCTCTTGACACTCATTTGGAGACTTGCATTAGGAATCCATATCCCAATAGGTAAAATTCAAAATTTTCCTTATAATTAGACTTTATTTCTATAATTAAATCATTAAGAACCCTCTCATATAATAGGGCGACCGATAGGAAGAAGAATAAGGTTCATAGGAGCCACATGGAGAAAGTTATGATGTATTTTGTACCAATTTTAGGGAAATTCTGAGATTGGCACATCATGTGTTTGCCAATAGGTCATTTAGACCAAATTAACATATGTTTGATTGTGTGAGACTAGTGTTGTATCCATAAATGGATATGTGTAGGCGATATCATGACAATTTGGAGATACGGATTGATTTGTGCGGTTTTCCCTTTGACACGGGTGATATACCTGTCATATTTTGATACTGACACGTAGATGAGTAGCTAGCTCTTAGTAGTACTTCCAATTATGATTCTAGACTTGCTCGTGTTCTTCAAGATACGATTGGTTGTGTGGGAGAGCAGTATCGCAAGCGTATCATAAATTAAGTGTGATACAGGTACGGTGCAATCTACGTGTTTGATACTATGTTTTCTAATTCTTTTAGACTTGTGTATAGCTAATTGGATATTGATTTGAGTTATATATAAATAAATATATATGTATTAGTTTTATATATATATATATATATATATATATATATATATATATATATATATATATATATATATATATATATATATATATATATATATATATATATATATATATATATATATAGCTTGTTAATTATAGTGTTAGTTAGATGTATTAGTTGTATACGGACTGATTTGGATGTGTGGGTTGATGGTGGGTGTACCAACTATTTTGGAGTTCACTGTGGACTATTTTAAAATGTATTGCAGTGTGTTTGGGTCACTGTAAGTGATAGGTATGATGAAGGAGGGGACTGTGCAGAGAGTGCAAAGTCGAGTGCTACAGGTTAGTGATTGGGCTGAGCAAACAAGTGTGCACAGCTAGGAAGCAGGGACCTGCCACCGCTTGGCAGTAGTGAGGAGAGGATAAGGCTGTGCACTCAAGTGCACAGCAGTAGGAGTGAGCACAGTAGCTGCAGTGCTGCTAGGGGCAGCAACAGCAGCAGCAAGGCTGCTAGTAGTAGCAGCAACCATGGTAAGGGGGTCAGGTTTTGTAGGTTGGAGTTTGTGTAGTTAGTATTTAAGTTAGTTATTAGTTGATGATAAGTGTATGTTAGTTAGAGTTTATGTTAGATAAGTTTATGTGTGTTAGTGATTGGAGTTAGATATTAGTAAGGAGTTAGTATTTGATATATTGTTATATATTGTTGTGTAAGTTATATGTTAGATGAGGGTATGTGTTAGTTAATTGGTAATATATGTTAAGTGGTATATTTGATATGAGTTAGTTATAGGTAAGTGTGTTATGTATCTATATGTTAACTCTTAGATGTGAGCTATGATATATTAGATATTGGTGTAGTGTATAGTACATGTTATGATACATAGTTAGTATTATATATTTGAGCATGTGTAGGTTAGAATTACCTTGTGTTACCAAGGTAAAGTAAGGTAAGGTAATGGAGTTGACTCAAGGTATTGGGTCAAGATGGGTTAGATAGTGTGATACCGGGTTGGCTTAAAGCCAAGGTATCCATTAGTACTAGTTTAAGTAGGAATAGTAGTTTGTAGTATAGTATTTTCATATAAATAAATATATATATATATATATATATATATATATATATATATATATATATATATATATATATATATATATTTACGTATCTTATAATACAGTATAACACTATTATCCCAACATAGCTAGTATAGCCTAGATACATAGCGTATGGACCTAATATCCTAGAGATGGACTCATACAACCTAAAAATAGTTAGTTTGACCAAGTTTGACTAGTTTAATATAGTGTTGACCTAGTTTGACCATTTTAACCTAGAATTAACTTTATGACCTAGATTTGAACTACTTTGACTTGTTTCATTCCAAAACCTTGTATTAATGTAATATTCTATATTTAGGTCTTCGAGGCACTATTCCAGACATCTTCGGTACTGTTCACTAGATTCCAGGCGAGTACATTCTCTGATAGTATCTCGTATATGATATCCTCTATGTTTCTTGTATTTAGTGTAAATATCCTTGATTCCTGATACTTGGTTACACGGATTGATATTTTCGGATCCCGTCATGAGATGTTATTATTCATATGATTCCTATGCATATCCTATGATTCTTGTGCATAGATGAGACATTGTTCTTAAGAAGGTTGGCCTCCTACTCTGTGATTCATGTGTCGTAGCGTGTAATGGTTGGATCCACTGTACCAGTCGGGGGCGGGGAGTGTTTGTGTAGATATGTGATTATACCCTCCCTGTATATTTCATGTATTTCCTATGAGTGTTAATCATACACCTCACATATAATTAACCAGGCCATATTCCTATACAAGTTCCTAAGCTGATCACATATAGTCACTGGTACTCACCCACTTAGATAGTCGTATCTCTTTATTCCATATATGATATTCATATCTCCTCTACATATTTCCAGTATTTTCTTATTCATATATATTATGCCATGCTCTATCCATCTTTTATATGCTCTCTATTTACCGAAACATAGTTTTTATCATTTATTAGAACTATTGTTAGAGGTGTACTTTGTACCAATCCTTACTGAATATATTTTTCTCAGATGACACTGAGGAGTGGCATCCCACTCATTATTGGCCTCAGGACGTAGTGGGTTTAGAGCTAGAGACTATAGCTCATGGGGGACTCCTTCCAGTTGAGAGAGAGGACACCTTACCTACAGCTCAGTAGATAGGTTATTTATTTTTTACTGGATTTGTCTCCAGCTTTGACTGCTAGCGTTATATTTTTGGTGACTCTTTAGATATTATTTATGTCTTATGAGATGTATCTTGACTCTTTAGTTTCTTATATCATATTCGTGCGTTATTCTATCTTATAGTTATGTGATTGAGTATTTATATTTCTTTGGTGGCATTAGATGTCTTGATGATCATTATTGCTAGATAGCATAGTTTACTAAATAGCGTTCTACCGCTGATGTTGTGGCGTAGGCTGGACGTTGTTCACTACTCGTGCCCTTACACCGGGTGCGAATCGTAAGACATTTTAGTGGTGGCCCATGCAGGTCTTCAATGTTGCAAGTAGTGTAATTCGTAGTAGTGTTCTGATTTGAGTGCTAATACGATCCTATTTCAGGATATAGGATATAGGCTATAGGCTGAGAATACTCAATCACAACTAGAAAAAACTCTATTATTCATTTCAACTATTCTTCCTTGATATTTGATAATTTAGCTTTAACTGTCCTTCTTTGAATATATTATATCATGTGCCATATTGATTCTTTCCTTTCGCTTTGCCTTAGGATGCTGCCTAAGACTCGATCACAGCAGAGAGGAGCAGCTTCTGAGAGATCTGCGACTTCCCGGGAGCCTGCACCAGTCACTTCTCCAGTGAATGGCGTATCAGCTGCGTTCGGGGGTCTGTAGAAGCATGAAATATACTGAGAAATTGTTCGCATATTTTACAGTCAAAACCCCCAACATACATGAAGTCCCTTCAGAGCTGTCTGCGTAAACCAGAACCTTCAAGGTTGTTTGGCTTAAAAATAGGGATTCAGAGCTGTCTGCGTAAAATAGAGCTTCAGAGTTGTCTGCATAAAATAGAGCTTCAAGGCTATTATGCGTAAAAGGTTGCTATACCTTCCTGCGTAAAGTTTAAAATACGTTGTTTTTAATGCAGTGTAAAGTTGTACGAGGAACTCTTCGTATTCCTCGGATGAATTTGTCAGTCAAAACAGTGAACCTGACATTTGACAAAAGTACTACACGATGATCGAGAGAACGGCTGTGATAATGATTTTGCACAGAGACCCAGGTTGTCATTTTATGACATATTTTTGTTACAAGTCAGTTTTACGCATTCAAAATGGAGTCTTCTGAATACATTGCCTATTCTACATTGACAGAAATGAGTTTCTACGCTCAAGACAAAGACAAAATTAGACGCCACATCAAAAGTTGTTTCTTGTACAGAGATTGAGGCATATCTCTGCATTTAATGCACGGGATTTTGTTCTATTTTTAAAAATTTGTCATGACTGGGAAAGCTAAGGCTGTGACTAATACGCTCACATCACCATCCTTGCATTTTACGCCAACCAGGCTATTTTCAACTATAGGAGTACACCGTATGCTATCTTTTCGAAATATGCCAACTCGACTATATTTGCAAAGGTACGTTGATAAGGCTATTTAGCCCAGAATACGCTCAAGACCTCAGTCATGAAGGATAATTGGCTATTTTACGTTGGTTATTTATTATTCATGAATTATCAAGCTTTACGCAGGGGCAGTTACCTATGTGGCTTGCATGCCATGATCTTCGAGAAGCAGTTATACGCGTTACCTTATAAAGGGATATATGTCATACGTAGATTCAAAAGATCATTTGAACGTGGGTAGCAGTTGTCATAACCGCAGCGTAAAGGAGGTAATCTTTTTCACAGTTTGGCCTTTTACGCCAATAAGGCAGTCATTTGGCTTTTACGCTAACCAGGCTATTTTCAATTATAGGAGTACGACGTATGCTATCTCCTCGAAATATGCCAACTCAGCTATATTTGCAAAGGGGCAGTTACCTATGTGGCTTGCATGCCATGATCTTCGAGAAGCAGTTATACGCGTTACCTTATAAAGGGATACATATCATACGCAAATTCAGAAGATTATTTGAACGTGGGTAGCAGTTGTCATAACCCCAACATAAAATAGGCAATCAGACAGTCATTTGGCTTTTATGCCAACCAGGAAGTTATTTGATTGATCTCTATAAATAGAGACCCCTGGTCACAGGGTAAAGAAAGAGGAGAGAGAGAACTAGAGGAGTTTTGGCTGACAACTTTGGCAACAAAAAATCGATCCTACTTGCAGATTTCTTTTGGCCGGCTTTTGCCTTCAGTTCAGAGAAAGTTTGAAGCTTCTTCTACAGCACTTCTTCATCATCGTATAGTCCAAGGAACAAAGTGATCGACTGCAGATCAGACTTCCATAGCAATACTTCCCCAGAATTATTTTATTGTACTTAATATCCTCGTATAGGATTACTTGTACTTTTCTTTTTTCTCGTTTATAAACAAAAGTTTCGTATAAACATCTGTTTATCCAAACAAAATGGCGACTCTGCTGGGGACGACTTTCTCCTCTGACGAGAAAGTAATTATGCAACACGATGTTGTATCCATCGGATCGACGAAGAAGACTTTGGTCGTCCAGTTCGACCAATCTGCCTATAAAGACATGCTTCATGCAGGGGGTAGTTATCATTCCTCCTCTGTCCATAACAACAGGAAGCTTCATAAAGTGTGGATGCCTAAGACGTCATCTACCCTTCCTGTAAGTTCTTATTCACTAATCAACAAAGTTGTGACAACATAGCCAACACGCCCTGTGCGTAAAACTTTGTCTTCTGTCTGTGACGTGGTAGACAAAACTTCTGGCAGTGCCACAGTGCCAATCCAGAAGTTTCAAACACGCCCTGTGCATAAAACTTTATCTTCCGTCTGTGATGCGGTAGACAAAACTTCTAGCAATGCCACAGTGCCAATCCAGAAGTCTCAAACATGCCTTATACGTAAAACTTTGTCTTCCGTCTGTGATGTGGTAGACAAAACTTCTGGCAATGCCACAATGCCAATCCCTAAGTCTCGAATATGCCCTGCGTGTAAACCTTCGTCTCCCGTCTGTGACGTGGTAGACAAAACTTCTGACCAGGCCTCAGTGCTAATTCAGAAATTTCAAACACGCCCTGCGCGTAAAATTATATCTCCCATCTATGATGAGGCAGATGTACCCTTTCATCACATCAAAGGAAAACAAGTGACGAATCCTTCAACCTCTAAGCTTTTATGCCCACAAGAGAAGAAAGTTCCCACTTTACAGATTACGCGTGACGCTGAAAGCCGTTTGAGGACTTTTCCTGTTTTACGCGAACCTATGCTACGTAAAGATAGGTCTGTCCACGTAAAGAAGACTCATTTCACGGGAAGATACGCTCCTCAGACATATAATGGATCATATGCTACTCATATGGGTGGCCTATTGTATTCCTATGGCAGAGAAAGGGTTATGGTTCCTAATCTACACATTCCTAATGATGTAAAAAGGCATAATAAGCCTTCTTCTTCTTCTGGTAATCTCCCTGATTTGCGTGATTTCTTGATCCAGAAATGCAAAGACAAGGGATCTCCTAATATGTCTATCACACCCCCTAGAGAACGTTGTTGTAATAGTCATAAGGTTGTAATTAAATATTGCTGTTCTAAAGCAAAACGGTCAGTGTTCGACCGATTGAACTATTCTTTGTCATTACAGGAAGAAGAACCAACATTTGCTTCAGTAAACATGGCTTCGCATATTCCTAAAGGAAGGTCGAGTTCAAGACGTTATCCCTCCAGAACTCCAAGCAAAGGAGATTTGACAGACTCATCGAGACTTTTGAAGAAGCTATTTTTTGAAACACTCGCTCGAGGTTACGATAATCAGCTTCATATTCTTCAGATTCCGACACTGGGAATCGCCAGTTTTCTGAAACAGATGCTGAAAGTATAGATTAAATCTCTTCAGAGATCTATACTAATCCCTTAGTAACATCTAGAGAAATGGGAGTTTATGCTGTTGGAGACGAACATGAAGAAGCTTTCCCATCAGGAAGTACTGAACAACGCATCAATGTATTGGATACATCACTTAAAGAAATGCATACCATGATGGAGAGTATGCACCAAATGATGGTGACTCAACATACAACTATAATAGCTCAAACACCTGTTCCTCTAACTCAAATACGTGTGGGGGTAGACATACCACCAGCCAATGCAAGCCAAGAACCTGTTCAAAATCAAGAATCAGTTGCTCCTCAACCTCTTAACTCGGAGAATGTGTTACCTCTTGTTGGAGTTACAATACATCCAATCTCTCACCTTTCTGCTGTCCCTCTTCAATCTGAAGATCCAATACAAGTAGTTCGGGAATTGAAAGCCCAATTTGATGCTTTAAAACATAAAAATCAGCTCAAGAAGTTGGGAATTAACCAGCCATATCCATCTGTCTGGGATGAGATCCCTTTCCTACAAAAAAAACCACATGCTATGGTTTTGTTTGAGGGAAAGACGTCGCCAAGCCAGTATATGAACTACTTTAGCATGATGACGGTATTATTGCAAAGAAATGATGCCCTTCTCACTCGAGTGTTTAAAGGCTGTCTATCTGGAGTAGCTAACCAATGGTATCGTAGTCTACCTGACAACTGCATTACTTCTTTTGAAGATTTCAAAACTCTATTCTTCGCTTGATTCTACGAGGAAGGAATGGACATGTCTATGTCATCACTTATTGAAGTAAAGCAGAAGAAAAAAGAAAACGTTCGTACTTTTATTAAACGCTTTCATCAGGCTACTTTGCAGATGCCTCCTGGAGTTCCAGATTCAGCCTTGGTGGACATTTGCAGAAAGAACCTACTCCCACATATCTCAGTATTCACGGGACCATATCAGTTCCATGATTGGCCCTCATTTATCATATCGGCAGTAGCCGCTGAAGATAATAGTTGGAAGGCTCGTGACAACGGAATTATGATCTCTTCCTCTGATAAAAGGAAGCGTTCATCCTCCAATAATGACAATACTCGTAGTTCAAAAGGAAAGGAAGCCCTGGCAATCAATACATCCAGACAAAATACTCTGGTAACTATGAAGACGAATTCTGGAACTTCCAAACCTAAAGAAGAATATTCTTTTGACGATAATGATATTCCAAGCATATTTGATTGTCTAGTCCAAAGTGGCAAGCTTACTCTACCAGAGATAAAGCGTCCAAATGAAGTCGGCAGTACAGATAATCGTAAGTACTGTATTTTTCATAGATACATACATCATCCCACAAAGGCATGCTATGTACTGAAAAGGAAAATCCAGGAGTTGATCGACGCTAAATTCATCACTTTGCATAATAACGAGAAGACGGTCACTGCAAATATGATCTCACTCTAATTTGGCAATTTTTTCCCTCAAGAAGTACCGGATGGTGTGGTACCTATTTTACGGGTAATGATGGATATTGTTAATCCCTCCTACCATGGGTCAAAATCAAGATTTAGTGCCCCTAACTACCAAGCGTAGGAAGATCATGTGGGTTCACCCTGATCTAGTATCAGAAATTGAGAAAAAAACTAAAGATACTAAAGCTAAGTCTAAGAAGAATTCAAGATGTAAACCATGTCATATGGTTGAAAATCCCCGACATCAGAAAAAGCGGCTTTAGCAACTGGAACACGATCAGGAAAAGCCTACCTCAAATAATATGAAGGGAATCAGGAAAAAGCAACGGGAGACACGTCAGCTACCAAACCTCCAGAGTCTGAATCTGTAATACCAGAGGCAGGTCCTTCTAAATCAATTTCTGTGGACAAAGGCAAACAAAAAAAAGTTAGTTTCGATAAACCTCTGAAGAACACTCAAAACAAAGGTTTAGAGAAACCGTATAACTTCGACATCTTGGCTCAGTTGGCTAGTACTCCAGCCAGATTGTCCATTTTTGAGCTACTTCGTTTATCCAAAGACACTCAACAAGCCTTGTGTGAAGCATTAGTGCAAGAAGATGTATGCTTGACTCAGCTCAAGTCTCCTGATAAAAAGCCTGTGGCATGTCCTCAATGCCATAGTGTGATGGAAGCAATCCCTAACATCACTTTCACTCAAGCGGATAACAAACATGACAGGCCTCTTTATTATACATGATAGGTCGACTCCATTGAGGTAGACCGGATTCACATAGATCCAGGATCTTCAATCAGTATTATCCCTCATAGTTTGCTAAGACCATTAAAAATTCCTACCAGTGAATTGGCTTACACTACCACTACAATTGTGGGCTTCAATGCCAGGAAAAGCAGACCATTGGGGAAGATTCGTCTGAGAATCTAGATTGGTGATCTTAGATCATTGGCTATATGCTATGCCATTGATTCGGAGGTGTCTTACAATATTCTATTGGGTAGACCATAGATCCATGATCACAATATTGTTCCTTCAACTCTACATTAATGTTTCAAATATGTAGATACTCAAGGAACAGTGAAAACAAAATTTGCTGATCTCAATCCGTTCAAAGGAGTTGAATCCTACTATTCTGATGCCATATTGTACACTCAAGACTATATGAAAGAGGTGTCAGGCAAAATAGAGGAAGAATTCTACCATGAGCCAGGAGAACTATCTGCTGAGCAACCTTTGTCGATCCAAGTGAAAGGGCGGATTACCCGTCCAAAAGTCTCGGAACCTATGACTATTCACTTGGGCAAAACAAAGTCGGGAGGAGGAAATGATCCTCTAGTGATCAATCTGAACAAGAAACCTCCACCTTTGGTCATTGACCTTAGGCGCAACAAGCAGTCAGCTGATGAATATGTAAATGGGGACGTGTTTGCTGATGATAATAAAGATTCTCTTTTCCAGTATACTGACGCCCAATTTCCTAATCAGAAATCTTGCATATCATCAAAAAATGATCAAGAGGAAATATGGTATAATACAATTAATGAATTTGCTCCTCATAAAGATATAGAACCCATAGCACAAAATTTTTTGGAAGCTATATACTTCTATTATCTATATGTGTGGGAAGTAGCATCAACATCAAATATCGTCATGACATATGGGCTACATGAAGATTCTGTCTTTATTGTTCCACCTACTCCCAACGATCAACATCAAATAGTCTTCGGTCGAATGCGGAATAGACCGATTGTACAAGAAGAATCTCACGAGTCTGATAATGGGAAAATGTAAATCCACAGATATAGCCCACAGGCTTTAAAGATTATGCAAAACATGGGTTATGATTTGAATTTGAAGCAAGGCCTCAATTATGGAAAAGGCTGACGAATACCGTTGCATGGTGATCCTTACTGTCAACGAACTCGTTTAAGGTTAGGGTATACCACATCTCTTGCAACTCCAAACAGCTCTGAGTCAAGTGGTGAAACTATTTCCTCTTCTTAAAATAATTTGTTATCCTCCGATTCAGATGATGAATTTGAACTGGGATTATCATTATTAATGATGTTGACAGATTCTCTGAAAATAGAGGAACAAGAATCTGAACCATTTGAAAATAAATCTTGGGCACAGCAAATAGATACACAATGGAAACTCTGGTTCGAACAAAAAGAACTACCCACTGAAGATAAGGTTATCCAAGTTAATGTTGGGGATAAATTTTTACCAAAGTCGATATTTAGCAGTAATAATCTTTCTGAAGAAGAAAGAGAAGAAATGATCCAGCTGATAAAAGAATATATCGATGTCTTTCCTTGAAATTATGAAGATATGCCAGGTCTTGATCCAAAAGTGGCTACCCATAAACTCAATATATTGTCTAATTCAAAGCCTGTAAAGCAACAACAACGCCGGTTCCGTCCAGATATGATGGATGCCATTGAAGCTGAAATTAAGAAATTAATAGCCTGTGGGTTCATCCGGGAAGAACAATATCCTGATTGGGTCGCTAATATTGTCCCAGTTATGAAGAAAAATAGAAAAGTGCGAGTTTGCATTGACTTCCGAGATCTAAATACGGCCTGCCCTAAAGATGAATTCTCTCTTCCCATTACAGACGTCATGATCGATAATACGTGTGGTTTTAAGCGCATGTCTTTCATGGACGGATTTTCAAGATATAATCAAATTAAAATGAATCCTGAAGATGAGAAGCAGACTGATTTTCGTACACCGTTAGGAGTATATTGCTATACAGTCATGCCTTTTGGATTGAAGAATGTCGGGACGACATATCAACGAGCTATGAGTAACATATTCCATAGGCATTTACGCAAAACGGTTTAATGTTACGTAGATGATATTGCTGTCAAAAGCTGCCTCAAGGATAATCACATTCAAGACTTGAAGACAATATTTGATTTGATGCGTCAATATCAACTCAAAATGAACCCTACAAAATCCTTTCTTGGTGTATCCAGTGGCAAATTTCTGGGATTTTTTATTACTGCTAAAGGCATTCAAGTTGACCCTGATAAAGTAAAAGCTATCCTAGAAATGCGATCGCCCCGTAATCTCAGAGAACTTAGGGGATTTCAGGGTCATCTAGCTTATATCAGGGGATTCATATTCAATCTCTTTGAAAGATGTTAACCTTTTTCTCGTCTAATGAGGAAAGGTGTGTCATTTGTATGGGATGAAGCCTGTCAACAAGCGTTTAATGACATCAAACGCTATCTTACTAATCCTCCAGTTCTGGTGCCGACCATTTTTGTTGTATGTTCGAGCAATGGATCATTCTTTAGGGGCTCTCCTCGTACAGAAGAACAATGAGGGTCATGAACATGCTATATACTATCTAAGCAGGATGATGGTCGGAGCAGAACATAGGTGTAACCCCGTGGAAAAAGAATGCTTGGCCCTAATGTTTGCCATTCAGAAGACGCAATATTACATGACAGGCCAAACTATTCATATCATATCCAGAATCAACCCACTTCGTGTATTGATAAATAAGCCAAGTATTCTTAATTCTCGACTCGCGACTTGGGCAATGCTATTGACACCGTATGATATGGTGTACGTCCCTCAAAAATTCGTAAAAGGTCAAGCCTTGGCTGATTTCTTAGCTGCCCATCCAATTCCAGAAATCTCCAAATTATATGATGACATTCCCGACGAAGTTGCAGAATGTAATTTGACAAAGGAAGGTGATACATGGCAGCTATTCTTTGATGGTGCTTCCAGAACTGGTCCCAAGGGAAACGTGGTTTCAGGAGTAGGGATTGTTCTGGTGACTCATGATAAACTTATCATTTATCAAGCATATTCTCTTAGTGAACCATGCTCTAATAATGTGGCAGATTATAATGCTCTATTAATTGGGCTTCAAGTTGCTAAAGAATTGGATATTGAATACTTGGAAGATTTTGGTGATTCTTAGCTGATCGTCAATCAGGTCAGAGGAATATATGAAGTCCGCAATCCAGATCTCATTCCTTATCACCAAACAACAATCGAGATAGCAATATCTTTTAAAAGATTCTTCTTAGAACATGTTCCTCGATCTCAAAATTTGGAAGCTGATGCTCTGGCCAGTCTAGCTGCAGATCTAGCTATTCCTGTAAGAAGGCAGAATTCGGTGATCCTTCTTAACAGAGACTTGTTTTGTGTGAAAAGTAATTTTCACATAGAACGCAGTTATGTTATAAACATGGTTCCTCCTAAGAGAGATTGGAGAAGTCCCTTTATAGACTTCGTGTCATATGGAATCTTACCAGAGGATCCTAAAGAAGCAACATTTATCAAATGACGATTGCTACGTTTCTATTTTGATGCTTCTTCACAAAGTTTGTATCGCCGAACATATGATGGACTATTATTACGATGTCTATCGGGTGATGATGCAAGGCGGGTTATCCGAGAAGCTCGTGATGGAGTATATGGAGCATATCAACCCGGTCCTAAGTTACAGGATCGTATCAGAAGGATGGGCTACTACTGGCCTACTATGATTGCAGTTGCCTTGGAATATGCAAGAAAATGCAAAGCTTGTCAGGTTCATGTAGATTTCATACATCAACCTTCTGAATATTTACATCCTACTATTTCTTCATGTTCCTTTGAAGCATGGGGTATGAACATCATTGGTCCTATTCATCCTTCATCTTCTAGAGGATATCGGTTTATATTAGCTATCACTGATTATTTCTCCAAATGGGCGGAGGCAATTCCTCTGGCTGAGGTAAAGACATTCAATGTGATCAGCTTTATCAAGCATCATATAATTTATCACTTTGGGATACCCCGAAGGATAATTCATGACAATGGGCCTCAATTCATCAGTCAAGCATTTTATCGATTTTGCGATAATAATCAGATACAAAATGTGGCCTCAACGACATATAATCCTGCCGCCAATGGTTTTGCAGAAGCCTTCAACAAAACTATTATCAAACTCTTGAAGAAATTTGTCTCTTCGAACAAAAAAGATTGGAACGAGAAATTAGGGGAATGTATGTTAGCATACCACACAACGGTACGAACACCAACGGGTTGTACTCTATTTTTATTATTTTACGGGTGTGAAGCAGTTCTCCCTATTGAAATTCAAATTCCATCACTCAGAATAGTAGTAGCTAATGAGCTGACTAAGGAAAATAATGATCGTTTAAGACTTCAAAAGCTATAAGGGTTAGACGAAAGACGCCTTCAAGCTCAACAGCGCATTGAGTTCTACCAAGCACGCATCTCCAGAGCTTTTAATCAAAAAGTGAAGGAAAGAGTGTTCAAAGTTGGTGAGCTAGTTTGAGCTGTAAAGAGGCCAATGATTATTACACATAAAAGTAAGGGGAAATTCCAGCCCAAATGGGATGGCCCTTATGTGATTGAAACAATATTTTCAAATGGCGCTTACAGATTAGCAAAGCCTAATGGAGATTTGATAATGGCTCCTATCATTGGCAAATTCTTGAAGAAGTATTATGCTTGATCTTTCTTGCTTAATGGAGTATGATAAGGATTTTATTCTGATGATACTATCTACAAAAATTTAGTTGGATCATATTATATCATGTTCATATTACCTCTGAATAGATATGTTTAACTAATTTCAAACTTCAAAACCTATCATGTCCATATCACCTCTGATATTATTTTCTATACAAATTTAGTTGGATCATATTCTATCATGTTCATATTACCTCTGAATAGATATATTCAGCAAAACCAGTTACCGAAAGTATATCATGTCCATATTACCTCTGATATCACTTTCATCTTAGCCTATCATTTATATTCTAATAATAAATGATGGGTCCACAGAGTCAAAAAATGTGCCTTCATTATCTCTTAGAATAACAAATTATATGGTAAAAAAGGAGCAAAAAAGTACATAATCTATCATTGTGGAGGAGCAGTTAAATCACGAATTTGTTGTGCTAAAGCATCCATCCTTTTGTTCCTGGAGTTTAAAATTTTGGTGCGAGCCAGTTCCAGTCTTGCTTCGTCATTACTCAAGAGAGATAGTTCAGACAGAGAATCAATAAAACTTGCATGGATGACACCCATATGTGTCAAGTTCTGTTGAGCTATATTCACTTGGCCCTCCAGTGCATCATTAACTAGTGATGATTTGAGAAGCCTCTCCTTTGTTTGAGTAAGTTCAGCTTCCAGTTCTTGAATCCTTACTTCATATCCCTCACATTCGGCATGGCACTGAGCTAGCTGAGGAATACTCTCCACCAATACTGCTTGCTCTTTCTCCATCTTTTGTTGCTGTTCCTGAATAGATTTGTATAAGATTTCTGCCTTATGAGCAAATTCCGAAGTTTGTGAGTCATACTCAGCCTGAACCAAGTCATTGATGCTGCCTCTGGATAATTGCAAATATTTGTTAATGGATTTTTCTAAACCATTAACCACTTGCTCTAGCACATTAGCTCTGTCAGCGTCATTAAAAATTCTAATTTGCGCTATAGTGAGCATGGAAGACGTCTTCAAAGAATCAAAGCCTAGTTTCTTCTCTAGCACCTTGGATATTAATTCTTTTAAAGTGAGGTAGAATATGCTAGTGTATTGTTCAATTATCATAGCAAGGCTCGAATGAAAACTGAGAGTGGCCACAATATCAGTAAATCTCCATCCTGGAATGACTGCAGAAGATATTGCCACAGTCGTTGCTTCAACATATGGCACAACAAAAGAAGAGACACCAATAATAGTTGAAGTTGTTGGCATGCTCGAAGAAGGTGGGATTATATCTGAGAATGTCGCGGATGAGGGATCAACGGTTTCAAGGTACACTTCTTCGACAGTAGTTATAGCCGTTTCAGTAGATGGATCCACAACGAAAGCAGAGGTTTTTTCAGCTCCGCCTTCCCCAGAAATGCCTTCGCCTGAAAATAAGATAAGAGAAATTTAATATCAATTTGATGTTAAATTTTCCCGAAAAAAGCGTAAAGGCAACATTTACCCATGGCCGATGGTATGTATATTGCGTATGTAGTCTGTATAGCTAAATTATTTCTTAATAATGCTAAACAAGCTATCATACCTGGAGAGGAAGGTACACCAACTGACGCTTGAGGGTCGTCATCCCAGTCATCACCCAAATCTACTCGAGGTTCATCAAGTGGAATCTCACTTGAAATATTTATAGATGAAGGAGGGGATAGTCCCATTATTTGTCTTGTAAGCAATGATAAAGGTACAGGGATTATTAGAGAGCTCGGCCTTGAAGGCGATAGAGAAGCATCACCAGTAACGGTGGTAGATGTAGTAGCGGCAACAGTCGTTGGCAAAAAATCTCTAGCACTTTCAGCTAGGACTGTGGAGGCTCCTTCTTTAAAAGGCAAAGGACGATGAGGGGATATAGGATCCCTAATCACAGAATCATCCCTAATAGGGGAAATAATAGGTTCACTCCTGGAAGAGGCCCCCTTGGTGCAAGTCTTTTTAAGACCTTTAGTAGTTTTCTTTTTCTTACGAGGGGAAGGCTCTTTCTGAGTAGAAGCCTTTTGTTTATTAGAAATTATGAGAGGCTCTGCTGGTGGAGCTATTACGCCTCTCGATAATATTAATAAATAATTATCTACTCCAGTAGTTTCATCGCCTTCATCAGAGGAGAGAGATGGTAGCTCCTCTCTTCTAGTAGATTTATGGGAGGGCATTCTGAAACTTCCATATACATCAAAATCATGATAGAAAGTATTAATGGATACATGAAACTGTGCGTATGAATGAAGAATGTGCAATTCCATGGAGAGAGAAGTCGCGGGTACAGCAATGGTTGCTCCAGTATAACCCATGATGAAATAAAGCCATCCTCTAGCTCCATCAATAATCCTACCTTTGAATTTAAAGCTGGTGATAGGATTTTCCATGTGCAACTGATCATATCCAAATTGCCTGGTGAAAAGGATAGGCAGATAAGGTTCCAGGTAGCAGTGATCCTCACTTCTATACAGCAGGTGTGAAGGTCTAATACAGACCAACCAGTAAAACGCTTCGGGAGAAAGAATAGACTTCCCCTGACCTATATCATGAAGTTTAGTCCCCTATTGATTGATATGTACGGGGGGAATTATGCAGAAAATTTTCCAACTATGGGCAAAGTTCAGTGCTAGTCGACAATCTATGACGCTAGTCACATTCCAAGAAGAATTCTTATAATTCAACAGGAAGTTATTGCCTGAACCACTAGCGAATTCGGGAGATATCACTCTGGTGTTATGAAGAAATAACCATCCCATCAGATATAAGAATGGTAATTCCACTCTAGGATATTCTTCGCGCTGAGTGGTATTGGCCAGCAGTCCATCAGTAATAGCCCTCAGGCCAGCTTGTATCCTGCATACCATAGCAGGGAGTAGGCCCAATCTTGCTCCAAATACCAAACGCACTGCGGGCTATAGGGTGTTGCGATGAACACGATCTACAGACGCAATGCCAGGCACCACCCATCGGCGTAGAAAAATAGAAAGGAAGCCAGCCAGTTGAGCTTCTTTTGACAGAGGCTTTCGGCAATGCCTCATATAACTGTAGGCTTTAGTCCCTGCAGGATAATTATCTATATCTTCATTAAGAACACAATCTGGAGCTTCTGCATCTTCAATAAGGTCATCTATTGTATTGGCATTAAGAATACTCAGAGGGTTCAAAGGTTTGTCTTTGCCATCTATAACTTTGTCCTGCTTGGCATTTCTAGCCTGATGGAAGAAAAGGTAAGATACCCATTTGTTAATATGAGATAAATTAGAAGGCTCTCTATAAAAAGTGGTGCATGCAAGATAGTGGCTCATTAGTTCTTGGTATATAGCCACTACTCGAGGGTTGGTATCCTTCAACTCTCTATTAGTGGGAACCTATTCTTTATAGGGAATGTCTCCCATTGGTAGTTTTGAGATATCTGCCATCTCATGAAGTGCTAGGCCCAACTCACCTATTGGAGTGGCAAAAGTCCCAGTAAACAAGTTATATCGCTCTATCAAAGCTAAGAATAAATTTGTGTTGATAGGCAGTCCAACACTAGTAGCATTGGCAACATCAAATAAGTTGATACTTTCTAGCTCCATTTGAAAGTGCTTCAGGGCGCATGCAGTTAATTTGGCCCATCGAAGATTGTGGGGGTTAAGCCATCCACTGGTGCGAGGGTTAACTTTGGGATATACTTTTTTAAGCCCCATAAATTTATTGCAGAAAGTTGCTATTTAAAATGGCTGGATCAAAGAAGAGTCTTCACTAGGGACGCTGCCTGGTAGTAAACCTCTGAAGGGCACAATAGGACCTGAGGGACTACTTACGAAGGATCCTCGGTTTAACCTTTTCTTATAGAAGATCTTCCCTGGCTGGCCATGAAGATCAGGAGTCAGAATCCATGCCATCTTCTAGGATGTGTGGCATAGAAGAATGCAGAAATGAGGTAGTCTCTGAACATCTTTGGCAGGTACATAACAGTGCCCTCAACAGAAAATATCATGTCTTCCTTCTTGGGCTTTGTTTGGAATTGCTTATCAATAGCATCTCCAAATAAGAAAGCTGGTTTCTTATACTCGGTTCCATCTATGTATGTCAAGGGTTCCCCGTTGATCATAGTAGCAACATTCTTTCTTCTTGGTCCAAGATCAGAATTTCCCTTTCTTTAGGATACTCGTTTTCAGAGATGGAAAAAGTTACATGGACAAGTCCTCCAAGTAGTTGGAAATTAACATTCCAGCAGCAAAACCCATTACTTCAGCCAGAGGGGAGATCTGTAGGTCCACTGCAAAAAAAAAAAGCAAGAGAATAAGTCAGTTTTATGCTGGAATTTACTTTCAGTGCGAAAAATGCAAGGTGAGTAAAAATCTTGCAGTATACGCCAAATTTAGCAGTATGAGTTTTTATGCCAGATTGCAAAATATGGAGTTTTACGCTTACACATTAAAATGTGGGCGTATTGATAAAATAAATCATCTCTGTGCATCATCTTCCTCGAAGAGTACTCTCAGCACAAAAGATAACTTTACGCATACACGTAGAACGTGTGCGAAGGATTATTTATTTTCTCAAAGTTTTACATGTGATATCCGGTGCACAAATAGACAGCGGAGCAGTTCGTTCAGAACGAGGCTCGCTTGGCCTAGTAGGAGTCGCTCGTGCTTGAGCAGATGAGCGAGATAAAGAAGCGGCTTGCTTTCCTTTAGCGGTGGAGGTCTATTTTGGTGCCATGGCAGAAAAGAAGGGTTTTTTAGAAAGAGATGAAGGGTTTTTCAGAAAGAGATGAAGGGTTTTTCTCTCTCATGACCTAGGCCTATTTATAGAGTTCAAATGATTCTTTGAATCCTTAACCAAATTCGATTTTATCATAGTCAGTTATGATTTGGGACCACGTCAGCAGATATTTTGAAAAGGAAGACAGATAGTCATGCTGCGTAAAGGATCCATCAAATGCTATGATCTATGAATTTACGTACAGAATAAAGATCCACGTGCAGAGCAAAGTCTATGATTTTAAGCTCAGATGCTACGGATCTATGATTTTACGCGCAAGACAAAAATCTTAAATTACGCGGGACAGATCAGTTAGCAGAATACGCGTATATATTGATAATCTGAGTTTTACGCTCGAGAAAACCAGTTACAAGAGTTTACACAGAAAATGCTCTTTTTTGATTCCATATTGTTTACAAACATTACAAGGGCCTGAAATACACAAATATCAGCGTTTGCAAACAGATGACGATTATTCAGTAACTTCTCTTCTTCTTCAGTCAAGAGGACTTCATCAGACGAAGGGCCAAGGAATTCCCTAAAAAAGGTCTGTCTTCATTGGAGATGACTTTTCTTCCTTGGCCATTAGTAGTTCATTCGAAGTTTGGTCAGGATCTTTTACATCTAGTTCAGGGATGGCCTGTTCCACAGACATTTTTTGCCCTGTCTCGAGAATGTTTCGAGAAGCCATTTTAGAAGATGACATTCTGAACAGATGTTCTTATAAAGAAGAAATGACGGTTCAGAATTCTACATGACTCCTCGTCAAAACAACACGACGATTGGATTTTCAAGACAATTTAATGCTAAAGAGTTTTTACACATCTTCCTTTATGCGTAAAAGTTGCAACGTGACTGGATGCATATTTATCAGAGTCTGCGTAAAAATTACTCAAGCGTGTTGAAGCTGTGTATTACCAGACTTTCTCACAGCAAACATGGCGAATCAATAGTGCATAAAAGAAGATAAGTTTATTAATCATGATTATATATGATGGAAATCCATTTTATAAATGATTTTTTCATTAATATTCAAGATCATGATTACATATGACGGAAATCTATTATGCTAGGTTCTCGTCTGATGGAGATCTTCATTTCTTCTTTTACAGTATTTCATCAGCTCCTATACGTCGGGTGACAAGAAAATGATCAATGGAGGGAGGATACATAACTGGGCATGTATAAATTATTCAAGCCCACCCTCCATACATCATCGGCGGCCATACTTAGAATTGTGATTGGGATTCAGACCCAACACAATATTGGAAGACACGACCAAGCTGTACCCTAGGATCCAGCTTCATAATAGGGGAAAATACAGCTAGCAAGTTGTGTGGCCTAATGCGACCCTTCCTCTCTCTTTGACGAATTGCCATATAAAATTGCTGATTACCTCGAGCAAAGGAAGCTATGATATCCCTCCATGGTCCATCATTGCAGAAAATATTTGCTCGAAGACGTATCTTTTTACGGCTCCTTACATGCTGGAAGAGCATAATCTTCTTCTTTCTCAAATCAGCCCAATGAATCTAAGTAGTCATCTTTGTGGTGAAGGAAGTATGGAAAATCAAGTTCATTTGCTTGCCCTTATATAGGCAGAAGGGAACATACAAATTCCAACGACTTCTTAAATATAGCCGAAAAAAAATTAGCCTTGAAGAACGAGTCAAATTTGACCATTTCATGCTTCATTTAAAGTATTCCAAATTATGACTAATTTGGAAACTTTGAAGGGGGTCTTTTTCAACTATAGGAGTATGCCGTATGCTATCTCCTCGAAATATGCTAACTCAGCTATATTTGCAAAGGGGCAGTTACCTACGTGGCTTGCATGCCATGATCTTCAAGAAGCAGTTATTCTTTCTTGATATTTGATAATTTAGCTTTAACTGTCCTTCTTTGAATACATTATATCATGTGACATATTGATTCTTTCCTTCCGCTTTGCCTTAGGATGCTGCCTAAGACTCGATCACAGCAGAGAGGAGCAGCTTCTGAGAGATCTGCGACTTCCCGGGAGCCTGCACCAGTCACTTCTCCAGTGAATGGCGTATCAACTGCGTTCGGGGGTCCACCTCTAGTACAGAGGACTGTTCCAGCTGTGTCTGAGAGACTTTTGCCTCTACCTTCCGTGTCGACAGATGCGACTCAGGTGTTCTCATTATTTTGCGAGATAATGGAGGATCAAAGGGCCCAGTCAGAGGCTCACCAGAGGCAGACCGACGTGTTATGGCAGGGTATTGAGAGTGCTCATCATCTTTCCCTTGTTGTAGAAGAGAGAGAAGCTCCGGTCTAGTAGCAGGTTGCTCCGCAGGTTGCCTAGTTTCAGCCGGATAATATCTAGGACTTCAAGAAGCTGGAACCTTGGTTGTTCAAGGGGATAGAGGGAATCATTTATGCTGATGATTGGCTCAAGGATATTGAGCGTCTCATGAGGGTATCCTGTCTTACTGAGGATCTGAAGCTTGAGGTCGTAGGACTTTAGCTGTTCGATATCGTCCGCACTTGGTTCAGGAATGAGCCACTTTTTGCTGATATGGGGTAGTCTTGGGAGGTATTCAAGGACCTCTTCAAGAGAAAGTTCTTTGCTCGGGCGGACAGATTGGACTTGGGGAGGCAGTTTGAGGGCCTTACTCAGGGGAGCATGTTCGTGGAGGAGTATGCCGTAGAATTCGGTAGGCTGAGCCGATTCGCTCAGTATTTGGTGAGGGAGCGAGAGGTTCAGGCTATCCGCTTCGGCGAGGGTCTGAACTGGAAAGTGAAGATCCTCATTCCGTCTTTATATGAGACATGTTCGGAGATACCTACGGAGGCACGCAAGGTCGAGAGGGAGTTGAACTTGAAGCCCAAAAGAGACCGTGATTCTTTTGTGGGAGCTAGTAGCAGTGCAGTGCTTGCTAAGTGTCCTTATTTCCAGTCTAGGCCTTTTTAGCAGCCACAACAGCACCAGACTCTAGCTAGGACGCCGGTTCACTAGGTACCACAGCAGCAGCAGAGACAGTCAGCTCCCTGCCACTTCTGTAAGAAGCCCAGCCACATCTGGAAAGTTTGAAGAAAGAGGTTAGGAGTTTATCTGTATTGTGGTGTAGAGGGGCATCAGATGGGAGATAGTCCCATTTCTTTTTATCGTGCAGCTCAGGGAGCAGCTCTATCTCAAAGAGCACAAGCGAGGCCACCTGTAATATAGCCGAGGGTACCGTCGCTTTCTACCCAGCACCAGCGTTACACCCGGCACCGGCACCAGCATTAGGGTGGTGCACCTCAGGAACGAGCGTTCGCTATGATGGTCGAGGAGGCTGAGCCCACCAGAGATGTCATTGAAGGTTCTGTTCTCCTTTATTCAATTCCAGCTTTAGTATTGTTTGATAGTGGTTCTTCCCATAGTTTTGTATTTATTTATTTATTTACTCTGAAGCATCGTTTGGTAGCTGAGCCTTTGCTTAGGACTTGCAAGACCATGACCGAGGGAGGCATTATCCTGGTTAGTGATATTTGCAAGGATCGAAGAGTTACTCTGGGAGGCCAAAAGTTGAGTGTATGTCTACTTGTAATGACACTTTCGAGTTATGATATTGTACTCGTAATAGATTGGTTGAGTAGACACCATGCTAGTATAGATCGCAGAGGAGGTAGAATTTTGTTTAGCCCGCCAGGAGAGCCAGAGTTTGAGTTTTCTAGGGGAGCTACAGAGCAGAGAGAAGGCATTATCTGTTGAGATATGGTGGAAGACAAGGAGTTGCCGCATCCTTTGATAGCAGAGTTCTTGGATGTGTTCCCTAAGGAATTTCTAGGATTGCCGCCAGATAGAGATATTGAGTTCTTTATAGACTTGGTACTAGGTATAGATCCAATTTCACAGTATGTCAATAGAGTGAACAACATAGAGCTGGTCGAGCTAAAGAAGCAAGTGGATGAACCGCAGGATAAGGGGTTTATCAGATCCAGTTCTTCACCGTGGGGAGCCCCGATATTGTTTGTACCGAAGAAGAATGGACCGGTGCGCATGTACATCGATTGCAGGGTATTAAATAATCTCACTATCAAGAATAAATATTCCTTGCCACGGATTAATGATATGTTCGATAAATTGAGTGGCGCCAAGGTATTTTCCAAGAAACACTTAAGACCAGGCTACCACCAGGTGAAAGTAAAGACAGAGGCCATTCTGAAGACTGCTTTTAGGACTCGGTATGGCCAGTATGAGTTCATGGTGATGCCTTTTGGGTTGACTAATTCCCCGACGGTGTTTATGAATTTGATGAACAAAGTATTCCACCAATACCTTGACAAGTTCGTGGTTGTGTTCATCGTTGATATTCTCATATACTCGAGGACATCAGAGGAGCATGAGGAGCATTTGTGGATTGTGTTGGATGTATTGAGGAAGGAGAAGTTGTATGGGAAGCTATCCAAGTATGAGTTTTTCTTGGAAAAGATGGAGTTCTTAGGACATGTTGTGACTATTGAAGGAATTTCAGTGGATCGGAAGAAGATGGCAGCAGTGGAGTCTTGGAAGACCCCGAGTTCAGTGGCAGAGATCAGGAGTTTCTTGGTTCTGGCAGGCTACTACAGAAAGTTTGTGTAAGATTTTTTGAGGATTGTTGAGCCGATGACTAGACTCACCCGGAAGGATGTAAAGTTTATTTGGAAAAAGGAGTGTCAGGCTGCTTTTGAGGAATTGAAGACAAGGTTGACGTCTACTCCTATTTTGACGTTGCCATCAGGGTCTGGAGGTTTCACTATTTATAATGATGCATCAAGGAAAGGGCTGGGTTGTGTTCTTCAACATAATGGGAAAGTGATTGTCAATGCATCCAAGCAATTACATCCTCATGAGAAGAACTATCCTACCTATGATTTAGAGTTGGAAGCAATCATCTATGCCTTGAAGTTATGGAAACACTATCTGTACGGAGAGCATGTGGAGATCTTCACAGACCACAAGAGCTTAAAGTACGTTTTTACTCAGAAGGAATTTAATATGATACAACGTCGATAGCTGGAACTGATGAAGGATTTTGATATATCCATATAGTATCATCCAGGGAAAGCCAATGTTGTTGCCAATGCCTTGAGCATGTATCCAGTAGCTATATTTTTTATACAGGACCGACATTTGTTAGAGGATCTGAAAATCTTGGGCATTGAGATGATAGTTCCTGGGTTAGCAATACAGATGTGGTGGTTGCAGATACACTTTGAGTTGATGGACAGGATCAAGGTAGCCCAGTATAAGAATATATTCCTGAGAAGCATCAGAGCTCAGGTAAGAGCAGGATTGGAGGATGAGTTCACCATTGCTGAGGTTGGTTCTTTGCGGCACGGTGCTAGATTATGTGTGCCTTGTGAGGATCTGCGTGAGAAGGTGTTGCAAGAAGCACATCGCTTTCAGTATTCCATGCATCCAGGTACCAACAAGATGTATCGGAATATGCGAGAGAGTGTGTGGTGGTAAGGCATGAAGAGGAAGGTGGCACATTTGTATCCAGATGCTTAGCATGCCAGCAGGTGAAACCCGAGAGGCAGAGGCCAGGTGGATTACTTCAGCTATTACCCATTATAGAGTAGAAGTTGGAGCACATTACTATAGATTTTGTGTTCAGACTTCCACGATCTCCAGGAAGGAAATACGCGATTTGGGTTATCGTTTACAGGTTGACCAAGTCGGCCCATTTTTTGCCTTTCAAGGTCGATTTTTCTATGGAGAAGTTGGCAGAGATGTATGTGAGGCAGATCGTCATGATACATGGGGTTCCTGATAGCATAGTCTCGGATCGGGATAGTCATTTTACTTCTCATTTTTGGAGAAGTTTACAAGCGAGTTTGGGCACCCAGCTCAAGTTCAGGACTACATATCACCCTTAGATGGATGGGCAGTCAGAAAGGATCATTCAGACTCTTGAGGATATGATATGCACCTGTGTACTAGATTTCGGAGGATCTTGGGAGGATCATCTTCATTTGGTAGAGTTTGCTTACAACAACAGCTACCAGGCTAGTATAGAGAAGTCACTTTAGAGGCTTTGTACGGTCGAAGATGTCGTACTCCCTTGTCTTGGTACCATGTTGGAGAGAGAGCATTGATAGGACCAGAGATGGTATTGGATGTAGCGAAGAAGATTAAGTTGATCAGAGATACACTTCAGGTGGCGTAGGATAGACAGCGGCATTGGGCCGATAGCCATCGGAGACCAATGGAGTTTGAGGTATAGTTTTAGATTTTATTTTTTGATTAATATTAGTTTTTTGTTATAGATTAAGTTCTTAAGGTTTATTTTGTATTACGTTGGTGGTATGGTGTTTCTGAGGATTTCTCTGACATGAGGCACGATTCGCTTCGGTGGAGGCAGAAAGCTTTGTCTGCGATTCATCTGACACTTCAGTATTCTCGAGAGGGTCAGTGCAGTTGCCTACAGACTAGACTTACTACCTGCATTGGAGGACGTTCATAACGTGTTTTACGTATCGCAGTTGAGACGGTACGTAACGGATCCTAGTCACGTATTGGATCATTCAGAGATAGAGGTGGGCCCTACTCTTAGCTATCAAGAGCAGCCAGTTGATATTTTGGATCGGAGAGTGTCACGCCCCAGTCCTAAAATACGTAGGACTAGGAATACATAACATGCCCAGCCGTATGTATACGAATTCCAATATATAGAAACCATATACACACGTATGCTATATATGAACATTGAATCCATCAGTGGTAATATACTGTCACAATAAGTCTTACAGAATCTATATCTCATCCACAGCACAAATAATCAGTGGGAAATAAGAGCTGAAAATATCATTGAATACCCAAGTTGTGTAGTAAGTCGGATAATCGGGTGGAAACAAATCCACTACAAAATGACTATCCCAAGGTAGCAACAAAATCTCTAAACAGTGACAATAATCATAGACACTCTGAGGGTAAGATCTCCTCATCCGGGTAAGTGGAGTCAGGTCCCAGTCCATACTCCTGTGGGTACTCCTGCTCGTCCATATCTGGAAAGGGACCAGGTCCTCAGAGGGACATAACAAGATACATAAAAATATGCCAATAAGTACTGAAATATAAATATCCAATGGTTTGCCTAACCGTCTAAGTGAATGTAGTTTGAGAACAACTTTCCTCCATGTGGGCTATCTGGCTAAAAAATATGGGATTGGCGTGACCCTCTCGGAGAATCAGGAGCCTCAAAGCATGTCATCTTTTGAACGACAGAGGCCGCCAGTAATTTATAGTGGTCATCATCACCCGTTTCTCCGGTGGAGAATCCGGGCGTACAGGAAAAAAAGTGCAAAGGAGCCCAAATGCTTTACTTATTATTCTCCCCATCCCATGCTCTAAACATGCCATATCCATGATATGATAAATCCTCTAAATAACTGCCAGGTCTACTAGCATACAAAGTTTCTATCGGCAATTACCCCTAATGCACGATACTTACGCACTGGAAGCCAACCTGATACGTAGTCCGAGGTCTATATGAGACTCACAAATCGTGTAGCAACTGTGTCACGGCCAATGAACCTATTGATGCTCCCTAAAACTGGGTGGTCTCATAAATAGGTCCAAAATTTACAAAAATAAACATCTATATAGGCAGAATTAAACATGCATATATCAACTGGAATGTAAATAATTGTACAGTGGCGAGGTATACTTGCCAAGCAAAGTTCTGTATAGTGCCAGCGTCCACAATAGTGTTTAAGTTTGAAGAAGTGAGGGTTTTGGGGTGTATTGCATGGATATATATAGAGAATAAGAGGCGGTGGGGAAACTTAGTGTTTAAGAAAACTAAACTATTGTTGTTGCTGTTTTCTTTCTTTCCATTGGTTCTGTTTTCGACTGGGGGTGTTTAGTAATATTAGGGTTAAGGAGTGGTGGAATGAGAAGTTTACACGTGTGGGCAAGCAAAGCAAAGCAAAATTTGGATTTTGCTTCTGCTGCTGATATTTCCTTCTCTTATGGGGTTGTGGTTTGGTTTTACGCGCGGTGAAATAAAATTATGCAGGGGTTGGTTTTACGCGTAGAGAAATAAAGAGTTTTACGCAGTGTTTTGCTACTGTTGCTGCTGCTATTTATGCGCGGAGAAATATACGCGGTTTCCGCTAAACGGGTTTTACGCGGGATTTGATAAAAAGGAAATTCTATTTTCTATTCTTTCTTTTTCTTAT
Source organism: Iris macrosiphon (assembly GCA_036927795.1). Classification (NCBI taxonomy): domain Eukaryota; kingdom Viridiplantae; phylum Streptophyta; class Magnoliopsida; order Asparagales; family Iridaceae; genus Iris; species Iris macrosiphon. Next base: position 75,862,970 of record JAYESA010000004.1, read on the forward strand.
TAATAATATATATATATATATATATACATAAAAAAATTTCTACAAAAATTATATTGGTGTATACGGTTAATCTAGCAACTGTCCAACGGGTCTCCTACATGGAATAAATTAAAAAAATTATAATAGCTTCATAAATCCCTTAGATGTAAAATATCTTAAATAGAAATTCAATAAAATATATTCCCTCTATTCATAATTACCACAAATAAATAATAATATGATTTTTAGAATTAGGGGTTTTACATTCTACCCAACTTATAAAAATTTCGTCCTCAAAATTAAAACTAAGCCATAATAGAAGTCAAGAATGGTATAAGCTATAAATTAACAAAGTTAAATTTATACCTTGGTCAATGAATAGGTTCGAAAAATGTTGGCGCATGTCATCCTCGCGCTCCCAAGTAGATTCTTCTAGCGAACCATGCTTTCATGCTACGCGAACTATGGGAATAGACAGATTTCTCAATACTTTCTCTCTATGATCAAGGATTCCTACGGGTTGCTCTTGATATGATAAGCTCGGCCCAATGGTGATTTCTGAATGGTCAAGAACATGACTTCTATCTGCCATATATCGCCTGAGCTGCGATACGTAAAATACGTCATGTACTCCCTCAAGTGAAGGTGGTAGCGCAAGTCGATATGCTACTTCTCCCACTCTCTCTAGCACGTCAAATGGTCCAATATATCTTGGACTCAACTTGCCACGTCCTCCGAATCGAAAAGTGCCTCTGGTAGGTGATATTCTTAAGAAGACATGATCGCCCTCTTTAAACTCCAAGGGACGTCGATGAAGGTCTGCCCATTGTTTATGCCTGTCTTGCGCTGCTTGCAAGTGTTCTTGTATCTTCTTAACTGTCTCAACGGTGTTGACCACTAACTATGGTCCCAGAATCTGACGTTCTCCCATGTCACTCCAACATACAGGAGATCTATACTTCCTTCCATACAATGCTTCAAATAGAGCCATCTGGATGCTTGCCTGATAGCTATTGTTGTAAGAAAACTCTATAAGATGTAGGTGGTCCTCCCATGATCCTCCAAAGTCTAACATACAAGCCCTCAACATATCTTCTAATGTCTGAATAGTACGTTCTGACTGCCCATCTGTTTATGGGTGGTAAGATGTACTAAACTTCAGACGAGTTCCAAAGTTTTCTTGCATGCTTCTCCAAAAATATGATGTAAAGCATGAATCTCAGTCTGACACAATGCTGACTGGTATGCCGTACAATCTTACGATCTGTCTCATATATAAGTCAGCCAAAGCTTCTGTAGATTGGCCAACTCTGAAAGGTAAGAAATGGGCTGACTTGGTGAGTCGGTCCCCTATTACACATACCGCATCTCTTCCACTGGGACTCTTGGGAAAACCCGTAATGAAGTCCATAGTGATGTGTTCCCACTTCCACTCTGGAATTGGGAGTGGTTGCAATAATCCTAATGTTCTCTGATGCTCCGTCTTTACTTGCTGACATATTAAACATTTAGCTACAAAGCGAGCTATCTCTCTTTTCATTCCATGCCACCAAAAATGTTGTCTTAAGTCACGATACATTTTAGTGCCCCCAGGATGAATAGAATATATCGAACTATGAGCTTATGTCATCAGCTCCTGTCGAATTTCTCCATTTGGAACATAAAGACGATGACCACATCGTAATGTCCCATCATCATGGATGCGCAGTCCTGTCTGCTCCCCGATCTCTGTTCTTTCCTTTAATCTTCTAAATCTGGCGTCTGTAGGCAATGTTGCCTTAATTCTCTCTACTAGTGATGATTGTACTTGTAAGTTGGCTAGTGTTCCGTCTGCTCCGGGTAATATCACTTCAATTCCAAGACATTGTAAGTCCTTCAATAATTCTTTCTGTGTTATCAAGAAGTAAACTGTTGGCTTCCGGCTTAATGCGTCTGCTACAACGTTAGCCTTGCCTGGATGATAATGTAGCTCTATCTCAAAATCTTTCATCAACTCGAACCATCGACGTTGCCTCATATTTAACTCCTTCTGTGTGAAGACATACTTGAGACTTTTGTGTTCTGTATATATTTCCACTCGTTCTCCATATAAGTAATGTCTCCATAACTTTAGATAAAATACAACGGCTGCAAGTTCCAAGTCATGAGTTGGATAATTCTTCTCATGTACTCATAATTACCTAGATGCATATGCAATCACCTTGCCATGATGCATCAATACGCATCCTAAACCTTTTTCTGATGCGTCACTGTAGATCACATAGCCTCCTGATCCTGATGGAATAGTTAATACTGGTGCTGTAGTCAGTCGCTTCTTTAACTCCTCGAAAGTGGCTTGACACTCGTTGGTCCATATGAACTCTTGATCTTTGCAAGTCAACTGAGTCATAGGTGTTGCTATCCTTGAGAAGTTCTCCATGAACCGTCGGTAATATCCCGTAAGTCCAAGAAAACTTCTCACTTCTGCTGCTGATTTAGGAACATGCCATGTCTTGACTGTCGAGATCTTTTCTGGATCAACAGAAATACCATCTCCTGTAACAATATGTCCAAGAAATGAGACTCTGTTCAAGAAGAACTCATATTTACTAAGCTTTGCATATAGCTGCTCTCTCCTTAAGGTCTCTAGAACAATCCGCAGGTGCTTCTCGTGCTCCTCGTGGCTCTTTGAATAGACAAGTATATCATCTATGAAGACAACCACGAACTGGTCCAAATACTGATGGAAGACTCGATTCATTAAGTCCATAAAGATAGCTGAAGCATTGGTCAATCCAAATGGCATGACCAAAAAATCGTAGTGCCCATATCTTGTCCGAAATGTGGTCTTCTGGATGTCCTCCTTCTGTACCTTCACCTGGTGATATTCTGATCTCAAATCTATCTTTGAGAACATCTTGGCTCCACTAAGCTGATCAAATAGGTCACCAATGCATGGTAATGGATATTTATTCTTCACTGTCACTGTATTCAAGGCTCTATAGTCAATACACATACGTACTGACCCATATTTCTTTGGTATAAACAACACTGGTGCTCCCCAGGGTGATGCACTTGGTCGGATGAAATATTTCTCTTCTAGTTCTTTCAATTGTGTCTTTAGTTCATACATCTCCTTCTTCGCCAGTCTATAAACATGTGATGCTATAGGTGCCGCTCCGGGTGTTAATTTAATAAAAAATTCTATGTCTCTATCTGGGGGTAGTCCTGGTAATTCTTCTGAAAAGACGTCTGGAAATTCTGAAATAATAGGATGATAGACAACATCGTCCATTGTGAGCTGCATACCATCAAGGATTTCGGTGGATCCTCGTGCAAACTCAAGTTCAGGCTGTCCTGGTACCTTGAAAAGAATGCTTTCTCCAAAGCAATCGAAGAAAGCGTGGTACTTGCTTAGCCAATCCATTCCAAGCACAATATCAAAAGTAGGCATAGGAAGGACTAAGAGTCGGGCATTCATTTCTCTGCCACGTATCACTATAGGACACGATCTACAAATTCTACTAATAGGTATAACTCCTCCCCCTGTAAGAATTCTAATACAACTAGGTAAAGGTGTAGAGGTAATGTCGTGTTTGGCAATAAAACTAGATGATATGAATGAGTGGGTGGCTCCCGTATCAAACAATGTCGTAGCAGGAAAAGTAAAAGCAAGAGTGATACCTGCTATGACATCAATCTCCTAATTTATATCATCTACTTCCATTGTAAAAGCTTGTCCGTTCCTCTGTGGATGTCCATGACTAGCTCTCAGGTACTGATCCTCCTGGGTAGGTAGTGGTGGTCCTCGCTGAAATCCCCCTGTTGTTGGAGGTCGAGGTGCTCCTGGTCTCATCATTTGCTGAGATGGCTTTAGTGCTGGAAGTGCTAGGCTCTGTACTGGTGGTGGAAGGGTGAATGCTTGTTGCATAGGACAGTCTTTTAATATATGTTATCCAGAACCATATGTCATACACTGTTCCAAGCGGACTCGACAGTCCCTCGAGATGTGCCCGCGTCTCCCACAATAATTACATTGAGGCTTCTCTAGAATCTGGTATGGTCCTGCTTTGTGTTGGTACTGCTGTTGCTGAGCTAAAGTACGTCTAATAGGTCCTCCTTATTATGTCCTTGTCGGTCCTTGTTGCATCCTCAGCTGACTTTCTTTTCCCTTGCTGATGGTTTCTTGCAATCTGGCTTCTGTCAGTAACTCGGCATAAGAGATTCGGGACTGGGAGCTAGTATAGTGTTGGAGCTCTTTAGTTAGTCCACGATGAAACCTCTTAGCCTTGGCCAAGTCATCTGGTATCAAAGCAGCGCCATATTTACTAAGGCGACTAAACTCAGCATCATACTCGTCCACTGTTCGATTCTCCTGCTCCAGGTGGAGAAACTGATCGTATAATGCATCTCTGACGGTGTCCGGGAAGTACTTCCTTTCAAAGCACTCCAAGAACTGCTCCCAAGTCTGGTATGTACCCAGCTGGCGTTTCATGGATTCCCACCAGTGATGAGTATTACCATCTAAAAGCGTCCTCACACCTGTCATCCATAGCTCTGTAGGTAGCTGCGATGCTTCTAATAACTTCCGAGTGTGAGTGATCCAGTTGATAGTTTCTTCTGGACTCTCAATGTCTTTGTACGGCCTTAGACTCATTTGTACAAAGTCTTTCACCGAACCAACTCTAGCTCGAGGTTCTAGAGCTAGTGCTTGAGCTGGTGTAGTAGTCTTTGTAGCCATTCTTTCAAGTGCTGCCAGGAATTCTTGTCTCTGCTCGGCTGCTTATTATCTCTATTCTTGTATCATCATCTGGAAAAATTGGAATAGTTGTGCCTAGCCGCGGTGTCGATGATACTGGAAGGTTCCCATTTGGTGGAACAGGAAAGTCAAATGGAACTGGATTGTGAATCTGTCCATCTGGTCCTGAAAGTCTAGGGTTCGTTGAGGTTCCATCTTGAGTCTGACCATTGACTCCAGGAGTTGTGTCACCATCGACAACAGTACATCCCTTCTGCATATCCATCTCTCTGCAGGTGATGTACACCACGTTTAGAAGAAGTACAGGAATCAAACAAAGATGTAAAATTTGTTGGCGTAAAACATGGTCTCTGAAATATCTGCGTAAAGCAGAAAAGCGTAAGGTAAGGTTTTAGATTTGTCTGCGTAAAAACAGAGACTCAAAGAAGTCAGCAAAATAGAGCTTCAAAAATGTTCGCGTAAAATAGGGCTTCAGAACTGTCTGGAAAAAAGTCTGCGTAAAAGTTTCCGTGCGTAAAGTCTAACATACATTGTAGCGTATAGTTGTTCGAGGATCTTTTTGTTTTTCCTCGGACGAATTTGTCAGTCAAATCAGTGATCCTAACATCTGACAAAAGTACTGCACGATGATCGAGAGGACGGTTGTGATGATAATTTTGCACAGAGACCCAGGTCGTCGTTTAGTAATATATTTAATACAAAGTCATTTTTTACGCTTCCAATGAGGAAGAAAAGTTGGGGCTTCTGCATATGCTATCTACAGTAATGAGTTTTACGCTCAAGATGAGACAAAATCAGATGCTAAGTCAAAAAGCTATTTCTGCACAGGGCTCGAGGCATATCTCTGCATTTAATGCACGAGATTTGGTTCTTAATTGGTTATGACTGAGAAATCTAAAGCTAAGACTGTGATAATACGCTCACTACGCCTAATCAAGCTATTTACGCTGGGTTCAGGAATTATCAGGTTTTACGCAGGGACAGTTACCTACGTGATTTGTATAACGTGTTATACGCAAATTAGAAAGACTAAGGGAACATGGTTTAGCAGTTATTATAACTGCAGCGTAAAGTAGACATAACTACAGCGTAAAATAGAAAATCTTCTGTAACTTAAGTAGGTAATCATAGTTTTAGCTTTTTACGCTAATAAGACAGTCAATTGGCTTTTTACACCAACAGGGGTAAAGGGTTTTTGGCATAAAACTTAAGGAAGAATGAGGTTTTAGTCAAGTGTAGATGAGATCTTTATTCTCTATTTCTAAACACAGGTTTGTTTGGTACAGTTACATAACCAAGACAATATATTCAGGACCTGCATGGGCCACCACCAAAAACATGTCCCAGTCCCAAAATACGTAGGACTAGGAATACGTAACATGCCCAGCCGTATGTATACAAATTCTAATATATGGAAACCATATACACACGTACGCTGTATATGAACATTCAATCCATCAGTGGTAATATATTGTCACAACAAGTCTCACAGAATCTATATCTCATCCACAGCACAAATAATCAGTAGGAAATAAGAGCTGGAAATATCACTGAATACCCAAGTTGTGTAGTAAGTCGGATAATCGGGTGGAAATAAATCCACTACAAAATGACTATCCCAAGGTAGCAACAAAATCTCTAAACAGTGACAATAATCACAGACACTCTGAGGGTAAGATCTCCTCATCCTGGTAAGTGGAGTCAGGTCCCGGTCCGTACTCCTGTGGGTACTCCTGCTCGTCCATATCTGGAAAGGGACCAGGTCCTCAGAGGGACATAACAAGATACATAAAAATATGCCAATAAGTACTGAAATATAAATATCCAATGGTTTGCCTAACCGTCTAAGTGAATGTAGTTTGAGAACAACTTTCCTCCATGTGGGCTATCTGGCTAAAAAATATGGGATTGGCGTGACCCTCTCGGAGAATCAGGAGCCTCAAAGCATGTCATCTTTTGAACGACAGAGGCCGCCAGTAATTTATAGTGGTCATCATCACCCGTTTCTCCGGTGGAGAATCCGGGCGTACAGGAAAAAAAGTGCAAAGGAGCCCAAATGCTTTACTTATTGTTCTCCCCACCCCATGCTCTAAACATGCCATATCCATGACATGATAAATCCTCTAAATAACTGCCAGGTCTACTAGCATACAAAGTTTCTATCGGCAGTTACCCCTAATGCACGACACTTACGCACTGGAAGCCAACCTGATACGTAGTCCGAGGTCTATATGAGACTCACAAATCGTGTAGCAACTGTGTCACGGCCAATGAACCTATTGATGCTCCCTAAAACTGGGTGGTCTCATAAATAGGTCCAAAATTTACAAAAATAAACATCTATATAGGCAGAATTAAACATGCATATATCAACTAGAATATAAATAATTGTACAGTGGCAAGGTATACTTGCCAAGCAAAGTTCTGTATAGTGCCAACGTCCACAATAGTGTTTAAGTTTGAAGAAGTGAGGGTTTTGGGGTGTATTGCATGGATATATATAGAGAATAAGAGGCGATGGGGAAACTTAGTGTTTAAGAAAACTAAACTATTGCTGTTGTTGTTTTCTTTCTTTCCATTGGTTCTATTTTCGGCTAGGGGTGTTTAGTAATATTAGGGTTAAGGAGTGGTGGAATAAAAAGTTTACACGTGTGGACAAGCAAAGCAAAGCAAAATTTGGATTTTGCTTCTGCTGCTGATATTTCCTTCTCTTATGCGGTTGTGGTTTGGTTTTACGCGCTGTAAAATAAAATTACGCAGGGGTTGGTTTTACGCGTAGAGAAATGAAGAGTTTTATGCAGTGTTTTGCTACTGCTGCTGCTGTTGTTTACGCACGGAGAAATATACGCAGTTTCCGCTAAACGGGTTTTACGCGGGGTTTGATAAAAAGGAAATTTTATTTTCTATTCTTTCTTTTTCTTATTAATAATACCTAACTAGTTTAGATTGGACTCATAGACAATATTATTTCTAGTTAGACTTGAGCACAACAAACAAGTCCAAATCATTAAGTTGATGATTTACTTAGTCAAACCATTAGGAATAGAAGCTTCCCTCCTTAATCCTTTTGTTTATGACAAGCCCAAGGTGTAATTTGGACCTTGTACATTTCTTGGAAGAGGGGGAAGGGGCCGGCCATCGGAGGAAGAGGAAAGACTCTCTCTCATCATTCGTTTCATTTCAATTCTAGATCTAGAATTTTTCTCTTCCAAATTCTTTCATCCCTATCCAAATTCTCTTCCAATTCATTCTCTACTCACCATTGGAGGCTATTGGAACAAGAAGGAGGCAAGGATCTACAAGAAGGAGGAAGGAGCACAAGTTGAAGGCTCTTGACAATTATTTGGAGACTTGCATTGGGAATCCATCTCTCAATAGGTAAAATTCAGAATTTTCTTTCTAATTAAACTCTATTTCTATAATTAAATCATTAGGAACCCTCTCATGTACTAGGGCAACCCATAGGAAGAAGAATTAGGTTCATAGGAGGCCCATTGAGAAAGTTATGATGTATTTTGTGCCAATTTTGGGAGAATTATGAGATTGGCACATCATGTGTTTGTCAATAGGTCATTTAGACCAAATTGACATATGTTTGGTTGTGTGAGACTAGTGTCGTTTCCACAAATGGATACGTGTAGGCCGTATCACGATAATTAGGTGATACGGGTTAATTTAGGGTTTTTTTCCTTTGACACGGTGATACACATGTCACAATTTGACACGGACACGTAGATGAGTAGTTAGCTCTTTGTAGTACTTCTAATTGTGACTCTAGACTTGCTCGTGTTCTTCGGGATACGTTTGATGGTATGGTGGGGCCGTATCACAAGTTTATCATAGATTGAGTGTAATACGGGTAAGGTACAATCCACGTGTTTGATACTATGCTTTCTAATTCTTTTAGACTTATGTATAGCTAATTGGATATTGACTTGAGTTATATATATGTTATATATATACACATGATATAGCTTGTTAATTGTAGTGTTAGTTAGATGTATTAATTGTATACGGACTATTTTGGATGTGTGGGTTGATGGTGGGTGTACCAACTATTTTGGAGTTCACTGTGGACAATTTTACAATGTGTTGTAGTGTGTTTGGGTTACTGTGAGTGATAGGTATGATGGAGGAGGGGACTGTGCACAGAGTGAACAGTCGAGTATTGCAGGTTAGTGATCGGGCTGAGCACACAAGTATGCACAGCTAGGCAGTAGGGAGCTGCCACTGCTTGGCAGTAGTGAGGAGAGGATAAGGCTGTGCACTCAAGTGCACAGTAGTAGGAGTGAGCACAGCAGCACCGTGCTGCTAGGGGCAGCAGCAGCAGCAAGACTACTAGTTGTAGCAACGACCATGGTAAGGGGGTCGGGTTTTGTAGGTTAGTATTTAAGTTAGTTGTTAGTTGATGATAATTGTATGTTAGTTAGAGTTTATGTTAGATAAGTTTAAGTGTGTTAATGATTGGAGTTAGATATTAGTAAGAAGTTAGTATTTGATATATAGTTATATGTTGTTATGTAAGTTATATGGTAAATGAGGGTTTGTGTTAGTTATTGGTAATATATGTTAAGTGGTATATTTGATATGAGTTAATTATAAGTAAGTGTGTAATATATCTATATGTTAACTCTTGGATGTGATCTATGATATATTAGATATTGGTGTAGTGTATAGTACATGTTATGATACTTAGATAGTATTATATATTTGAGCATGTGTAGGTTAGAAATACCTTGTGTTACCAAGGTAAAATAAGGTAAGGTAATGGAGTTAACTCAAGGTATTGGGTCAAGATGGGTTAGATAGTATGATACCGGGTTGGCTCAAAGCCAATGTATCCATTAGTACTAGTTTAACTAGGAATAATAATATGTAGTATATTTGTATAACTTATATAGTATTTTCATATATATATATATATATATATATATATATATATATATATATATATATATATATATACGTATCTTACGATACGGTATAGTACTACTATCCCAACATAGCTAATATAGCCTAGATAGATAGCGTATGGACCCTATATCCTAGAGATCGACTCATACAACATAAAAATAACTAGTTTGACCAAGTTTGACTAGTTTGACCTAGTGTTGACCTAGTTTGACTATTTTGACCCAAAATTGACTTTATGACCTTGATTTGAACTAGTTTGACTTGTTTTAATCCAAAACCTTGTATTGATGTAATATTCCATATTTATTTCTTCGAGACATTGTTCCAGACATCTTCGGTACTGTTCACTGGATTTCAGACGAGTACATTCTCTGATAGTATCTCATATATGATATTCTCTTGTTTCTTGTATTTAATACAGATATCCTTGATTCCTGACACTTGTGTCACGATACGCACCCGGATAATCGGATACGAGTACATGGTTACGATCAGCCTACGTTGCAGCATCGGCTGTAGAACGTTGTCTGGGTCATTTCTAACTATCTAAAATCTCAACAATATAATATGGAACCTGTCATTCATCTCAACTCCAAATAGAGGAGCAATATGGTATCTCACATGAATAACAAATCTCAATCACAAAATAAACTAAGAAAGAATAATGCACGAATGGAATAGCGAAAGAAAGAATAAGATACAATCCACAATCTGAAATAATAATACAAACTATGAATCCATCAAAAGAATAGTCTAATACAATCCAAAACAAATATAATTTATACCTCCTCAGGCTCTACAACTAAGTCCTCCTGGTCAATAGGAGTATCCTCTATAGGTACGCCATCCTGCGGCCCGTAGAATGTGGGACACTGCTCTATAAGCCAGTCATCTAAAAAAATATATCCAGTCAGGATTGGAACAAAGTACATACCTTTGAAAGTAGATTCAAAAGCATAATCGAGCATATAAAATAAATAATAGAAATAAAATACAAGATCACTAAACATATGAATGATGAACAATAGATATACAGGTAATGTACGAGAATATAGATCAACAATATGAATATCAGCAATATGATGAAGTAAACTGCAATCTAACTAATGTGCCTCAGAATACAAGTTTATTATGTGATCGAGTTGGGTGAACATGATCAGGTAAGACGATTACAAGTGAGGTATGTAATCAGAATGTACACGATGTAACAAAGGGGCTTTGATCACATAATCAACTCCTACTCTCCCACCCCCAACTAATACTGATGGATCCAATCACGACACGCTATGAACACGAAATATAACCACTGATCACGAGCAGTAGGTGTACACGAATATCATAACCACCAAACACGAGCGGTGGGTGTACACGAATAAGCATATTGAACACAAGCAGTATATGAACATAAAATATAATCAATGCCCAATATACACGATGAGATACAATATATACGAGTACCCGCTGAACATGGTAGGGGATAACATCTTCTGACAGGATCCATATAGTACCAGTCCGTGAAATCACTGTGTCGGGATAAATGTATACAATTCTAAAAAATGCATATATACAATATTATGAATTAAAAACTATCAGAGAAATGTACTCGCCAGAAGTCTTGAGCAAGGTATATCTCTCGATGTCCAAGCTGGTGTCACACAACCTATATATGGTATGTTGCATCAATACAAGGTTCAAGAATAAAAATTAGTTAAGTTGATACAATTTTAGGTCAATACGTCATTTCTAAGCCAAACCAATGAAATCTAGGTTGCAAGAGTCTAATAACAAGTCACTAAGTCGATACACTATGAAGCTATGCTATACTAGCTAAGCTAAGATACAACAAGGTACTCAAAGAGCCGTATCCTAAGATACGCAAGTTCAATTATAGGAAAATAGTATTTTAGATATATATACAAGTCATTAATTATAATAATATATCAAAATAATGAAAATATGATACCTTGACCTTGCACCAATGCGTATCACACCTATCACCATAACCAAACTCAATACCTTGGGTAACGGCCTAATACCTTGGTAATACCTTGGTATCCCGAGATAACCCAAAACTCTAACATATAACTAATACCCATAGATATATAAAACCCTAAACTAATATACTAACTATAACTAACACTAATATATACTTATCAATATAATATAGAACTAACTATAACACTAGCATACATAGATATGTATAGCTATTATATCTACTACCAAGATAGACTACCTATTAGTATATAAGACTAACTATCATACAATATCATCTACTATGATATATATTTATATATGTAGCTAACTATCTACATAAAAGTATATAACTAACTAATAATTAACAACTAACACATCAACTAATTACTTACTAAAACCTTAATTACTAACTAATTGATAACTGTTACTACTCACAAAACTAACTGAAAACAAAATACCCAACTAAATTGAAACTGAGAATGCATGGATACTGTGCTCTGGCATAGTAACATACCACTGTGAAGAAACTGATACATATTGCTTGCCCCCCTTAGCTGGTAATATCCATTTTTGAAATACATTGATGCTACTTGTACTGCACAGTGGAAGACTGAAACTGATACTGTGCAGTAGGATACTGCACAGTAAAATCTGTACTGATATTGTGCTCGGGAAATGCACAGTTGCTGAATGAAACTGTGAGACTGCACGAGCTCACCCTGCAGGAGCTGCTTCTCCTCTCCTCTGTTAGTGCTCTGTAGTTGAACTGCAAACTGATGCTGCCCGAGTCCCCTGTGCACTGGATGCTGATGCACCATCAGTGAGCTCCTATCCCGAGCTGCCACTACTACCTCCTTCATATTGAAACTGCTACTGCTAATTGATTCTGCTCGGCTCTATAATGCAGCTGTGCACTTTCCTGTCTTCAGTCAATGCTCCCTGCATATTTTGTGCAAGCCCCTCTTGCACAGCCACACCCTCACATACACGAATACAAACAAAAAATAAATACATCTATGTATATGTATACTCCTCTCACTACTACATATATATAGATATATATAATCACACACATATAAATAACTATATATAAACATATATATATATATATATATATATATATATATATATATATATATATATATATATAACCCAACACATATATATATACATATACATATATATACAACTATATACTCTAATATATATACATATTGACACACACATATACCCAAACTCATATACACTTTATTTACATATATATCTATATATATATATATATATATATATATATATATATATATCACTTACATATGAAATATATATACAAATACACATGTATGTATAGCAAAAAGGACAAAACATCAAACACGTGGAGTATACCGCACCCGTATCACATTAATTCTAGGATACGTTTATGATACGACTCCAACACACAACCAAATACATCCCGGAGGACAAGAGCAAGTCTAATACACTAATTATGAATAATACATATAGTAATTAGAGTATCTACGTATCTGTGTCACAATATGATATGCACAAGGCCCCGTGTCGGAGAAAAACCCCCAAAATTAATCTGTTTCATCAAATTGACGAGATACGGCCTACACGTATCCAATTATAGACACGATACTAGTCATAAATAAGCAATCAAATGTCATTTAGATCTATTAGACCCAATGACAATCACTACATGTTCCAATCTCGAAATTTTCTCAAAATTGACACCAAATTGGACATAACTTCCACCGTAGGTCTCCGATGAACCTAAAACTAATTTTTATGGGTAGCCTATGCATGTTGGTTGGTTTCTCATGGTTAAATCTCAGATCTAGAGTCTATTAGAAGGGGAAAAAACTGAAATATACCTATTGAAAGATGGATCCCCAATGAAAAGTTTCCAAATGCCAAGTAGCTCATCTCCTTGTAGATCTTGGCCTCCCCCTCCTTGCTCCTTCCTTCCTTCTTATAGATCCATGATGTAGAAGCCTTAATGAAGAATTACGAAAGGAATTTATGAAGAATTGGTGAAGAATTGATGAGGGAATGGAGAAAATTGGAAGAGAGAAATTGTAGATCTATGAATTTGAGAATTTGGTAAAATAAAATAATTTCTCTCTCCTCTATAGGTGGTCGGCCATGTACCCCTCTCCCAAGAAATATAAAATATCTCAAATACCCCTTTGGGCCTCTTATGAAGAATTTAATTAGGAAGGGAAGGTTCTAGTCTAATGGTTTTTGTAATTAATCCAAACTCCTAATCCATGGGCCTAATTCATGGGCTCAATCTAAATCAATCTAAAAAGTTGGTTTATGCATTCTAATTAAATGGGTTAGGTCCACTACACAAGTCTAAAATAAATCTATAACTAGCAAACAATAATAAAACAATAATTAAATAAATCATGCATGCACAATATTAAATATAAATAATCCTAAAATAAATATTATCCATGTCAATTACCAAACTATCCTTGAGTGAAAAAGTGAGGGTGACAATCCTACCTACCTTAGAAAAATTTTGTTCTCGAAATTAAGGAAGAAACTAACAACCAAAAGCAAACAATACAATTCAAGAAAGAATTATACCTCACGGCTCGAACAGATATGGATATCGCTCGCGCATCTTGTTCTCTCGCTCCTAGGTACTCTCTCCTGGTGAGTGAAGCCTCAACGCAACGCGCACCAAAGGAATCATCTGGTTTCTCAGCACCTTCTCTCTTCGATCTAGAATCTCCACCGGCTGCTCTGGATAGCTAAGAGTATGGCCCACCTCTATCTCCGAATGATCTAACATATGACTGGGATCTGTCACGTACCATCTCAGCTGCGACACATGAAATATGTTGTGTACTCCCTCCAGTGCAAGTGGTAAGTCAAGTATGTAAGCAACTGCACCGACCTCTCAAGAATACTGAAAGGTCCGATGAATCGTGGACTAAGATTGTCACATCTATCGAACCGAATCATGCCATGTGTCGAAGAAATTCTCAAGAAAACCAGACCGCCAACCTAACACGAAATACAACCTTAGCACTCTAACAAACAACAATCAAGCACAAGTAGAACAAACGAAATATATACCTCAAACTCCAAAGGTCTCCGGTGGCTATCGGCCCAATGCCGCTGCCTGTCCTACGCCACCCGAAGTTTATCCCTGATAAGCTTCACCTTCTCTGCTGCATCCACTACCATCTATGGTCCCAATAACGCTCTGTCACCAAAATCATCCCAGGACAACGGAGTGCGGCATCTTCGTTCATACAATGCCTCGAATGGTGATATCTCGATGCTGGCTTGGTAGTTGTTGTATGAAAACTCAACCAAGTGAAGGTGATCCTTTCATGAACCTCTAAGATTCAAAACACAGATGCGTAGCATGTTCTCGAGAGTCTGAATAGTCCTCTTCGACTGTTCGTCCGTTGGAGGGTGATAAGCGGTACTGAACTTGAGTTGAGTGCCCAAGCTAGCTTGCAAACTCCTCCAAAAATAGGATATGAAGCAACTATCTCGATCCTAGACTATGCTCACTGGAACACCGTACAATCTGACAATTTGGCGCACATACATCTCTGCAAGTCTCTCAGTAGATGTACCCACTTTAAATGGTAAAAAGTGGGCTGATTTGGTCAACCTGCTACGATGACCCAAATGGCATCTTTGTCTCCTAGAGAACGTGGAAGTCCTTATACAAAATCCTTGGTTATATGCTCCCATTTCCACTCCAGAATGGGTAAAGGCTGAAGCAATCCTCCTGGCCTCTATCTCTCCGCCTTGACCTGCTAGCAAACTAAGCATCTGTACACGAAGCTAGCTACCTCCCGCTTTATGCCATACCACCATACATGCTCCCTCAGGTCTCTATACATCTTATTGGCACCTAGATGCATAGAGTATTAAGAATGATGCGCCACCTGCAGAATCTCCTCACGTAATGCTCCTCTCAGTACTCATAACCTGGTACAGTGTCGCAATAATCCATCATCTACGACGATGAAGTCCTCTACCAGCCCGACCTGAATGTGTGCTCTGATGCTCCTCAGAGACTCATTCTCACACTATCCAGCTCTAACCCGGTCCATCAGCTCCGACTGAACCTGAAGTACCCACATCTGTGCTGCGACTCCAGGAACTAATACCTCAATGCCCAAACTATCAAGATCGACCAATAAATATCTGTCTCTCGTCAAGCACATAGCCACGGGATACCTGCTCAAAGCATCCGTGACTATGTTGGCCTTCCCAGGATGGTACTGCAAGGATATGTCAAAGCCTTTCATCAGCTCCAACCATCGTCGCTGCCTCAAGTTGAGCTCTTTCTGTGTAAATACATACTTTAAGCTCTTATGGTTTGTGAAGATCTCTACTCTCTCTCCATATAAATAGTATTTCCATAATTTGAGAGTAAAGATAACCGCTGCCAACTCCAAATCATGGGTAGGGTAGTTATTTTCATACGGCATAATTGCCTGGAAGCGTAGGCAATCACCTTCCCGTGTTGCTGTAATACACAACTCAAACCCTTCCCTGATGCATCACTGTAAATGGAAAATCCTCCTGCTCCTTATGGTAGTGCCAAGATAGGAGCTGTAGTCAATCTTCTCTTCATCTCCTCAAATGCTAACTGACAATCCTCGTCCAGATGAATTCTACGTCCTTCCTGGTTAGTCTAGTCATCGGCTCTGCAAGACTGGAAAAGTCCTGAACAAACCTCCGGTAGTAGCCCGCCAATCCAAGGAAACTCCTGATCTCTGCTACTGAACTCGGGGTAGACCAAGATTTAACTGCTAAGATCTTCTTCGGGTCCACCGAGATTCCATCTCCTGTAATGATATGCCCAAGGAATTCAACATTATCAAGAAAGAATTCGGACTTCGATAACTTGCATATAGGTTCTCCTTCCTGAGGGTTTCCAGAATAATCTCAAGTGCTGCTCATGCTCCTCTAGGGTCTTCAAATATAACATAATATCATCAACAAAGACTATAATAAACTGGTCCAGGTACTGATGAAACACCTTGTTCATCAGGTTCATGAATACTGTCGGGGCATTGGTTAACCCAAATGGCATCACCAAGAACTCAAACTGTCCATAACGAGTCCAGAAAGTTGTCTTTGGGATATCTTCCCTCTTCACTTTCACCTGGTGGTACCCTGACCTAAAGTCTATCTTTGAGAATACCTTTGCTCCACTCAACTGGTCAAACAAGTCATCTATCCGCGGTAATGGGTATTTGTTCTTGATAGTTAGGTTATTAAGTGCCATGTAGTCGATACACATACGTACCGACCTATCCTTCTTTGGTACAAAAATTACTGGAACATCCTATGCTGATAAACTGGAACGTATAAAGCCCTTGCCTTGCAACTTATCTACCTGCTTCTTCAACTCCGCCAGTTCGCTATTGTTTACTCTATAGACGTGATGAGAGATCGGCTCTGCGCCTGGCACTAAATCTATAGATAATTCCATATCTCTGTCCGACGGTAACCCCGATAACTCCTCTGGAAAGATATCTAAGAACTCTGCAATCAACGAATGTGGCGGCTCCTGCTCTTCTACTAAAGCTCCACAAAAATTGCCTTCGCTCTGCTCTGCTCTGCTCCTCGAACGAACTCGAACTCCGGCTCTCCTGACGTCTGAAATAAAACTCTGTCTCCACAACAATCGATACTAGCGTGATGTCTACTCCACCAATCCATCCCAAGTAATATATCGTAACTCGGAAGTGGCATTACGAGTAAACATACGCTTAGCTCATGGCCTCCCAAATAAACTCTCTGGTTCTTGCAAACATCAGTGACCAGGATAATGTCACCCTCGGTCGTGATCTTGCAAGTCCTCGCCAACGGTTTAGACACAAGACGATGCCTCAAAGCAAAAGATACAGATATAAAGCTTTGAGAAGTACTAGAATCGAACAAAACATGAGCTGGAAAGGAATCGAGATAAACTGAACCTGAGATAACATCGCCAACCGGCTCCTCCTCCTCGACAGTCAAGGCAAAAGCTCGTCCATGTCGCTGCACTCCTCTATGCTACTGATGTTGGGCAAACTGCTATTTCTGTGATGGAAGAGGTCCTCTATACTGGTCGGCTGGTGGTCTAGCGGGTGCCCTCTGTGCCTGTCCTCCATCCTGAGCTAGACGAGCTGGGACTTTAGGACAAGCCCATAACTAATGATCTCCCGAACCACAGAATAAGCATTGGCCTAGCTTCATCCTATATGCGTCCCATCCGTGTCCTTGCTACTTACAGAAAGTGCAAGGAACTGCTGCCCTCTGGATCTGATGCATCTGCTGTGCCGGCGCTCTAGCTGGCTCATGATATTGTTGCCTCTGGTGCTGGTAAGGCCTCTGGTACTGCTACTGGAAGTGAGGCCTCTTCGCTGGACCAGTATTATTGCTGGATCCTTATGTTTCCATCGGCCTCTTAGAGCCAAGCTCTAAGTCATCCTCCGCTCTCTGCGCCTGCCTGAGAATCTCCTTGAAGGTGGCAGTAGAATCTTCGTTGGTGTGGGGTTTGACCTCCCGGTTCAGGCCCTTCGTGAACTTCCTTGCTATGCCTCTAGGGTTCTGACCCTCCACAAAGCGACCTAGATGGCAATACTCTGTCGCATACTCGTCCATTGACATACCTCCTTGGACGAGGTATTGGAACTGACTCTCCAAAGATGTAAGGGCCACGTCTGGGAAAAACTTTTCCTTGAAAAGCTCTTTGAAGGCTTCCCAAGAGAGTCCTGGTACTGTAATCCTTGGGTCTGATCGGAACCATGTCAATGCAATATCGATAATCATACACCCCGCTGCCTCTATCTATAACACCTCTAGAATCTGCGCCAGCCGCAGGTTCCGTTCGATGTTCTCGATCTATTCATCTGCATAGATAATCCCCTATATGCCCTTGAAGTCCTTTGGGCCCTTCCTCTTAAAGTCGATGATGGTATCCGGCCTCGGCTGATGCGAAATAAACTGAGATGGTGCCATCTGTGGCTGGACTGTAGTAGCTGTCTCCACTACTATAAGTACAATCTGATGAGCGTTCTCCACGCTCTTTCGTAGGACCTCTGACTATCGTTGCTGCGCCTCCATCCTCTGTTTGAAGAGCACGAACATCTGCATCTGATCGACTACTGGTGGTGGAGGTGGAAGATCCTCGGAAACTGTCGGTCCTCTCCTCGGTACTGGAGGTGGAACACCTCCGAAAGCTGCTGCCGATACGCCCACCTAGACCGGTGAAGCTGACCTCCTGAATGTAGGTGTTGGACCATCGTCTGAGGGTGCTGCACTCAAGGGTGATGAAGTGACTGATTATGTTGTCGCGGAGCCTGATCACTGGGAACGTGTCTTCGACGACATCCTGAAGATAGATTGAAATATGGAATCAATATTGAATATGATACGATAGCATCAAAGAATGACAAAACTTTATTCAAAGTAAAGCAATATTAAATAGATAATGATTTATAAAACAGATTTTGGAATTTTACTAGGTGTGATTGAGTAAACTCTCAACCTAAATCATATTTCCTAAAGCAGGCTCGTAGCAGTACTCTAGATGAGCACAACTACGATATCACACTACTTGTGAATCTAGACCTGCATGGGCCACCACTAAAAATGTGTTACGAACCGCACCCGGATAATCAGGCATGAGTACGTGGTTACGCCCAGCCTACGCCACAGCATCGGCGGTAGAACGTTGTCTGGGTTATTTCTAACTATCTAATATCGCAATAATATAATATGGTAACTATCAATCATCTCAACTCCAAATGGAGGAGCAATATGGTATCTCACATGAATAACTAATCTCAATCAGAAAACAAACTAAGGAAGAATAATGCACAAATGAAATAGCGAAGGAAAGAATAAGATATAATCCATAATCTGAAATAATAATACAAACTGTGAATCCACCAAAAGAATAGTCTAATACAATACAAAACAAATATAATCTAGACCTCCACAGGCTCTACAACTAAGTCCTCCTGGTCAATAGGAGTATCCTCTATAGGTACGTCGTCCTGCAGCCCGTAGAATGTATGACATTGCTCTATAAGCCAGTCATCTGAAAAAATATATCCAATCAGGATTGGAATGAAGTATATACATCTAAAAGCAGTTTCAAAAGCATAATCGAGCATATAAAATAGATAATAGAAATAAAATATAAGATCACTAAACATATGAATGATGAACAATAGATATACAGGTAATGTACGAGAATATAGATCAACAATATGAATATCAGCAATATGATAAAGTAAACTACAATCTAACTAATATGCCTCAGAATACAAGTTCATTATATATCGGGTTGGTTGAACATGATCAGGTAAGACGATTACAAGTGAGGTATGTAACCAGAATATACATAATGTAAGAAAGGGGCTTTGATCACATAATCAAGTCCTACTCTTCCACCCCCAACTAATACTGATGGATCCAATCACGACACGCTACGAACACGAAATATAACTACTAAACACGAGCAGTGGCTATACACGAATATTATTACCATCGAACACGAGTGGTGGGTGTACATGAATAAGCATACTAATACAAGCAGTGTGTGAACACGAAATATAATTAATACCCAATATACATAATGAGATACAATGTACATGAGTACTCGCTGAACATGGTAGGGGATAACATCTCCTGACGGAATCCATGTAGTACCAGTCCGTGAAATCACTGTGTCGGGATCAATGTATACAATTCTAGAACATGCATATATACAATATTATGAATTGAAAACTATTAGAGAAATGTACTCGCCTCAAGTCCTGAGCAAGATGTCTCTCTCGATGCCCAAGCTGGTGTCACACAACCTATATATGGTATGTTGCTTCAATACAAGCTTCAAGAATGAAAATCAGTTAAGTTGATGCAATTCTAGGTCAATACGCAATTTCTAAGCCAAACCAATGAAATCTAGGTTGCAAGAGTCTAATACCAAGTCACTAAGTCGATACACTATGAAGCTATGTTATACTAGCTAAGCTAAGATACAAAAGGCATTCAAAGAGCCGTATCCTAAGATACGCAAGTTCAATTATAGGAAAATAGTATTTTAGATATATATACAAGTCATTAATTATAATACTATATCAAAATAATAAAAATATGATACCTTGGCCTTGCACCAATGCGTATCACACCTATCACAATATCCAAACTTAGTACCTTGGGTATCGACCCAATACCTTGGTAATACCTTGGTATCCCGAGGTAATCCAAAACTCTAACATATAACTAATATCCATAGATATATAAAACCCCAAACTACATATATATAGATATATATATAATCATACACATATAAATAACTATATATATATATATATATATATATATATATATATATATATATATATATATATATATATATAACCCAACACACATATACCCAAACTCATATACACTAATATATATATATATATATATATATATATATATATATATATATATATATATACAAATACACATGTATGTATGGCAAAAAGGAAAAAATATCAAACACGTGGATTACACCGCACCCGAATCACACTAATTCTATGATACGCTTGCGATACAGCTCCAACACACAACCAAACATATCCTGGAGGACATGAACAAGTCTAATACACTAATTATGAATAATACTTATAGTAATTAGAGTATCTACGTGTCCATGTCACAATGTGATATGCACAAGGCCCCGTGTCGGAGAAAAACCCCCAAAATCAACCCGTTTCGTCAAATTGACGAGATACGGCATACACGTATCTAATTGTGGATACGACATTAGTCACAAATAAGCAATAAAATATCATTTAGATCTATTAGACCCAATGACAACCACTACATGTGCCAATATCAGAATTCTCCTAAAATTGACACCAAATTGGACATAACTTCCACCGTAGGTCTCCGATGAACCTAAACCTAATTTCTATAGGTAGCCTATGCATGTGGATTGATTTATCATGGTTAAATCTCAAATCTAGAGTCTATTAAAGGGGGGAAACTAAAATGTACCTATTGGGAGATGGATCCCAAATAAAAAGTTCTTAAATGCCAAGTAGCTCCTCCACTTATAGATCTTGGCCTCCTCCTCCTTGCTCCTTACTTCCTTCTTGTAGATCCTTGATGTAGAAGCCTCAATAAATAATTAGGAAAGGAATTGGTGAAAAATTGGTGGAGAATTGATGAGGTAATAGAGGAAATTGGAAGAGGGAAATTGTAGATCTAAGAATTTAGGAATTTGGTGAAATAAAATAACTTATCTCTCCTCTATTGGTGGCCGGCCATGTACCCCTCTCCCAAGCAATGTAAAATATCTCAAATACCCCTTGGGCCCTCTCATGAAGAATTTAATTAGGGAGGGAATATTCTAGTCTAATGGTTTTTCTAATTAATCCAACCTCCTAATCCATGGGCCTAATTTATGGGCTCATCTAACTCAATCTAAAAAGTTGGTTCATGCATTCTAATTAAATGGGTTAGGTCCACTATACAAGTCTAAAATAAATCTACAACTAGCAAACTATAATAATATAATAATTAAATAAATAATGCATGCACAATATTAAATATAAATAATCCTAAAATAAATATTACCCATGTCAATTATCAAACTACCCTTGAGTGAAAATGTGAGGGTGACAACTTGGTTACATGGATTGGTATTTCTGGATTCCGTCATCAGATATTATTATTCCTGTGATTCTTGTGCTTGTCATGTGATTCCTTTGCATGGATGAGACATTGTTCCTAAGAAGGTTGGCCCCCTACTATGTGATTCATGTGTCATAGCATTTCATGGTTTGATCCACTTTACCAGTCGGGGTGGAAAATGTTAGTGTAGATATGTGATCATACCCTCCCTGTATGTTTCATGTAATTCCTGTGAGTGTTAATAATATACCTCACGTATGATTAACCAGGCCATATTCCTCCGCAAGTTCTAAGCCGATCACATGTTGTCACTGGTACTCACTCACTTAGATAGTTGTATCTCTTTATTCCATATATGATGTTCATATCTCCAGTACGTATTTTTTGTATTTCCTTATTCCTATATATTTTTTCCATGCTCTATCCATCTTATATATGCTCTCTATTTACTAAAATATAGTTTTTATCATTTATTAGAACTTCTGTTAGTGGTGTACTTTGCTCCAAACCTGACTGAATATATATTTTCCAAATGATACTGAGGAGAGGTATCCCACTCATTACAGGCCTCAGGACGTAGTGGGTTTAGAGCTAGAGACTATAGCTAAGGAAGGACTCCTTCCAATTGAGATAGAGGACACCTTACCTATAGCTCAGTAGATAGGCTATTTATTTTTGTACTGGATTTGTCTACAGCTTTGACTATTAGAATTATATTTTTGGTGACTCTTTGGATATTATTTATGTCTTATGGACGTATCTTGAATCTTCAATTTGTTATATCATATTCGTGCGTTGTTCCATCTTATAGTTCTGTGATTGAGTATTTATATTTCATTGGTGGCATTAGATGTCTTAATGATCATTATTGCTATATAACATAGTTTACCCAAACAATGTTTTACAACCGATGCTACGGTGTAGGCTGGAACTTGTTCTCTACTCATGCCCCTACACTGGGTGCGGGTCGTGACACTCCCAGAAGACCGATTCGTTGGTCTTCATCGCCTCATCATTGGTAAGTGGTATGACCTCCATAAGATAGGTGATAAAATCAACTTTGGTCTTTCGACCTCCTGACTCTTCTAGCTGACTGCACTTCAAGTTTTGGTTCAAATATTATCTTTTTAAAATATGATTTCTTCTTGGACTACGTCTTCTTCTATAGAAGTGCCAACAACTCTGGCCGATACGGTCCTCCAGAAAGATCCCACAATCGAATAATATTCATGTGGATCTGACATTGAACCAGAGTTACCTCAGAAGTGACGAACGGTACTAGGGACAAGACCGTAAGTACAACCTTCTCCCACAGATAATCTGGAATATCCTTTGAACAACAATATAAAAGTCATCATTACTGTTAACTGCTCGTCCTTCTTATCTGCAACTTCAATTGACAGAGAGAGTATAAAGATGTCATTCCATAGTCAATTTCATGTTCTAAGCTGATCGATACGAATCCAAAGAATGATGCATGTTCTATAGTCAATTCCATGTTCCAAGCTGAACGATGCGAATCCAAAGAATGATGCATGTTCTATAGTCAATTCAATGTTCTAAACTGAATGATGCGAATCCAAAGAACGATGCATGTTCCATAGTCAATTTCATGTTCTAAGCTGAACGATGCAAATCCAAAGAACAATGTTATTCGTAAAAAAATTCTGAGTCTATCGAGTTGTAGACCGATATGACGCTCAACTCCAAACTTGAAGCCCGTGATGTTCTCGAATGCTTCATCCTTCGATTATGAGAAGATATGTGAATACGTTTTTCAAGAAATCGTCAATGAAAGAAGTAATAAACTTTACTCTGGCCTTTGTGGAGAGTAGAAGTCACAGATATTTGAGCGCACCACCTCCATAGGATCTGTACTTGTAGTCATCCGTCTAAACGGCTTCCTGACTACCAATATATGAACATAGCCATCACGTGTCTCCACCTCCTTACCGCCACATCTTGGAGATATCCCTGAACTTAGACATCTTTGAAAAGAACATGTCTTAGTCAGATGCATTATAACTCAATAAGAGCAATCGTTTCCTCAAGCCGTAAGTCCAGAATCATAATCCTACTCCCTAGATCTTCTGCTTGACACTTTTTCGCCATAGAGACCTCCTTCTTAGATAGTGCTCTTCCTTGGTAAACAACTCTTTCAAAGAGAATGCATGGCCGAATGCACCAGTGTCTATCCACCAGTCAGTAGCCACACTTGATAACTCAACCTGCGCAATCATAGCAACTAAGTTAAGTAATCAAAGGAACCAAGTTTTAGCTATACCTTGCTATATTGGTTCGAATTGGTTCTGCTTTTAAGCTCTAATTCCAGCCATGTGTCAAGTCCTGCAAGAGCAGTAACCTTCATGTGCAAAGCCTCCATGCGTCCTACATGCACATAAGCCTCCATGCGTCCTGCATGCGTCCAAGACACTATGCGGCCACCTCTGTCATGCGGAAGGACCTTCAATGCGCCAAGAATCTGCTATCGGCTAAGAGTCTTTTATGCGGCAGGAGTCTTCATGCGGCAAGAGACTTCATGCGGCAAGAGACTTCTATGCGGCTATATCTTGCCTACTGCCAAGAATTGTCATGCGCTAAGTCTCGTTATGCGCATACTGTATAATCCTTGGTCAACTTGTAATCTTTCTTCCAACTAGAATGTGCGTCCTTCAAACGCTAACTCCTCCATTCTGGAAAATGGTAGGTTCTGACAACTCACGTTCAACATTTGACAAATGACTCATTTTCTCATCAAAATGTTCGAAGTGTATCACGTCAATCTTCTCAAGTTTGTGAAAACTTATTGCCGATAAGATTTTATTGGATGTTCACATCTTTCTACGGATCTTGCTTTGAGATTGAAAGTCCCGAGACGGATCAAAGATGGTTGAACATGCACCATAGCAGAGATGCTAACGAGACCTGAAGGTCCGTTCTCTACTGGAACCTAAGTTGTCATCGAGATCAGAGATTCACACAAGAGATCCTCATATGATATTTCTCGATTCCAACGAAGCACGAACCAAGAACATGTTAAAAACTAGCTCCAAAGAAAATGAAGATTACAATAAGCAACAAGTAAAATGTTCTTCTTTTTACGTTCGCAGACGTTACAATGAGAAAGAATGAAGCAAAAGAATAACAGAAGAGAAGCTTCTTGCTGGGATGGTCAAAACTACCGTTTCTCAAAGCAAGATTCGCCGTACAGACGATCTTCCCCTATGAACTAGCATGTTCACAAAAGAAGCTCTGGAACGCTAAAAGTCACCTTCGAAAATACTCTAAAACACCATGTGAGAGGGAGATACTCTAGGCCACATATGATCTGGTGTTCTCGATTTTTCATCTGTATTTTCTCTCCTAAAATGAAAGAGAATGTCCTCTATATATAGAAGAGAACAGCATCCATGCGGCCTGAGGAAATTCCAAGCCGCATAAGCGCTGACCGACCAGATCCCCCAAATTCGGGTGTCAGAGTTGTCGGCGCCGCAAGTCACGTTGCACTGCACGAGGCAGACAGCGCTGTCAAACGCCGAAAGTAGCCGCTCGCGCCATCTGACACGTTGTACTACACGAGGCAGACAGCGTCGCGAAATGCCGAAAGCAGGCCATGTCCCCTCCATGTCAAACTCTCCACAGGCCGCATGAGAACCTAGCCGCATGTGCTCATGGCCGCATGGGCACCAAGCCGCATAGCAACCGAGCCGCATACGCACCGAGCCGCATGCGCACCTGGCCGCATGAGAACCTGACCGCATGGCCACTGGCCGCATGGGCACCTGACCGCATGGCCCCTGGCCGCTTGCGCTCCAGGCCGCATGGCTCCACGAAGCATGCGCCCGAGCAAGAAACCATGCATGTAACTCGCGATAAGTGCAAAGTGCGAGCCCGAGTCTGAGTCTGAGTCGCTAAGTCCCTGTGGGACTTAGCTCATAAGAAAATATTTCCAAAGGTGGTGACAAAACAAAGATTGTCATAATTGAGTTCACACTTAAACCCTCTAGAAAAAGTCAACCCACATGGACCTCCACCCATGTGCATATACCAATACTAAGCATAGTTATAGATTGAGATATACACATTGGTGGTTTTCCAATATGGGACTATAACTCCGAAAGCCAAGTGGAAAACACCAACAAGATCTATATAGTGGGTGGTGATCTCATATGGTATTTCTTGTATAATCTTGTAAGATTTTTTCTACTATTAAATAAATATATTCTTTTCTTGTCCGGTGAACATAGGCCAATGGCTCAACCATGTCTAATGTTATGTTCTTGTGTTTCCTGTTTTCATCATTAGAAAGATTTGTGTGATATTATATTTCTTGTATAATCTTGTATGATTTTCTCTACTATTAAATAAATATATTATTTTCATGTCCCGTGGACATAGAGACCAATGGCTCTGCCACGTTTGATATTATGTTCTTGTGTTTGCTACTTACTTGGTTATTTATCTTTATTTATTCTTAAATTTCGTGATTTGTTAGAGACTGATCGAGAACCTTGCTCCCAAGATAGTATAAGGAGCTTTTGACACCAGTTCCGTTGTTCAAGTCCCATGGCTGTCAAAAAGCCAGAGGATAAGTAGATGCGTAGTGGGATAATGGGGTCTATCTATAAAGCAAGCACTAAGATTCAATCATCCACTTGAAAGATATTGTTTTGTTTGTGCACTAAATTCTTCTCAAACCTTTCTTCAAATTCTCTTCCACATTCTCCCTCTTTGTCGATGACACACGTTCACCTTTATTCCGTCATTGCTTAGACAGATTCAGTAGCTCAAAGTAGTACCTAGGGAAGTTATGAAAATGCGTTCCTTTGCCTTTGTCCTAACCCAACTTCTCTTCCTCATCCTTTCTCTTGTTCTTCCTTCCCATTCAAATGATGGAATTAGCATCGACCAGCAAGCCCTCTTAACATTCAAGAAAGCGATAGTTGCCGACGAAGAAAATGCACTCGGTAACTGGAACGAGACGATTCCATTGTGTGAGTGGAAGGGGGTAACTTGTGATAGGAAATCCGAAAGAGTTGTCGAACTTGATCTCAAGAGTAGACACCTTCAAGGAACCATTTCCCCATTTCTGTCGAATCTTTCCTTCCTCCACTTACTCGAATTGTCCGATAACTCTCTTGAAGGGGCCATTCCAGTAGACCTTGGGGCTTTGTCTAACCTTGGTTTACTTGGTATAGAAGGAAATGAATTGCAGCATGGAATACCTAGCAGCTTTGGCATGCTCTCGCAACTTCGTTACATCGACCTGAGCAACAACCAACTTCATGGCGACCTTTTGATATCTCTGTTCGACAATTGCACTCAGTTGAGCTATATAGATCTTTCTAACAATTGGTTTACTGGGTTCATTCCTCCAGAAATCGGCAACAGCCTACTTCACATGGAGCACCTCCTCCTGTATCTGAACCAATTAGGAGGCACCATTCCGGACTCTCTCTCCAATTCAACACAGATGGTGGAGATTGACCTTGAGAACAACTTCTTTTCTGGTAAGTTACCATCAAACATTCTGAATCATATGCCGTCCCTTCGGATACTGCATCTTTCCTACAACAAATTCTCCAGTGACAATTCCAACTCCAATCTCCAACCCTTCTTTAGTTCCTTTGCCAATTTGACTCATTTAGAGGAACTAGAGTTGGCAGGAAACTGTCTTGGAGGTGAACTACCATCAAAATTAGGCCATTTTAAATCTAACCTCACGCAAATTTATCTCCAAGACAACTTTATCTATGGTGTGATACCGTCGACTATATCAAATCTTTCCAATCTGATGACATTAAATCTGTCGAACAATCATTTGAATGGAACCATCCCCTTGGAACTGATTCTCTTACCCAATTTGCAAAGGCTGTGGTTATCCAACAACCTACTATCCGGTGAAGTCCCATCACCTCCTTATGTGCTAAAGAACCTTGGGTTGTTAGATTTGTCAAGAAACAACCTTTCTGGTGCCATTCCAGACTCTCTAGGAAATCTAATTTACTTGAGGAAACTCGTTCTTTACGGTAACTTTTTATCAGGATCCATCCCTTCAAGCATAGGTACACTGAATCTAGAACTCCTTGACCTTTCACACAATAGGCTTACCGGTAAGATACCAAGTGAAGTTGCAGGCTTGACCACAATGGAGATGTACTTCAATCTGTCGAATAATATGTTAGAGGGAACAATTCCTACTGAGCTTGGTAATATGGATAAGGTACGGGAAGTTGATGTGTCTTGTAACAATTTTGGTGGCACCATTCCTCCCAATCTTGGTAGCTGTTTAGACGCCGTGCTGATAAACCTTTCTCACAATCGACTTCAAGGGCCAGTTCCCGGCTCCTTGGGAAATCTAATAAGTCTTCAATCCTTGGATCTTTCCTCCAATTTCCTTTCAGGTGACATCCCATCTTCACTCCAAAGGTGCACCGGCCTTAACCAGCTCATTCTTTCCTATAACGACTTCAGCGGACCTCTACCAGAAGGCGGCATCTTCGATTCCCTAACGCTCGAATCGGTTCAGGGAAATCATTTCTGTGGAACACTTTCCGGAATTCCCACGTGCAAGAACATAGCAAGAAGCAGGATACACTCCAACAAATCAATGGCAATTCTTGTGAGTGTCGTGTTTGTGCTGGGTTTCCTTATCACAATTCTGGCTGTGCTAGGATACCGATGCTTTGTGAGAGCTATACTGCTTCGAAATATCGGCAGTTTCTCTAGTAATTCAGCTGTTGCTATATCGTCCAAGTACCCAAGAATAACTTACAGAGAGCTTGTGGAGGCCACAGGAGGATTCGAAAGCAGCCGATTGATAGGATCCGGCAGCTTCGGACAAGTCTACAGAGGTGTACTGAATGATGGAAGCGAGGTTGCAGTAAAGGTTCTCCAGTTGCAGAGTGGTAACTCCACCAGGAGCTTCGGCAGAGAATGCCAGGTTCTGAAGAGGATTCGGCATCGAAACCTGATGCATATTATAACTGCTTGTAGTCTCCCAGACTTCAAGGCTTTGGTATTACCATTCATGGCCAACGGGAGCTTAGAAAACCATCTGCACCCGCAGGAGCGGCAACGGCTGAGCTTGATCGGGAGGGTGAATATTTGCAGTGATATTGCCGAAGGGATGGCCTACTTGCACCACCATTCTCCTGTTCAGGTCATCCACTGTGACCTGAAACCTAGCAATATTCTTCTTAATGAGGACATGACTGCTCTTGTGTCAGACTTCGGAATTTCTAGATTGGTCATGACAGTCGATGAAAGAAAGATGATGGCAGAAAGCACAGGCAACTCTACCGCAAATCTTCTATGTGGGTCACTTGGCTACATTCCTCCAGGTACGACTTGTTTTCTGTCAGTTAATTGACAAATCATTCATCTGTAATATATATCATTTTAAATAGTATGGATCAACAATATATGAGATATACAACAGGAAAGCCGGTTTAGATGAACACCTAAGCAAGAACCTCTATGACACCCATTAATCCATCCGAATGTATGATCCATACTAACTAAAAAAAACAAAAACAAAACCAAAACCAGCTGTTTGCCTTAAAAACTAATTAAATTACGGATCGAAATTTCCATAAGGTGAAGCATGCAATAAAATATATCAGATACAGGAAAAAAAATCATGCCAATTTCAATAGAACTTGAATCCACTGCACTGCAGGAAATCATGATTCTCTGGCCTATAGCAGTTAGACAATTCAGGATAATTCATGAAAATACTGGAATTTAACCAATTAAAGCAGGTGAATAATGACAAGAAATTAAATAAATGCGAGTAAGCTATATGAGTGCTGAAATTAAAGATGCAAACATATATAAGAAACAATAAGAGAAAGGAAAGAACAGAGATATAGGGGAAAAAATACCACCTAATCCTAACAGAAAGCTTGGATATCATCCTCATGTTTCTAGTTAGACATGTCAATTAGAAAGCTTGGCATAACATGTCAATTGGGTCATACTGCCCAGTCCGGCACAAGTCCGGCTCGAAATATTTGTCCATGTGTCAAGACGACTCAGTATACTGAGACATGTTATGCCTCATTCTTGGCCCATAAGATCGGTCCGGCCCGAACCGAAGCCCAGGCCCAACCCAACCACAAATTCCGTTTGACATTTTCAATTGAATGAAGTTTGATATGATGGAATTATAGACCTTGCTATTTTCGACCAACCACAAATTCAATATTACTTAGGATTGTCACGTTCTTGTAATTAATATAGCATGGTTGGATGTTCTTAATGAGGAAAAGTAGTGGTGATGTCAGTTTCATCTATTTTGGATTGTATAAAAGACTACTCATGTTTGATTCTTGTATCGGTTAACTATTGGCATTTTTTCATGTTTGAATACTAGACGTCCTTAGTGTTGAGTTTTTTTTTTCATAGCCACTAGAAAGATAGTCCCACATTAGAAGACATTTCAAGTGGGCATCTCAATATATAGCACATGGGGTGTGGTGGCCCAAGTGAGTGCCATTTTGGATATTTTTCTAGAGGGCTAAGTTTAAATTCTCAAGAAAATATTTATCTTTTTTTTGTCACACTTTTTAGGAAAATCCCATAGGAGCTAAGTCCCGTGGGGACTTAATGACTGTCCCGTGGGGACTTAGCGACTCGCACTCGAACGAATGATGCAAATTAGCGCTTTGATTGTGCACTCACTTCGCACGATGTATCTGCACATATAGCACTTTTGTGCTTTTTTGCTCTCATTTTATCCGCGAGTTGAATACGCGGCTGCATGTATGGCTGTTGTCAGTACGTGAGTGCGCTAAGCGCGTATGCGTGACAGCATGCATGGTTATGTGCCATTATGCGCGACTATGTGCTACTATGCGCTACTATGTGCGGTTATGTGCGTATGTACTGTTGCACGTATGCAAGCATGTGCTGATGTATGCGCATATGTGTGTTTGTGCAGCTGTACGTTTGTGCTAATGTGCGCATGCACGCATGCGCGAGCTGCACAGATTACGCGCATAACTCATAAATTGTGTGATTTTGACGATTATATCGTTTGGGATTCCGTTTTAAATTGATTGTTACCTTTCCATATTAGGAGGCGTCCATGATTAGGGTTATAAAATTTACCCTTCTCTATAAATAATCTTTTCTTGCCTCCTTTTGGAGATATACGAAAACAAAGGAGAGACAAAGTATATCAATCATTATGGCCGCCACCGAAGTCTAGGAGTCCATTAAAGTTAGCAACTGAGGTGACTACAAGCGTTCTAGAAAGTTTATCTCGTGAATTTGCCGGTTCCTAAGAGCAGACCGTCAAGAGAGCAAATTTTTCTTTGAATAACAGTGGTCTTCATGACCCCAGCAAACCTATTGTATTATGTCTTCTTCTTCTTCCTCTTCTTTCTCTTCTTCTATCTTATAATTGTTCTATCTCAATTAATTTGTAACTGAATTTGCAAGGAAGAATGAGCTTGATTTAGTTAGTTTGTAATCTGAACTATTAAAGAGTATCGTTGGAGTCAAATTTTGTCAGAGAGAAACTTTGATCATTTTTCATGAATCTCTGAATCTCGGCAACAACATAAGGACTAAACACAGAGCAAATTGTAATAGTTTTACGTGAATCACTGTTCCGGGCAAGTATGATCCATCTTTGATCTACCTCGGGACTAACAATCTCAAAGCAAGATTTATTTTAGGGGCTATTGTCTCCAAGCTCCCTTCTAGGTGGAATAAGTTCATTACGAACATGTCGTAAGAAGATGGAGATCGAACTAGAACTCCTATTGCACGGGATTCATGTTGAAGATGAATTGAGGACTCAATTAAAAGTGGAAGAAGAGGAAGAAGAAGAAGACAATAGCAGATCCAACCCCAAACCAGGAGGATTCCTACAATATGATGCATGTTGAAGATTCTAAGGGAAAGCAGGAGGATTCCTATAATAACAAAAAAAAGGACTTCAACCATCTGAATGTGAAGTCGGCTTCTTTTAAGACAAGGCTCAATTCTGACGAGACTTGCTACAAATGTGGCAAGAAGAGTTACTATAAGAAGGACTGCAGATCCAACCCCAACCAAAAGGGCAAGGTGAGGTTAACTTGGTTTCTATGATTGTACAAGTTGACTCATCTGGTATAGACACTGATTGGTGGGTAGATATTGGTGCATCCTCTCATGTGTGATGTAAGAAGGGGTTGTTCACCACCTACAAGCCTACATCTGAGACAATTTTGATGGTGAACAAGTCACAAGATGAAGTACTTGGTATTATGACGGTGGTACTGAATCTGACTTCGAGAAAGTCGTTGATGCTACAAAATGTGAATCATGTACCAGTGATTGCTAAGAACCTGATCTTAGGAAGTCTGCTTTATAATGCAGTCTTGAGGATCGACATCAATGCTGGTCATATGGTGATGCTATATAAAGGAACATATTAAGCTTCTTGTATCGAAGGGACGTTTAAACTTCAGCTTGTAACTCATTCTAAAAATGTCAATGCAATCTCTTTTTTTTGTTCTCTTGAGTTGTGGCATAATAGACAAGGACATGTGTATTATACAAGAATTAAAAAGATGTCTAATCTAGGGTCTATATTCAAATATAGGGGTAAGGAGGTAGAGAAGTGTGCAGTCTGTGTGTAGATGAAGATTGTCATAAAGTTATTAGATGGGTGAATTGAAGTACAGATCTTCTGGAGTTGGCACACTCAGATAACTGTGATTTAAGAAATTTTACAAAGGTTAGGATGAAGTATTTTATTACTTTCATAGACAAATTCTCGAAGTACGCATTCGTCTATCTACGCAAGTCAAAAGATTAAGCTTTCAAGAAGTTCAAGGATTTCAAGGCTAATTAAAGTCGAGCATCAAATCGGATAATAACTCAAGAGAGTCAAAAGTGATCGAGGGAAAGAGTATCGTTCTTTTGAATTTGCATCGTTCTGCAAAGAAAATAAAATTATCAATGAGATAATGGCATCTTATGCACCCCTCAATCAAATGGAGTTGCAAAAACAGAACAAAATATTGATAGAGATGATGAACTCCATCACTCCCAGAAAAAATCAATTTAGCAACGTAAAGAAACGTCGCTAAATGACAAAAAACGTCGCTAATCACTTTTAGCGACGTAATTAGTGACGTTTAAGAGAATTCCGAACTCAGCTAGCCGCTGAAAGGAAAAATGTCACTAAACGTCGCTATACCGACATTTTTTAGCGACGTAAATGTGTCGCTAAATTAGGGACGTTTAGCGACACAACGTCGCTAATTAGCGACGTGCTCATCAGTCGCCTAATGTCGCTAATTAGCGACTTATATAGCGATATTATAGCGACGTCTTTAATGACCTGGCTATACTGTCATGTCAGCAAGTTGCGACGTACAGCGACATTTTTAGCGACATTATTAGCGACGTGTAGTAACGTCGCTAATTAGCGACGTATTTAGCGACATATTTAGCGACGTGTATTAACGTCGCTAAACATCGCTAAAAACGTCGCTAATTATACAGTAAAAATTAAAAAAAATACTGAATTATTTCCAAACTATTATTCCTGTAGTTTATTAATTCACAATCTGTACAAACAGATCCGGAGCAACCCTCTGTTGAATTTTCTTAGTTTTTTGACCCCCTTGGGTTGAATACTCAACACCGGTAAATTAACATATATTTAATATGAATAATATAATAAAATTTGAAGAAAATAAAACATCCAGCAAATATCGTCGTAAAGAATACAGCAAATATATATCCATATAATGAGTCTCATCCTAAATAATATAAAGAATACAAATATCCAGCAAATATCCATACAAATATCTATACTACTGTGGATCTGTAGGAGGATGACCACCGACGAGCCTGAAGGATAAGAACAGATCATACTGCTCCCGTAAAATCGACATCGATGTCGATGGAGAAGGCAGTGACATCGGTGGAGTCTGTATCGATGTAGGCGCACTAGGAGGACGTATCCGCTCCAAGTCTACGAGTCGCTGGTTATAAGAATCCATAGTAGATAATAGCCTCGTACTGCTATGAACCATTGAATCATGCATCATCGTCAGCCTCTCGCCCATGGATAGCTGTGATGCCTGCAGCTCCGTCACGCTGCGCTCTGTCGAGGCTCTAATATCATTTGTCAAATCCCGGAGCTCCGTTATGCTGCGGTCGAGCATATCGAAATGTGCGATGAGCGTCGGATCGTCCGTCTGCGGTTGGGACCGGGGTTGCTCCTCCATCCTTTGCAGCAACTCGTCACTGAGAGACTCAATCTGACGGTCAACGGCCTCCTGGACTCTGGCCGACGACTGTGAGGGCTGTAGGGAATGCGCATTTGTCGGGGAGGCCCTAGATGATTGCGTCCCAACCAGGGCACCATAGGATCTCGTACCGTAGTAAGTACCCCTCTGGAGACCACCAGCGACGGTCACCCACAGTTCGTCTGCCGACGGAGCTGGAGCGGGCTGTGAGGAAGTACCAGCCTCTCCAGCTGTAGGTGCACTAACAGTTGCCCGCTCACGCAGCCTAAGATACTCGGACTAAAAAAGTTTGGATACTCGATAATTGCCTAAGTTATATTAAAAATTAACACAAAGTAAAGTAATACGTACATAGGTCTGCGAGGCCCTCTCATCAATGAGATTTCCGTCCTTGCGATGGGTGGCCAAGAAGACGGTCACCATGTTTGCATCCTCACTCCTCTGTACCTGTTAAAAATATATTATTTAGTACTAAACTTAAATATTTTTTTCTACTACCATTTTATCGTACTTATATTAAAATAATATATCTTAAATAAAAAATATACCAAACGACGAAAATATTCCGTCATCGGAATCGAGCCACCACACCACTTGGCAGCATTCCGCCTAGCCGCCTTGGCCTTCTCAGACCTTTCCTTGTAGCTCGGATTGTCGAATCTAGCCCTCATCGCAGTCCACTACTCGGGCGTGATCCAACCTTGGATCAGTTTTCCAGCATGATCACGAGCCTTCTGGTCATCCAAAGCATCACGGATAAGCTTGGCGGCAATGGTAGGAAACAGCCGCTTGATCAACTCCGCCCGGTACGGAGAATAGAAATACGTTTGCTACAATAAATAATTTAGTAAGTGAGCATCACGGATAAGTTATATAATATACATAAATTAGATAATTTATATAATATACTTTTACCTTGAAGTACGCAAACCAGAATGCCTTTCTCTCCTTATGAGCTTCAGAGTAGTTGATCCAAGGGCCACCGTAGTTGTTCCTCAGAAATAGGCCCAGGCGTCTCTGAACCGACGATGGACGATATCTATACAGAGATAATTATTTTGATCGAAAAAGTCAATATATGATGAATAAAGAAATATATGATATATATGATGTTAAAACATCTAATTGACTTACTTTGTACCGTCGGCCCAAATCTCTGTCCTCGTCTCCTCCGGAGGTGCGCATGGAGGATCTTGCTGATGCTGGGACAACATCGGCACGACCTCCTCTACATGCTCATCTGTCTCCATGGTTCCGTCAGCAGGAGGAACGCTGGACGAGAGAGTATTATCACGCTTGGAATTACTCGTCCCAGGAGTGATGCCACGTAACGTTATCGTAGTCGGAGATGTGGTTGATCGATATACTGGAGTACTGTGTGACGACGATCCGGAATCAACAGTAGGCAGTACCGGAGGAGCACTCTGTCTACCTCGGGACCTGTCGAATCCTCCGTGTCATCCTGTCATACCTAATAACAACATATGATGAATAAAGAAAAACACAAATATATAGTACATTCTACAATCAAAATATGATGCATATCTCACAGCATTCTACAGTCAAAATATAATACATATATTCGTCAAAATAGTACATTCTACAGTCAAAATATAGTTACATTATACAGGAAAAATATTTTATTTTCAATCATCTTCAAAAAATTTATCTTGTTCGCCTTCCTCATCCTCCTCTTCCTCTTCCTCTTCCTCTTTCTCCTCCTCGTCTTCACTTTCATCTACTTCATCTTCATCTTCGTCTTTCTCTTCGGATAATTCTACATCTTTTACATTATTACTCGTGTAATGAGTAACTTCCGTTGAGTCCACATCTACAATATTTGTTAAAAGTGATAGATCGTCCTCCTGATAAGTTATTTCGTCAATATCAAAGGTATTTCTAGCTTTAGTCTTGCATACTGCCCACCAATCCGACCTCGATGTCCCCCATCTAGGATAAGTTGTGAAGTACAGGAGCTGAGCCTGACTTGATAGGATAAATGGTTCATAGCCTTGATATCTACGCTTGTAGTTTATATCCACAAGGCAATGCTTGTCAATTTTCCAACTTTGATCTTGAGTCGGATCGAACCATTCACACTTGAATAGCACGATATTAGCAGGTTTTGTGCCATAATTATATGTCAACTCCACAATCTCTCGTAAGATATCAAAGAAATCATTGCCCGGATCGACGTCTTTGTAGTTCAAAAATTTGATACACAAACAACTATTTTTCGTGGAATCAAGATCCAGAAAGCTATCTCTTATAGGAGCATTTGTTGACTTGAACCTAAACCTATTCACACAGAAACTTGGCCATATTTTAACGGCAGTAATTGGTCCCTTGGCTAGAGTTCTAATAGATTCAGTCTCGGGTGTTATTAGACGATCGACCTAAATGCCAAAGTAGCGATAGTAAGTTATTTGTTTTGCAAGTGCAGAAATAAAAAGTAATTACCAAGCACCTTACATATGCGCTCAACCAAGAAGAAAAATGGTATCTCATTTCTTGTCCTACTTCTTCGTCTATTATGTAGGGTCAAACCGACCTCAACTCATCATTATATGTGCTAAAAAATAATAAAGCAACTGCTGATTAGTAGCATAATAGTAGCTTATACTATTACATTGAGATGATATAAATGTGGACGTATTAATTACTTACCCCTCTAGCTTCTCCACTTTATCCTCGTCGCAATTGAGTAATATATACAACTGAGAAGCCCTTAGTTCGTCGTCATTCAAATATCTCTTCTTCATTTTCCTCGAAGGCTTTCCGGACGCATTGAATACTTTGAGTATTGCATCATTAGATTCCTGATATTCGTCGTCGTTTCTCGGAGCTTTCGTTCTATTAGTAGCAACATGAGATTTGAAATACATCGAGCAAAAGTTTGTAATCTCCTCGAGAACATAAGCTTCACAAATAGAGCCCTCAACCCGTGCCTTATTTTTTACCTTTCTCTTTAGGTGATTCAGATGCCACTCGAAGAGGTACATCCACCGATAACCGACAAGACCACCAACACGTGCCTCGTAGAAAAGATGAATTGGCAAATGCTCCATAGAGTCGAAGAATCCAGGAGGAAACACCTTCTCGAGCTTACATAGTGTTACCGCAATGTCCTTCTCTTACTTTTCTAGATGATCGACGAGCAACTTAGTACAACAAAGATCTCTGAAGAATATGCTGAGCTCTATCAATGGATCCCAAATGACCTGCGGTAAGAATTTTCAAAATATAATCGGAATTAACCTCTCCATGAATATGTGACAATCGTGGCTCTTCATACTTGCCAGTTTGTTCTCCTTGAGGTCGACGCATCTTCTCAAGTTTGACACATACTCGTCTGGAAACTTTAGACCCTGAATCCACCTACAAAGTCTCCCTTTATCCTCTTTCTCCAGTGAGAAAACAGACTTAGGTTGCTTTAACTTTCCATTGTCCTCCTCTATCAAATGCAATGTAGGACGTCTACATATTTTTTCTAAGTCCAACCTAGCCTTCGGATTATCTTTTGTCTTCCCCTTTACCTCCATTACAGTATTAATTATGTTATCAAACACATTCTTCTCGATATACATGACATCAAGGTTATGTCTGATCAGATTTGTGCTACAATATGGCAGATCCCAGAATATACTCCTCTTTGTCCAGTTATGGGTGCGACCAAATCCGTCACACTTGTACACCTTAGCAGGCTCTTCGATATCACTTAGTAAATC
This sequence comes from Iris macrosiphon, assembly GCA_036927795.1. Lineage (NCBI taxonomy): Eukaryota > Viridiplantae > Streptophyta > Magnoliopsida > Asparagales > Iridaceae > Iris > Iris macrosiphon. Next base: position 75,901,228 of record JAYESA010000004.1, read on the forward strand.
TTTTACCTCTTCCCATATCGTGTATCCGGGCTATATTGGCGGTGGATTGGCCTTCTCCACAATGCCCATACGAAAAGCATTAATGTTCCTCCGGTACGGATGATCCTTCGGCAGAAATTATCGATGACAATCGAAGAAGCACGGTTTGCCTCCGTGTTTTAAACGAAAAGCCTTAGTATGGTCCATGCAATACGGACATGAGAGACGACCATGGGTGCTCCATCCCGATAATATTCCATAGGCCAAAAAGTCGTTGATGGTCCACATAAGTGCTGCCCTAATCTGAAAATTTGCTTTCTAGAAATATCGTACGTGTTGGCACCTACTTCCCACAGCTGATTCAACTCATCTATCAAAGGCTATAAATAAACATCGATGTTCCTCTTTGGATTGTTCAGACCTGAGATAATAACGGTTAGGAACATATACGGAGTCTTCATGTATATCCAAGACGGTAGATTGTACGGAGTGATGATCACAGGCCAACATGAATATTGGGAGCCCGAAAGTCCGAATGGGTAAAACCGTCAAAGGAGAGCCCCAATCTGACATTACGCAAATCCGAAGAAAAATCTGGATACTTTCGATTAAAGTGCTTCCATGCTTCTCCATCGGATGGATGATCCAATACCCCTTCGATCTGTTTTCGCCTGTGCCAACTCATGTTTTCTGCAGTCTCCTTAACCATAAACAACCGCTGCAACCACACGTTAAAGGCAAGTAGTGCATTGAATCGGCAAGCTTCTTTGCACCGACAAACTTTTCTCTAACAGTGGCCTTGTAGCAATCAGCACCACAGAATCTGCACGCATCTTCATCCTTGTCGTCTTTGTAGTACAATATGCACCCGTTGCGACATGCATCAATTTTCTCTTATCCCATCAAGAGCGATCTCACCATCCTCCTAGATCGATAAAAGTTTTTAGGCAACTTTGCACCCTCGGACAAGATCTCTATAATCAAATCGATCAGTCGATTATAGCATTCTTGCGACATGTTAAAATCGACCTTGATGCTCAATAATCTTGTAACCACCTCCAACGGTGAATGATCATCACAACCAGGATATAGTGGAGTCCTTGCATTCTTCAGTAACTCCATAATCTTTACAACATCGACATTCGGTGCCTCCTCAGCTACATCATAATTGTCCGGATTGAAACTAGGTCCCGCCATATCATAATTGTCTGGATTAAAACTAGGCCCCGCCGCACAAAAACCATGTTCACCCACCTGTCGTCGTAAGCATCGTGGTCGTGGACATCCATATACGGCTCCACATAAGGCTCTGACTCCGATGCTAGAGACACAAGTTCTCCGTGCACGGTCTATTGACAGTAATTCGGCGTGAAGCCCTTCGAGTACAAATGATATGTGACTTCCACTTTTGGATGATATTTTCTGTTGCGATATCTCACACACGGACACTTAATTTTGGTACCGTCTATGTACTGAGAGAACGCCTTGGCGAACTGCAGGAACTGCTGTACACCCTCAATGAATTCATCATGCATACCGCGCATGTCATCAGGATGACAGTTGTATATCCACGAACGATGACGCAGATAGTAATTCATATCCATTTCTAGATACTTCTGCAAAAATGATAGTATGTATCCTATAAATTATTACATACAGTATGATTCTCTGGAGGAAGGTAAGAACTGCTTTAACTTAACACACAATGCCCTATGTGTGTGTGTGTGTGTGTGTGTGTGTGTGTGTGTGTGTGTATGTGTGTATGTATGTGTGTATCATCTGACTTGTCAATTGGTAGTGAGTATGTCCAACTGCAAGACATGGATTGCAAATAATATGGAAGAGAGTTTCAGAAAGTAGCAGTCATTCCCCGTTTGGACAAGGTCACAAGCCATCTCATATTTAGTATAAAATATATTAATTTTACGCACTTATTTAACTAAAGAACTTATCAATGCAATGGCCAAGTGACTGTTATGCAGTTATGAGAGCAATTAGTTCTCGTTGGTTAGATGGTGTAAATTATAATGTCATGCGGAGAGCACACTTACATTAATGGCTTGCTTTAACATTGGAGAGTGGAGACCTTATACTGAAATAGGCTAAAATATGGTTATTATGTCATTTCTAGGTTAAAACTATCCCATACTAGTCAAACTAGGTCATTACCCCAATTTGGGTTCATAACTAGCTTTTAAGTTGGTTTATAAACTTGACACTGGAATTCAAAAATTAACGTGTGCACAAACCAAATTTGAAAATTAACGTGTCGAGTCATGTTGTGTTATGTCGTGTCTATGTTAGAGAGAAAGATATAGATCGTGTACTGCTGTTAACTGGTGGTAGTGACTAATATCTATATTAATACCTAATATATATATTAATACCTTGGCCTATATGTATTTACCTTGGTATCCTAGCCAATACCTTAGTCGTATCCTAATATCTCACTATACCCTTGTAGCATGATACTACTTTATTGTCCATGACACTTAACATAAGCTATAATCAATATTTTAGTATTTATATACTTATATCTTAATACCTTAGTACCAATGTCTTGGTGTCTTACCAAATACCTAGACATCTGGTATCTTGGGATCTACAACCAATATCCTAATACCTAACCATAAACTGAAACAATAAACCTCCCCAACCCACTACCTATTACTAATATCTTAGTATCTAGCTCATTACTCTAGTACTTCACTATATCTTAACATTACCTTAATCCACTTCTAACATATCCCTTAATAACTAGATATCATATCCTTGGTACCTAATACCAAACCTAATACTAACCTCCCCGCTCTAACACACTTAATCTTGTATAATGGATACATACTCAAGTATCGCACGTCCTTTCGACTCTTATACAAATACTAACAATAACACACCTAAGTGTGCACAAAAAATACATGCCTAACACATGCGCTCCTCTGCATAAACTTGATACTGGAATGAACCTACAATAGTTTCCATACACACCACTTGTATAGTCTACTTAACAACTGTACAAACCAAATTCAAAATTTAACGTGTCGTGTCGTATCGTGTTATGTTGTGTCATGTCTGTGTTAGAGAGAAAGAGAAAAATAGAGAAAGGAGACAGAGAGAGGAGCTCACCGAGGAGGGGAGCCGGAGGAAGGACGTCGGAGGGAGAAGGGGAGCCGGAGGAAGGAGGCTCTGACGGCGGAGGGGGGAGGACGCGGCCGGAGGGGGGTCATCGGGAGGGAAGAGGGGACGCCGGAGGGAGAAGGGGAGCCGGAGGGGGAGGACGCGGCTGAGGGGGTTCGCCGGGAGGAAGGAGGAGCCGAAGGGGGGTCGCCGGAGGGAGGAAGTAGGAGCGGGCGGGTTTGAAATTTGGGAGAGGGAGAGGGATCTGATCGAAGAAAATGCGGGGAATCAGCCCTAAGTAAAAACTTTAGCGATATTTTAGCGACGCCAATAATGACTTCGCTAAGTTAGCGACATCTTTAACGTCGCTAATGACGTCGCTAAATGTCCAAAAGATATACGTCGGTAAATACATCACGAAACATTGCTAAATGAAACATATTAGAGATGTTTAGCGACATTAATTGAACTTATAGCGACTAATCTTTTAAAAACTGAATAAAAGTCGCTAAACGTTGCTAAATGTTGCCAATTAGCGACGTTTAGCGACGTTTTTATATGGAGTTACTAAATTAGCGATGTTTACTTTGACGTCACTAAAAAACGTTGCTAATCCCCCTTATTCTAGTAGTGCATGTTGTTGACTGTTGGACTTCCAAACTTTTTATGGAAAGAAGTTGCGCTTACGACTACTTTTATTCTAAATAGAGTGACATTCATAACTTTTAATATTACTCCTCATGAACTTTGGTTCTAGGTTAGACCCACCTTGAATATCATTCGAGTATGGAGGGAATCTCGCGTATGTGAATCTTATGGATATAAAGATTCAGAAGCTGGGAATGAGGACTAAGAAGACTATATTCTTGGGATATGCTAAAAATAGTGATACTCGGAGGTTCCTTGACATTGAATAAAATTATATCATTGAATCACGTGATATAGGATTCTTTGATGATAAGTTTGCCAGGCACAAAAATATTATTCTTGCAGATAATTTGGAGAATAGTGTTAGTGCAAAGGAGTCAAGTGTTTCCAAAGAATATGTAGTCCAAGAAGAGGTTATCGTTGAAGAGACTACATTTAAACAGAACTTGTTAAGCTGTAGTCAAAGAGAGTGAGGAGGCAAAAGGACTTCGGGGATGATTTTGTCACCTATCATGTGGAAGTAGATCCGCTTACCTATGATTGGGCAATAAAGACCAGAGATGTTGTCTTTTCTAAGGTGGCTGTCAATGATGAGTTTGACTCCATAACATCAAACAACACTTGGGTGTTATTCGATCTACCATAAGGAGCAAATCTCATCATATGTAAATGGATCTTTACTAAGAAGATGAAGACCGACGGAACTGTTGAGAAGTTCAAGACAAGGCTTGTTGCCAAGGGGTTTCTCAAAAGCAGGAGATCGACTACTTTGATATATATACTCCAGTTGCTTGTATGATAACTATCATGATGCTAATTACTGTGGGTTCAATTTATAAGCTGGTTATACATCAGATAGATGTAAAAATAGTATTCCTAAATAAAGATTTGACTGAAGAGATTTATATTTAACAACCATAAGGATTTTTCATCAGGGGACTTGAAGACAAAGTTTGTTAATTGGTAAAATATCTGTATGGACTTGAACAATCTTCCAAGATGTGGCATGAGAAGTTTGATAAAGTCATAAGATCAAATGACTACAGGATTAGCGAGATAGATAAGTGTATTTATACTAAGTTTGCTGATGGGAGAGGAGTCATAGTTTGTCTCTATGTGGACGACATTCTAATCCTGTGAACAAATTTAAAATGTATCGAAGAGAAATTTCTCTCATCCAATTTCAGTATGAAGGACATAGGAGATGCTTATATTTTTCTGGGGATAAAGATCATCCAGATTGAAGCTAGGCCTGTGTTATCACAAGGTCACTACATTGAGAAGATGTTTACACGCTATGGATATCAGGATCTTTCAAGGATTGATACTTCTTATAGGTGTGACAAGAAGATGAAGTAAAATTCAATGAAAAATGTCAGATAGTTGGAGTACTCAAGCATCATTAGGATTTTAATGTATATTAAAAGTGCCACTAGGCCTGATATAGCTTCTGTCATGACGATTCAAAGTCGGTTCACATGTAATCCAGGAGTAAAATAATGGAAAGATGTAAAAAGAATTATGAGATATATTTTAGAACTAAGAACTATGAACTGCACTATATTGGTTATTCAACAACAATGGAAGGCTTCAGTGATGCAAGCTAGTACTAAAAAAAGCGAAAGGCCCGTAGAAGGATATATTTTCTCCACGGGTGGAGCTACTATATTGTGTAAGTCGAAGAAGAAGATATTGCTCTCTCACTATGGAGTCTAAGTTTTATGCATCGACTGCTACATCGGATGAAGCAGAATGGCTTTGAGAGCTCATATATGATCTTTCTCTGGTTGGTATAAAGATTTCGGCTGTAACGATCTACTACGACAACCAGGTGACTGTAGCAGTGGCATTAAATAATATCTTTAATGCTAATTAAGAAGAGGACTGTGCGACTTAGACACAGAGTACTGAATGATTGCATCAAGGCTGGATTCATTATAGTCGTTGATATTCAGATCTAAGAGGACCTAGAAGATATATTTACCAAAGGCCGCAAGCGCTAGCTGGTTGAGAACACAGCAAGAAAAATGGGCTTGAAGGTATAATGATATTATGTCTTTGTAATTCTACCATAAAATTTTATGCTATTAATTCAAACAGAAATCCAGTAGGCATCTAACTTTTGGTTTAAGGAATGATCATTAACTGAAAAATATCAGGTACTGTGTGTAGTCCTTTGGGAAAAGTTGGGATATAATTTTGGAACCACAATGGTCTACTATTTGTTGTTTGTAAGGAACAAGTCATCTAGGAGGATGGCCAAGAGCCTTAATGAGTTCTCGGATATTTTGAATGTCTGGCATGCTTTACAGAAAGCACATGTAGCTCGATAATACAAAGGTGATGGTACCACCATGCTACAGTGGTGTGACACTATGATGAGGTAGAGCCTCGGCTTTGGGCCATGTCACAACGGCAGTAGCACCGTGTATAGGCAAGTAGCCTAATATCGGAAAGATAGTTGTAGTATAGCACTACAAAGTGGCTTGTGACCTCATGCAATAGTGGGTGACACCAACAAGAGGATGTGGACCTCGACTTTGGGCCATGTCATGGCGGGGTAGTACCACAAGAAGCGTAAAGCTTCTTGCTAGGAATATTGAACTCTCTGAAAGAACTCACCTAGGTGTATAGTAAGAGACGTAGGTCATCTCTTGAGGATAAACTTGTAGACACCCAAGGCACATATACCGAGGCCAGGATAGCACAGGGCCTTTAATGTGCTAACAGAGGCACAACTGATATCATTGCATAAATGAGAATAATAACAAATATGGTACAAAATTCAAGGCTAAGTCCATTCAAGTATTATACTATTGTTTGACCTATGTGGAAAGATTCAAGTCGTAAGCGACATCTATCCGAATGCATATAAGAAGTCACTGTGGGGAATGCTCGGCCCATATATTGAGTTATATGGGGGATTATTGGAGTTTTTCCTTAGGCACTAGAAAGATAATCTCATATTAGAAAATACTCCAAGTGGGTATCTCAATATATAGCTATGCTTGGTATTAAGGTATGCACATGGGGTGTGGTGGCCCAAGTTGGTGCCATGTGGGATATTTTTCTAGAGGGGCTAGGTTTAAATTCCTCAAGAAAATATTTATATTTTTTTGTCACACTTTTTAGGAAAATATTTAATCCTAATCTTTTAGGATTTATTTTAAATTGATTGTTGTCTTTTTTTATTAGTCTGCGACCAGGATTAGGATTAGATTTACCACCATTCTCTATAAATAATCTCTTCGTGCCTCCTTTTAGAGATATACGAAAACAAAGAAGAGAAGGTGTAGATAAATTTCTATAACCGCCACCGAAGTCTAGAAGTCCATTCGAGTCAGCAATTGAGGTAACTATGAGCGTTTCTGAATTTTATCTCATAAATTTGCTAGTTCTTGAGAGTAGATTGTCAAGAAAGTGAATCTTGCTTTGAGCAACTAAAGTCTTCATCACCTTAGCAAGCCTATTGTATTATGTCTTCTTCTTCCTATTCTTCTTTCTATTCTTCTATCTTGTAATCGTTCTATGTCAATTGTAACTGTGTTTGCAAGAAAGAACTAGTTTGATTAACAGTTTGTTATCTGAACGATTAAAGAGTATCGTTGGAGTCAAGTTTTGCCAGATAGCAAACTTTAATCATTTTACGTGGATCCTTGAATCTTGATAATAACATCAGGATTAAACAGAGAGCAAACTGTAATAGTTTTTTATGAATCTCTATTCCTGGCAAGTGTTATCCATCTTTGATGTACCTCGGGACTAGCATTTAGTAATTTAGGACTATAAGCTTTATCTACTACATTCTTTATTGTTATTTTCATCATGGCTATATAATTCATGTCAAGTGGGATGGTCTGATCTTGCCCGATAGAAAGTCCACCGAGTCGTGGGCAATATATCATGCTGAGTTGAGATTTTTCAACATTAGGTTCGGTCCTCTATAGTGCATGGGTTCAAATCTTCTTATATGCATTTTTGCACACAAAAATGTGGCAATTTTTGTGTTAAAAATACGAATTAGAAGATTTGAACCCAAAACCTCTTATTAGATCTTATTATCTCATAAGCTAACCAAAATTTTCCTTGTATTCTAATGTAAGAAATACATATATATGTATATGAAAATTTAAAATAAAATATGCCCATCCTTAGGCATTTTCTGTCAGAAAATGAGCATCTAAATGGTGTTTTTCTCCCTCAAAAAAATGCCCATTGGAAAGGCTTTACAAGAACCGCCATTACGATGGACGTTTTGATTTTTTTTTTTTTTACAAAAAACTTAATAGATAATTAGGAGGAAGGATGAGAAAATTGACTTCTTAATTTTTTTTTTATATTGAAAATGCCCTTTTGAAGGACGTATTTACATCAATTAAATTAAAACTCCCATTGAAAGGATATTTTGATGTCTTATCATAATTTCTCTAAACTTTGTTCTCTCACCGTAATATCATGAAACTTCAATGCTTTGTACAAATTTTTCTATTTATTTAAAGGTTTAGATTTGGGAACACAAGGGAACTTTGATAAATTATCCTTTGGTTGGTTTGATTTTTACTAAAATAAATAAATAATAATTACCATAATAGTTTCCACTTATGAATTCTTTTCTTCCACACGCCTTTTCTTATACAAAGAATTACGGTGACGATAATAAACTTTCAAGATACTAAAGGAGGGGTAAAATGTTTGGTAAAATTATGAATGGTTATACACATCATAAAGCGTCGACGGAAGTTGCGACGAAGACAACGAAGGATCGATGGCTGAATCGAGCTCAAACTGGACAAAAATAGCATAAGCGATATAACGACAATATACCACTGTACCAACGGTACACCATTGATGGTTCCAGAACCTATTATGTTTGACAGTAGTATATCGTAGTATACAGGCGGTATACCGCCTATTGGCAAACAGATTGCGGGCCCATGTCAGCATTTAATTTCACCGTGGATGAAATCTACATGACCATGATTAGTGTTGGAATATTTTAGTGTTTTTATAAACCATAAATTAGACTTCTTAACCTATATATGGAAGTTGATGGAGGTTGCCAATAAGAAGTTCATATGGGAGATTCAAGGGAGCAAGTCCACAAAAATCTATGAAAAAGTTTGTGCTTTGGTTTTAGGGCTCACCACTCGAGATACTTGGAAGAGGAGATCTGTTCATAGAGTCATCTTCTTCATTCAGAGAGATTATCACAGAATTGGGTGAGTGATTTTATTGTAATCTTCTGCTTTCTTCTTTAGTTTGGTGAGGGGTTGAATTTTGAAGAAAAGATTCAACATATTTTGTATCAATCTTTTTTCTTCTTTGAAGTTATATGGATTGAGATTAGTCCAGGTGACATAGTCACCGAACATATACTGTATTTGGTACGTGCTTACGTTAGACAGTGATTCGTTATCTAAATATGGTTGGCATCGCTTCCATGTCCGTTCTGTGGCCAACATCTATGTTCCATACTAAGTAAAAAAAAACCTACTTTGTCTTAAAACATAATTAAATTACCGCTCAAAATTTAATAAGGTGAAGCATGCAATAAAATACATCAGATACGGAAAAATTGATGCGAATTTCAATAAAACTTGAATCAACTGCACTACAGGAAATATTGAATCTCTAGCCAATAAAAGATCAATAAATAAGGATAATTATTTTAAATACTAGAATTAAAACCAAGTAATGCAGGTGTAGATAGAGGAAATTTACCAACTGATCCAAACAGATGTGGATAACATGCTCGGATATTATCATCGTGCTTCTAGATAGACCTGTCGTTGGGCCTGGCCGGCACAGTCCGACATAAGTTCTGCTCGAAAAATTATCCTATGTGTCGGCTCAGCCCAATTAATCGTGGGCCCGGTCTAGTATATTGGGACTTGTTAGACCTCACATCTCGATCCATAAGAGAGGTTTGACCCAAACCTAAACCCACGTCCAGCCCAACCACAAATTTAGTTTACATTTTAAATTGAACGAAGTTTGACATGATGAAATTATAAACCTTGCGCTTTTGTCGACCAACCACAAATTCAATGTTACTTGGGACTATCACGTTCTTGTAATTAATATAGCATGGTTGATTGTTCTTAATGAGGAAATGTAGTGGTGATGTCAGTTTCAGCTATTCTGGATGTATAACTAATTGTTCATGTTTGAATTTTTTAAGTAGTTGTTTGAAAGTTTATATCTGTAACTATTGGCATATTTTCATGTTTGAATACTAGACATCTTTAGTAATTTAGGACTATTAAATTAAAGCATTAGCTACTTTATTTTTTACTGTTGTTATTTTTCATTATGGCCATATAATAACATGTCAAATGGGTCGGTCCAGAATGGCATGACCCGAAATCCATTGTGTCGTAGGAAATGTATCATGCTGGTTCGAGGATTTCCACCCTTTGGCCTTGCATGCTAAAGTGCATGGGCCTGATAGGTCCGGTCCGGCCTAGTTGACAGGTCTACTCCAAGGTTAGCTCGCTTGGCAAGTAACATGGCCCAAGCAACACGTACTAACTTGATAGTCCAATTCTTGAGCACTTTCTCTCTTCGGTCCAAAACATAAATGGGTTGCTTCTCATAAGACAGATCGGTACCAATGACCATCTCTGAATTTCGAGGGTATGGCTCTGATTCGGAATCTACTAGCACAACTAAGATATATAAAAAACATCATGCATCTCGTGCAGCAACAATAGAAGAACAATGTGGTATGATATCACCCACTCGTTCCAGGATGTCCAACGGTCAGATTTAACTCGAGGATATCGAACAACCCACACTACCAGAAAAAGTCAAATTAGCGACGTCTAAAAACGTCGCTAAATAACAAAATATCGTCGCTAATTTGGTTTAGCGACGTAATTAGCGACGTTATAAAGTTGTCGAAAAAACCCAAGTCGCAAAAAAAAAATGTCGCTATACCGACATTTTTAGCGACTTTACTGTGTCGCAAATTTTTGCGACGTTTAGCGACGCCAAGTCGCTAAATAGCGACGTTTATTAAAGTCGCTAAAGGTCGCTGATTAGCGACGTCAATAGCGACGTTATACCGACGTCTTAAATGACCTGGCTATACTGCCATGTCAGCAATTGGCGACGTATAGCGACGTCTTTAGCGACGTGATTAGCGACTTTTTACAGCATCGCTAATTAGCGACGTATTTAGCGACGTAACTTAACGTCGCTAAACGTCGCTAAACACGTCGCTAATTTTAAAAAAAATAAAAAAAAATAGTGTCCAGAAGCAAACACCTTACCACAAACACCACATTGGTGATTCCCTGCAGTTTTAGCCTTTCCACTGTGGACAACTGTCGGATCGACGACATCCAATGGGCTAGTAGTACTCTCGCCTCCTCTCCTGCAACATCCCCCTTTGAGCCTCTTGTGGCTCGCACGGTGCCCGCCTAGAGCCTGGTAGGAGTGGAAGCTCTTCTTGCAAGAGGCACACTCGTATCGGCTCTTCCCCAATCTAGCACCGTAACCATCTTTATCACACACACCAACATGATTCAATCTAGTTAACTATATAATCCAATTAAATTAAAGACCACAAGAAGCATTGTTGAAGTATCAATCCAATTAATTGTGGATATGCAAGATAACTATATAATCCAATTAAATTAACTAAAAAATTAAAGACCACAAGAAGCATCTTACATCATGCCTATTGTTGAAGTATCAATAATTCATAATATACAATCGCATCCTAAATAATAATAAAAATAACTATACTACTACGGATCTGCAGGAGGCTGACCACCGGCGCGCTTGAAGGATAAGAACTCCTCATACTCGTCCCGTGGAATCGACACCGATGTCGATGGAGAAGGCAGTGACGTCGGTGGAGGCCGTGCCCGCTCCAAGTCTACGAGTCGCTGGTTGTAAGAATCCAGGGTAGATAACAACCTCGTACTGCTATCACCTATTGAATCCTGCATCCTCGTCAGCTTCTCGCCCATCGATAGCTGTGACGCCTGCAGCTCCATGATGTTGCTATCATTGGAGGCTCTAATATTATTTGTCAATTCCCGTAGCTCCGTCATGCTGCAGTAGAGCATATCCAATCATGCGATGAGCATCGGATCGTCCGCCTGCGGCTGGGACCGGAACTGGTCCTCCATACTTCGCAGCAAGTCGTCACGGAGAGACGCAATCTGACGGTCAACGGCCTCCTGAACGGCCTCCTGGACTCTGGCCGATGACTGCGAGGGCTGCGACTGCGAGGGCTGTGTGGAATGCGCAGCTGTCGAGGAGGCCCTAGATGACTGCGTCGCAACCAGGGCGCCATAGGAGCCCGTACCGTAGTACGTACCCCTCTGGAGACCACCAGCTGCGGTCACCCACAGGTCGTCCGCCGACGGAGATGGACCGGGCTGCGATGAAGTACCAGCCTCTCCAGGTGTAGGTGCACTAGCAGTCGCCCGCTCACGAAGCCTAAGATACTCGGCCTAGAAAAGGTTTGGAAACTCGATAATTGCCTAAGTTATATTAAAATAAACACAAAGTAAAGTAATACTTACATAGGTCTGTGAGGCCCTCTCATCAATGAGATTTCCGTCCTTGCGATGGGTGGCCAAGAAGATGGTCACCATATTTGCATCCTCACCCCTCTGTACCTGTTAAAAATATATTATTTATTACTAAACTTAAATATTTTTTCCAAGTACCATTTTATGGTACTTATATTAAAATAATATATTTTAAAAGAAAAAATATACCAAACGACGGAAATGTTTCGTCATCGGAATCGAGCCACCACACCACTTGGCAGCATTCTGCCTAGCCGCCTTAGCCTTCTTAGACCTTTTCTTGTAGCTCGAATCGTCGAATCTAGCCCTCATCGCAGTCCACTGCTCAGGCGTGATCCAACCTTGGATCAGTTTTCCAGCACGATCACGAGCCTTCTGGTCATCCAGAGCATCTCGGATAAGCTTGGCGGCAACGGTAGGAAAGAGCCGCTCGATCAACTCGGCCCGGTGCGGAGGATAAAAATACGTTTGCTACAATAAATAATTCATTAAGTTAGCATCACGAATATGCATAAATTAGAGGATTTATTTAATATACTTTTACCTGGAAGTGCGCAAACCAGAATGCCTTACTCTCCTCCGGAGCCTTAGAGTAGTTGATCCAAGGGCCACCATAGTTGTTCCTCAGAAATTGGCCCAGGCGTCTCTGAACCGACGATGGACGATATCTAAACAGAGATAATAATTTAGATTACTGAAAAAGTCAATATACGATGAATAAAGTGAAACACAAATATATACTAAACCATCTAATTGACTTACTTTGTACCGTCGGCCCAAATCTCTGTCCTCGTCTCCTCCGGTGGTGCGCATGGAGGATCTTACTGATGCTGGGACAACGTCGGCACGACCTCCTCGACATGCTCATCTGTCCCCATGGTTCCATCAGCAGGAGGAACGCTGGACGAGGGTGTACTATCACGCCAGGAACTACTCGTCCCAACAGTCGGGCATGTGTGTGATCGATATACAGGAGTACTGGGCGACGATGATTCGGAACCAACAGTAGGCAGTACCGGAGTGGCACTCTGTCTACCTCGGGACCTGCCGAATCCTCCGTGTCGTCCTGTCATATCTGATAACAACATATGATGAATATAGAGAAACACAAATATATACTACATTCTACAGTCGAAATGTGATACATATCTCAAAGCATTATACAGTCAAAATATAATATATATATTCGTTAATGGGTACATCTACTTCTACATGCAATATTTACAGTCAAAATATAGTTACATTCTACATGCAATATTTTTTATTTTCAATCATCTTTAGAAAATTTATCTTGTTCGCCTTCGTCGTCCTGCTCTTCCTCTTCCTCGTCTTCACTTTCATCTACTTTGTCATCCTTTTCGGATAATTTTACATCTTCTACAATATTACTCGTGTAATGAGTAACTTCCGTTGAGTCCACATCTACAATATTTGTTACAAGAGGTAGATCGTCCTCCTGATAAGCTATTTCGTCAATGTCAAAGGTATTTCTAGCTTTAGTCTTGCATACTGCCCACCAATCCGACCTCGCTGTCCCCCGTCTAGGATAAGTTGTGAAGTACATGAGCTGAGCCTGACTTGATAGGACAAATGGTTCGTAGCCTTGATATCTACGCTTGTAGTTTATATCCACAAGGCCATGCTTGTCAATTTTCCAACCTTGATCTTGAATCGGATCGAACCATTCACACCTGAATAGCACGATATTAGCAGGTTCTGTGCCATAATTATATGTCAACTCCACAATCTCTCGTAAGATGCCAAAAAAATTATTGCCCTGATTGACGTCTTTGTAGTTTGAAGATTTGATACACAAACCACTGTTTTTTGTGGAATCAAGATTCAGAAAGCTGTCTCTGATAGGAGCATTTGTTGACTTGAACCTGAACCCATTCACACAGAAACTTGGCCATATTTTTACGGCAGTAATTGGTCCCTTGGCTAGAGTCCTAATAGATTCAGTCTCGGGTGATATTAGACGATCGACCTAAATACCAAAGTAGCAATAGTAAGTTATTTGTTTTGCAAGTGCAGAAATAAAAAGTAATTACCAAGCATCTTACATATGCGATCAACCAAGAAGGAAAATGGCATCTCATATCTTGTTCTACTTCTTCGTCTGTTATGTAGGGTCTAACCGACCTCAACTCATCATTATATGTGCTAAAAAATAATGAAGCAACTGCTGATTAGTAGCATAATAGTATCTTATACTATTACATTGAGATGATGTAAACGTGGACGTATTAATTACTTACCCCTCTAGCTTCTCCACTTCATCATCGTAGCAATTGATATCTACGCTTGTAGTTTATATCCACAGGGCCATGCTTGTCAATTTTCCAACCTTGATCTTGAATCGGATCGAACCATTCACACCTGAATAGCACGATATTAGCAGGTTCTGTGCCATAATTATATGTCAACTCCACAATCTCTCGTAAGATGCCAAAAAAATTATTGCCCTGATTGACGTCTTTGTAGTTTGAAGATTTGATACACAAACCACTGTTTTTTGTGGAATCAAGATTCAGAAAGCTGTCTCTGATAGGAGCATTTGTTGACTTGAACCTGAACCCATTCACACAGAAACTTGGCCATATTTTTACGGCAGTAATTGGTCCCTTGGCTAGAGTCCTAATAGATTCAGTCTCGGGTGATATTAGACGATCGACCTAAATACCAAAGTAGCAATAGTAAGTTATTTGTTTTGCAAGTGCAGAAATAAAAAGTAATTACCAAGCATCTTACATATGCGATCAACCAAGAAGGAAAATGGCATCTCATATCTTGTTCTACTTCTTCGTCTGTTATGTAGGGTCTAACCGACCTCAACTCATCATTATATGTGCTGAAAAATAATGAAGCAACTGCTGATTAGTAGCATAATAGTATCTTATACTATTACATTGAGATGATGTAAACGTGGACGTATTAATTACTTATCCCTCTAGCTTCTCCACTTCATCATCGTCGCAATTGAGTAATATATACAATTGAGAGGCCAAGTCTCTTAGTTTTTTAATATTTTATACTATTGGTAAAAGCTTGGGTTCTTTACTGTATATAATGCTTACTAGGACATGTAGTTACTTAGCTAACTATTAACAAAATCAAGTATATCAGTAAGTAACTATTTAACTACACTAACTATGTACTAATTTAATACAAAACTGATACCCTTAACTTCTACCCAATAACTCATGCTAACCCATCTTAAACCAACTAACCAATACCTGGACACTAAGCTAACTAAAACTAGTATACATAGCTCACTAAATGCAACTGAAAATGGATACTGATACAGTGGGACTTGTTGATACTTACTGATACATGGTTGCTGAAATGACACAGTGCTGATGGTTTTCCTCTTCGGTTGCCTGCTCACTGTTGCAGACCTCCTTCTCACTGCCCACTACAAGGCTCGAGCATGCCATCCCGCTTATTCTAGATACCATCTTAGTACACTCCTATCTAACATCTCTAAACATCACTAACCTACATATCTATATATACCCTATTAACACTTGACTTTATACCTTGCCTGCATCAACTCCTACAATTGCCTGTATTGATACCTCACACAGTCCCTGATACGTATCAGTGTATAAGTACTGATGACTGATACCAAACTGAAACTGAGATGCACTAAGGCATGCCTCTGTAGTGCCTAGGGACTGCCCCCAAGCCTAACTAACAGGCACCATTTGGGTGCACTGCTGCAGTGCCCAATGCCAGAGCCCCAAGTCTGTAACCAAACTTCATTTGGTCTCCTCCATGTACTAATACTAACAACAGATAATATACTAACTGATGACTCCACATACTAACACTTCTAAAGTGTATCACTTGCAGGTAATAACCCTACTACAACTGTCACAATCCCTCACATCTCGAGCTCAGTGTCTGTGTCACTGTCTGTGTCCATGTGATATTAGTGTCTGTGTCCATGTCAAAAAACCTAATCCTAACCCTAAGGTCCTTATCAGTGTCTGTGTCAGTGTGTGTGTGTGTCGTGTCTGTGTTTGTGTCACCATCTGTGTGTGTGTGTCGTGTCTGTGTCAGTATCACATGTGGAGAGAGAGAGAGAGAGAGAGAGAGAGAGAGAGAGAGAGAGAGAGAGAGAGAGAGAGTTAGGCTTTACCTAGAGCTCGAGGAAGAGAAGGGGGATGCCGGAGTAGCCGCGGGGGAGGTCGACGGAGCAGGCGGTCGACGGAGCGGGGGGGGGGGGCGGGGGGAAATTTTTTTCGTTTCGAAATTTCGACAGTTGGGGAAAAATGGAAATCGAGCCCTAGTTAACCAAATTTTAGCGACGTTTAGCGACGTCAAAGAAGGACGTCGCTAAATTAAATTATAGCGACGTTATGGTCGTCGCTAAACACGTTGCTAAATATTTCTAATATAAACGTCGCTATTTGGGTCGCTAAACGTCGCTAACTTAGATATATTAGCGACGTTTAGCGACCAAAATTGAACTTATAGCGACTAATCTTATAAAAACTGAATATAAGTCGCTAAACGTCGTTAAATGTCGCCAATTAGCGACGTCTACCGACGTTTTACATGGAGTCGCTAAATTAGCGACGTTTTCACTTGGAGTCGCTAAAATACGTCGCAAATACCGCTTATTCTAGTAGTGCCACACCCTGACTCCGATATACTGCACAAATAAGAAAAAGCCGAAGGAATACATGGTAGTGACACAAGAGACTTACGATGTTGATCTGTCCGGTGACATTGGTGGTCCTGCGCTACTCGCAAATCCTGTCTGATCTGTATTACCTTATCTACTTTCTGAGTGATGATCTCAGGTCCAAGCATCTTTCGCTCTCCCACATCATCCCAGGCCAAATAAGATCTTCCCTTCCTTCCATAGAACACCTCGAACGGTGTTATCTGAATACTCTGGTGGAAGTTGTTGTAGTAGAAAGCAACAACCAAGTGGAGATGATCCTCCCACGAATTGCCTGGAGTTTTTGGATATTTTGTCTACATAAATATTAGTTGAGAAGCATCAACTTATAATGCATTTTCACTCATCACAGTTAACCTTCTAAAATCAAAAAGACTACTTTTTTTTTACATGTTTTTATTGTCCAACTTAATGATCCAAAAAGCATGAATTATTACAATATGAATTAATATAATTGAACCTTTCACAATATAGATTAGAATAAAAAATGATGTCCTCGTGCCACCAAGCAACCGCTTACATAGGATCTGGAGAGGATCAAGATGTATAAGTTGTCTTACCACCACGCATATACATCGAGAGGTTGTTTCAATGATTCGAACTTCAATCTTTTTGCATGCATGCAACCGTCTCGAAGGCAACACCCTCTAACTTAAGAATTTCTTAGACGAATTTTATTTAACAGTATAGATATATAGTATAACATTTCTCGTGGGAATTAAGATTTTCTTAGGCATTAACCTATATACATTGCCTAAGGACTTGAGACAAAAATTAACCTTAAACAATTACTTGTTGGTAGAGTTTTCAGTACGCTGCTCCAATGATTATAGATTTGCTCAAGAAAAGGTGCTTTCAGCTATCAACATTTGAAATCTTAACGCAAAAAAAAAAAAAAAAAGAGTTGTTGCAAAATGCTTATAACTGCATTAACCCTGTTGCGCTTGACTCGTGATGATCCAGAGTACGGATACGGTAGAAGCGCGTCGGTAAAGGGTGACGTGTACAGCTTTGGGATTCTCGTGCTCGAAATGATTACAGGAAGGAGACCCACCGACGACATGTTCAGCGAAGGCCAAAGCCTGCGCAGATGGGTGAGTATCCACCACTATCGGGATGAGCTTGGCAAGGTCGTTGACGCATCCGTGACGAATGAGTTGTCCATCCAGTGTTCTGAAATCAGAAGCGTGTGGGAAGTTGCATTGATGGAGTTACTCGAGATAGGGCTACTTTGCACCCAGTACAATCCGTCGACCCGACCGACAATGCTCGATGCCGCTGACGATTTAAGCAGGCTCAAACGTTACCTTGCGGGCGACACGACGACTGCAACATTCACTTCATCTCTTGGAGACTCTTTCCAGTCCGCTAGCAACCTCTCAACTCTTCCTTTGAATGGTTGAGAGGGTTCTCCACTGCGACTGCTACGATCCACAGTTACTGTAAAGATACAAAAACAAATGAATTTGAGCAATTGGACAATATTGGTTTGTTTCTTTGTCTATATGTTTGATTCGGAAGTAGTGAAGCAAGAACGAGTAGATACTTGGACTCTGTCATGTAAAATATTGCTAAGGTTTAAAATGACACGATAACCTGTTTCTTTTCCTCATCCCTGTTGGATTTTATTTTACAGAAAATTTCATAGGCAGAAATCAATTTTGCTGAATTGGTGTCAAGAGCATAAACTTTTTAAAATTTATAACAAAAGAACAAAAATGTCCTCCGGATTGACGTTTTCATCCAATCAGAGTTACAGAAAAATCAAATGATACGTGACTATCCTACGAGAAAAATGTCCTTTGGATGTGTGTTTATTGTCCAAAAATACCCTTTGAATGGAACTTTTTTTAGCCCAATCCGGACAACTTTTTTTACCTTTTTAAAAAATTGCATCTGCATCAAAAATGCATATAGAAAGATTTACAGAAAATTTACTGTACCAAAAATATTTTTATTAAAATTTGCTCAACCGAAATAAGTTTGAAAAAATTAGAATTGGAGATATGTTCCGCCATCTTAGATGGCTGAAAAACGAACATCTGACAAATCGGGGCCCACGGAACGATTTCTGCCAACCTTGTTGGCGGAAAGTTTGGCAATGCCAACTTTCTGCCAACTTAGTTGGTGGAAAAATGGCGGTGGTGGGCCCGCGGTCGGTTGGGTGGGGGAGCGATCGTTTGGGTGGGTTTGGTTTGGTTTGGTTTGGTTGATTGAGTTATTTTCTATTTAGTTTCGTTTTAGATTTTGGTTTTATTTATTTAATTTAATTTTCTGAAAATTTACTGTAGCGAAATTAATTTATATTAAATTAATACAAACGAAACAAGTTTAAACCAAATTTAAAATAAAGAAGCAAAAAATAGACATGTAAAGAATTATGAGTGGGGTGGGGCCCGTGGTAGGACAGTAGCAGTTTTTCCGCCAACGTTGGTGGCGAAAATTGTCCTTGGACAATTTCTGCCTACGGCAGTTGGTTGGGTCGGTTGGGTGGGGTGGGGAGTTGTTTTGTTTGGTTTGTTTTATGAGCTCTATTTTATTTAGTTTTGTTTTGGTTTTCTTTATTTAGTGTTTTTTTATTTAGTTTAGTTTTGGATTTTTCTTTTTTAGTTTTTTTATTTTGTTTTGTTTTGGATTTTGGTTTCAGAAAATTTACTTTAACGAAATAAATTTTAAATTAATTAATTATAACGAAATAATTTTGAAAAACTAAAAAAAAAGAAACGTTTTGGATTTTTTAGGATATATATATTAGCTTTTTTATTTAGCTAAAGAAATATTTTAAGGGTATATATATTAGCTTTTTTTTTTTAGTTTTGTTTTGAGTTTGGATTTGGGTTTGGATTTTTTTATTTTGGTTTAAGTTGGTGGGTTGGTTAAGAATAGTATTGATTTTTTGTTAGTAGATCATGGTTAAGGGATGGGTTGGTTTTTTTTTTATATTAAACCGGTGCTATTGGGGGTCATGAGACAAAAAAAATATAGTGGACTACACAACAAGGAGAGATTAGACAAGACAAAAAAAAAAGACTGCACAATAAAAATAAGAAGAGACATGAGAGTGAAGACAATGAGGGTAAAGAAGATAAGACAGAAAGTAAAGAAGAGGAGTAAGGAGGGGTGAAGAATAGACGTTAGAGTTAAGACAATGAGGGTAAAGAAGATAAGACAGAAAGTAAAGAAGTGGAGTAAGGAGGGGTGAAGAAGAGATGTGGGAGTTAAGACAATGAGGGTAAAGAATATAAGACAGAAAGTAAAAAAGAGGAGTAAGGAGGGGTGGGAGGTGAGATATAAGAAGAGGAAAAGGAAGAAGAACAACATAATGTAGTCAGCACACAGCAACAATCCAACTAGACATCTTTCTCTCTTCTTTGCAAGTGGACACAACAATCTTCGTGAGCAGACACAACTCTTCCGTTCTCCTTAATTTTACAAATGGGCAGCCAAAACGACGGACGTATTTCTTGAGGGCCTACTACAGATTTGATAATCCAGCAACGTGCGAAACTTATATCTTGTTTGGTAGTTTATGGGAAGGTACAATAAAATTTAATTGTGTAAATCAATATGAATGATATTTTTTACGTCTACTAATAATATCGTCTATGTTTTTCATATATAGAAATATGATTATAATAATGGTGAACGGTGTCAAGAGCATGTATCGTGGCATTACGATAGTAGACTTGGGTATTGGAGGCATTACAATTATAATAATGGTGAACGGTGTCTATGTTTTTCATATATGTATTATTATTTTATAAAGCCATTATGACCATTATCTTATAATTTCTTTGTCATAAAATAGGTGACATACTGTCGTACCGGCTTGAGCAGAATCCTACTGAAATACAAACAACAACATATGACCTTAGTGTCCATAATTTTTTCCTAATATACGACGGTCATATCATGTATCATACAGCTGATCATGGTATGCGACAATTCTGGGTAAAATAAAAGATTCCTGATGAGCCACCATGTTTAAACCGTAGTAGAGGGAGTGCAGCTAAAAGAGCACACAAAATAATTCTACAGTGGTATTCTAGATTGGAGACACAACCAGTGGTACAGTTGTCTCAACTAATGGACTCAATAGATGAGGGTAAGTTATTTAAAAAGTTAAACAAAATAAAATTTTCAAAATTATATGAAATCATATGCTCATATTTGTTTAAATAGTGTAGCATTAGATGATATTGCCTATAGAACATGGTGGGGGGCTCCTCTTATCAGTAACCGATCCTACCGATAAAAGTAATTGTGATTCCAGCATCGGTCCGTAGATTATGCTAGTTATCGTGAATGGTAACTACATGTAAATGAGATGGTACGTATTTTATTGATAAAAATGTTTTTCTCCATTATTTTTCTTATATGAATTAATTGGATTCTACTTAATATTTCAGCTTACAAATTTGAATCTTGCATGTGAAAATCATCCCATGAGAAAATCGTTGAGCACAGTAGTAAGATCATCTTTGGATGGTGTGCAAAAAATTTTGATTCCCCCGAACCCTCTATTACATATAACGTCGGATTATCCTCAAGGCTTTGTTAGCCGACGGCAAGCACGCCCGCGTAGAATGTATACCAATGTTTGGCATATGGATAACCTGCCTCAACAAGATAACGAGGTCCCACAGCAAGCTGACCAGGACACTTCCCAACAGGCTGACCAGGGGACTTATTAGTGGGCTGATCAGGGCACTTATAAATGGGCGGACGATGGGACATCAAAGGCACGTACCCCACATATGGACCGAGAGGCGGCTGAGGGTACGTCACAGCCTGGTGGTGACCTTTGGGATTATTACATGCAGATGGCCACTTCCATATTTGATGTACCACCGTTTGATACAGCTAATGAGTTATTTGTGACTCCAACAGTGCCGGTGCATACATAGGAGACTGATGAATTTGACCCATGGGAACCATTGCTAAGGGAGAGACCCGAGGATACAGAGAAAGAAGAAATAGACTTGGTCATAAGCCAAGGCCTCGTAGGTATTATGACAGGATGACTAGAGGCAGAGAATAAAAATCTTGTAATTCTAGGTTTTAATATGCACATGTTTTGCATCTCTTTAAAATTTATGTATTATTAATAAAATTACATCAATGAACTTATAACTTTTCTCAGAAAATAAAGCTTCTCAAAATAAATTCTAGTTTTTTTTTTCCTTTTTTTCTTTACTTAGTTTTTTTCTTCTTATCAAAATAAAATTTAACATGAAAATAGACTTTAATATGAAAAAAAGAAAAAAAAAACTAAGTAAAGAAAAAAAATCTCAGTAAAAAATAATATTAGTTTTTTTCTTATTAAAATAAACTTTAATATGAAAAAAAGAAAAAAAAAACAATTAAAACAAAACTAAAAAAAAGAACTCATAAACCAAACCAAACCAACCCAAGTGACCGCTCCCCCACCTAACCGACCGCGGGCCCACCACCATTTTTTCGCCAACTAAGTTGGCGAAAAGTTGGCATTGCCAAACTTTCCGCCAAATTTGTTGGCGAAAAACGGTTCGTGGGCCCCACGCGTGTATGTGAGTGGCGAGTGTTGTCAGATGTTCGTTTTTTGTCATCTAAGACGGCGGAACATATCTCCAATCCTAATTTTTCCAAACTTATTTCGGTAGAGCAAATTTTAATAGAAAAAAATTAAGTGCAGTAAATTTTCTGAAAGATTTAAACCCATAACCTCCTATTAAAACATATTACTTCCCGAGCAAACCAAAAATCATAATATATTCTGATGTAAGAAATACATATATATGTGTAAACCCCCTCGATTAAATCTATAGATAGTTAGGTTTTGATTGAGAAAATTTTGGATTTAGCAGCAGATGTTGAGGTTTAGAGTAGAGTTAAGTTTGTTTGGTATTTTAATTTATTTAATAAAAACCCATGGCGCGCCCTATCATTGTTTAATTATTCGGAGCCCAATATCAACCCATAATTTCCATCGGATTATTGTACTTCTAACTTGACTCGCCAAATTAGGCACTGGACTTTTTCGTCACTCAAAATCATATTTCCTTGTGCCCTAAATTAATTGCACAATTTTCTGTAACCGAAATCCCATAATTAAATTCTGTGTCGGACACCTGTGCCGTTACCCACAATTTTGAGATACCAACTTCACCCGTTGAGCAGGACCAACTAAAGGGTCCAAGACTGACTCCGAGCCCCCACTATTTTTGATCTTTGTGTCATTTTCGAATTTTGACCCCAAGTGCCTCCATTTAATTTAAAAGCGCGGGATACTTTAATTCTATTTAAATCGGGGATACCAATTTTGTCTAATCCTATTTTAATCCCCAATTGATCCCGATGGCCATTAAATTAAACCCGTGCCTCACGCACAACACCCCCACACCATGCAAATCATCAAACGTAATTTTCTCCGCAAATTTTGCATCATTTTATGTGTTCGTGCAATTTTTCGAATTTAAGGGGCTAAGTTACAATTTATTGATTTTAGGTGCCCTCACCCCATTGGCCAAGACCAAATGGAGAGGTTACAAATTTTGGACCAAATTACACATCACCCCCACTCCACTTCTCATAAAGAAATAATTTCTCTCATGTGAAATCTAAGCCCTCCATTTTGAAAGGGACCATCCCCACCACACATCCAACACACCACTCCCCTATAAAACATCAACATCACCTCACCCTCACACAACTCCCAAGCAGGCCCTAATCCCAAGAAGCTTAGAAAACCCCCCCTCTCTCTCTCTCCTCTCTCCTCCATTTATTCTTCATGCAAAGCTTTCTTCTTCTTCTTCCTTTATTCTTCTTCTTCCTTTATTATTCTTCTCCCTGTGAGAAGCCTCCGTCCCGACTCCGGCCTGACTCCGACGGAGCGCCCCGCTCCGGCCTGCACTTCCCCTCCGCAGCGGCGGTGCAGCTCCATCCCGTGACCCGTCGGCCTGTGCTCCCCCGACTGTAACATCCCACAACCGCTTGGAGCGTTACGCTAAGTCGGATTGAATAAATCAAATGCTGGTTACATTTAAAATGTTGGATTTTGGGAAGAAGGATTAATCGAGTTGGTTTCAATGTGCAGATGGCTAGCGGGTTCGATGGAAATCAGGTGTTCGTTCAGAACAGTACTGAATAGCTGGATGGAAGCGATAATACCGTCTTCCTTAATCCGATCGGTCGGATGATTTGGAGAGCACGGTCTGCTCGCACGGTCATACCAGTTGAGTAGATCGTGCTAGAATCGGACCACGGGTTCAAGGGATTGGCCGTATCGGCAGGACAGGATGCCTAACGGGATCAATTATTGTGAGTAGGATCTTTCCCTTCTCCTCTACTCCTTCATGCCTAATAATATGGAAAATACGTAAAAAGGGCTTAAAATATTGAGAATCACTACACTGAGGCGTGCATAGAGTGTACGTCGTTGGCTTGGTAGGATTGTGGCTTGAAATAATTTACGCGTTGGATAGTTGGAGCGATAGTTGGATTATGCATTTGAGACAGTCGGTTGGATAATTGGAATTATGCTTGGACGGTTGGAATTATACGAGTTGGAATGATACATTTGAGGCAATGGGAATATCGAGAATTTGGGCGAGCGAACGTGCATCCGTGCGCGAGTATCACTGAGTCGCTTTGTCTTGCAAAGCGAGCAGTTGTGGTTCGAAATCGAACAACTACATCGGCTAGGGTGTTGTGCCGCTTGATGGGGCATCGTGCCATGAATGGGGCATTGTGCCACTGAAACGATATTGGGCCATGGGATTCGCTTTGAGCGTGGGTGTTGCACCAATTCGGACTCTGTGTTGAGAAGAGGCATTGTGCCTATGAAACACTTGATATTTTGGTGCCTTGGGCTATATTTTGAGGTCGAGATTTGGAATCCTTGGTTGGATATGTTGGAAGAATGGTTGTGGATATTTGGTTGGATATCGGTTGAACGAGTCTAGGATCGCTTGGTGGCCAGAATGTTTCGATCCTCTCATCATACCTACTGTGTCTGCATTGTCACGGACAACCTGTGTGGCACAGGGTTTGGTTTCCTGGAACGGAATGAGGCACCGGGGCATCGGGACCGTTCCACCATGGAGGAAACAGTGGGCATCGCGCGATTGGGCGCAGTGCTGGTAGTCCGATACCACTAGGCGGGAGTAGCTGCCCAACCCTGGATCGGGTAGGATTGCCCTATTGATCTTGGTCCGATCAATGTCCTTTATGGCTTTTAGCCAGTGACTTCATATAGTATATAAGTTGGCTTGCTTTTTTTTTGTTGGTTTGGCTTTCATGTAGGCGCGGCCACCTTGCTTCGGCAAGAGTGTGCACTTGAGATTGGAATATATAAACTTTGGTTGAGGATGGATATTGAGGCGAGACTGATGGTTCGATATGTTATCGTGCTATCGATGACATTGAGTAAGACGGGTCGGTTATATAAATGCTTGTCGTTTGGTTTGAGATTGAATGTTTGTATGCTTAAACTGCTTTACAGCTTTCCTTAACATGTCATCCCAATGCCATGAAACGAATCTAGGATTCAACTAGAAAGATCACCATTTAACTGTGTGCATTCACTATTTTTACTTAGTGTCGGCTTAGGGGAGTGGGTTACCCCGCTCACCAGTACGGTTGTGTACTGACCCACGTTTGTGGGCAATATTTCAGGTATGCAGGCGTAGTGGTGCTGCTTGGATATACGAGGCATGATGTATGAACTTTAAGTACCTTTGTAGGCTAGAGAAAGAGCAAGAGTATTTCATCGTCTCCGTGGCATCGCCTTTGTGACATTGCCTCGGGGCATTTCATTTGGACCCTATCGTGAGCTTCGCTACGTATTACTCTGATGTGTGCTTGGTATACAAATCAGCTTCCGCTGTAACTTGGTTGTTTCGATGATAACTTTGGTGTTTAACAACATCATCTTGTACGAGCGCAACTCCAGGCTCGTATGGTATCACGTCCCGATGAGAACGATAGTCCCACGGGAGAGCTGCAATGGGGTGATTTCACGTTCAGCAGGGACTATTGAGCTTGTGGGAGATTGTGGCATGACAGATTGGTATCAGAGCGCCCGGTTTATTTCTTCGGACTTGGTCCTTCGTTTCATCATAAACTCTAAAATCGCTTCCGCGTGTCGTTTAGCTCTTGACTCTACTCGGTGCCGTATTGGATGCTTCATGCAATAAGTTTATATATTGTTGGTTGTGGCTGCATTTTATTCTTAGTTGTGTTGCCTTGGTTGGTTTTTCGTTAGATCGCTTAGCCTCGTTAGGCGTTGTTGCATTCGTGCGGCAAGTTGGTTGGCGTTGTTGCATTTGTGCAACAAGTTGTGGGCTTTTGTTGGGTTGGCTTGGCTTATCGTTCAGGGAGATTCTGATTGCCTCAATGGATCAGTTGGTTGGCATACGAGATTTGGTTATGCGACATGTTTTGAGTAGAAATATTCGTTGAAAATAAATCCTTGCACGAGTTGCTCGTCTAGCGATTGTGTTGGATATAAGTTAGAATTTCGGCTGTGGCGCATAGGTTGAGCATGTTTGAGTTTGGCTCGGGAATATCAGGATAGTTGCACGAGTTGCTCGTATAACAAATGTGTGGAACCATTGAGTATAGAATTTTATCTTCATCGTCTAGTCAAAACTAGAAAACCCTTATATTTGAATTCCATTCGCATATTTTACTGCAATATATCTCATGATCAATGGTCTATCCCTTCGAGAGTGGGTGGAATCGACATTGAATTTGACGATACAACTTTGGGTGAAATTCTTGAAATCCCTAATGAGGGAGATGCCCTAGTTGAGATCAACAAACTCAATATCTGATACGACATCACTCTTGACTCTTTCAGGGATATACTTTCTGTCCCTCATCCTTGTCCTGACGGGAAGTTTCATGCTCGTTATTTTAACCAATATTTTTACGAACTTCACCGTATCATATACTCTGCTGTCATTCCTAAGCAAACCTCCAAAGATGATGTGACCTATAGGGAGATGTCTGCTTTATATCACTTTTACACATCCACTCCCTTTAGCCTTCATAAAACCATGATTTGGCAGATGATTGACTGTTGTAAACATAAACGTAAACTTCTTATGCCATGTATCTACCACTCATCTTTGAGCACTTCCACATTCCTATAGAAGAACCTATTTATCTATCTGAGCCAGCCGACCTGACCAAAGCCTGCAGGATTCAGCCTATTTCTCTTATTCCTGATGAGGATGACTCATCTGATTCTGATACACCAGCTGATCCAGTCCCAGATCCTCCTGCTCATACTTCTACTCCATTATCCTCTGCATAGCCTACTACCTTGGACTCTATCCAAGAGATGTTACACGATCAATTCAGGTTACAAAATAAGATGATAGTTGCTCAAGGCCGGGAGCAGAATACTATAATTATCATTCGGCTTCACCACCAGTCTTATCGCACCACTCTTCAGGCTCACACCTTAGCCAACTCCCTAGCAGATCTTTATTATCATCTAGCCCATCATCCTACTGCACCTCATCCAGTGGCTCGTGATCATTTTTGCTCAGGCTACAGGATCGATAATCCATTTGTTCAGCAGTACTTTGACCCTACCTGAGCATACTTTGATGATCACCCGTCTGTTGATGCTGATGATGATGACTTGTGATAGTTTCTTAGGGCTATGTGGATGTATTAGTTTTTTTTATTTTAGTGTACTAGAAATATTTGCTTAAATATTCGTAAAACTTTTATACTATTTACATCTCTATATATTTGCCAGTCTTGTTACTTATCCTGATTACAACATTGTATGTTCTACTTAAATTGTCTTTTTTTAATTTATCAAAAATCGCTCATTACGAAAAGTTTTCCCACTATGATATATTGACAAAGAGGGAGAAATGATAAAATATGATAACATATGTGATAAACAAAATGATTCGATTATAGCTGATGAATAGTTTATAACATATAACTGATTATAGCAGATGTATGTGACTTATTTTTGTTGATCCATCTGCGCCTAATTTTGCTATAAAGAAATGTCAAGTTACAGGTTCTAAATGCTCCAGTTCAAAAGAAAGATCTACTTATGGGGGAGCTTTTTTTTAGAAAGCTAGTTTTTCACGGAAAGATACTATTTGCATCAAAGGCTACATCAGACTCACCATATGTGTATTTTGGCATAGTTTGTCAATTATCATAATGGGGGAGATTGTTGACGCAAAGTGGTCACAGTCAACCTAATTCTGATAATCATCAAACATCAGATGAATCAGATCCAAAACGCAAATGAAGCAGATACTCGATGCAAAGCATATCAACTCGTTCAGTACTAAAGACAGACTCTGCAACAGCTATTAGTTTCTATTCAAATATAATCTTTCATTTATTTGAGTCTAGGACTGATGTAAGCGGAGTCATACTAGTAAATACCAAGTACATATACCCAGATACCTAGTCCACTCAAACGAACCAAAGAACCTATCCACTAAATTAGGCCACATTCAATTACAAAGTCTACCATACTTAGAGACCAAACTCGGGACGAACTCATGCCAACTCGGACCAAACTCGGTTACCCCTTTGGTATGAAATCAACTAGTTCAATAGCTCCTGATTTCTTGGCCCAACGATTAAAAATTTGAATTAAACCTTGATCAAATTATGGCCGAATTCTGTATGCCTATACCCTATAAATAGGAGTGGAATTCTTCATTCTTAGAACACCAACACCATAACAACTCAACCATTCTTAAGGCTTCTATCCTATTATGAGCAAACCCCTAAAGCTTTAACCTTTCCATTTAAAGAGCAACTCCATACCCTTTCTAGTGCCAAGTGCGATCTCAGTCTAGAAGTCTTTTGAGTTTTAAAGAGCTTTGTTCCAACAGTTACTCTCTCTATCAAGGTGTGAGTTGCGAGAGTTCAGATCAAAACTCATGGTGTAAAAAAGTGGCAAGCCTTCAGATCAAAGCTTGTGATTCACCATTGGTGATTATAGTGGATACAACTCCAAGCTTGAGTTCTTGGGACTGGACTAGTCCTCTCAGAGGAAAACTAGTTACATCTTGGTGTTTGCGTTTACTCTCTCTCACTCTATTGTATATGTTCATAACACTGCTAGTAGTATTGCTTACACATGAGATATATTTTAATTGCTAGTTGTTGATCACTATTGCATACCATAGAATTATATTTTTTAACAGGTGATTTTATTCCGCTGCATACATACACTTTATTCACCCCCCCTCTAGAGTTTCCATACATGGTCCTTCAACTCTGGGTGGCCCTCTCCAACCAGTTGATAAATGACTATAACCACCGTCGACGACTACAAGAATTTGAAGCACTCGATGAGAAGCGTCTCTTAGCTCAACAGCGCATTGAGTTGTATCAAGCATGCCCCTCAGGAGCTTTCAATAAACAAGTCAAGAAAAGAACATTACAAGTGGGTGATCTCATCTTAACAGTAAGAAGACCGATAGTCATAACCCACAAGACAGCCAAAAAATTCTAAACCAAATGGGAAAGCCCCTTTATCGTGGAATCGATATATTCCAATGGTGCCTACCGGATCATAAAACAGAAGAGAGACTTGCTTAAGATGTCGATCAATGGAAAGTTCCTCAATATGTACTATGTCTAAGCTAGACTTGTACTCCCCTATCCCCAGCAAGACAATTATGATGTATAGTGTTTATATTTCCTTTGTTCATCTCCGACAAGTGCATATGTACATCACGAGTTCTTTCACTATAATTTATTATAAAAGCTATTATCTATATTCAGGAGTCCTAAATACGCAATAGATAGTGGATCCTCAATAGCTCCCCAGTGTGGTGATCCTCAAGCCTATCTACACAATCACGTGTGGATAATAGTTCACGTCCATACTATCTCTGAACTAGAGTCCTCACATTATCTCCAGTAAAGTTTGCCACGTTCACATTACCACTGAGCAAACCTCTATACTTAACTATCAATAATCAAATCCATAATACCTCTAATGTTGGATGTAATTCAAAACTTATCATCCGTACTTAACTCTAAGTACGCCAGTGATGATAAGGCCACAAAACCTATCATGTCCATATTACCTCTAATAGGGTTTCGTTTCAAACTTATTATTTTTGCTCAAGTGCACAACAAATAATAGGTCCATCAAAATCCCCCAGTGGGATGTCCCTGATAACTACTGTGTTATATAACGTTCATATTACCTCTAATACAATATCCAGGTTTCACACATAATGGCAACAAAAAAGAGAATTTTATTTCTTCTGCATAAAATAAGCAAACGACATTGGGGGCTACTAATGCCTCGATCAAAATCAAACAAGACAAAAAAGGAAAAGAAAGAGAAGGACAAGACTAATGGTGCTAGACATCGGTACATAACTCTTCTACTCGCCCATGAATCATGATGATGGTATTCTCTACTCGTGCTCTGGAACGATGCTCGGCCTCTCTAGTAATAGCCTCGGGGTCTTCATAACGGGCATAAGCCTCATGCTTGTCATCAAGCTTCTATAAGGTAACCTCAATGGCAGTAGTATTCCTGGCCACTTGGCTTGACTGGGCACGAAGGGCTTCCTTCTCTTGTTTGGCTCCCCTGAGGTCATTCCCTAGTGTATCGAGCTTGACCTAGAGTTTTCTGATCTCCTTGGTCACCTTAACGGCCTCTTGGGTCAGGACGTTATGTCCTCCTTGAGACTATTCATCCTATCGCAATCCTGTTATAAACCCTGGAGGTCACACAAGCCTTCCTTAGATGACGCATAAAAGGTCCTCTCCTGTTATATGGCCTTTAGAATAAGACCATACTCACGAGATATCACTGTCCCCATATCTGCTTAATATGCCTGATGCAGTGTTTAGTATACAAATTTAGTTGGATTATATTCTTTCAGGTTCATGTTAACTCTGAATAGATTTACATTCAGTAAAACCTTAACGAAAGTATGTCATGTTAATGATACCTCTGATTTCACTTTCATCTTAGCCTATCATATTCTAAAGTGATGGGTCCACAAAGTCAGAAAATGTGTCTTTATTATCTTCGAGAAATTATAGGAGAAATAAGAAGTACATCATTGGGGAGGGGCAGTTAAATCCCTAATATGTCGCGCCAGAGAGGCCATTCTCTCATTCCTGGAGTTCAAGACGTTAGCGCGAGCCCGCTCCAACCTTGCCTCCTCACTGTTCAAGGCAGACAGTTCAGACCTAGCATGTACAAAACATGTGTGAATGACACCTACACGGGTCAGGTTCTGCTGAGCCGCTTCCATTTGGTCCTTCAACATATCTCTAGCTGTCGATGAAGCGAGAACCCTCTCCTCTGCCTGAGCGAGTTCATCTTTCAATTTGCGGACCCTCCCTGCCTCTTCCTCATATTCGGCCTCGCACTTAGCCAGCTGGGGAATGACATACCCCAATACGGCATGCTCTTCATTCATCTCTTTCTGCTGAGCCTCAATGGACTTGCTCAGAGTTTCCATCTCTCCAACAAGCCTCGCAGTCAAGGAGTCATACTCAGCCTGAATCAGTGCATCAGCTCTCCCAGCGTCGTTGAAATTTCTGATCGGCGCTATCGTAACCTGGGAGGACATCCTCAGAGACTCGAAGCCTAGATTCTTCTCCAACACCATTGATATCAACATTTTCAAAGTGGTGTAGAAAATACTAGTATATTGCTCAACTATCATGGCGAGATCCGAATGGACGCTGGGAGTGATGGCAATATCGGTGAACCTCCTTCCAGGAACAACTGCAGAGGGTGTCGTCACAGTCGTCGCTTCAGCAGATGGCGCGACAAAAGTAGAGGCACCAACAACGGTCGAAGTGGCTGACATACTCAAAGGAGGCATAGTCGTGCTGACAGGCTCATCCTTCTCTGAAGATATCGGGACTGTATTGGGCGAGCTAGCACCCGAAAATATTGCCTCTACAAAGTCGAGTATCTCTGTTTCATCGGTAGGAGCTGCAACAAAGCCAAAGGTTGCGTCGACACTGCCTTCCCCGTAAATGTCTTCCCCTGAAAAGAAGACAAGAGAAAGTTAAAATCAACCTGATGTTAATTTTTTCTAAAAGAGGTGTAAAGATGATATTTACCCATGGCCGATGGTATATATGTCGCGTCTGCAGCCAGTACAGCTAAATCATTTCTTAATGATGCTAAGCGAGCTGTCATACCTGGAGACGGGGGTGCACCAAACGACGTCTGAGGGTAGTCATCCAAGTCTTCACCCAGATCCAATTGAGGTTCATCGGGTGGAATCTCGCTGGAGATACTTACAGATGAAGAAGGGACTGGACCCATTATTGGGCTGGATAAAGAGATCCTTATTTTGCTCGGCCTCGAAGGCGATCTCGTAGCACTACCTGAAGTGGTAGCAGCGATAGCAGTCTCGAGCAAAGAATCTCTGGCACTTCCAGCCGGAACTGTGGAGGTTCCCTCTCTAATAGGCGAAGGACCTCTAGTCAAAAAATTATCCCCAACAGGTGAAACAGCAGGTTCACTCCTAGGAGCCTCATGGCTGGAAGTCCTGACAGGACCACTAACAGTCTTCTTTTTCTTGCGAGGGAAAGTCTCTTTCAGAATAGGAGCCCTTCGCTTAATAGGGATAACAAGGGGCTCTGTAGGCGGAGGTATCACGCCTCTCGGTACTGTCAACAAAAACTCATCTGTACCGACAGAGTCTTCACCTTCGTCAGAGAAAACTGATGGGACTTCCTCTCTTCCAGCGGACTTATGAGGTGGCATCCTAAAACTTCCACGCATATCAAAATCGCGATGGAAGGTATTGATGGCCACATAAAATTGGGCGTACGAATGGAGGATGCGCAACTCCATGGAGAGAGAAGTCGCGGGCACAGTAAAGGTTGTTCCAGTACAACCCATTATGAAGTACCGCCATCCTCTCGCTCCATCAATAAGTCCACCTCTGGACTTGAAGCTGGTGATGGCATTTCCCACATGCAATTGGTCATACCCAAACTGCCTGGCGAATCGACTAGGCATATTCGGCTCCAAGAAGCAGTGGTCTTCGCTTCTGTACAACAAATAGGAAGGTCTAATGCAGACCAACCAATAAAAAGCTTCAGGAGAAAGAATGGTCTTCCCTTCACCTGAATCCTGAAGTCTCATCCCCTGTTGATTGAGATGTACAGTGGGGACGATACAGAAGAGCTTCCTGCTATGAGCAAAATTTAATGCTCGCCGACAGTCTACGACGGTGGTCACGTTCCAAGTGGAATTCTTGTAATTCATCAAGAAATTATTTCCCGAACTACTGGCAGAGCCGGGAGACATCACCCTGGGGTTATGAAGAATTAACCATCCCATCAGATATAGAAACGGTAATTCTACCCTGGGAAAGTTTTTACGCCGGGTTTCATCTGCAAGCAGCCCATCAGTAATGGCCCTCAGGCCAGCTTGTATCCGGCATACCATGGCAGGGAGCTGGCCAAGTCTTGGCCCAAACACCAAATGCACTGCCGGCCATAAGGTGTTACGGTGAATGCGATCCGAAGATGCAATGCCAGGTACTACCAATCGGCGTAGCCATACAGAGATGAAGCCAGCCAGTTGAGCTTCCCTTGACAGAGGCCTGAGATAATGCCTCATATAACTGTAGGCTTTAGTGCCTGCAGGATAATTCCCTATCCCCTCATTGAGAACTTGATCTGAAGCCCCAACGTCTTTAATAAGATCATCGACTATTTGAGCATTAAGCACGCTCAGAAAGTTAAAAGGCTTATCCCTTCTATCCACAACTTTGTCTGGCTTAGCATCTCTGGCCTGATGAAAGAAGAGATGGGACGCACATTTGTTGGTATGAGCCAAATCAGAGGGCTCATTATAGAAGGTGGTGCACGCTAGATAATGGCTCACTAGCTCCTAGTACACTACCACTACCCGAGGGTTTGTATCCCCTAGCTCCCTGTTTGTGGGAACATACTCTTTATAAGGAGTATCCCCCATTAGAAGTCTTGAAATCTCTGCCATCTCGTGAAGGACCAATCCCAACTCCCCTAGCGGAGTGGCAAAAGTCCCAGTGAGCGAGATATACCGCTCCATCAAAGCCAAGAACAGGTTGGGGTTGGGAGGCAGCCTAACACTGGTAGCACTCACAGCCGCGAACAGACCAATGCTCTCCAGCTCCGTCTGAAAATACTTCAGGGCCCAGGCAGCTAAACGAGCCCATCGAAGATTTCCAGGAGTAACCCACCCATTGGTCCGAGAATTAACCTTGAGGTATACTCCTCCATGCCCCATAAAGTCATTACAAAAAGTCGATAATTGGACTGGTTGGAGCAGTGAAGTGTCTTCACTCGGGACCCTGCCCGGCAGTAATCCCCTGAAAGGCATGACAGGGCCTGAAAGGCGGCTCACAAATAATCCTTGGTCTGATCCTTTCTGATAAAATATCTTCCCCGGCCGGCCGTGAAGATTAGGGGTCAGAGTCCATGACATCTTTCTGGGATGCGTGACATGGAAGAATGTCGAGATAGGGTAATCTCTCGGCATCCTGGGCAGGTACATGACCAGGCCCCCAGCAGTAAAAACCCAGTTCTCCTTCTTGGGCTTCGTCTGGGATTGTTTATCAATCATATCCCCAAAAAGGAAAGCTGGTTTTATATATTTGGCCCCATCAAGCTACGTCAGGGGCTCTCCGTTGATCATACTCAACAGCATTTGTTCTCCTTAAGATAATATCAGAATTCCCCTTCCTTCAGGATACTGAGTTCCAGAAATAGAAAATGTCACGTGGGACAAATCCTTCAAGTAATTGGAGTTCAGCATCCCAGCAGCAGAACCCATCACCTCAGCCAAGAGAGGTATCTGCAAGTCCACTACAAAATGTAAGAAGAACAAGTCAATTTCTATACTAGACATTACAGTCTTGCAGCTTACGCCAAAGATCAACCGTCTGTGCTTTTACGCCAAGACTGTAAAAACTTGAGTTTTTATGCTGGAACCTATTTTCGAGGCATAAAATTCAAGATTGGCAGTATACACAAAAATCTGACAGTCTGTGTTTTTACGCCAGACTGCCAAAATCTGAGTTGTTACGCCAGAATTCTCATCCAGAACGTAACACTCAAAGTTTGTAGTATACTCTAAATTTCGACAGTCAAAGCTTTTACGCCAGACTACAAAAATATGGAGTTTTTACGCTGACACATTAGGAATGTGGACGTAAATAATAAAACATCTCTGTGCATCATCTTCCTCGAAGAGGCTCTCAGCACAGAAGATGACCTAGCGCGTTCACGTACAATATGTGCGAAGGGTTTTCTTCATTTTTGTCATCCCAAAAACTTTACCTATGATGCCTGGTGCATAGCTTGACGGTGGGACACTTTGTTCAGAGCGAGGTTCGCTCAGCCCAATGGGAGTCGCTCGTGCTTGAGCAGAGGAGCGAGAAGAAGAGGCAGCTTTCTTTCCCTTAGTGGTGGAAGTTTGTTTCGGTGCCATGGCTAAAACTCAGAGTTCTCAAAAGAAGAGACGAAGAAGAGCTCTCTAAAGAACAAAGGATTTTTTTGCAAAAGACAGATAAAGAGTTTCTTCTATGAAGGCCTTGGGGTATTTATAGAGTTCAAATAAACTCTTCGAATCCCTAACCAAATCCGATATTTAATATTCGGTTATGATTGGGGACCACGTCAGCCTATCATTTAGGAAAGACGGACAGTCAGCGAATTCAAAAAGTTTTTTTTGCAGAGCAGATCTATGATTTTACGCTAAGGAGCTGTTATGCTCAAGACGCTATAAATCTACGATTTTACGCTCAGAGGCATAAGTCTATGGTTTTACGCCCGGATGCTTTTACGCTCGGTAGCTTTTACGCTCGAGAGGCTACAAATCTACGACTTCACGCTCAGAGGCTACAAATCTATGATTTTACGCTCAGAAGCTTTTTACGCTCGGAGGCTATAAATCTACGACTTCACGCTCGGAAGTTTTTCTTTTCAGAGGCTATAAATCTACGATTTTACGCCCAGATGCTCTTATGCTCAGCAGCTTTTACGCTCGAGAGGCTACAAATCTATGATTTTATGCTCATCTATATTTTGGATCTATGACTTTCCGCATATCTAATTAAAATACGCAGGCCAGAGTATGCGTATACCTGAACAATTCTCAAGACGGCCAATTACAAGGGTTCATGCAGAAGAAGCTCCTTCTTGGACTCAGAACATCCCAAGTACCCAAAACATACAGAGTTCAGCATTGAAAATGATTCTTCTTCTTGGGTCGATTGGAAGTTCATCCAAAATCCAGTCAGAATATTTTTTCTACAGTTCAAGCATGGCCAGTTTTGAAAGTCACTTCTCGCCCTACTTCAATGGATTTTCGAAAAATCATTCTTGAAGATGATGGTCTGAACAAGAATTCTTCTTATCAGAGAAGTGACAGTTCAGAATTCTACGCGACTCATCGTTCAAAACAGCATGACAGTTCGGATATTCGACTTAAATGCTAAGCAGCTTTCTACGCGTCTTCAGTTACGCATAAAAGACGGGACAAGATCAAATACTCTTTTATCAGAGTCAGCGTAAAATTATTCAGACGTGCTGAAGCTGCACATATTCAGACTTCATCACAGCAAATATGGCAAATCATCAAATGCGTAAAAGAAGACAATTTTATTAATCATGATTACATATAATAGAAATCCAGTCTACAAAGGGTTTTTTATCTTCATGATTACATATGATGGAAATTCTTTTTTCTACAAAGGGTTTTTCATTTAAAGATCACGCCGAGAATCTGTTCTGCCAGGTTCTCATATTGGTGGAGATCTTTTTCCGTCTTCTTCAGCAGTTAATCGGTTTCCGCGGCCGATTAACAAAAAAATGATTAATGGCGGGAGGATACACAACTGGGCTTGTTTAAATTATTCAAGAGCCCAACCTCCGTACGCCTTGACAGATTGAGTTGGGATTCAGACCCAACTCAATACTGGAAGATAGGGCCAGTTTGTCTTCCCTCGTCTACCGTCGTAACGGGAGAAGATACAGCTTGCAATCTGTGTGTCGAATGTGACCCTTCCTCTCTCCTGGATGAATCATCATATGAAATTACTGATCATCCCGAGCAAAGAAAGCTATGATATCCTTCCATGATCCACCGTTGCAGAGGACATTTGCTCGAAGATGTCTTTTTTCGGCTCCTTATGAACGAGAAGAACATGATCTTCTTCTTCTTCCTCAAGTCAGCATGACGGGACTCGACAACCATCTCTGTGTGGTGAAGAAAATATAGGAGGAACAGGTTAACTCATCAGGCTTTATATAGGCAAAAGAGAACACACCGAATCCCAACAAACTACCAAAAATCCGCCAAGAAATCAGCCTCGAGGAACGAGTCAGACTTGACTGTTTCATGCTTCATTCAAAGTGTTTCAAATTACGAGTAATTTGAAAACTTTGAAGGGGGTCTTGTAGAAGCATAAAAAATATGCTACAGAATTGTATGCACTATGCATAAAACCCGCGTAAAACAGAGTTTCAGTGCTGTGTGGCGTAAGACATGACTTCAGAGCCATCGGCGTACAGCAGAGCTTCATCGTTAAGTACAGCTTAAAATATAGCTCTAGAACAATCCGCATAATGCAGTATTTCCAGACTGATTCGGCGTAAAAAGGTTGTTACATCGCCCCTTCGGCATAAAATCTACTCGTTTTTAATGCAGTGGGAAGTTGTACGGGGAACTCTTCGTATTCCTCGAATGAACCTGTCAGATCATGCAGTAAACCTGACTCCTGACAAAGAGTACTGCACGACTATCCAGACGGCGGCTGTAATAATGGTTCTGCACAGAGACCCAGACCGTCGTTTAGTAACATTTCCTTGATACAGATTGCTTTTACGCATTCAAGGGAATACGCTGCCTAGTTTTACACAGGCAGACGTGAGCTTTTACGCTCAGCAGGAGACGAAATGAAGCGCCATGTCAAAAGCTGCTCTTCGTACAGAGCTCGAGGCACGTCTCTGCTGTTAATGCGTGTGATGGGGGCAGATTTCTGCATTTAATGTATGAGATTTGGTTCTACTTTCAAAGACTGGGTGAGCCATAGTTATGGCTAATACGTCCACATCAGCATCTCTGTATATTACGCCATCAGGCTATTTTCAGCTATAGGAGCACGCTATACGCTATCTCCTTGAAATACGCCGACCTGGCTATTTTTAGCTACAGGAGCACGCCATATGCTATCTCCTCGGAATGCGCCAACTCAAGCTATATTTGTGTTGGTGCGTGATAAGGCTATTTGGTCCAGAATACGCTCAAGGCCTCAGTTAAGGAAGGAGGATCGGCTATCCTTTACGCTAGCTACCTATCCATACAGCATCAGGCTTCTACGCCTACTAGGCTTCTACGCCTACTTGGGTTCTACACCAATTTTACAACTATTTGGCTTTTATGCCATGGTGACAGTCATTGGCTTCTATGCCAACCTTTTCTACGCGAGGGGCAGTTACCTACGTGGCTTGCATGCCGTGATCTTCGCAGCAGTTATACGCGTTACCTCATAATGGGACACACGTCACACGCGGATTCAGAAGATCATTTATACGTGGGTGGCAGTTATTATAACCACCGCATAAAAAGTGCCATACTCTCCACTGTTCGGCTTCTACGGTGACTGGACAGTTACTGTCACCAAACTCTATAAATAGAGACCTCTATTGACAGAGGTCAAGGGTCGAAGAATTGAGGAGAGAAGTCATAAAATCGAAGAGAGAAGAGTACAAACAGAGTAGTGATCGACGATTTTGGCATCAAGCATCCACTCCCTCTTGCAATCTTTGAAGCTATTCCTTCTTCTACAACACTTCTTCATCATCGTGTGGTCCAAGGGACAAAGTGATCGACCGCAGCTCAGACTCCTATAGCAATATTTTCCCAGATTAAATTTTTGTACTTAACATCCTCGTATAGGATTAATTGTACTTCTTGTTTGTAAACCAAAGAAAGGGTTTCGTATAAACCTAGTTTTATTTCTTTCGTTTATTATCAAACACCCATCTCTCCTCTTCCCAACTTCCCCGCAGCCAACCCCGGTCATCTTCTTCCTCCCTGCATCCCGAGTACCGCCTGAACCACCGATCACCCCGACCTCGACGCTGGAGCACCCGACCCCGATGCTCCAACACAGACGACTCTCCGCCACCGGAGTCGACAGCACCACCACCACCATTGTCATCTCATCTCCCCTCTTCCTCCACCCCGAGCCACCGTGACCCATCAACCACCCCGACGTCGGAGTCAACCGGACCACCCGACCCCGCTGCTCCTCCTCCCATCGACCTCAGTGTTCCCGCAGAGCCACCCCTCGCCTCTGTAACCTCGGTGCACCTCGTCTACACCACCATCTCCTCATCATCTTCATCCCCAGCGGCCATCCCCTCCGGCCATCTTGATCCCCTGACCGGTGTATCAATACCACCACCTCTTCTCCTTTCTCCTCTCTGTCATCCTCCTCGATGCTCCCCGAGCCACACCTCGGACCACCCTGTCCACCACCCATCACCACCACGGTCCTCCTCCTCTTCTCCTCGACCTCAGCCCCTGCTCCCTGACCTTCTCCTTCTCCTGCTGGCCGGACTCCCCCCACTGGCCGAAATATCAGTAACCACCACCAGCATCATCATCATCATACTCATCATCATCTCCACCAAAAATATAGCAAAATCATTACCAACCCTAAACCTAATCACTTGTTCATCATCAACATTATCATCATTGTCATTATCGTCGCCAATAACGTTGTCATCATCATACTAGTCATCATCATCATCATCTTCGCCATCTCCATCATCCATATCATTTTTCTCATCACCACCATCATCATCATAGCCATCGTCGTCATTATCATCGTCGTTATCATTATTGTCTCACCTTAATCATCGTCGTATCATCATCAACACCCCTTCACCATCATTATCTCATTATTAATACTATCATTAAACACCATTACCATTATCAACATCTCATCCTAGTCATCACCATTAGCCCAATCATCGTCCTAGTCATCACCATCGTCCACATCAACGCCCCCTTAACTATTATCATCTACATCATCGCCATCTTCTCAGTCATCACCCATATCACCACCAATATCGTAATCATCACCCGGGGACCCGTCACCCTTGCTAGACAACCCGCCTCAGTCACCCCTAATTTTTGTACCTGTGCACGCTGACTCCGAAGACCTGTTGGATTATCTACACGACTTCAGGAGCAAGTTATTGGTGCTACGCAGCCTTCTCGTCAGGCAAGTATACCTTGCCTTGTTGTACTGTTTAAATTCTGTATTATTATTTGCATGTTTATATTATATAACTGTGCGCATCCGAGAGAGACTCGGATGCAGTCAACGGATGCGTTGACGTTAGGATTTATGTTTGACCTAGTGTCTAGTAGACCAACCTAAAGTTGTTGAGTTATCGGTATAACTCCCCAGGCCTTGACATATTTCTTACACGTGATATGAGTCTCATATAGGGCACGGACTTGCGTATATGGTTGGCCACCTGTACGTGTAGGTCGTGCATCAGATAGGGTATAACTGCTAATAGTGATGCATGTTAGAAGACTTAGCAGTTATTGGTAGGAGGAGCATAGACTGTCGTGATACGATGGCCCGATCATTGTCCTTGTTTGGTTGTAAGGTTGGGCTATTGTTCTAGCGATAGAGTATGAGCCAGAGTTACGATGCCTC
Source organism: Iris macrosiphon (assembly GCA_036927795.1). Classification (NCBI taxonomy): domain Eukaryota; kingdom Viridiplantae; phylum Streptophyta; class Magnoliopsida; order Asparagales; family Iridaceae; genus Iris; species Iris macrosiphon. The sequence continues at coordinate 75,941,925 of JAYESA010000004.1, forward strand.
GGCGTAGTAGCTGAAGCGTGTTGTGGATACAACATGCATAGATCATTGGGCGGGGAGGACGACTAGTAGGCGTATGGGACACCCACCTCCTTTATACAGATACCGCACTCGATGGAGTGATACAGACGTTATTATTTATACAGATACCACGTTCCCTAGAGTGTTGGACGTTACTTGGTGATTTTACAAATACCTCATTCTTTGGAATGATGGACATTGCAGATACTATACTCTAGAGAATGTTGGACGTTATTAATATTCCTGCGCCCGTGTGATAGGGGGCATATGTGGCATATACTAGCCGGTTATCACGATTGGTGAATTACGTCAGCATATGTCTAGTCTACACATTCCCATACACTCAAGTTGTCCTCAAGTTGCATTTCACTTAGATGGTTAGGTCACCCTGGAGATTTTACAGTATTTACTTTATGGCATGCTTTTATGTATCTTGTTATGTCCCTCTGAGGACCTGGTCCCTTTCCAGGTGTAGATGTTCGTGAGTATTCGCAAGAGCACTGATCCGGACTGGTTACTTATATTCCGAGGAGGTCTTCTCATCGAGTCACAGTAGTTGGTAGTTGTTGTACTTATATTGTATTTATCTTGATTATTCTTTCTTCTAGTTCGGCAGTGGATTTGTTTCCATCTGACTACCCTCATTAGATGCTTTACATTGAGATCTAGTTATAGATATTGGTTATTCATTTGTATATGATTTCTGCGGATGAGATTTAGCTATGCCCTGTGACATATATGTTTACCACTTGTGAATTGTTATTCATATTACAGCGTACGTGTGTTATGGTTGTCCATATATTGGAGTGCCATATTCATACGGCGGGCATGCTTACGTGTCCTAGTCCTATGTATTTTGGGACAGGGGCGTGACACCCACTAACCCATATCATTAATACTAATAATATAATATATTATACATATTATGTAACTACAAACATAATAATATATAAATATTAAAAATTACAATAATGTCCCTACTCTATAAATGTGGTAGTGATACATCTCGACCCGGTTGAAACCTTCGGAACCTCCATGGTCCATCACCTTCTTCATAAAACTACGAAGCCCATGATGGATGATACAAACCATCGCAGGAAGTAAAGCAAGCCGGCTACCAAAGACTAACTTTGTCACTAGAAGAATAAGGTTTTTGCTGATCCTTTCTATCGTCCTTGAGCCCCCTCCCCCCTCGGGACTAAACAATTCTGCAACAATATCATTAAGAACCCAGCCAACAAGGCTTTATTTGATAACGGTTGGGTATTTTGGTAAAAATAGCTGAAGGAGTCGTCAGGGCCACCAAATACGTAACCAGTTGTAGAGGACCTCGGACAGTTGGCACTAAGTCACTAACTTTCTTCTGAGACAGGGGCTTTCGAACACCGACCTGACCCGAGTCATCAATTGGGAAGAGGTAAGGGGTCCACGTTGTAATGTAGGAGGACGTCCCTTCCAAACTCCTATCCTTCTTCTTGGAGATATGTTAGCAAGTGCTGATGACACACCAATTCCTTGTACACCGCAAGGAACTCCGGGTTCTTCTTTTCTAGCTCTCCCAACTCTTCATTTTTGGGAGTATATTCCTCTTACGGCTCCTAACCCCAGGTTAGCCATGAGACATCGTATATCTCATGGAGTTCAAGTCCTATCTCCCCGCCAGGAGTAAAGAATATCCCGGTGCAATAATTGTACAGTTCCGCTAAGGTGAGGAACAAAGTCGGGTATGTCTCTAAGCTATAGCAGGAGCCCCTTATAGCATAGTACAGATTGGCTACTTTCAAGGTCCACTCGTACTTCTCCAAGGCCCACAAGGTCAAGTTAATCCAAGGGACTGAATAATGCACCCAATTGAGCAAGCGTAGTCTCCCTGTTGGATAGGATTTCTTACTTGCCAAACAGTTTAGGAAAGTCTTAGCATGATAAGAACGAATATTCTGCCCCATTTCGCTCGTAATAATACAAGGTTCCAAACCCCGAAGAGCATATGAGGGCGATTACCTGTAAGTCGCAATATCTTTCTTCAACTTTGAACTGGGACGGATACGGGCGACCAGGGTGTAATCCCCCTGATTTTCAAAATTTGATAATTTGGAATTTTTCCAATTTACTGTAATTTTCAGAGATTTTTCTGGAATTAAAATCAAGTTAATTTATAATTAAATAATTTTTAAATGTTATTAATTAATATTAAAATATTATGAAAATAATATTTTATGGTGTAAAATGAAAATCTAGACATAGGATAATTTTCTAGGAATTTATTGGACCCCGAAAGTATTTTTAAAGTCCTAAAAACTATTTTATAATTAAACCAAATTGAACCCTAAATAAACCGGATTTATTTTAAATAAACCAAACCAAACCAATAACTGAACCGGTTTATTTAACCCAACTTAAACCCCTGCGGGTCGGATCAGGGCCTGACCCGTGACCCGAAACCCGCTAGACCCGATCCCGCTTAAATGCTTAGCGGATCGAGCCGGATCCGCCTGACCCGACCCGACCCATCACCGACCCGACCCGAAACTCTTTCTCTCCCAACCCGACTATTTCAGCCCTCCGCCCCTTCGCCTCCGGCCGTTACGCCGCTAGCCGACCCTCCCTCTTCTTCTCCCCGAACGGCAACCGTCGATCGACGACCTTCCCCTCCCCTCACCGGTCGATGCACCGTCTCCCTCTCCGCCTCTATATAAGTCGTCCAGCCGTCGAGCTCAGCCCTGGACGGAACCCTAGCATGCGAACCCGCCCTCTTCCTCTCCTCCGCCACCTTCTCCGATCCCCCGACCACCTCTGCCTTTCCCGTCGAACTCCTCCGCCTCCCAGAACTTCCCTCCCTCGAGCTCCCTGAAGTCATCTCCCCTCATCCGCCTTCCCGAGCCGCCCGCCTCCACCAGTAAGCAGCCCGCAGTACCTCCTTCCTCCCAGCTCTCCCCCTCGCGCCACCTGGACAAGCCCCGGCCTCTCCGCCCTGCCCTAGGTCTCCGCCGGCTGCTCCCCTACCTCCACCTCCCTCTTTCCAGCAGCCCCGCTCCACCCTAGTCTGCCAGCGCCGACGACGCCGCCTCCCGCCCATGAACTCGCCGCGACGCTACCGCCCCGCTGCCCAGCCCGCCTTGCCCTACGCCGCCATCTCCTCCTCCTTCTTCCCTGACGCAGCAGGCCTCGAGCCCTAGCAGCAGCCCCTCCGGCCCGGTCGCCGTGCTCCGCCTCCGGCCGCCTGCCGCGCACCACTGTCTGGCCTCCCCGCCATGCAGCGCTGCCTCCCCGGCTCCCTCCGGCCGGCCTCCCCCGCCAAGCTCCGGCCAGCATCCCCAAACCCTAACCCTAGGCGACTCGGACACGGACACTTCGTGTCATGTCGGACACGAGAAAATACAGTTTCTCGAGCCCTGTTCAGGTACACATATCTCTCTCCTCGCTGCCCCATTTTCAATTCCGTCAGTTGCATCGCGTAGCCTGCATGACCCCCTCGGTGTCCGTGCAACCCGCTCGGTGCATCGCGTCCTGTGGCGATCGCGAACCGCGATCCAAAAACAGGAAAACCAATGCCCTATTTTACCCCAGAACTGAGTACGCCCTGCCAAACGGGATGACTTGGTCGCGTGCGGTCTTCACCTATACGTGCGCGTCATTGATACGGACATGCAGGATTTCGCAGTAGCTGATTCGGATGTGCGTGCATACCGAAATCAATGCGTATCCGAGGACAACACCCCGTATCCGACCTTTCTGAATTTCGCTGTAACTTAGTGTACACACGTCGGATCAAGACGAAACTTGCACCATCGGACTCGTAGTAATATGCTGGTCCTGTGAGCCAAGTTTGGTTTGATTCTGAGAACGTTGACAAAATCGTGTGTCGTGGGCCCCACAAGCTCCACTTGACGGGCGATTTTGTGATCGGCGTATCGTAATCCAATTTTAGAAGTTCCGTTGGGTTCGTATCATCGTTCATGACCTGTTGACACTAAGTTGGACAGATTTGGAGACCTTTGACCCTGACACGTTTTTCGGTGCAAAGTGGCCCACATGTGGACCCCGCCTTGACCCGAAATTGTCATTTTTGCCCTTGTCTCCAAATTGGACTCAAGGACAGGCGTTTCTAGCTGATTAATATTTTTTGGATCTGATGGTGATATTTATTTCAGCAACTGGAGTACTCCCTGCAATTTTTACTGAAGTCAGAGCCACAATTGGAGCCGAAACCCCAGGCAAGTGTAACTTGCCAAAATCCTGCAGTTTTGCTACTTATTTTCTTGATATATATATTGTTCAAAATGCTTAAAACCTAGGACCGTGTGACTTACTTAGCGTTCGATTATAGTTGGGTGCCAACACCGTACACGGGTTGTGTAAGTCAAATAGAAATGGATACCGAAACCCTTTGTATTCTCGTACTTGCATTATCAAGTACGTTATACCCAGGACACTTAACACTATACATGATACAGAATCTTCCTGAAATATTTATGGTGATTCTGTGTAGGATACAGGATTGACATAGACATTATATTCTTAGTTCATATTATGACTTGCTGCATTAGTTTTGATCTTGCGTGTCATGGACATGAGACGTGTGATTACATTGGGTGGGGAGAGACACACAGGCTACAGGCTGATCATATATATATATAAAACCCCTATTATTGCGGTGCTAAAGACTCTAAGCCCAAGCTTGGCCCACTATGTGTTATTACTGCTACTGGCTCCCGACACAGAGCTTGTAGTGGTTTCAGCCTGAGTTTTAGTGCTGCTCTCATCTTGCATTTCACTTAGCCTGGTTATATAGTTTACCCTATTGCTTCATTTATTGCTGCACTGGTTTATTTATTTTGGCATGATTTATTGTGTACCTTGCTATGTCCCCTGAGGACCTGGATCCGGATTATGTCCCCAGGTTTAGCAGAGGAGATCCACTCTGAGGTTTACAGGACAGGAGCTTTAGCAGGAGCAGAAGCAAGTTCAGGAGCAGGTACTGTAGCAGAACCAGGAACCAAGGACTAGGTGATTGTCATGGAATTCTCTGAGTATATGTTTCTTCCATACTCAATCAGTGATGTTATTTACTTTCCTGTTTAGCAAACATTTGTAACAGACTTGATTATCGGGTTGTTCCCCGATTTAATTACTTGTGACTTGATGATGATGATTTTATTTCCTTTTGTTGATTTGATATATTCTTCTATGGATGAGATTAGTTTTCACTTGATGTATTAGTAGACCCTGATAATTATTGTTGTACAGCTTAAGTATGCCCCGATGGATCCATTAAATTGGGTTTGTCCATCGGTGTGTGCTGCTGGCCATTGCCACGTATCCAGTCCCTCGATATTTTAGGATTGGGGTGTGACACAGGGCCCCCTATTGGTCTAAGGATAAAGTCCCCACCATCCTCCTTAGAACTGCCATTATGTTAAAAGCTGACAATGATAGTTGGCACTCCATGCCAGGCATGTGCATTTTTATTCCACAATAAGTGAATATCTAGTTCTCTTTTATCTTTATTACCTTGGGGTCCGAATTAGTAAGAGCATCCCCAAATCTATGTCAGTTGTAATCTGCCAAGAATTTATTTGGCTAAGTAGAAAAAACCAAGACTGGTCCACTATCATCTTTTGCCTCGCCACAGGCTAATCTTTGTCTATCTGGGCCCGAATATTCTCCACTATATTGTCGAATATTATACCCAATACGGCTTGAGCCTGCCCAAGAAGCACTTCCCCGGAAGGAGCCATGGGTAAAGTCACTACAAAAATCAGAAAATAGAAGGTAGTAAAAACCTTCAAGAGGATATGCGCACCATTAACAAAAGTCGTAGTCAGTACATGTTATATCATCTATGCGGCAAAGGCACAGTTGGCGCACGCCATATCCCATGCGACAGAGTCATAGTCTGTGCATCCATGCGGCCAAGTTACAGCTAGCGCATGATCCATGCAGCCAAGAAAAATATAAAAACCACGCGTATGTTCTAGATCATCTCTCATCCATGTGCTAGAGTTATGTGGAAAATTGATGCATGTTCTAGATAATTTCTTATCTATGCGACAGACCATGCACAAAGTGTCTATGTGTTTAGGAGATGTCTTCTCCGTTGCCCTTACCCTCGATCGACACTTAGATATCCGAATAATATATGGGGTCCTTATCCTTGGCCTTAGTCTTGACAGCGGGGTACTTCCCCTTGTCGGTCTTCTTGGTGGTGGCGGAAGTTAAAGTTTTTGGGGCCTTGGCAGTTGAGCAGAAAGTCAGAGATAAAGAAGGAAGAAGAAGTGCTCAAAAGAGTAAGTAAAGATTTTTTTTCTCCAACAGAGCCTCTATATATATTCAATAATATACGGCTAGATATAATGGCAGCGCCTCAATTTTTGAGACACCTTTATCCGTGTGACAGTTAGCGACTCTTGGGTTTTTGATTCGCCTTTATCCATTAAAGAATTTGTCTCCTCGGGAGCTGTGTAAGGAGAAGGCTCAAAATCCTAAGAGATCCGTTCAAAGAATGAGTTAAATCTTTCATGAAGATTTTAAAGCCTGGCAAATTCATTTATGCGACAGCGAGTTCATGCGATACGCCATCCATGCAGCTCAAATTTTTTTTTATCCATGCTTCTTATTCAAAGTATTTGAAATTTATCAGTTTAAAAACTTTGAAGGGGGTCTTCTAGAAACATGGAAAATCATGTTCCATGCGCCCAAAAGATGGCCCTCAAAACTTAGTCCATGCGCCCATAATATGTGCCCTTAGAACCTGACTTAGTGAAATCAGGCCACAGAGAAGCTATGCGGCCAAGGGACTCATCTAGATCCCCAAAGCAAGTCCTCAAGGTGATCCATGCGTCCCAAACAACGATAGAAGTAAGAGCCGCATAGAGGCCTGACACAGCATTAACTGCCTGTCATAAAGTTTGGATATATCATTTATTGCCCTAAATATTTTGAGGGTCATGAGAAAGGGGCCAAACTAAAATATAGAAAGCCACGTCAGTCTATAAATGACTCAGTCAGGCATGCAGTGTCATGTGTTCTAGATAAGAGCTCGTATGCATCCTCGACTCCGTACGTCCTAGTCCTCATGCGATCAAAGTGTTCATAAAACCCAGTCTCGACAAGAGCTCGCATATGGCCCTGTCACAACCTGCACCCGGTGTAGGGGTACGAGTACGTGGGTACGTCCAACCTATATTGCAGCATCGACAGTAGAATATTGTCTAGGTCAATAATACTATCTAAAGATCTCATACAATATATATTGGTACCTGTCAATAATATCTCAACTCCAATTGGAGGACAATATAATGGTTCAATTATAATCGATACTCAATCACAATATAAATTAAAGAAAGATAAAGGCATGATATGTAATAGAAGAAAAGTCACAAAATTATAATACAATACATCCAAGATTAATAGTCTAGCTATAACATAATCTCAAATAATATATACATGCCAATGTCTAAAACTGAAATATATACAATATGTTAAAGGAAATTTATGTCGCCTCAGTAGCTGGTACTTATCCTCGGTCAGCTCACCATCTTGTGGTCCGTAAAATATGGGACATATTTCCTCTAATCAATTATCTGAAAAATATATCTGGTCAATGAAACAATATCATACTTTGGAAGAAAGAGACAGATAATCTAGAGCAATATGGTATAAACTGATCACAATAAAATAGAATAAAGGCAATAAAAATAGAATATGGTAAAGATCTGTAACTATAATAAGTATTTAAAATACTAGTTAGATATGTGATCGGCTTGGGTTAAACATTATCTACGTAAACGTTGGATAAATATTGTCTAACTTAAACATTGAATATTGAACATTGTCTAGGCTTTGATCACATATCTAGCTAACATTTCCCCTTTCTCTGACTAGTACAATGGATTCAACCATGACACGTTATGATGCAAGATACTCAAGGCATTGTAAAATATTAAATATTGAACAATGTCTAATAACCATATGAGAATACGAAGAACAATAAACAAGAATAATATCCCATGACTGAAGATCCATGTGTATACTAGTCCGTGTACCAATGTGTCACGAGTCAAGTAAAATATTTCTAAATACATGTATTATAGTAATTATCAAATAATAGAAACTGTCAGAGAATGTACTCGCCTGAGGTCCAGAGCATTGTGTGAGGATCAATGATCAAACTGGAGTCACAAATTCCTAATTATGAAATAATAGTGTTAATTGGTGAATAGAAAGGATATGCATAATTAACTAACTAATGATGATGTTTCTAGGCCATGTCTAAGTCCATACTAGTCAAACTTGGTCAAGCTAGGTCAACTAGTCAATTATAGGCAATACTAGCCTAACTAGCTAAAATTTGACTACTGGTTAGACTAACTAGTATGATATACTAATTATCTATAATATACATAGACTCCAATATCAAGTAGTATTAACCAATACCTCACCTTAGTAATTATCTTAACCTACTCCCCTTACCTATCTCATTACCCACACAACCACACTGATACAAAGTGTATCACCACCCCTGGATACTCATCATAAGCTCTTGTACATCAGTATGGATTACCTACTCACCCACACACTGTACACACTCATATTTCATCTCACTGATACCTTACCTAAACCTTACTAGGCACTCCCTCACTTTCAGGAATCCTGTTGATGCCCACACACACAGGTATTAGCACATACACTGGAATACTAGTACCAAAGTGCATTCAGACATCAGATTCAGCAGACATATGCTGCTCATTGTTGCTGCTGTGTGCCAAGCACATTGCTTCTAAGCAGCACAACCAAATCTTTCCCTTCTTGTTGACTGGAACACTCACACAACCACTCCAAATCTAACATAACACCAAGATATCACTCCCTATTTTGTTACAGTTCTCATTTTAGTTGCACATAATATGACTCTACACCCTCTCAAACCAAATTCTCTACCACCCTCTATACTCCTACACTATTCACACTTGCATATTGGACACTAGAACTAAGTGTACAAATATAATTCCTTGTTATGGACACATCTTACTCCTAATGCACACACACTCACCTCTGAATTGGTTGTTGCACTGCTGCAGTCCACCCCAGAGGTACCCTCTTCCTTTTCACCAAAACACAACTCTAATACTGACTACTGCCACATGCTAACTGGACAGAACCCCATTCCATACATACTGCACTTGTTGTGCCTTACAGACTTACCTGCATGTAGCACAGACCTGACAGTGCCCAACCAATATTTGCTACATGAACTCAGCATCTGAGATGCATTAACCCAATACAGGCAACACACTCCTGCAGTGTGGCCTTGTACATATGCAGCACTACTGCCATGCCCGAGGCTATGCACCCTATTGTTTGGATCCTCAAGATACAATCTATACCACCAATTGATACATATATCAGCAGCTCTTAAACCAATTCCATAACCCTTTGCTCACAAAATATCTCTAACACTTAACCTTCATGCACATCAGCAAGTGTAAACACACAACACAAACACAAACACTTAGAGTTTATTACACCAATACACCCATCCTCCTATGATACTCTATCCAATCACACCAAGCTCTACCCAAAGCTCAAGATTAACTCAAATATATTAATTAGATTCTAATAGGAGTAATAAATAGCTATTATGACTTGCTACACGGGAAATTAGAATAAAATACACTCACATGCATAAATTTTCAAATTGGAGCCCCGTATCACACTGTATCATACCGTGTCACGATACGCCTTACTCGTATCCATTTGTGGACACGTATCTACCCCCATATGACCAATATAACTCTACTTAGGCCTACCAAACCTAATAACAAATACTTGGTGTGCCATTCTCGGATTGTCCCAAAAATGAGCACAAAACTCAATGTAAAAGTCACAATAGGGATTGTTAGAAGTTAAAACTCCTTCCTATGGGTAGCCCTAATGTATGGGTAGGTTCCTAATGATTATATGCAACAATTAGAACCTAATTAGAGAGAAGATTTCAAAATTTACCTATTGGGAGATGGATTCCCAATGCAAACCAAAATATACACAATAGGACACAAGCTTCTAGTCACAAAGCTCCTTCTCCAAATGCTCATGCCCACCTCAAGCTCCTAGTCTCCTTAGATGGTAAGGATGAGTGAATTTGAGAGGTATTTGTGAAGAAATTGGTAGAGGGATGAACTATTTGGGGAAGAACACTAATTAGGAATTAAAATGAGGTGAATGAATGGAGGAGAGAGTGTCTCCATCCAATATTAGGGCAGGCCACTTTAGGCTTCCCCTCCAAGCAATATAATTTGACTAGAATATCCCTGGTGGGTTGTCATAAAGAAATAATAAAGGTGTAAGCTTCTCTTCCTAATGAGGGTTAAGCCTAATCCTCTAATCTAATAAAAAGGTCAACTAAATAGGGTCCAAAGTGACTAGTCTAATAAATGGGTTTAAGTTGTCATGTCAAGTTGGTTAGGTACACTAGGGTCATGTCTAATCAAATAGTCCAATCTAGCAACCAACATTAAAATTAGTCACCTATATATATAACATACATTATATTAAATAAATAACAAAATTTTATAATATTTATTTATAATTATGCAAAATGACAAAATTACCCTAATTCTAAAAATATGGTAGTTACAGGCCCCAACTCCATGTCCTAGTCCTCATGCGGTCAAAGTTTTCATAAGACCCAGTCTCAACAAGAGCTCGCATGCGGTCCCGACTCCATGTGTCCCAGTCCTCATGCGGTCAGAGTGATCATAAGGCCTAGTCTACACGAGGACCAATCTCCATGTGACCCAGTCCTCATGCGGCCAAGAACCGTAAGGATCGGTCTTTTTATGGCCCCACCTTCATGGGTCGATCAGCTTTCACGAAGCCCCATGCGGCCAAAATCTTTCTATTATAACCGAAAAGATCTTTATCAACCAGTACTGACTACGTGTCAAGTTAACCAAGTCATGCACATAATGGGTTAAAACAACCCCATCTTTCGACCGAGATTTCATCAATTGCATATCATAACTGATGCCACGTGGCAGCCTGACAGTGGCATGCACCCACGGTTGCAACCAGATTCTGTTAAGAATGTCTATGCGTTAACCTGACAGGGGCGCATAGCATATGTGTGCTCATAAGCCATCTAGTGTAAATGGCTATAAATAGCTGGGATGCATTCCCACGGAGGTACATAGGGAGATGGGGAGAAAAAGCATACTAAGGAGCCAAGTTGCTGTCTTTCGTGCCAGTGATCCAGAGACCTAGCAAATTTCTTTGTCGTTGGACCATCAACGGAGTAAAAAAGTCAGCTGCAGTACTCGATATCCATCGTCACACTCCCTAGAATCTTAATTGTACTTAGATTTCTTGTTTAAGGATTCTTGGTACTTTCTTTGTTTTTAATATACGAAACCAAGTTTGCACAACTTATTTTTGTATTGAAACAGAGTGAAACCAGAGCTCACTTTATCCTCGATGTATTGACCATATTTATCTTGTCCTTATGCTTTTATATTTTTTACTTTTTCTTTATGTATGTAAATTTAGTTTATCATCTACACAATTTTTATATCTCAAACATGTCCAAGATCGAGTAAGGTTGAAAACAAGAAACATTAATGTTTCAGCTGGAAGACTTGATGAAAGTAGACAATTGAATGTTGAGCCTGAACATACAAAATTAGACTTCAAATTTTAGATATTTAATATCTATAGAAAGCCTATGCTTATTCTTTTTTTTCTCAAATTCAACTGTTACTGGAATAAACTGATTTTATTATCTGCTTCTTGGTTAACTTGTTATTAGATACTTAAAAAACCTTATGAATTGGATACAGTGGTTAATCTTTGTCCCAATTAGTTGGATTTGCTTCCAACAATTTGGTTGGCAAACTAATTTTGTTGTCAAACTATTTAGTCTACTTATTTTTACCATATTAATAATAAACTTCTCAATTAGAAAAATTGCATTACAAAGTTTTTTATTTAGTCTGGTCAAGATCTTAGATGCAATTAACAGATTTTTAGACATGGTTAACTGAGAATATTGTTTCTGATATCAGTCAAGGTAAGGTTATCTTATGTACAAGCACAACCTGAATACTGCACCAGTACTACCTAATGGGTGTTGATAAGGGCACTACTAAAAATACTTGGCTAGCCCATTAATGAATGAAGTTTACTCATATTAGCCCAAAAGTTTACTCATACTAGCCCAAACATAATCTCTCCTCTTAAACCCTCCAAACCTCCACCGGAGCCCTCCCCCCTCCTCCCTTTCTTGTCGGAGCCCTCCTCCTCCACTTCTTCCTCCTCCTCCTCCTTGTCGATGGCTCCCAAACTCTCGAAAGAATCAAGGTACAATACTTCCTTCTCCTTGTTCTATTGCATTTCAAAAAATTTCCAAAAATTATAATAATTTCTATTGCATTTCAAAAAAATTCCAAAAATTATCTTTCCAATCTTAAAATTAGGGCATACAAGTCCTGAATGTAGTTTCAAATATAGTTTCAGATGTAGTTTCGACATTTTTCTGGAGTCTCGCACCCGATTTTAGGGCATACAAGTTCGACATCCGTCGAACGTATGGAATAGAACCATACAGGACTGTAGAAATTTCTGCAATCCTATATACATTGTGGACTGTAGAAATTTCTACAGTCCTATATGTATAAAGGACTGTAGAAATTTTAACAGTCCTGTATAAATTTAAGACTGTAAAAATTTCTACAGTCATGTATACATATAGGACTGTAGAAATTTCTACAGTCCTGAATGTTGAATTAATTTTGGGTTGTTAAAATATATATCTTTTTTGTCTTATAGTCACGACCATCGGAAGGTCACTAAGGATGAAGATATCATAAGAAGACGCCCGACTGCGTCGATACGTAAGAAACGCAATGTTCAGCGTACTATTGAACCAGTTCTCACTATCCGCTACCACGAGGCACGCCCTGAAGTTAGAAAATGTCAACTGACGAAGAAGACTATCACTCGTTCGAAGAGACATGCTCCTAGTACTCCTGGTACTTCTGGTTCTTCTTCCTCCTCCGATGAGGATATACCAACTAGCCAAAATCGGCCAATTGATGGTTCAGGACCTACTCAGCATACAGATAGTCCTATCGAGACTCTGCCACAAACCCTCGGAACTGGCCTACTGATGGTTCAGGACCTTCTCAGCAACCAGATAGTCCAGTCGAGACTCGTCCAAACGGTTGCTCTATGTTGCCGTCGATCAAGAACAATATTGCATACCAAATATGGAATAACCCGGTAAGTACATTATGTTATTATAATTTTATATATAGTTGTAAGTTCTAAGTGTATCCAATTATTTATAGATAACTATATTTTATATATAGGTATAAGTTCATCCAATTGTTTACTTTTCAGGAGAGTTCTCGTATGTTAACGGTGATCAACCACGACAAAAAGTGCAATACATGGGGGTTTGAATTATTGGAAAATGATGTGAAGGCTAAAATCATTCCCACCGGTTTACAATATTTGGGTAACTACTCATATACGACGGTGGATAATGCATTCATATCAGCATTTGTAAAACGATGGCATCCAAAAACCAACACTTTCCATCTACCAAACGAGGAGTTGACAATTACCCTTGATGACGTCTATCATATTTTGGGACTTAGGGTTGATGGTCAAGTCATGATGAATCATACTTTTGACAAATCGATCATCAACTTTTACGACCATATCGTGGATTATGTATCAGGGTGTCTGGAATTTGATGCGGCTAGTTTTATCACCCTTCGAGAATTCAAGAAGTCGTACGGACTTCCTTTAAAATATTTAGAGGAGACATTCGCTGATCCGGACCCCGAAGTGGATAATAGCGATAATGTGGACCATGGATATATGCAGTTCATCTTAAGGGCTGTCGGTATTACGGATAAGTCTGGAATGTCGATACATGCCAAATATCTCCTGAATTTTGACGACATAGACACTGTGGAAGAAATATCTTGGGAAAGCGGTATACTAGCATACCTTTACCGCGAGCTTGTTGCGGTATCCCACGTCGGTTCCAAGACAATATCCGGATGCCAGACTCTACTCCATGTATAGATATATCTTTGTCAACTTGTATACATAATAAAAAAAATTGTTGTTAATTTTTGGACTAATTTTTTAACATGGTTATGTGAAGGCATGGATATACGAGCACTTTCCAACCCTGCAGCGGGCTAAACTTAACCGAGGGTATCACGAGCACCTTCCTAGAATGTGCAGATGGAAGCCAACTAAGGCAGATGCCAAACGTCCACACACATTGGCCGCCCTACAGAATGCACTTGAAGATATGACGATAGAAAAGGTGAATTGAGACCTAATTTTTTAATATTTGGTAATAATTTACTAAATTACGTTATGTTAAATAACGTTATACTAAATTTCATGCATTACAAATTGTTTGGGATCCATATCATGATGCGACAAACTAGTCGTCTATTGCAACCAGTCGCTTTATATTACGGTCTAATAAGTTGTCATGAAATCGAGGAGGCTTAAATGCCTGATAGAGTACTCCCTCAGTTTGACTACGTACAAACAGTCCTGAAGCGCACATTGAAAATGATAACTGCTCCGTGAGGTACAAAATCGCTAAACTATATTTCTGCGACGTTCAACTTGGTCACGGACTTCTTTACTAAGTGGCAATGTCACGTTATTAGAGAAACTGAACGACAAGCAGCAGTAAATATGACGAAATATAGCGACGACTACCTCGCCTACTACGCTGGTGTCGGACTACCTACGTTGTTCAAAGGTGGAGGCGATATTATGCGTGCACCATCAGATCTCCCCGCCAAATCTGTCTTGTATACTGCATTGGTCAAGATGGTGAGGCAACTTCTTCACTTTCAGTTTGATATATGTAAATGTTTATAACCTAACAAATTTTTTAAATTCTCATGAATAGGCTAAGAAAGTGAAAAAGTTTGGAAGAAGCCTCGTAAGTTGCCAGGGTACGAATTATATGGAAATCAATGACGAGCTACAACAAATCGACAACACTAAAGATTTTCCTTTCTTGGAAAATAGAGAGCAACATACAAAGAGGCGGCATAAAGTTTAGGCCATATTTCAAGACATGTAAAACTTTGCTACAATTTGTGTTTTGAGACATGTAAAAGTTGTTTAAGTTGTAAAACTTTCATACAATTTGTGTTTGGAGACATGTTTGAAGAAGAACTTTCATACTTTTGTTAAACTTTCATACATTTGTTAGACTTTCATACAGTTGTTGGTTATTTGTGTTTTAAGACAGCTACTTTTATGTATAAATGTGCAGAGATAATGGCTAAAAACTAGGACTGTCAAATTCTGGACAGTCCTGATAGCTATCAGGCCTGTCAAAATCCTGACAGTCCTAGTTTTATACATAAATTTGTAGAGACAGTGGGTTGAAATTAGGATTGTCAAAAATTTGACAGTCCTAATAGCTTGTAGGACTGTCAAAATCCTGACAATTTTAGTTTTATATATAAATTTCCAGTGGGTTAAAATTAGGACTGTCAAAATTTTGACAGTCCACATAGCTTGTGGGACTGTCAAAATTTTGACAGTCCTACTTTTATATATAAATGTGCAGACAGTGGGTTAAAACTAGGACTGTCAAAATTATGACAGTCCACATAGCTTGTGGGACTGTCAAAATTTTGACAGTCCTCAAAGCTTGTGGGACTATCAAAATTTTGACAGTCCTAGTTATATATATAAATGTGCAGACAGTGGGTTAAAACTAGGACTGTCATAATTTTGACAGTCCTAACTTTATATTGGACTGTCTAAATTTTGACAGTCCTAGTTTCACAATATATAAATGTACAGATAGTGGGTTAAAACTAGGACTGTCAAAATTTTGACAGTCCAATTAGCATGTGGGACTGTCAAAATTTTGACAGTCCTGATAGCCTGTGGGACTGTCAAAATTTTGACAGTCCTAGTTTTATATAAAAATGTTCAGACAGTGGGTTAAAACTAGGACTGTCATAATTTTTACAGTCATGTTAGCTTGTGGGACTGTCCAGATTTTGACAATCCTACTTTTATATATATCACAGTGGGTTAAAACTAGGAATGTCAAAATTTTGACAATCCTATTTGCTTGTGGGACTGTCCAGATTTTGACAGTCCTAGTTTTCTACAGAGAGTGGGTTAAAACTATCTACATAAATGTTGAAAAAGATACCAAAGTTCAATATACATGACTCATTGCACAACATTCATGACTCATTGCACAACATATATGACTCATTGCACAACATACAGTTCAATATACGGTTCTAGTTTTATTTCTTTTATTGCACAACATACAGTTCAATATACAGTTCAACATACATGACTCATTGCACAACATAAAAAATGATACAGAAGTATAAGATGTATCAATCGATTAGAATATCAAAGTAGTCCTTAGGCAAGATTTTGGGATCCTCCATCTTCATCATCTTCTTATAGCCAGCAATTGCATCCGTGTAGGGTGTCGTCCATGCGATCGCTTCCTCCGGTGCATATTTATACCAAATCGTAGAAGGTGGAGGAATAGGAGAATGATCGATCAACCTTGGGATGATAAAGTATTGTCCGACAAGCCCTATCGAACATAGATTGTATAGTCTGTGTTCGGCCGGGGGAGCGCACATTGGAAAGAAAGTATTCTTAATGCCTTGTGAGATAATTACAATAGGTATCTTATACCTATTAGAGAATACGTATGCAACAGGCGGGACATCGAAGTAATGGTCTGGTCCGGTAACTATTTCCGTATAAGGTATGCTAGCCAACTAATCTCCAATAATTTATTTGTCGAGTATCTGCCTATAGAAGGGTAGACGAGACTCCAACTCCTCGTACAGCTCTTCCCTAACCTGTCTCCATCCTGTTTTAACTGAATAGCCAAGATATCTTACGAGTGCATGATATCCATAATGGCCATCCTTAGGAACATCAACAATAGACCAAATGAAATCCCGTATCTCAAGTAGGAAATTTTGAATGTATAGACTATATGAATTAGAGAAGTTATCTAAACCCTCCGCCATAACTACATCATTCGTTTTCTATTTGTTCCCCCTTCGAATAATAAGCTTACTCTTTTTCTGTAAAAATACCATACTTTCGATAACCGACTTTGACTCAACTTGCTCTAAATTACGTTCAATATGTTCAAACAATGATGGATCTCTTTTAGTTGACTCCATCTCCTTTTTTTTGCTCTACTCATTCTTGAGTGTGGTCTTCCCTTAAGAGTTCGAACAACAGATGGCTCTTGCAATCGAGTTGTTGTCGGGACTACGATTTCTTGGATTTTAACCTCAATGGATCTTCTCTCCAGTTTCGATGCGACACACCACCTTGCTTGAAGGAGTTTCACTTATGGCAAAGAAAAGAAATCATCGTGAACTTCCACCGTCGGCATTATCGACAACTGTCTCCAACGTTGATCAACAACATCTATTGGAATAGGTATAAATTGACGACGATATTCATTAATCTCATGTGTACAAGGAAGGCCGAGTGAATATCGATATGAACAACCGCAAACCTCGGGATCATAACCAACCAACTTCGACCTACCAATCTCCTCAAACAATAAGCCCAAGGCCTTGTGAGATACTATATGGATTAAACCATCCAAGAGGTGTTCATGCTTGTATTCATGCTTTGCAATATTGAGGCTCATCTCAAATGATGTTACAATCTCATTCACCGTAAAAATAATCATGAAATGAATCGATTGCCAAACGGAGACAAAATTATCGACCGATGGCCGTAGATATCTTTTTAAACTTGAGTATGATCCTTCGACCCGGTTCGTAGTGATTGTGCCATAATGCTTCACCATGTTCGTCCATGCTAAGACGAATTATTCTTTATATGGTTCTAGCCAAGTATCTTTGATATAAGAAATTCATGTCGGGTTACTCGTCTCCCACTTTTGTTTGAACATGTACCATGCTGTGTCGTAGCTGTCTGTAGTACTTGCTCGCTATACAAGACTCCAATCACTGTGGAATTCTTCGAAGCAAAGCTTGTCGATTTTACCGTCCATATTTTTAAATTTCCTCTTGCATTGAGCTTGAATATATCGATTTATATGCCAAGTGCATAGTAGTCTATGTATATGAGGAAATACAATATCTATAGCATTTATCAGCGCATATTCTCTGTCGGTAACAAAAACAGAGGTCTCTTTGTATCCTGTGTAAAAGGATTGTAGTTTCCTCAACGCCCAAGTATAATCCTCTACTGTCTCACTCTTCATAAAACAAAAAGCGACTGAAAATATTTTTCCCGTAGACCTAAATCAAACAATGTGAAAAAGAGGCATCTTGAACTTGTTGGTCTTATATGTACAATCAAGGGCCAACACGTCTACGAAGGACCGAGCCAAGTATGTGCAATCAGGATGAGCCCAAAATAATGAAACGAGTTCATCATTTTGTGGATGTCTTCTATGGTACTCCACGTAGTGATGCTCCCCAAGCAACTTCAATACTTGCTGCATCGCTATTCTTCCTTTCATACTATTAAATTTTGCTCTCGCCAAACTATTACAGATCGTCCTTATGGTTGACTTGTTCTTATCTTCTTTTTGTCGCACGGCAGAATAAATTTGTTTGGGTGCAACTCCAGAAAAGAACATTTCTTCAACCAACTTTCTCTTATCCTTCTACAATAGTGCCACGTAGGCATGACCCGTAAGTGTCTCTGGAATAGGATGATTGTGTATTCCATTCTTAACTTCGATTATCCACTTCACATCTTCTACTTTTATAATCAAAACCTTAAATGGACAACCATATTTTCTCGTCCCAACGTTTTTCTTGGGGATTTTTTTTAACAACACCCTTTTTTTTACAATGCTGCCTGAACACACCTCCTCTTTCGCAGCCCAGCTCTAAATATTTTCGGCTCGACCGAGATCTGATGGATCTTGCAATGACAATGACTATGTTATGTCGTCTTCCAACTTCTTTGCACCAATCTAATGCTTCTTCTTGGGATGTAAATTGAATATCCGTTGAGAATACCTTCTCCACATCAACCCCAATAGCAGGATATACCACAACATCTGTACGAGGTTGGTCCTATAACCAATATAAAATAATCTCAAAATTAATAACTTCAAATAATTGGCAGTCCAAATTAGGACTGTCATAATATTTACAGACTAATGTATTGAGTAGACTGTAAAAAATTTTACAGTCTTTAAGATTCAGGACTGTCACTATTTTGACAATCCACTTAGTATATAGGACTGCCAAAATTATGGCAGTCATATATTTATATAGGACTGTCGAATTATTGACAGTCCTATAGTTATATAGGACTGTCGAATTTTATACAGTCCTTACACGATGACTGTCGAAATAGGGTTGTCATTTTACGTACCGTACGTGCTTCGGAACAACCGACATGTTCTTCGGAAGGAGCGGAGTGCATATTTAATGGATTGCATGATCCGACTTCTTCATCGAAGATAATTTCATGCATCGCTCCTACAATAGTCAAATAAAACTAAATATTCTTGTGACAATCGTAAAACTTATTCATCGTATGTTGTCGAAGACATACCGGAAGAATATTCATTGGACAATCACCAAATCATAATTTTCTTCCACTTGGGACCACAACTATCAAATTCCAAAGTTAGGTTTAGATTTTTGGACTTGAGAGAATGAGAGAGTTCTTCATGTGAAAGTGAAAAACAAAGAAGAGAAATAATTTTGACTTATATAGGTTGGTGTGGGCTAGCCCTAAGTAAGTTTGAGGAGTGACAAACTTGTAATTTTTGGAAAATTTTCAATGGGCTAACCCTGAGTATATTGTGTAGTGCCCTTATCAAAACCCTACCTAATGCACTAATTAAATAAATATTTCTTATTTATGCTTCATCATAAGCTTTAATAATTTCAGAAGTAACGCACATATACCAATGTGATATTCCAAATAAGGTTGTTTAATATATTTTGAAATGAATATAGATTGTTTTAGGTCCTTTTTTTGTTGTAAAAGCAGTTCAATGAATACATTTATATGTCTAGAACATCTCTTAGGTTTGGTATACATGTTTAATGCTTATTCAGTCCCACCTCTATATCTGTGGATCCATACTATTTTTTTTGCCCTATCATTTTTATCAGATAGAAATGTACATTATGGTCAATTTCAGTCATTAAAGTTTCATGGATGCATCAAACTCTCTGACTGACTTTTGATACATTCATTAAAATTTGCATCAAACTATATCTGTGAAATATCTTTTTGTTCAAATTTTCTCGAGTTCACTTTGCAATATGTAATTAAGTGCAAGAGCAAGCTCCATTGACACATCAATGTTTTCTTCTTCTTTCTCCATTGACACATCCTTTACGCTAGCTACCTATGCCATGGTGACAGTCATTGGCTTCTATGCCAACCTTTTCTACGCGAGGGGCAGTTACCTACGTGGCTTGCATGCCGTGATCTTCGCAGCAGTTATACGCGTTACCTCATAATGGGACACACGTCACACGCGGATTCAGAAGATCATTTATACGTGGGTGGCAGTTATTATAACCACCGCATAAAAAGTGCCATACTCTCCACTGTTCGGCTTCTACGGTGACTGGACAGTTACTGTCACCAAACTCTATAAATAGAGACCTCTATTGACAGAGGTCAAGGGTCGAAGAATTGAGGAGAGAAGTCATAAAATCGAAGAGAGAAGAGTACAAACAGAGTAGTGATCGACGATTTTGGCATCAAGCATCCACTCCCTCTTGCAATCTTTGAAGCTATTCCTTCTTCTACAACACTTCTTCATCATCGTGTGGTCCAAGGGACAAAGTGATCGACCGCAGCTCAGACTCCTATAGCAATATTTTCCCAGATTAAATTTTTGTACTTAACATCCTCGTATAGGATTAATTGTACTTCTTGTTTGTAAACCAAAGAAAGGGTTTCGTATAAACCTAGTTTTATTTCTTTCGTTTATTATCAAACACCCATCTCTCCTCTTCCCAACTTCCCCGCAGCCAACCCCGGTCATCTTCTTCCTCCCTGCATCCCGAGTACCGCCTGAACCACCGATCACCCCGACCTCGACGCTGGAGCACCCGACCCCGATGCTCCAACACAGACGACTCTCCGCCACCGGAGTCGACAGCACCACCACCACCATTGTCATCTCATCTCCCCTCTTCCTCCACCCCGAGCCACCGTGACCCATCAACCACCCCGACGTCGGAGTCAACCGGACCACCCGACCCCGCTGCTCCTCCTCCCATCGACCTCAGTGTTCCCGCAGAGCCACCCCTCGCCTCTGTAACCTCGGTGCACCTCGTCTACACCACCATCTCCTCATCATCTTCATCCCCAGCGGCCATCCCCTCCGGCCATCTTGATCCCCTGACCGGTGTATCAATACCACCACCTCTTCTCCTTTCTCCTCTCTGTCATCCTCCTCGATGCTCCCCGAGCCACACCTCGGACCACCCTGTCCACCACCCATCACCACCACGGTCCTCCTCCTCTTCTCCTCGACCTCAGCCCCTGCTCCCTGACCTTCTCCTTCTCCTGCTGGCCGGACTCCCCCCACTGGCCGAAATATCAGTAACCACCACCAGCATCATCATCATCATACTCATCATCATCTCCACCAAAAATATAGCAAAATCATTACCAACCCTAAACCTAATCACTTGTTCATCATCAACATCATCATCATTGTCATTATCGTCGCCAATAACGTTGTCATCATCATACTAGTCATCATCATCATCATCTTCGCCATCTCCATCATCCATATCATTTTTCTCATCACCACCATCATCATCATAGCCATCGTCGTCATTATCATCGTCGTTATCATTATTGTCTCACCTTAATCATCGTCGTATCATCATCAACACCCCTTCACCATCATTATCTCATTATTAATACTATCATTAAACACCATTACCATTATCAACATCTCATCCTAGTCATCACCATTAGCCCAATCATCGTCCTAGTCATCACCATCGTCCACATCAACGCCCCCTTAACTATTATCATCTACATCATCGCCATCTTCTCAGTCATCACCCATATCACCACCAATATCGTAATCATCACCCGGGGACCCGTCACCCTTGCTAGACAACCCGCCTCAGTCACCCCTAATTTTTGTACCTGTGCACGCTGACTCCGAAGACCTGTTGGATTATCTACACGACTTCAGGAGCAAGTTATTGGTGCTACGCAGCCTTCTCGTCAGGCAAGTATACCTTGCCTTGTTGTACTGTTTAAATTCTGTATTATTATTTGCATGTTTATATTATATAACTGTGCGCATCCGAGAGAGACTCGGATGCAGTCAACGGATGCGTTGACGTTAGGATTTATGTTTGACCTAGTGTCTAGTAGACCAACCTAAAGTTGTTGAGTTATCGGTATAACTCCCCAGGCCTTGACATATTTCTTACACGTGATATGAGTCTCATATAGGGCACGGACTTGCGTATATGGTTGGCCACCTGTACGTGTAGGTCGTGCATCAGATAGGGTATAACTGCTAATAGTGATGCATGTTAGAAGACTTAGCAGTTATTGGTAGGAGGAGCATAGACTGTCGTGATACGATGGCCCGATCATTGTCCTTGTTTGGTTGTAAGGTTGGGCTATTGTTCTAGCGATAGAGTATGAGCCAGAGTTACGATGCCTCGGCGTAGTAGCTGAAGCGTGTTGTGGATACAACATGCATAGATCATTGGGCGGGGAGGACGACTAGTAGGCGTATGGGACACCCACCTCCTTTATACAGATACCGCACTCGATGGAGTGATACAGACGTTATTATTTATACAGATACCACGTTCCCTAGAGTGTTGGACGTTACTTGGTGATTTTACAAATACCTCATTCTTTGGAATGATGGACATTGCAGATACTATACTCTAGAGAATGTTGGACGTTATTAATATTCCTGCGCCCGTGTGATAGGGGGCATATGTGGCATATACTAGCCGGTTATCACGATTGGTGAATTACGTCAGCATATGTCTAGTCTACACATTCCCATACACTCAAGTTGTCCTCAAGTTGCATTTCACTTAGATGGTTAGGTCACCCTGGAGATTTTACAGTATTTACTTTATGGCATGCTTTTATGTATCTTGTTATGTCCCTCTGAGGACCTGGTCCCTTTCCAGGTGTAGATGTTCGTGAGTATTCGCAAGAGCACTGATCCGGACTGGTTACTTATATTCCGAGGAGGTCTTCTCATCGAGTCACAGTAGTTGGTAGTTGTTGTACTTATATTGTATTTATCTTGATTATTCTTTCTTCTAGTTCGGCAGTGGATTTGTTTCCATCTGACTACCCTCATTAGATGCTTTACATTGAGATCTAGTTATAGATATTGGTTATTCATTTGTATATGATTTCTGCGGATGAGATTTAGCTATGCCCTGTGACATATATGTTTACCACTTGTGAATTGTTATTCATATTACAGCGTACGTGTGTTATGGTTGTCCATATATTGGAGTGCCATATTCATACGGCGGGCATGCTTACGTGTCCTAGTCCTATGTATTTTGGGACAGGGGCGTGACACCCACTAACCCATATCATTAATACTAATAATATAATATATTATACATATTATGTAACTACAAACATAATAATATATAAATATTAAAAATTACAATAATGTCCCTACTCTATAAATGTGGTAGTGATACATCTCGACCCGGTTGAAACCTTCGGAACCTCCATGGTCCATCACCTTCTTCATAAAACTACGAAGCCCATGATGGATGATACAAACCATCGCAGGAAGTAAAGCAAGCCGGCTACCAAAGACTAACTTTGTCACTAGAAGAATAAGGTTTTTGCTGATCCTTTCTATCGTCCTTGAGCCCCCTCCCCCCTCGGGACTAAACAATTCTGCAACAATATCATTAAGAACCCAGCCAACAAGGCTTTATTTGATAACGGTTGGGTATTTTGGTAAAAATAGCTGAAGGAGTCGTCAGGGCCACCAAATACGTAACCAGTTGTAGAGGACCTCGGACAGTTGGCACTAAGTCACTAACTTTCTTCTGAGACAGGGGCTTTCGAACACCGACCTGACCCGAGTCATCAATTGGGAAGAGGTAAGGGGTCCACGTTGTAATGTAGGAGGACGTCCCTTCCAAACTCCTATCCTTCTTCTTGGAGATATGTTAGCAAGTGCTGATGACACACCAATTCCTTGTACACCGCAAGGAACTCCGGGTTCTTCTTTTCTAGCTCTCCCAACTCTTCATTTTTGGGAGTATATTCCTCTTACGGCTCCTAACCCCAGGTTAGCCATGAGACATCGTATATCTCATGGAGTTCAAGTCCTATCTCCCCGCCAGGAGTAAAGAATATCCCGGTGCAATAATTGTACAGTTCCGCTAAGGTGAGGAACAAAGTCGGGTATGTCTCTAAGCTATAGCAGGAGCCCCTTATAGCATAGTACAGATTGGCTACTTTCAAGGTCCACTCGTACTTCTCCAAGGCCCACAAGGTCAAGTTAATCCAAGGGACTGAATAATGCACCCAATTGAGCAAGCGTAGTCTCCCTGTTGGATAGGATTTCTTACTTGCCAAACAGTTTAGGAAAGTCTTAGCATGATAAGAACGAATATTCTGCCCCATTTCGCTCGTAATAATACAAGGTTCCAAACCCCGAAGAGCATATGAGGGCGATTACCTGTAAGTCGCAATATCTTTCTTCAACTTTGAACTGGGACGGATACGGGCGACCAGGGTGTAATCCCCCTGATTTTCAAAATTTGATAATTTGGAATTTTTCCAATTTACTGTAATTTTCAGAGATTTTTTGGAATTAAAATCAAGTTAATTTATAATTAAATAATTTTTAAATGTTATTAATTAATATTAAAATATTATGAAAATAATATTTTATGGTGTAAAATGAAAATCTAGACATAGGATAATTTTCTAGGAATTTATTGGACCCCGAAAGTATTTTTAAAGTCCTAAAAACTATTTTATAATTAAACCAAATTGAACCCTAAATAAACCGGATTTATTTTAAATAAACCAAACCAAACCAATAACTGAACCGGTTTATTTAACCCAACTTAAACCCCTGCGGGTCGGATCAGGGCCTGACCCGTGACCCGAAACCCGCTAGACCCGATCCCGCTTAAATGCTTAGCGGATCGAGCCGGATCCGCCTGACCCGACCCGACCCATCACCGACCCGACCCGAAACTCTTTCTCTCCCAACCCGACTATTTCAGCCCTCCGCCCCTTCGCCTCCGGCCGTTACGCCGCTAGCCGACCCTCCCTCTTCTTCTCCCCGAACGGCAACCGTCGATCGACGACCTTCCCCTCCCCTCACCGGTCGATGCACCGTCTCCCTCTCCGCCTCTATATAAGTCGTCCAGCCGTCGAGCTCAGCCCTGGACGGAACCCTAGCATGCGAACCCGCCCTCTTCCTCTCCTCCGCCACCTTCTCCGATCCCCCGACCACCTCTGCCTTTCCCGTCGAACTCCTCCGCCTCCCAGAACTTCCCTCCCTCGAGCTCCCTGAAGTCATCTCCCCTCATCCGCCTTCCCGAGCCGCCCGCCTCCACCAGTAAGCAGCCCGCAGTACCTCCTTCCTCCCAGCTCTCCCCCTCGCGCCACCTGGACAAGCCCCGGCCTCTCCGCCCTGCCCTAGGTCTCCGCCGGCTGCTCCCCTACCTCCACCTCCCTCTTTCCAGCAGCCCCGCTCCACCCTAGTCTGCCAGCGCCGACGACGCCGCCTCCCGCCCATGAACTCGCCGCGACGCTACCGCCCCGCTGCCCAGCCCGCCTTGCCCTACGCCGCCATCTCCTCCTCCTTCTTCCCTGACGCAGCAGGCCTCGAGCCCTAGCAGCAGCCCCTCCGGCCCGGTCGCCGTGCTCCGCCTCCGGCCGCCTGCCGCGCACCACTGTCTGGCCTCCCCGCCATGCAGCGCTGCCTCCCCGGCTCCCTCCGGCCGGCCTCCCCCGCCAAGCTCCGGCCAGCATCCCCAAACCCTAACCCTAGGCGACTCGGACACGGACACTTCGTGTCATGTCGGACACGAGAAAATACAGTTTCTCGAGCCCTGTTCAGGTACACATATCTCTCTCCTCGCTGCCCCATTTTCAATTCCGTCAGTTGCATCGCGTAGCCTGCATGACCCCCTCGGTGTCCGTGCAACCCGCTCGGTGCATCGCGTCCTGTGGCGATCGCGAACCGCGATCCAAAAACAGGAAAACCAATGCCCTATTTTACCCCAGAACTGAGTACGCCCTGCCAAACGGGATGACTTGGTCGCGTGCGGTCTTCACCTATACGTGCGCGTCATTGATACGGACATGCAGGATTTCGCAGTAGCTGATTCGGATGTGCGTGCATACCGAAATCAATGCGTATCCGAGGACAACACCCCGTATCCGACCTTTCTGAATTTCGCTGTAACTTAGTGTACACACGTCGGATCAAGACGAAACTTGCACCATCGGACTCGTAGTAATATGCTGGTCCTGTGAGCCAAGTTTGGTTTGATTCTGAGAACGTTGACAAAATCGTGTGTCGTGGGCCCCACAAGCTCCACTTGACGGGCGATTTTGTGATCGGCGTATCGTAATCCAATTTTAGAAGTTCCGTTGGGTTCGTATCATCGTTCATGACCTGTTGACACTAAGTTGGACAGATTTGGAGACCTTTGACCCTGACACGTTTTTCGGTGCAAAGTGGCCCACATGTGGACCCCGCCTTGACCCGAAATTGTCATTTTTGCCCTTGTCTCCAAATTGGACTCAAGGACAGGCGTTTCTAGCTGATTAATATTTTTTGGATCTGATGGTGATATTTATTTCAGCAACTGGAGTACTCCCTGCAATTTTTACTGAAGTCAGAGCCACAATTGGAGCCGAAACCCCAGGCAAGTGTAACTTGCCAAAATCCTGCAGTTTTGCTACTTATTTTCTTGATATATATATTGTTCAAAATGCTTAAAACCTAGGACCGTGTGACTTACTTAGCGTTCGATTATAGTTGGGTGCCAACACCGTACACGGGTTGTGTAAGTCAAATAGAAATGGATACCGAAACCCTTTGTATTCTCGTACTTGCATTATCAAGTACGTTATACCCAGGACACTTAACACTATACATGATACAGAATCTTCCTGAAATATTTATGGTGATTCTGTGTAGGATACAGGATTGACATAGACATTATATTCTTAGTTCATATTATGACTTGCTGCATTAGTTTTGATCTTGCGTGTCATGGACATGAGACGTGTGATTACATTGGGTGGGGAGAGACACACAGGCTACAGGCTGATCATATATATATATAAAACCCCTATTATTGCGGTGCTAAAGACTCTAAGCCCAAGCTTGGCCCACTATGTGTTATTACTGCTACTGGCTCCCGACACAGAGCTTGTAGTGGTTTCAGCCTGAGTTTTAGTGCTGCTCTCATCTTGCATTTCACTTAGCCTGGTTATATAGTTTACCCTATTGCTTCATTTATTGCTGCACTGGTTTATTTATTTTGGCATGATTTATTGTGTACCTTGCTATGTCCCCTGAGGACCTGGATCCGGATTATGTCCCCAGGTTTAGCAGAGGAGATCCACTCTGAGGTTTACAGGACAGGAGCTTTAGCAGGAGCAGAAGCAAGTTCAGGAGCAGGTACTGTAGCAGAACCAGGAACCAAGGACTAGGTGATTGTCATGGAATTCTCTGAGTATATGTTTCTTCCATACTCAATCAGTGATGTTATTTACTTTCCTGTTTAGCAAACATTTGTAACAGACTTGATTATCGGGTTGTTCCCCGATTTAATTACTTGTGACTTGATGATGATGATTTTATTTCCTTTTGTTGATTTGATATATTCTTCTATGGATGAGATTAGTTTTCACTTGATGTATTAGTAGACCCTGATAATTATTGTTGTACAGCTTAAGTATGCCCCGATGGATCCATTAAATTGGGTTTGTCCATCGGTGTGTGCTGCTGGCCATTGCCACGTATCCAGTCCCTCGATATTTTAGGATTGGGGTGTGACACAGGGCCCCCTATTGGTCTAAGGATAAAGTCCCCACCATCCTCCTTAGAACTGCCATTATGTTAAAAGCTGACAATGATAGTTGGCACTCCATGCCAGGCATGTGCATTTTTATTCCACAATAAGTGAATATCTAGTTCTCTTTTATCTTTATTACCTTGGGGTCCGAATTAGTAAGAGCATCCCCAAATCTATGTCAGTTGTAATCTGCCAAGAATTTATTTGGCTAAGTAGAAAAAACCAAGACTGGTCCACTATCATCTTTTGCCTCGCCATAGGCTAATCTTTGTCTATCTGGGCCCGAATATTCTCCACTATATTGTCGAATATTATACCCAATACGGCTTGAGCCTGCCCAAGAAGCACTTCCCCGGAAGGAGCCATGGGTAAAGTCACTACAAAAATCAGAAAATAGAAGGTAGTAAAAACCTTCAAGAGGATATGCGCACCATTAACAAAAGTCGTAGTCAGTACATGTTATATCATCTATGCGGCAAAGGCACAGTTGGCGCACGCCATATCCCATGCGACAGAGTCATAGTCTGTGCATCCATGCGGCCAAGTTACAGCTAGCGCATGATCCATGCAGCCAAGAAAAATATAAAAACCACGCGTATGTTCTAGATCATCTCTCATCCATGTGCTAGAGTTATGTGGAAAATTGATGCATGTTCTAGATAATTTCTTATCTATGCGACAGACCATGCACAAAGTGTCTATGTGTTTAGGAGATGTCTTCTCCGTTGCCCTTACCCTCGATCGACACTTAGATATCCGAATAATATATGGGGTCCTTATCCTTGGCCTTAGTCTTGACAGCGGGGTACTTCCCCTTGTCGGTCTTCTTGGTGGTGGCGGAAGTTAAAGTTTTTGGGGCCTTGGCAGTTGAGCAGAAAGTCAGAGATAAAGAAGGAAGAAGAAGTGCTCAAAAGAGTAAGTAAAGATTTTTTTTCTCCAACAGAGCCTCTATATATATTCAATAATATACGGCTAGATATAATGGCAGCGCCTCAATTTTTGAGACACCTTTATCCGTGTGACAGTTAGCGACTCTTGGGTTTTTGATTCGCCTTTATCCATTAAAGAATTTGTCTCCTCGGGAGCTGTGTAAGGAGAAGGCTCAAAATCCTAAGAGATCCGTTCAAAGAATGAGTTAAATCTTTCATGAAGATTTTAAAGCCTGGCAAATTCATTTATGCGACAGCGAGTTCATGCGATACGCCATCCATGCAGCTCAAATTTTTTTTATCCATGCTTCTTATTCAAAGTATTTGAAATTTATCAGTTTAAAAACTTTGAAGGGGGTCTTCTAGAAACATGGAAAATCATGTTCCATGCGCCCAAAAGATGGCCCTCAAAACTTAGTCCATGCGCCCATAATATGTGCCCTTAGAACCTGACTTAGTGAAATCAGGCCACAGAGAAGCTATGCGGCCAAGGGACTCATCTAGATCCCCAAAGCAAGTCCTCAAGGTGATCCATGCGTCCCAAACAACGATAGAAGTAAGAGCCGCATAGAGGCCTGACACAGCATTAACTGCCTGTCATAAAGTTTGGATATATCATTTATTGCCCTAAATATTTTGAGGGTCATGAGAAAGGGGCCAAACTAAAATATAGAAAGCCACGTCAGTCTATAAATGACTCAGTCAGGCATGCAGTGTCATGTGTTCTAGATAAGAGCTCGTATGCATCCTCGACTCCGTACGTCCTAGTCCTCATGCGATCAAAGTGTTCATAAAACCCAGTCTCGACAAGAGCTCGCATATGGCCCTGTCACAACCTGCACCCGGTGTAGGGGTACGAGTACGTGGGTACGTCCAACCTATATTGCAGCATCGACAGTAGAATATTGTCTAGGTCAATAATACTATCTAAAGATCTCATACAATATATATTGGTACCTGTCAATAATATCTCAACTCCAATTGGAGGACAATATAATGGTTCAATTATAATCGATACTCAATCACAATATAAATTAAAGAAAGATAAAGGCATGATATGTAATAGAAGAAAAGTCACAAAATTATAATACAATACATCCAAGATTAATAGTCTAGCTATAACATAATCTCAAATAATATATACATGCCAATGTCTAAAACTGAAATATATACAATATGTTAAAGGAAATTTATGTCGCCTCAGTAGCTGGTACTTATCCTCGGTCAGCTCACCATCTTGTGGTCCGTAAAATATGGGACATATTTCCTCTAATCAATTATCTGAAAAATATATCTGGTCAATGAAACAATATCATACTTTGGAAGAAAGAGACAGATAATCTAGAGCAATATGGTATAAACTGATCACAATAAAATAGAATAAAGGCAATAAAAATAGAATATGGTAAAGATCTGTAACTATAATAAGTATTTAAAATACTAGTTAGATATGTGATCGGCTTGGGTTAAACATTGTCTACGTAAACGTTGGATAAATATTGTCTAACTTAAACATTGAATATTGAACATTGTCTAGGCTTTGATCACATATCTAGCTAACATTTCCCCTTTCTCTGACTAGTACAATGGATTCAACCATGACACGTTATGATGCAAGATACTCAAGGCATTGTAAAATATTAAATATTGAACAATGTCTAATAACCATATGAGAATACGAAGAACAATAAACAAGAATAATATCCCATGACTGAAGATCCATGTGTATACTAGTCCGTGTACCAATGTGTCACGAGTCAAGTAAAATATTTCTAAATACATGTATTATAGTAATTATCAAATAATAGAAACTATCAGAGAATGTACTCGCCTGAGGTCCAGAGCATTGTGTGAGGATCAATGATCAAACTGGAGTCACAAATTCCTAATTATGAAATAATAGTGTTAATTGGTGAATAGAAAGGATATGCATAATTAACTAACTAATGATGATGTTTCTAGGCCATGTCTAAGTCCATACTAGTCAAACTTGGTCAAGCTAGGTCAACTAGTCAATTATAGGCAATACTAGCCTAACTAGCTAAAATTTGACTACTGGTTAGACTAACTAGTATGATATACTAATTATCTATAATATACATAGACTCCAATATCAAGTAGTATTAACCAATACCTCACCTTAGTAATTATCTTAACCTACTCCCCTTACCTATCTCATTACCCACACAACCACACTGATACAAAGTGTATCACCACCCCTGGATACTCATCATAAGCTCTTGTACATCAGTATGGATTACCTACTCACCCACACACTGTACACACTCATATTTCATCTCACTGATACCTTACCTAAACCTTACTAGGCACTCCCTCACTTCCAGGAATCCTGTTGATGCCCACACACACAGGTATTAGCACATACACTGGAATACTAGTACCAAAGTGCATTCAGACATCAGATTCAGCAGACATATGCTGCTCATTGTTGCTGCTGTGTGCCAAGCACATTGCTTCTAAGCAGCACAACCAAATCTTTCCCTTCTTGTTGACTGGAACACTCACACAACCACTCCAAATCTAACATAACACCAAGATATCACTCCCTATTTTGTTACAGTTCTCATTTTAGTTGCACATAATATGACTCTACACCCTCTCAAACCAAATTCTCTACCACCCTCTATACTCCTACACTATTCACACTTGCATATTGGACACTAGAACTAAGTGTACAAATATAATTCCTTGTTATGGACACATCTTACTCCTAATGCACACACACTCACCTCTGAATTGGTTGTTGCACTGCTGCAGTCCACCCCAGAGGTACCCTCTTCCTTTTCACCAAAACACAACTCTAATACTGACTACTGCCACATGCTAACTGGACAGAACCCCATTCCATACATACTGCACTTGTTGTGCCTTACAGACTTACCTGCATGTAGCACAGACCTGACAGTGCCCAACCAATATTTGCTACATGAACTCAGCATCTGAGATGCATTAACCCGATACAGGCAACACACTCCTGCAGTGTGGCCTTGTACATATGCAGCACTACTGCCATGCCCGAGGCTATGCACCCTATTGTTTGGATCCTCAAGATACAATCTATACCACCAATTGATACATATATCAGCAGCTCTTAAACCAATTCCATAACCCTTTGCTCACAAAATATCTCTAACACTTAACCTTCATGCACATCAGCAAGTGTAAACACACAACACAAACACAAACACTTAGAGTTTATTACACCAATACACCCATCCTCCTATGATACTCTATCCAATCACACCAAGCTCTACCCAAAGCTCAAGATTAACTCAAATATATTAATTAGATTCTAATAGGAGTAATAAATAGCTATTATGACTTGCTACACGGGAAATTAGAATAAAATACACTCACATGCATAAATTTTCAAATTGGAGCCCCGTATCACACTGTATCATACCGTGTCACGATACGCCTTACTCGTATCCATTTGTGGACACGTATCTACCCCCATATGACCAATATAACTCTACTTAGGCCTACCAAACCTAATAACAAATACTTGGTGTGCCATTCTCGGATTGTCCCAAAAATGAGCACAAAACTCAATGTAAAAGTCACAATAGGGATTGTTAGAAGTTAAAACTCCTTCCTATGGGTAGCCCTAATGTATGGGTAGGTTCCTAATGATTATATGCAACAATTAGAACCTAATTAGAGAGAAGATTTCAAAATTTACCTATTGGGAGATGGATTCCCAATGCAAACCAAAATATACACAATAGGACACAAGCTTCTAGTCACAAAGCTCCTTCTCCAAATGCTCATGCCCACCTCAAGCTCCTAGTCTCCTTAGATGGTAAGGATGAGTGAATTTGAGAGGTATTTGTGAAGAAATTGGTAGAGGGATGAACTATTTGGGGAAGAACACTAATTAGGAATTAAAATGAGGTGAATGAATGGAGGAGAGAGTGTCTCCATCCAATATTAGGGCAGGCCACTTTAGGCTTCCCCTCCAAGCAATATAATTTGACTAGAATATCCCTGGTGGGTTGTCATAAAGAAATAATAAAGGTGTAAGCTTCTCTTCCTAATGAGGGTTAAGCCTAATCCTCTAATCTAATAAAAAGGTCAACTAAATAGGGTCCAAAGTGACTAGTCTAATAAATGGGTTTAAGTTGTCATGTCAAGTTGGTTAGGTACACTAGGGTCATGTCTAATCAAATAGTCCAATCTAGCAACCAACATTAAAATTAGTCACCTATATATATAACATACATTATATTAAATAAATAACAAAATTTTATAATATTTATTTATAATTATGCAAAATGACAAAATTACCCTAATTCTAAAAATATGGTAGTTACAGGCCCCAACTCCATGTCCTAGTCCTCATGCGGTCAAAGTTTTCATAAGACCCAGTCTCAACAAGAGCTCGCATGCGGTCCCGACTCCATGTGTCCCAGTCCTCATGCGGTCAGAGTGATCATAAGGCCTAGTCTACACGAGGACCAATCTCCATGTGACCCAGTCCTCATGCGGCCAAGAACCGTAAGGATCGGTCTTTTTATGGCCCCACCTTCATGGGTCGATCAGCTTTCACGAAGCCCCATGCGGCCAAAATCTTTCTGTTATAACCGAAAAGATCTTTATCAACCAGTACTGACTACGTGTCAAGTTAACCAAGTCATGCACATAATGGGTTAAAACAACCCCATCTTTCGACCGAGATTTCATCAATTGCATATCATAATTGATGCCACGTGGCAGCCTGACAGTGGCATGCACCCACGGTTGCAACCAGATTCTGTTAAGAATGTCTATGCGTTAACCTGACAGGGGCGCATAGCATATGTGTGCTCATAAGCCATCTAGTGTAAATGGCTATAAATAGCTGGGATGCATTCCCACGGAGGTACATAGGGAGATGGGGAGAAAAAGCATACTAAGGAGCCAAGTTGCTGTCTTTCGTGCCAGTGATCCAGAGACCTAGCAAATTTCTTTGTCGTTGGACCATCAACGGAGTAAAAAAGTCAGCTGCAGTACTCGATATCCATCGTCACACTCCCTAGAATCTTAATTGTACTTAGATTTCTTGTTTAAGGATTCTTGGTACTTTCTTTGTTTTTAATATACGAAACCAAGTTTGCACAACTTATTTTTGTATTGAAACAGAGTGAAACCAGAGCTCACTTTATCCTCGATGTATTGACCATATTTATCTTGTCCTTATGCTTTTATATTTTTTACTTTTTCTTTATGTATGTAAATTTAGTTTATCATCTACACAATTTTTATATCTCAAACATGTCCAAGATCGAGTAAGGTTGAAAACAAGAAACATTAATGTTTCAGCTGGAAGACTTGATGAAAGTAGACAATTGAATGTTGAGCCTGAACATACAAAATTAGACTTCAAATTTTAGATATTTAATATCTATAGAAAGCCTATGCTTATTCTTTTTTTTCTCAAATTCAACTGTTACTGGAATAAACTGATTTTATTATCTGCTTCTTGGTTAACTTGTTATTAGATACTTAAAAAACCTTATGAATTGGATACAGTGGTTAATCTTTGTCCCAATTAGTTGGATTTGCTTCCAACAATTTGGTTGGCAAACTAATTTTGTTGTCAAACTATTTAGTCTACTTATTTTTACCATATTAATAATAAACTTCTCAATTAGAAAAATTGCATTACAAAGTTTTTTATTTAGTCTGGTCAAGATCTTAGATGCAATTAACAGATTTTTAGACATGGTTAACTGAGAATATTGTTTCTGATATCAGTCAAGGTAAGGTTATCTTATGTACAAGCACAACCTGAATACTGCACCAGTACTACCTAATGGGTGTTGATAAGGGCACTACTAAAAATACTTGGCTAGCCCATTAATGAATGAAGTTTACTCATATTAGCCCAAAAGTTTACTCATACTAGCCCAAACATAATCTCTCCTCTTAAACCCTCCAAACCTCCACCGGAGCCCTCCCCCCTCCTCCCTTTCTTGTCGGAGCCCTCCTCCTCCACTTCTTCCTCCTCCTCCTCCTTGTCGATGGCTCCCAAACTCTCGAAAGAATCAAGGTACAATACTTCCTTCTCCTTGTTCTATTGCATTTCAAAAAATTTCCAAAAATTATAATAATTTCTATTGCATTTCAAAAAAATTCCAAAAATTATCTTTCCAATCTTAAAATTAGGGCATACAAGTCCTGAATGTAGTTTCAAATATAGTTTCAGATGTAGTTTCGACATTTTTCTGGAGTCTCGCACCCGATTTTAGGGCATACAAGTTCGACATCCGTCGAACGTATGGAATAGAACCATACAGGACTGTAGAAATTTCTGCAATCCTATATACATTGTGGACTGTAGAAATTTCTACAGTCCTATATGTATAAAGGACTGTAGAAATTTTAACAGTCCTGTATAAATTTAAGACTGTAAAAATTTCTACAGTCATGTATACATATAGGACTGTAGAAATTTCTACAGTCCTGAATGTTGAATTAATTTTGGGTTGTTAAAATATATATCTTTTTTGTCTTATAGTCACGACCATCGAAAGGTCACTAAGGATGAAGATATCATAAGAAGACGCCCGACTGCGTCGATACGTAAGAAACGCAATGTTCAGCGTACTATTGAACCAGTTCTCACTATCCGCTACCACGAGGCACGCCCTGAAGTTAGAAAATGTCAACTGACGAAGAAGACTATCACTCGTTCGAAGAGACATGCTCCTAGTACTCCTGGTACTTCTGGTTCTTCTTCCTCCTCCGATGAGGATATACCAACTAGCCAAAATCGGCCAATTGATGGTTCAGGACCTACTCAGCATACAGATAGTCCTATCGAGACTCTGCCACAAACCCTCGGAACTGGCCTACTGATGGTTCAGGACCTTCTCAGCAACCAGATAGTCCAGTCGAGACTCGTCCAAACGGTTGCTCTATGTTGCCGTCGATCAAGAACAATATTGCATACCAAATATGGAATAACCCGGTAAGTACATTATGTTATTATAATTTTATATATAGTTGTAAGTTCTAAGTGTATCCAATTATTTATAGATAACTATATTTTATATATAGGTATAAGTTCATCCAATTGTTTACTTTTCAGGAGAGTTCTCGTATGTTAACGGTGATCAACCACGACAAAAAGTGCAATACATGGGGGTTTGAATTATTGGAAAATGATGTGAAGGCTAAAATCATTCCCACCGGTTTACAATATTTGGGTAACTACTCATATACGACGGTGGATAATGCATTCATATCAGCATTTGTAAAACGATGGCATCCAAAAACCAACACTTTCCATCTACCAAACGAGGAGTTGACAATTACCCTTGATGACGTCTATCATATTTTGGGACTTAGGGTTGATGGTCAAGTCATGATGAATCATACTTTTGACAAATCGATCATCAACTTTTACGACCATATCGTGGATTATGTATCAGGGTGTCTGGAATTTGATGCGGCTAGTTTTATCACCCTTCGAGAATTCAAGAAGTCGTACGGACTTCCTTTAAAATATTTAGAGGAGACATTCGCTGATCCGGACCCCGAAGTGGATAATAGCGATAATGTGGACCATGGATATATGCAGTTCATCTTAAGGGCTGTCGGTATTACGGATAAGTCTGGAATGTCGATACATGCCAAATATCTCCTGAATTTTGACGACATAGACACTGTGGAAGAAATATCTTGGGAAAGCGGTATACTAGCATACCTTTACCGCGAGCTTGTTGCGGTATCCCACGTCGGTTCCAAGACAATATCCGGATGCCAGACTCTACTCCATGTATAGATATATCTTTGTCAACTTGTATACATAATAAAAAAAATTGTTGTTAATTTTTGGACTAATTTTTTAACATGGTTATGTGAAGGCATGGATATACGAGCACTTTCCAACCCTGCAGCGGGCTAAACTTAACCGAGGGTATCACGAGCACCTTCCTAGAATGTGCAGATGGAAGCCAACTAAGGCAGATGCCAAACGTCCACACACATTGGCCGCCCTACAGAATGCACTTGAAGATATGACGATAGAAAAGGTGAATTGAGACCTAATTTTTTAATATTTGGTAATAATTTACTAAATTACGTTATGTTAAATAACGTTATACTAAATTTCATGCATTACAAATTGTTTGGGATCCATATCATGATGCGACAAACTAGTCGTCTATTGCAACCAGTCGCTTTATATTACGGTCTAATAAGTTGTCATGAAATCGAGGAGGCTTAAATGCCTGATAGAGTACTCCCTCAGTTTGACTACGTACAAACAGTCCTGAAGCGCACATTGAAAATGATAACTGCTCCGTGAGGTACAAAATCGCTAAACTATATTTCTGCGACGTTCAACTTGGTCACGGACTTCTTTACTAAGTGGCAATGTCACGTTATTAGAGAAACTGAACGACAAGCAGCAGTAAATATGACGAAATATAGCGACGACTACCTCGCCTACTACGCTGGTGTCGGACTACCTACGTTGTTCAAAGGTGGAGGCGATATTATGCGTGCACCATCAGATCTCCCCGCCAAATCTGTCTTGTATACTGCATTGGTCAAGATGGTGAGGCAACTTCTTCACTTTCAGT
Organism: Iris macrosiphon; assembly: GCA_036927795.1. Lineage (NCBI taxonomy): Eukaryota > Viridiplantae > Streptophyta > Magnoliopsida > Asparagales > Iridaceae > Iris > Iris macrosiphon. The sequence goes on from JAYESA010000004.1 coordinate 75,979,572, forward strand.
TTGATATATGTAAATGTTTATAACCTAACAAATTTTTTAAATTCTCATGAATAGGCTAAGAAAGTGAAAAAGTTTGGAAGAAGCCTCGTAAGTTGCCAGGGTACGAATTATATGGAAATTAATGACGAGCTACAACAAATCGACAACACTAAAGATTTTCCTTTCTTGGAAAATAGAGAGCAACATACAAAGAGGCGGCATAAAGTTTAGGCCATATTTCAAGACATGTAAAACTTTGCTACAATTTGTGTTTTGAGACATGTAAAAGTTGTTTAAGTTGTAAAACTTTCATACAATTTGTGTTTGGAGACATGTTTGAAGAAGAACTTTCATACTTTTGTTAAACTTTCATACATTTGTTAGACTTTCATACAGTTGTTGGTTATTTGTGTTTTAAGACAGCTACTTTTATGTATAAATGTGCAGAGATAATGGCTAAAAACTAGGACTGTCAAATTCTGGACAGTCCTGATAGCTATCAGGCCTGTCAAAATCCTGACAGTCCTAGTTTTATACATAAATTTGTAGAGACAGTGGGTTGAAATTAGGATTGTCAAAAATTTGACAGTCCTAATAGCTTGTAGGACTGTCAAAATCCTGACAATTTTAGTTTTATATATAAATTTCCAGTGGGTTAAAATTAGGACTGTCAAAATTTTGACAGTCCACATAGCTTGTGGGACTGTCAAAATTTTGACAGTCCTACTTTTATATATAAATGTGCAGACAGTGGGTTAAAACTAGGACTGTCAAAATTATGACAGTCCACATAGCTTGTGGGACTGTCAAAATTTTGACAGTCCTCAAAGCTTGTGGGACTATCAAAATTTTGACAGTCCTAGTTATATATATAAATGTGCAGACAGTGGGTTAAAACTAGGACTGTCATAATTTTGACAGTCCTAACTTTATATTGGACTGTCTAAATTTTGACAGTCCTAGTTTCACAATATATAAATGTACAGATAGTGGGTTAAAACTAGGACTGTCAAAATTTTGACAGTCCAATTAGCATGTGGGACTGTCAAAATTTTGACAGTCCTGATAGCCTGTGGGACTGTCAAAATTTTGACAGTCCTAGTTTTATATAAAAATGTTCAGACAGTGGGTTAAAACTAGGACTGTCATAATTTTTACAGTCATGTTAGCTTGTGGGACTGTCCAGATTTTGACAATCCTACTTTTATATATATCACAGTGGATTAAAACTAGGAATGTCAAAATTTTGACAATCCTATTTGCTTGTGGGACTGTCCAGATTTTGACAGTCCTAGTTTTCTACAGAGAGTGGGTTAAAACTATCTACATAAATGTTGAAAAAGATACCAAAGTTCAATATACATGACTCATTGCACAACATTCATGACTCATTGCACAACATATATGACTCATTGCACAACATACAGTTCAATATACGGTTCTAGTTTTATTTCTTTTATTGCACAATATACAGTTCAATATACAGTTCAACATACATGACTCATTGCACAACATAAAAAATGATACAGAAGTATAAGATGTATCAATCGATTAGAATATCAAAGTAGTCCTTAGGCAAGATTTTGGGATCCTCCATCTTCATCATCTTCTTATAGCCAGCAATTGCATCCGTGTAGGGTGTCGTCCATGCGATCGCTTCCTCCGGTGCATATTTATACCAAATCGTAGAAGGTGGAGGAATAGGAGAATGATCGATCAACCTTGGGATGATAAAGTATTGTCCGACAAGCCCTATCGAACATAGATTGTATAGTCTGTGTTCGGCCGGGGGAGCGCACATTGGAAAGAAAGTATTCTTAATGCCTTGTGAGATAATTACAATAGGTATCTTATACCTATTAGAGAATACGTATGCAGCAGGCGGGACATCGAAGTAATGGTCTGGTCCGGTAACTATTTCCGTATAAGGTATGCTAGCCAACTAATCTCCAATAATTTATTTGTCGAGTATCTGCCTATAGAAGGGTAGACGAGACTCCAACTCCTCGTACAGCTCTTCCCTAACCTGTCTCCATCCTGTTTTAACTGAATAGCCAAGATATCTTACGAGTGCATGATATCCATAATGGCCATCCTTAGGAACATCAACAATAGACCAAATGAAATCCCGTATCTCAAGTAGGAAATTTTGAATGTATAGACTATATGAATTAGAGAAGTTATCTAAACCCTCCGCCATAACTACATCATTCGTTTTCTATTTGTTCCCCCTTCGAATAATAAGCTTACTCTTTTTCTGTAAAAATACCATACTTTCGATAACCGACTTTGACTCAACTTGCTCTAAATTACGTTCAATATGTTCAAACAATGATGGATCTCTTTTAGTTGACTCCATCTCCTTTTTTTTGCTCTACTCATTCTTGAGTGTGGTCTTCCCTTAAGAGTTCGAACAACAGATGGCTCTTGCAATCGAGTTGTTGTCGGGACTACGATTTCTTGGATTTTAACCTCAATGGATCTTCTCTCCAGTTTCGATGCGACACACCACCTTGCTTGAAGGAGTTTCACTTATGGCAAAGAAAAGAAATCATCGTGAACTTCCACCGTCGGCATTATCGACAACTGTCTCCAACGTTGATCAACAACATCTATTGGAATAGGTATAAATTGACGACGATATTCATTAATCTCATGTGTACAAGGAAGGCCGAGTGAATATCGATATGAACAACCGCAAACCTCGGGATCATAACCAACCAACTTCGACCTACCAATCTCCTCAAACAATAAGCCCAAGGCCTTGTGAGATACTATATGGATTAAACCATCCAAGAGGTGTTCATGCTTGTATTCATGCTTTGCAATATTGAGGCTCATCTCAAATGATGTTACAATCTCATTCACCGTAAAAATAATCATGAAATGAATCGATTGCCAAACGGAGACAAAATTATCGACCGATGGCCGTAGATATCTTTTTAAACTTGAGTATGATCCTTCGACCCGGTTCGTAGTGATTGTGCCATAATGCTTCACCATGTTCGTCCATGCTAAGACGAATTATTCTTTATATGGTTCTAGCCAAGTATCTTTGATATAAGAAATTCATGTCGGGTTACTCGTCTCCCACTTTTGTTTGAACATGTACCATGCTGTGTCGTAGCTGTCTGTAGTACTTGCTCGCTATACAAGACTCCAATCACTGTGGAATTCTTCGAAGCAAAGCTTGTCGATTTTACCGTCCATATTTTTAAATTTCCTCTTGCATTGAGCTTGAATATATCGATTTATATGCCAAGTGCATAGTAGTCTATGTATATGAGGAAATACAATATCTATAGCATTTATCAGCGCATATTCTCTGTCGGTAACAAAAACAGAGGTCTCTTTGTATCCTGTGTAAAAGGATTGTAGTTTCCTCAACGCCCAAGTATAATCCTCTACTGTCTCACTCTTCATAAAACAAAAAGCGACTGAAAATATTTTTCCCGTAGACCTAAATCAAACAATGTGAAAAAGAGGCATCTTGAACTTGTTGGTCTTATATGTACAATCAAGGGCCAACACGTCTACGAAGGACCGAGCCAAGTATGTGCAATCAGGATGAGCCCAAAATAATGAAACGAGTTCATCATTTTGTGGATGTCTTCTATGGTACTCCACGTAGTGATGCTCCCCAAGCAACTTCAATACTTGCTGCATCGCTATTCTTCCTTTCATACTATTAAATTTTGCTCTCGCCAAACTATTACAGATCGTCCTTATGGTTGACTTGTTCTTATCTTCTTTTTGTCGCACGGCAGAATAAATTTGTTTGGGTGCAACTCCAGAAAAGAACATTTCTTCAACCAACTTTCTCTTATCCTTCTACAATAGTGCCACGTAGGCATGACCCGTAAGTGTCTCTGGAATAGGATGATTGTGTATTCCATTCTTAACTTCGATTATCCACTTCACATCTTCTACTTTTATAATCAAAACCTTAAATGGACAACCATATTTTCTCGTCCCAACGTTTTTCTTGGGGATTTTTTTTAACAACACCCTTTTTTTTACAATGCTGCCTGAACACACCTCCTCTTTCGCAGCCCAGCTCTAAATATTTTCGGCTCGACCGAGATCTGATGGATCTTGCAATGACAATGACTATGTTATGTCGTCTTCCAACTTCTTTGCACCAATCTAATGCTTCTTCTTGGGATGTAAATTGAATATCCGTTGAGAATACCTTCTCCACATCAACCCCAATAGCAGGATATACCACAACATCTGTACGAGGTTGGTCCTATAACCAATATAAAATAATCTCAAAATTAATAACTTCAAATAATTGGCAGTCCAAATTAGGACTGTCATAATATTTACAGACTAATGTATTGAGTAGACTGTAAAAAATTTTACAGTCTTTAAGATTCAGGACTGTCACTATTTTGACAATCCACTTAGTATATAGGACTGCCAAAATTATGGCAGTCATATATTTATATAGGACTGTCGAATTATTGACAGTCCTATAGTTATATAGGACTGTCGAATTTTATACAGTCCTTACACGATGACTGTCGAAATAGGGTTGTCATTTTACGTACCGTACGTGCTTCGGAACAACCGACATGTTCTTCGGAAGGAGCGGAGTGCATATTTAATGGATTGCATGATCCGACTTCTTCATCGAAGATAATTTCATGCATCGCTCCTACAATAGTCAAATAAAACTAAATATTCTTGTGACAATCGTAAAACTTATTCATCGTATGTTGTCGAAGACATACCGGAAGAATATTCATTGGACAATCACCAAATCATAATTTTCTTCCACTTGGGACCACAACTATCAAATTCCAAAGTTAGGTTTAGATTTTTGGACTTGAGAGAATGAGAGAGTTCTTCATGTGAAAGTGAAAAACAAAGAAGAGAAATAATTTTGACTTATATAGGTTGGTGTGGGCTAGCCCTAAGTAAGTTTGAGGAGTGACAAACTTGTAATTTTTGGAAAATTTTCAATGGGCTAACCCTGAGTATATTGTGTAGTGCCCTTATCAAAACCCTACCTAATGCACTAATTAAATAAATATTTCTTATTTATGCTTCATCATAAGCTTTAATAATTTCAGAAGTAACGCACATATACCAATGTGATATTCCAAATAAGGTTGTTTAATATATTTTGAAATGAATATAGATTGTTTTAGGTCCTTTTTTTGTTGTAAAAGCAGTTCAATGAATACATTTATATGTCTAGAACATCTCTTAGGTTTGGTATACATGTTTAATGCTTATTCAGTCCCACCTCTATATCTGTGGATCCATACTATTTTTTTTGCCCTATCATTTTTATCAGATAGAAATGTACATTATGGTCAATTTCAGTCATTAAAGTTTCATGGATGCATCAAACTCTCTGACTGACTTTTGATACATTCATTAAAATTTGCATCAAACTATATCTGTGAAATATCTTTTTGTTCAAATTTTCTCGAGTTCACTTTGCAATATGTAATTAAGTGCAAGAGCAAGCTCCATTGACACATCAATGTTTTGTTCTTTTCTTCTTCTTTCTCCAGATGGAATGATAAATAATATAGGGGATGGTGATCTATGATGTCTGGTTTTAAGCAAAATCTTTGTGACATCGATTTTGGGTTAGATTATGCTCTTGATTATCTTTATACTTAGTCATGCCATATTGCTGCAATCAAGTTTGGTTGTAGATTTGTCAACTGCGGGGTTAGACAATGACACAGATGCTCCACAATCCTAAGTTGAACTTTTTTGAGATGGAGGGTCAATTTGAACTTTGCTTATAAATTATTTGGAGTATTATGTTCTGTGAATAGATGGTGTATTGAATATTCCATATAATACCAGCTGAACTGATAAATAATTAGTCAATCTATATGCTTATAAGTCAAGTTACTAGTGTTGTATAACTTATATATCATGAATTTTAGGGATTAAAATTACATGAAAATTTGATCGACTTACTTACTGTATAAAAATGTCAAGTTTAGCCTTCTTCCACTTTGTTCTATTTACTTTCACCTCTGGTTTCCCATTCTTTTTTCTACCATATACGATAAAATCAGTGTGCTTTCCACCTCTCACTTAAACTTATCTGTTGAGACTTTAGATACTGTGAAACTTGGCTTTTTGTAAACTTGGCTTTTTAATGGCCCCTTCTTTTTTTCGATCATTTCATCAAGTATATATAAAATGAAGAACCAACAAACATGAAGAAAATACATGCTAATTAACTATTTAATAGCCCTTGTGTTTCAATTTTGTTGTAAATATTTCTACAAATTATTGGTAAATAGAAGTAACTATCTAGTGACATTTGCATATATCTGTGTTAGTTAACAAACTATGGTTAACCACCCACTTCCTGACATCTACGACAAGTTGGTAGATATGGCTTCTTGGGAACCACTTAACGCCCAGGTAGTTAACATGTGATAATTAGTTACATCACTATACACTTGAACTATATAAAACATAATTTATCACCTATAGGTAATTCTTCATAAGTGTTGTGCATTAACTATTAAATAAATTTGATAGAATGAGTGAGTGAGATGATAGAAATTTATTATTATGTGTCTGTGTGTGTGTGTGTTACGGCGTTAAAATTAATTCTATATGGTTCTGTTTATATAAATTTGCCACTTCTCACAAATGATACCCTCGATTTTGCCTGACACATAAAGTTCTCAAAAATCTCCATCATGTTATCTTTTTTATTGAGTTTTCCTTCTTAGAAAACTGTCAGTTTGGTATATAGTGCCTTACTAATCGCTTATAAACTGTGGGAATAATAAAGGAGAGGCCAAAAAAAAAAAAAAAGAATTAAAAGAGAAATAAAAAAGATGAGGCAATCTAAATTTGACTTACATAAATAGATTGAAGCAATAATATCTAATTAATCTTTACAAGTTTTTCTCCTTCTCTTAAAAAAGCTTTTTTATCATATTCGAATAAAACGCCCTCCTTAATCCCAGAAAAAATTTCCTAATATTTTTTGATTCATTGAAGGCCAACAGTAAAAATGCAATAGTAAAAATGGGAGTTACCGCTGGTTACACCTTTTATCTTCTTTTTCATTCAGGTGTACATTAGTAACTCTCCATACACTTCTTTCATTTTCTTCGTAACCTTGAGTTAATTTTGTAAATTATAGGAAAATAAGTCTATGTTTAGTAAAATTTTACACTGAACCACAATCCAGAAAGGAACATGCTAGGATCATATTGTATTTGCTAGATTCATTTTTGGGTTTGGGTAGGATGCAGACTATCAGGTTTCGATTTCAGGTTTTACATGAATCAAATTTGAACCCAATCCATTGATACCCTTAATTCCTCGGTTGTGGAATAAGAAATCGGATTGCATGACTTAAGAAAGTTCTTGCTTAAGAATTACAAAAGGAATCTACTTACAGGGATAAAAATATGAAGTTAGTTTTCTATTGTGTGTTTGGGAAGCAAACTTGGATGAAGCTTCTTACAGCTAACAAAATGTACTTAATTGCCATCTATGTCTTCTCTTGCGGGTATTGTCCTCTGTTTCATATGGAATTTAATTGTTGTAATTGTTTGTTTGATCAAATGAGGAGGTATGCTTGGTCTATCAACATCGCAAAAATAGGTTTTTGGGTAGAAGATGTAAAACTCTTATTATTATGAATTGACAAAGAGTACAAGAGAACTCCTATACAAGAGGATCTAAGTACAAAAAGAAAGATCTGGACAAGTGTGATGGTGGAGATCGAGCACTACAGCGGCTCCTTTACTCCGTTGACGATCCGGGACCAAGGAGGTTGACGAGGCTTCTAGCGGTGCTTACGTCTCCTTCTCCTCCTATTTCACGTGTGGATGCTGCCTCTACGTGTGTTTCTTTTATGTGTAGATACATGTGATGCTTGCTTGTGGGAGACGCCCATTATTTATAGCCTTATGAAGGCTTTATGTAAACCCCCTGATTTTCAAGAATTTTTAAATTAGATTTTTCACAATTTTATGTAATTTTCTGAGATTTTTCTCTAATTAAACTAAGATGTTTTAATTATTAAATAATTTTTAAATGATGTTAAATAATATTAAAATATTACAAAAATAATATTTTATGGTGTAAAATGAAAAATTAGACATAGGATGATTTTTCGGAAATTTATTGGACCCCGGAATCATTTTTAAAGCCCTAAAAACTATTGTATAATTAAACCAAAATAAACCTAGAAATAAACCCGGTTCAATTGAACCAAACCAACCCAAACCGGACCAAACCCGGTCTAGATGAACCAGGTTCAAGCTTTTTGGGTCGGATCCGGGCCGTCAGTCAAACCCGACCCGATCCGTCGGCCCGAACCCGCTTCCCTGTTTTGTGGATCGGGCCGGATCCGCCGCTGACCCGACCCGACCCGTCACCACCCGACCCGAACCCCTTCACCTTTGTAATCCCCCTGATTTTCAAGAATTTTAATTTTTGGAATTTTTACATTTTTCTAGAATTTCTGAAATTTTCTGAGATTTTTCTCTAATTAAATTAAGATGTTTTAATTATTAAAAGATTTTTAATTGTTATTAAATAATATTAAAATATTATGAAAATAATATTTTATGGTGTAAAATAGAAAACCAGACATAGGATAATTTTCCGGGAATTTATTGGACCCCGGATGGATTTTTAAAGCCCTAAATATTAATTAATTATTAAACCAATTTTAAAACCCAAATAAACCGGGTTTATTTAACTGAACCAAACCGGACCGGCCGGTTCAGTTGACCCAAACCACCCTAGGCCTAACGGGTCGGATCCGGGTTCAATCCGACCCGGCCCGCATTAACCTGACCCGCTGCTACAGTGTCTCCCTCTCCCTGACCCCTCGTTTCCCATTCCGGCCAACCCGCCGCCGGCGTTCGCCTCACCTTCCTCTTCCCTATCTGAAACCGCCGCCGACCGACGACCCACCGGTTCATCTCCCCCTCACCGTCCGGCTCCTCCTCTCCCTCTCCGGCCTATATAAGCCTCCCTCCCTGAAACCTAGCCGCTCCTCTCCTCCTCCGCCGGCGACACCACCCCGCAGAACCTCCTGACCCCGCTGCCTCCGGCCACCCTCTCCAGCCCCAGCCGTCGTCCCCAGAACCGCCTCCCCTACACTAGCCTCGGTCAGCCTCCGCCGCTGTCGTCCCTCCTCCGCGAGCAGTCCCTCCGACCCGCTTTTGCTTCCCGGCCGCCTCTGTCCAGCGCCGACTCGCCGCCAGCCTCCGCCGATCCGACCGCCCTCCTCCGGCGAACTCGCAGAAGCCCTAGATCCTCAGCCAGGACATGGACACAGCAAGGAATCGAACCGGACACGGCCCACAGTACTCGGACACAGTAAATCGCGTGTCGGACACGATTCGAACTTGGTTTTCAGGTCCACTTCAGGTATCCGTAACTTTTTGCTCGTAGCTCAGATTTCAATTCCGTGAATTGTATCGCGTAGCTTGTATGATCCTCTCGGTGCCCGGATAAACCACTCGGGGCATCGCGTCCTGTGGTGATCGCACACCGCGATCCAAAAATAGGAAAACTCAGACCCTGTTTCACCCCGGAATCGAGTACGCCCCGCCAAACGGGACGACTTGGTCGCGTGCGGTCTTTATCGATATGTGCGCGTCGTTGATACGGACGTGCGGGATTTCGCAGAAGCTGATTCGGATGTGCGTGCACACCGGAATCAGTGCGTATCCGCGGACATCGCCCCGTATCCGACCATTCTGATTCTTACTGTAACTTAGTGTACACACGTCGAATCGAGACGAAACTTGCGCCATCAGACTCGTAGCAATACGCTGGTCCTGTGAGCCAAGTTTGGTTCGATTCTGAGAACGTTGACAAAACCGTGTGTCGTGGGCCCCACAGGCTCCACCCGACGGGCGATTTTGAGAACGGCTCATCGGAATCCAATTCTGGAAGTTCTGTTGGGTTCGTATCATCGTTCCTGACCTGTTGACACTAAGTTGGACTGTTTTTGAGACCTTTGACCCTGACGCGTTTTTCGGTGCAAAGCGGCCCACATCTGGACCCCGCCTTGACCCGAAAATGACGTTTTTGCCCTTGTCTCCAAATTGGATTCAAGGACAGGCGTTCCTAGCTGATTAATATTTTCTGGACCTAATGGTGATGTTTGTTTCAGCAGCCGGAGTACTGCCTGCAATCCCAGCTGAAGCCCGAGCTACAATTGGAGCAGGAAACCCAGGCAAGTGTACCTTGCCATAAATACATTTTAATGATTTATTTTCTCTAGATTTATTTTCCTGTGATTGTTGTACTTGCTCAACCCTAGGGCCGTGTGACTTGCTTAGTGTCCGATCATAGTCGGGTGCCAACACCGTACGCGGGGTTGGGCAATGTCATTTAGAGATGGATATCGTGACATTTATATTCTTGTACTTGTCTTATCAAGTACATTATACCCAGGACACTTGACACAGATCATGAACAGAATCTTCCTAAAATATTCAAGGTGATTCTGTATAGGATACATGTTTATGACATAGACATGATATTCCTAGATGTTACATTCATAGACATAGTATGACTTACTGCATTAGATATGATCGTATGTGAAGTGGACATGAGGCATCGTGGACATGATATGTATGATTACATTGGGTGGGGAGAGACACACAGGCTACAGGCTGATTATATATATAATTCATAGTAAACACATAGTAAAATTTATAGTATAGCTGCTACCGGCTCCCCGACACAGAGCTTGTAGTGGTATCAGCCTAAGTTTTAGTGATGCTCTCAACTTGTATTTCACATAGATGGATATATAGTTGACCCTATTGTTTCATTAACTGCTTTACTGCATTTATTTTGGCTTGTGCTTTCTTGTACCTTGCTATGTCCCCTGAGGACCTGGATCCGGATTATGTCCCCAGGACTTGCAGACGAAGTTTATCCAGAGGTATACGGAACAGGTGCACTTCTCGGAACAGTACCAGTACCAGAGGACGAGGTGATCGCTGAGGATTTCTCCTGAACATCTGCTTCCCTAAGCTCAGTTTAAAATATTTAATTAAACTCTTTTCATGTTTATGAGAACAATTGTACCAGACTTTATATCGGGTTGTTCCCCGAATACTTTGTTGAGACTGGATGTTTAATTTACTTTCCTTATTGCTGTTGATTTTATTATCTTTCCTGTGGATGAGATTAGTTCCGACTTGTTGTCATAGACCTTATATACAGCTTAAGTATGCCCTGATGGATCCATTAAATTGGGTTGTCCATCGGTGCATGCTGCTGGCCATTGCCACGTGTCCAGTCCCTCGGTATTTTGGGACTGGGGCGTGACATAGTTTTTGTGGTGGCCCGTGCAGGTCAACGACTAAAATTGTTCAGTTTTAACTTAGGGACCGAACAGGCCTGCAATAAGATAGGATAAGTTTTTAGGATCTCATCCACTTGCTTGAAAACGTTCTTGATATCTGTATCGTACTCGAATTAATTTTTGCTTTGCATCCTGCCTTGAATCTTGTGCGATTCTTATATTTTATTTTGGATGCAGAAAGATGGATCCAAGAATTGAAGACGAAATTCCTTTGAGTACGCCACAAGACGCTGTGGTTACCTATGGAGATGGAGTTACATCAGAGAACAGAGGGCAATCCTCTCAAGGTGGTCAAACTGAACCGCATAACTCAAGGTTCAGGCGCGATAAAATCCCACCTCCGCCGCAGTTCCCTCCACAGATGCCTGTCTTTCCAGCAGGGCAAGCAATGGACGGGCAGCAGATGTTCCAGATGTTTTATGCCATGATGCAAGCCCAACAGCAAGTTCAACAGGAGGCACATCGTCAGGAGGCAGAGTACCTAAGAACCAGCCTAGTAAACGTATTGGAGCAAGTGAACCCACAAGCTAGGCGACCAGCGACGGGATCTATCACTGATTTCCGTCAACTCAAGCCCCGTACCTTTTCGGGCAAAGAAGGACCAACCGAAGTTCATGAGTGGCTCACCAACATACAACACCAGTTGGAAGCAGCTGAACTTCCAAGAGAACGTTGGATGACCGCCGTCAGGATGCAGTTGACGGACAATGCCCATCACTGGTGGATATCAGAAGAGACCAGGTTCGCACCAGACCGAGTCACTTGGAAAGAGTTCTCTAGACTCTTTCAAGAGATGTACATACCTGCTATCGCTCGATCAGAACTGAGGGACAAGTTCAATCGCCTCACCCAGGAAGCTATGACGGTGGAAGAATACAATGCCGAGTTCATTCGTCTGAGTCGCTTCGCACCTACCTTGATCCCTACAGAAGTAGAGAAGGCCGAGAAGTTTTTCGACGGACTCAACATTGAGCTACAGAAATTGATTGGATCAGTCGCACCTACTTCATACTCGGACGTCCTTGCTGCAGCCCGACGCATGGAGCGCGTCACCAGGAGAGAAACCAGTCTAAAGCGGCCTACCCCATCAGCAACATCCAAAGCACCACAAGAAGAAGCTGCAAAGAGGCCTCATATACACCAGCCACCCAGAGCCTCTCCGCAGACATTACCTACATGTCAATACTGTGGCAAGGTAGGCCATACTGAGAAGGACTGCAGACGCAAGTTGGGATTATGCTTGATTTGCGGGACCAATCAACACTTAGCCAAGGACTGTCCTTATCATCGAGGAGGAGCACCAAGAGCAAACCAACAAGCTCTACCAGCACCAGCAGGACATCAACCAAGGCCACCCTTGGTACATCAAGCAGCACCCTACCAGCAAGCCCAGCAAAATCAGCGAGCACCACCTCAAGGACGCGGCCAAGTTTTCGCGATGACTGTGGGAGACGTGCAGAACCATGGCGTTGCTAATGCGAGTAAGTCTTTATAGTTGTTCCGTTTCTAGCATTGCTTTAGTTCGTGCCTGCTGGTTCGTGACCCCAGACTTGACCTGATAACCTTAACCTGATAACTTTAACTTGCTAATAATTGATAACCTAGTTTTGAACTTGATAAATTGTTACCTGATAAGTTTTAAAAGATAACCTGGTTTTCTAAAAAATTTCTAGATTTCCCACATTTGAGAAATTGCATAACTTTTAATGCTTAGGAAAATAATTTTTCCTAGGTGCTCCTTAATTTTGATGTGCTTCGAACAATGGTTGCAATCGTGTCATCTTTGTTGACCGGTTAATCTTTAATTGCGAGGACGCAATCTTCTTAAGGGGGGTAGATTGTAATCCCCCTGATTTTCAAGAATTTTAATTTTTGGAATTTTTACATTTTTCTGGAATTTCTGGAATTTTCTGAGATTTCTCTAATTAAATTAAGATGTTTTAATTATTAAAGGATTTTTAATTGTTATTAAATAATATTAAAATATTATGAAAATAATATTTTATGGTATAAAATAGAAAACCAGACATAGGATAATTTTTTGGGAATTTATTGGACCCCGGATGGATTTTTAAAGCCCTAAATATTAATTAATTATTAAACCAATTTTAAAACCCAAATAAACCGAGTTTATTTAACTGAACCAAACCGGACCGGCCGGTTCAGTTGACCCAAACCACCCTAGGCCTAACGAGTCGGATCCGGGTTCAATCCGACCCGGCCCGTATTAACCCGACCCGCTGCTACAGTGTCTCCCTCTCCCTGACCCCTCGTTTCCCATTCCGGCCAACCCGCCGCCGGCGTTCGCCTCACCTTCCTCTTCCCTATCTGAAACCGCCGCCGACCGACGACCCACCGGTTCATCTCCCCCTCACCGTCCGGCTCCTCCTCTCCCTCTCCGGCCTATATAAGCCTCCCTCCCTGAAACCTAGCCGCTCCTCTCCTCCTCCGCCGGCGACACCACCCCGCAGAACCTCCTGACCCCGCTGCCTCCGGCCACCCTCTCCAGCCCCAGCCGTCGTCCCCAGAACCGCCTCCCCTACACTAGCCTCGGTCAGCCTCCGCCGCTGTCGTCCCTCCTCCGCGAGCAGTCCCTCCGACCCGCTTTTGCTTCCCGGCCGCCTCTGTCCAGCGCCGACTCGCCGCCAGCCTCCGCCGAGCCGACCGCCCTCCTCCGGCGAACTCGCAGAAGCCCTAGATCCTCAGCCAAGACACGGACACAGCAAGGAATTGAACCGGACACGGCCCACAGTACTCGGACACAGTGAATCGCGTGTCGGACACGATTCGAACTTGGTTTTCAGGTCCACTTCAGGTATCCGTAACTTTTTGCTCGTAGCTCAGATTTCAATTCCGTGAATTGTATCGCGTAGCTTGTATGACCCTCTCGGTGTCCGGACAAACCGCTCGGGGCATCGCGTCCTGTGGTGATCGCACACCGCGATCCAAAAAAAGAAAAACCAGACCCTGCTTCACCCCGGAATCGAGTACGCCCCGCCAAACGGGACGACTTGGTCGCGTGCGGTCTTTATCGATATGTGCGCGTCGTTGATACGGACGTGTGGGATTTCGCAGAAGCTGATTCGGATGTGCGTGTACACCAGAATCAGTGCGTATCCGCGGACATCGCCCCGTATCCGACCATTCTGATTCTTGCTGTAACTTAGTGTACACACGTCGGATCGAGACGAAACTTGCGCCATCAGACTCGTAGCAATACGCTGGTCCTGTGAGCCAAGTTTGGTTCGATTCTGAGAACGTTGACAAAATCGTGTGTCGTGGGCCCCACAAGCTCCACCCGACGGGCAATTTTGAGAACGGCTCATCGGAATCCAATTCTGGAAGTTCCGTTGGGTTCGTATCATCGTTCCTGACCTGTTGACACTAAGTTGGACTATTTTTGAGACCTTTGACCCTGACGCATTTTTCGGTGCAAAGCGGCCCACATCTGGACCCCGCCTTGACCCAAAAATGACGTTTTTGCCCTTGTCTCCAAATTGGACTCAAGGACAGGCGTTCCTAGCTGATTAATATTTTTTGGACCTAATGGTGATGTTTGTTTCAGCAGCCGGAATACTGCCTGCAATCCCAGCTGAAGCCCGAGCTACAATTAGAGCAGGAAACCCAGGCAAGTGTACCTTGCCATAAATGCAGTTTAATGATTTATTTTCTCTAGATTTATTTTCCTGTGATTGTTGTACTTGCTCAACCCTAGGGCCGTGTGACTTGCTTAGTGTCCGATCATAGTCGGGTGCCAACACCGTACGCGGGGTTGGGCAATGTCATTTAGAGATGGATATCGTGATATTTATATTCTTGTACTTGTCTTATCAAGTACATTATACCCAGGACACTTGACACAGATCATGAACAGAATCTTCCTGAAATATTCAAGGTGATTCTGTATAGGATACAGGTTTATGACATAGATATGATATTCCTAGATGTTACATTCATAGACATAGTATGACTTACTGCATTAGATATGATCGTACGTGAAGTGGACATGAGGCATCGTGGACATGATATGTATGATTACATTGGGTGGGGAGAGACACACAGGCTACAGGCTGATTATATATATAATTCATAGTAAACACATAGTAAAATTTATAGTATAGCTGCTACCGGCTTCCCGACACAAAGCTTGTAGTGGTATCAGCCTAAGTTTTAGTGATGCTCTCAACTTGCATTTCACATAGATGGATATATAGTTGACCCTATTGTTTCATTAACTACTTTACTGTATTTATTTTGGCTTGTGCTTTCTTGTACCTTGCTATGTCCCCTGAGGACCTGGATCCGGATTATGTCCCCAGGACTTGCAGACGAAGTTTATCCAGAGGTATACGGAACAGGTGCACTTCTCGGAACAGTACCAGTACCAGAGGACGAGGTGATCGCTGAGGATTTCTCCTGAACATCTGCTTTCCTAAGCTCAGTTTAAAATATTTAATTAAACTCTTTTCATGTTTATAAGAACAATTGTACCAGACTTTATATCGGGTTGTTCCCCGAATACTTTGTTGAGACTGGATGTTTAATTTACTTTCCTTATTGCTGTTGATTTTATTATCTTTTCTGTGGATGAGATTAGTTCCGACTTGTTGTCATAGACCTTATATACAGCTTAAGTATGCCCTGATGGATCCATTAAATTGGGTTATCCATCGGTGCATGCTGCTGGCCATTGCCACGTGTCCAGTCCCTCGGTATTTTGGGACTGGGGCGTGACAACCTTCCCCAGCTGTGTAACCGCCGCCCGACCGCTTTCCCCCGCCGCGTAACGGCCGCTGCTCCGACTCCCAATGCCGCTTGACCTCCCGTACCCGCCGCCTTGTCGCCTCCCTCATCGGACGGCCGTTCCCCTCTCCTTCTCTCCCTATAAAAGCCGCCTCCGTCCGGAACCCTAGCCCCCTTCCCGCTGCTTCCTCCGCCTTCTCCGACGGACCCTACGGCTACCTCGCTGTCGCCTCCGACCTCGACCACAACCCATCAACGCCGCCCTCCTTCCTGAGCTCCCAACGACGACCTCGCCGGCTCCTCCGCCCGAAGCCCGCCTCCACCAGCGCAGCCGTCCCCACTGCCAGAAACTCCTCGCCTCCCCTCCTGTGCAGCACCCGAGCGCCGCCCTGGCTCCGCCTCGCCGCCGACGAGCCGCCTCCTCAGCCTCCTCCACCGTGCTAGCTCTGGCCTGCTCCGCCGACTACGGCGACCAGAACCCTAAACCCTAGAACAGTCGGATACAGCCCGGACACAGCACTGTGCTGTGTTGGCGTGTCGTGTCGCTTCGTCGCGGACACGAGAACTCGGTTTCACGGAGCCCTATTCAGGTAACCCGTTCTCTCTCCTCGCTTCCCCGTTTTCTGTTCCGTCAGTTGTGACGCGTAGACTGTGTGACCCTCTCGATGCCCGTGCAACCTGTTCGGTGCATCGCGTCCTGTGTTGGTCGCGAACCGCGATCCAAAAACAGGAAAACCAATGCCTTGTTTCACCCTGCACTGAGTACGTCCCGCCAAACGGGACGACTTGGTCGCGTGCGGTCATCACCGATACGTGCGTGCCGTCGATACGGACGTGCAAGATTTCGTAGAAGTTAATTTGGATGTCCGTGCACACCGGAATCAACGCGTATCCGCCGACAACGCTCCGTATTCGTCCTTTTTGGATCTCGTTGTAACTTAGTGTACACATGTCGGATAGAAACAAAACTTACGCCATCGGACTCGTAGCAATACGCTGGTCCTGTGACCCAAGTTTGGTTCGATTCTGAGAACGTTGACAAAATCGCGTATCGTGGGCCCAACAGGCTCCACTTGACGGGCGATTTTGTGAATGGCTTATCGAAATCCATTTCTGGAAGTTCCGTTGGGTTCGTATCATCGTTCCTGACCTGTTGACACTGAGTTTGACAGATTTGGAGACCTTGATTCTGACATATTTTTTGGTGCAAAGCGGCCCACATGTGGACCCCGCTTTGACCAAAAACTGTCATTTTTGCCCCTGTGTCCAAATTGGACTCAAGGACAGGCGTTTCTAGCTAATTGATATTTTCTGGATCTGATGGTAATATTTATTGCAGCAAACGGAGAACTGCCTACAAATTCCGCTAAAGTCAGAGCTACAATTGGAGCCGGAACCCCAGGCAAGTGTACCTTGCCAACTTGCAGTTTTTGTTACATATTACTTGGACTTAATTGTAATTATTGTAAATACTTAAACCTAGGACCGTGTGACTTACTTAGCGTCCGATTAATAGTCGGGTGCCAACCCCGTACGCGGAGTTGTGTACGTCATCTAGAGATGGACATTCGTGACCCTTTACATTCTAGTACTTATTATATCAAGTACATTATAACCCAGGATACTTGACACCATACATATGACAGAATCTTTCTGAGATATTCATGGTGATTTTGTGTAGGATACAGGATTGACATAGACATTATATTCTTAGAGATTATATGACTTGTTGCATTAGCTATGATCTCGTGTGACATGGATATGAGACATTATGGACATGAGACGTGTGGTTACATTGGGTGGGGAGAGACACACAGGCTATAGGCTGATTATATATATATAGGCCACAACTTAGTAAATTACATAGCATAGTATAACTGCTACCTGCTCCCCGACACAGAGCTTGTAGTGGTATCAGCCTAAGTTCTAGTGATGCTCTCAACTTGCATTTTACATAGATGGTTATATAGTTTACCCTATTGTTTCATTTATTGTTGCCCTGCATTTATTTTGGCTTGTATTATCTGTACCTTGCTATGTCCCCTGAGGACCTGGATCCGGATTATGTCTCCAGGAATAGCAGACGAGATCTACCCCGAGGTATGCGGGACAGGAGCATTAGCAGGAGCAGAAGCAGAATCAGGTGCATACAGTGGAGCAGAACCAGGAACCGAGGACTAGGTGATTGCCATAGATTTTCCTGAGTATATGTTTCTTCCATACTCAGTTTGTGAGGTTCTTTACATTCTTGTTTAAATGAACATTTATAACAGACTTAATATCTGATTGTTCCCCGACTTTATTTACTTGTGACTGGATGTTGTTTAATACTTTTTGTTGATATTGCTGTGTTTATTCTGTGGATGAGATTAGTAAACCCTGATCATTATAATACAGCTTAAGTATGCCCCGATGGATCCATTAAATTGGATTTGTCCATTGGTGCGTGCTGCTGGCCATTGTCACGTGTCCAGTTCCTCGATATTTTCGGACTGGGGCGTGACACTTTACATAGGTGCATGCGCGCTGGTGGCATGTTGGCACATGGCACTGCAGGCGCATACAACGTTAAGGCTGCCACGTGTCAAGCCGAGATCTGGGGTTGCTGTCGCCCATAATACTCGTGACACATGTGTAAACTCCCTCACACAAAATAGGTATTTTGTGTATATTTTATATTATTATATTTATTATAGATGTTGAATTTATTTAGAGTATTCTCTTAGTTAATTAGAAAATAATTTTTTTTAGTATATTTACTTATAAAAATATTTATTTAGAATTATTTTTAGGCTATTTTAGATTATTGAGTTTTTTCCATAATTTTTAGTTAATTAAAAACTAGTAACACTAATTTTCTAGGACTTTAAAGAATTTATTTTATGTTTAAACTTAATTAAAAATATTCCAAAAGTTTATTTTAGGTTCTAAATAGTCAAATATATTTTCTAGAATTTTCTGGAAATTTTCTGAATACTTTTAGTATTTATTGGAAGTTATTTAGACTAATAACTAATTTTTAGGACTTATAGAATTAATTGTGCAAGCCCAGGAATATAGAATGGACCCACGTTATTTTCTAGGGTTTATAATATTATTATATATTTTCTGGAATTATTTTAGAATTTTTGGAATAATGTTAGTATTTATTTTTAGTTAAATGGATAAAACTAATGTTTAGATCTTCTCCTAATTATAGTAGTAAACTTATGAATATAAAATTGTTCCAAATATTTTTGTAGGATTTATAGGTTCAAAATATATTTTATGTAATTTTTCCAGATTTTTATGATTATTTTTAATATTTATTTGGAGTTATTTAGATTTAAAATGACTTAAATAATGTTTTGATAAAGGCAAATCAAAAACAAATAATATAACAAAAACCATCTAATCAGATTCGGACACGTGTCAGCCTATAAATATCCATTCAGCCGCAGGTATATCCCTATATATATATATATATATATATATATATATATATATATATATATATATATATATATATATATATATATATATATATATATATATATATATATATTATTATAACTCTAATTATCCCATTATCTTAGAGAGAGAGAGATTTTGGAGAATTGCCATCTAGGGTTCCTTCATCTTCCACAAGCCATTGCGCATAGCTCCGGACTCCAAACGAGGCCTAGTTTCTTGCATTAGAAAGATATTGAGGTTAACTTTCTGATTATATAATTTATTTTATGAAATTAGGAGTATTAAATTCTGGACAATTCGTAGAGCACAGCATGTCCAAAAATAGATGTGTTTTAATATTTTTGTGATTTCGAGAGAACCAGGAATCAAAATCATGAACCGTTTAAAGTTTTGGAAAGCTAATGTCAAGATCATTGACATATATTTTTCACAGAATTTAATTAGAAGTATTTATATACTGTTAATTCTATAGAAATTCTAGGTTAGAATTTAACCATCGGTGCACAATACAAAATTTGTATGTGCCATAATTCCCAAACGAATTTGAATTCGGACGAGCCGTAAATTCTAGCATATTTTTGACGCTGAATCTACAGGAAATCATGCATGAAAGTTGAGTTTGTGTCGGTTGACTTTTCGGTCAACAGATCGTCTCGATTTGCGTGTTATGAGTCTCGAGTTGATAAAATTCAGTTTCTTTGGACAAAATTTAGGAATTAACATAAAAATCAGAATAATAAGATTAAAAGAGGATTTTTGAGTAATTATTCCAGAATTAAATAAATTAAAATAAATTATCTTTTGACGTGATAAATTTGTAATACATAGTCTATTTGGACTGTGACTTGGACTCTGATTCATACCAGCAGCAGGACCCCAGGTAAGATACCTTGTCAAATTGTTTACAGTACTTTTGCATGCTATTTATATTTCTGTATATTTATTGCATTTCTGTATATTTCTTGCATGTGTAGTTTTCTTTCAGTCATTACTATATATTAGATATGTTGACACACACTTGACACTTAGTATCATAAGAGAACAATCATTAGGCATATGGGCTTTTAACCAAACTCTGGTAAACCATAGTATATAGATCACACTACGGGCGTGTGTCGCGCTGGTCGCTACCCCCGCGGTATATCAATTTCTGGAGTCTCGCTGGTCGCTACCCCCGCGGTATGTCAATTTCTGATATCCACTGACGGGTATGTGAGTTGTGAGGTAGATCGAGTAGCCTACCCTTGCCCATACGTCGAAAAGTTGTCCTCATTTGCATTCATATAGATGGTCTTGTACAGCGTACTTATTTATTTTCAAATAATATGCATATTTACTGTATTCAAATTGGCTCATATTTTCTGTATCTTGTTACGTCCCTCTGAGGACCTGGTCCTCTGCCATGTGTATCTGTTCTTGAGTAATTGCAGGAGCGCAGATTTGGATGATTACTTGTGTTGCGAGGATGTCTTCTCTTCGAGCCCATGGTCGTTAGCTGGTATTCCTATATTGTATTTGTTGTGTTATACTTTTCCATTCGAGTTGGTAGTGGATTTGTTTCCATCCAATTATCATCCTTAGATATTTATGTTGAGATCTAGTTATATAGATGCTGGTTATTATTTATATCTGATTTTCGCGGATGAGATTTAGATTATACCCTGTGACTTGTGATATATTTTATACCACTTGTGGATTGATATTCATATTACAGCGTACGTATGGATTTTGGTTTCCATATATTGGAGTTGCCATATCCATGAGGCTGGCATGCTTACGTGTCCTAGTCCTACATATTTTTGGGACTGGGGCGTGACATATTTTTGTGGTGGCCCATGCAGGTCGAGAGCATATTGTCTCGGTTACGTTACTGTACCGAACAAGCCTGCACCTAGGACTAGAGTATAGGATCTCATCCACAATTGACTATGACTCATCTTTCTTCTAATCTATTCTATTTGAATAATTACATCCTGCTTGATTCCTGTACTCCCATAATAGTTTCTTTAGTATAGTCTCTCCTAGAATATAGAAGTTTCTGTTGTTAGATGATAAGTAGGATAACCTTCCTATTAAGAGTACAACTAGAGTGCTGACACACCACTAAGTTTAGGATGTCTAGTGAACCCTAGAATTCCTTATCTCTAGAATTGGTTTACCATTACTTCCTGATGTGTTATGAGGACTTGAGAGTAGTATAGACACTACTAGAGTTAGTTAGAAGTTTACCATTATGGTTGCCCCTAGCGTTGAGAAACCAATAGAAAACCAAAGTGAATATTATGACTGAACCTAACCCACGCCATTAGATGAGTATTGGAGAACCATAAATTTAGATTCTTGTCTTGAGATAAGCAGACAGTACCTTAGAAAGCCAAGAGCAATGCATAGAATATTTTCCTAATCATACCTCAAACACAGAGACTAGCATACCCCTTTCCCTTGGAAAACCATGATGCTATCTAGAGCCCCTCTATTTTCATATATTGTTCCCCTGTGACCTTAACGTTCACTAATTGTGCGACGACCAAAAATTATGTTCTTCTTTTCTTTATCTTTCAACTCGTGCCACCTGACACTTCTGATAGTAGGCCAAGTAATTTATTTCTTTGTTAAGGACACATAGTTTGCTAGGATTATAATTGTAATCTTGAATTTTAAAATTGTGTGCTTAGTAGTTAGAACTTGATAGTTAAGTTATTCTTGTAGATTGAGACCTGGTGCTTATCCCTTAGTTTTAAATTACGTAACTTGTACCACACCTCAATACGAGTTATATTCCCTTTTCCTTGAGGCCAGTAACTGTTCCATTCTTACTATTGACACTTGCACTATAACTAAGAGTTAAGACGACCATGACCTATGTAATATAAGAGGATACCCTAACAAGTACCAAGACCCCTTCTCGAAGACCTTAACAGGAGCTTCTACGGTACCCTTAAGACTGTCACAATATTAGTTTATTATTTTAAGTTGGGTAGTATACTTCACAACCTAGTATCACATAGTCTTTTGACCTATTATTGAAGTGTGATTGAACAACATTAATTGTATACTAGCATAAGACGACAATGGTTATTCAGACAATAGAAGTTAGAGGTCCTTGCCCACATTTGGTCGACTAGCGACATAGACAAGGAGGTTGTATGATAACTGTAGGGATTATAGAGTCTTTTATTATTGTTGCTTAGTTGTTTTGTTTTGTGAACTTGAATTAATTTGTACCTCATTTCATCATCATCTAGCGTACTTATATTTGCTGTACTACCTTGACTTATGCTGCTATTATAGCCTAGTTTTGCAAGCTTACTCTTTTATCGATCTTGATCATGAGATATGTATTATTGGGGACGCCTACTAATACATTTCAGAATCAGTGTATTAAGGTCTAGCTAACCTTAGTGCGCTTGATTCGCCCTTCGTAATACTACTTTACGTGGATTGAGATATGTAGTGATTGGTAGACGAATATACTTGCCCCTAGATATGTCTGAGCGGATCGTATCGGTTACATAACTGTATTAATATGAGCATGCGAACAAAGAATTACCAAAATAGGATTTCAATCCACAACTGCTTTGACAATTTCCATTTGAATTCCTTAAACTCCTTGATCCCGATACTTCTATTCTATTACCTCACCCTTGAACTCTTTATTATTGGTCTCCGTCTTCCCTTATTTCGGAAAGACGAAATTTTATGCTTGGTATAAGTTTAATACACAGAGAGTACTAGATATACCCCGTAGACCGATCACATACTTGAGGATTATTCTTTTGTAATTAAGGACATATCATATATGATATAATCGGCGTTGAAGTTTTGAGGATTGAATGACATGAGTAAATAAATTAAGGAATATTTTTCTTAAAGTATATAGCCTTCTGTGATAGATGGGTAAATTCTAAGTTGGGTAGCAGTGCATTGCCAACTTGAGAGGAATTTCTTTTAGATTGTGATCAAGTAAGATTAGATTGGGAGATTCAAGTCATTTTAATTTTGAGAAATTTTAAAATAAGGATTAAGATAATGAGAATTTAACAAATTTTAAAATCTTGATATTGCGGACCAAATATTTATACTTTGAGCACATGATTTAAATTTTGAATATTGAAGGATGAATCATCGATTTAAATTTTGAGGATAAATATAGAATTTTAGACTTGAACAATTGGTGAATTAGATTTAAATTTTACAATTTGATGATTTGAATTAAAAAGTTCAATTTTGATTGTTGGGTCACCTATTTGAAATATTGAGGATGTAAATTGAGTTTAAATATTTGAAGAGTACAAAATTCTTAATTTGAGAATAGGAATAAGATTTGATTAGAATTGTTTATTGTTCAAAGTCTAGAGGAGATTATGATAGTTGAAAATGGTGATATAAATTTTGATGTGAGATGTCATATAGACTTGAGTTAGATTTGAATGTTGATTATTTTAAAAAAAATCGAGAAGAGATTACGACAGGTTGAATTTTGATTTAAACAGTGGTTATCTTAATTTTGAAGTGATCGCGATAGATTTGAATAGATTTTGTTATTTAAATTTTTGGAAGAGATTGTGATTGACGTACCTTATGTACGAATGTGAAGAATTTAACAAATTATTCCTTATTTTAATTTCGAGGACGAAATTATTTTAAGTTGGGTAGATTGTAAACTCCCTCACCCAAAATAGGTATTTTGTGTATATTTTATATTATTATATTTATTATAGATGTTGATTTTATTTAGAGTATTCTCTTAGTTAATTAGAAAATAATTTTTTTCAGTATATTTACTTATATAAATATTTATTTAGAATTATTTTTAGACTATTTTAGATTATTGAGATTTTTCCATAATTTTTAGTTAATTAAAAACTAGTAACACTAATTTTTTAGGACTTTGAAGAATTTATTTTATGTTCAAACTTAATTAAAAATATTCCAAAAGTTTATTTTAGGTTCTAAATAGTCAAATATTTTTTCTAGAATTTTTTGGGAATTTTTTGAATACTTTTAGTATTTATTGGGAGTTATTTAGACTAATAACTAATTTGTAGGACTTGTAGAATTTATTGTGCAAGCCCAGGAATATAGAATGGATCCACATTATTTTCTAGGGTTTATAATATTATTATATATTTTCTGGAATTATTTCAAAAATTTTGGAATAATTTTAGTATTTATTTTTAGTTAAATGGATAAAACTAATGTTTAGATCTTCTCCTAATTATAGTAGTAAACTTATGAATATAAAATTATCCCAAATATTTTTATAGGGTTTATAGGTTCAAAATATATTTCATGTAATTTTTCTAGATTTTTATGATTATTTTTAATATTTATTTGGAGTTATTTAGATTTAAAATGACTTAAATAATGTTTTGATAAAGGCAAATCAAAAACAAATAATATAACAAAAACCATCCAATCAGATTCGAACATGTGTCAGCCTATAAATATCCATTCAGTCGCAGGTACATCCCTATATATATATATATATATATATATATATATATATATATATATATATATATATATATATATATATATATTATTATAACCCTAATTATCCCATTATCTTAGAGAGAGAGATTTTGGAGAATTGCCATCTAGAGTTCCTTCATCTTCCACAAGCCATTGCGCATAGCTCCGGACTCCAAACGAGACATAGTTTCTTGCGTTAGAAAGATATTGAGGTTAGATTTCTGATTATATAATTTATTTTATGAAATTATGAGTATTAAATTCTGAAAAATTCGTAGAGCACAGCATGTCCAAAAATAGACATGTTTCAATATTTTCGCGATTCCGAGAGAACCAGGAATCAGAATCATGAACCGTTTAAAGTTTTGGAAAGCTAATGTCGAGATCATTGACATATGTTTTTTCCAAAATTTAATTTGAAGTATTTATATACTGTTAATTTTGTAGAACTTCTAGGTTAGAATTTAACCATCGGTGCACAATACAAAATTTGTATGTGCCATAATTCTCAAACGAATTTGAATTCGGACGAGCCATAAATTCCAGCATATTTTTGATGCTGAAATCTATAGAAAATTATGCATGAAAGTTGAGTTTGTGTTGGTTGACTTTTCGGTCAACAGATCGCCTCGATTTGTGTGCCATGAGTCTCGAGTTGATAAAATTCAGTTTCTTTGGACAAAATTTAGGAATTAACATAAAAATTAGAATAATAAGATTAAAAGAGGATTTTTGAGTAATTATTCCAGAATTAAATAAATTAAAATAAATTATCTTTTGACGTGATAAATTTGTAATACATAGGCTATTTGGACTGTGACTTGGACTCTGATTCATACCAGCAGCAGGTCCCCAGGCAAGATATCTTGCCAAATTATTTACAGTACTTTTGCATGCTATTTATATTTCTGTATATTCATTGCATTTCTGTATATTTCTTGCATGTGTAGTTTTCTTCCAGTCATTACTATATATTAGATATGTTGACACACACTTGACACTTAGTATCATGAGAGGACAATCATTAGGCGTATGGGCTTTTAACCACTCTGGTAAACCGTAGTATATAGCTCGCACTACGGGCGTGTGTCGTGCTGGTCGCTACCCCCGCGGTATATCGATTTCTGGAGTCTCGCTGGTCGCTACCCCCGCGGTATGTCGATTTCTGATGTCCACTGACGGGTGTGTGAGTTGTGAGGTAGATCGAGTAGCCTACCCTTGCCCATACGTCGAAAAGTTGTCCTCATTTGTATTCATATAGATGGTCTTGTACAGCGTACTTATTTATTTTCAAATAATATGCATGTTTACTGTATTCAAATTGGCTCGTATTTTCTGTATCTTGTTACGTCCCTCTAAGGACCTGGTCCTCTGCCAGGTGTATCTGTTCTTGATTAATTGCAGGAGCACAGATTTGGATGATTACTTGTGTTGCGAGGATGTCTTCTCTTCGAGCCCATGGTCGTTAGCTGGTATTCTTATATTGTATTTGTTGTGTTGTACTTTTCCATTCGAGTTGGTAGTGGATTTGTTTCCATCCAACTATCATCCTTAGATATTTATGTTGAGATCTTGTTATATAGATGCTGGTTATTATTTATATCTGATTTTCGCGGATGAGATTTAGATTATACCCTGTGACTTGTGATACATTTTATACCACTTGTGGATTGATATTCATATTACAGCGTACGCGTAGATTTTGGTTTCCATATATTGGAGTTGCCATATCCATGCGGCTGGCATGCTTACGTGTCCTAGTCCTACGTATTTTTGGGACTGGGGCGTGACAACATGTTATGCCCTTATTTGGATATCTGTGACTACACCATGGGAATACTTTCACTTGGCGCATGAAGATAACTTGAAGGGGTAGTGGCGCATATTACTGCAAGCACATAATAAGATGCATAGTGGCGCATGGCACAGTGGGTATATGAGAACACTAAGCTACATAATGGAGCATGGCACTACGGGAACATGAATCACCAAGCTGTGTAATGGCGCATAGCACTGCGGGCACATGAGACACCACTTAGACTGTTGACACGTAGAACTGGGTCAATTAAGCGCATGGAGCTAAGTCACTGAGGTACGTGGAGCTGGGTCACTAAGGCGCATAGAACTAAGTCACTGAGGTGCATGGAGCTAGGTTACTGATGCGCATGGATCTGAGTCATGAGGCACATGGAACTAAGTCACTCAGACGCATGGTATAGATTTTTTATGCTTCTACAAGACCACCTTCAAAGTTTTTGAACTTAAAAATTTGTAAGTTTTTAAAGTTCAAAATAATTTGAACAGAAGCATAGAGGCTATAGGTATAAGAATCATATTGGTACACGTGTGAAGCCCCTTATGTTTGGCACAATGGAGTGTATTTTCTGGCGCATTAAGTTATTTGGGGCATTTGACTGTTGGGGGCATAGAAAAAGTCCCTTAACTAGGCGCAGCGGGCTTCTTGGCACATCAAGCCGTGGTGGAGATTCATCCATTGACTGTTAGATTCATCCCTAGTTTTCAGTGCCTAGCAATTAGTGAGCCATTAATGGCTTCCTTGTTATAAATAGAGTGCTAAGGAGGAAGAGAATAGTGTCTCTCTCTCTCTCTCTCTCTCTCTCTCTTTCTCTCTCTCAATGTCCCAATTGAAGTAGGGCACGGGGAAGTCAATCGAGCGGTTTCGTCGACCACCTACCTCTGATGGTCAACCACACTTTGATCATCGGTGAAGGTGAGAAGTAGGACTTGTACTCTTCTTTCTTCCTTCTTTGGTACTTTGGACACTTTCTTGGCACTATGCGTTCATATCATCCTTG
Source organism: Iris macrosiphon (assembly GCA_036927795.1). NCBI lineage: Eukaryota > Viridiplantae > Streptophyta > Magnoliopsida > Asparagales > Iridaceae > Iris > Iris macrosiphon. The sequence goes on from JAYESA010000004.1 coordinate 76,007,385, forward strand.
CCACTATCTAAACTGCTTGGCCTGACGCGCATGGTCATTGCTGAAGAGCTTCATCTTGAGAATGCGCTAACGGTGAGAATTTTATCTTGGTAGCATTGGTAAGGCTGTCCCCAGACATGCACCTGAAGCATGCACCGAGAATTGATGCACGACCATATTGTAGAGGCATATTTGCCCCTTCATGGCGAAGGTCGCCTTTGCACTGTGGTGACGCTGCGCCTGTCTTACGGGACTTGATGGCTATATACAACTTTCCTGAGCGCATTTAATAGTTGGTCCGCTGAATGGTGCATGACGTTGATGCGTGCTTTTATATTATTGTATAATATTTCTGACTTTGGTATGCCCGTTTGTGCAAGAACTGTCTCGGATTGCTCTGGATACAACGGAGCATGGAAGGACATCATAGTCACCATTGTGCTGACGAACAAATATATTACCTGGAGGTTTCTCCACGATCTTCCAACCAAGCTCACTATAGCTTCCCTCCGTATACGGTCAGGATGTGTTTGCTGGATCTCGGGTCGAGTCATGCCGGCCCATTTGAGTGGCAACGGCGGGGATAGTTATCCCAACATGGATTTCTAGTCGTGTTCTTTCACACGACAGAGTTGGGTCTGCAGTCGCTCAGCTCTGAGTTGTAAGCTCCCTTGCTATCCATCAATATGGATTCTTTTCTCGCCTTGTGGCTTACACGGAGGAGTCTTGCTGAAGTGATGACCTAGAATACGTTGAGTTGTCAGCTTCACACATGTTGGTACTAGAAACAACACAGAGGGATCTTCCTCTTTTCATATGTACCCATGATCTTGAATATTAATGAAAATCCTTGAATGTAATGGACTTCCATATGTACTCATGGTCTTGAATATTAATGAAAATTTTCCCTTCTTTTATGTTTCAAACTTTTCTTGTTGCTGTGGCTATCTTAGGAGTATTATACCAGAGGTAATATAGACGTAGTATAACATCATAACGGCAATAATGTTAAGCCCTATCAGAGCTAATATGAACGTGATAGGTTTAGATTGGTTTCATTAAGGAGGTCCGATGGAGACATCATTTGCGATAGTGAAGATACTTTAGTGTAGAACCGAGAGTCAAACACATTTTTTTCTAGCTGATCATGATCATGGCGGAATATTTTATGGAGAAAGCAAAGAAAATGAGTCAGAGGTAATATGTATGTGACTACTTTCTTGGACAGCTCGTAGTTTAGAGGTGATATGGACATGAACTACTTGTTTTGTATAGATTTTTTTTGTGGGGATAACACTAAAATGGAGGAGTCAGAGGTAATATGGACGTGACTATCTTCTTTTGGTGGGGAGGATGACTTATAGTTCGGAGGTAAAATGGACGTGAACCATTTATCTTCAGAAAAGTTTTTTTGAAGATCAGTTACCCATTGTGTACTCGGGACTCCCGAGTACTGATAACAGATTTTTTTTGCTTACTACGGACGGTACATAGAGATAACATGTTGAGGAGGATGCTAACTGAAGACATTGTCCTCTTATTTCCCTCTGCTAGGGGTAGAAGAGACAAATAATTTTTTTTTGGCTGCTGCTTTGATTAGGCATAGCACTTCTTCAGGAACTTTTCATTGATGGGCATCATAAGCAAGTCACCATTGGGCTTGGCTTGTCTATATGCACCAGTGGAATAGACCGTCTCTACCACGAAGGGGCCTTCCCACTTGGGTTAGAATTTTTTTGCCTTCTTGTGGGTCATGACCATTAGTCTTCTCACTGTGAGAACTAGGTCGCCCACTTGAAATGTCCTTTCCTTGACCTTTTTGTTTAAGGTACCGAAAAGTCATGCTTGGTATATCTCAATGTGCTATTTAGCCAAAGGCATTTTTTATCGAGTGCTTCTAATTCTGGCAAGCATTGTCGATGATTGTCTTCGGTAGACACGGAGTCCTTGTCGAGATCTGCTGACGTTATGTTAACGGACAATGTTTGTTTGATTAAGTCCCCAATGTTGGTATCTGAGTCACAAGCAGAAGACTGTGACGAGTGAGATTGTACTTTATTTTCCTCTCCCGAGTCTCCAGGAGTTGTGGGAGGAGTGATATACCCCAAACCATGACCGGTTCGTTGATAGTATATTTTAAGTTTGCCCTTGGGGGCAAAGTGATGCAGTGATAAGCATCGTCCTTTGCCGTAATTCAGGCCTTGGTCGCTCTTCAAGTCATATCTCATTTTTTGGAGAATACGCTTAGTTTGTATGCTATAGAGGTGAAGTTTCATTCGACCACTTTTCGGTTCTGGCTCTTCGTAGGCAAAATACCGACGACCTTCAATTTTTTCGAAGATGATGGGTTTGTCCCCTTTGTTCTTGCTGGAACGACGAAGCATGGGTCTTGACTAAGGCAGATCCGGTTGACCACATGAGTAGTGGCTACTTGTGTATGAAGGTGTAAACCTATACCCTACTCTAAAGAGTATATGACGCTCCAATGCGTGACAACAGAGCAATTCAAAGAGAGGCCTTTGTTAAAAAAATATGGTATTTCCTTTGAAGTAATTATGTCATCGTAGGAAGGTACGTCAGTAGACGCTGAGACATACTCTTCCAGCTCATCTCCTTCGATGACGGTTAGGGATATTGGTGGTGCCAGAGTCCTTCTGCGGAGCTTCACCACCAATTACCCTGGAGTTTTTGTGGCCAGGGAACTCTTATCTAGAAGACATCTTTTTCCCTGGAGCTTGACAACCAAAAGTTTTGGGCACTTTTTCGTGAAGCTTAACCACCAGAGGGGTAGATGTACGGGGAGGACGTCCTTTAAGACGAACTCTTAGGGGATCTCCAGAAGCTGTGGCCATATCGGCCTCATCATCAACGTCATTGCCTTCTTCATCTAGGTGAATTTTTTTGCAAAGGACCGAGTCAAAGTAATATGCCCAGACCCCTTTGAAAGGATCTACGATGACAAATTTTATTTTGACCGCGCCATCTGCATTGAAATATTTTAAGCATTGGTGGAGCATGGATTGGACGATCATATATTCGTGTATCCACGGGCGTCCTAGCAGGACGTTGTAAGATATTTATACGTTGATAATGTAGTAGGTCACCTTTGTGCGGAGCTCCTATCTGGCAATTCAGACGAATCTTGCCTAAAGGGTAACTTCTTTCAGCGTTGAAGCCTCTGATGGTGGTATTGGTGGCTGCTAGCCGATGCATCGATATTCCCAAGGTTTGTAGAAGACTTCGTGGGATAATGCTGAAGGAAGAGCCGGGGTCAATGTGCATTCGATCCACTTTAATGGCTCTGATATATCCCGTGTAATGCAAAGGGCGATCGTGCATGTTGTTCTTTAGTAACATATCCTACTAAGAGAATATGATGTTAAGGATCGCCTCCATCACACTATTGTAGTGGGGATATGCAGCAGGGTCTTCGGCTGGTGGCTTGACTCGGGCCAGATAAAAATCAGCATTTTGCAATGCCTCACTCAGAGCATGATGAGTCTCTTTGGAGAGACGTAGGAGCTCAAAGAAAGAACTTCACTGGAGTGTTGGCCATTTTGGCCAAAATGTCAAAGTTGTAAGGCTTCTCCAGCCCTTGAGTTGTGTCCTTTCGCAGAGGTTTATCGAATTGCGTCTCCGTCTACTTTTGCTTGTCTACTGTGGAAGCTGGGTTGGGCCCTAATCAGAGGTAGAAGATAGAACAATTAGGGTGTACCATCTTCGGGAGCATTATAGTCGCATTGGTAGGCTAGGCCCGACCTAGTCACACCAGCGAGAGACTCGTCTGCTGATGGAGAGACTGTGTGACATGAGCTGGTCTTCTTAGATTTAGACACATAAGGCACTGCTTGCTGCATTATTTTGGGGACGAGGTCTGGATGAACCTACATGACATTGCCTCTTAGAGTAGTAAAGGGGACCAACCCCTCTATTTGGGCTGGAAGGAGGTTGACGACCTCCATGGTTGTCCTAGAAATAGGGACTATGCCATCTTGAGCCTCAGTTGTTGGGAAAGTGCAGAACTGGAGAGACACCATATTTGCAGTGACTTTCTTGTCCTCATAGTCCAGAGAGAGGACTTTAGAGTCATTTAGTCGTTGTATCTGCCTTTTAAATATGTAACGGTCACGTGTGGCGTGGTGGACTTATCAATGATAGTGGCAGTACTTAGGATTGTCGACCTTGCTTGTCTCGTCGGGGCGCCTGATGTCGGGTAGCTTGAGCTTGTTACCCTTCATTAATACTTCGAAGAGTTCCATGACATCATCGTCATTAAAGAAATAAGTCTCATGTATTATAGGTGGCTCTGTTGGCTTAGTAACAGATGAGGTTGGTCTTTTTGACAAGTTGACCGCTAGGGCCTACTTCCATGTACCGTCATGATTATTGGCGGCTGTGAAAGGACGCTTTCCCTTGTCTTCAGTATTGGGATCTTAGAATCCCAATAAGCGGGCATCTTTTGCATCCTTCTCTGTAGCGACGACACTTATGATAAATGTTGTTCAATCACTGAATGGACCAGAGGCCTTCCAGATTATTATTACTGATAGAAGATTCTTTTGGCATGTTGCCATCAATGTGGATACAGGAATGCTAGGAGATAGTTTCAATGCCACCTGCTTGAAATGACCGATGTAATTTCGTGCGAGTTCCTTTTTTCCTTGGGTGAAGTCCATCAGGGAGGACATGGTCATGTCCATTCCTCTTTCATAGATTTGTGTGAGGAACAGAGACTTCAGGTCCTCGAAGAAGAAGAAACATTTGTTTGGAAGGCTACAGAACCACTCAAAGGCGATGTCAGATAGGTCTCCAACGACCAAGTTGGTGAGTAAGGCATCATCCCTAAGTAAATGGTCTGTGGTAGGCTGGAAGTATCTCATGTACTGACGAGGTAAGGTCTTTCCATCAAATGAAGCCAGAGATAATAGCTTATACTTGGGAGGGTATACCATGTTGTCCCATTTAAGAGGATAGGTTTGCCGGATCCCTAACTTCTGGAGCCTGTCCTGGCTATCTCGAGCATCAATGCGGGCACGCAGGTCCTTGAGAGTCTCCTGGATATCGTGTGCCCAAAGAGGAATAGAGGAGCAAGGTGTTGTATGAATGCTTACAACCGGAGGAGCCAGATCAGGCGCATCAGGTTCCTCGTTTGTTCGTCTCGGTGCTTAAAGTTGTGTTGGGGCGATACTTTCTCTGAGCTCCAGCACTGTGTGAGTCAGAGTCTGCATCTAAGTACTTAAAGCCTGCATCATGGCTTCGATGGTCTCAAGGCGCTATTGGTTACTGGATTCGACGACATATTTGTCTCCTGCTATGTACACTGGCATTAAGTGAGATGAGATGGACGGGAAGGTAGATGCTTCACTTTCTTCCTCCGATGTCTGATTATCACTGTCCTCAGAAAGAGTGGATAGTGTCACATCACTTTCATTATTGGAGGGATTGCCACCCCCAGTTTCAGTTGTCGGCTCATCTTGGAGTATATGGATAACCCCAGCTAAGATGTCATCCATGTATAGAGGTTCACTGTCCTCTTGGAAAGATAGGTTATCATAAAATATCGGGGGACTGCTACCTCCAGCTCTAGTTGTAGCTTGACTCGGGGATGCATGGCTACCCCCAGTTAAGTTGTCATCTGTATACAGCGGTTCACTGTCCACTTGGAAATGTCACGCCCCAGTCCCAAAATACGTAGGGCTAGGAACACGTAAGTATGCCAGCCGCATGTATATGTCAACTCTAATATATGGATACCATAATACACACGTATGCTGTAATATGAATATAAACTGACATGTTGTATAAATATGGTCACAAGTCACAGATATACTAAATCTCATCAACACAACAAGTCACAAAAATAAAATAGCTAAACTAGAATAATGAGTCTGAATAATCCAAAACTAATAGTCGGGTGGAGACAAATCCACTACCAATGACTATATCAATACAAAAATGAAGGAGAAGGGTAATTCTCCAATATAAGTAAGATGATGATATAAAGGTATCAGCGAAACGATCCATCGCTGGAGATAATCAAAGATACTCCGAAGATAAGACCTCCTCGGAAGAGATAAGTGGTAAGTCCTGATCCGTGCTCCTGTAAAAAGTTATGAACATCTACACCTGGAAAGGGATCAGGTCCTCAGAGGGACGTAATAAGATACATAGAAGCAAGCCAATTTGAATACAGTAAACATGCATAATATTTAAAAATATGTAAGTATGTTGTACAAGATAATCTATATGAATATAAATGAGGATAACTTTTTGACGTCTGAGCACGGGTAGGCTACTCGATCTAAGCCTCACAACTCACACACCCGTCAGTGGACATCATCAGCCGACATACCGCGGGGGTAGCGACCCTTGTGACTCCATCAATCGACATACCGCGGGGGTAGCGACCATCGGACACGACCACCATAGTGCGTGCTAGTTACTACGTTTACCAGAGTGGTTATAGCCCATACGCCTAATGATTGTTCTCTATGATGCTAAGTGTCAAGTGTGTGTCAACATATCTAATATATAGTAATGACTGAAAGAAACTACACATGCAATGAATATACAGAAATACAATAAATATATAGAAATATACTAAGCATGCAAAATACTGTAAGCAATTTGGCAAGGTATCTTGCCTGGTAAGAAAGCTGCAAAGTGTAACGTCCAGAAGTCAAGCACACAGGATCAGAAGCTACGGCCTCAGAATGAACGTCTCTGGATGCTGAAATAAACATCACCAATGTTCCCAAAATAAGCAAAATAGCTAGAAAACACTATCCTTTCGTCCAATTTGGACACAGGGGCAAAACGATAATTTCGGGTCAAAGCGGACTCCACATGTGGGCCACCTTGCATCGAAAAGCGTGCTAGGAGTAAAGGTCTCTAAATGGGACAAATTATAGGTCAAACCAATTCTAAACGTCAATACGAACTCAATGGTATGTCCAAATATGGATTCCGGTGAGCCGAACACAATTTTGCCCAAAAAGTCAACCGTAGGGCCCGCCAATGGCGACTTGGTCAACTGTCTCATAATTGCGTGAAAATTGGGTCACAGGACCAGCGCGATACCACGAGTCCATTGGCATAAGTTTTGTCGCATTCTGACGAGCGTGTACTAAATGCGCAGTATTTTTGTAAAAGTTGCGACACGGGAGATTTTATGCGGATACGGGCTGATTCCTACGCACACACGCGTCCAATTCAGTTTCCATGAAAGCTCACACGTCCGGGTATACTGTGCGCACCTTTTGGTACACTTGGTACACGACGGGGTGGTCCCGTTTGGCGGGGCGCGCTACGTATCACAAATTTAGAAAGTTAGAAAATTGGGTTTTTCATGATTTTCAACCTATTTTAATTATGCATATAATGTCTAATAAAATAATATAATTAACAAAAAATGATCTCGGTCAGGTGGTCTTTCCATAGCAAAAAGAATTTCTAGGTTTGGATCCCTGTGGTGGGAGATACGAACCCTTAAATATGGGTCATCGCAACAGATTTTCTGAGCTTAAAAGTGGTCATTTTTTCTCGACTTGGCATCAATTTTTGCCTAGGTTTACGCACTGAATGACGGAAACTAATCTACGGGATTGGAAGAGGGATAGGTGAGGATCATACCGACGAAGACGGATCTGAATTCGGGCGAGAGATGCGACAGGAAATAGCGAGTGAAGGAGGGTACGTCGCTGCGGTTTCTGTGCAGAGTTTGCGCGCGGATGACGCTGCTACGACCGGCCGGTGGGCTGAGGCGGTGGCTGCGCGGCGTCGGCTCGGGGCGGCGGCGGCCGGGGTTGGCCGAAGGCGCAGCGTCAGGGTGGTTAGGGTTAGGGTTTTGGTTTAGAGTTTGGGTATATATATATATATATATATATATATATATATATATATATATATATAAGGGGGGAGAAGTGTTCCCGCGCGTGGGGTTGGGTAGTTTAGGGTGCTATGGTTCCATTTGCATAGTCTTAGGAATTAAAGGTTCTCTTTTTTTTTTCTTTTTTTGAGATCTATTATTCTTTTCTTTTCTTTTCCATTTTTATTATTACTAATAATTATTATAATATCATTATTATTATTATTATTATTATTATTATTATTATTAATTACTTATTATTATCACTAGTAAATTTATTATAATTATAATCTATTACTATTTCTTTTATTCTTTTCAATTAATAGATTAAATATATATATATAAATATATATATACCTATATATATTTATATATAAAAATTGAAGAATTTATATTGGTGCATACAATAAATCTATCAACTGTCCACCGGGTCTCCTATATAAAAATAATTAATAAAAAATTATACTTGCCCCACAAATCCTCTATTGCACAATTACCTCAAAATAAAAATTAAATAAATTCTATTACTTCCAAAATGCTAATAAATGCTATAAATCAATTAAATAATTATTTAAATAACTAATACGGTTTAAAAATTAGGGGTTTTACAGGAAAGATGGATTATTGTGGAACACCGGGGGACTGCTACCCCCAATCTCCGGCTGCAGCTTGATTCGGGGAGGCAGGGCCAACCCCAGCCCTTGTTCTCGAGTGTGTACCTTGAAGTACCCCTACTACGCGGTATGCTAACCGGCTGCACGGTATCCTCGGAGGCAGGGCTACCCCCCACTGTGGGTACTTGCTTGCTATTCCTCGGACGGTTTCTCATCTCAATATTTGCTCTTCGACTTGGTTTAGGTGCAACTACGACATCCAAGTGGGTTCGAGAAGGCTCTAAGGGTCGACCCACTTATGGTGCATGAGCACCTGGGTCTGCCCTATAGAGTTATCCATTAGCGATGAGTGGCACGAGCAATGGCACATATTTTTGGAGAGCTGACGGCGCAGCACCTCGAGCGTGCATGGCTCAGGGTATTTTGGGTTTTCTTGTGCAGCATCCTTGGGTGCATAGTACAGGGAATCCAGGTTAGGGATACACGAGCCCTTGTTTTAAGGAGGTTCTATGCGCCTGTGATCAGCACATCTTTTCTGGACTAGATGGCGCTACGCGCGCGCATCGTGGGACTTGGCGTAGCTCTTCTCGAGCGCAGCTTTAGAGACGGAGACAAGATGCGCACCAATCTTATGTGCACCTGCGGCAAAGGTTAGCGGTACTTCTGGAGTAGATTCGGGATTCAATACAACGACCTTAGTAACACACATCCTTAGTGCAGGCCTCGGCAAGGGACTCATCTTGTCGGTGGAGTACATGTCAACCACTAGTGTAACTGTGGCATGGGTTAACAATGCATCTGATACCGATTTTGGGTTTGGCACAGTGGCACTAACGTCCCAAATTCTACGAGCCTTGCAAGGTCTTACGGTCCTTATTGGAGAGCTCGACTTATGCATCATATCTTCGAATGCCTGTTGGTCGAAGTGAACGACCAACATCCTCTTAGTCAAACCTAACTTGGTCACGTTGGATTGCATCACCAGCTTCTCGTTGGAGGAGAAGCTCTTCCCCAACAGAGTCGCCCTTTTTTGTCGATATCGCAAAAATAGGTTTTTAGGTGAAAGATGTAAAAACTCTTATTTATTACGGATTCACAAAGAGTATAAGAGAATCCTAATACAAGAGGATCTAAGTACAAAAAGAAAGATCTGGACCAGTGTGACAATGGAGATCGAGCACTACAGCATCTCCTTTACTCCGTGGATGATTCGGGACCAAGGAGGTTGACGAGGCTTCTAGCGGCGCTTCTATCTCCTTCTTCTCCTCTTTCATGTATGGATGCTGCCTCTACATATATTTATTTTACGTGTAGATACGGCTGCAGCTTGCATGTGGGAGATGCACACTATTTATAGCCTTAGGAAGGCTTTAAATAGGCGCATGTACGCAGGTTATAAGTGTCACATCTCGATCTTCCGCAGGTAATCGGTCGTCTCTACTAGGCGCGAATCACCGCGCCAGCGCTTCCGAGTGACGATCTTTCCCCCTTTGGGCATTATGCCGCACGAGCGTAAGCCGCGCCCGTGCAAGGCCATGATCCGAACAAGCGGTAAGAGGTCTAAGCCACAGAGTAGCACAAATTATTCGAGTGCAGCAGAATAAGAAATGCACAGGCGATTGGTAACAAGTTCACAGAGTCGTCAATAGCGGAAGCATTGAATAACACAAGTATAAAAATAAAATAAGCTCTTTATTGATATTGAACAAGTGTTACAGGCGGCGCTAGGCCGAGATTACAAGTCGCTCAAGACTCTCTCACTGAAATAGTAAAAGCATGCCAAGTGGCTACATTGTGGAATAATACATAGGCGATGTTTCAACATTATGTCTTGTATATGTGCTTCTATTCTGGACGCAACGCTCCAAGGCTCCAGAGTAAACTCCACGCCTTAGCACGCATGAAGGGGGCATCCATACCGAACGAGGTTCTCCCGCACCCTACAAGCAATCTAGTGGGTTATCAGTACATGAATGCACTTGTGGGGAGGCTTCTCGCTCGCTCGACAAATCCAAACACGTTATATAGGTTCCGTGCACCAGCAATTAAGTTATCTTTCTAGTCTTGGGTTAGGATCAGTTTTATGGCAATGATATATAAAGCCTAACTGTCACGCCCCAGTCCCAAAATGCCGAGGGACTGGAGAAGCGTGGCAATGGCCAGCAGCACGCACCGATGGACAACCCAATTTAATGGATCCATCAGGGCATGCTTAAGCTGTAGTCTAGCAATTTATAGAGCAAATAATATAGGTCACAGACTAATCTATCTCATCCACAACAGATAACTACAGATTAATTGCCAGAAATAATGCAATGAAAATAAATATGCAATAACAAATAAGGTTATCTCGGAAAACAAATCCGAGAAATATTCTGTTACATTTAAGAAAAGACAGGAATTAAAATGCTGAAAATGGAAATACTGTATAGCTGATGCCGGTGCTCAAGAGAAATCTTCGGCCACTACTTCATCCTCTGTTCCTTGTACTGCTCCAAGGAGTGCTCCGGTACCGTACACCTTTGGGTAGTACTCTTCAGCTGTACCTGGGGACATAATCCGGATCCAGGTCCTCAGGGGACAGCAAGGTACAGAAAATACAAGCCAAAATAAATACAGTGCGGCAGTTAATTAAACAAGAGGGTAAGCTATGTAACCAGCTAAGTGATATGCAATATGAGAGCAGCACTAAAATTCAGGCTGAAGCCACTACAAGCTCTGTGTCGGGGAGCCGGTAGCGGCAATAACTATGAATTATACTCTGAAATATGCTATATTTTATATATATAATATCAGCCTGTAGTCTGTGTGTCTCTTCCCACCCAATGTAATCCCACGTCTCATATCTATGACACGCAAGATCATAACTAATGCAGCAAGTCTGATAGCTATGAATCAATTGTCTAAGAATGTAAAGTCTATGTCATAACCATGCATCCTATACAGAATCACCTTGAATGTCTCAGGAAGACTCTGTCTCATGAAATAGTGTCAAGTGTCCTGGGTTCTGGTGTACTTGATAGGACAAGTACGAGAATAAGGGTATCGATTGTCCATCTCTAATGACGTACCCAACACCGCGTACGGGGTTGGCACCCGACTATGATCGGACACTAAGCACGCCACACGTTGCCTAGGTTAAGCAGTTAAAACAAGTTTATATGGATCTACCAGAATTCAAGTAAAATACTATAACAGAAATTACTGAGAATTTACAAGCTCTATGTTCTCACTGATGCAAAATTAACCAAGAAAAATATATAGCAAGCTGCAGCGTTTGGCAAGGTACACTTGCATGTGGTTCCGGCTATGTTCGCAGTTCTGACTTCAGCTGGATTTGCAGGCGGTACTCCGGTTGCTGACACAAACATCACCATCAGATCCAGAAAATATCAATCAGCTAGAAATGCCTGTGCTTGGGTCCAATTTGGAGACAAGGGCAGAAACGGCAGTTTCGGGCCAAAACGGGGTCCACCGGTGGGCCCACTTTGCACCGAAAAACGCGTCCGGGTAAACGGTCTCCAAATTCACCAAACTCAGTGTCAACAGGTCAAAAACGCTGATACGAACCCAACGAAACTTTCAGAATTGAATTCCGATGAGCCGATCACAAAATCGCCCGTCGAGCGGGGCCTGTGGGGCCCACGACACGCGATTTCGTCAACGTTCTCAGAATCGAACCAAACTTGACCCACAGGACCAGCGTATTGCTACGAGTCCGATGGAGCAAGTTTCGTCTCGATCCGACGTGTGTACACAAAGTTAGGGCACATTCCAGAAAGTACGGATATGGGACGATGTCCGCGGATACGCGTTGATTCCGGTGTGCACGCGCACCCGAATCAGCTTCTGCGAAATCCCACACGTCCGTATCGACGAGGCGCTCGTGTCTGTGAAGACCGCACGCGACCAAGTCGTCCCGTTTGGCGGGGCGCACTCAGTTCCGGGGTGAAACAGGGTCTGGTTTTTCCTGTTTTTGGATCGCGGTGTGCGATCACCACAGGACGCGATGCCCCGAACGGTTTGTCCGGACACCGAGAGGGTCATACAGGCTTCGCGTAGAAATTTACGGAATCGAATTCCGAGCTACGAGGAGGAAATTAGAAGTACCTGAACAGAGCTTCACGAAACTGGGGTTTTTCGTGTCCTGGTGTCAAATTGACACTGTGTCCGACACGAAGGGCCGTGTCCACTGCCCGTGTCCTGCTGGGACCGTGTCCGGCAGCTAGCCGAGGTCGACGGAGGGTCGACGCTGCTCGGGGAGCCCCGAGGCACTGCTGGCCGGGGCGGCTCTGACCGGAGTCGCCGGAGTCGGCGCTGGACGGCTGGACGGGTTCGTGGAAGAGGGGAGGGGGTGCTGGTCTCGGCGGCGTGGAGTTGGTGAGGATGGCGGAGGAAAGGAGTGGGAGGCCGGGCTCGGCGGAGAAGGTCGGCGGAGGGGGTCAGCGGGTCGAGGGCCGCCGGAGTCGGGGTTGATTGGGGTTAGGGTTTCAGGATTTGGGGAAGACAGGAGGCGGAGGGGAGGCTATTTATAGGGGCTCGAGGCGAGGGTGAGGCCGGGACGTCGTGGCGGAGAGGTCGGAGGGGGAGGCGGCGTGGGGGTGACCCCTCCGGCGGAGGCGGCGGCGGGATTCTCGGCGGGTCGTGGGAGAGGGTGACAGGGGTGGGTGATGGAGCGGGTCGGGTGCGGACCCGGGTCTGGCCGACCCGCCCGACCCGCTAGGGTGTGAGGTTGGGCTGGGTTGGTTTCAACGGGCTCGGCCCACTGGGCCGGGCCGGGCCCAAAGCTAAAAATAAAAATATAATAGTAATTAATAATAATTAAAAACAGTAAATTAATTAATAAATAATTAATTAATTAAATAAATAGTTTTTAGGCATTTAAAAATAGGTCTGGGTCCGATAAATTCCAGAAAAATTGTCCTAAGTCCAGTTTTTCATTTTACATCCAAAAATATTATTTTTATAATATTTTATTATTGTTTATTATCATTTAAAAATCATTGAATAATTAAAACCCTATTTTTAATTTACAGAAAATTCCCAGAAAATTCCAGAAAATTGTGAAAAATCCCGTTTTTAAAATTTTGAAAAATCAGGGAGTTTACAATCTACCCCCCTTAAGAGGATTGCGTCCTCGCAATCAAAAGAATAACCGGTCAACAGAGATGACGCGATCGCAAGCATCGTTTGAAAACACATCACAAGATACTTAGGGAAATACCGTTTTCCTAAAAATGAAAGTTATGCACTTCCAGAAAATCTAGTTAAAACAAAAGATCTACAACTTTTATGAAAACCAGGTTATTATTAATAAGTTGCAAATTACTAGGTTGGGGCTGAGGTCACGAACCAACGGGCACGAACTACAACAAGACTAGAAACGGATAACTATGAATCACTTACTCGCATCAGCGTCCTGCACAGTCAGCGCATAAGCTTGCCCTCGTCCTTGAGGTAGATTCCTCTGCTGCTGCTGGGCTTGCTGGAAGAGTGTCGCCTGAGGTGCCAGAGGTGGCCTCGGTGCTGGTAAAGCTGGTTGGTTTGCCCTTGGTGCTCCATCTCGATGCTGGGGACAGTCTTTGGCTATGTGTTGATTGGTGCCACAAATCAGCCACAATTCCAACTTGCGTCTGCAGTCCTTCTCGACATGACCTAGCTTGCCGCAGTAGTGACAGGTAGGAAGGGTCTGCGAAGCTGTCCTGGGTGGCTGGTGCGTGTGAGATCTCTTTGCAGATTCTCCCGGTAATGATCTGTCTGGTGCGGTGGTGATTGGCCGCTTGTGGCGAGACTCCCTCCTGGTGACGCGTTCCAGGCGTCGGGCTGCAGCGAGAACATCTGAGTAGGATGTAGGTGCGACGGACCCAATTAGTTTCTGCAGCTCAATGTTCAGTCCGTCGAATAATTTTTCGGCCTTCTCTTCCTCGGTCGGGATCAGGGTTGGGGCAAAGCGGCTTAGACGAATGAACTCAGCGTTGTACTCTTCCACCGTCATCGAGTCCTGGGTGAGGCGATTGAATTTGTCCCACAGTTCTGATCGAGCGATAGCCGAAATGTACATCTCTTGGAAGAGTCTGGAGAACTCCTCCCAAGTGACTCGGTCTGGTCCGAGTCGCATCTCCTCAGACAACCACCAGTGGTGCGCGTTGTCTGTCAACTGCATTCGGACGGCAGTCATCCAGCGTTCCCGGGGGAGCTCGACTGCTTCAAGTTGATGCCTTATGTTGGTGAGCCACTCATGAACTTCTGTGGGCTCCTCTTTTCCAGAAAAAGTGTGAGGCTTCAGTTGGCGAAATCCAGTGATAGAGCCTGTAGATGGACGTCGAGCTGGTAGGTTGGCCTGTTCCAGTACAGTTACGATGCTGTCCCTCCAGAAGTTAGCTTCGCGATGCTGAGCCTCGTGTTGGACTTGTTGCTGAGCTTGCATCATCACGTAGATCATTTGGAATATCTGCTGCCCGTCAATTGGCTGTCCTTGTGGGAGTACGGGCGTTGGTGGAATAAACTGCGGCGGAGGTGGAATATCATCGCGTCGGAATCGGGAGTTAGGTTGACCTGCCTGCTGGCTCTGTTGAGTTGGGGGAACTTCTCCGACTGGTGTCACTTCGTCGTCATAGGTGACACCTGTAGCTGGTGGTGTTCCGACGGGAGTCTCGTTGCATTCTTGGGGGTCCATTTTCCTGTATCCAAAATAACCAATAAGAGGCGCACAGGAATCAAGGCAAGATGCAAGTTCAAATTTAGTTCGAATACGATACAGATATCAAAAACGATTCAAGCAAGTGGATGAGATCCTAAAACTTATCCTATTCTTACTGCAGGCCTGTTCGGTCCCTAAGTTGAAACCGAACAATTTTAGTCGTAGACCTGCATGGGCCACCACAAAAACTATGTCACGCCCCAGTCCCAAAATGCCGAGGGACTGGAGAAGCGTGGCAATGGCCAGCAGCACGCACCGATGGACAACCCAATTTAATGGATCCATCAGGGCATGCTTAAGCTGTAGTCTAGCAATTTATAGAGCAAATAATATAGGTCACAGACTAATCTATCTCATCCACAACAGATAACCACAGATTAATTGCCAGAAATAATGCAATGGAAATAAATATGCAATAACAAATAAGGTTATCTCGGGAAACAAATCCGAGAAATATTCTGTTACATTTAAGAAAAGACAGGAATTAAAATGCTGAAAATGGAAATACTGTATAGCTGATGCCGGTGCTCAAGAGAAATCTTCGGCCACTACTTCGTCCTCTGTTCCTTGTACTGCTCCAAGGAGTGCTCCGGTATCGTACACCTTTGGGTAGTACTCTTCAGCTGTACCTGGGGACATAATCCGGATCTAGGTCCTCAGGGGACAGCAAGGTACAGAAAATACAAGCCAAAATAAATACAGTGCGGCAGTTAATTAAACAAGAGGGTAAGCTATGTAACCAGCTAAGTGATATGCAATATGAGAGCAGCACTAGAATTCAGGCTGAAGCCACTACAAGCTCTGTGTCGGGGAGCCGGTAGCGGCAATAACTATGAATTATACTCTGAAATATGCTATGTTTTATATATATAATATCAGCCTGTAGTCTGTATGTCTCTCCCCACCCAATGTAATCCCACGTCTCATGTCCATGACACGCAAGATCATAACTAATACAGCAAGTCTGATAGCTATGAATCAATTGTCTAAGAATGTAAAGTCTATGTCATAACCATGCATCCTATACAGAATCACCTTGAATGTCTCAGGAAGACTCTGTCTCATAAAATAGTGTCAAGTGTCCTGGGTTCTGGTGTACTTGATAGGACAAGTACGAGAATAAGGGTATCGATTGTCCATCTCTAATGACGTATCCAACACCGCGTACGGGGTTGGCACCCGACTATGATCGGACACTAAGCACGCCACACGTTGCCTAGGTTAAGCAGTTAAAACAAGTTTATATGGATCTACCAGAATTCAAGTAAAATACTATAACAGAAATTACTGAGAATTTACAAGCTCTATGTTCTCACTGATGCAAAATTAACCAAGAAAAATATATAGCAAGCTGCAGCGTTTGGCAAGGTACACTTGCCTGTGGTTCCGGCTATGTTCGCGGTTCTGACTTCAGCTGGATTTGCAGGCGGTACTCCGGTTGCTGACACAAACATCACCATCAGATCCAGAAAATATCAATCAGCTAGAAACGCCTGTCCTTGGATCCAATTTGGAGACAAGGGCAGAAACGACAGTTTCGGGCCAAAATGGGGTCCACCGGTGGGCCCGCTTTACACCGAAAAATGCGTCCTGGTCAACGGTCTCCAAATTCACCAAACTCAGTGTCAACAGGTCAGAAACGCTGATACGAACCCAACGGAACTTTCAGAATTGAATTCCGATGAGCCGATCACAAAATCGCCCGTCGAGCGGGGCCTGTGGGGCCCACGACACGCAATTTCGTCAACGTTCTCAGAATCGAACCAAACTTGACCCACAGGACCAGCGTATTGCTACGAGTTCGATGGCACAAGTTTCGTCTCGATCTGACGTGTGTACACAAAGTTAGGGCACATTCCAGAAAGTACGGATACGGGGCGATGTCCGCGGATACGCGTTGATTCCGGTGTGCACGCGCACCCGAATCAGCTTCTGCGAAATCCCACACGTCCGTATCGACGAGGCGCTCGTGTCTGTGAAGACCGCACGTAACCAAGTCATCCCGTTTGGCGGGGCGCACTCAGTTCCGGGGTGAAACAGGGTCTGGTTTTTCCTGTTTTTGGATCGCGGTGTGCGATCACCACAGGACGCGATGCCCCGAACGGATTGTCCGGGCACCGAGAGGGTCATACAGGCTTCGCGTAGAAATTTACGGAATCGAATTCCGAGCTACGAGGAGGAAATTAGAAGTACCTGAACAGAGTTTCACGAAACGGGGGTTTTTCATGTCCTGGTGTCAAATTGACACTGTGTCCGACACGAAGGGCCGTGTCCACTGCCCGTGTCCTGCTGGGACCGTGTCCGGCAGCTGGCCGAGGTCGGCAGAGGGTCGACGCTGCTCGGGGAGCCCCGAGCCACTGCTGGCCGGGGCGGCTCTGACCGGAGTCGCCGGAGTCGGCGCTGGACGGCTGGACGGGTTCGTGGAAGAGGGGAGGGGGTGCTGGTCTCGGCGGCGTGGAGTTGGTGAGGATGGCGAGGAAAGGAGTGGGAGGCCGGGCTCGGAGGAGAAGGTCGGCGGAGGGGGTCAGCGGGTCGAGGGCCGCCGGAGTCGGGGTTGATTGGGGTTAGGGTTTCAGGATTTGGGGAAGACAGGAGGCGGAGGGGAGGCTATTTATAGGGGCTCGAGGCGAGGGTGAGGCCGGGGCGTCGTGGCGGAGAGGTCGGAGGGGGAGGCGACGTGGGGGTGACCCCTCCGGCGGAGGCGGCGGCGGGATTCTCGGCGGGTCGTGGGAGAGGGTGACAGGGGTGGGTGATGGAGCGGGTCGGGTGCGGACCCGGGTCTGGCCGACCCGCCCGACCCGCTAGGGTGTGAGGTTGGGCTGGGTTGGTTTCAACGGGCTCGGCCCACTGGGCCGGGCCGGGCCCAAAGCTAAAAATAAAAATATAATAGTAATTAATAATAATTAAAAACAGTAAATTAATTAATAAATAATTAATTAAATAAATAAATAGTTTTTAGGCATTTAAAAATAGGTCTGGGGTCCGATAAATTCCAGAAAAATTGCCCTAAGTCCAGTTTTTCATTTTACATCCAAAAATATTATTTTCATAATATTTTATTATTGTTTATTATCATTTAAAAATTATTGAATAATTAAAATCCTATTTTTAATTTACAGAAAAATCCCAGAAAATTCCAGAAAATTGTGAAAAATCCCGTTTTTAAAATTTTAAAAAATCAGGGGGTTTACAATAACTCGTGTAGCCGTACGTCGTGCGATATAAAGGAACACGGCGAGACTTACCATCCGCCTTCCTTGTCCAAGTAAAACCAAGTTAAATCAAGCACGAGCATATATAATGAAATCCAGGGGCAATTTCATATGCAAACACAACTGTTGTAAGCGAGTTTCTGTTTCGGGTGCATGAGTATACAGGTTATCCAGAAGCATTGTAGAGGATGTTCAAGTGTTCAAATATGTACGAGTGTGTTATAATCATGATCGTTCAGGTGTTTTCGATTTACTGGATGTGATGCAATGACTCGCACGCGGATTGTCGCAAAGCGAGGATGACTTTTTTATATGAACAAGAGGTCGCTGGCATAGCCATAAAGGACGAGTTATAGTCTCGGGACGATATTAGATGTGTGAGGTCAGGAGTCGTTATACATCACCTTTACCTGGGATGGTATAGAGTGCGACGCGAGGCCAAGGGGGCGTTCACTCCATGCCGCCTACTAACAGGCGACTATCAAAAAGTTTCGTCCGGATCGGATCAGCCCCGGTGTCCTGGCAACCGTTCGCAGGAACTTGAACATAAATACCTTGTGCATAAGTTGTCCGCGACATGCAAGTCTTGGGTCTCAGGTTCACAGGATTCTTGACACGACATATAAATTCTTGATTCTTGTTTCAGAACGAGTATGCTCCACTGGCTGTGATTCTTGATTTGCTTGACATGATTCTCGTTCAGTGTTCAACTTGACTTGATGCATTCTCCTGGTATGGGGACTGCCTTGGCGACCTAAAGTTTCAGGATACTTGCAGGTTCACATTGCACATAAGGACTATTTGATAGTCTTCTGGCTAACTAGATGCATGCACGATACGCGATAGTGTTACTTTATTGTGGCATAAGTTTTATTGTGGCAAGCATTGGAACGAGACGATGAGTACAAGTTAACATATAAGTAGGCAAGCATGCATTTTTGTAAACATAAGCATTTACGTTTTGCACGGGTCTAAGGGTAAGCGAGGAGTGAAACCTTAAAGGGACATACCGAGAGACATGATCTAGGGACGTGCAGTGTAAATGAGTGAACAGTGCACTACGAAGAGTATATATATATATATATATATATATATATATATATATATAGGTAGCATGCGAGGGTCCATATATAAGCAAAGTTTTATTTCCATGTTCTAACATAAGAAATACAAGTTGGGATTATTCTCTTAGCTAGGTGCGTTGTATTCTTTATTAGCATGCATGGGATGATTCACCTAGCGACTAGCATGTATCGTCCATATTTTAAGTGTGCTGGCTAAGCAAAGACAAGTTCATCGTAGCCACCCACCTTAGGGATGATTCGCCTCGGTCGAGCGATACTCCGAGCGAGTATCTTAAAGTCTAAGTACGAACTCCCGAAGGGCCAAGTCTGAAAATTTTTTGCCTCAAATGAGTCATCTCGCTGAGCAAAGCGAGTCGGGTCGTTGCACTTGCATCGTTTGAATCGACTATCCGCTTGAACGGAACGGGTCGTCACAGTATGTTGGCACATGGCACTGCAGGCGCATACAACGTTAAGGCTGCCACGTGTCAAACCGAGATCTGGGATCGTTGTCGCCCATTATACTCGTGACATGTGTCATGCCCTTATTTGGATAGCTGTGACTGCACCTTGGGAATACTTCCACTTTGCGCATGAAGAGCACTTGAAGGGGTAGTGGTGCATGACACTGCAGGCACATACTAAGATGCATAGTGGCGTATGGCACTGCAGTAACATGAGAACACTAAGCTAAATAATGGCGCATCGCACTACGGGCACATGAATCACCAAGCTGTGTAATGACACATGGCACTACGGGCACATGAAATACCACTTAGACTGTTGACACATAGAATTGGGTCAATGAAGCGCATGGAGCTGAGTCAATGAGACGCATGGAGCTGGGTCACTGAGGTGCATAGAACTTAGTCACTGAGACGCATGGAGATGGGTCACCGAGGCGCATGGAGCTGAGTCACTGAAGCGCATAGAACTGATTCACTGAGGTGCTTGGTATAGATTTTCTATGCTTCTACATGGTCTTGATAGTTTAGTGTTTGTTCTATACAGTTTCTTCTTTTTGGATTCATAACATATTTTTTTACTTGAATTCTTAAAAAAATTCATGATTTTTTTTTCTTTGAGTGGTTCATTCGATCTTCTGTTATTGGCATGTGGGATATTTTACTTCTATTCCCAATATCCTTTTTAAATACTAATATTGGTTGGTTGGTTAGTTTGCATGATTTGATTTCTTTTATCTTTTAGTCTAGAAAATCAGCAGACAATCTCTCTTGTTTAGTTATAGAGTAGTGTCCTAGTGGTGATATATGAGTCTTCAATAGAGGCAACCTGGAAGGAGCTATTCAGAACCAGCTGCTAGGTATGTTGCTTCAACCAAAGGCCTTAGATAGCTTATTCTAAACATACTCAACACAAAGAAGAAAAAGAGAAAGGGTTGGATGCATGGGATAGGATGATGATTGATGTGTATCAGCCATTATTCCAAGCATTATACAAGTGGTAATAAACACCTTCAATATTTTTCTAGAATAATATGTTTATATGTTCAATCAGTTACTCAAAAGAGGATGTGTAGGACTTAAATGGTTTAGAATTCTGAAATTATTTTAAAAATTGTTTCTTGAAATGTATTAATTCTATCGAGACAGATTATGGGTTTTAAATTGGCTACAGATCAGGAATTCGATCAGTGTCCTCATGAACGATCAAGAGAGTATCACAGAGAGTGGTTGGCAAATGTTGAAGAGTGGGTTCCTGGTAGCTTAGTAATCCACTACTTTAGGTAGATTTTGGAGCTCTTATATATGTCTTATATATATATATATATATATATATGCAAATATGATAGGCAAGCAAGCAAGCTATGTCACTTGTTTTATTGTATTGTTTCACTTATTTCTTACACCTTATCTTTTTTTTCTTATCATTTTAGCTAGTTTGTTTCAGTAAATCAGAGTATCAATAAATCAAAGTGGGATGCATAGTTGGTTGTTCTGTTCGAAAGGGGCTCTGCCAACAAGTTTTGTTACTGGATTCCTGGACAACCAGGTATATATACCTATATGTATCATCATGTCATTCTTTCTTCTTCTTAAAATTTACTAGCAAGCTAGGTAATACATAGTCTAATACATGTATATATGTTGGTCAGTTCTAGTAAGTCTGTTTTAAATTATTCATCCGGATATGATTTGTAGTAGCTAGATCCTAACATCTGTGTTGGTTTATATATCATTGAATCATTCTCTCTTCTTATTTAGCGCTAGCTGATCAATTTGTGTAACCTCCTAAAACTCAATCTTGTCGTTAGAAAAAAAATTTGGACTGAATAAATTGTTTAATAACTATTTTTAATAAGTGACTAATTAATTGATTAGTATGGAAAGAATATTCTAGCATATTTTATCCCTTCTCTCAATAAAGAAACTTCTAGAAGGATTCTCCACTTTTTTTCATTCCCTAGCAACTTTATTCTCCCTTATACATTTCTTGGAGAGAGAGAGAGAGAGAGAGAGAGAGAGAGAGAGAGGGGGGCAGCCCTTCTTTCTCAACCTCACACCCGACCACCTCTCCCAAACCCTAATTTTTCTTCTTCTCAACTCATTTCTCTCCCACTCAAGAACAACCATGGGCTCTTCCATGCAACCCAGTTCATATGGAATGGAGCAACCTCCACGAGCTGACCTAGCTCAAGGAGGATCTCAGACCTGTTGAAGAGCAGTTGGACCTCCTTCTTGTGTCACCTTCATTGTAGGATTCATCACTATAGTCCACCTCTAGTAGGTAATAACCTAAACTTCTAAATCCCTTGATGTTAAGATTTCTAGATCATTTATTGTTGGGTAAGGGGACCTCTATATATATATATATATATATATATATATATATATATATATATATATATATATGAGGAGGGATCTAATTCATCCCATTATCATCCCAATTGTATCCAATGGATTATATTTAAACAATGGCTTAAATCTCTATGAACAAGATAGAGAGAGAAACAAAAATATCCTCTATATATAAATAAGAGATAGTAACGAGAAAGGAAAAAAAATTCTAAATATCTCCTTATACGAAAGAATATTTAAGAAAAAGTTACGGGACTATTTTTTCCAAAAAAATTTCACTTTAAAAATATCTAAATCTCTCCTTTAAAAAAAATTAAATCTCTAAATATCTAAATCTCCCCTTTAAAAAAAATTTAAAAGTTACGGGACTATTTAAAACATATCAAAATAGAGATATATTTATTTTAAATCTATTTATCGATAATTTTCTTAATTTTTTTTTTTTTTTTTTTTTTGTTTTTTGTTTTTGTTTTTGTTTTTATTTCTATTTCTATTTTTTATCTTTTTATATTATTTCTCCTTTTTATTTTTTTTTATTTTTTTTAATTTATTTTTTTTTTTTTAATATTAATTTTAATTTTAATTTTTTAATGTTAATATTAATGTTAATGTTAATGTTAATGTTAATGTTAATGTTAATGTTAATTTTAATTTTAATATTAATTTTAATATTAAATTTACTATTAATGTTAATTTTAATTTTTAATTTTAATTTTAATTTTTAGTTTTAAAACTAAAACAAAAATAACATTTAAATTATTACTAATATTAATATTAAAAATAAAAATATTATTCTTATTTTTAAATATATATTTATTTTTTACGATATATTTATTTTTAAAGATAGTTTTTTATACGGATTTTTTCGTTTAAAGTAATATAATATAATATATTTATAAATAAAGGAAAAAGTTGGGAGAAATAGCAGAGGGGGGGACAACTCGCCAACTCAGTTGGCGAGGTGCTGAGTTGGCGAGAATCTCGCCAACTGAGTTGGTGGGACGCTCTCCTCGAGAGGCCACGAGCCAACTCTGTTGGCGGGGCGCTGACCGTTCCTATCCGCCAGTTGCACAACGGCTCCCTCCAACCCCTATAAACACCCCCCCCCAAACACTCCTCACACAACACATTCTCCTCCTCCTCCTCCTCCTCATATTTTCACAGCTTCCTCCTCCTGTTTTCTGTAGCAAAAGTTTTCAACCGTCATGGATCGTAGCGTAAGAATTGTATGCTCGCACGGCGGTAAAGTAAATGGGTTAAATTACGAAGGAGGAGAAAGTATAATTTTTTCAACTTATCCGAATATTAGTTTTGAAAATATACGTAATCATATTATTGAACGTTGTTCTATTCATTATGATTTTATTCTGAAGTCTATTTTTTGTTCTAATTGTTTTTTGATAGATAGTGAAGATGCATGGAATTATATTCTTGAGATTAATTCACAATCACGATATATAAAAATATATGTTATTAAAGTAGCAGCAACCTTAGATAGTAGAAATAATGAATATTTTTCTGAATATCAGCATGTTAGTTCGGGTGCTAGTTCCTCTCAACAAATAGTTTCATTTATCCAAAAAGGTCATTCATCAGATGAATCTAACCATGATGATGATAGTGACAACGACAATGGAAATAGTGATGATTTAGTTGAAAATGTAGATTATACGGTAGATGATGATGTTGTAAAAGCTATCACTGATGAATTATTTAAGGGACAATCATTTCCTAGTCGTTCTCACTTTAGAAGCTTTATAAGTAATTTAGCAATTAAATATAATTTTAGTTGTTCAGCTAGTGTTATGAATAATGCTCGTGGAATTATATATAGTTGTGATCAACCGAATTGTAATTGGAGAGTATATGTCAAATCTATTGGAAATGGCGATATAGTTAAAGTTAGTACATTAGAAAATCGTCATCCATATTGGAAATGATGATGTTGTAAAAGCTATCCACTACGTCTGTAGGCCAGCGCATAGCAACTGGAAATACTCCAACATCACTGAGAATGCTGGTAACAGGCCTACCAATATAAAAGTGCTCGTAGGACCAGAACTATAAAACAAAAATATGACATTAGTACAAACATAATTTGCGTATAAAATTACACTAACTTTTTAAGGTCTTTCATTCATACCTCTATCAGTGAAATACATCCACAAATACTCTTGCGATTGGATCTGACAAATTCTGTCAGATTGGCGTACAAAAAGGCAAGAGTAGCAGCTCCCCACGCATGCTCAGTAGGTTTTGTCAGATCATCCAAGAATGGTAAAAGCTGCACATTTATCATATTTCCCGATGCATCGGGAAATAGAATTGCACCACATAAACAGAGCAGATACGCTCTAGTGCAACGAATGACCTGGATTTATTAAGTGTTATATAGAATTGCACCACTAAATTAAGTAATAAACAAATTTACTAATAAAAATACATACCCGAATTTTATCTACATCAACCACCCCATCAATAGTTTGATGTAGGTCTATAAAGTTGCCACGGAGCCATATAAATTTTACATAATTGTCGTATTTTAGACCTGAAGGAGGGCTAACACCGAGATACCTCCGGATCAGATCAGATCCCTTTAAGTGTGGATCAAAATATATAGCGTTACCTTTAATAGGTAACCCTAGTATATTCGCCACATCAAAAAGGGTGATCGTCATCTCGCCGAATGGGAGTTGGAAAGTGTTGCCTTCTGGCCACCAACGCTCCGCAAGGCTTACAACTAAATAAAGATCGTGGATTAAATATCTAACACGATCTATATAGTGGAATCCAAAGGATTCCACCAAAGCCTTTTGGACCGTATTTAGCTCCCACGTACGATAATTCCTTTCGGCCCGCCAATGTACGTGGATCCGGGTTCGTAAAGCATGATCATGGTCGTATAACTATAAAAAATATATGCATTATATTTTGTGTGTAAATTTATATGCATTAATAAAGTAAAAACATAGGCATTATAAAAAATATATGCATTAATAAAGTTGGCAACTTGTAATTTCAAAAATTACCTCGCCAGTAAATATCTGACTAGAAATGTGGTCTTCACGTTGCTTAATAATAAGCGCGGTAGTCGGTCCGCCAGGAATACGACCGTCATTGTGGGTAGCCATCGCCAGTAAATATCAGGAGGAGAAGCTGTAAAAATAGGAGGAGGAGGAGGAGAATGTGTTGTGTGAGGAGTGTTTGGGTGGGGGGGTGTTTATAGGGGTTGGAGGGAGCCGTTGTGCAACGGTCGGATGGAACGGTCAGCGGCCCGCCAACTGAGTTGGCGAGCGGCCTCTCGAGGAGAGCGCCCCGCCAACTCGCTCGCCAACTCAGCACCTCGCCAACTGAGTTGGCGAGTGGTCCCCCCCTCTGCTATTTCTCCCAACTTTTTTCTTTATTTATAAATATATTATATTATATTACTTTAAACGAAAAAATCCATTTTTTATATTTATTTTTAAAAAATAAATAATTTTATCTCTTTAAAGAATAAAAAAATAAACCTATATATCTCTATTTTTAAAAAAATATTTTTATTTTAAAAAAAAATCGATGGATATAATTTTTTAAAAGATAAAGATAGATTTAATTTTTTTAAATGAGAGACTTAAATTTTGTGTTTTAAAATAAGATATTTAAAAAAAATTAAACGAAGATAAATTTGGAAGAGAAACATATGTATGCTCTCTGTTCCGGTAAGTTTCACGTAGAGGGTTGGTTGTTTCTCGTTGCTATCTCTTATTCTTATTCCTAGATATTTAATCTGAGTCGTCGTTTAAATCTAATTCAACAGATAAGATTTGGATGATAATGGGTATATATATATATATATATATATATATATATAAGATTCATAGCCTAGTTTGTGTTTGAATAAATGCCTAGTTGGGTTAAGATACTATAGGTAAGAGTTATCAATCCAGTTTTGGGTATCTAGGAGCTGTTGATTGGAGTATTGATCATGGGGAACACATGGTAGTAAATAATGAGCCAAGTAATTGTAATATTGGGTCTGTGTATCAGTAGTGTGGAGGTGTGTTCAGAGAGTTTAGGATGCCAATGTAGTGTGTACTGAGCAGTAAGCATCAGGTTCTGGGTACTTTGGGCATCAGTGTCTAAATTTGTGAATGATTATCATGTATCATGTATCAGTATAGAGTGTAGATGGTGTATTAGTTTGTGGGAAAACTAGTGTGTATAAAACCAATAGGCGTGTATCTAACAGTATGCGTGTTTAATGTGTAACAATTGTGTTTGTGTGTGTGTGTGTGTATAGTGATGTATCTATGTGTTTTGGGTGTTTAGCACATATAGGAATCAATTAGAGTTGGAAGAAAAGTGGTAATCAGTGTCTGCTAGGAAGTATTGGTGCTTAGCAGACAGTGTACCTGCAGCTTTGCACTACTTTAAGTACGGAACAATTATTCACATATCGGTTATTGCAGCAGGTATTCTATAACAAGGATTAATCAACCTTACGAGTATGTATGTGTTACATTAGTTGATACACAACAGAGTTACAGGTTTGAGGTTACAGTAGCTATCTACACTAGATTCTCCCAGGAAGTATAGTATCATAGGTGTGTTGTAATATATCATGGGGGGTGATCAGTCCCTGCTGTAGCAAACCAGCGTACAGATTTTGCATAACTGCAACAGCAGCTAGGATAGCAAGAATGCAGCAACAGCTAGCACTAAGTAGGTCAGCAGCTCGCAGTTTGCAGCAGACCCTACAGTGATGCAACAGCATGTGCTGCAGCAAGATAGTAGTTGCATCTCTGAAACTGCATCACAGGATTTGTGCAGACCCAAGAGTTCTAGGCAGTAGTTGTATAAACCTGGAAGTATATACTCCAGGTGAGCTTCACCCGTGTAGCGTGTTTATCAGTATATTAACTGCAGTTGGACTATTTTGGGTACTGATTAAGAGCCTAATCTAAGCAGTATAGCCCAGTATCAGCTCTATAATTGTATCAATAGATATGGGGGTGTCATCTGAAGTATCAGACATATGTAGATAGCCATTTAGAGTATGGTATCATGTCCAGAAGGTGTTCTACAACTGGTATCAGGTTTTAGGATATTACTGCAGTTTGTAGGACTTGTAACTACATTCACAGATAGCACTAATCTGGGACTTGGGTGTGTGTGTGGATTTTCTATCCAGGTGATAGCATGATTGGGGAATTAGATTCTACTAATTATTTGATATAACTGTACAATCCATTTCCTAAATCTAAGCTCTGTTGTTTCTCAACTATAGTACATTTTAAGAAAATCATTATTGGAGTTATTTACATAGGATGTCAGGGTACTAGGCCATTTTCATATGGTTTATCCAATATACTCTAAGGCTCTAGAGTTATTTACCTCTAGAAACAGAGCAATCTGTCATGTGCCTATTCCCTTGTGGCACAAATGGCCTACTAAGATTAAAAGAGTGTCTAAAATGATGTTAGGCTCTGTCCTGGATGATCTGGGTCTCTTGTGATCAAATTAGGCCTAGAAATTGTGTATGGGTGGGTGTACATATATGTTATTGGGGTGAATCTATAAAATGTTGGACCGTAAAGGCAACTCTAGAGGGGGGTGAATAGAGTGCAGCGGAATAATCTATCCAATTTAAGATTATCAGAATGAAGGCAGTTGCTAATTAACTGTGTATATAAAGACAGTGAAGTAAAGCAGTAAAGTAGAGAGAGAAAGCAAACGCAAACACCAAGATTATACTGGTTTCCCTCTGAGAGGACTAGTCCAGTCCCGAGAACTCAAGCTCGAAGTTTTATCCACTATAATCACCAATAGTGAATCACAAGCTTTGATCCTAAGGCTTGCCACTTCTTTACACCATTAGGTTTGATCCGAAGTCTCGCAACTTCACAGCTAGAGAGAGAGAGAAACTGATGGAGCCAAGCTCTTTACAACTCTGTAGACTTCTAGACCGAGACCGCACTTGGCACTAGGAAGGCTAGGGAGTAGGAATGTAGAAATCCAATTCTATTTATAGTGTGTTGACAAACAGAATTCGGCCAGAATTCAGATGGGGTTCAATTCAAATTTTTGAACTTTGGGCCAGTAATCAGGGATATTACTACTATGTTGATTTTATACCAAAGGGGTAACCGAGTTCGGTCCGAGTTCGGCATGAATTCGGCCCGAGTTCGATTTCTAAGTATGGTAGACTTTGTTAATGAATGTGGCCTAATTTGGTGGATAGGTTCGATGGTTTATTTGAGTGGACTGGATATCTGGGTGTAGGTACTTTGATTTGCCAGTGCGACTCAGCTTACAACGATCCTAGACTCAATAAATAAAATATTATATTTAAATAGACGCAATACAGACGACATGTAATAATAGTGTTGAGACTTTGGATCACGACATATCAATGCATGGTTTAGATAACTATCAAAATCAAGTTTACTGAGACCGGATGGGCCAACAATCTCCTCCATTTTGATAATCGACAAACTATGAATGATACTGCAAGTCTTTGATATGCAAGGCTCCCCCGTAACTGTGGATCAGTTGACATACTGAAGGCAACGTCTATCAAGTATCATATTGTATATTAGTATCATGTATGTCTTTCTCTTCCGTTGTCATTTGATCGAAATGGCATGCTCCCCCAAAATCGTTGAGATGACAAGAAAATAATAGAGTAAAGTATATACATATAATGACAAATAGCGAAAGAAAATTTCTTTTATTTAAACTTTATTCATTGAAAAGAAAACATACAAAAGCATATGTGTAGTGGAGACATCATAGTAGAGCAACTAAAAGTAAACTTTTAAATATTCAAAAATTAATTGAGTAACTAGTTATCATTGTCTTCATCTTCATCATCAGTTTCAATAATTCTATTTGGATCAAAAAAGACATCGGCTGGATCCAAATGTCTCTGAACATAGGGGTAATCAATGTGAAATCCTTATTGATTTGGATTTCAGAGAATCAAAAAAGGTCCGGCTGGGTGCTTAGATAGGGTGTACTGGATGTCTATCAAAGTATTACCAAGATCATGAGCCTGAAGAGTTTGGCGATGATCAACAGCACGATTGCATATATCTTCTTTGTGGAAGCGATCATGCAACAGATTAAAAATAGACTCTAAGGTTTGTGGTTATTCATCAATAGGAGGGACGAAATCAGCAGGATGTGTATTGGAGTTTGATGATGAGTTATATGGTAGAAGCATATATGGCTCAATAC
Source organism: Iris macrosiphon (assembly GCA_036927795.1). NCBI lineage: Eukaryota > Viridiplantae > Streptophyta > Magnoliopsida > Asparagales > Iridaceae > Iris > Iris macrosiphon. Next base: position 76,036,861 of record JAYESA010000004.1, read on the forward strand.
TCCAAACTATATTGAGGGATAAAGGTTCCTCAAGATGTGGACAAGTATCTAATGGAATGTCGAAGTAGCTGAAAATGGTTGGCAAGTACATGACGTAGAGTAGTGGACGCCCTTTCTTGCGATATTAAACCATTTGAGATAAGATGGTCTGGGAAACATTGAAGTTAATGCCAAAATATACGTGGTATAAGGCTGACATTTCTAGATAAGAGACATCATCAAAGTAAGTCTTCTTAGATATAAAAGTTAAAAAGATAATACGATGCATTTCAAAGAAGTGACCATTCAAATATGTAGCAAAAAAATTTCAGGTGGACATTCAAGAGGATGACAAAGGATATTTTTGAAAGAGTCTAGAGTTAAGTTATAGTAGACTTGCATGATGTTGACTAGGGTTTGTCCGTCAGCGGGAATGTATAGAATTTTACCCAAGTCGTCCGTATCAAATTCAATTGGAATACCACGAACTCTAGATAAAATAGTATTATGTTCATATGTTAAGTTACAATAAAATATTTGAATAGCATTGGTGTAAATATTGGTACGGGTCACAACAAGTTCTTCAAGTTGGAGTTTTTGAAGAATAGGTAGGATGGCCAAGACAAATGTGTCTCTTAGAGAAATCATTAAATCAATCATTTAAAATTTTGAGGCTTCGAGAAATGAAACCGTCGAATTCTCCTATGTTTGGCATAATGGGACAGAAAAGAGAGTCGAAAAAGGAATCTATTTTCCTTGTAGGGGCCATGTGGGACGGATGTAGGAAAAAAAAAGTTTATTATGGAGGAGGGGATATTTTTCGTTGGTCTGAATGAATGAGCCACGGAAAGATGTATAAATAAAGTAGCAGAAACCCAAATTAGGAAGAAGATTAATTACATAACATATTCTGGAATTAAACTAACCGAGTTCGGTTCGAGCTCGGCCCTAGTTTGGTCTAAATTTTGTGTACATTTATTTCCAGAATCTCAATGTAACTTTAATCGATATTATGTCTTTCTTGACTTGATATAAATACAAAATAATAAGTGTTGAAATTAAATCGTACATTTTCAAGAGTTTAGATCATCTCAGAGTAGTTGTAGGGGTCAAATTCTAGCTAGCGGTGGTCTGAAGACACTTAAATATCGTGTCACTTAAGGTTATTTACACATTTTTGACAGAAGGGCCATTTCGGATTGTATCCAAAAAATTTAAAACTATTTTTGAAAAATATGACAAAATTTTTTTAAAGCATCTTATGATTCTTATATTTTATCAGAATCCAAAAGACATAATTCTCGACGGATAAAGTTGAATCGATCTTCAGTTAAAGGTTTAGTAAAGATGCCTGTTAATTGATGTTCTGTGTCAACATATTCCAAATAAATATCTCCGTATAATTGATGATCCCTTAAAAAATGATGTCGAATTTCTATGTGCTTAGTGCGTGAATGGCATACTTGATTCTTGGTAAGATTAATGGTGCTAGTGTTATCACAAAGAATAGGAATGTTCTTATAGTGCAGATTGAAGTCTTCTAGGGTTTGCTTCATCCATAAAATTTAAGCACAACAACGTCCTCCGGCGATATACTCAGCCTCAGTTGTTGATAATGCAATCGAATTTTATTTCTTGCTAAACCAGGAGACTAGAGACTTTTCTAGGAAATGACAGGTGCCACTGGTGCTTTTTTGATCGACATTGCATCCAGCAAAATCAGTATACGAGTAACCAGCAAGGTCAAAGGACGTGGTTTTGGGATACCATAAGCCTGTCGACAAAGTCCCTTTAAGGTATCTAAATATACGCTTAACTGCGCACAAATGTGATTCTTTAGGATTAGCCTGATATCTAGCACAAAGGCGTATAAAAAAATATAATGTCTGGGCGACTAACAGTTAGATATAACAAACTACCAATCATACCTCGATACTTACGTATATCTGTTGGTTTACTACTTTCATTAAGGTCAAGCTTAGTGGATGTTGCCATTAGAGTTTCGATAGGCTTTGCATTGTCCATGTCAGACTTTTTAAGCAAATTTTTCGTGTACTTAGCCTGATGGATAAAGGTTCCTTGTGAATCTTGCTTGATTTATAACCCTAGGAAGAATGTCAGTTCTTTCATCATGCTCATCTCAAATTCACTCTACATACACTTAGCAAACTCGTTACATAGTATCTCATTAGTAGATCCAAATATGATATCATCAACATATATTTGCACTAATAACAAAGAATCAACAGAAGATTTTATAAAAAGGGTAGTATCAATTTTTTTCTTTTAAAAAATCCATTTCAAGTAGAAAGAAGCTAAGACGTTCATACCAATCTCGTGGGGCTTGTTTGACTCCGTATAGAGCCTTTCGTAGCTTGAATACGTGGTCATGGTGTTTAAAATCTTCAAAAATAGGGGGTTGTTTGACAAAAATATCTTCTTTGATAACTCCATTTAGAAAATCATTTTTAGCATCCATTTGAAAAGCTTTGAAGTTATGAAAACTAGTAAAAGTGCAAAGCATTCGGATAGATTCAATTCTAGCAATAGGAGCATAGGTCTCATCGTAGTCAATACCTTCCTCTTGATTGTAACATTGAGCTACGAGACGTGCTTTGTTACGTATAACTGAACCATCCTCATTTAATTTATTTTGAAAAATCTATTTAGTACCAATGATCGGATAATCATTAGGTTTAGGAACGAGTTCCCAAACTTAATTACGTTCAAATTGATTGAGTTTCTCTTGCATAGCAGAAATCCAAAATTCATCAGCAAAAGCTTCAACGGTATTTTTAGGTTTTATTTGAGAAATAAAAGCAACATTTGCAATGGTATCTCTATTTGAGGAACATGTACTTACACCTTTCAATACATCACCTATTACCAAGTTCTCATGATGATCTGTGGAGAACTTTAGTCTCCTTGGCAGACTTTTCGGATGACTTGCACTGTTTGTATCTTCAGATGTCTTGTTGGTTGCGGGTTGATTACCTTCATCATCGTTGTCGTTTAGTACTTGAGTGTTGTGTTCATCAAATGTAACATTGATTTATTCTTCAACATTCAATGAGTTCTTGTTGAATACTCTGAATTCTTTACTTTTGACGGCATAACCTAGAAAAATACCTTCATCAGCCTTGGAGTCAAATATTTCTAGGTTATCTTTGGTATTGAGAATAAAATATTTGCAGCCAAAAACTTTAAAGTAACTAATTGTAGGGATTCTACCTAACCAAAGTTCATAGGAGTTTTTTTCGATATAGGTCGAATAAGCACCCTATTTAAACGCATACCGCCAAGACTGGCGACTCTATTGGGTCCAAACAAGTCCATATACAAGAGTTGTAGAGGTATAGAGGTAACTTATAGAGTTGATTAATTTAAAGAAAGATTTAGTAGCTTTATTCTTTTGACAGTCAGCACATACCATATCTTTCTTGAAAGTAATCTCTGGTAAGCCTTTTACGAGCTTCTTTATGGATAGTCTTGCAATAGTGTCCATGTTTGCTTATCTTAAACGCATATGCCATAGCCAGCTGTCATATTTGTTGGTGTATAGACATTTGTCTGCATTGTTAGTGTCTTTTGCAAGATAAAAAAAAATTATCTTCCCTGATCCCTTCAAAGATAACCTTATATGTGAATCTTTTATAAATAGAGCATTTGTTTTTAACGAAGTTAATACCATAACTATGGTCAGCTAGATGACTGATGCTGAGTAGGTTATGTTTTAATTTCGTTACTAGACAAACATCATTAATGACAGGGTACGAAGGAATACCTATATTACCATTACCAATAATATATCCTCTGAGGTTATTGCCGAAGGAGACATAACCTTCTTTCTTCATCGATAATATTATAAATATGTTAGCATCACCAGTTATATGTCGTGAGTAACCACTATCGATAATCCACTTACTTCTAGCATGAGAGGGTTGGTCTACCTACAAAATGAGTTATAGATGTAACCCTTGGTACCCATTTCTTTGAGGGTCCTGCTATGTTAGTTTTTGGTACTCATGCATAAATATTCATATCTACTAACTTTCTAGTTTTACAGAATCTAGATATGTATCCTTTCTTACCACAGTAGTGACATATAGCTATGTGGTTGATACTTGGTGCAGCATGATAGATATGATTGTGTGAAGTAGTTATTTGTGGTCTATGAGAAAATAATGCATGATTGTGTGGGATATTTCTCTGTGGTCTTTGTGGATATCTATAATAGAATGCATGATTATGTTTGGTTCTATGTGTATGATGTGTTCTGAATGTATGATTACATGAACTATTATGCATGTAGGTAGGAGCATAGCTGTGAGTGTTCTTTTGTCTTGCTATGTGTCTCATATTAGGTTGGGTAGAGGTTTGTTCGACCTGTCTAATTTCTAATCTTTTAGAGGTAGTATATACTTTATCATATTTAGCAGTGAGAGCATTTATTTTATGTGCAGCAATGGAATACTTCTTCTTTTCATATTCGAGTTCTTCCTTAAGTTTAGCGTTCTCCTGAGAATTCTTGTCAAGACTGGCAAGTGCCTCGTGGAGGTTAAGCTTAAGTCTAGAATTTTTATCTGAATCGTTAGAGATATCATTTACTTCATTTAGTAGAGATTTTAGTCTTTCTATTTCAATCTGACATTCTTGAACATCTTTCTTAGCATGCTTGTACTTATTTCTAAGTTTCCTAAAATCATCAAGCAGATCACTAAAAGCATTACCTATTTTATCAAAAGTAAAATTATCATAAGAGTTTTTATCCGTTACATGATCAGCTAACGCCATGAAGCATAGGTTTGCTGCTTCTCGAGGATTCTCTTCTTCGGATTTACTAGCTTTGCTTTCGTGCCAGATACTAGTGTTTATATATTTCAGTAATGATGTTCTTCTGAATGAGTAATTGTGGCAATTTTCTTTTCTTAGGGTTGGACAATCTTTTTTTATATGTCCTATTTTTTTTATAGTTGTAGCATATAGGTTCTTCATCACTGTTGTTAGTAGGCTCTTTCTTCTTTAATCTCTTAAGCTTTAGAAATTTTCTGAAGTTTCTAGTGATCAGGGCAACTTTCTCATCTTGAGATTCATCTTCGTCGGAGTTATAGTTGGTGACCTTTTTGTGATGTACCTTAAGAGAAATCGTCTTCTCCTTGGGAGTGGGTTCTTCAAATTCCTTGAGATCCAGCTCGTGAGTCATTAACTTGCCCATAAGCGTCTCGAGGGACATCATGGCAAGATCATTACCTTCTATGATTGCAGTGGCCTTGGGATTCCAATTCTTGGTGAGTCCCCTGAGTACCTTACGAATCTTCTCGTGATTGTTGTACTCCTTGCCAAGTATTAACAGAGGGTTGACGATATTGAAGAATCTCGTGAATATTTGAGTGATCGTCTCATTTGCTTCATCTTGAATGCTTCATACTATTGTGTTAGACGACTTATTTTTTATTCCTTCACTTGAGAGGTTCCTTCGTGAGTGACCTCAAAAAAATTTCATACTTCATGCGAAGTTCCGCAAGTGGAGATCCTATTAAATTCAGTTCTGTCTACAGCACAAAATAGAGCATTAATAGCTTTAGCATCAAGACTAGCTTATTTATATTTCGGTGTCTGTGCATTTATCATGAGATTTCTCTACAAGGTTGCCATCTATGACTATTCTATGTGGCTTCTTGTATCCTTCTACTACTATAGTCCAAAGGTCAAAATCAAGTAACTTCAGGTAGAAACTCATACGTGTCTTCTAGTATATGTAGTTAGTACCATCAAATAGGGGTGACCTATTTGTGGACTGGCCTTTACCATTGTTGGTGTGGATAGATCTAACAGTTGCCATAAGTCTCTTAAGATGTTAAGCCAAATATCAGGAGAACTAGCTCTGATACCAATTGAAGGACCGTAAAGGCAACTCTAGAGGGGGTGAATAGAGTACAGCGGAATAATCTACCTAATTAAAATTATCAGAATGAAGGCAGATGTTAATTAACAGTGTATATAAAGATAGTAAAGTAAAGCAGTAAAGTAGAGAGAAAGCAAACACAAATACCAAGATGTATATTAGTTTTCCTCTGAGAGGACTAGTCCAGTCCCGAGAACTCAAGCTCGGAGTTTTATCCACTATAATCACCAATAGCGAATTACAAGCTTTGATCCGAAGGCTTGCCACTTTTTTACACCACGAGGTTTGATCCGAAGTCTCGCAACTTCACAGCTAGAGAGAGAGAGAAACTGATGGAGCCAAACTCTTTACAACTCTGTAGACTTCTAGACAGATATCGCACTTGGCACTAGGAAGGCTAGGGATTTGCTCTTGGAGATAGGAAAGTTAAGGCCCATATGTTTGCTCATAATAGAATAGACGGATTAAGAGAAGATGAGTGAGTAGGAATATAGAAATCCAATCATATTTATAGTGTGTTAGCAAACAGAATTCGGCCAGAATTCGGATGGGGTTCAATTCAAATTTTTGAACGTTGGGCCAAAAAATCAGGGATATTACTACTGTGTTGATTTCATACCAAAGGGGTAACCGAGTTTGGTCCGAGTTCGACATGAATTTGTCCCGAGTTCAGTTTCTAAGTATGGTAGACTTTGTTAATGAATGTGGCCTGATTTGGTGGATAGGTTCGATGATTTATTTGAGTGGATTGGGTATCTGGGTATATGTACTTTGCTTTTCTAGTGTGACTCAGCTTACATCGATCCTAGACTCAATAAATAAAGATTATATTTGAATAGACGCAATACACATGACATGTAATAGCAGTATTAAGGATTCAGATCGTAACATATCAATGCATGGTTTAGTTAACTATCAAAATTAAGTTGACTGAGATCGGATGGGCCAACATGATGAGCAGCTGCCAATAGCAGTGAGCTTTGTCATGTAATTTGCAGCAAGTTGTATGGTACATGTATCAGAGAATATGTGCTATTTGAATTAAAATTTTGGTGTATCAGTGTTTGAGTTCTAGTATCAGAGCTAGGGGGAACTCATTAGGTGTTTACGACAGAAAGGTCAATACTTGTAGGATCAGTTTAAGACTAGTCTTTCTTCTCCTATTTAGGCCAGTTGGAAAGTTCCTAGCTTATATTTAGTTCACTAGTAAAGTTCATCAATTTGATGGCCTTCCTCTCTAAATCTCATTTTGGATAGCATTGCTTCTTCTTCTTCTTCTTCTTCTTCTTCTTCTTCTTCTTATTTCACCCAGTTGTATAAACTCATACTACAAGCAAGTACTTCTGTTTTTAGATTCCAAGTTTATTCTTTAAATTTTACATCATGAAACTTTTCATTCTAAATGATAAAAATTGATAAAAATGGTTATAAACTTTGCAAAAAGGAACTTGTGTTACAAAGGCCAAAACATCATTTTGGATCATGTTAACAATTTTGACCAGGATATATGTCACTGAAGTTGAAGGCCGGGTTCATATCAGATATATGTCACTCATATAGTTGATATAACTAGATGCCGGTACACTTGATATACTCTGATACAATTAATATAACTAGGCCTGGTCTTATTATTGTAATCTTATTATGCAATATGAGTTATATGCTCAAAAGCTAATTTCCTTGGATTTATGTTTTAATTTTCAAGAATGTTCTTTATCTTACACGGATATGTTCATATTGTTTACAGATGAGCATCATCATTATATAGTAGATGGCCTCAAGTTCATATTGTTACGCACGCAAAATAATTAGATGGTTAAGAGAAGCGGTTTGACTAACTCAAGGATGTTTAAGATATTATAAAAAAAATCAAGTATTTTGGTTATTTTGATATGTTGTTGGATGTTTATGGTATATGAACACGTTTTTTGTTAATATAAAAATTGTGTATTATAGTTCTTTGATGTTTGTTATATTCTGGAATATATTGATATTATGTGTGTTTGGTAAATAGCAAATGGAAGCATATATAATATATTATTATAAATAGGTTTCTCTTGATGGTTGTAAAACGTCAACAAAATGCCATTTTTTGACGATTTTTGAACAATAATAAATGGTTTATTGACGGTTGTTAAACATCAAGAAATATTTTTCCAAGAAAGGGCTTTTTTGACGGTTATTACCCGTCATCTAGGCTACAGTCAAGAAAAGTTTTCATCTACCTTGACGATTTTCAGTTAAGTATTCTTGACGGGTTAAAACCTTCAAGAAAGGCTTGTTACTTGACGGTTTAAAATCATCAAAAAAATAAAACCAAAAATCGGCAAGAAAAATATGGACTTTTGTTTACTGTTGCATAGATGACGGATCCAAAACCGTCAAGAAAATTGCCAAAAAAAGCTATTTTTCTTGTAGCATCTACGTGGCCTGCTCATGACCCGTATTAATCTTTTGAGCTAATAAAGCACCAAGAGAATGATCTATTGCACAAACGTAAAGTAAAAAAAAAATTCCATGACTGGAGCCACCAACACTAGGGGATTCGTGAGGTACCTCTTAATATCGCCGAACGCTCGTTAGCATTCTTCAGTCCAAACGAAGGTGACTCCCTTCTTCATTAGCTGGGTAAAAGATTGGCATCGTCTGAAGAGATTAGTTATGAACCTCCTGATGTATGCCAACCTGCATTGGAGGGTACGAAGTTCCCTAAGGTTCTTCGACGGGTACATCTCAAGGATAGCCTTTGTCTTCTCAGGGTATATGTGAATACCCTTTGAAGTTATGATGAAACCTAAGAACTTATCGCTATAGACTCCCAGGAAAGACTTAGTTGGATTTATCTTGAGTCGGTGCGCCCGTATTAAGTCGAGCATTGTCTTCAGGTCATGGAGGTGGTCATCCTAAAAATGGTTCTTGACAGCAATGTCATCAACATAACACTCTACTGTCTTGCGCAGATGTTCACGAAAGATGGTGCTCATAGCTCGCTAGTATGTAGCACCTGCATTCTTTAGATCGAAGGGCATCACTATGTAATAGTATACCCCTATTGGTATTCGGAATGACGTGGCTTCTCGTGGTCTAAGAATATTTTAACTGATTGTAGCCGAGAACCCGTCCATGAAGGACATGCGTTCGAAACCATAAGTATTGTCGACCATTGCATCTGTGTCGGGAGGTAGAATTCGTCCTTTGGGCAAGCCGTATTTAAATCGCGAAAGTCTATACAGACTCAAATTTTACCTTTCTTCTTGATGACAGGAACGATATTAGCTATCCATTCTGTATGTTACTCCTCGCGAATAAAGTTGCTTGCTATCAGTTTATTCACTTCAGCTTCGATGGCGTCCATGACGTCCAGATGGAATCGCCGTTATTGTTGCTTCACTGGCTTAGCATTCGGCAAGATATTGAGCTTGTATATTATAATTTGCGGGTCCAAGTCCGACAAATATTCATAACTCCATGCAAAGACATCTATGTATTCCCTTACAAGTTGGATAAGGGATTCACGGTCTTCTGCGGGGAGGTTCTAGCTGATGAAGATGGGCTTAGGAGCACAGTCATCACCCAGATCGACATGTACGACCTCGTCTTCAGTAGACGTTTCTCGCTGCTAAATGTCATGCCCTGATTTTGCCCAATCGATAATCGTCCCCGGGCGTGATGTCGTGCATGCGTAGGGGGTGCGTGCACGAGGCCTAGGCATAATGATAATCATCAGAACATATGCAATAGAGTACGCAAATAAGATAACACACATTGAGGCATAGAAAAGTTTTCTTTTATTGATAATGAACATCTGATTACAGACTCTTGACCTAAAACGATAAGGATGCCACACGGGCTTACAACTTGGATACAAAATGAGATAGCCGTTCCATCCATCACATCATTTACTAAAACTTCAAAATAATGTAGACACCTGCTGGCGAAGCTATCGCATTGCCATGAAGTTGCATATAAGGGTTGTGCGGCCTCCGAGTACTTTGTACAACTTTCCAAAAAGTCACGAACGGTTGCGAAGAGTACTGGACTGGTTGGGGGAAGAAGAAGCTTCAGCTCCTCGTCGCGTCGCTTGGGCTCGGGGAACCTGCTGCAACGAGGGTCAGTACTTTAAAAAGTACCGGTGAGGGCGAGCTAACCCAACTAACCAAATCCAGGGTTATTCATATGAAGCATACAATTTATTTGTGGTCTTTCCATTTTGCCTTAGTTCAATTAACATGCAAGCATTGAGTATTCAATTTACAGAAATAAATATGCCACCATTAGGTGGCTTTTACCTTCCCGTCTGAACTACCTGCACAATACTTATCGTGTTCTTTCCTGCCACGAAGACACCATTAATTTGAGCAAGCAATGCGGGAATATATATATATATATATATATATATATATATATATATATATATATATACTTTGGGTCATGGCATATCGTTGCCATCGTAGATAATAGCTACAGTAAATTGGTGACCCTTGCAGCTCGGGTAGCAAGCCCCCTACAAGGCCTCCCCCGCCTTACCCGTGCTAGACTTGCTAGCGTAGCTATCCGAGTTCCACCCGGAACGAATCGGCCCCAGTGTTCCGGGCGCCGTTCGCAGGAACTAAACCTTGTGCACAAGTTGTCCGACCGAACTACGCATTGACACTAAGTTAATAGATAAAGCATTCAAACCATAAGAATGTATACATCTACTTTAGCATAGTGCATTTGGCATAGTCTACCTGTCCAAGTAATTGCGTTACATTATCGTTTGCACAATACATCCGTACAGTTATATAGAATAAGTTTTAGCTACAACTGAAACATGGATATATAAATATATAAATGTATAGCGGACAAGTACGTATCAAAGTAATCGTTTGAGAATTCTATGTGACAAGCATTTCAAGTGTTTCAAGTCTAACTCTTCTTTTTTTTGACTCAGTTTATTCTTATTATGATATCCTTGGAGCGGAATGCAAAATTGAGCCAATTTTATTAAGAGTGAAGACTTAGAAGAAGGGTGCTAATCGAAGTAAAGCCACTCACAAGTTATTGAACTAGGAAAGAAAAGGGAGAACTCCAAGACTACGTGTGCGTCGTCTACCCGATCACTTGCACGCACTAACATATAATCAATATCTTCTGCTTCGGTCTCCAAGGTTCAATACGAAATGCGAAATCCTAAGAATGAAGGCAATGAAATCCATCAAAACTGTTCAAGAAAATGCAAGTCATAAAACCAACAAGAAAGCAACCAAGCGACAACAAAAACGGGCAAGAAAACCAGCGCAATGGAAAGGCCCCTCTCGACTCTGTCGCCGAGTCCTTCCTTGAGGCACGATCCATTGAATATGGGACCTGATTTTGAAGAAACCAATCCATAACGAGGAAAGGATCTTGATTCAATCTGTCCCGATCGGACGGTATCAAGTATTTCTTGGCCGCGCTCCCCGAATAGGGGGAACGGGGCATTACATCATAACCATCTAATATAAAGTTTTGTCCCGAAACTTAGGAATAGAACCTACCCCTAAGGAATAATGAGGGAAACCTTTCCCTCATATCAGAGTCAAGTTCCAACGTCGATTCTTCGACCGCGTAGTTTCGCCAAAGAACGCGCACTAGCGATACTGTCCGATTTCGTAACTACTTTTCCTTACGCTCCAAGATCTGTACGGGTTCTTCGATGTATGACAAGTCCGCTTGCAGATCTAACTGACCAAAGTCTACCACATGGTTCGGGTCATGCACATACTTTCTTAGCTGAGACACATGAAAAATATCGTGCACATCTGATAGGGCTGGCGATAATGTAATTTGGTAAGCAACTGAAGTGACTCGTCTGAGAATTTTAAACGGGCCAACAAATCTTGGACTTAACTTTCCCTTTACCCCGAGTCTTGTAACTCCACGCATGGACGAGACTTTTAAGAATATGTGGTCACCCTCTTGGAAATCAAGGGGGCAACGACGAACATCGGCATAGCTCTTTTGCCGACTTTGTGCTACTTTTAACCGTTCTCGAATTAGTCGAACATTTTGGACTATTTGTTCAACCAGTTCCGGCCCAAGGATTTACCTCTCTCCAACTTTATCCCAGCAGATCGGTGAGCTACAATTCCGTCCATATAGAGCCTCGTACGGAGTCATCTGGATGCTAGACTGATAACTGTTGTTGTATGCAAATTCGGCTAGCGGCAGGTTGACGTCCCAACTTGACTTTGAATCGATTACGCAGAGGCGCAGCATGTCTTCTATTACCTGATTCATCCACTCTATTTGGCTATCTATTTGAGGATGGTAGGCTGAGCTGAACTTCAACTTGGTCCCCATCGACGACTGAAGGCTTTCCCAGAAAGGTGAGATGAACCGTCCATCACGATCTGATACTATGGAAACTGGCACTCTGTACAGCCGGACTATCTGTAGGTCAGGACAAGGCGATCGGCGCTCCAAGTACTTTTAATGGCAATAAAGTGTGTAGACTTGATTAACCGGTCGACGATGACCCAGATTGCGTCGTTCCCCTGTTGCGTCCTTGGCAGGCCAACATTGAAGTCCATGCTGATGTGCTCCCACTTCCATTCTGGGATAGCAAGATTCTGTATTTCTCCGCCCGGCCTCTGATGTTCTGGTTTTACCCTCTGACAGGTTATGCATTGCGACACAAAGAGTGCTACTTCTTTCTTCATGTCGTGCCACCAGAAGACAGTATGAAAGTCTCTATACATTTTTGTGCTCCTGGGATAGATAGTATAGACAGCATAATGTGCTTCCGTAAGGATCTCCTTTCTGAGTTCTAACTCATTGGGGATGTATAGCCTTCCCTTCACTCGCAGCACCCCATTCTCATCTACTGTAAAGTCTTTCGTCTTCCCCGCTTGAACCTGCTCCCATATTTTTTAGAGGAATGGGTCATCCCTTTGAGTAGATGTGACTCTCTCTATCAGGTTGGGTACAAATCACATCTGAGCAACCCGCGCGCCGCGATAACGAATTCGGAGTTCGATGCCCATTTCTTCTAAGTCCCTTTGTAACCTGCTATCAACGTACAGAGATCCCGCAAAGACCCGACTTAACGCATCCGCTACCACATTTCTCCTACCAAGTGTGTAGTCTATGGTCAAGTCGTAATCCTTTATCAATTCTAGCTAACGCCGCTGTCGTAGGTTCAGATCCGCCTGGGTGAATAAGTATTTCAAACTCTTGTGATCGGTATAAATTCGGCAAGGCACTCCATAAAGGTAGTGTCGCCACAACTTCAACCCGAACACAATTGCTGCCAATTTTAGATCATACGTAGGATAATTCTTTTCGTACTTTTTCAGCTGTCTGGATGCATAGGCTATCACTTTGTCTTGCTGCATAAGTACACACCCTAAGCCCTGCCCTGACGCATCGCTGAAGATTTGGAATCTCGAAGTCTCGTCTGGTAGTGCAAGTAACAGGGCAGAGGTGAGGCGATGCTTTAACTCTTGAAGCAAAGTTTCGCAGTCGGTGGACCACTCAAACGCGACTCCCTTCTGTGTGAGGCGAGTCAGAGGTGAGGCAAGCTTGGAAAAATCTTTTACGAACCGCTTGTAGTAGCCTGCTAACCTGAGGAAGCTTCGAATTTCACTAACGGATGCAGGTCGCTTCCACTTGACAATGGCCTCCACCTTCTTTGGATCGACTGAAATGTCTCCCACAGAAATGATGTGCCCAAAGAAAGATACACTGCTCAGCCAGAATTCGCACTTACTCAGTTTCGCATATAACTTGTTGTCTCGAAGGATTTGTAGCACGGTCCGCAAGTGCTCTGCATGCTCCGTCCCATTCTTCGAGTATACCAAGATATCATCAATGAATACTACTACGAAGCTATCGAGATACGGCCGGAACACTTGGTTCATTAAACTCATAAAGGCGGCAGGGGCATAGGTCAAACCGAACGGCATTACCAAAAACTCATAGTGGCCGTAGCGAGTGCGAAAGGCTGACTTCGGCACATCGTCCGGCTTAATTTTGAGCTGATGGTAACCCGAGCAGAGGTCAATTTTCGAGAAAACTGTTGCAGCTTGTAATTGATCAAAAAGATCATCTTTTCTGGGGAGGGGATACTTATTTCGGATAGTAGCCTTATTTAATTTCCGATAGTCGATGCAGAGCCGCATCGAGCCATCCTTTTTCTTAACAAATAACACAGGCGCACCTCATGGAGACACACTCGGACGGATATATCCCCGATCTAGCAACTCTTACAACTATATCTTTAACTCTTTCAGCTCTGCTAGTGCCATTCGATACGGAGTTTTGGAAATTGGTTGGGTTCCTGGAAATGTGTCAATAGTGAACTCTATCTCCCGATCGGGCGGCATACCGGGCAACTCGTCTGGAAATACATTGGGAAAATACGCCACAACGGAAATGGACTCAACGTTTGCACAATCTTGTCGAATGTCTCGAATGGACACCAGGTACCCTACACAGCCGGAGTGAATCATCCGTCGAGCAGACATTGCTGAGATCACCATGCAGGCATTCGACGCTTTCGACTATGGACTGCACGAATAGCAAAATTTGATCTCGCCAGGAAGACGAAACACGATTTTTTCCTCCGGACAATCGATAGTAGATGAACAAGCGCCAAGCCAATCCATTCCCAGAATGATTTCGTAGTCCCCTATGTCTAGAACTATCGCATCAAGTGATAATTTCCTTCCTCCGATGCAAATACAGTCGGCACGACAAACTGAATCGGCAGACAAACTCGTACCTGACGGAGTACTGACGCTAAGCCTTAGGCCCAACAGGGTTTGAATGAATTTGTGTTCCCTAGCAAAGTTTGTTGACACAAAACTGTGTATGGCACCTGAATCAAATAATACTCGTACAGGTACATTATTGAATAGCAACATACCTGACACTACGGTGTTCGAGGCAAGCGCCTCGTCCCTCGTCAAGGCATAAATCTGGCCCCCAGTGTTCGGACGACGCTCTTGTTGCTGCGCGCCCGATTCGCTTGGGGTCCCTGAACTGAATTTTGCTGCTCTGCACGGCGCTGAGGGACTCGGTTTGGATGATCAAGACAGTCTCGAGCATAATGACCCAGCCGACCACAGTTGAAGCATCCATGATTCTGACATTCGCTAACCTGGTGCCCTGTACGGTTGTATTTGCATAGCACTGCCCCTGATTTCCCTCCAGATTGTTGCCCTGGTTGCCACCGTTATTTGGACGCTTATTAGCATTGTTTCCTCATGTATTACTTTGGTGCTTGTGATAAGAATATTGCACAGCGCCTGCAGTATTTGAAGGATATTGTGATTCCAGGACAAGGGCATGGTTAAGGACTTCTCTCATCGTCTCGTATTGCAGAGCGACTACGTGCGCATGAATGGAAGGTCGCAGGCCTCCTTCGAATCATCTGGCTCGGCTTGCTGCATTGAGCAAGTAAGAACTAGCAAACTTTGTCAACCGATTGAATTCTGTGGCATATTGTTTCACTGTCATCTTTCCTTGTTGTAGACGCACGAAATCATTCTCTTTTTGACGACGAATGGGTGGGAGGATAAATTCTTCTTCAAATGTGCCATGAAAGGTGGACCAAGGAATCCTCTCGCCATCAGCATCAGCGAAGAGAGATCTGCGGTGTACATTCCACCAATCGTGTGCATTCATCCGAAGCTGGAGTTGGGCACAGGCGACTCACTTGTCATCGGGTACTTCTAAAAGCTTAAAGTGGTCTTCCAATTCGGCCAGCCAATCCAGCGCAACAACAGGATCCTTTGTTCCTCGGAAGGACGTATTGCAGACCTTTTTGAAGTCAGCAAAGTCGAAGCCATTCACTTCCTTCTTCTTTGCGGTTTGGGGTACTACGACTTCATCTGTCGCTGGCTCCACCGGTTTCTCTATTGTTGTTGCGGAATGGTTAGAAGCCAAGGTCTGAATAATTTGTTGCAGAGCGTCCACCTGCTTCTGCTGGATCTCAAATAGTGCTTCTAGACTTTTCTCGAACTTGTCCTGTCGGGCCTCATCCCTCTTTTGTTGTGCTTCTAGCATTTGCATCATTCGTTTGACTGGATCGACAGAGGGCGCAGATCGTTGTCTCTCAAACTAGCCGAAGTGCCAGAAGTACTTGCATCAACTTGCCATGTTGCTTGTGTTTGGGCTATTTCTGCTAAAACAAGGAACTTATATCAGTCTCATAGAGTATTATGGACTTAGTGTATGGAACGCCTCTTATTTTGCACCAATTAATTTTAAAAGTTTGACTCGAATGGGACACGGTCATCTTAAGAAAACTTTCTGACACGAGATCAAAGGATCTGAAGAAATGCTCTGATACCAATATGTCACGTCCCGATTTCGCTCAAACGATAATCGTCCCCGGACGTGATGCCGTGCACGCGTAGAGCGCGCGTGCATGAGGCCTAGGCATAATGATAATCTTCATAACATATGCAACAGAGTACGCAAATAAGATAACACACATTGAGGCATAGAAAAGTTTTCTTTTATTGATTATAAATATCTGATTACAGACTCTTGACTCAAAACGATAAGGATGCCACACTGGCTTACAACTTGGATACAAAATGAGATAACCATTCCATCCATCACATCCTTTACTAAAACTTTAAAATAATGTAGATACCTGCTGGCGAAGCTATCGCCTTGCCACAAAGCTGCATATAAGGGTTGTGCGGCCTCCGAGTACTTTGTACAACTTTCCAAAAAGTCACGAACGGTTGTGAAGAGTACTGGACTGGTTGGGGGAAGAAGAAGCTTCAGCTCCTCGCCGCGTCGCTTGGGCTCGGGGAACCTGCTGCAACGAGGGTCAGTACTTTGAAAAGTACCAGTGAGGGCGAGCTAACCCAACTAAACAAATCCAGAGTTATTCATATGAAGCATGCAATTTATTTGTGGTCTTTTTATCTTGCCTTAGTTCAATTAACATGCAAGCATTGAGAGTGGAGATATCTTGGGTACGGGTATTGAATATCTTGGGCAACGTCTATCAAGCTTCAGCTCCTCGCCGCGTCGCTTGGGTACGGGTATTGAATATATATATATATAAGCTAGTTAGTTATATTGATAAGCTTGTGTATATATATATATATATATATATATATATATATATATATATATATATATATATATATAAAAGATTAATTAGTTTATATTAATAAGCTAGTAGTTTATGTATATATTGTAAATAAGTTAGTATACATATATATATGAGATTTATATATACATAAGTACTACTTAATATTAGTTAGTATTATTTCTAGATTACCTTGGGGTACACCAAGGTAATGAGAGTAGAGATATCTTGGGTACAGGTTTTGAATATCCGAAGGGGTATATTATTGTTATAAATTTAAATACGTATTAGTGTATAATGAGGAGTATAGGTATTAGTAATATGTTAGATATTGAATTACCTTATGATACCAAGGTAATGTCAAGGTATTAGATTTTACTCAAGGTACTGGATTTGAGCATCAAGATGGGAGTGTTGGTGGTGTGATACCACTTTTGGTTCAAAGCCAAGGTATCTACTTAGCATTAGTTTAGTTAGGAGTTTTGTATATTATTGTTTGTATACATATTATAATATTTTTATATCTAATAAATTGTGTATCTTATGATACTGTATTTTGTGGGTTTTCTAGTATCCTATTATAGCTAGTATGGCCTAGTTACATAGTGTATGGACCCAATATCATAGAGATGGACTCATACAACCTAGAAATATCTAGTTTGACCAGTTTAGAATTGACCTAGTTTGACTGTTTTGACTTAGAAATGGCTTACGACCTAGAAGTTGACTAGTTTAACTTATTTTTATTCCAAAACCTTATATTGATATAATATTCCATATTAGGTCTTCGAGGTACTATACCGGACATCTTTGATACTGTTCACCGGATTTCAGGCAAGTATATTCTCTGATAGTTTCTTATTCATGATATCCTCTATATCTCTTGTATTTATTGTAGATATCCTTGATTTTTTGACACAATGGTTACACGAATTGGTATATCCGGATCTCGTCATGAGATATTATTTTTTGGTATTTATGGTGTATCTTGTGCAAGCCTTGCTCATTATTTTCTTGTACATGTATAGACATTGATCCTTGGGCAGACTAGCTACCTACCCAGTGAATTTTGTGTCATAACGTACCGTGGTTGGATCCACTATACCAGTCGGGGGCGGAGAGTATGTAGTGTAGATATGTGATCATACCCTCCTTGTGCATGTCGTGTTCCTTGAATAGTACTAATCATACACCGCACGTATGATTAACCAGGCCATAATCCTTGTACAAATTTTCAAGTCGATCACATGTTAAAGCTGGTATTCACTCACTTAGTAGTAGTATTTCTTGTTCATTCCTATGATGCTCATTCTTGTATTTATTTTTAGTATTCCTTTATTGCATATCTCTTGTACCTTTATATTGCATCTTGTATATTTGCTTTATTTACTGTTATATAGTTTATATCATTTATTAGAACTGATGTTAGAGATGTACTTTGCTCCTTTTCTGACTGGATATATTTTTTTCAGATGACACCGAGGAGTGGTACCCCACTCAGTACGGGCCTCAGGATGTTGTTGGCTTAGAGCCAGAGACCTTGGCTCAGGATGGTCTCATCCCGACTGAGACAGATGACCCAAGACTCGTAGCACAGTAGTTAGACTCTTTTGTACTGGATTTGTCTCCAGCATTGTTATTAGTATTTCTTTGATATGACTCATTGGATATTATTTGTCTTGTGAGCTACATTGTGACTGTTCAGTTCTTTTATCTTATTTGTTCGATTATTCCATCTTATAAATCTGTGATTGAGTATTCATTTTACATTGGTGGCATTATTATATCTTGATTGCTAGATAGATAGTTTACCCAAACAACGTTCTACCGCCGATATTGCGACGTGGGCTGGGCGTTGTTCACTACTCGTGCCCCGACACCGGGTGCGGGTCGTGATACTACTGCATAATAACTCTGTCGCATAGGGATATGGGAACGTTGTCGCATGAGAATATGGGCATTCTGCCACATGGGAACACTGCCGCATGGGAGTACTCGTCGTGTTGACATCAGCATTACACGTCCTACGAAGCGGACTGACCGCTGACATAACTGTCAATGGCTCGACTTTTTACTATCGAGCATTAAATGCTTAGTACGGCTGAGGATGACTTTTGCCACCTAGCTTTTCGCTGCACTTGTCGCATGGCTTTTGACTGCCTTTGTCACATCAGAATTTTTGGCGCATGGTTTATAATTTTCCATGCTTCTATATTATGTTCATTTGTGTGATTGCCATGTGTATAGTTTGGGGTAGTGACGGGATTGATTTGGTTTTAGCTAGTCAGTTGTCATGTTCACAACGTTTGTAGATTAAGGCATGTACTTAGTAGACCTAATGTTACTATTATCATATGTTTTATATCATATGTTTTGTTCCTATTATATATTCGTATTCATATAACTTGACTTGTGCACGAGAGATATCTTGTTTGGTATGTACAGTTTATGCTCTTTTACATTCATGATTTACATTCATGATTATGTTCGTTGAAATCATGTTTTACCATGTTTACTTATTTATCGTGTTATCATCCTGATTGAGAGCATGTACTTGTGAGAGAAACGGAAAGAGAAATACTGTACACATGTGGTCTATGTTCATAAATTAACTAATTTTTTATATTTTCTGAATGATATCAATCGTGTACCACACGTACCAACTAACGTATATACCATATCTATCCACATGCAGAAAGTTAGTATTCTAAAATATATTGTACATGTGGTTGTTACAACTCCTAACATTGTTTTCGATATTAGTTTCTAGAGATGTTGCATATACTACCGTATATCTTTTTTTCTCACATGTCATATCCATATTATCTTAATATCTAGTTTATTCTCATATTACTTTTAGTACATATATCATGATATATATTTTGCTCCAATATTGACTGGGTAAACTAACAATGACAACTATAGACGAAGATCTCTACCTTATACACTACGATGATTATGAGGGTGATGTAGACATCACTAGTACTGACCAAGTTTAGTATGAGGTAATACTTTTGAAAATTCTTAGTTCTAGTGTATGTCAGACTCTGAACAGAGTTGTATCAGTGACAGCGGTACACCATTGGTACACTGTCGGTATACTGGTGATACAACACTTTATTCCAAATTGCTTCTGGCGCAAAGTGCCTATAAATCTTTGTCATCACAAAATGTTGGAGAATATGTGGACTTCGACACGGAGCAAGATATTCTATTCTCTCATTTTTTGATATACCACCGGTATACCAATGTCATGACTGAAGGTAAAATTTGGATGTTATATTAACACCGTTGGATCTAAATTAGTAATCCTGATCTTTTCGGGATTGGGTGGTTTAAATTGAGTTTTCTAACCCTAATCCTCATGCACTATAATCTATGGAGAGTTTTCTCAAGAGTGGAATTCTTTGGTAATCTTATACATTCTTTGTAATCAATTTTTATTGTTATTTGGAGTGTTGGGGTGATCCATGTGGATCGGTGGAGGAGTTTGTAAAGAAGTCGGTGTACTTTTTTTATTCTATTAATGGAAGTCTTTTTTGATTGGACTCCGTTCGTCCCGTAATTTTCTGTCATAGTTTTTCACGTAAAAATTGGTTGTGTTTGCATTGTACTTTTGTGTGATTTTGGATTTTGGAATCGTGCCTGAGTTGTGGCTATTTTCTTAGGTCAAGTTTTTCCTATTTGGGGAACGATATTTTCACGTTCGTTCCCAAGACAAGATAGAGTAGTTCAAACTATTCATATACTTTATGACATTATATGTGCGAGCTAAGATAATATACATATGTCCATGCCCATGTCCATGCCCATGCCCATGTAATTCACTAGATTTGAGCAAAACCGTGACAAATTCTCTCCAATAACTTGTCCATTGTAGTAATTTGCGCTTCCAAACCATCATGTGGAAACAATTGAAGTTTATAATTTGTCATTTGTCAGATTCTCATTTACTATTAAACATTTACTGTTTCAAATGGAAATCAGACTAGTCCTTAGTTTTCCATAAACAAACAATAA
Source organism: Iris macrosiphon (assembly GCA_036927795.1). Lineage (NCBI taxonomy): Eukaryota > Viridiplantae > Streptophyta > Magnoliopsida > Asparagales > Iridaceae > Iris > Iris macrosiphon. The sequence goes on from JAYESA010000004.1 coordinate 76,057,842, forward strand.
ATCAAATGGAAACTAGGAGGCTAGGAGGATGTTCAGGATTTTCAGTTGTTAGTTTCCATTTTACTTTCTAGCTATCAAATAGGCTATAAAGGTAATGCATAGCAGATGTACTATTGCATATCCAAATTGTCCACTAAGGCCTGTTTGGATGCAACTGAGATGGAAGTGTGAATGTAACATAGTGTCTGTGTCGTACATATGCATCCCTATTCAGTTAAACATGTTTGGATACATTGAACTTTGTCCATTAGAAGTGACTAAATCCAATGCTCTTTTTACTTGGATAGTATGTCTGAAGTCTTGTTGGTAGTAGGGAGTGAACTACTTTTGTTTGGCAAAAGAAATAATATAAATCTTGACAATTGATATGGTTACCCTAATTTGATTTGGTGTGGTCGCAACCATGCCATATCAAACTACTTGGAGATCACAACATACATTTCATGTACCAATTTGGAAATCATAATAATTCTGTACTCATTAATAAATAAATAAAAATAATAAAAATAATTGATTGAAGTTTGTATCAAGTAGAGTATAATGAAAAAAAAATGAGCCAACAAGAACAATTTGCGTCTTATTAACTGAAAATGATTCCATATAGAATTATCTTGTCCAAATGGCTATAGTTGAGCCAACAAGAACAATTTGATGCTTGGCTAAAGTTTTAACATCATAACTTTACAAGAGTTGAAACCAAGCCCCATATTGAGTGATAGGAATTGACAAGCCAAGAAAAAACTTTCTCACAGACATCACAAAAGTCTCACTTACATAGGACATCAAGCTGAGCATTGGCCAAAACAGGACAACCATATCACCATCTCAATGGCCAAAGTTGGATAGTGAAGTAACCAAACTAGTAGATCATTGTGGCAGGCAAACTGCGCCTCTGCAAAGAGCAACATTGTCAATTGCTCCAGACCATTGCACAGGAGGGTGGTGTTTTATTATAGATTTTGGAGCTATCAAATTTTACACTCCCTCCCTCCCTCTCTCTCTCTCTCTCTCTCTCTCTCTATTTATTGACCCAATCCCTCTACTTAATTAATGATTTTCAACTTTCTAATTTTAAGTTATATCTAAAATTTACTAAAATTGTAAATAAATTTTAAATATATTCTTGTATTGTATATGTTCCTTTTGCTTGTTATCATTTATAGATATAATTCATTTGAAATGTATTTTACTTTGATATTTTATTTATAGTTATTTATTGGAAAAAATAAAGGGCTATTTGATTTTACCTCCTGTTAGATTAGGTATATTGATATTACCCTCCTGTTAGATCAAAAGTTAAATTTATCTCCCTGAAAGTGTCATTAAAAACTTATTAACGACACTTTCAAAAAATTTAACGACACTTTGAAAACTTTAACGACACTTTCAAGAAGATAAACTTAACTTTTGATCTAAAAGGAGGGTAATATCAATACACATAATCTAACCGGAGGTAAAATCAAATAGCCCTAAAATAAAATATACCTCGACCAAAATGTAAAAAATGGAGCCTAAAATCTAGGATACATTATCTCATCATAGCCCAAAACCTAAAAAAAAAATGAAAGCTGAGATAACAAACTATTTCACCCATCCTACGTCATAGTCCAAACAGATGGTGCTAACGCAATGGTGATGCATGTCCAGATACAGTTGATGAGAAGCCTCAACAGCCAACAGATAAATATTTTCACAGAATTTAGCATGCTCACCATTTATCTAGGCTCTTGATAAAGGCAATACAAAAGTGACTCGGGGCAGCCCAAATTTTCACCATTGATAATTACAAGTTTCTCACTTCCAAAAATTACTCACATGACTGCCCACATCCAATTGATTTTTTTATAATCAGGACTATTAAAATTTTGACAGTCCTACCAATTGGAAGGACTGTCAAAATTTTAACAGTCCTAAAAATATATGTTTATTTTTTAGTGTCACACCCCAAACTCCCGCAAACTCGACCGTCTCCGCTGAATGTGAATCACCACGTTGCAGCGCCCCCGCAGGACGATCGTTCTCATCGGGACGTGATATCGTACGAGCCTGGAGTTGCGCTAGCACAAGGCGATGTTGTCAAACATCAAAGTTATCATCGAAACGACCAAATTGCAGCGAAAGTCAAGTATTGTGTACCAAGCACACATCAGAGTATATGTAGTGAAGCTCTCGATAGGGTCCAAATAAAAATGCCACAAAGAAGATGCAACACTCTTACTCTTTCTCTAGCCCACAAAGATACTTAACGTTCATACATCATGTCCCGTATATCCAAGCAGTGCCACTACACCTGCGTACCTGAAATAATGCCCACAAACGTGGGTTAGTACACAGCTGTACTGGTGAGCGGGATAACCTACTCGTCTAAACCGACACTAAGTAGATAGTGAATACAAACAGTTATATGGTGATCTTTCTACTTGAATCCTAGATTCATTTCATGGCAGAGGTATGTCATGTTATGGAAAACTGTAAAGCAAGTTAAACATGCAAGCATTCAACTCAAGTCTATATACAAGCAGATATATCCTACTCAAAAAGAAACTAGCATGCAAACCGTCCTACTCAAACCCAAGCAGCGCGTGAACCTATCAAACACAATCCAAGCCTCAATATCCATCCTCAAACCAAGCCACAATCCAAGCGTTATTAATCCAATCATCGATATGCACCCTCTTATTAAGGCAAGGTGGTTGCCGCCTACACGAAAAGCACAAACCAAAGCAAAGCAAACCAACTCTTATCTATATGAAGTCACTGGTCAAGCCATAAAAGACTAATCAACTGCAGTTCTACCCGATCCAGACTGGGTAGCTAGCCCGTTTGGTCGTATTGAACTACTGGCACCGCGTCCAAGACACGTTACCATTGTCTCCTCATTGGCCGAATGGTCTCGGTGCCCCGGAGCCTATCCCGTTCGAGGAAACCAAACCTTGTGCGCAACAGGTTGTCCGTGACCGATACAAACACCAAGTATGTATGACGACATAATCGAGCATTCTCGTCCCACCAAACGATCCTAGCCTCATTTCAACCAACTATCCATAACCATTCTTCAACTTATATCCCAAGACACCGTCTCAAGTTATCTCCATAGGCACTATGCCGCTTCTCGATATAATGCTCCAATTGGTGCAACACCCCTCGCTTAGAAAACTCCATGGCACAATGCCCCAACAGTGGCACAATGCCCTCACCGATACAGTTATCCGGTTTTGAACCATAACTGCACGCTTTGCATGACAAAGCGCCCAACTGATGCTCGTGCACGGATGCACGCTCGCTTGCCCGCCCGAATTACCTAGATGTTTCAACCAAGATGATCCACACAATCTCCAACTGCCTACTTAAGCTCCAACTACCCAACGCAAAACCAACTCAAGCCACAAATCATATCCAACCAAACGACGTACACTCTATACATGCCACAGTGTAGTGATTTCCAAGTTACAGTCTAAGTGTTCAAGCCTTTACGTGTGTTCCATATTATTAGGCATGAAGGAGTAGAGGAGAAGGGACATAGCCCACTCACTGAGTCCGAATCCGTTAAGCATCATGCCCTGCCGATACGGTCGATCCCTTGAACCCGTGGTCTGATGCAAAGCATGATCTACTCAATTGGTATGACCGTGCGAGCAGGCCGTGCTCTCCAAATCATTCGACCGATCGAACTAAGAAAGACGGCATTATTGCTCCAAATCCTGCTATACCGGTACTTCTCTGAACGAACACTGATTCCATCGAACTCCGCTAGCGATCTGCATATGAAACCAACTAAATCAATACTTGTTCCCAAATCCAACAAATCAAAAATGTAACCAGCTATTGCCTCATTCAATCAGACTCAGTGTAATACACCGTGCGGTTGTGAGAAATTACATAATATACCACTTAGAATCAGGTTCGTCCTCGAACCAAACCAGTATCCATTCCTTACTCGCATGCCGCTTGCCCAATCTATAACTCTGCTCCATGCAACTCACATTCTCTTGATCCAGACTCAGTATCTCGCTCGTACTGAATGCTCGTACAAATTTTATATTCCCACATCCTCCTTGCAACTCAATACGAATTCCTCATATCGCTTAATTTTTGGATCATACATATATTTAAGGCATCCCTGAAATACATGCAATTCAGCCGAGCTTAGTGTAAGCACCCTAATTTTTAGAATTTAATATTTTTGTTATTCTAAAATTATTGTGATTAAGGAGAAATTTTTATTTAGCTAATTATAATATATAATATTCATGAATTTATAATTATGTATATTTAATTAATTATTAATATTGTACGAAAAAAATATTTTTGGGTGTACAACTATTAATAGTGTACTGTATATTTTTTCTGGAATTTATTGAGGTCCAAAACTATTTTTAAATATCAATATACATACATATATATAGAGAGAGATTAAACAAAAGAAAAAAAATCCTAACCCTACCCATTAACCCAAACCCGAAACTTAAACTAACCAACTCCCCCCCCCCCCCCCCGTGTACACAGCCTCCACCCCCCTCTATATATATATACATACATATATTTATACAACAAACCAAAAGCCTAACCCTAAACCTAATCCTACCTCCGCCTACACCACCACGACACCCCGGTGAACGCCCGTAGCCCCGCAGCCGTGTCGTCGTGCCCTGCGCCGCCGCTCCGCACCGAAGTAGTGCCGTCGTCCCCCCCCCTCGCTCGCAGCCTTGCGGCCCCTCCTTCGCTCGCAGCCTCCGCCCTCCTCGCTCGTCCGATTTGCGTTCCGTCTTCGCTGGTATGTTCACAACCTAACCCTCTAGGATTCCCTTCAAGTGAAACGAATTTAGTCACCCCGGTTTGATCGAAAAATCGACCGAAAGTTTGCCGAAAAACTGTTCGAAAACAGTTCAAAATTTCAGTCCAAGTCCCCCTGTTCATGTCCATTTTGCCACCAACCCATTTTATATTTTTAAAATATAATTGAAGGAACTTTTTCATAATATTACCAAGATTTTTACTATTCTTTTAGTTTTTGTTAGTTTGCTTTAATTGTAAAATTATTCTTGTTCCAAAACGACCAAAAACTTATTTTTAAAATACCCAAAATCTCGTGATACGCTGTGCGTCCCGCCAAACGAGGTAACTTCGTCGTGTGTGAGTTGTATCGAAAGACGCGTATCGTCAACACGGACGTGTGGACTTTCGCAGAACTTGATTTGGATGTGCGTGCACACCGGAATTAACGTGAATCCGTCGAAAAATACCGTATCGGCATGTTCTAACACTCACCGTAACTTCGTGTGTGCTTGTCGTTTCGTAACGAAACTTGTGCCATCGGATTTGCGGTGTTACGCTGGTCATGTGACCCAAGTTTGGTTCGATTTTGAGAACGTTAATAAAATGTTATTTTGTGGGCCCCACGGATCCACATAACGGACAATTTTGTGATCGGCTCATCAGAATCCAGTTCTGGACGTTCCGTTGGGTTCGTATCATCGTTCTGAACTTATAGACACTAAGTTGGACGAATTTAGAGAACTTTGTCTTTTGTACATTTTACGATGTGAAGTGGGCCACATGTGGACCTCACTTTGACCCAAAACTGTCAATTTTGTCCCTGTGTCCAAATTGGACTTATGGGTAGTCAATCCTAGATATTTCAAGTATTATGATGACAATGGTGATGTTTGTTTCAGCATCCGGAGGTGTACGTGCAGATTCCACTTTCTCAGGAGCAGTTAATGGAGTTCAGAACCCAGGCAAGTGTACATTGCCATTATGTATTACAGTTTCTTACCTTTATTATATTATATAGTTATTATAGTTATTTTATATGGTTGATGTGTGATTTTACCCTAGGACCGTGAGACGTTGCTTAGCGTCCGAACAAGATTTGGGTATCGACGTCGTACGCGGAGTCGTGTAACGTCACTTAGAGAGTTGATTCCACGATCCTATTTTTACGTGCTTACTTTACCAAGTACGCTATACCCTAGGACACTTGACACTATTTCATGTGACAGAATCTTTCTTGAGTTATTCATGGTGATTATGTATAGGCTTACAGGATTCGTGATATGAGACTTGATAATATATGGACATTATTATGACTCGTTGCACTAGCTAGAGGTCATGATCTTGCGTGTTATGGACATGAGACATTGTGGACATGAGACGTGAGGTTACATTGGGTGGGGAGAGAAACACCATACTACAGGCTGATTATTGATATATATACTATACTACTGGAGGTGCTAGTTTACCCTTGAGTATGTGGCATTATACTATTTTACTTTTGGCATGCTATTTTTTGTACCTTGTTACGTCCCTCTGAGGACCTGGTCCCTAGCTAGTTTTTGCAGCATAGACGGTTATGGAGCCTTTGCTTGTCTTGCAGGCATTAGTACCATGTACTTATATTATTTCTACTGGAGTTATGATTATTTATTTATATTATTTATTTATCTGCTGATGTAGCCTAGTTTTATAGACTCATATTTCTTTCTCGAGTCTATTCGAGTTTGTGTGTTACTGGGCGGCCGATTTTAGCACATGTAGCTCATTCTTGTGTATTCTGTTCATTGTGGACTGAGGCATAAATATTTATATTTACTTGATTATTTAGATAGTAACCATTATAATATAGCTTATACGTATTCGAGTCAGACCAGAGTCTGGTCGAATGCGTAGCTGGCATGTTACGTATTCTTAGTCCTACGTATTTTGGGACTGGGGCGTGACATATTTTTGTGGTGGTCTATGCAGGTCCTGATTAAATCATTTTGGTTACTTTCCGGTATCGAGCGAGCCTATAATCAGGATTAACAGTATTAGTATGTCAATCCACAACTGATTTGACAATTCCTTAGCATTTAATTATCGTCCTTGGACTTTATAATTGTACTCGTTCATTCCTTCGACATATTTATTATTGTTTATCATCTCTCCCTATTTCAGAGAGATGGGCGTTCGTGCGCGGTGTTTCCTCTAGAAGCAGATCCTTGTCAAGGCAAAAGAAGACATGCTGGATATACAATTTTGAGAAGATGGTTACCATTAGTAGTGTAGATAGATAGGTTATTCATATATGCTAGAGCTAGTGTAGATTGTTAGCATAAGAATTGAATATAGTATTGAGTTTAAGGATTAGTTGTATTACCCCCTCGACTGTATCCCTATCCTTCCTATCAAATTCTTATCTTGTGTTGCATATATGGCCTCATGCTTTTTGCAACAACGATCTTTCTAATTATAACAATGAGTAGATCCTTCCTCTTTCCCTAGTTGTGCCTTAATTACAAAATCAATCCCTTAGTTGGTACCACTCATTGTGTTAATATCCATATCACCATAGGTATCAGTTCTTTTCTACTCTAATCCCCCTAATCTAGTCACCATGACTCGATTCTCCAAATACCTGCCAAATCGTGCCTTATTCAACCATGTAGACTTATCAAAAAAAATTCTTGTTGTGGCCTGAATTTGGTCTCTTCGTCATCAATGCCAATCAATGATCAAAGCCTCTCTACCACCTTGCCTTAGTTAGATCTGACTCAGTCATTTCTTCTACCTTGTAGAAGCTTGACCTATACAAGAGCAGTAATAGATGGGTAGTAATTTTTCTTATAAAGTTGTTGATCAATAGCACCTTGATAATTTCTAGGTTCCTTTAGAAAATCCTTGATAAAGGCTAGTAAATCCTAGAATTCTTGTAAACTTATTTAGAAAATAGGCCCTTCCAGAAATCTTGTTAGTAGGACCATGACCTTAGTTTTGGATACCAATTTAATTTTTATAAGTTGGGTAGATCGTAGCCCCTGGTTTTAGTGTAGGGTTTTTTCTAGAAATTTAGGGTAAAATTGAGTTTATTTTGGTGTTAATTAGATTAATCTCAAACGGATTAAATTACCTATTAAATTTATGTATCCTTGATACCCTTTGTTGTGGCTCGGATATTTGGAGCACAATACTATCATTTCCTTTCCAACAACTTCTCCCTTATGACCTAGACTAGTCACTCTATACCAATGACATGACTATCACTCACAAACTGGCATTCCCATATTTTGTTTTAGTCGCACAACATTCGCAGCACCTCTAGTAGAGTATCATTTTTTCCGTTATCGACTAAAACAATTGTATACACAAATGACACTTAGATATCTTTTTTCCGTTATGGACGATTTTAATACTCAGCACCGACTCATTTCTTCCGGCAATCTTGACATTCATGAGCCTAACTGGTGTCACGCCCCGATCTCCCGCAGGCAATCGGCCGTTCTCGCTATGAGGGAATCACCCTCGCTAGCGCTCTCGCGGAACGATCGCTTGACCCATCCGGGCGTGATGCCGCACGAACGTGAACCGCGCCCGTGCAAGGCCGTGATTCATTGGCTGGCGGTAAGAGTTCTAAGCCACAGAGTCGCACAGATTGTCCGAGTGCAGCGGAGTCATGAACGTATAGGCGATCGGTAATAGGTTCACTGAGTCGACAAATATAGCGGAAGCATTGAAACACAAGTTTAAAGTAAAGCAACTCTTTATTGATATAAACAAGTGTTACAGGCGGCGTATAGCCGAGATTACAAGTCGCTCAAGCCTCTCTCTCTGAAACATAAAAGTGTGCCAAGTGGCTACAACTGTGGAATGATTGTACAGGCGATGTTCAGGCGAGTTCGGGCTACGTTCCAACATTATGTCTTGTATATGTGCTTCTGTTTCCGGACGCACCGTTGCAAGGCTTCAGAGGGAACTCCTGGCCTTAGCACGCACGAAGGAGGCATCCACACTGAACGAGGTTCTCCCGTACCCTGCATACAAACTGGTGGATTATCAGTACATTGAATGCACTGGTGGGGAAGCTACTCGCCCACTCGACAAATCCAAACACGTAATATAAGTTTCGTGCACCAACTATTAAGTTGTCTTTCTAGTTTCCTTAGGATCAGTTTTATGCAAATATTGAATAGCCTAACGTATCGGGCAGTGCGTCGTGCAACATGAGAGGAAACACGGCGAGACTTACCAACTTACCATCTCCTTCCCTGTCCAAGGCAAACATTGAGGCAAACATTGTTAATTCAAGCACGGGCAAGCATAAACATTCAGGGGCATAGCATATGCAAACACGAGGGTCGTTTTAACATGATCGTTTAGGTGTTTAGTTGTTCATTGATGCGATGCAGTGACTCGCACGCGGATAGCCGCTAAGCGAGGATGACTTATCTATATGAACATGAGTCGCTGGCATAGCCATAAAGGACCGTTTAGTCTCAGGGCGAAGTGACGTGCAACGCGGGTGGCGAGCCCCGCTGCATAACACTTGCCGGGTAACATACGACTATACATACGTTCCGTCCGGATCGGATCGATCCCAGTGCCCCGGTGACCGTCTGCGGGACTCAACATAACATACCTTGTGCACACAAGTTGTCACTACCAAAAAAGTCTAATTAGCGACGTCTAAAAACGTCGCTAAATAACAAAAAATTGTTGCTAATTTGGTTTAGCGACGTAATTAGCGACGTTATAAAGTTGTTGGAAAAACTCAAGTCGCAAAAAAAAACGTCGCAAAAAAAACGTCGCTAAATGTCGCTATACCGACGTTTTTAGCGACGTTACTATGTCGCAAATTTTTGCGACGTTTAGCGACATGTATTAAAGTCGCTAAAGGTCGCTAATTAGCGACGTCGATAGCGACGTTATACCGACGTCTAAAATGACCTGGCTATACTGCCATGTCAGCAATTGGCGACGTATAGCGACGTCATTAGCGATGTCATTAGCGACTTTTTACAGCATCGCTAATTAGTGACGTATTTAGCGACGTAACTTAACGTTGCTAAACGTCGCTAAACGTCGCTAATAACGTCGCTAATTTTTAAAAAAAAATAGTGTCCAGAAGCAAACATTGGTGATTTCCTGCAGTTTTAGCCTTTCCACTGTGGACAACTGTCGGATCGACGACATCCAATGGGCTAGTAGTACTCTCGCCTCCTCTGCTGCAGCATCCTATTTTGAGCCTCTTGTGGCTCGCACGGTGCCCGCCTAGAGCCTGGTAGGAGTGGAAGCTCTTCTTGCAAGAGGCACACTCGTATCGGCTCTTCCCCAATCTAGCACCGTAACCATCTTCATCACACACACCAACATGATTCAATCTAGTTAACTATATAATCCAATTAAATTAAAGACCACAAGAAGTATCAATCCAATTAAATGTGGATATGCAAGATAACTATATAATCCAATTAAATTAACTAAAAAATTAAAGATCACAAGAAGCATCATACATCATGTCTATTGTTGAAGTATCAATAATTCATAATATACAATCGCATCCTAAATAATAATAAAAATAACTATACTACTACGGATCTGCAGGAGGCTGACCACCGGCGCGCTTGAAGGATAAGAACTCCTTATACTCGTCCCGTGGAATCGACACCGATGTCGATGGAGAAGGCAGTGACGTCGGTGGAGGCCGTGCCCGCTCCAAGTCTGCGAGTCGCTGGTTGTAAGAATCCAGGGTAGATAACAGCCTCGTACTGCTATCACCCATTGAATCCTGCATCCTCGTCAGCTTCTCGCCCATCGATAGCTGTGACGCCTGCAGCTCCATGATATTGCGATCATTAGAGGCTCTAATATCATTTGTCAATTCCTGTAGCTCCGTTATGCTGCGGTCGAGCATATCCAATCGTGCGATGAGCATCGGATCGTCCGCCTGTGGCTGGGACCGGGACTGGTCCTCCATACTTCGCAGCAAGTCGTCACAGAGAGACGCAATCTGACGGTCAACGGCCTCCTGGACTCTGGCCGACGACTGCGAGGGCTGCGACTGCGAGGGGTGTGTGGAATGCGCAGCTGTCGGGGAGGCCCTAGATGACTGCGTTGCAACCAGGGCGCCATAGGAGCCCGTACCGTAGTATGTACCCCTCTGGAGACCACCAGCTGCGGTCACCCACAGGTCGTCCGCCGACGGAGATGGACCGGGCTGCGACGAAGCACCAGCCTCTCCAGGTGTAGGTGCACTAGCAGTCGCCCGCTCACGAAGCCTAAAATACTCGGCCTAGAAAAGGTTTGGAAACTCGATAATTGCCTAAGTTATATTAAAATAAATACAAAGTAAAGTAATACTTACATAGGTCTGTGAGGCCCTCTCATCAATGAGATTTCCGTCCTTGCGATGGGTGGCCAAGAAGACGGTCACCATGTTTGCATCCTCACCCCTCTGTACCTGTTAAAAATATATTATTTATTACTAAACTTAAATATTTTTTCCAAGTACCATTTTATGGTACTTATATTGAAATAATATATTTTAAAAGAAAAAATATACCAAACGACGGAAATGTTCCGTCATCGGAATCGAGCCACCACACCACTTGGCAGCATTCTGCCTAGCCGCCTTGGCCTTCTTAGACCTTTTCTTGTAGCTCGGATCATCGAATCTAGCCCTCATCGCAGTCCACTGCTCAGGCGTGATCCAACCTTGGATCGGTTTTCTAGCACGATCACGAGCCTTCTGGTCATCCAGAGCATCTCGGATAAGCTTGGCGGCAACGGTAGGAAAGAGCCGCTCGATCAACTCGGCCCGGTGCGGAGGATAAAAATACGTTTGCTACAATAAATAATTTATTAAGTTAGCATCACGAATATGCATAAATTAGAGGATTTATTTAATATACTTTTACCTGGAAGTGCGTAAACCAGAACGCCTTCCTCTCCTCCGGAGCCTCAGAGTAGTTGATCCAAGGGCCACCGTAGTTGTTCCTCAGAAATTGGCCCAGGCGTCTCTGAACCGACGATGGACGATATCTATACAGAGATAATAATTTAGATTACTGAAAAAGTCAATATACGATGAATAAAGAGAAACACAAATATATACTAAACCATCTAACTGACTTACTTTGTACCGTCGGCCCAAATCTCTGTCCTCGTCTCCTCCGGTGGTGCGCATGGAGGATCTTGCTGATGCTGGGACGACGTCGGCACGACCTCCTCGACATGCTCATCTGTCCCTATGGTTCCGTCAGCAGGAGGAACGCTGGACGAGGGTGTACTATCACGCCAGGAACTACTCGTCCCAACAGTCGGGCATGTCTGTGATCGATATACTAGAGTACTGGGCGACGATGATCCGGAACCAACAGTAGGCAGTACCGGAGTGGCACTCTGTCTACTTCGGGACCTGCCGAATCCTCCGCGTTGTCCTGTCATATCTGATAACAACATATGATGAATATAGAGAAACACAAATATATACTACACTCTACAGTCAAAATGTGATACATATCTCAAAGCATTATACAGTCAAAATATAATACATATATTCGTTAATGGGTACATCTACTTCTACATGTAATATTTACAGTCAAAATATAGTTACATTCTACATGCAATATTTTTTATTTTCAATCATCTTCAGAAAATTTATCTTGTTCGCCTTCGTCGTCCTGCTCTTCCTCTTCCTCGTCTTCACTTTCATCTACTTCGTCGTCCTCTTCGGATAATTCTACATCTTCTACATTATTACTCGTGTAATGAGTAACTTTCGTTGAGTCCACATCTACAATATTTGTTACAAGAGGTAGATCGTCCTCCTGATAAGCTATTTCGTCAATGTCAAAGGTATTTCTAGCTTTAGTCTTGCATACTGTCCACCAATCCGACCTCGCTGTCCTCCGTCTAGGATAAGTTGTGAAGTACACGAGCTGAGCCTGACTTGATAGGACAAATGGTTCGTAGCCTTGATATCTACGCTTGTAGTCTATATCCACAAGGCCATGCTTGTTGTCACGCCCCAGTCCCAAAAATGTCAGGAACTAGGCCACGTGTCACTGGCCAGCTGACACGTCACTAAGGGCTTAATCCACTTTGATGGACCCAAAGGGACGTGCTACGCTGTCCTAAAATACTACAAGTATAGAACAGGTAAAACTATCTCATCCACAACAAAATGTCAGAAAAGCAAGTGCTGAAATATATATATAACTGAGTCTGATACAGTACACAACTAGTGAGAATACAAGCCTACTACAAAAACTGATAATAGCGCAAAAAAATCAGATAGACTAAGCAGTGTCTATCTGATCAAAACATCTCCATCTCCAGGTAGCAGCATCTAGGGTCAAGCCTACTCTGAGGGTGTCTCCTCGAGCTCCTCCTCGGTAGCACATCTGGCCTCCTGATCAGGCCCGTACACTGTGGGGTAGAAAGCCTCATCTAGATCTGGCAAGGAACCAGGTCCTCAGTGGGACGTAACAAGATACAGAAAAATGACATGCCATGTAATGTAAAATACTGAATAAAGAAATAAAATAAATACAGGGTACTAACCATACTAAGTGAAAATGCAAATAAAGATCCAGTAGTACGTATGGGAAGGTGTGGCTAGACATACGCTGACGTAATTCACCAATCGTGGCGACTGGCTAGTATATGTGTCGTATGCCCCCGACTCAGGGAACTCTGCAATCGACCATCTCCAAGGAGCCTGGTGCGAAGGTATAGAACATTATTGGAGGGGGTGTCCCATACGTCAACTAGTTATCTTTCCCATCCCAATGAAACTAAATGTCAACTCGTACATTTCCTGAGTTATTCTAATCCGTGATGCGGGTCACACGTACTGGTAGCTAACCAATTACGCAGCTCACATCCATATATGTAAATGCAACCATGTTGCGTGTTTCCGTGATAGGGTTTAAGAGAATATATTAGGATATTCTCTCAGCTGTTAGTGAGTCTGTAATATCATGTCAACATAACAGTTGACTGTACCCAAGGCAGTCTCAGGTGGTCATGGTATATGAATTTCAGAAGCAAGAAGCATATAACAATATTTGAGAATTTAAACATTTAACTTGGCAAGGTATACTTGCCTACTCCCTGATAGTGTTGAAACCCTGATTTTACAGTCAGTTGTGAAGGTGCTGGTGACAGGGGGTCACTAGCTGTGCTGAAGTTGGTTTCTGTTAAAACAGATAGGTTTCGTGAATATCCAGGCTGTAATATAAAACATATATATATATACATATATATAGTATAGATATATATATTTAGTAGGCATAGATATAATATATATAATAGTATATATATATAGAATAGATAAATGCAGGCAATAATATATATAGTAGCAGGGTATATCCACTGCGATAATATAGTATTATAATATTATCAGGGTGTATCCTCTGATATATAATATTATAGATAAATTGAAATGACAGGGCAGAATTAAAATACATATATACTCAGGGTATATCCACTGATAGATATATATATATGACAGTGTAGAAATTTAAATATGTATATAGATATTTATATATAAATATATAAGGAATAAAAGAAAATGTAGGAATTAAATACATAAGTATAGGTACTGTATTATCCAGTACAATATATTTACTATAAATTGAAATGATATTTGCAAGAATTAAAATATAATATATATAATTAAGCTGTATTATCCAGCTGATCAATATATAGTATATATGATATATATAATAAGACTTTGCAGAAATATAAATATAAGGAAAAATGTATAGATAGTATTTATACAACATTTACAAATATGTTATATATACATATATAACATATAATATATATATATATATAATATATATATATATATATATTTATATATACTAGAGATATATATATATAGGAATAAATGTATATATATATATATATCATAATATTATATAATATACATATACATATATACAATTTACATAAATAAATATGTATGTAAAAAATATAGTATATATATATGTATAATATTTATACAGTATAATATACTGTAAATAATAGTATATAACAATTATTATATAGTATTATACATTTATACATATAAATACAATATTTATATACATATATATATACATATATATACACATATATATATACATATATGATTATATATATAAATACATATATACTAGGTATAAAGGGTATACCTACTGACAGGTGGGCCCTAGGGGTTGCCGACTGTGGGTGGACGGCGGCGGAGCTGGCCGGAGGCGGCCGGAGAAGCTGTAGCAGCAGCAGCAGTTGTTAGCAGTAGCAGCAGCAGCAGTGGTTGCGAGAGCTGCCGGCGGCGGAGGAGCGGCGGGGGTGGCCGGGCAGGCGGCGGCTTCGAGAGAGGGGAGGACGGTGGTGAAGTTGGTGGTGGTGGCGGAGGTGCACGGCGGTGGTGGTGGCCGCTAGAGGCGTCGGGGAGGGAAGTGGCTGGTTAGGGTTGGGGGTGGCCGAGGGTGTTGCGGGGGCTAGGGCGGCCGGAGGCGGTGACGTGGGGGGCTGAGGTGGTGGTGGTAGGTAGGGGAGGTCGGGGCGAAGGGTTTGGGTAGGGTGGCGGTGGTCGGCGACAGCCGGAGGCGGCGGAAGAGGTGGTTCGGGTGGTGATGGTGCTGTGGACAGTGAGGAAAGGGGGAGGGTGCGGGGGCTGTAGCCGGCGGAGCAGGGCGGCGCTGGCAGTGGGGCTTGGCCGGAGGGAAGAGGGGAGGGTGGCGAAGGGTTCGGGTAGGGTGGCGGTGGTCGGAGACGGCCGGAGACGGTGGTCGGAGGGGAGAGGGATGGGCTGTGAGGTTTGAAAGGGAGGGAATGAGGGTTTATATAGGGTTTTGAGGGAGTGGCAATCCTGTAATTATTTTGAAGTTTAGCGGTAAATGGGTAATTTGGTAGTTTGGGATATTTTTGGCTGGATTTTTCTGGATTTCTGGGTGGGTCCCACACACCTATGGTCTAGCCAATAGGGTTAGGCCACCTAGCATGTAATTTGCATATAAACCCCTAACTTTTCAATAATTGCATAATTGCATAAAATTTGTATTTTGCGTAATTTCGCAATTTACCAAATTTCAAATACTGATTTCCTGAAATTCTAAATTATACAAAAATGAGGAAAATAGCTGGGGAAAAATGTTTTGGACAGTGTGGGGTGATTCTGGGCAGGTGCAGGGTCTGATATTGCAGGTGATACAGTCATCGTATTTATTATTTAATAAATACTGCGCACGGTGTTCACTAATTATTTAGAGGCTATTAGAGTCATAATTTTTCTACGGTGTCAAAACGATAATTGTAATACAATTAGAGTAGAATATTATCGTATTTTTGTTTGGCAAAAACAGGTGCCTACTGGTCCTCAAATCTCTAGGGGTACAGAGATGGGTAAAGAGCAGAAAATAAAATAGGAAATAAATACATACGTTTGTAACGATATTTGTGCGACTAAAATAAAGCATCAAACGAGGTTTCTGGAAGTTGCACAAAATACAGAAAAAGTAGTCTGACTAGTCTAGAGCAGGAATGTAAAATTTGTTTAGGGTTAACAGCTAGCGTGATGCCCTAGTCAATTGTGTAATGAACAGGTGCACAATCAATATAATATATAATAAAAAAAAATTTAAAAAAGTTGCACTAATTCTAATTAGTCAAAATTAATCCTAAATTACTGAAATCTGGTCGAGGGAGTTTACACTTGTCAATTTTCCAACCTTGATCTTGAATCGGATCGAACCATTCACACCTGAATAGCACGATATTAGCAGGTTCTGTGCCATAATTATATGTCAACTCCACAATCTCTCGTAAGATGCCAAAAAAATCATTGCCCGGATTGTCGTCTTTGTAGTTTGAAGATTTAATACACAAACCACGATATTAGCAGGTCCCGCCGCATCATAATTGTCAGGATTGAAACTAGGCCCCGCCGCATCATAAACCATGTTCACCAACCCGTCGTCATAAGCATCGTGGTCTTGGACATCCATATACGGCTCCATATAGGGCTCCGACTCCTATGCTAGAGATACAAGTTCTCCGTGCGCGGTCCACTGATAGTAATTTGGCGTAAAGCCCTTCGAGTATAAATGATATGTAACTTTCACTTCTGGATGATATTTCCTGTTGCGACATCTCACACACGGACACTTAATTTTGGTACCGTCCATGTACTGAGGGAACGCCTTGGCGAACTGCAGGAACTGCTGTACACCCTTAATGAATTCATCCCGCATACCACACATGTCATCAGGATGACGGTTATACATCCACGAACGTTGACGCAGATAGTAATTCATATCCATTTCTAGAAACTTCTGCAAAATTGACAGTATGTATCATATAAATCATTACATACAATAGTTTATCACCTAACTTCCTAACTTAACCGTACTATAAAAATCATAACTGATATAATACATATTTTCATTTATCAAAACTGCAGCTGCCCCCAACCCCATAGTACTATAAACTGCACTATAAGTGTGCAGTCAACACACTACAAATAGTGTGTCATACTATAGAACTGCAGCTGCCCCCAACCACACTCCTAGGTCCTGATCAGTGTCTGTGTCAGTGTGTGTGTGTGTGTGCCGTGTCTGTGTCAGTGTCCGTTATGGAAAATATAGTGTATATATATATATATATATATATATATATATATATATATATATATATATATATATATATATATATAACATTACCCAAATAATATCTTAATACCACTTTACTACTATACCTTAACCCACTGCCCCAAGATACTAATCCACAACCTTGGTACTAGCTTAACACACACCCAAGTACCGGAGATACCTACTTGGTTACACCCTTAGTATCCTAAGCTCATAAACTAAGTTTCTTGAGATACTTGATTAACAAATACCCATACCTCAACCAATATCTTGTATCATAAATTTACATTAGCTTATATTCTAATATCTATACTACCCACTAAACTTGACACTAGCTATCCCTCACTGACACACTTCTCTAACTCACACACTTGCATAATACTACCTAAAGCTAATCACTGCCTACTTCTTCTAGTGTACTGTACACAGTTGCATACATCCCTTAGCTGAACACATCACTAATCCTAACATCTGCAACTTGCAGTAGGTTCCAGGGAGCTACTGCTCAGTCATGGCATTACACTAAGGCACCTGGTGCTTGAACAATTTTTGCATCAAAAGTTTTCCAAGTACACGGGCTATTGCTCTATGAAATGGATAACCCCATGCATTGTGGCTGTACTCACTCACAATTACTGGCAGATTTCTGCACTCCCTTTAATAAAAAACCTAACCCCCCAAACTGACACACTGATACACACATACACTCTTAAGAAATCTGTAATCAAAACTCACCTGGTACCAACAACACCTATCAAAACTCACCTGACACACTGATACACACATACTTGGGCCAGTCGACCCTAACCCTAACCCTAACCCTAGGTCCTGAACAGTGTCTGTGTCAGTGTGTGTGCCGTGTCTGTGTCTGTGTCAGTGTCTGTGTGTGTCTCGTATTTGTGTCAATGTCACATGTGTCCTGTGAGAGAGAGAGAGAGAGAAAGTAGGGTTTACCGGAGTAGTCGCGGTGGAGAGCCGGTCGACGGAGCGGGGGGGATTTTGTTTCTTTTTGAAATTTCAACAGATGGAAAAAAATGAAACCGAGCCCTAATTAACCAAATTTTAGCGATGTTTAGCGACGTCCAATAAAAACGTCGCTAAATTAAATTTTAGCGACGTCAAGGACGTCGCTAAACACGTTGCTAAATATTTTTAATATAAAGGTCGCTATATACGTCGCTAAACGTCGGTAAATTAGACATATTAGCGACGTTTAGCGACCTTAATTGAACTTATAGCGACTTATCTTTTAAAATCTTAATAAAAGTCGCTAAACGTCGCTAAATGTCGCCATTTAGCGACGTCTAGCGACATTTTTATAAGGAGTCGCTAATTTATATATTATTAGCGACGTTTATTTTGACGTCGCTAAAATACGTCGCTAATCCCGCTTTTTCTAGTAGTGGCGACTATGCAGGTCAGGGTCTATCCTTTTTCCATAGCTTGACATGATAATCATGAATCATAATCTTATTCTGAACGAGCATAAGCTCCACGAGCTGGGATTCATTCAAGTTCATGACACAATCCTCGTTCAGATGCATACTTCTATGATTATCATTCAAGTGTGATTCACGTTCAGTATTCATTCTTGCTTGATGCATTCCCCTGGTTTGGGGATTTGCCTTGGGTGACCTGACGGTCCCAGATACTTGCAGGTTCACTTGCACAGAAGAACTATTTGATAGTCTCCTGGCTAACAAGAATGCATGCACAATACAATCACGTTAGACATTCGTAAGCAGACAAGCATGCATTTCTAAGAAACATAAGCAGACACGTTTGCTCGGGCCCGAAGGTAAACCGAGAATTAGATCGTTAGGGGACTTAGCATGCGAGGGTCTGAATATAAGCAGTATTTCAATTTTCATGTTCTAGCATAAGCAATACAAGTTGGGATTATTCCCTTAGCTAGGTGCGTTGGATTTATTAGCATGCAGGGGGTGAATCACCTAGCGACTAGCATAACATTCGAGATTTATGTGTGCTGGCTAAGCAAAGACAAGTTCACCATAGCCACCCACCTTAGCGATGATTCGCCTCGGTAGAGCGATACGTCAAGCGAGCCTCTAAAAGCCTAAGCCGGATTCCTGTAGGGACAAGTCTGGATATCATTTGCTTCTCGTTTGAGGCAAAGCGGGTCGGGACAGCTGCACTATTGCCGTTGAGACGGCAGTCCGCTTGAGCGGAATGGGGTGTTCCATCCTACCCAACTTAGAAAAAGTTTCGTCCTCGAGACTTACTAAGGACAAGCAGTAATCTAGGGTTGAGGCAATCCTAGACAAGTCGTTGTACTTGTTCATTTGGATATTCACTTGCACAAGCGTCAAAATTAGCATATCGCTTAGACTAGATCGTGCGCACTTTCGAAGTGCACTTCTAGCGTGAACACGTCAACCAGCTTAGTGATAGCGAAGTCTTAGCACTCGAGTTTCACCTTTCCTTAAGTCTTGGATGGTGCACTAGTTCAAGGCGTCCCTCGAATAGATGCATTTAACCAAACTTATAATTAGTAAAATCGGACAAGCTACTAGCGATACTCTCAAGGGTCCGCACAGGTTGGCACAAAGGCCACTCACAGCATACAACCAGACAAGCAATCATATCATTCAAAACGCATTTTGAAAGTATTTAGACTTATTGTTGGAACATCCCATCGAGGCATTGAGAGAGAGCGTGCACATAACCCACGAACGAGCTTTCGAAACAGAGATATCGAATTGAATTCCAAGGGCGTAGAAGCTAGGCTCTGATACCACTATGTCATGCCCCGATCTCCCGCAGGCAATCGGTCGTTCCCGCTAGGCGGGAATTACCCTCACCAGCGCTCCCGCGGAACGATCGCTTGACCCATCCGGACGTGATGTCGCACGAGCGTGAACCGCGCCCGTGCAAGGTCGTGATTCATTGGCTGGCGGTAAGAGTTCTAAGCCACAGAGTCGCACAGATTGTTCGAGTGCAGCGGAGTCATGAACGCATAGGCGATCGGTAACAGGTTCACTGAGTTGACAAATATAGCGGAAGCATTGAAACACAAGTTTGAAGTAAAGCAACTCTTTATTGATATAAACAAGTGTTACAGGCGGCGTATAGCCGAGATTACAAGTCGCTCAAGCCTCTCTCTCTGAAACATAAAAGCGTGCCAAGTGGCTACAACTGTGGAATGATTGTACAGGCGATGTACAGGCGATGTTCGGGCTATGTTCTAACATTATGTCTTGTATATGTGCTTCTGTTTTCGGATGCACCGTTGCAAGGCTTCAGAGGGAACTCCTAGCCTTAGCACGCACGAAGGAGGCATCCGCACCGAACGAGGTTCTCCCGCACCCTGCATACAAACGGGTGGATTATCAGTACATTGAATGCACTGGTGGGGAAGCTACTCGCCCGCTCGACAAATCCAAACACGTAATATAAGTTTCGTGCACCAACTATTAAGTTGTCATTCTAGTTGCCTTAGGATCAGTTTTATGCAAATATTGAATAGCCTAACGTGTCGGGCAGTGCGCCGTGCAACATGAGAGAAAACACGGTAAGACTTACCAACTTACCATCTCCTTCCCTGTCCAAGGCAAACATTGAGGCAAAAATTATTAATTCAAGCACGGGCAAGCATAAACATTCAGGGGCATAGCATATGCAAACACGAGGGTCGTTTTAACATGATCGTTCAGGTATTTAGTTGTTCATTGATGCGATGTAGTGACTCGCATGCGGATAGCCGCTAAGCGAGGATGACTTATCTATATGAACATGAGTCGCTGGCATAGCCATAAAGGACCGTTTAGTCTCAGGGCAAAGTGACGTGCAACGCGGGTGGCGAGCCCCACTGCATAACACTTGCCGGGTAACATACGACTATACATACGTCCCGTCCGGATCGGATCAGTCCCAGTGCCCCGGTGATCGTCCGTGGGACTCAACATAACATACCTTGTGCACACAAGTTGTCCGCGACTATGCAGGTCAGGGTCTATCCTTTTTCCATAGCTTGACATGATAATCATGAATCATAATCTTATTCTGAACGAGCATAAGCTCCACGAGCTGGGATTCATTCAAGTACATGACACGATTCTCGTTCAGATGCTTACTTCTATGATTATCATTCAAGTGTGATTCACGTTTAGTATTCATTCTTGCTTAATGCATTCCCCTGGTTCGGGGATTTGCCTTGGGTGACCTGACGGTCCCGGATACTTGCAGGTTCACTTGCACAGAAGAACTATTTGATAGTCTCCTGGCTAACAAGAATGCATGCACAATACAATCACGTTAGACATTCGTAAGCAGACAAGCATGCGTTTCTAAGGAACATAAGCAGACACGTTTGCTCGAGCCCGAAGGTAAACCGAGAATTAGATCGTTAGGGGACTTAGCATGCGAGGGTCTGAATATAAGCAGTATTTCAATTTCAATGTTCTAGCATAAGCAATATAAGTTGGGATTATTCCCTTAGCTAGGTGCGTTGGATTTATTAGCATGCAGGGGGTGAATCACCTAGCGACTAGCATAACATTCCAGATTTATGTGTGCTGGCTAAGCAAAGACAAGTTCACCGTAGCCACCCACCTTAGCGATGATTCGCCTCGGTAGAGCGATACGTCAAGCGAGCCTCTGAAATCCTAAGTCGGATTCCTGTAGGGACAAGTCTGGATATCATTTGCTTCTCGTTTGAGGCAAAGCGGGTCGAGACAGCTGCACTATTGCCGTTGAGACGGCAGTCCGCTTGAGCGGAACGGGGTGTTACAACTGGAACCTACTCATTGATGACACAACTGTTACTTCCAAGTATACATGCCCATGCTCCATATAGACCCCCCAACATTCGTCGCATATCTCCTTCTAAACCCTATATCCAACTCCGTTGCAATTGAATTAAATTATACATAGGCAACCCAAATATCCCAACCACTGATATACTCGTATCCCATTCATGCCAACCTACGTCCGTGACACTTATGTTGCATTAAATTGAACCCCTTGTACTCTTTACACAATACAAAATACCTTGATGAGTTATATTACCTTTTGACGCTTATTGCTGAACCATTCATCGGCATCCATGATATGCAATGAACAACTTCTCGGTACCATCTCACCCTAGTTGTATTTAGCTATGATATTTTCTATTGTCTTGTAGACTCATGACCTAATTAGAAGCAAAAAAAAACTGGTAAAACTTTCTTTATAGAGTTATTGACTCATTAACGCCATGGTAGTACATAGATTTTCCTTAATAGGCTGTGACAACGGTCACAAAATTCTTACCATCTCGAATCCCTCCTTGAAGTTAGACTTTCTAAAAATTCTTAGAAATATGATCATGACTATAGTTCCTGTGGCCAACTTTATTCTTATAAATTAGGTAGAGCCTTGATTAAGCGTACCCTTATTCTTAGAATACGACATCAAACTAGGACTTCATTTAGTAACTGCGTCCCCATCTTTAGTGCAACCTTCTTAACTAAAATCTTTTCTACTATGTTTATTTTTAATTTCGAGGATAAAATTTTATAAGTTGGGTAGATTGTGAGCACCCAGATTTTTAGAATTTAATATTTTTGGTATTCTGAAATTATTGTGATTAAGGGGAAAATTTTATTTATTTTTAGCTAATTATAATATATAATATTCATAAATTTATAATTATGTGTATTTAATTAATTATTAATATTATACAAAAAATATTTTTGGGTGTACAACTATTAATAGTGTATTGTATAATTTTTCTGGAATTTATTGAGGTCCAAAATTTTTTTTAAATATCCATATACACACATATAGAGAGAGAGATTAAATAAAAGAAAATAAAACCCTAACCCTACCCATTAACCCAAACCCGAAACATAAACTAACCAACTCCCCCCCCCTCCCGCGTACACAGCCTCCACCCCCCTTTATATATATATATATATATATATATATATATATATATATATATATATATATATACAACAAACCAAAAACCTAATCCCACCTCCGCCTACACCGCCCCGACACCCCGGCGATCGCCCGCAGCCGCGCCGCTACGCCGCCGCCCCGCGCCGGATCAGCGTCCCCGTCTACCCCCCCCCTCGCGCAAAGCGCCTTGCGGCCCCTCCTTCACGCGCAGCCTTCGCCCTCCTCGCTCGTCTGATTTGTGTCCCGTCTTCGATGGTATGTTCACAACCTAACCCTCTGGAATTTTCTTCAATTGGAACAAATTTAGGCACCCCGGTTTGATCGAAAAATTGACCGAAAGTTGGCCGAAAAACTGTTTGAAAACAATTCAGAATTTTAGTCCAAGTACCCCTGTTCATGTCCAATTTGCCACCAACCCGTTTTATATTTTCAAAATATAATTGAAGAGACTTCTTCATAATATAACCAAGATTTTTACTGTTATTTTAGTTTTTATTAGTTTGCTTTAATAGTAAAATTATTCTTGTTCCAAAATGACCAAAAACTTATTTTTAAAACACCCAAAATCTCGCGATACGCGGTACGTCCTGCCAAACGAGGTGACTTCGTCGTGTGCGAGTTATATCGAAAGACGCGTATCGTCAACACGGACATGTGACCTTTTGCAGAACTTGATTTGGATGTGCGTGCACACTGGAATCAACGCGTTTTCGCCGAAAAATACCGTATCGTCTTGTTCTGACACTCGTCGTAACTTTGTGTGTGCTTATCATTTTGCAACAAAACTTGCGCCATCGGATTCGTAGCGTTACGCTGGTCCTGTGACCCAAGTTTGGTTCAATTTTGAGAACGTTGATGAAACGTCATTTTGTGGCCCCCGCGGTTCCACATAACGGGTGATTTTGTGATCGGCTCATCGGAATCCAGTTTTGGATGTTCAGTTGGATTCGTATCGTCGTTCTGGACTCGTAGACACTAAGTTGGACAAATTTGGAGAACTTTATCTTTGACACATTTTACGGTGCGAAGTGGGCTACATGTGGACCCCACTTTGACCCAAACTGTCAATTTTGCCCCTGTATCCAAATTTGACTTATGGGTAGTCAATCCTAGTTATTTCAAGTATTCTGAGGACAATGGTGATGTTTGTTTCAGCATCCGGAGGTGTACGTGCAGATTCTATTTCCCCAGGAGTAGTTGACGGAGTTCAGAACCCAGGCAAGTGTACCTTGCCATGATGTATTACAGTTCCTTGCCTTTATTATATTATTTAGTTATTATAGTTATTTTATATGGTTGATGTGTGTGTTTACCCTAGGACAGTGAGACGTTGCTTAGCGTCCGAACAAGATTTGGGTGTCGACGCCGTACGCGGAGTCGTGTAACGTCACTTAGAGAGTTGATTCCACGATCCTATTTTTACGTGCTTGCTTTACCAAGTACGCTATACCCTAGGACACTTGACACTATTTCATGTGACAGAATCTTTCTTGAGTTATTCATGGTGATTCTGTATAGGCTTACAGGATTCGTGATATGAGACTTGCATATTATATGGATATTATTATGACTCGTTGCACTAGCTAGAGGTCATAATCTTGCGTGTTATGGACATGAGACATTGTGGACATAAGACATGAGGTTACATTGGGTTAGGAGAGACACATCATACTACAGGCTGATTATTGATATATATACTATACTACTGGAGGTGCTGTGGCACATATGCCGGAGTCGCAATACCTAGAGGTGCCTTGGACTCTGTCTCAGATCTTTGGCACCATACTGAGTCTTGATACTACTTGCTGCTATGGGCTCCCCGACATAGAGCCTGTAGTGGTTTCAGCCTGAGTACGAGTGATCACGTGCATATCACATAGATGGTTACAGTAGTTTACCCTTGAGTATGTGGCATTATACTGTTTTACTTTTGGCATGCTGTTTCATGTACCTTGTTACGTCCCTCTGAGGACCTGGTCCTCTGCCAGTTTTGCAGCATAGACGGTTATAGAGCCTTTGCTTGTCTTGCAGGCATTGGTACCAGGTACTTATATCATTTCTACCGGAGTTATGGTTATTTATTTATATTGTTTATTTATCTGCTAATGTAGCCTAGTTTTATAGACTCATATTTCTTTCTCGACTCTATTCGAGTTTGTGTGTTATTGGGCGGCCGACTTTAGCACATGTAGCTCATTCTTGTGTATTCTATTCATTGTGGATTGAGGCATAGATATTTATATTTGCTTGATTATTTAGATAGTGACCATTATAATACGGCTTATACGTATTCGAGTCGGACCAGAGTCTGGTCGAATGCGTAGCTGGCATGTTACGTATTCCTAGTCCTACGTACTTTAGGACTAGGGCGTAACACTTAGTGATAGCAAATTTGGACAAGTTACAAGGGTATCTTTATGTTCGAGGCATTCATTCGCTTCACTCCCAATTGAACCAATCCTGACGCTCATTCCAAACATATTCGCATAAGCGCTATTCTCAAATACGATAATTTTTCACTGACAATCTTCCCACCTGACTCAAATCAGTTAGTGTTCCAACTCAATCCATCCGACTAGTCCGAATCCACACTAGCACCATCCAAACTCAACTAACCAAACTCTAGCATGACTCCAATCACACAATGTTCTGCAAGCACCGTCTCCAAATATTATCTCATGCTCCGAACGATCATCACAACTGATACTACCCCAGCTAAGAGACTTACCCAAATATTAAACTATGCTCTTAGATCAGCTCATCTCAGCCCAACACCTCTTCCTCAATCTCAATACCTTATTGGATGAACATCTATATTGAGGTTCATGTGATCCACGAAGATTTGCCATGCCATAGGGATAGTGTCGCCACGATTTCAACGTGGACACACTCGCCACAATTCCTAGGTCGTTATGAAATAGTTCTTCGCGCTGCTTCCACTGCCTCGAAGCACAGGATATTACCTTCACCTTCTGTACAAGAACGCATCCCAGACTAAGTTCGGATGCATCTTGTAGATCTGAGGCACATCTGTCCCTTCCAGTATTGCAATATTTTGATCTGAACGAGCTGCTGCTTTAACTTCACAAGCCAGTTCACAGTCGTCAATTCATATGAATATTATTCCTTTCCGGGGCACGACGAGTCAGAGACAATGCCATCTTCAAAAATCTACGACTCCGAATCTCATCAGTTGACTTAGGCCATTTCCATCATCGCTTCGATCTTCCGGCTGCAACTTCAGCTAAAGGCTATCCCAAGGATCTCTCAAATCCAACACTCAGCCACTTAGGCCAATCTCCAACACACACTACTCACATCCACCCTCGACGCATTCCCAAATGCGCCGCCACAAGGGTCATTTTGTGGGTCTACAAGTGGTCAAGTCGCTAGGGTCAGCTGTCCCGAAGCTACGCTCGATAATTGTAAGTCATCACGATGGACAGTTACTACGAACCATGCTATATCTCCTCTGCAAATCTGAGCCATAATCCAACCATTCCATCCGAACGAACTTCTGACTCCGAGAACTTCATGCACTACCTCTGACGAATCTGTCAATCAAACGTCGCTTAACCACTTAGAGTCTTATTATCTATCCAAGCCACAAATCAAGAACTGCGCTCGTTGAAACCGTCTTCCATCAATCCATCGTTCTGTCCTGAATCCATCAAATTTTTCGAACTGCCATGCTCGACTTCTCGTACTACCACTTGCAACGATTCCCGAAACCAAAGACTTGCTCCAAATTCTTATCTGGATGCCATGTTTCACAGTGCACGTCCAACTTGCTCGAGCAGCACAGTATTTTGCTCCAATGTTGCTCTTTCGTTTAGCTATCTTCAAAAGCCCATCCGCCACAATTCTTGCTCTCATTTTATTCCTTAGCCCATCTTAATTTTCTCTATGTTTCGATTAGTCCACACACTCTCAATGACTCGTGCACGGTTCCAACATAAATCTCAAATCCATATTGCCTTTACTTGTTGCCTTAATCCGTCTCAGTACTGCAAGTGTTAACTTCTAATCTGACTTAACATCAACTAGACTGGCCTCATATCCATTCTCGTCTTCTGGAGAATCCGCCTACCCTCATTGCACCATTTTGCCAAATTTTACTTTCGCTAAACCATGAGTCCAACTTCTCGAGTGCCAATATCCAAAATCTTTCAAGTTCGTACGAATCCATCGTATTGCCCCTCCAAACCAGATCGTGTTTTATTACTCAACCAACAGCTCCAATGTGTTGCCAAAATTCGTAGTCCGTGCTCGCTATCCTTCGATTCACCCATCGCTCGCTCAAGCGTATCCCAAATGTTTATTCCTTATGCTAAACTCTCTATTTGCACCAATGAATGCTCCATCGAACTTCTAAATCGTGCAAGCGAACTCTAATATTCAGCTTTCCATCTGATTGATCTTTACTTATTTCCAATACTTGGTCCGCGTCAATCCTTCAAATTCCAAACACTCATTCCATTGCTTGTTCCGATCTCATCCATCTCTCAAGTCCAACGATACTTCCATTGCACAAGTCCGTTCTTGATTTCTCAAGTCTAATGTATCGAAGAACACATGAGTCAAATTCTATTGCACCATATACCACATGAAAATAGAGTTACTCTAGCGCTTACTCTGCGTCGACGAACGTCTATTCCAAACCGACTATTCCGGGGTGATCCTGTCGATCGCAACTCAATATTCGCTTGCTCCATGTTCTATTTTCTAACTCAACCGATGTGCACCAACCAACTTATATTCTGGTTACCCGCGTTCGTTGCGGCAATTCTATTGATGTCTATCCAAAATATTTCAATGCCATTTAACTATGTGATATACCATATACCACTAAGAATCAAATCACTCCTCACGTCACCCTTCTTTGCACTGATTCAAGATCCATTTGAACCATCCCTTATGCGTGATCCTGACATCCCCAACTTAAGTCTGACACGAAACTCAGCCAATGCATGAACCATCTAACTCTTTTATCAATCTCGCTATGCAACTTGTGCCATGTTCCATTCTCGATACTTCCAACTATTTCTCAAGTCGTCTGATACTTTCGCTACACGAGCAACCCATGCAACGATCTCTTCCAAGTAATCCAAACCAATATCCAACTGTTCCTCACATTTGCTGTATGAGCAACTCGTGCAACGCTATCCTGATATCCCCAAGCCAACTCAAACCTGCTCAGCCAATGCTCTTTGTGATATACCCAGCCAAAAATAAAACTTCATCCAACACATTCGCTACACGAGCAACTCGTGCAACGATCCATTCTCATCCGATACTTCTACTCACAATATGCCACATAACCAATCTCGTCTGCCAACCAACTGATCCACTGATGCAACCATAAATCTCCCTGAACGACAAGCCAAACCAACGCAACGACACACCTCTCAACTTGCTGCACAAATGCAACAAACTCACACAACTTGCTGCACGAATGCAACAACGCCCAACGATGCTAAAAGATCTACCAAAAACCAATGAAAGACAACGCAACGAAGAACAACATGCACCCACAACCAGCAAATACATAGACTTATTGCATGAAACATCCAATGCGGCACCGAGTAGAACCAAGAGTTAAACGACACGCAGAAGCTATTTAGAGTTTGTGATGAACCAAAGGACAAAGTCCGAGAAAATGAACCGGGCGCTCTGATACCAATATGTCACACCACAAACTCCCGCAAGCTCGAACATCCCCGCTGAACGTGAATCACCACGTTGCAGCGGTCCCTCAGGACGATCGTTCTCATCGGGACGTGATGTCGTACGAGCCTGGAGTTGCGCTCGCACAAGGCAATGTTGTCAAACATCAAAGTTATCATCGAAATGACCAAGTTGCAGCGAAAGTCAAGTATTGTGTACCAAGCACACATCAGAGTATACGCAGCGAAGCTCTCGATAGGGTCCAAATAAAAATGCCACAAAGGAGATGCAACACTCTTGCTCTTTCTCTAGCCGACAAAGGTACTTACCGTTCATACATCATGTCCCGTATATCCAAGCAGCGCCACTACACCTGCGTACCTGAAATAATGCCCACAAACGTGGGTCAGTACACAGCCATATCGGTGAGCGGGATAACCCACTCATCTAAACCGACACTAAGTAAATAGTGAATGCAAACAGTTATATGGTGATCTTTTTACTTGAATCCTAGATTCATTTCATGGCAGAGGTATGACATGTTATGGAAAACTGTAAAGCAGGTTAAACATGCAAGCATTCAACTCAAGTCTATATACAAGCAGATATATCCAACTCAAAAAAAAACTAGCATGCAAACCGTCCTACTTAAACCCAAGCAACGCGTGAACCTATCGAACTACAATCCAAGCTTCAATACCATCCTCAAACCAAGCCACAATCCGAGCCTTATTAATCCAATTATCGATATGCACACTCTTGCCAAGGCAAGGTGGCCGCCGCCTACACGAAAAGCACAAACCAAACCAAACCAAACCAAAGCAAACCAACTCTTATCTATATGAAGTCACTGGACAAGCCATAAAGGACTAATCAACTACAATTATACCCGATCCAGACTGGATAGCTAGCCCGTCTGGTCGTATCGAACTGCCGGCACCGCGCCCAAGGCACGTTACCATTGTCTCCTCCATGGCCGAAAGGTCCGGTGCCCCGGAGCCTATCCCGTTCGAGGAAACCAAACCCTGTACGCAACAGGTTGTCTGTGACCGATGCAAACACCAAGTAGGTATGACGAGAGAATCGAGCATTCTCGTCCCACCAAACGATCCTAGCCTCATTTCAACCAACTATCCATAACCATTCTCCAACTTATATCCCAAGGCACCATCTCAAATTATCCCCATATGCACTATGTCGCTTCTCAACACAATGCTCCAATTGGTGCAACACCCCTCGCTCAGAAAACTCCGTGGCACAATGCCTCAACAGTGGCACAATGCCCTCACTGATGCAGTTGTCCGATTTTGAACCACAACTCCACGCTTTGCATGACAAAGCACCCAACTGATGCTCGTACACGGATGCACGCTCGCTCGTCCGCCCGAATTGCCTCGATGTTCCAACCAAGATGATCCACTCAAGCTCCAACTGTCTACTCAAGCTCCAACTGTCCAACGCAAAACCAACTCAAGCCACAAATCATATCCAACCAAACGACGTACACTTTATGCATGCCACAGTGTAGTGATTTTTTAAGTTCCAGTCCAAGTGTTCAAGCCATTACGTGTATTCCATATTATTAGGCATGAAGGACTAGAGGAGAAGGGACAGAGCCCAGTCACTGAGTCTGATTCCGTTAAGCATCATGTCCTGCCGATACGGCCAATCCCTTGAACCCGTGGTCCGATGCAAAGCACGATCTACTCAATTGGTATGACCGTGCGAGCAGCCCGTGCTCTCCAAATCATCCGACCGATCGGACTAAGGAAGACGGCATTATCACTCCAAATACTGCTATCCCGGTACTGCTCTGAACGAACACTGATTCCATCGAACTCCGCTAGCGATCTGCACATGAAACCAACTCAATCAATACTTGTTCCCAAATCCAACAAATCAAAAATATAACCAGCTATTGCCTCATTCAATCCGACTCAGCGAAATGCACCGTGCGGTTGCGGGGCATTGCATTTAGGACTGTCAGAATTTTGGCAGTCCTTTCAATTGGTAGGACTGTCAAAATTTTGACAGTCCGAAAAGGAGGGCTACGCGAGGTGACACGAGGGCTGGGCTACGTAGAGGCCGGAAGGGGGGACGAGACGGATGAGCGGAAGGGGGAGGCGGGGGAGGAAGCGGAGGCGGAGGCGCGTGCGCGGGGGAGGAAGCGGTCGCTGCTGCGCCCGGAGGCGGCAGTGGAGGACGAGGCCGCTGCTGTGCGCTGGGGCTGGGGCGGCGGTGGACGGGGTCACTGTTGCGCGCAGGGACGGCGACGAGCGGTGGGGGTGGCGACAAGCAGTGAAGGAGCGGAAGGGGGAGCTGGAGGAGGGAGGTGAAGGGAGTTGACAGCCCTAATAAAATTTGGACTAGCCTTAGTAAAAAAATTTCATAACTGGACTAGCACCAATACTGGACTAACTCTGAATCTACTTTGTAGTGTCTTTATCACAAGCCTTTATCTATAGTACCTATATACAAATATCCATCTGTTAAATATGTTGATACGACATGGGATCAGAAACCAATCACCGGTCTTTGTATACTGTTAAAATCAACTGTAGCACAATGTAAATAAAAAAATATTAGTAGTAGTAGTGGTGGTGGTGCTACTGTTGACCAATAGTTTAGACGGCGAAAAACATAAACACAGTAGAAATGTCAAAATTCTACAATTAATGACTAATTTGTAACTCGACATAACAATCTACTAATATAGCCTACTTGCGGTAATTGGAGTAGCACTTGGATATTTGGAGTAGCACTGGACATGGAGAGAAACCCAGGTGCAACACAACAGAAGTTGCTTGACAAAGTCTAAAATATCACGGAAAAGTTGCAAGTCTTTGCACTTCCATTCTACCAAACGGATGAAGTGATTGAATTTACCACTTCCAAGGCGTCAAAAACACTTTAAAAACATAAATTTTATGAAGTAGCTTTTCCACTTCAGCCCACTAGCTGGCAACCAAACACAACCATCGCAGAAGCACTGGACAACCATTCTCATAAAGCATAAACTGTCTTTAACTTTAGACTGAGAAATATCCATATCTAAGGATGCGTAGCACATACACGATCTACCTATACCATCAGACCGCATACAATACAATGTCATTCTCTTACACTTCCCACTTGCTGCAAATTCCAATGTGCAAGGAAACTGGAACAATTGCAGTAGACTTTGGCCAAAACCAGAAGAATAAACACCGCACATTATAAGCTAACCCAGTTCCTTTACAAAATGTTAAACAAAAGAGAGTATCGTAACTCTAATCTTTACTATGGTTCATCATCGGTGTTGCAAGATGTTGGGGAGGACCGACATGACTGCTGGGTTGGTGATGGCAAACATTTCAGTCCTTTGGCATGTTTTCCAAGGCCAGATTCTATAACTGATCTCTCCTAACATCAGCTTTGGTCCTGGGGCAATGCATAATATAGTTAGTTCCAGGCTTCCAATGTACTAAATATGAGAAGACTAGTTAGAAGAGTTTTTGGGACTCCACTTGTGAATAAAAAAAAGTAGATATTTTGAGATGCATCAGATTTAACTACCAGAAACTGAATATCTACTGAAATACCAATGATAATGAGATGAGAGAAAAACATATCATGATCTTACAGCATCATCAAGACGCTAAAGACCCCATAGGCAACAAAGTCATAAAAAAAATTGTCAGGAAACAGCTTACATCGATTTGGATTTTGATCATGTAAATCCCTTACAACTTGGGCAAGCGCATGCAGAGCAATTTTTTTAACCTAGTAAACAATACATTAAAACATCAGTGCAGAATAAGAAATAAATGTTCAAATATGATCCAACTCATAATACTCATTTAGTAGATGGAGAATAATCCAAGTTCTTAAAATGAACCAAGTATATCCAAAACTTTCTAGAATCTAACAGGCATTCGAATAACAAAACATATTAAAGGAAAGAAAGCTGGCAGAAAAGGCGCCCAAACCTCAAGTTTATCCTCCTTGGCCAAGTGGCCTTGAGGAAGTACACGAAATTCGTTGGTCAACCGCATGCATTCACGAACATTTTCAGGAGAGACAAAATCAAGAGCAACTTTTATACATGACTGCAAAAGAAAGAATAGCCTCAAATGAAGTCAAAATCATCAGTCACATTTCAAAAATGGTATAGGTTATGCAAAATGAAATATCCATTTTCTTTTACAAGTAGAAGAAATTGTTTTTCAAAGTTTGCATATCCTTTTGAAGTTTGTGAGATTGTAAGAAATTATGTAGATGGCAAAGTAAAGTTGCATGGACCAATACATGTAAATGAGGCTCCAAATAGAGAGGACTAAGTTTGCTACATTGATACAACACATTTAGGGCCAGTTTGGATTGTAGTTAAGTTTCATCTGGGACTCCACCATTTGGCGCCAAATGGAGGAGGTGAGGCAAACTGTTTCGATTCCAGATGTGTTTCTCAAACGTACGATTCATTTCGGGGCTCAAAGGCGTAAAACACTATCCCAATGAGCATCCAGGAAATGGGCATTTGACCAAATGGAATGAAATGAAATGTAACTGCAGTCCGAACCAGCTATTAGCATACCTTCAGATATGAGACTCCAAATAGAGATTCATGCAACACATTTAGCATACCTTCAGATTTCTCACTTGATGGGGGCAACCAGCTGGAATGAAGACAGCCTCACCAAGTTTTTGCTCAAATGTCCAAGGCTCGATACCTAAGGAAACATAAATTTTACAAATTTTAAATCCAGACAAACTAATAATGCACCAAAGGCATAATCAAGTAATGGAAATATACTAACCATACTCTTCCTTCAACTTCCTCTTATGCTCCAAGGTTAAATAAAAAGATTGATCATGAATAGGATTAGCCACCTGATCAAAATAATAGTAATCATAAACAATTATTCACCTGATCCCACATAGATGGAGTACAACAGTATCTTGAATATTTAAGATGGTTCTCACCTTCTCTACCCGAGAACAATGTAAATGTCTGAACTCTCTAGAATGCTTTGTAAGGTACTCTTGTAACTTCTTAACATCTTCTCTCCTAAATATATCCCAAAGAGCACCGCCATCTGTATGTTGTTGCTCCACACCAACATTTACTGTAGTTTCTTGGTCCTTCCTCTTCTCACCAACAATGTTTGTCTTTTCTGCACCATTTACTACACACTCATCAAGACCACGCTTTTGATGCATATTTGTACTCTGACCTTCGGTTTTTGTTCTATCAGCCGACTTAACAGAATCTTCAGTCCTTTCTTTGCTTAACATGCAACCATTTACCTCCCTGAGATCAACAGCAGAAACATGAGTTCGCCGCTTCCTCCTACTATAAACAAT
The DNA here is from genome assembly GCA_036927795.1 of Iris macrosiphon. Lineage (NCBI taxonomy): Eukaryota > Viridiplantae > Streptophyta > Magnoliopsida > Asparagales > Iridaceae > Iris > Iris macrosiphon. The sequence continues at coordinate 76,092,152 of JAYESA010000004.1, forward strand.
GTCATTCTTTTTCAAAGTACTGCCACCGTTATCTTTTTCTTCATTATCCAGAGATTCATTAATCTTAGTAACACTTTCACGACTTTGATCTAAACTTCCATCAATATGTAAATGATGGTCCATTGAATTGGAGAACATTGGTTGTTCTTGCTTTTCAGATGCACCTGAAGAAACCTCAGGAGTTGTCGGAATAGTATAGAGTTGTTCACGGATATCTTGTTCTCTGTGTTTCTTTTTCAAATTCTCCATATTAGAGAGCAGACGAGGGAGGAGTGTTACTTCGGCTGTATGTGTCAAGACATTGACCTGAACAAGATAACAAGCATGAACAAAAATTCCTATATCAGAGAGTAAAAACAAGATGAGCATAAAAAATTTCTTTGATAAACAAAAGAGTAACAAAGAAGATAGAGGAAACACATTATCAAGGACCATGTTCAAAATGGAACCTCACTGTAATTTAAATTTAACTCATTCAGAAAACCAAGATCAATTGCCGGTCATCTGTTAATTGGATGCATTAAAATAAATTTGTTAAACAAGGACTTTATTACACTTGATACGTTGACATTATCACAAATAATAAAAGTATGCTTCTATAGAAGTCTGGCAAACATTTAGGCAACAAAAAACAGAAGCAACATCAATTTCATTACAACTAGTTGTTGTCGACCTATGTTGCATGAATACGGACACGCATAATGACAAGGGCACGATATGGATATGGAATACAGACATTTTCAGATAGATATAATATGAAATCACCTATGTTGCACGAATATGGACAAGATGGATAAGGACACCATTTTCCATATCCATGCAACATGGTTTTCTAAATTAATTGCAAGAAAGTACCAATAATGGCCCTTCCAACCAAAAACAAATATCAACAATTTATTCATCATCCATCATTGTCTACCATGAAAATCACAAGAAATATGGAACATTAACAACAATAACATCAAAGGATAGTCAAAGGTAAATAAGCATCCTTTTGTTGATTACACTCTAATTTGATGGAATTAATGGTCTTATACTAGGTTGTGAACTTTAGATTAATATCAGGTGTACTAGCCATAAAGTTTGTTACTGCATAATATAGAAAACTTTTATTAGGAATACTAAACTCAATTGGCAAAAGAGTAAAAAAAAAAAAAAACCAATACCATAATACAGGTAAATAAAGTACAGATAAATAGAATAGTATATACAGAACTGTTATACATGCAGAAATAAATAAATTATTGCAAGAAATTTACATACCGCATCTGACATATCGCAGTGGAGCTTGGTGACAGAATCCCCCCTACCTAGCTCTCTGGCAAGTCCATAAGCAATGTATGTTTTGGGCCCCATATCAGGCTTCAGGGCATCCTCAGGAAGTTTCACTGCAAGGTTAAGAAATCCTTGTCTAGGATCTGTATATTCCTGAAAAGGTAAAGAAGCGATGAACTCAGCACCATGGCGAGGCAAGCGTTCCTCAAAGGAACTAGCTGGGGGCCAATCCTTTAGCTTAAGCATCTCAGGCCACTTGTCACTGTGAGTTCTTCCCTCTGTATACCCCTTAAAAAACTGATGAATATTTATTTCAACCTGCAATATGTTAAAAATGCATCAAACATTAACATATTGTACGATTCACATAAAATACAAAATGTTTTATGCAGGTCCATAAACAATTTAGCAAAGTAATCTGCACCTGCAACACGAGGAAAAGTTCACCCTCGGATTCAGATATAATTATTACACAACACCTAATCTCATGTTACCAAGATGCTTTGAATAATATTGATAGTCACAATCTAAACAAGGTCTAAATGAACCGAAGAGTACTACTCTATCTCCACTACAAAATACAAAAAACATTAGTGTTAAATGTTAATTAAATAGAGACATGTATAATGCTAAGCTATATTGCACAGACACAAATATGACACAACACAGTATTGACACGATGGCACGGACACGGCACCTATTTTGGTGTGTTCATTTTGGTGTGTTCTAGTGCATTTTGAAGTGCCCGGATTGTGTCCAATGTGTCTGACACAAAGCAATCCATATTTTTGGTGTGTTTGGTACATCCTAGATGCTAAGAAATACTAAATATCTGGTGTAGTGAAATAGAGAATCATTAATATTCATCAAAGAATTTGTTTATGACAATGATCTTAAGTTCCTATCAGAAATCAGTTTGAATATAATTTAATGCTATAATTATTATACAAATTACGATATTTATGATGGCACCGATCCACCTTAGAAGAATTTACAATTAGCAGGGAGTGGGAAACTATATCATTTTCCTTTTAAAAAAACAGTAGCACACTACATATAACATGCTCACAGTATGAGTTTCAACAATTATTGCATTATTGTGCCTCCACAATTGTATTGTGATGTACTAACTAACCTGACACCAATCCAAGCAATCAATTGCCTTAACAGCAAACTGCTCAGATTCAACCTTTGACTTTGTTCTCTCTCGTAAGGCACGCCACATAACCATTGGCTCCCAGCTCAAACCAGATGTCAACTCAAGAACATCGCGAACAATTACTGGTTCACCTTTGGCCCAATGCTTTTGGAAGTGCACCAGCTCTTCATGCTTTTGAGTATCTCTAGCAGTGGGACAGTATAGATAATTGTCACAAGAATCCTGCCTGTGAGATGCGTTCCGCGATATATTACTCTCTCTCTCTCCAGATGCAGTGAAACAAGAGCAGTGAGCTGATAGGTTGGAGACGTCTACAAAATTCTGTGATTCAACAATCAAACTTGTCTTTGCTTCTAACTCCAGAAGCAATTCCTCGGGAAACATGCATTTCAGATCCAACAGTGGGCCAGAGCAACCACCTATATCCTTAGCCGGACACGGAATGCTGCCATCACTGTTAGCTTTCCAATTCCGTAATCCTATGGGAGGTTCTTCAGATACGATATGACTAACAGAACTGTGATCTCGACTTTTGCTCTTATGTTCAACTCCTCCAAGCGCAAATCCCTTACCTTCCAGTGAATATTCTTTACCTCTGTCTAAAAACTGTGAGATTGTCTTCCAGTCACCCCCAGATAAGCGGCCTTCACGAAGTTCTCGGCAACAATAAAGGCACAGGTCATATGAACAGCTAGGGCAGCTTCTGTGAAAATCAGCTATAGAGGTCTTACAGTTGTCGCTGAACAAAATGAAGACCATGTTATTAGACAATAAGCCACTTCTTACTTCGAACATAAATACTAGAAGACGATATATAAGAAGTCAATTAAGGGATATTATTATACCAATATACTCGCTCATTCTTCTGATAAACAGCTTGTTTTAACTTTACCGCAGTTGAATCCACGCCTAAATAAAAGGAAGATGTCGGGACAGAAAATAGCAGCAGGAAAATGTAATCCAGTATGCAAAAAGAATACCTTGAATCTTGGCTTCAATTTCCTTCTCTTCCATTTGTTCTTCACGCAATTCTTTAAACCAAGGAAGCAGTAAATGCAACACATAATGTGAATACTGCAATTTCTCAGCAACTTCAATTTCCTTTTCAGGCATCTGAAAATTGGAAAGTCAGGTAAAATTTGTCAAATAAAATATATTGTTGACATTGAACCAGGAATATGGACTCATAATAGAGGCCAAAAACAAAAAGCATACTTTTGAAACTCTTTTCATTCGCAAACATGCTTTGCAATTACAATTATTGCGGCAAAATGGGCATTTTTTTGCAAATTCATCCTCGGATAGATGGGGATACCTACCAACCACCAAGAAAAAGTATATAAGGAAATATAGAAAAAACAAGATACATTTTAAACTAAAAAAATGTAATATCAAAATGACCCACCAAAAATCTTATATCCATAATATGAAAAGTGAGTGGCTTTCCAAATGTATTGTAAACCTCTATATTTTGATTCTTCAATAAACTGGGAAAAACAGTCAACATCATTACCGTGAATTGAAGCTCCATCTCACAAAGTTCATTATTACAAAATCTAGACACTCCCTCAAGAAAACATCTTAGGCATATCCATATCCTCAAACGGGAAACTAACTATTAAACTATGATCTTGCCAATACATTCATCAAAGAAATATCTATCTCCATACTCTATAGTACTCCTTTCATTCAAGTAAAAGGACATGTTAATATACAAACGTCCAGAAGACACTAACTATGAGGAGCAAAACTAAAAGTGATATTGTTATTTAATGACTCACCTACATTATACTAAACAAGACAAACAAATTCCAAAGTTACGATAATATCTAGATTGCATAACCAAATTCATACAGGCATTCTTTTACAAATGAGCTATCAAAAACACTATTTGTGAAAACGCAGAACTCAAACCCATTCAGTGACATATCAAGAGTACACCCTAAAATAGAAAAATAAGGGCAGACAAACTTTAAAATCAGATTATCTTGATGGCATGTCCTACGAAAAGCTTATGGAGCACAACAAACAACCAAAGAGCCCTATGACTTGATTGATATGACAGTATTTCTGCTTTAAGAAAAGGTAACGACCAAAAGTACAGTACGCCAGAAAAGAGGGGGAAGATGAGAAAATCGACGCACCAACGTTCAACACAAGGAACACAAAAACGCTTTTTCTTGCAGTTCAAGCAATATATAACCCTTCCTTTGTCATTTCTTTGGCACTGATGACACATTAAGGCATCTTCACCGGTCGGAGGATTCTTTGAACCCTATTTATCGTAACATACAAATGTACAGAATTCAATAAGAGGAGCTTTAAAAAAGTTAAGGAACATATCAAATATAAAAGAATTAGTTATCCTAGGCTTAAACTAGTTCCAAACTTAAATCCCCTGATGATTCATCCTTCTCTCCAATTGCCTTGCTTACCTCGTTTGCTCTTCTTTTCCGTTTCCCCCCGACCTCGTACTTGAAATCATCATCACTCTAAAACCCAAAATCACATCGAAATTAACCAACTAAAAGTTTCAACAAAATGCTACAGAAATATAAGAAATTGATTCACCTCCAAACCTTTCTTCACCTTTCGCTCTCTTGTGCTAACCCTTCTCATCTGCATCATTGAATATTTTCACCAAAACCTCAGTGAAATTAAGATGATCAACAGTGAAGTTTAAGGAAGATACATGTGTAAAGTATAGACAAATGATAAAAAAAGTTTCCTTTAACAGAAATTTACCAAAAGATAATTAATAATACAAGAATAGTTATTCTCACTGTTCCAGAAAAAGCCTCCTCTTCTTTACTAGGACCATCTACATTTTCTGAATACCTCAAATTTTTGTTCTCCCAACTTTTTTCCCTTCCATTAGTATTTCCCTTCGTAACTTTGTGAATTTCTTCAGTAATCTCATGTTTAGATCCCTGACACTCAATTAAACAGTAAAAAACAGAAAGAAAACAAAAGATAATAATTTGAAAACCTATATTAAATTTACATAAGAAATTATTTTCTAGCAATTCTGAAGAAGTATCGTTTGATCATTTTGATCCACCTCCACTTTCAGAGTTGATTCAGATGTTGGAGGAAAAAAAAATCAAATGTAAGGAAGAGGATGATGATGAAGAAGACTTTAAAGGAAAAAATGAGCGAGTCATGAATGTGCAGAGATGGTACAAATAATCAAATCGAGGAGTTCTTGTAAAAGGTAAGAACCTCGTTTTCGTAATCTAAACTGTTTTACAGTTGACATAAATATAGCTACTTTTTATCAGTGTTCTCAATTTCTAACAAGAAAGTGACTAACAGGCAGAGTAATAGACTGGTTAATTGGGTCATTTTATGCCGAACTTCCAAGTGGCCACCAAATTGAAATTAATTGGTTGCTTAATCCGATTACTCAGTAACCAGCCATAGGCCGAGCACATAATGCGAACGCTTAATAGGAAAAAAAAATGCTTTTCATAGTTCACGTACTTGTAAAGATGAATGTAATAATAGTATTGTTCGAAATAAAAAATAAAAGAATTACTTTCTCACCCTTCGCATAGAAGCCCCCATTTTAGCGTTCGACGTGTTTCCAGTTCCTGAAGCTCTCTTTCTCAGCTTAGTTTCTTTTTCCTCCACCTTCTCAACGCCTTTATCATGCTTTTCTTCACCTATTTTCTACATCGAATTCAATAATAAAATGAATCAGGAGCTACGAAGCGCGGACACTGAAAGACTCGGTGCAGTGTCTATGTCACCTCGTGTCAGGCACTTATCTGACACGACAATGACACCAAAGCCAAGGCCGTGTCTGTATCGTGTCGTGTTGTGCTCGTGTGATGCAGCAACATAGATCACCATAATAATAACATGGGAAGTACAAAAGATCACACTGTTACAATAGATACGATTCGAGAAAAAAAAAGTTGCTACGTCTCACCGGTTCTTTTTTCGGTAATTGTTTCCCCGTCTTCTGAATCTTCTTCATCGCATCCTTCAAAGTCTCCTCCTCCTCGTCGTCGTACTAAAGTTTAAATCCACCAAAAAAATAAGGAAAAAAATAGGAACAGAGAAAGAAAGGGAAAAAAATTGTTTTGCTAACCCTAGCCGATCCATCAGAAGATTCCTCCTTCGTCTCGGCAGAAACCCTGGCCAAGCGCTTCTGATACCGGAGGTGGTGCTCGCACATCTTCTCTCCGTCGACCCGGCGATCCTTGCACCGCCATTGCTTCCCGTCGTTCCTCGTGCATCTCTCACTGTCCCTAGGGATCGACGCTTCCGTATCTTTCTTAATTTCCTTCTGGGACTTCTCCTTCTTGCTCTTCTTCCTCACTCTCTTCGCCATTTCTCGAAACCTCTGCTCTCTATTTTTCCCGCCAAAAGAATTTTGATGGATGATGGGAGGGTTTGGCTTTCTGCCGCTGCTGCTACTACTGCTAGTGGTGGTGGAGAAAGAAGGGTGGGAGAGAGGAAAGTCGAGAGGCTAGCTACAAGGGGGGTTTTTGGACACGTGGTGCAACTTGAACCGTTCAATATTGGGCGACGGACGGCTGGCGATAGAGAATCGATCTGATGGCGTAAATAGGTATACGACTGCCCACAGTTTGGAGGGAAATTTAGGAAAGGAATTGGTTTTGAAACAAGGTTTTTAGAGCCCATGATCGTCTCCGATTGATGAGTGGTAGGTAAGTGGTTCACGTAATAAACAGGGTTAGTTAATTTTAGGATTTGTATAATATTGAAAATTTGTATTTAGATCTTTCATATTGTCAAGAATATAATTTGGGTCTCGTCCTAAGAGCATCATTAGTAATGTTCATCCCACGTTCTAGATTCTAGATTCAAAATATATGAGCTCATTTTGTAGAAAAGTAAGTCACATCCCTGGTTTAATTTCTAGATTTTTTGTCACATCACATCCATAGGTGCTAAGGGTTTAGCCTCCCAATTTCTAGATTCTAGATTGTAGGAACTCATTTTGTAGAATAGTAAGTTCCAATTTGGAGCCCAACTTTATAGATTCTAGATTTTATATTATTTTTTCTCACATCAATTTTTATGTTTGGGATCGGAGCTTATTCTTTGGGACCGGGGCTTACTTTATCATTTCCTATTCTCATATAAACCCAACTAATTCTACATTTATTTATTTTTTGAAATTTTGGGCTCCAAATTGCATTGGAGAATCCTAACTACTAATGATGCTCTAATGGTTAACTTGGTTGACCATCCAAAATGAAGACATAAACGTAAATTTTGAATATTATACGAGACCCCAAAACTAAACAGAAATGTGTGAGAAATGTATGACTTATATGACTTAGGTTATTTATAGTGTGTTTGGTTAGAAGTTTAAACTTACTGTTTTGAGTTTAAATATTTAAACTATTTTTTTTGTTAGAATTTTCAAATATCTCCACTTTTGGAGCTTTCAGAGAAAAAAAAAAATTCAAAACCAATGTTATAACTGCGTTTTGGGGAAGTAGAAAAAAACTGTTTCCTCGATCTATTTTTTTTAGTGTAAACTCTCTCTCTCTCTCTCTCTCTCTCTCTCTCTCTCTCTATATATATATATATATATATATATATATATATATATATATATATATCAAAACAGTAGTTTTCCCTCATCTCTCTCCTCACAAGTGCAGTAGTTTCCCCTCATCTCTCTCTCCTCTCCCGCACAGACTCCCACCGCCTTCGACCTACGTTGCCCCCATTCACCGCCACGTCTCGGCCAATGGAGGGCCGATCGGGGCCGATCGGGGCTTGTGAGCTCGTTGGAGGGGTCGTGGAACTTTAGCAAGCAGTTATGGTGTTGATGGAGTGGGCGGTAGGGAAAACTCGCGTCAGAGGTCGACGGGAGGAGCTCGGGGAGTGTCGGTGCAAAACTCGGGGAGGCTGGGTCTGAGTTGTCACTAACAGATGGCGTAAGGTGGTGTTTGTGGTGGAGTAATCGAGAGGGACAGAGGAAGGTTTGTAAGGAAGTGTTAGGGGAGAGAGGGTTAAGTGACTGGTGGTCGGCAGTTGTGCATAGTCGAGGTTGACTGTGTGTGTTAAAATGTGGAGGAGTATTGGTCAGGAGTGGTTTGAAGAAGGAGTCGGTGTGGTTAGGGGTGAGCGGGAACCGAGGATATGTGAGTAGTTGTTGGAGTCGCTGGGAGAGGATGTTTAGCCGAGAAAGAAGGTGGTACTGGTGGTTGTAGAAGCATAGAAAGTACGTGTATAAAATACACGCACGACCGAAGTCTCCCACGTATAAGGTTATGCGCGTACAAAGTGACAAAACCCAGTGGAGTTGGTCCACCTTGCACACATCAGAAGAATACAAGTTTCTCTCTCTCTCTCTCTCTCTCTCTCTCTCTCTTTCTTTCCCTCCAAATCAACAGTGGACGGTTCGGAGCTCGAGACGGACTGGTATATTTAATGTAATATCTTTCGGAGGATCGTGGAGGAGATCACGCCTAATTAATGTCGTGATCATAAAACGACAAAATCTCATCATGACTAAGGTCTAATCAATATGGCCGAAGTCTACCACAAACAGAGGTACACGCATGTAAAATAGAAATATGCAATAGAGTTGGCCTATTTTTGCACGACACGCATCTCTCGCTCTCTCTATAAATCGATAGCGGATGGTTCAGAGCTCAAGATGGACTGCACATTTAATGCAGTATCTCTCGGAGGATCGTAGAGGAGATCATGCCTAATTAATGTCATGATCATAAGACGAAAAGATCTCATCATGACTAAAGTCTAAGTCAACATAGCCGAAGTCTACTCCAAACAAAGATACACGTGTGCAAACGGCAAAACACAGTGGAGTTAGCCCATTTTTGCACACGTTCACGCATCTCTTTTACTCTCTTAAATCGATAGTGGGCGATTAAGAGTACGAGACAAAGCAAGCATTCAATGCAGTGTCTCTTGGGGAGATGTGGAGGAGATCACGCCTAATTAATGATGTGATCTAGAAAGGACAGTGGCCTCATAACAGAAGTTTAGTTCGCATGCGCGAAGTCTGCCACAGTGGCATCATGACAAAAGTCTAGTCAGCATCTTCCACATACACGCATGCAAGTAACAAATCACAGTGAGGATTGTTGATTCAGCACGCACCGTAGAAAGGCTATAAATAAGCATCAGTGTTATCCAAAGAAGGGGAGAAAAAAAGGACAAGAAGAAAAGAACTCTTTTGCCAATGTCTTACTACAGCCTACTTCTCGAGCGCTCGAGAATTATCATTTTCTCTCCCTATGTCGAGTGGTCCAAGGAGTAAAGTGGTCAACCGCAGACCAGATCTCTATAGCTATAATTTTCCAGAACTATTGTACTTAGATTTTCGTATAGGATCTTTTTTACACTTTTAAATAGTTTGTAATAAGCAAGATATCCTTCAAGCTAAAACGTACACCATTTCGTTGTCTTTTCTCTCGACTCCAACCCTATCTTCCGTCGCATGCAAACAAGATGGCGACTCTACTGAAAAATATCTTCTCGTCTGACGAAAAGGTGGTAGCTTATGAAAAAATGCTCTTGGAATGACGCTCTAGCTCCTCGTCGGTGGCCAAGCTAAGGAAAGTCTGTAAAAACAGAAGACTCGTGTCTTACATCTCTTACTCCGACGTCTCTAATGACAAGAGAAAGAATACGATGAGCTTCTCCAACAAAGGATAATCCACTGATTCTACTTCGGCACTTCCCATCTACAGTGTAGACGCAATCCTTCGTCACGCCAGTGTTCCTACTAAGGAAAGAAAATCAAGGAAAGTCAATAAGACTTGGTTACCAAAGCCCCATATCTCTTTCCTCGATGTCTCTAACGATGAGGAAAAGAATGTGCCAAACTCCTCCAACGAGGGATAATTCGTTGATTCAGCTTCGGCACCTCCCATCTATATAGTAGACGCAATCCTTAGTCGTGCTAGTGTGCCTACTAAGGGAAAAAATCGAGGAAAATCGTCAAGACTTGGTTACCAAATTCCCGCATCTCTTACCCCGATGTCTCTAACGACGAGGGAAAGAATGTGGCAAACTCCTCCAACGAAGGACAAATCATTGACGCTGCTCCGGCACTTCCGTCTATAGCGTAGATGCGATCCTTAGCCGTGTGAGGGTGTCTGTCGAGGGAAAGAAACCGAGGGAATCTTGCCACAACATACCTGGTTTGAACCAACTCCTCTTTGGGGAAAGAAGGCGTGACGAAGGCAGAGGATTTGTCTTCAGCCAGAAGACCGAACCATCCATAGTTAGCATAATGCATGACGCAATCGAAAACCAAGCACGCAGGTATGCGGTAGCCCCCACAATCCATGCATGGATTATGCTCCTTGTGTGAAGCATGATAGAGAGGCTATCTCAACTACGCTCGACTCTCCTCCACAAAACATGCCCCCGCGCGTACAGATGAAGTGGGCGGATCGGAGCCAACTAACTCAAGACAGATCTCCACGAGGGATCATACACACCAGAGAGCACGAGTCGCACGCTTATACACGCGCTGACAATGCCCAGAAATCGTGCTCCAAAGAATACATGCATACAAAAAAGATGTGTGAAGTAACCTTCCGCTCGTTGTCATTCTCTCATCACTCTAGATCTACGCGATACAATCAACCAAAAGCGTGATAAGAGGGAAATCTTTACAGCGATAGTAGCACTTCCCAAAAAAAACTCCTTTATCACAATGTCATGATCAATTGTTGTTGTTTAAATACGGTCAAGCCTTTTGCAAGGCCGTCGGTGTAAACCCCCTTGACCAAAATTAGGGTTATTAGTTTAGATTGAGAGACTAGGATTTAATTTAGTGACAATTAGAATTTATATTTCAGTATTTTAGAATTTTGTACAACATTATATCTTCTAGTGCACCGTACCGTTGCTTCGATAATTGGAGCACCTCACCAGCCATCTTCCTACGAATTCTATACACTTTTCCTAGACGTGCCAACCTACCATTATGACCCTTGTATAACTCATGACCACTCCCTCTTGTGCTACATTTTAGTCGCACAATAATCGTCGCAGACGTATTTGACTGCACGACGGACACCCCCACCCTCCTGGACACGACACAATAGGTATAATTATATATAATATATATTTAGTTATTGTATATAAATGTGTGTGTATAATGTATGGGTATATAGTATGTATAATATATACGTATATAGTATATATTCATAAATACTATATAAACTATGTATATTGTGTATATATATAGTATATATATACTGTATAGACTATGTATAATATGTATATATATAATATATAATTATATATAATGTATAGACTATGTATAATGTATATATATATAGTAAATATATTGGTATATAATATATAATGGTATATATATATGTATATATATATATATGTATTTATTTATAAAAATGTATTTTATTTAGAATAAAATTACTCTGTACTCCCAGAGTATATATATGTATATATATATATATGTATATATATATATATATATATATATATATATATATATATATGTATATATATATATATATATTGGTATATAATATGTATATATATAAATATATTGGTAGTGTACCACAGTCAAAAATGCTCTGTACTCCCAGTTCCTGCATCTAGAACAAGGGAATATGACTGTAGACGCATACGACGCAGAATTTAGCCGACTCAGCAGATTTGGTGCCGTCTTGATACCCAACGATCTAGAGAAGGCCCAAAGATTCCATCACGGCCTCACTTTCGAGCTATAGAGGTACACTACCACCCAGACGAGGACGTCTTACGAGGAGGTTCTTTCAGAGGCAAGGATTCAGGAGGCTATCGGCAGAGGAGCAAGACGTTCCTGCACGACCACACCAGCCAAAGCTCAGCCCAGAGCAGGAGGACCGATCCGTCATCCAGGAGTGCATGCACAACAGGAGACAGTGTCGTATCAGCAGAGAGAGCAACCGACGTGTCACTTTTGCAGAAAGAAGGAACATATTCAGAAGGATTGCAGAAGAAGATTAGGACTATGTTTGAGGTGCGGATCAAATCAACATCAAGCTCAGGAGTATTCCCAGTATGTCGAGAGAGCCTAACAGATAGAGCAGAGGCCATCTCCACCAGTCCTAGGTACGTCCGTAACATTGCTTGATGATTGATAGCTTATTATGTGTTATTTTAGTTTCGAGGACGAAATTATTATAAGTTGGATAGGTTGTAAACCCCCTTGACCAAAATTAGGGTTATTAGTTTAGATTGAGATACTAGGATTTAATTTGGTGACAATTAGAATTTAGATTTTAGTATTTTAGAATTTTGTACAACATTATATCTCCTAGTGCACCGTACCGTTGCTTCGATAATTGGAGCACCTCACCAGCCATTACCTTTCTACGAATTCTATACACTTTTCCTAGACATGCCAACCTACCATTTTGACCCTTATATAACTCATGACCACTCCCTCGTGTGCTACATTTTAGTCGCACAACAATCGTCGTGGACGTATTTATTTTAATTCTAAATAAAATACAACTTTGTACCCTTGTGCGTTCCAATCGAAATTGGAGGCACAATCTTGACCGTTTTGTGCAACCCAAATTTTATTAATATTCTACACTGAATCCTTTATGTCCATGACACTTGTGCCCCGTCTAATTTTTATCCCATGTACTTCTAATTAATTCCAGAATACCTTACGCGGTATTTTAATTAAAGAAAACCCAATTTTCGTCTTTGTGCAATTTTCCCAATTGTTGGGCATTTTTATGCAAAAATACATTGAGGTGTCACACCATTGGAGAATGCATGAAGAAAACCAAAATTTTCCCTTTCACATAATTTTCCCATAATTTTTCGGAATGTGCAAACGCACAACATCGCCCCCTCAATGGAACCTAGTGTTTCAATTTAATTAATACAAATTCTAGCCATAAACATCCTCATGTGAGCCCAAGGCCCAACCAAAGAGGATGTTGACCAAAGTCAACTTTTCCTAGGTCAAACCAACCCCTACATGTGTATAAATACAACTCCTCACCCCTTTTTTTATTATTTTCCCAAAACAACTATAACCCTAGCCGACCACCCCCATTGCCCGACTCCCCTTCTCCCTTCACCACCGGACCTCTGGCCGCCACAGCCACCACCTCCTCCGTCTGGCCTTCCCCTAGCCACCGGAATACCCTCCCTCAGCCACCTGCACCGACTGCCACCGTCAACATCATCAACACCCAACACCATCACACCCGACCTCCCCTTTCCCGACCTCCCTCAACCGCCCTGCCGCCGCCCTCAGCCCGTCGCCACCGCCACCAACATCGTCCCCCTCACTGCCACGATCACCTGAGCCACCGCCACTACCACCACGACCGCCGCCTCCGCCTCAGGCACCGCCAGCAGCCCCCATCAACAACATCACCATCACCCGCACCATTACTCGACCCCCGACCTTCCCCGCCGTAGCCACCACTGCCCCACCGTAGCCACCACCCTCACCGACGCCACCCCCAGCCTCTCCACCACCGTCCCCTGCCGGAGCTCGCCCCTGGCCACCGCCCCCGCCGGCTAGAATTGCTGTTGCACGCTACTGCTGCTGTTGCCATTGTTCCTATGCACCCTGCCGGAGCTCCGCCCGCCCCTCGCCGGTGACGACGTGCACGGCGGACACGCACTTCCCCCCTGGACACCACACAGCCAGGTAAATTTATAATATATATTTAGTTAATGTGTATAATTGTGTATTTACGTATATGTATAGTATATATTTATATATATAGTGTGTATAATTGAGTATTTTGTATATATAATATATATTTATGCATAGTATATATTTGTATATAATTTATAAACTGTGTATATGTATATATAATATATATATTATATATAATTATATATAGTATATATGGTGTATAATGTGTATATATATAGTATATATATTTGTATATAATGTATTATGGTATATATATTTATGTACATATATATATATATATATATATAGTATATACTTATATGTATTATATAAATTGTGTATTTATAAAATTACATAATGCATACTTGTATATATGAATATTTATATATATAACATATAGTATATAATGTGTAGGTATATTGTGTATAAATAGTATACATTACGAATAAGTGATAATTGTAGTTTATTTAATGTATACATTTATACATGTATTATTTTATTTATACAAGGTATTTATTTTATATATTAATGTATTATTGTATATATTAACTAATGAATATATGTAATTATATATGTATGGTTGTATTTATATAATATATTTAAATACCATATCTATGTACTATATTAGTATGTACATATTTATATATGTTATTAAATTTCATATACATAATGTACATTTGTATATATGTAAAAATGTTATTAATATATAATAGATATATATGTAATGTATTATATGTACATATGTATTTATGTATGTATAAATACATATGGTTATATGAATATATATATGTATGTATGTTATTAAATTATTTAATGTATAAACATTTATAAGTGTTATGTATGTATACCTATTCTATGTTAGCATAAGTAATTAAGCATAGTGTAATGTAGTGATTTATAATTATGGTTATCTGTTCGTAGGCATTCGAGATGGTGCTACCTTGATTGCTGGTTCCGGAGCATTGTTTGCGCACACCAGAGTTTCAGGCAAGTATACCTTGCCTTGTTGTACTGTTTAAATTCTGTATTAGCTGCATGTTTATTATTTTAACTGTGCGCGTCCGAGAGAGACTCGGGTGCAGTCAACGAAGGCGTTGACGTTAGGACTTGTATCTGACCTAGAGTCGAGTGGACCCACCTAAAGTTGTGGAGTTATCGGTATGACTCCCCAGGCCTGGACACATATCATTATACGTCACAGAGTGAGTTCATGTAGGGACGCGTGCCTCATTCTCGCCTGGCCATCGGTGTGAGCAGTACGTGTGACGGTATTTAGCTTAGTTGTTTATTTCTATAGAGACTTGCATTAGAGTAAGAGATGTTCACGTCGTGTCACGACTTGTACATTGACATGGGGCGGGGAAGACAATTAGTAGGCGTATGGGACAAATATTTGGTTGCCGTAGTTTCAGAGTAAACTGCGGGGCCGTGAGCCTCAGTGTTACCCGGTTATGGGACATGTGTTACCCGGTTATGGGCTCAGGTTACCCGGGTATGGGATCAGTGCTACCCGGTTATGGGAGTATATGCTTGTCGATACATCCGACAGAGGTTACTAGCTGTACCTTTCACCTACCCATACTGTTTGTGGTATTAAATGAAAGAATGAAAGTATATTTCAATGACGGAGTTTATATGAAACTCGCGCCCTTTGGTTTATAAACAAACTTGTACAATTTAATCCTATACGAGGATGTGGGAGTATAATTTATTTAATCTGGGTATAAATTGCTATAGGTGTCTGATCTGCAATCGATCACTTTAGCCCTTAGACCATACAATGTTGAAGAAGTGCCGTGGAAGACATGTAGCAGCTTCGAAGGTTGCAGAAGAGGGTGGATGCACGATGCCAAAGTCGTCGATCCCTGCTCTTTGCCTAAGCTCCGGACTCACTCTCTCTCTCTCTATCTCTTGACCTCCGGTTCGATCTTTCTGGGAAGTTCGACCTTGTTCGATCTTCAAGTTTAAAGTTGTTCCCCCTTCCCCTTTCCCCATTGATATGGGTCTCTATTTATAGAGTTTTGGTGACAGTGACCACTCTGTCGGTGTAAAAACTGAGGAGTAGAAAGTACAGCACCCTTTTACACAACGGTTAAAATAACCAATGCCTGCGTATAGATGACATTTTGAGTGAGCATGTGACGCGTGTCCAACTAAGGGGACAAAATGCGTATATCTGCTGCGAAGATCACGGCGTAGAAGCCACGTAGGTAGGTATCCCTTGTGTAGAAGAGGTTGGCGTAGAAGCCAAATGACTGTCACCCTGGCGTAGAAGCCGGATAGGCATAGAAGCCGAACAGGCGTAGAAGCCGAACAGGCGTAGAAGCCGAATAGGCGTAGAAGCCGAATGGTCGTAGAGATTGAGTGGGCGTTTGAAGCCGAATGGTCGTAGAGACTGAGTGGGCGTAGAAGCCGAATGAGCACAGATCTTGAATGGGCGTAGAAGCCGCTGCGTACCGTGCCAGAGTGCTGATGTGGACGTCTTAGCCGGAATTACGGCTTTTAAAGATATAATCAAATCTCTTGCAGAGATCTGCCACCATCTTATGCATTAAATACGGAGGCGTGTTTTGAAGGTTTGCAGCCCTTCTGTGCATTTGTCGCAGAGACGTGCCTCCAGAGAAACTGTCATCGCTTTATGCAATTTAGACGTAAAGACGTGCCTCGAGCCCCGTACGAAGTGCAGCTTTTGACGTGGCAGGCGGTTTGTCTACTGCGGAGCGTAAAATAGCTCATGTTTGCCTGTGTAAAACAAGGCAGCATAATCCCCTTGTATACGAAAGAGCAGTTTATGTTGAGGGGACGTCAGTAAATAATGGTTCGGTGATATTTTAACCAAATCCTCTGCATTAAATGCAGAGATCCGTCATCATACTGTGGTGCGCATCCCGAGGGGTCTGTCCTCGTTTCCAGCCGTCGTCTGGGTAGCCGTACAGCACTTTTTGTCAGGAGTCAGAGGTTAGGTTCACTGCGTGACTTGACAGGTTTATTTCGGGGAAGACGAAGCGTTCCTCATACGCTTTAACGCTGCTTTGGGAGCGGATGAGTTTTACGCCATGGAGGCGATAAAGAACTCTGTCTATGCTGAAGCGTCTTGGACGTACTGCATTTACGCGAATGGTCCTTTGAGCTTTATACTTTACGCTATGTTTAGCGGAGAAAGCTCTGCTTGTACGCTTGATGGCTCTGAAGGCCTCTGTTTACGCTGCTCTGCATCAGTATGTTGCGTAGCTCCTCCCAGCGTATTTTTCATGCTTCTACACATACGTACCAAGGTTGTCTTCAAAGTGCATTTCACTTAGCTGGTTAGATCACCCTTGAGTTTTTACAGTATTTACTTTATGACATATATTTTTGTATCTTGTTATGTCCCTCTGAGGACATGGCCCTTTCCAGATTTGGACGAGACACATTATCCTACAGTGTATGGACCCAGACAGGAGACGAGGTACGCTACCGAAGAGGAGCTAGAGGTGTTATCGCCAGAGTTCCCGTGATCAGTTGGTAGGCCTGCCTACGACTGGGTGCATCATTATCTAGTCAGCCGATGCCCTAGTCATTATTTATTTTATCTGTTATTCAGTATTTTTATTTCGTCATAGTAGTGGGTTTGTTCCCACCAGACATCTTGGGTTGTACTTTGATATTTTGAGACTGATGTTTATTTCCAGTATCTATTTTAGTATTCCTTGTTGTTTATATTTGTAGATGAGATTAGATTACCCGTTGTTGATTGACATTGGACTTATTAGTAGTTTAGGACAGCGTAGCACTCTTTGTTATGATCCATTAAATTGGGATATCCTCGGAGATGTGTCAACTGGCCAATGCCACGTGGCCTGGTCCCGTATATTTTGGGACTGGGACGTGACAGTTGGTATTTGACCGAATGTAGCATACTGCTTCATCAAAGCAGGACATCAGGAGACAAAATCAGGGGTGATCACACCCGACGGCTCAGCACAACATCTGAAGATGGGGGGGTAGCAACCCTCCTAATTCTGAGGATGACACAATGATGCCAGGGAACAAACGACGATATACCAGGGGGTGATCACCCCCGACAACTCAGCACAACATCTGAAGCTGGGAGTAGCAACCCTCATGATTTTGAGGATGATGCAATGTCACACCCCAGTCCCAAAACACCGATGGACTAGCCACGTGGCAATGGCCAGCAGCACACTCCAATGAGTAAACCCAATTTAATGGACCCATTAGGGTGTACTTAAGCTGTAAAACAACAGTAAAGGTCCACGATACTAATCTCATCCATAGTAGATAATCATAAAATAAATGTCAGAATAATCAAGATCAAATATATCCAGCAAATCTCAATAAAAAGTCTCGGAGAACAACCCGATAATGAGTTTGATACATCAATTCAATGAACAGGAAATAATAGAAATAACTGAGTATATATAAGCAGATACTCAAGAGAAATCCTCGGCGATCACCTTGTCCTCTGGTAATGGTACTTCTCCAATGTCAGCTCCTGTCCCTTATACCTCGGGGTAGATCTCCTCTGCTAAACCTGGGGACATAATCCGGATTCTAGGTCCTCAGGGGACATAGCAAGGTACAAGAATAACTCAAGCCAAATAAATGCAGTGCAGTAATAAATGAATCAAAATAGGGTAAACTATATAACCAGCTATGTGATATGCAAGTGAGAGCATTAATCATACTCAGGCTGAGACTACTACAAGCTCTATGTCGGGGAAACCCATAGCAGCATTTTTCGAAGGGCCAGTAAATGTGCCAAAGCTCTTGTCAGAGTCTAAGGCACCTCCAGTAATAATAATAATAATAATAATAATAATAATATATATATATATATATATATATATATATATATATATATATATATATATATATATATATATATATATATATATATATATAATTAGCCTTTAGTATGGTAAAAGTCTCCCCACCCAATGTAATCACACGTCTCATGTCCATGACACGCAAGATCATTCTAATACAGCAAGTCATAATGATAGCTATGCATATATAAAGTCTATGTCTCAAATCCTATAACCTATACAGAATCACCATGAATATCTCAAGAAGATTTTGTCTCATGAATAGTATCAGGTGTCCTGTGGTATGACGTACTTGATAATGCAAGAACGAAAATGTATAGGGTCCCGATATCAATCTCTAGTGACGTTACACAACTCCGCGTACGACATTGACATCCGAATATTATTCAGATATTAAGCAATGTCACACGATCCTAGGTTGAATATATATATCACAGAAATAGATCAAGAGAATAATATGAATCAATTTACTGCAAGACAAAGTACACTTGCCTGGAATTTAGTTTCCAACAGTTGCTTCGGTTATAGTAGAATCTTCAGGTACTCCTCCGGTTGCTAAAATAAATACTACCATCATGTTCAGAAGATATCAAATAGCTAGAATTGCCTGTCCATAAGTCCAATTTGGACACAGAGGCAAAATTGACAGTTCCTGGTCAAAGTATGGTCCACATGTGGCCTACTTCGCACCGAGAAACGTGCCAGAGACAAAGTTCTCTAAATTTATCAAACTTAGTGTCTACAAGTCCAGAACGACGATACAAACCCAACGGAATATCCAGAACTAGATTCTGATGAGCCGATCACAAAATTGCCCGTCAAGTGGAGCCGTGGGGCCCATGATACGAGGTTTCGTCAACGTTCTCAGAATCGAACCAAACTTGGGTCACAGGACCAGCGTATTGCTACACGAAGTTACAACAAGTTTGGTTTGATTCTGAAACTTGTTGTAAATTCCTCCATGTCAAATCCTGACCACCCATTCAAAATGGGTGCATCAACACCACTCATTTTCCACTCACCTCTTCCTATTTAATGTCACATCACCTCACCCTTCCCAAGAAAACCCTAAGCCCCAAACCTAGGGAAGCCCCCATCTCCCTCACCCAACCGTAGCCTCTTCCTCCATTTCTCCATTTTTTCTTTCTTCTTCTCTTTTCTTCTTCTTCTTCTTCTTCTTCTTCCTTTCTTCTCCTTCTCCTTTGTTTTTTCAAATTTTACAAAGGGGGGAGGGAATCTCCACACTGTTCATCGAGCTCCTACCATCGTACACCCGAGCCCCTTCTCCGGCACAGCCCGACCACAGTTTCGGTCAGTCGACCCATCCCCAGCTTCTCAACTCCGGCCATCTGAGTCGAGCCGACCCCGGCGAGCCATTCCTCCCTACACCCGGCCGACCTCCTCCAGTCGAGTCCACCCTATCCCATCGAGCCGACTACGTCGAGCCGACCACCTCCAACCCCACAGCTCTGACCGCTCCCTGCATTTCTTTTTGACTCCGGCGGCGAGCTCCACCCGCCTCCTCACTGTTCTTCCCCCGACTTCGGCGAGCGCAGCTCCGCTGCATTCCCTCCTTCTGCTGTACTCCTCCTCCTCCCTACGCCGAGTCTCCCCCACCACTGCAACTCCGGCCCGGCCGAGCCCCGACCCCGCTCCCTGCCTACTCCGAACCACCACACTCGCCACGAACCACCACCATCATCATCATACTCCACCACCTCCACCAGTGTCCTCATCCCGCTGCATCCCGACTCTGGCGCAGCTCCGCCAGACCACACAACCTCCCTCGACCCGCTGTCTGCTCCGGCGTCGAAGCTCTTCTACTCCGGCAGCCCGCAGCACGACTCCACTGCACTCTCCAACCATCCCGAGCCTCCCCCACTGTCCGGCCATCTCCCTCCGGCGGCTGTGCACCACCACCACCACCGTGAGCTTCCTCTCCTCTCCTCCCCCTCTTTCCTCCTTCTTTAATAAAGTATATAGCTTAGTATAATATACCATGTATTAGTATATAATTTACGTATATATGTATATATGTATGTTTTGGTATAATTTCGTATAGTAAATGTGTTTTAAATACGTATTTTTAATATATATATATATATATATATATATATATATATATATATATATATATGTATTAGTATTAAATAATATATTTTAGTACGTACTTTAGTACGTATTCTTGGTATATGTATATACACATATATATGTTTGTATTTTGGTATATATATATGTAGCATATATAATTGTATTAGTATATATATATATGTACTTTTATACGTATATAGTATAGGTATATTTTTATTGGTGTATGTATATGTATAAATATAATACCTGTATATTTTCACTAGTATATATATATATATATATATTCAGTATATATATATCCTTAAATAATGGTTGGTATGTACAAATGTGTTATGCGTATTTTTACCTATGTATATATATATATAATATATATTTCTATTTATTGTATATACACTCATACATATTTTGTACGTAATTATTGATATATACTTATATATATATATTATGTACATATTTAATTGGTATATATAATAACATGTATAATATATATTTATACGTACTAGGTAACCCAAGTGTAAATACGGATACCCCGTCTTTACATATGACCTAAGACCCTGTGAACTGTTAGCAGACTGCCACACGTACTCTGACGTACTGGCAAGCCCCGTATCATTTTGACTGTCTGTCTTGCACAGCAATCGCAGACGCGACGCCCGTGCAACTTGACGCACACTTAACCCTAGTTGACTAGTGCCATACCTGGCATAGCCCCTGAGTTCGATGTATTTATGTTGTGTTAGTGTAGCATCTGATAAAAATATTGTATTGTTTTATTATATGTCTATAGGACTGTTGGATCCTCCAGACGATACTCTGGGACTGGACATTGGTATTACCAGCTAAGGACCCAAGGCAAGTATATTCTCTGATAATTTCTAATTGTTTGATAATTTCTATAATTCCAGTATCTAGAAATGTTATATCTGATTCTTGACACTATGCTACACGGACTAGTATATAGATTGGATCGTTAGTCATGAGGTGTTACATTGGTTATCATATTGACATTGTACACGACATTGATATTAGATATCGTACATGACATATTGGACCTTGATCGTGTATCGTGACGTGTCATGACTGGATCCACAGTACTAGTTGGGGGCAAGGAAATTGCTAGTGAGAGATGTGATCAAAAACCTATCGTACAAGTTTAAATTATTGGTGTTAATCATATGCCTCACGTATGATTAGCTAGGCCATATAGTTATCGTACATATTCCCAAGCCGATCATATTTCGAAACTACTATTTCAAATACTTAGAATAGTTACAGTTCTCTATTTTAGATCATATACTACATCACCCGCATATGATATTGTACCTTGTTCTCTTTATTTCATAGATGCACTGACTGTATCATATTGCCTATATTGTCTGTCTCTTTATTTTTCCATTATATTATTCTCTGTCTCCTCTCAGTATATAGCATCATCTGTTTATTGCTTTATAGTCCTTATCAACTAAATGGAACTGTTATTTGAGATTATACTTTGCTCCTTCCTGACTGGAAATATTTTTCCAGACTATGCCTTAGAGGACCGGTATCCGACACTTTATGGACCATATGGTGAGTAGCTGCAGACTTGGACTTGGTAGTTCAATTGTGATTCCGGGAGGTCTAGCCGAAATCACTAGTTATCTAGTTAGTTCTTTTAGTAGATCATTTGGTACCGGATTTGTCTCCGGCATACTTGTTGAGACATGGATATTTGTTGAGTTAGATTATTTATATTTAGACTTGTGTTGTATTTTATTTTATTTCTTCGATATCTTATCGTGCTGTAGTTATGTGATTGAGTATGTTGTTCATATTATATTGTGTCATCCGTGCCTCCTTATGGAGACTGGATGCTCGTGTGAGATTGCTTAGATAGTATCATGACCTTGACAGCGTTCTACCGCCGATGCTGCGACGTAGGCTGGACGTACCCGCATATTCGTGCCCCAATTCCGGGTACGGGTCGTGCCACATTTTTAGTGGCGGCCCATGCAGGTCAGACTTCGCGAGTTGTGCGATATCGTGGTAGTGTGACATCTCAGTTGTACTACTACGTGCCTGCGATAGGATCTTGGATATAGCATACTAGGATGAGAGCGAATACTCAATCACAATTCCTTGAGAGATTCCTGGGATGACCCCTGAGAATCTTGTAATAATTTCCAATTTAAATCATTTTCCCTTATTTTCGTCCATTCTCACTTGTTGATATTGAAATTGATTATTGTTGATCAGTTAGTAAATTTAGATCTTAGTGTCATTGTAGAGTTTGATTTCATATCAAGATGAATTTACGGACTAATTTATGGTATTATCTGATGACACATGTTGACGAGGACAGTGAAAAAGATTAACATTAGGGCTATTGGACTACAAGATGTGGATTTAAATTATAATTTGAAGATTGAAAATGAATTTTAATTTTTGAGAATTTGAGGAGTTGAGATATTATGTTATTAAAATTTTATTTTTGAGGATTCAGATTCAATTTAATGAACTTAGACAAAGTTGTAAGGATTTTTGGAAGTGATTAAATTTTTGTTTCAGTATTAAATATTTGACCTTCAGGAGAGTATATGCATTTTACCATAAATTGTTCTAGGAGTTAGTTTTGTGGATTTCATTTTGGGGATAAAATTTTATAGTGGGAGAGATATATTAGTATATAAGTAGATGAGGTGCATGTGAAAGGATCTGTTGGCTTAAGCATGATTGAGATTGCACTGCAAACTAACTTGGGTATCCATCTAGGGTTGTATTAAAGGGAGAAGTACTTAGTATGATGTGTTGCAATGGATATGCACTTGAGTGATAAGAACAACTAGTATAAACAATTACAGTAGGTAAGAAGGCTAGCAGTGAGTGTGTTTATAGTAGAACTGTGGTACCTAAAGGGATAGAGGTATCAAACCTTGGATGCATCTTTGACCTGTGCAATCACAATTAGGAATATTTCCAATCTATTATCTGTTATCCTTAATTCCTTCTGAATATTGTTTCTTTAGAACTTTACTGTCCTTCCTTGATGATATCGCATTTATTGCCTAAATTGATTCTTTTGGATCTGTCTTCAGGATGTCGTCGAAGACACGATCTATGAGAGTGGGAGCACCAGCTTTAGAGGGGTCTGCCATCTCTCCACCTGATGGACAGACATCCGTAGTTTCTCCTACATCTCCGATGCATGCGGGAGTATCTGCACTTTTCGGGGATCCTCCTCTCCACCTGTTCAGAGGATTGCCGCAGCTGTGACGGACAACCTTCCTCCTTCACCGACTTCGATTTTCGGAGGTTTGCCTATGACGGGGCACAGATATTTACCTTGATCCAGGGCATGGTAGATGCCCAGAGAGTGACGGCAGACGCTCAGCGAGTTCAAGCTGAGGCTCAGAGGGTGCAAGCAGAAACGCACCAGGCACAAATCGAGCTGATGAGAGAGAGCATGGAGAACGCTCATCAGGTGACTCTCCAAGCTTTGGAGAGAGTAGCACAATCCCAGCAGTTTCCTGGCCAGCAACAGCAGAGATCAGGCACTATAGTGGACTTCAAGAGGATGATGCCTCGAGAGTTCAAGGGTATCGAAGGGATACTCTACGCTGACGACTGGCTAGAGGACATATAGAGGAGCCTGCGATTGGCCCAGATTCCGGAGAGCTTACGGATAGAGGCGGCTGGCAGTCAGATGTTCGATATCGCACTCACGTGGTATCGCACGAAGCCGAGACTTACTGCACAAGGACTTACTTAGAAGACCTTCAAGGAGCTCTTCAAGGAGAAGTTCTTTCCCGACGTGGCATTGGGAACCTTAGAAAGTCAGTTTTATGACTTGGTCCAAGGGAACATGTCGGTCGACGAGTACGCCGCAGAATTCTGTCGATTGAGCCATTTTGCATCGTCTATGATTCGAGACCCAGGAGATCGAGCCCGGAAGTTTAGAAAGGGGCTGACGACTGGCTAGAGGATATATAGAGGAGCCTGCGATTGGCCCAGATTCCGGAGAGCTTACGGATAGAGGCGGCTGGCAGTCAGATGTTCGATATCGCACTCACGTGGTATCGCACGAAGCCGAGACTTACTGCACAAGGACTTACTTAGAAGACCTTCAAGGAGCTCTTCAAGGAGAAGTTCTTTCCCGACGTGGCATTGGGAACCTTAGAAAGTCAGTTTTATGACTTGGTCCAAGGGAACATGTCGGTCGACGAGTACGCCGCAGAATTCTGTCGATTGAGCCATTTTGCATCGTCTATGATTCGAGACCCAGGAGATCGAGCCCGGAAGTTTAGAAAGGGGCTGACGAGAGAGATTAGATCGTGCACTTCTGGTCGTCGTACCGCTACCTTTGAGGATATCTTGATGGATGCCCAAATTGCAGAAGAGGATCTGGATCGCAGGCCTAAAAGGAGTCATAATATTTCTAGATATACGAATGGTAGCGCAGGACCGGCCAAGCGTCCCCATATTCAGCAACAGCCGTGGGCATTTCAGCATCCACAGCAGTACCAGGCACCAGTTCATATTCAGCAACATCCATGGGCGTATCAGTATCAACAGCAGTACCAGGCACCAGTTCGTGTTCAGCAGGATCAGCAGCAGCCTCCGAGAGAGACACAGCAGACTTGTCATTTCTGTAAGAAGCCAGGTCACCTTTGGGAGAGCTGTAGAACGAGGCTAGGACTTTGTTTGTACTGCGGCGCTGCGGGACATCGAGTAAGGGATTGTCTTCTAGCCCCTTATCTTCCCGGCTAGCGCGCAGCTCCAAATTATAGAGGTCCAGTTGGGCTACCTGTGGAACCGTATATTGCTCAGCACCCGCGAAGGGAACCACCCTAACAGGGCGGGGCATTTGCGATGACGGTCGAGGAGACCGATACTGCAGGTAATGCGTTAGCAGGTTCTGTTCTTTCCTTCCTTCTGTTCCTTTTTATTTGATTGATTGACTGATTCCCTAGTACCGTAGTTTGTATGCATGATTTTTGTTAGATTATAGTTAGTAGTATACCCTGACAGAGACTGTAATACCATGACAAAACAGACCATAACCATGCATGTTTTTCTCTAGATTGTATGTTGTATGACTGTAGGTAGAATTTTCTCAGACCATGATTATTGGGGTTTGACCATAGCGAAGATTTATGAAAAGGTTATGACTTGACAAGAGAGACAAGATGATTAAAATTTGAGGATAAACATTAATTTAAATGAGAGGTTAAGAATTTAATATGGTAGGATTGATGATTATTGATTATGATATATTTATCATTAAAAACTTGAGAAAAATTAAGGAGATTATCATTATATTTATTTGATTGCAAGATATGAATTTAGAATTTTATATTATGATTGTTGCATTTGAAGATTCCATAAGTATCACATTGTTGCGTATTTTATGGAAAAAGGAAATCACGGAATAAATTATTAATGGATTAGTGTCGAATTCAATTTTCGGGATGAGGATTTAGATTTTTGAATATGCATCGATTGGATGTTAAATTTCGAGTATTTAATTTTTAACTTAAAATTTCGGAGGAAATTGTGAGAAAAATGGAAATTGATCTTTATTTCAAGGATTTTCAGGAATACAATAATTTCATAATTTTGACAATTTGTGAGATGACAATGTGGATTATTTCATGATTTGGTGGGTAGATGAATTTAAAATTTTGATGGAAAATAATAATATATAATGAATAAACACTACTATTGAGGATTTTAAATTTCGAGGACGAAATTCTTTTAAGGAGGGTAGACTTGTCACTACCACATTCCAAAAACAGGAGTATTTTTGACTTTTACATATACTTAATAATGTGGTAGTTATATTAAATAATTTCATGACAGGTGTATTTAATTAAATAATTGTGTGAGATGTGTATTAAATATATTATATATTTATAGTGTTCATCAATGTTTGAGCTGGTAGACTTGACCTAGAAGCCCACTAGATGAACATCTGACCGAAATGTAGGGTATGAATTTAATTTGTGTTATTAGGATTTAATTATTGGGATTGTGATTAATTACCGTAATTTTATTTAATTGTTGCGGCTTACCGTTGCTTCGATATTTGGAGCGCTACCCTAGCTTTTGCCTTCCAATAAATTTCACAACCTTGCCCTAGACGTGCCCGCCTTCCATTCTGACCTTTTTGTAACTCATAATTATGCTCTCTTGTGCTTCATTTTAGCCGCACAATATTAATCGCGGACGTTTATTTAATTTCTAAATAAATTTTATTTTTTTATCGTTGTGCGTTCCAATCAAAATTGGAGCCAATCTTGACCCATTTTTCGTGCAACCCAAATTAGGGTAATATTCTGTTCTGAGTCTTCTTCACTAATGATATTTGTGACCCGACCTAATTTTGGCCCCATGTACTCCTAATTAATTTTAGAACATCGCTTGCATTTATTTCTAATTAAATTGGGGATACCAGTTTGACTAATCACGATTTAATTCCAATACCCCATTAATTAAGCCCATACAAAACACACAACACCCCCTTACCCTACAAAACACCAAACACCAAATCGCCCACCAATTTTTTATTATTTTATGTGTCTGTGCAAATACCCAAATTAAAGGGGGCTAATTTGCAAATATTGCATTAGGTGTCAACACCCTATTGGTTCAACCAAATGGAGAGCCCAAATATTTGACTAGTCAACAACCCTCATCCTTACATGAAGAAATTCCTCCATGTCAAATCCTGACCACTCATTCAAAATGGGTGCATCAACACCACTCATTTCCCACTCATCTCTTCCTATTTAATGTCACATCACCTCACCCTTTCCAAGAAAACCCTAATTCCCAAACCTAGGGAAGCCCCCATCTTCCTCACCTAACCGTAGCCTCTTCCTCTATTTTTCCTTTCTTCTTCTCTTTTCTTCTTCTTCTTCTTCTTCCTTTCTTCTCCTTCTTCTTTGTTTTTTCAAATTTTACAAAGGGCGGAGGGAGGAATCTCCACACTGTTCACCGAGCTCCTACCACCGTACACTCGAGCCTCTTCTTGTCACTACCACATTCTAAAAACAGGGGTAATTTTGACTTTTCTGTATTTAATATTTCGTGTATTTAAATTAAATAATTTCGTGAGATGTATAATTAAATATATTATTATATATAGTATTCATTATGTTTGAGCTGGTAGACTCGACCTAGAAGCCATTAGACGAACACCTGTCCGAATTATAGGATTACGTGTTAATTTGCATTATTTAGGATTTAATTATTGGATGTCGTAATTGATTACCGTAATTTATTTAATTATTGTGCCTTGCCTTTGCTTCGATATTTGGAGCGCTACCCTAGCTTTTGCCTTCCAACAAATTTCACAACTTTGCCCTAGACGTGCCTGCCTTCCATTCTGATATTTTTGTAACTCATAATTATGATCTCTTGAGCTTCAATTTAGCCGCACAATATTCGTCGCGGACGTCTATTTAATTTCTGAATAAATTCTAACTTTGTATCGTTGTGCGTTCCAATCGAAATTAGAGAAAATCTTGACCTATTTTTCGTACGGCCCAAATTAGGGTAATATTCTGTTCCGAGTCTTCTTCATTAAAGGTATTGGTGAACCGACCTGATTTTGGCCCCATGTACTCCTAATTAATTTTAGAACACAGCTTGCAATTTATTCCTAATTAAATTGAGGATACCGTTTTAACTGATTCCGTAAATCCCTATTTAATTCCAGTACCCCGCTATTTAAGCTCGTACCAAACATACAACGCCCCCTCCCCTACAAAATACCAGAAACCTAATCGTCCGCCAAAATTTCATTATTTTATGTATCCGTACAAATACCTAAATTTAAGGGGGCTAATTTGCAAATTTGCATTTGGTGTCAACACTCCATTGGTTAAACTAAATAGAGAAGCCCAACATTGACTAGTCAACACCCTCATTCCCACATGAACAAATTTATTCATGTTTAATCTTGGCCATTCATTAAATGGGTCAATCCTCACCCTTCATTCCCACACCCACTCTTCCTATTTAAAGTCACCTCACCAACACTCTTCCCTAGGAAAGCCCTAATCCCCAAACCAAGCCCCCATTTTCTCTTACCTCACTCCTCCCTCTCTCCAACGTAGGAAGAAAATTCCTTCTTCCTTTCTTCTTCTCTTTTTTCCTCCTCCTCTTCTTCTTCTTCTTCTGCTTTTCTTCTTCTCCTTATTTTATTTTTAAATTTGAAATAAAGAGGGGGGGGGAACATTCACCACCACTGTTACCACTTCTCCCCGAGCCGGCCCTCACTCCGGCCGACCCGCCGGAGACCGAAGCTCCTCCCTGCCTCTCTCACCCCACCAGTGCAACACCCCGGCGAAGCCTCCATCTCGTAGCTCCTCCTCCGACCTCTATTCAGCCATAACCACCCCGACCGTCCCGAGTCAGCCCCGCTGCAACTCCAACTCACTCCGGCCATCTCGAGCCCCCTCAGGAGCCAACCCCAGTCCGGCCTCCCACCAGTTCATCGAACCACCACTCCCCGCTGAGCAACCAGTCCGGCCACCTGCCTCGACGAGCTCCACAGCAGCCCGGGCTCCCCGCACCCCGTTCATCCACGAGTCGACTCCGACCGGCGTCAAACTCCAGCCGACTTCCCTCTACAACTCCCCTCGGCTCCTCCCTCATCCTCCCCGTATCACTCCTCCTCCGGCGGACTTCACAGTCTCCTCCTCCCGCTGCAAACTCCCAACATCACCACCACCATCTCCTTGCAGCTCCTCCTCCTCCGGCCTGCTATCTCCACCACCACCACCAGTGCGGTCGGCTCCCCTCCGGTTGTGCACCACCAGCCGCCCCCCTGTGAGCCCCTCTTCCCTCCTTCCTTACATGTATATATATATATATATATATATATATATATATATATATATATATATATATATATATATATATATATATATATATATGTATATAAATACGTATACGTAGATATGTGTATGTATGTACGTGTGTGCGTATATGTGTAAGTGTATACGTGTGTGTGCGTATATGTGTATACATGTGTGTGCGTATATATATATATATATATATATATATATATATATATATATATATATATATATATATATATATATATATATATATATATGTATATAATTATCCGTATATATGTATTCAATATATCTATTAGTATTAATGTATATGTTTAATACGTATATGTATACGCATGTATTTAATATGATTTATATATATAAATACGTATTCTAGTATATATAATTAATTTGGTATATATATATATATATATATATATATATATATATATATATATATATATATATATATTTTGCATATACTTAATATATTCTTAATATATATATTGGTTTATTTTTATATATAATATCTATTTAATAAAAAGTATATATACTAGTATAAATTAAATTCATGTATTAGCATAGTCATTTGTACTTTGGAATTTAGTATATATAGTAAAATTCTAATTTGGCTTATTCTTATGAATATACCTTGTATAAAGTATTTCCTGGTAGCTATTTGTAATTCATGTATTAGCATAGTCATTTGTACTTTGGAATTTAGTATATATAGTAAAATTCTAATTTGGCTTATTCTTATGAATATACCTTGTATAAAGTATTTCCTGGTAGCTATTTGTAATTAAAACATACAGTATTAATTTTACTTAAGGTATATATAAATACACATATCTATTTTCGTACCAAATGTATTTAATGTATATGTTAGTACAATATGTACATTTCTATGTCTCTACTAGATGACCGAGAGTAAATACAAATACCCCGTATTTATATGGACCTATGACCCTGTGAACGGTCAGTTGACTGCCACGCGTACACTGACGTACTGGCAAGCCCCGTACCATTTTGATCGTTGTCTTGTCCAGCAATCACAGACGCGACACCCGTGCGACTTGACGCACACTAACCCTAGATTGACCAGTGCCATACCTGGCATAGCCCCTGAGTTAGGTATTTAATTTTGTGTTAGTGTAGCATCTGATGCAAACGTTGTATTGTTTATTATATATTTATAGGACTGTTGGATCCTCCAGACGATACTCTGGGACAGGACATTGCTTTACCAGCTAAGGACCCAAGGCGAGTACATTCTCTGATTAGTTTCTTATTTATGATATCTCCTATGTTTACTGTATCTAGTATAAATATCCATGCTGTTGATACGCTGGTTACACGGATTGGTATACACGGATCTCGTCATGAGATATTATTCCTTATTCATGGTGTAACTTGTACAAGACTTGTTTCCTTGTTATCTTGTGCATGTACAGACACTGAGTCCCGGGGAGACTTGCTACCTCCCTAGGGAATACCGTGCCATAGCGTACCATAGTTGGATCTACTATACCAGTCGGGGGGTGGGGAGTATTTTAGTATAGATATGTGATCATACCCAACTTTACATGCATCATAGCTCACCCACGCCTCACGTCGGTGCAGCCTTACCTTTACATGCCTCATCACTGTTACATATGGTTAGCCTGACTATTACTCGCATTATAGCTATTCTTACGGATTAGCCTGACCTCAAGAATGATCGCTAACCAATGTAATGAGTTTACTAGTCCCAAGCCGATCATATGTTAAAGCTAGTACTCACACACTTAGTCATAGGATTCTTGCTCATTGACATATTGTTTCTTTTCCTGTATTTACTTACAGTATTTCCAGTATATCCTTTATTGTATGTTCTCGTACCTATACATGCATCTTATATATTTCCATCTATATACTGTTACATAGTTTATATCATTGATATAGAACTGCTATTTAGAAATGTACTTTGCTCCCTTCCTGACTGGAAAATATTTTCCAGACTATGCCTAGAGGACTGGTATCTGACACTGATGGACCACAGGGTGAGTAACTGAGACTTGGCTTGGTAGTTCAGTCGTGATTCTGGGAGGTATAGCCGGAATCATTAGTTGTCTAGTTAGTTCCTTTAGCATATTATTTAGTACCGGATTTGTCTCCGGCAAATCTTATTTCAGACTTGGTTTATGTTAAGTTAGATTATTTAAAGTTTAGACTTGTGTTGTATTTTTATTTTTCCTTCGAATTCTAATCATGCTGTCATTTTGTGATTGAGTATGTTGTTATTTATATAGTGTTATCCGTGTCTCCTTATGGAGTTGGATACTAGTGCGAGATTGTTTAGATAGTGCTTGACCCAGACAGCGTTCTACCGCCGATGCTGCGGCTTAGGCTGGACGTACCCGCGTACTCGTGCCCCTAAAATGGGTGCGGGTCATGACACATTTTTAGTGGTGGCCCACGCAGGTCAGACTTCACAAGTTGTACGATATCGTGGTAGTGCGACATCATAGTTGTACTACTGCGTGCCTGCTATAGAATATAGGACATTGGATACTAGGATGAGAGAGGATACTCAATCACAAAATTCTTGAGAGATTCCTGGGACGACTCATTGAGAATCTTATTATAATTTCCAATTTAAATCCTTCTCCCTTATTTTCGTCCATCCTCACTCATTGATATTGAGTTTAATTCCTGTTGACCAGTTATTAAATTAGGATCTTGGTTTCATTGTAGAGTTGATTTCATGCCGAGATGAATTTTACGGACTAAATTTTACGATATCATCTGATGACATATATTGATAAGAACAGTGAGAAAGGTGAAACGTCTACTTTGGTCATGGAACCTGGAATTTATCGCAGCCATATCGGTTGGCGTGGCAAAGATTCTAGATGACATGATTGTAGGGTTGCGTACTTTAGTTACGGAACCTGTCGTTTATCGCACCTATGCTTACTAGCGTGGTGAGGATTCTCAGCGTCATGATTTCTGACCGACGTGTATGATTATCAGGTTGTGTCTTAAAATTGGTTCTTAAAGTGTCATCTCAATACTTATCTATTTCTGTTATACAAGACTTTATTCCATCGTTCTTTTGTTGCTAGCAGTAGAAACACCTTCAGTCCTCAATCCAGTCTTTTTGAGCTCCTATTCCTTGAGGATTCCTTGTTAAGTATGATAATTAATAACTTGTAATTATGGTTGTGTCTTGAGTATTAGTATTGACTGAGTGTTGCTAGTGAGTTGTAAGTGTTTCCTAGTTGGACATGTGAGCAGTAGGCCTTAATCTAGAGTTAACCCATAGCATAGTACCTTGTAACAATGGTTCTAGGATAAGTGTCATTATAGACTATAAGTAGAAGGAGAGTATAGAGTATCAGTGATAGTTCCCAAAGTTAGTATCAGAGCCAGTGTACCCGTCCTGGATAATTATGATTATGTAATTGAGTGATCTATGTAAACAATTAGGTATCAAGAAATTGTGTTAAGGATTAATGGAGCATGATTCAATTTGATGATTGATATCGGGTGTGTTAAAAGTAAAGAAGGATATATGCATAAAGAATTATAATGAGGTTTCATGAGTAGAGAAATATCGAAATTGGTAATGGAAATGGTGAGGAGTATCACAGATTAGTTAACAGGCTGTAAAAGGTTAAAGGGGAATACATATACATCAATCGAGATGAAGAACCATATACATGCCCATGAGAGTAAGAAACATGAGTGTTATAGAAGGTACAGGTAATCATGAGTTCTAATGAGCTTGATGAGATGATCCATTAATGAAGCTAGTGATATAATACCGAGAGGGCTAATGGTTCTATATCGAGGATTAGTCGAGAATGACGCTAATAACAGTAAGCACTCTGCGTGATGATAATTGGATGATATACCAGTTAATATAGATTAAAAATCATAGAAGAAAATACATGTGATGATAACTTTGATTAATGGAGGTAATAGTACAAGTGATTCGGGCAGTATAATTTTAGTACCCAGTTAAGAGTTGTAGACAATAGGTGTATTAAGTGTACCTCGAGTATTAGAGACCGTGAGCACTTATGTGTATAATTATGGATTATAAATTAAAGATTGGAAATAAATTTTTATTTTGAGAAATTATTGAGGAGTTGAGATTGTGTCATTAAAATTGGAGGATTCCAAATTGGATTCAATAAACATGGTCAAGGCTATAAAGATTTTAGGAGCGATTAGATTTAATTTCGATATTGAGTATTTGACTATTGAGGAAATATATGCATTTTTATTTTAAATTTGTTCGAGAAGTTAAACCTTGACGATTATTTTGAGGATTAATTTTATAGTGGATGAGAAATATGTATATTAATAGATGATATACACGTGTAAGGATCTGTTGACTTGAGCATGATTGAGATGGCACCGTAGACTGACTTAGGTGTCCATCTAAAGTTGTATTGGAAGGAGCAGTACTTAGTATGGTGTGTTACACTTGGTGTGCACTTGAGTGATAAGAACAAATAGTATGGACAATTATAGTAGGAACGAGAACTAGCAGTGGGTGTACTTATAGTAGAACAGAGGTACCTAAAGAGATAGAGGTATCAAACTTTACATGCATCATTTGACCTATGATTGTGTTAGAGGTTCTTGGTATCAGATTTTGGTATTAATAGACAGGTGTGTGCAATATAGATATATTCATGGATCTTATGGATTAATGATTAGTTGATATGGGTACCAGTGTGCAGGAATAGGAATTTGTTAGTGAATGTGCTAGAGTTAAGTGTTTATTAGAGGTAGGAGATACTACAAGTAATATGTTAGCAGGTTCTTTCTTTCTTTCCTAATGTTCCTTTTTTCGTCTTTTGATTGATTGATTTCCCTAGTACTGTAGTTCGTATGCATAATTTTCTTGTCAGAATAAAGTTGGTAGTACACCCTGACAGAGACTGCAATACCATGATAAAAGATACATGACCGTACATTTTTCTTAGATTATAGGTTGTATGACTGTAGGTAAAATTTTTCTTAGACCATGATCATTGGGATTTTGACCATAGCAAAGATCTATGAAGAGGTTATGACTTGACAAAAGGGACAAGATAATTAAAATTTGAGGATAAGCATTCATTTAAATAAAGAGTTAAGGAGTTAATATAACAGAATCGATGGATCATTGATTTTACGAAGATTGAGGTATGATTAAAATTCGAGGATAAATATTAACTTAAATGGAGAGTTAAGAAATTAACATGGCAAAATTGAGGATTTATTAATTTTAGGAAGGTTATGATATGATAGAATTGGTGATTAAAAATTGAGAAAATTTAGGAGATTGTCATTATATTTGTCTGACCGCAAGTTATAAATTTTTTTAAATTTTATATTATGGATGTTGCATTGGAAGGATCTCTAAGTGTCGCACTGTTGAGTATTTTGAGGAAAAAGGAAACTGAAGAATCAGATCATTGATGGATTATTGTTTGGATTCAGACTTTTTGGGACGAGATTCAATACATTGACTGAAATTAAATTTGAGGAACAAATATCAAATTTTGAGTATTTAATTAACTTAAAAATTTGGAAGAAATTGTGAGAAAAATGGAGACTGATTTTATTTCGAGGATTTTTCAGGAATACATAAATTTAAATTTTTTTGAAATTTGTGAAATGACAAGGTGGATTGTTTCAGGATTTTGTGGGTTGGATGAATTAACTATTGATGGAAAATAAAATAATGTATAAACACTACTATGAGGACTTTAAATTTCGAGAACGAAATTCTTTTAAGGAGGGTAGACTTGTCACTACCACATTCTGAAAACAGGAGTAATTTCGACTTTTCTGTATTTAATATTTCGTGTATTTAAATTAAATAATTTCGTGAGATATATAATTAAATATATTATTATATACAGTGTTCATTATGTTTGAGCTGGTAGACTCGACCTAGAAGCCATTAGACGAACACCTGTCCGAATTATAGGATTATGTGTTAAATTACATTATTTAGGATTTAATTATTGGATGTCGTAATTGATTACCGTAATTTATTTAATTATTGCGCCTTGCCTTTGCTTCGATATTTGGATCGCTACCCTAGCTTTTGCCTTCCAACAAATTTTACAACTTTGCCTAGACGTGCCTGCCTTCCATTCTGATATTTTTGCAACTCATAATTATGATCTCTTGAGCTTCAATTTAGCCGCACAATATTCGTCGCGGACGTCTATTTAATTTCTGAATAAATTCTAACTTTGTATCGTTGTGCGTTCCAATCGAAATTAGAGAAAATCTTGACCTATTTTTCGTGCAGCCCAAATTAGGGTAATATTATGTTCCGAGTCTTCTTCATTAAAGGTATTGGTGACCCGACCTGATTTTGGCCCCATGTACTCCTAATTAATTTTAGAACACAGCTTGCAATTTATTCCTAATTAAATTGAGGATACCGTTTTAACTGATTCCATAAATCCCTATTTAATTCCAGTACCCCGCTATTTAAGCCCGTACCAAACATACAACGCTCCCTCACCGTACAAAACACCAGACACCGAATCGCCCGCTAAAATTTCATCATTTTATGCGTCCGTACAAATACTCAAATTTAAGGGGGCTAATTTGTAAATTTGCATTTGGTGTCAACACTCCATTGGTTCAACTAAATGGAGAAGCCTAACATTGACTAGTCAACACCCTCATTCCCACATGAATAAATTTATTCATGTTTAATCTTGGCCATTCATTAAATGGGTCAATCCTCACCCTTCATTCACACACCCTCTCTTCCTATTTAAAGTCACCTCACCAACACTCTTCCCTAGGAAAGCCCTAATCCCCAAACCAAGCCCCCATTTTCTCTCACCTCACTCCTCCCTCTCTCCAACGTAGGAAGAAAATTCCTTCTTCCTTTCTTCTTCTCTTTTCTCCTCCTCTTCTTCTTCTTCTTCTTCTTCTTCTTTTCTTCTTCTCCTTATTTTATTTTTAAATTTGAAATAAGGGGGGGGGGGGAAACATTCACCACCACTGTTACCACTTCTCCCCGAGCCGGCCCTCACTCCGGCCGACCCGCCGGAGACCGAAGCTCCTCCCTGCCTCTCTCACCCCACCAGTGCAACACCCCGACGAAGCCTCCATCTCATAGCTCCTCCTTCGACCTCTATTCATCCATAACCACCCCGGCCGTCCCGAGTCAGCCCCGCTGCAACTCCAACTCACTCCGGCCATCTCGAGCCCCCTCAGGAGCCAACCCCAGTCCGGCCTTGTCATGACCCGCACCCGGAATTTGGGCATGAGTCATGGGTACGTCCAGCCTACGCCGCAGCATCGGCGGTAGAACGCTGTCTAGGTCTCAACATATAATATATTCTGTCAATAGTCTCAACTCCGTACGGAGGACAATGATAAATAATCCACAGTTTATGATATACTCAATCACAAGCTATAAGAATAATGGCACGATGAGAATAGAAAATAGTTCTATTAAAAACCAACCACAGTAAATCCAACTCAAATCCTGGGTCTAAATGACCTCACAAAGTCACAAATAATAAATACAACTCAGTCTCAGTCTAAAACAATAATGCAGAAAAAGTAGTCTAAGAGCAGCCAGGTGCGTTCTCCTCTAGGCTAGGCAACTCCTCTGGGATTTCCGGGGTAAAATCTCCCTCTAATCCTGGGCCATAATGAGTGGGGCAAAGATCCTCCAGGTCCTCTGAAAAATGTTATCCAGTCAGGATTTGAGCGAAGCACAAGCACTAACAGCAGTTTCATTAAATTGACAAAATCTATAAACAGTGTAAGAAATACAAGATGAAAATAAATGCTGGAAATGTAAATACTGGAGAAAAATGGAAATAGGCAATAGAGCATCTAGCAATGAACAATAAATAGTGAATGCTAGACAATAAGTAGTGAATGCTGGAACAGGTGAATCTGAATAAAATAGACATCTAGCTAAGTGTTTGAATTATCAGTTTATCATGTGATCGGCTTGGGACTTGATCAGGCTGGTTATATATGATTAACTATGATTCTTGTAGGTCAGGCTAACCATATGGTTAGCTATGATGCATGTAGTGGTCAGGTTAATCATATATAACAGCTATGATGCATGTAAGATGGTCAGGCCGCACCCAACGTGAGAAGTGGGGTGAGCTATGATGCATGTAAAGGATTTGGATATGATCACATAATCTACTAATAATTCCCCATCCCCCAGCTAGCACGATGGATTCCAATCATGACTCCTCATGATGGGGATCTAGGGTGCTAACCCGTATATCTATAGTATCAGAATCAAGTATGTAATACACTACAATTTATAGAAGAAATCAACAATGAAAACTGTCAGAGAATGTACTCGCCTGTGGTCCTGAGCAAAAGGTGAGGATCGATGTCCAAAGTGGGATCACAATGACCTATATATAAGATATCAATGTTAAATAATGAATTAAAGGAATGAGCATGATTAACTAATTAAACACGAGGTCTCTAGGTCAATTCTAAAGCCTACTGGTCAATACTAGCCTAACACTAGCTAATTGTGTCATCCCTAGTTATAAACACTAGGGTGTACTCATAACACCTCAATCTGGGTTCAAATCTAGTTTCTAGGGGATTACAAGTATAACTTAGCTAATGCTAAGTAATACAATATATACAATAGTTAATCTATCATCTAATATTATCTTAGTTCTAATACTCTAATACCTATACTCAACTCTACATATTAACCCACACCAATACCCCATATTATTTCCTAACTGCTAACTGATACCCTTGTACTAGTATATTTTCCACATCTAGTACCTTACTGTATTATGACATTCTCTCCTGTACAGCAACACATAGGTTCACCTAGTTAAGACACTGAAATTAACATACTGCCACACTGCACAGTACACACTGATTTACAAGGTATTCACAAGCCAACACAGTGCTACACTCTCAGGTACTACTCACTGATCTCAGGCAGGTACCTAATCACACTGGTACACTCTCAAACTGCACACACACAACATTGTTGATACACTAGATGGTCAAGTTCCCTCGTATACTCAGTTAAAACTTACAGGCACATACACACACTGAAACAAAGACACTGCTACCCTGAACTCAGTCACTCACATATACAGAAATTTTACCTAGACATTCACATACAATTAAACACTGAAACACTTACCCCAACTCCCCACTGATACACTCTCACACTCAGACAATCACACAGGCATCTGCACAACTACACACATCAGAATTTTCACTGAGACACTACTCTCTCTCACACTCACACAGTCAGAAACATACACTAGGAAACACAGTTACACACATATATCTGAGATAGCAACTACCTACACTAAACTGAAAACACACACACACAGGAAGGACTCACTGATACTCAGTATCAGTCTGAAATAGTCCAGACCTACACACACACAGGCACCCTGCTTTCTTAAGCCCTCACAGTTCTCTCACACAGTTTCTAAAACACACACAGGTATTACCTAACTTAGGCTCACTGAAATACTCACTACACACATAGGTATTTACATAGGCTACACTCTCACTGGGACTAATCTGCACAACATGCACACACACATCAGATACTGCTACACAGACAACCTACTCCCTGAACTCAGACATGTACACAGCATCACATACACACAGTATCCATACACAGGTCTGGATACACAAATCTCACTGCACATTATCTAACTGATACACAGGGACACGTAGGTTCAAGCACTGTAACATATATACACAGAATTTAACTCACTGAACTCTACTTCCCACCCTACAGAAATACATACAGCACCCATATACATACACTGTCATTCACACACAGTTAATACCTGAAAGCATAACACAGAATTCTGAGATGAATTTTGATACCCACACTGCACAGTCAGCCCCAATACACCCGACTGCACAATGAACCATTCACAGTTATTCTCCCTTCAAATCACACACACATCTACAAACATAGATATATATATAAACACACATCAAATTGGGTGATGTAGAGTAGATTAGATGGGTAATCCCTCCTGTGAAGCATTTCACAAACAC
Organism: Iris macrosiphon; assembly: GCA_036927795.1. Lineage (NCBI taxonomy): Eukaryota > Viridiplantae > Streptophyta > Magnoliopsida > Asparagales > Iridaceae > Iris > Iris macrosiphon. Next base: position 76,132,040 of record JAYESA010000004.1, read on the forward strand.
ATGATGTGCAAAAACGAAAACCACACTAAGAACTCCTGAAACCCAAAACAAAACCCAAAAATCAATATCTAACCTACACGTAGGAGGGTGAAATCAGTCTATAAGCAACCACCTAGGGTTAGGGTTCACGAAAATTGGGGAAAACAAATGTTGGGGACACTTAAACCCTAGTTCGAACCCTAAAATTGAAACTACACAGCAAGGGTGGTTTTCTAATGACATTAACATCAGAAAACAGAAATTAAATGAATAAAAATAGGGTTTTACCTAGGGACATGGCTTCTTCAATGGGGGTTCTTCTTCTCCAAGGCTTCTTGACCCAAGTTCCTTGTTTTCCTTGCTTTGGAGGAGGAAGATGGGATCCCTAGGGTTTGATCTCGAATTTGTGGTGGGGAAAAGATGGTTTTCTTGATGGAGGCTAGGTTTTAGGTTTTTCTTCATGAAGGAATGGGTTCCCTTTTATATTAAACTAGGTTAGGGCTTCATAAGCATAGTTTTAGGTTAACCCCCTATGTTAGGTCATGTAGAACCTAATTAACTAGGGTTTAGTCAATTTAGGGTTTGAGGTTCCACCCAAAAATTAGAATTCTAGGGCTTCTCTAGAATTGGTCTTCAAATTAGGGTTTAGTCATTAGGGTTTGTCCTAATGAGTTCTAGGGTTTGACCTAAAACCAATATCACTAACAATATATAAATAGTAAAAAAAACTCAGCAGATTAATTAAATTCATAATTATTCAGAATAGTGAAATTACCCAAATGCCCTTATCTGGAAATGTGGTAGTGACAGGCCTCCCACCAGTTCATCGAACCACCGCTCCCCGCTGAGCAACCAGTCCGGCCACCTGCCTCGACGAGCTCCACAGCAGCCCGGGCTCCCCGTACCCCGTTCATCCACGAGTCGACTCCGACCGGCGTCGAACTCCAGCCGACTTCCCTCTGCAAATCCCCTCGGCTCCTCCCTCATCCTCCCCGTATCACTGCTCCTCCGGCGGACTTCCCAGCCTCCTCCTCCAGCTGCAAAATCCCAATATCACCACCACCATCTCCTTGCAGCTCCTCCTCCTCTGGCCTGCTATCTCCACCACCACCACCACCAGTGCGGTCGACTCCCCTCCGGTTGTGCACCACCAGCCGACCCCCTGTGAGCCCCTCTTCCCTCCTTCCTTACATATATATATATATATATATATATATATATATATATAAATACGTATACATAGATATGTGTATGTGTGTACGTGTGTGCGTATATGTGTATGTGTATACATGTGTGTGCGTATATATATATATATATATATATATATATATATATATATATATATGTATATAATTATCCGTATATATGTATTCAATATATCTATTAGTATTAATGTATATGTTTAATACGTATATGTATACGTATGTATTTAATAGTGAGTATGTATATGTATATGTATATGTATATGTCTATGTATATATATTTAATATGATTTATATATATAAATACGTATTCTAGTATATATAATTAATTTGGTATATGTATATATATATATCTATATCTATATATATATATATTGCATATACTTAATATATTCTCAATATATATATTGGTTTATTTTTATATATAATATCTATTTAATAAAAAGTATATATACTAGTATAAATTAAATTCATGTATTAGAATAGTCATTTATACTTTGGAATTTAGTATATATAGTAAAATTCTAATTTGGCTTATTCTTATGAATATACCTTGTATAAAGTATTTCCTGGTAGCTATTTGTAATTAAAACATACAGTATTAATTTTACTTAAGGTATATATAAATACACATATCTATTTTCGTACCAATTGTATTTAATGTATATGTTAGTACAATATGTACATTTCTATGTCTCTACTAGATGACCGAGAGTAAATACAAATACCCCGTATTTACATGGACCTATGACCCTGTGAACGGTCAGTTGACTGCCACGCGTACACTGACGTACTGGCAAGCCCCGTACCATTTGATCGTCTGTCTTGTCCAGCAATCGCAAACATGACGCCCGTGCGACTTGACGCACACTAACCCTAGATTGACCAGTGCCATACCTGGCATAGCCCCTGAGTTAGGTATTTAATTTTGTGTTAGTGTAGCATCTGATGCAAACGTTGTATTATTTATTATATGTTTATAGGACTGTTGGATCCTCCAGACGATACTCTGGGACAGGATATTGGTTTTACCAGCTAAGGACCCAAGGCGAGTACATTCTCTGATTAGTTTCTTATTTATGATATACCCTATGTTCACTGTATCTAGTGTAAATATCCATGCTCTTGACACGCTGGTTACACGGATTGGTATACACGGATCTCGTCATGAGATGTTATTCCTTATTCATGGTGTAGCTTGTACAAGACTTGTTTCCTTGTTATCTTGTGCATGTACAAACACTGAGTCCCGGGGAGACTTGCTACCTCCCTAGGGAGTCCCGTGCCATAGCGTACCATGGTTGGATCTACTATACCAGTCGGGGGGTGGGGAGTATTTTAGTGTAGATATGTGATCATACCCAACTTTACATGCATTATAGCTCACCCACGCCTCACGTCGGTGCAACCTTACCTTTACATGCCTCATCACTGTTATATATGGTTAGCCTGACTATTACTTGCATCATAGCTATTCTTACGGATTAGCCTGACCTCAAGAATGATCGCTAACCAATGTAATGAGTTTACTAGTCCCAAGTCGATCACATGTTAAAGCTAGTACTCACACACTTAGTCATAGGATTCTTGCTCATTGACATATTATTTCTTTTCCTGCATTTACTTACAGTATTTCCAGTATATCCTTTATTATATGTTCTCGTACCTATACATGCATCTTGTATATTTCCATCTATATACTGCTACATAGTTTATATCATTGATATAGAACTGCTATTTAGAAATGTACTTTGCTCCCTTCCTGACTGGAAAACATTTTCCAGACTATGCCTAGAGGACTGGTATCTGACACTGATGGACCACAGGGTGAGTAACTGAGACTTGGCTTGGTAGTTCAGTCATGATTCCGGGAGGTATAGCCGAAATCATTAGTTGTCTAGTTAGTTCCTTTAGCATATTATTTGGTACCGGATTTGTCTCCGGCAAATCTTATTTCAGACTTGGTTTATGTTAAGTTAGATTATTTAAAGTTTAAACTTATGTTGTATTTTTATTTTTCCTTCGAATTCTAATCGTGCTGTCATTTTGTGATTGAGTATGTTGTTATTTATATAGTGTTATCCGTGTCTCCTTATGGAGTTGGATACTAGTGCGAGATTGTTTAGATAGTGCTTGACCCAGACAGTGTTCTACCGCCGAAGCTGCAGCGTAGGCTGGACGTACCCGCGTACTCGTGCCCCTAAAATGGGTACGGGTCGTGACACTTCTCCAGCGCGGCCCGGCCACAGTTCCGGTCAGTCGACCCATCCCCAGCTTCTCAACTCCGGCCATCTGAGTCGAGTCGACCCCGGCGAGCCATTCCTCCCTACACCCGGCCGACCTCCTCCAGTCGAGTCTACCCTATCCCATCGAGCCGACTACGTCGAGCCGACCACCTCCAACCCCATAGCTCCGACCGCTCCCTGCATTTCTTCCCGACTCCGGCGGCGAGCTCCACCGCCTCCTCACTGTTCTTCCCCTGACTCCGACGAGCGCAACTCCGCTGCATTCCCTCCTTCTGCTGTACTCCTCCTCCTCCCTACGCTGAGTCTCCCCTACCACTGCAACTCCGGCCCGGCCGAGCCCCAACCCCGCTCCCTGCCTACTCCGTCGCCACGAACCACCACCATCATTATCATACTCCACTACCACCACCAGTGTCCTCATCCCGCTGTATCCCGACTCCGGCACAGCTCCGCCAGACCACACACCCTCCCTCTACCCGCTATCTGCTCCGGCGTCGAAGTTCCTCTACTCCGGCAGCCCGCAACACGACTCTACTGCACTCTCCAACCATCCCGAGCCTCCCCCACTGTCCGTCCATCTCCCTCTGGCGGCTGTGCACCACCACCACCGTGACCTTCCTCTCCTCTCCTCCCCCTCTTTCCTCCTTCTTTAATAAAGTATATAGCTTAGTATAATATACCATGTATTAGTATATAATTTATGTATATATGTATACATGTATGTTTTGGTATAATTTCGTATAGTAAATGTGTTTTAAATACATATTTTTGATATATATATATATATATATATATGTATTAGTATTAAATAATATATTTTAGTACGTATTTTAGTATGTATTCTTGGTATATATATATACACATATATATGTTTGTATTTTGGTATATATATATGTAGCATATATAATTGTATTAGTATATATATATATATGTACTTTTATACGTATATAGTATAGGTATATTTTTATTGGTGTATGTATATGTATAAATATAATACCTATATATTTTCACTAGTATATAATATATATATATATATATATATATATATATATATATATATATATATATATATATATATATATATATATATATATATTCAGTATATATATATATCCTTAAATAATGGTTGTTATGTACAAATGTGTTATGCGTATTTTTACCTATGTATATATATATAATATATATTTCTATTTATTGTATATACACTCATACATATTTTGTACGTAATTATTGATATATACTTATATATATATTATGTACATATTTAATTGGTATATATAATAACATGTATAATATATATTTATACGTACTAGGTAACCCAAGTGTAAATACGGATACCCCGTCTTTATACATGACCTATGACCCTGTGAACTGTTAGCAGACTGCCACACGTACACTGACGTACTGGCAAGCCCCGTATCATTTTGACCGTCTGTCTTGCACAGCAATCGCAGACGCGACGCCCGTGCAACTTGACGCGCACTTAACCCTAGTTGACTAGTGCCATACCTGGCATAGCCCCTGAGTTCGATGTATTTGTGTTGTGTTAGTGTAGCATCTGATGAAAATATTGTATTGTTTTATTATATGTCTATAGGACTGTTGGATCCTCCAGACGATACTCTGGGACTGGACATTGGTATTACCAGCTAAGGACCCAAGGCAAGTACATTCTCTGATAATTTCCAATTGTTTGATAATTTCTATAATTCCAGTATCTAGAAATGTTACAGCTGATTCTTGACACTGTACTATACGGACTAGTATATAGATTGGATCGTTAGCCATGAGTTGTTACATTGGTTATCGTATTAACATTGTACATGACATTGATATTGGCATTGATATTAGACATCGTATATGACATATTGGACCTTGATCGTGTATCGTGACGTGTCATGACTGGATCCACAATACTAGTTGGGGGCGGGGAAATTGCTAGTGAGAGATATGATCAAAAACCTATCGTACAAGTTTAAATTATTGGTGTTAATCATACGCCTTACGTATGATTAGCCAGGCCATATAGTTATCGTACATGTTCCCAAGTCGATCATATTTCGAAACTACTATTTCAAACACTTAGAATGGTTACAGTTCTCTATTTTAGATCATATACTACATCAGCCGTATATGATATTGTACCTTGTTCTCTTTATTTCATAGATGCACTGACTGTATCATATTGCCTATATTATCTGTCTCTTTACATTGCCTGTCTCTTTATTTTGCCATTGCATTATTCACTGTCTCATCTCAGTATATAGCATCATCTGTTTATTGCTTTATAGTCCTTATCAACTAAATGGAACTGTTATTTGAGATTGTACTTTGCTCCTTTCTGACTGGAAATATTTTTCAGACTATGCCTTAGAGGACCGGTATCCGACACTTTATGGACCATATGGTGAGTAGCTGCAGACTTGGACTTGGTAGTTCAGTTGTGATTCCGGGAGGTCTAGCCGGAATCACTAGTTATCTAGTTAGTTCTTTTAGTAGATCATTTGGTACCGGATTTGTCTCCGGCATACTTGTTGAGACATAGATATTTGTTGAGTTAGATTATTTATATTTAGATTTGTGTTGTATTTTATTTTATTTCTTCGATATCTTATCGTGCTGTAGTTATGTGATTGAGTATGTTGTTCATATTATATTGTGTCATCCGTGCCTCCTTATGGAGACTGGATGCTTGTGTGAGATTGCTTAGATAATATTATGACCTTGATAGCGTTCTACCGCCAATGTTGCGGCGTAGGCTGGACGTACCCGCGTACTCGTGCCCCAATTCTGGGTGCGGGCCGTGACACACTGGGAGGGTCACGACGAGGTACGGCCGGCCGACAGCATTGTGCGGCTGCTTTGTTGGCTACTAGTCGTCGCTGGAGTTGCCGGGTAGGTCGGGGTCGACCGGGGGAGTTGTTGCCGGAGTCTCGGGTGGCAGTGGCGGGGTCGGCTGGGTCGAAGTCGGCCGGTGTGGCGGCGTCGGGTTGATATGGTGGTGGGGTGTCGGCTGAGAGGAGAAGAGGGTTTTATAAGGAGTCTTGGCCGGCGGTTGGGGGAGACGGATTGGAGTGGTCGCAGCGGGTTGAGGCGAGGAAAAGGAGTCGACGAGGCAACGGTTGACTGTGTAATGGCCGGCGGAGAGATCGGCGACGTTTGGGAAATCAGAGACAAAGGGTTTTTAGTTACTGTGCAGTAACTAACGGGCCGGGTCGGGTAGTGGGTCGGGTCGGGTTCAGATCCGACACGATCCAATATGATTTCAGTGGATTCAGGTTGGTTCGGCTTATTTATTCTTAACCGGTTTGGTTCGGTTCGGTTCAAGATGGTTTATTTTGGTTTATTTAAAAACTTAGTTTTTAGGTCTTTTAAAAATAGTTTTGGGGTCCAATAAATTCCAAGAAAATTACTCTATATCTAGTATTTTATTTTACACCCAAAAATATTATTTTTATAATATTTCAATATTTAATAAAATCACAAAATTAGTTTAATACCAAAAAATATTAATTTTAATTAGTTAAAAATCACAAAAAATTTCCGAAAATTTATTTTAAAATTTTAAATTTTTTTGTGTGTTTACAACTACCCTCCTTAAGAGGATTGCGTCATCGCAATCAAAGAATAACGAAACATACCCGGTCAGAAGAGATGACATGGTTGTAAAATATGTTCGAAGCACGACACAACCAAAGAATCACGATCAAGGAGAAATCGAAGGATGAGGGTTAAGCAAAACACATAGGGAAGGAATAAAGTATTTTCCTAGACAATGAAGGTTAGGTAATTCAAGAGTGAAGGAATCGAGTTAGAGCAAAGAAAACTACAGCTTAGGAAAACTAGGGTATCAATTATTAACAAGTTCACAATTACTAGGTTTAAGGCTAAGGTCATGAACTAACAGGCACGTGCTAAAGCATTACTAGAAATAGACATCTATGAATAACTTAAATCTTACGCGTATTTGCTACTCCATGAGTCTGCGCGTTCTCCATTGTCATTGCAAAAGCTTATCTGCGTCCTTGTGGTGGAGTCCTTTGTGGTTGCTGGGCCTGCTGGAAGAGTGCTGATATGCTTGATTGCTTTGTTGAGATGATTGTCCTCCACCAACTGGTGTCACTTCATCGTCGTAGGTGATAACTGCAACTTGTAGTATTCTTGCGAGAGTCTCGTTGCTTGCTTGTGAATCCATTACTTTGCATCCAAAATAAACTATAAAATGTGCACAGGGTAATCAAGGCAGGATGCTGTAGAAGCATGAAAAATATGCGGCAGAGTTATACGCAGTATTTCAGTGCTGGGTGGCATAAAACGTGACTTCAGAGCCCTCGGCGTACCAACAGAGCTTTATCGCTAGTATGACAGCTCCAAAACAACCCACATAATGCAGTGTTCCCAGGCTGCCTTAGCGTAAAAAGGTTGTTACATCGCCATTTTGGCGTAAGATCCGCTCACTTTTAATGCGGTGGCATATTGTACGAGGAACTCTTCGTATTCCTCGAACGAACCTGTCAAATCATGCAGTGAATCTGACTCTTTGACTCCTGACATCTGACTCCTGACAAAGAGTACTGCACGACTATCCAGACGACGACTGTAATGATGGTGCGGCACAGAGACCCAGACGTCGTTTAGTGGTATTTCCTTGATACAAAGTACTTTTACGCGTTCAAGGGAATTTGCTGCCTAGTTTTATACAGGCGAATACGAGCTTTTACGCTCAGCAAGAGACAAAACGGACCGCCACGTCAAAAGCTGCTCTTCGTACAGAGCTCGAGGCACGTCTCTACAGTTAATGCGCGTGATGGGGGCAGATCTCTGCATTTAATGCACGAGATTTTGGTTCTATTTTCAAAGACTGGGAGAGCCGTAATTACGGCTAATACGTCCACATCATCACCTCTGCATATTACGCCATCAGGCTATTTTCAGCTATAGGAGCATGCTGTACGCTACCTCCTTGAAATACGCCGACCTGGCTATTTTCAACCATAGGAGTACGCCGTATGCTATCTCCTCGAAATACGCCAACTTAGGCTATATTTGCATTGGTGCGTAATAGGGCTATTTGGTCCAAAATTAGCTCAAGACCTCAGTCAAGAAAGAAGGGTCGGCTATCTCTTACGCCAGCTACCTATCCATGCAGCATCAGACTTCTACGCCTACTTGGCCTCTACGCCAGTTTGACAACTATTTGGCTTCTACACCATGGTGACATTTATTGGCTTCTACGCCAACTTTGTTACGTGAGGGACAGCTACCTACGTGGCTTGCATGCCGTGATCTTCGCAGCAGTTATACGCATTATCTCATAATGGGACACGCGTCACACGCAGATTCAGAGGATCATTTATATGTGGGTAGCAGTTATTGTAACTGCCGCGTAAAAGGTGCCACACCCTCCACTGTTCGGCTTCTACGCCGACTGGACGGTTACTGTCACCAAACCCTATAAATAGAGACCTCTATTGACAGAGGTCCATGGTCGAAAAATCAAAAAAAAGGTGGAAAACTCGGAGAACAGAGAGTAGTGATCAATGACTTTGGCATCGAGCATCCACTCCCTCTTACAACTTTTTGAAGCATCTTCTTCTTCTACGGCACTTCTTTATCATCGTGTGGTCCAAGGGACAAAGTGATCAACTGCAGATCAGACTCCTATAGCAATATTTATCCAGATTAAATTTTGTACTTGACATCCTTGTATAGGATTAATTGTACTTCTTGTTTGTAAACCAAATAGAGGGTTTCGTATAAACCTTATTTTATTTCTTTCGTTTATTATCAAACACAAGATGGCGACTCTGCTGGGGATGACTTTCTCATCTGACGAGAAGGCAATTGCTCAACACGATGCAGTATCAGTGGGATCAATAAAGAAGACCTTGGTCGTCCAGTTCGACCAGTCAGCCTACGAAGACATGCTTCGAGCAGGGGGTAGCTCTCACTCCCTCTCCGTTCAAGACAACAGGAAATTGCGTAAGGTGTGGATGCCCTGGACATCCCCTACCATTCCTGCCGACTCTCCGGTTTCTCTGACCAGCAAGGTTGTAGCTTCGCAACCTTCGCGCTCTGCGCGTAAAACTCTGTCTCCCGTCTGTGACGCGGTAGACAAAACTTCTGACAATGCCTCAGCACTAGTCCAGAAGTCTACTCCATGCTCCGCGTGTAAAACCCTGTCTCCCATCTGTGACGTGGTAGACAAAGCTTCTGGTGAGGCCTCAGTGCTAATCCAGAAGTCTGCTTCGCGCTCTGCGCGTAAAACTCAGTCTCCCATCGGTGACGTGGCAGATAAGATTTTTGATAATGCTTCAGCATCAAATCAGAAATTCCAAATGCGCTCCGCGCGTAAAAATGCATCTTCCCTCCGCAGAAATATAAATAATTCCTGCAATCTATGCAAGGGAAAACAAGTGGTAGAATCCTTAACTTCTCGGCCTTTACGCAAGCAAAAGAGGAGTCTACCCGTGTCACACCCCAGTCCCACAATACGTAGGACTAGGAATACGTAACACGCCCAGCCGTATGTATATGAACTCCAATATATGGAAACCATATACACACGTACGTTGTAAATGAATATGCAATCCATCGGTGGTAATATACTGTCACAACAAGTCACACATAATCTATATCTCATCCACAGCACAAATACTCAGTAGGAATAAAACTAGAATATAACTGGATACCAAAATGTATCAAGTCTGATAGTCGGGTGGAAACAAATCCACTACAAAATGACTATCCTGAAGTAGCAAAATATTTAAACACCGTCAATAAATCACAGATACTCTGAGGGTAAGATCTTCTCAGTCTCGTAAGTAGTATCCGGTCCAGGCCCATACTCCTGTGGAAGCTCTTGCTCATCCATATATGGAAAGGGACCAGGTCTTCAGAGGGACATAACAAGATACATAATAACATGCCAATAAGTACTGAAATATAAACATCCAATGTATGGTTCTCCTAACCGTCTAAGTGAATGCAGTTTGAGAACAACTTTCCACCAAGTGGGCTATCTGGCTAAAATATGGGATTGCGTGACCCTCTTGGAGAATCAGGAGCCTCAAAGCATGTTGTCTTTTGAACGGCAGAGGCCGCCAGTAATATATAGTGGTCATCATCACCCGTTTCTCCTGTGGAGAATCCGAGCGTACAGGAAAAAGTGCAAAGGAGCCCAAATGTTTTACTTATTGTTCTCCCCACCCCATGCTCTAAGCATGCCATATCCATGACATGATAAATCCTCTAAATAACTACCAGGTCTTCTAGCATACAAAGTTTCTATCAGCAGTCATCCTTAACGCACGGCTTATACATACAGGCGGCCAACCCAATATGTAGTCCGAGAGCTATATGGGACTCATAAATCGTGCAGCAACTGTGTCACGGCCAATGAACCAAATAATGCTCCATATTACTGGGATGGTCTCATAAACAAGGTCCAATGAAAATACATAAATAAAATAGAATCATGTATTATTTGGAATGTAAATAAGAGTACTGTGGCAAGGTATACTTGCCGAGTAAAGTCCTGTAAGGTGTTCGTCCGAAGAAATGTTAAGTGTGATAAGAAGAAGGGTTAGTGTTTGGAAGTTGTGATTATATGTAGGAATAAGGAGGCGGTGGAATTTACTTAATGGTTAAGAAACTATTGCTGTTGTTTTTTTCTTATTGGTTTATGTGTGCGGTTGAGAAGATCTTTTAAGGAGTGGTGGAATAAAATTCTTACACGTGTGGAAAGGCAAAGCAAAACAAATTAGGTTTTGCTTCTGCTGCTGATACTACGCGCGGGGAAAGAAGTATACGCAGGGTAGTCTTATACGCGTTAGAGGATATAGAAAGCGGCGGAGAGTTATACGCATGATTTTGGTTTTATGCTCAGAAAACTGAAGAGTTTACGCGGGTACACTGCTGCTTTTATTATACGCGCGGAAATGGTTTTGTGCGTAGAGAAAGGAATTTAGGCGGTTTGGGTTTTACGCTTGAAAGAGTTTTTGCAGGGTTTTTACTAAATGAGTTTTTACGCAGGGATGATTAACGGGTTACGGGTTTGGTCCAATAAAAAATTTCTGTTTTTCTTTTCTTTTCCTTATTATTATACTTAATAATTAATTTAAATAATTAATAATAATAACTAATACTATTTTCAGGAATGGGAGTTTACATTCTACCCAACTTATAAAAAATTTCGTCATCGAAATTAAAACTAAGCCAAGTAAAATAAAAGTCAAGGATTGGTAGAAGATATAAATTAACAAAGTAATTCATACCTTGGTCTATGAATAGGTTCAGAAAATGTTGGCGCATGTCCTCTTCGCGTTCCCAAGTAGATTCTCCTGGCGAGCCATGTTTTCATGCAATACGGACTAAGGGAATAGACTGGTTTCTCAATACCTTCTCTCGACGATCAAGAATTCCTACAGGTTGCTCTTGATATGTCAAGCTTGGCCCAACTGTGATCTCCGAATGGTCAAGAATATGACTGCTATCTGCTACATATCGCCTGAGCTGCGATACATAGAATACATCATGTATTTCCTCAAGTGAAGGTGATAGCGCAAGTCGATATGCTACTTCTCCTACTCTCTCTAGCACGTCAAATGGCCCAATATACCTTGGACTTAACTTGCCGCGCCCTCCAAAGCGAATGGTGCCTCTGGTAGGTGATATCTTTAAGAAGACATGATCGCCTTCTCTAAATTCCAAGGGACGACGATGAAGGTCTGCCCATTATTTCTGCCTATCTTGCGCTGCTCGCAAGTGTCCTTGTATTTTCTTTACTGTCTCCACGGTGTTAATTACTAGCTCTGGTCCCAGGATTTAACGTTCTCCCATGTCACCCCAACATACAGGAGACCTACATTTTCTTCCATTCAATGCTTCAAATGGAGCCATCTGGATGCTTGCCTGATAACTATTGTTGTAAGAAAACTCCACAAGATGTAGGTGGTCCTTCCATGGTCCCCCAAAGTCTAACATATATGCCCTTAACATATCTTCTAATGTCTGAATAGTACGTTCTGACTGCCCATCTGTTTGAGGGTGATAAGATGTACTAAACTTCAGACGAGTTTCAAGGCTCTCTTGCATGCTTCTCCAAAAATGTGATGTAAAGTGCGAGTCCCTGTCTGATACAATGCTGACTGGAATGCCGTAAAATCTCACGATCTGCCTCATATATAGGTCAGCCAAAACTTCTGTAGATTGGCCAACTTTAAAAGGCAAGAAATGTGTTGACTTGGTGAGTCGGTCTACTATTACCCACACTGCATCTTTGGACTCTTGGGAAATCCCGTGACAAAGTCCATAGTGATATGTTCCCACTTCTACTCTGGAAGTGGTTACAATAACCCTGCCGTTCTTTGATGCTCCGCCTTTACTTGTTGACATACTAAGCATTTAGCTACAAAGCTAGCTATCTCTCTTTTCATTCCATCCCACCAAAAATATTGTCCTAAATCACGATACATCTTGGTGCCTCCAGGATGAATATAATATATTGAACTATGAGCTTCTGTCATCAGCTCTTGTCAAATTTCTCTATTGGGAACATATAGACGATTATTACATCGTAATGTCCCATCATCATGAATGCACAGTCCTGTCTGCTCTCCGGCTTCTGTTCTTTCTTTTAATCTTTTGAATCTAGCGTCTGTAGGCAATGTTGTCTTGATTCTTTCTACTAGTGATGATTGTATTTGTAAGTTGGCCAGTGTCCCGTCTGCTCCAGGAAATATTACTTCAATGCCAAGATTTTGCAAGTCTTTCAATAATTTCTTCTGTGTTGTTAAGAAGTAAACTGTTGGCTTCTGGCTTAATACGTCTGCTACAACGTTAGCCTTGCCTGGATGATAATGTAGCTCTATCTCAAAATCTTTCATTAACTCGAGCCATCGACGTTGCCTCATATTTAACTCCTTTTGTGTGAAGACATACTTGAGACTTTTGTGGTCTGTATATATTTCTACTCGTTCCCATATAAGTAATGTCTCCATAATTTCAGAGAAAATACAACAGCTGCAAGTTCCAAGTCATGAGTTGGATAATTCTTCTCATGTACTCATAATTATCTAGATGCATATGCAATCACCTTGCCATGCTGCATCAATACACATCCCAAGCCTTTCCCTGATGCGTCACTGTAGATCACATATCCTCCTGATCCTGATGGAATAGTTAATACTGGTGCCGTAGTCAATCGCTTCTTCAATTCCTCGAAAGCGGCTTGACACTCGTTAGTCCATATGAACTCTTGATCTTTACAAGTCAACCGAGTCATAGGTGTTGCTATCCTTGAGAAGTTTTTCTACGAACCGTCGGTAATATCCCGCAAGTCCAAGAAAACTTCTTACCTCTGCTGCTGATTTAGGAACAAGCCATGTCTTGACTGCCGAGATCTTTTCTGGATCAACAGAAATACCATCTCCTGTAATGACATATCCAAGAAATGAAACTTTGTCTAAGAAGAACTCACATTTACTGAGCTTTGCATATAGCTGCTCTCTCCTCAAGGTCTCTAGAATAATTCGCAGGTGCTTCTCGTGCTCCTCGTGGCTATTTGAATAGACAAGTATATCATCTATGAAGACAACCACGAACTGGTCAAAATACTGATGGAAGACTTGATTCATTAAGTCCATAAAGATAGCTGGAGCATTGGTCAATCCAAAAGGCATGACCAGAAACTCGTAGTGCCTATATCTTGTTCGGAATACAGTCTTCGGAATGTCCTCCTTCCGTACCTTCACCTAGTGATATCCCGATCTCAAATCTATCTTTGAGAATATCTTGGCTCCACTGAGTTGATCAAATAAATCATCAATGCGTGGTAGTAGATATTTATTCTTCACTATTACTGCATTCAAGGCTCTATAGTCAATGCACATACGTACTGACCCATCCTTCTTTGGTATAAACAACACTGGTGCTCCCCAGGGTGATGCACTTGGTCGGATGAAACCTTTATCTTCTAATTCTTTCAACTGTGATTTTAGTTCATCCATCTCTTTCTTTGCTAGTCTATAAACATGTGATGCTATATGTCACGACCCACACCCAGTTTAGGGGCACGAGTACGTGGGTACGTCCAGCCTACGCCGCAGCATCGGCGGTAGAATGCTGTCAAGGTCTTGATATTATCTAGCCAATCTCACACAAGCATCCAATCTCCATAAGGAGTCACGGATGACACAATAAATGAACACATACTCAATCACAGGATTTCAGCACGATAAGATATCGAACAAAAATTAAATATAACACAAGTCAAAAAGTAATAACTTAACTCAACAAATATCCAAGTCATCAAAAATTGCCGGAGATAAATCCGGTACCAAATAGTCTGCTAAAAGAACTAACTAAAATAGTAATTCCGGATAGACCTCCCGGAATCACAACTAATCTACCAAGTCTGCAGCTACTCACCATATGGTCCATAAAGTGTCGGACAGCGGTCCTCTAAGGCATAGTCTGGAAAAATGTTTCCAGTCAGGAAGGAGCAAAGTACAAATCTCAAATAACAGTTCCATATAATTGATAAGGACTATAAAGCAATAAACAGATGATGCTAGATACTGAGAAGACAGTGAATAAATGCAATAGAAAATAAAGAGACAAACAATGTAAAGAGACAGGCAATAGGCAATATGATACAGTCAATGCATGTATGAAAATAAAAAGAACAAAGAACAGTATCATATACGGGTGATGTAGTATATGATTTAAAATAGGAAACTGTAATCTATTCTAAGTGTTTGAAATAGTAGTTTCAAAATGTGATCGGCTTGGGAACATGTACGATAGCTATAGGGCCTGGTTAATCATGGGTGAAGAGCATGATTAACACTTACATTGTTCTACACTACAATAAGAGGTTATGATCACATTTCTTACTAACTACTTCCCCGCCCCCAACTAGTACTGTGGATCCAACCATGACACGTCACGATACACGAGCAAGTCCAGTCTATCATGTACGATGTCTAATATACATGTCGTGTACAATGTCAAACGATAATCAAGGTAACATCTCATGACTGCAGATCCAAGCTATACTACTCCGTGTAGCACAGTGTCATGGATTCAGATGTAACATTTCAAGATTATTGAACTTATAGAAATTATCAAGAAATTGGAAATTATCAGAGAATGTACTTGCCTTGGGTCCTTAGTTGGTAATATTGATGTCCTGTTCCAGAGTATCTCCTGGACGAACCAACAGTCCTATAAACATATCCCAGTTATAACACTTGTGTCAGATGCTATACTAACACACAAAAGAAATATACTGGCCTCAGGGCTATGCCAGGCATGGCACTAGTCAACTAGGGTCATCTAGTAGGGATACGTATATAAATACACATTTATACTCAGAAAATATATATATGTATCAATATAATACGTATAATGTATATATATAAGTATATATCAATAATTTTGTACAAAATACGTATAAGTGTATATACACTAGATAGAAGTATATAGATATATATATTTATATGTTATAAATATACATAACACATTTATTCATAACTATATTTAAGAATAGACATGTATACATATATATGTACTAGTGAAAAATATACATTTGTTATATCTATATATGTGTATATATACCAATACATATACTATATACTTGTATACAAGTACATATATACATATATATATACCATTCACTTATATTAGTATATACTAATACACTAATTTAATTTATACTAGTATACTTTATTTAATACATATTATAAGAAAATACCAATAAACATACATATATATAATTAATTTATATACTATATAAAAATACCCAATATACATACATATACATATGCATTATTTAAATACATACTTATACAATTAATTAAATACATACTATACTTATACAATTAATTAAATACATACTATACTCATACAATTAATTAAACACATACTATACTTATACAATTAATTATACATACTATAATTATACAATTAATTAAATACATACTATACTTATACAATTAATTAAACACATACTATACTCATACAATTAATTAAATACATACTATACTCATACAATTAATTAAACACATACTATACTTATACAATTAATTAAATGCTATAATTATACAATTAATTATACATACTATACTTGTACAATTATTTAAATACATACTATACTTATACAATTAATTAAATACATACTATACTCATACAATTAATTAAACACATACTATACTTATACAATTAATTAAATGCTATAATTATACAATTAATTATACATACTATACTTATACAATTATTTAAATACATACTATACTTATACAATTAATTAAATACATACTATACTCATACAATTAATTAAACACATACTATACTTATACAATTAATTAAACACCTACTATACTTATACAATTAATTATACATACTATAATTATACAATTTATTTAAATACATACTATACTCATACAATTAATTAAACACCTACTATACAATTAATTATACATACTATAATTATACAATTTATTTAAATATATACTATAATTATACAATTTATTTAAATACATACTATACTTATACAATTAAATATTAATAAAATAAATAATATACATATCTTAAATTATACATTACTAATGTATTTATATACTATGCATATATGCGTATTCAATATTAATTTAATAAATAATATACATATACATATATTAGTATATACTCATACGTATATACGTATGTATATATATACATATATATATATATATATATATATATATATATATATATATATATATATATATATATACATATATATACATATATAAAGAAGGAAGAGGGAGAAGAAGAAAGAAACTTACAGAGGGGGTTGGCCGGAGTCTCGCCGGAGGGAGAGCTGGTCGGGGTGGCTGCCAGCGGCCCGCCGGAGTACAGAGGGGGCCGCCGGGGACAGTAGGTGAAGGTGAACAGTATTCCCCCCCTTTGAAATTTAAATTTTAGGGAAGAAAAGAAGAAGAAGAGAAAAAGAAAGGGAAGAAGAAGAAGAAAAGAGAAGAAGAAAGGAAGAAGGAGAAGGAGAAACTCCTACGTTGGAGGCTTGTGAGAATGTGGGGGCTTGTTTGTAGGTGGGGAAACCTAGGTTTTCTAGGGAAAGGTGTTGATGGGATATTAAATATGGGAGAGGGTGTGTAAATTTAAGGGTGAGGATTGGCCCATTAAATGTGTGGTCCAGATTGGTCATGAAGGAAAAATAATTCATGTAGGAATGAGGGTGAGGTTTAATTAAAAATTAATAGGGCTCCCTCATTGGTTTAAACAAATGGGTGTTGACACCAAAAATGCAAATTTACAAATTAGCCCCCTTAAATTTGGGTATTTGCACAGACGCATAAAATGACAAAAATTTGGTGGGCGATTCGGTGTCTGGTATTTTGTAGGGTCAGGGGGCGCTGTAAGTTTGGTGTGGGCTCAAATAGCAGGGCACTGGAATTAAATTGGGATTTTCAGAATCGGTTAAAATAGTATCCTCAATTTAATTAGAAATAAATGCAAGTTGTGTTCTAAAATTAAATAGGAGTACATGGGGCCAAAATCATGTCAGGTCATCAATACCAATAATGAAGAAGACTCAGAACAGAATATTATCCTGATTTGGGCCGCACAAAAAATAGGTCAAGATTGCCTCCAATTTCAATTGGAACGCACAACGATACAAAACAGGAATTTATTAAATAACGTCCGCGACGATTTTTTTTGCGGCTAAAAATAAGGTACAGAGAGCTATATTATGAGTTACAAAAATAGCCGAATGGAAGGCGGGCATGTCTAGGGCAAGATTGTGAAATTTGTTGGAAGACAAAAGTCAGGATAACGCTCCAAATATCGAAGCAAAGGCAATGCACAATAATTAATTAAAATACGGTAATTAATTAAAATCTCCAATAAATAAATTCTAGATAAAACAATTAAATACAGAATTCTATAATTCGGACAGGTGTTCATCTGCTGGACTTCTAGGTCAAGTCTGCTAGCTCAAAATAAATGAACATTGTATATAATTATATATTTAATTACACATCTCACATATTTATTTAAATTAAATACTTATCATGCAATTACTTAATTGTAACTACAATAATATTAAATATTATTAAAAGTCAAAAATACCCCTGTTTTCGGAACGTGGTAGTGACAAGTCTACCCTCCTTAAAAGAATTTTGTCCTCGAAATTTAAAATCCTCAAAGTAGCATTTAATCATACACATTATTATTTCCCTCAAATTTAATTCATCAACCACGAAATCAGTTAATAATCCACAATGTCCTCTCACAATTTTTCAAAAATTCTGAATTATTTGCAATCCTGAAAAATCCTCGAAATAGAATCAAAGTCCATTTTTATCAAAAATTTCCCCAAAATTTTTAGTTAATAATTCAGTACTCAGAATTTAATATCCACTCCTCAAATTTGATTTTAATCAATGCACATATATAAAATATAATCTCGTCCAAAAGTTTGAATTTAAACATTTATCCATCAAAATTTTATTTCTCGATTTTTTCTTTCCTCAAAATACTCAACAATGCGATACTTAAGGATTCTCTAATTGCAACATCCCATGTAAAATTCTAAAATTCATAACTTGCAATTTAATAAATATATTGATAAATCTTCCAAAATTTCCAAATTTAATAACCAATTTAAACATGTCATAATCTTCCTGGAATTAATAAACCACCAATTATGCCATATTAATTTCTTAACCCTCTATTTAAATCAATGGTTATCCTCGAATTTTAATCATCTTGTCTTTCTTGTCAAGTCATAACCCCTTCGTGGATCTTCGTCATGATCAAACCCCGATAATCATGGTCTAAGAAAACCTTTCTACAATCATACAACATGCAATCTAAGGGAAATACGTACGGTCATAGTGTCTTTTGTCATGGCATTGCAGTCTCTGTATCAGGGTGTACTACTAACTACATTATAACAAGAAATCATGCATACAACTACGGTACTAAGGTATCAACCAATCAATCAAGTAGATAGGAACAGAAGGAAGGAAAGAACAGAACCTACAAACACATTACCTGCAGTATCGGTCTCCTCGACCGTCATCGCAAATGCCCCGCCCTGCTGGGGTGGTTCCCTTCGCGGGTGCTGAGCAATATACGGTTCCACAGGTAGCCTAACTGGATCTCTATAATCTGAAGCTGCGCGCTGGCCGGGAAGATAAGGGGCTAGAAGACAATCCTTTACTCGATGTCCCGCAGCGCCGCAGTGCAAACAAAGTCCTAACCTCGTTCTACAGCTCTCCCAAAGGTGACCTAGCTTCTTACAGAAATGACAAGTCTGCTGTGTCTCTCTTGGAGGCTGTTGCTGATTCTGCTCAACACGGACTGGTTCCTGGTACTGCTGTTGATACTGATATGCACATGGATGTTGCTGGGTAGGAACTGGTGTTAGGTACTGCGGTGGATGCTAAAATGTCCATGGTTGTTGCTGAATATGAAATGGTACTTGGTACTGCTGTTGGTGCTGAATACGGGGATGCTTGGCTGGTCCTGTGCTACCATTCTTATCTCCAAAAATATTGTGACTCCTCTTAGGCCTGAGATCCAAATCCTCTTCTGTAATCTGAGCATCCATTAAGATAGCCTCAAAGGTAGCGGTACGTCGACCAGAAGTGCACGACCTAATCTCTCTCGTCAGCCCCTTTCTAAATTTTTGGGCTCGATCTCCTGGGTCTCGAATCATGGACGATGCAAAATGGCTCAATCTACAGAATTCTGCAGCGTACTCGTCGACCGACATGTTTCCTTGAACTAAGTCATGAAACTGACTTTCCAAGGTTCCCAATGCCACGTCGGGAAAGAACTTCTCCTTGAAGAGTTCCTTGAAGGTCTCCCAAGTAAGTCCTTGTGCAGTAATTCTCGGCTCTGTGCGATACCACATGAGTGCGATATCGAACATCTGACTGCCAGCGGCTTCTATCTGCAAGTTCTCCGGAATCTGGGTCAATCGCAGGCTTCTCTCTATATCCTCTAGCCAGTTGTCAGCGTAGAGTATCCCTTCGGTACCTTTAAACTCTCGAGGCATCATCCTCTTGAAATCTACTATAGTGCCTGATCTCTGCTGTTGCTGGCCAGGAAACTGCTGGTACTGTGCTACTTTCTCCAAAGCTTGGAGAGTCACCTGATGAGCATTCTCCATATTTTCTTTCATCAGCTCGGTTTGTGCCTGGTGTGCTTCTGCTTGCACCCTCTGAGCCTCAGCTTGAACTCGCTGAGCATCTGCCGTCACCCTCTGGGCATCTACCATGCCTTGGATCAAGGTAAACATCTGCGTCCCGTCAATTGGCAAACCTCCGGGAATCGGAGTCGGAGGAGGAGGAAGGTTGTCCGTCACAGCTGCGGCAATCCTCTGAACAGGTGGGGGAGGAGGATCCCCAAAAAGTGTAGACACTCCTACATGCATCGGAGATGTAGGAGGAACTACGGTTGTCTATCTCTCAGGTGGAGAGGTGGCAATCCCCTCTAAAGCTGATGTCCCCGCTCTCATAGACCGTGTCTGCGGCGACATCCTGAAGACAGATCCCAAAGAATCAATTTAGGCAAAAATGCGATATCATCAAGGAATGACAGTACAGTTCTAAAGAAGCAACATTCAAGATAAATAGATTGGAATAACATTCCTAGTTGTGATTGCACAGGTCAAAGATGCATCCAAGGTCTGATACCTCTATCCCTCTAAGGTACCATAGTTCTACCACAAGCACACTCACTGCTAGCTTTCTTACCTACTGCAATCGCTGATACTAGTTATCCTTATCACTCAAGTGCATATCAAATGCAACACACCATACTAAGTACTGCTCTCTCTCCAATACAATCCTAGATGAACACCTAAGCCAGTTGGCAGTGAAATCTCAATCATGCTCAAGCCAACATATCCTTACATATGCACCTCATCTACTATATACTAATATATCTCTCTCACTATAAGATTTTATCCTCCAAATAAAGTCCTCGAAACTAACTCCTCGAAAAATTTAAAGTATAATGCATATACCTTCCTCAAAGTCAAACATTCAAATACTGAACGAAAATTTTATCACTTCCAAAATCCTTACAGTTTTGTCTATGTTCATTGAATCGAATCTGAATTCCTCAAAATAAATTTTAATAACATAATATCTCAACTTCTCAAAATTCAAAAATGCAATTCGTTTTCAATCTTCAAATTATAATTTAAATCCATATCTAGTAGTCCAATAGCCCTAGTGTTAATCTTCCTCGCTGTTCTCATCGACATGCGTCATCAGATAATACCATAAATCAGTCTGCAAATTTATCTTGATATGAAATCAACCCTACAATGAAACCAAAATCCTAATTTAATACCTGATCAACAATCAACAAGTGAGAATGGACGGAATAAGGGAATGATTTTAAATTGGAAATTATAACAAGATTCTCAGGGGTCATCCCAGGAATCTCTCAAGGAATTGTGATTGAGTATTCGCTCTCGTCCTAGTATCCTATGTCCTAGATCCTATCGCAGCCACGCAGTAGTGTAACAAAGATGCCACACTACTAGGACATCGCACAACTCGTGAAGTCTGACCTGCATGGGCCACCACTAAAAATGTGTCACGACCCGCACCCAGTTTAGGGGCACGAGTACGTGGGTACGTCCAGCCTACGCCGCAGCATCGGCGGTAGAACGCTGTCAAGGTCTTGATATTATCTAGCCAATCTCACACAAGCATCCAATCTCCATAAGGAGTCACGGATGACACAATAAATGAACACATACTCAATCACAGGATTTCAGCACGATAAGATATCGAACAAAAATTAAATACAACACAAGTCAAAAAATAATAACTTAACTCAACAAATATCCAAGTCATCAAAAATTGTCGGAGATAAATCCGGTACCAAATAGTCTGCTAAAAGAACTAACTAAAATAGTAATTCCGGATAGACCTCCCGGAATCACAACTAATCTACCAAGTCTGCAGCTACTCACCATATGGTCCATAAAGTGTCGGACAGCGGTCCTCTAAGGCATAGTCTGGAAAAATGTTTCCAGTCAGGAAGGAGCAAAGTACAAATCTCAAATAACAGTTCCATATAATTGATAAGGACTATAAAGCAATAAACAGATGATGCTAGATACTGAGAAGACAGTGAATAAATGCAATGGAAAATAAAGAGACAAACAATGTAAAGAGACAGGCAATAGGCAATATGATACAGTCAATGCATGTATAAAAATAAAAAGAATAAGGAACAGTATCATATACGGGTGATGTAGTATATGATTTAAAATAGGAAACTGTAATCTATTATAAGTGTTTGAAATAGTAGTTTCAAAATATGATCGGCTTGGGAACATGTACGATAGCTATAGGGCCTGGTTAATCATGGGTGAAGAGCATGATTAACACTTACATTGTTCTACACTACAATAAGAGGTTATGATCATATTTCTTACTAACTACTTCCCCGCCCCCAACTAGTACTGTGGATCCAACCATGACACGTCACGATACACGAGCAAGTCCAGTCTATCATGTACGATGTCTAATATACATGTCGTGTACAATGTCAAACGATAATCAAGGTAACATCTCATGACTGCAGATCCAAGCTATACTAGTTCGTGTAGCACAGTGTCATGGATTCAGATGTAACATTTCAAGATTATTGAACTTATAGAAATTATCAAGAAATTGGAAATTATCAGAGAATGTACTTGCCTTGGGTCCTTAGCTGGTAATATTGATGTCCTATTCCAGAGTATCTCCTGGACGAACCAACAGTCCTATAAACATATCCCAGTTATAACACTTGTGTCAGATGCTATACTAAAACACAAAAGAAATATACTGGCCTCAGGGCTATGCCAGGCATGGCACTAGTCAACTAGGGTCATCTAGTAGGGATACGTATATAAATACACATTTATACTCAGAAAATATATATATGTATCAATATAATACGTATAATGTATATATATAAGTATATATCAATAATTTTGTACAAAATACGTATAAGTGTATATACACTAGATAGAAGTATATAGATATATATATTTATATGTTATAAATATACATAACACATTTATTCATAACTATATTTAAGAATAGACATGTATACATATATATGTACTAGTGAAAAATATACATTTGTTATATCTATATATGTGTATATATACCAATACATATACTATATACTTGTATACAAGTACATATATACATATATATATACCATTCACTTATATTAGTATATACTAATACACTAATTTAATTTATACTAGTATACTTTATTTAATACATATTATAAGAAAATACCAATAAACATACATATATATAATTAATTTATATACTATATAAAAATACCCAATATACATACATATACATATGCATTATTTAAATACATACTTATACAATTAATTAAATACATACTATACTTATACAATTAATTTAAATACATACTATACTTATACAATTAAATATTAATAAAATAAATAATATACATATCTTAAATTATACATTACTAATGTATTTATATACTATGCATATATGCGTATTCAACATTAATTTAATAAATAATATACATATACATATATTAGTATATACTCATACGTATATACGTATGTATATATATATATATATATATATATATATATATATATATATATATATATATATATACATATATAAAGAAGGAAGAGGGAGAAGAAGAAAGAAACTTACAGAGGGGGTTGGCCGGAGTCTCGCCGGAGGGAGAGCTGGTCGGGGTGGCTGCCAGCGGCCCGCCGGAGTACAGAGGGGGCCGCTGGGGACAGTAGGTAAAGGTGAACAGTATTCCCCCCCTTTGAAATTTAAATTTTAGGGAAGAAAGGAAGAAGAAGAGAAAAAGAAAGGGAAGAAGAAGAAGAAAAGAGAAGAAGAAAGGAAGAAGGAGAAGGAGAAACTCCTACGTTGGAGGCTTGTGAGAATGTGGGGGCTTGTTTGTAGGTGGGGAAACCTAGGTTTTCTAGGGAAAGGTGTTGATGGGATATTAAATATGGGAGAGGGTGTGTAAATTTAAGGGTGAGGATTGGCCCATTAAATGTGTGGTCCAGATTGGTCATGAAGGAAAAATAATTCATGTAGGAATGAGGGTGAGGTTTAATTAAAAATTAATAGGGCTCCCTCATTGGTTTAAACAAATGGGTGTTGACACCAAAAATGCAAATTTACAAATTAGCCCCCTTAAATTTGGGTATTTGCACAGACGCATAAAATGACGAAAATTTGGTGGGCGATTCGGTGTCTGGTATTTTGTAGGGTCAGGGGGCGCTGTAAGTTTGGTGTGGGCTCAAATAGCAGGGCACTGGAATTAAATTGGGATTTTCAGAATTGGTTAAAATAGTATCCTCAATTTAATTAGAAATAAATGCAAGTTGTGTTCTAAAATTAAATAGGAGTACATGGGGCCAAAATCAGGTCAGGTCATCAATACCAATAATGAAGAAGACTCAGAACAGAATATTACCCTAATTTGGGCCGCACGAAAAATAGGTCAAGATTGCCTCCAATTTCAATTGGAACGCACAACGATACAAAACAGGAATTTATTAAATAACGTCCGCGACGATTTTTTTTGCGGCTAAAAATAAGGTACAGAGAGCTATATTATGAGTTACAAAAATAGCCGAATGGAAGGCGGGCATGTCTAGGGCAAGATTGTGAAATTTGTTGGAAGATAAAAGTCAGGATAACGCTCCAAATATCGAAGCAAAGGCAATGCGCAATAATTAATTAAAATACGGTAATTAATTAAAATCTCCAATAAATAAATTCTAGATAAAATAATTAAATACAGAATTCTATAATTCGGACAGGTGTTCATCTGCTGGACTTCTAGGTCAAGTCTGCTAGCTCAAAATAAATGAACACTGTATATAATTATATATTTAATTACACATCTCACATATTTATTTAAATTAAATACTTATCATGCAATTACTTAATTGTAACTACAATAATATTAAATATTATTAAAAGTCAAAAATACTCCTGTTTTCGGAACGTGGTAGTGACACTATAGGTGCTGCTCTGGGTGTTAATTCAATCAAAAATTCTACGTCTCTATCTGGGGGTAGTCCTGGTAATTCTTCTGGGAAGACGTCTTGGAATTCGGAAATAATTGGATGATAGACAACATCGTCCATTGCGAGTTGCATACCATCAAAGATTTTGGTGGATCCTCGTAAAAACTCAAGTTCAGGCTGGCCTGGTACCTTGAAAAGAATACTTCCTCCAAAGCAATCGAAGAAAGCGTGGTACTTGCTTAGCCAGTCCATTCCAAGCACAATATTAAAAGTAGGCATAGAAAGAACTAAGAGTCGGGCATTCATTTCTCTGCCACGTTTCACTGTAGGACACAATCTACAAATTCTACTAATAGGTACAACTCCTCCCCCGGTAAGAATTCTAATACAACTAGGTAAAGGTGTAGAGGTAATGTTGTGTTTGGCAATAAAACTAGATGATATGAATGAATGGGTGGCTCCCGTATCAAATAATATTCCAGCAGAAAAAGTAAAAGCAATAGTGATACCTGCTATGACATCAATCTCCTGATCCATGTTATCTACTTCCATAGCAAAAGCTTGTCCATTCCTCTGTGGCTGTCCATGACTAGTTCTCAGGTATTGATCCTCCTGGGTAGGTAGTGGTGGTCCTCGCTGAAATCCCCCTGTTGTTAGAGGTTGAGGTGCTCCTGGTCTTATTATTTGCTGAGCTGGCTTGGGTACTGGAAGTACTAGTCTCTGTGCTATTGGTGGAAGGGTCACTGCTTGTTGCATAGGACAGTTCTTTAATATATGCTGTCCGGAACCATATCTCATACATTGTCCCAAGCGGACTCGACAGTCCCTTGAGATGTGCCCGCTTCTCCCACAATAATTGCATTATGGTTTCTCTGAAATCTGGTATGGTCCTGCTATGTGTTGGTACTGTTGCTGCTGAGCTAAAGGACGTCTAATAGGTCCTCCTTGTTGTATCCTTGCCGGTCCTTGTGGCTTCTTCAGCTGACTTCCTTTTCCTTTGCTGATGGTTTCTTGCAATCTGGCTTCTGTCAGTAACTCGGCATAAGAGATTCGGGACTGGGAGCTAGTATAGTGTTGGAGTTCTTTAATCAGTCCACGATGAAAACTCTTAGCCTTAGCCAAGTCATCTGGTATCAAAGCAGCGCCATATTTGCTAAGGCGGCTAAATTCAGCATCATACTCGTCCACTGTTCGATTCTCCTATTCTAAGTGGAGAAACTGATCGTATAATGCATCTCTGACAGTGTCTGGGAAATACTTTCTTTCAAAGAATTCCAAGAATTGCTCCCATGTCGGGTATATACCCAGCTGACGTTCCATAGATTCCCACCAGTGATGAGCATTACCATCTAGTAGCGTCCTCACACCTGTCATCCATAGGTCTGCAGGTAGCTGTGATGCCTCTAATAACTTTCGAGTATGAGTAATCCAGTTAGTAGTTTCTTCTGGATTCTCATTGCCTTTGTATGGTCTCGGACCCATTTGTACAAAGTCTTTTACCGAACCAACTCTAGCTTGTGGTACTGGAGCTAGTGCTTGGGCTGGCACAGTAGTCTTTGCAGCCATCCTTTCAAGTGTTGCCAAAAATTCTTGTCTCTGCTCAGCTGCTTGCTGTCTCTGTTCTGCAGCTAGTGTAGCGGCTTGTTGTTGCTGTTCCTTCAGTATTATTTAGAAGAGTTGGAACAGTTGTGTCTGGCCATCCTGAGGTACTAATGAGACTGGAAGAGTCCCATTAGGTGGAATGGGTAAGTCAGATGGAGCTGGATTATGAATCTGTCCATCTGATCCTGAAAGTATAGGGTTTGCTGTAGTCCCTCCTTGAGTTAGATCATTGACTCCAGGAGTTGTGTTACCCTCAGTGATAGTACATTCTTTCTGCATATCCATCTTTCTGCAGTTAATGTACATAATCGTTTAGGCAAGGTATGGGAATCAAACAGGGTACAGGTATTAAATAGGACATAGAAGTATGAAAGATGCTGGAAAGTTATCCGCGTAAAACATAGCTTCAGAGCTAGCTGTGTAGAGCAGGGTTTCAAGGAAGTTTAGCGTAAAGTAAAGATTTCAAATCGTCGGCGTAAAACATAGTTCAGGATTTATCAGCATAAGGTCTATGCTTAAAAGTTCTGCGCATAAATCTGAGCATAACTACTATTTTCGTAAATTTATCTGCGTAAAGTATAGCATACTTGGCAGCGTATTGTCAGAAACCTGACATCTGACAAAAGTACCGCACGATAATCAAGAGGACTGCTGTGATGGTGATTTGTACATAAACCCGGGTTTTTGTTGTCTAGTGATATTGACAAAATCAAACGCCACGTCAAAGGATGTTGCTGCACAGGGCTCGGAGCATATCTCTGCATTAAATGCAAAAGATTGGTTTCTTAATGACTAAGATAGTGACAAATACGCTTATTATCATCCTTATACTTACGCCTGATTAAACTATTTACGCTGGGTTTCAGGGATCATCAGGTTTACGCTGGGTATTTACCTATGTAATGGCATACACAGATTTAGAAAGACTAAGGGATCGTAGGAAAAAAGTTTGTTATAACTACAGCGTAAAGTATACCTAACTATGGCGCAAAAATAGGTAATCTCCTGTAGCATAAAATATATGCCAATAATAGTAAAGGATTTGTGGCGTAAAATAAAATATAGGATAGTTGGAAGGATGAATGAGGTTTTAGTCAAGTGTGGATGAGATCCTTGAAATCTTTCCTATACACAGGCTTGCTTGGTACAATTATGTAACCAAGACAATATATTCGAGGACCTGCATGAGCCACCACCAAAAACATGTCACGCCCCAGTCCCACAATACGTAGGACTAGGAATATGTAACACGCCCAGTCGTATGTATATGAACTCCAATATATGGAAACCATATACACACGTACGCTGTAAATGAATATGCAATCCATCAGTAGTAATATACTGTCACAACAAGTCACACATAATCTATATCTCATCCACAACACAAATACTCAGTAGGAATAAAACTAGAATATAACTGGATACCAAAATGTATCAAGTCTGATAGTCGGGTGGAAACAAATCCATTACAAAACGACTATCCTGAAGTAGCAAAATATCTAAACACCGTCAATAAATCACAGATACTCTGAGGGTAAGATCTCCTCAGTCTCGTAAGTAGCATCCGGTCCAGGCCCATACTCCTATGGAAGCTCCTGCTCATCCATATCTGGAAAGGGACCAGGTCCTCAGAGGGACATAATAAGATACATAATAACATGCCAATAAGTACTGAAATATAAACATCCAATGTATGGTTCTCCTAACCGTCTAAGTGAATGCAGTTTGAGAACAACTTTCCACCAAGTGGGCTATCTGGCTAAAATATGGGATTGGCGTGACCCTCTTGGAGAATCAGGAGCCTCAAAGCATGTCGTCTTTTAAACGGCAGAGGCCGCAAGTAATATATAGTGGTCATCATCACCAGTTTCTCCAGTGGAGAATCCGGGCGTACAGGAAAAGGTGCAAAGGAGCCTAAATGTTTTACTTATTGTTCTCCCTACCCCATGCTCTAAGCATGCCATATCCATGATATGATAAATCCTCTAAATAACTGCCAGGTCTTCTAGCATACAAAGTTTCTATCAGCAATCATCCCTAACGCACGGCTTATACATACAGACGGCCAACCCAATATGTAGTCCGAGAGCTATATGGGACTCACACATCGTGCAGCAACTGTGTCACGGCCAATGAACCAAATAATGCTCTATAATACTGGGATGGTCTCATAAATAAGGTCCAATACAAATACATAAATAAAATAGAATCATGCATCATTTGGAATGTAAATAAGAGTACTGTGGCAAGGTATACTTGCCGAGTAAAGTCCTGTAAGGTGTTTGTCCAAAGAAATGTTAAGTGTGATAAGAAGAAGGGTTAGTGTTTGGAAGTTGTGATTATATGTAGGAATAAGGAAGCGGTGGAATTTACTTAATGGTTAAGAAACTATTGCTGTTGTTTTCTTCTTATTGGTTTATGTGTGCGGTTGAGAAGATCTTTTAAGGAGTGGTGGAATGAAATTCTTACACGTGTGGAAAGGAAAAGCAAAATAAAATTAGGTTTTGCTTCTGCTGCTGATACTACGCGCGGGAAAAGAAGTATACGCAGGGTAGTCTTATACGCGTTAGAGGATATAGAAAGCGGCGGAGAGTTATACGCATGATTTTGGTTTTATGCTCAGAAAACTGAAGAGTTTACGCGGGTACACTACTGCTTTTATTATACGCGCGGAAATGGTTTTGTGCGTAGAGAAAGGAATTTAGGCGGTTTGGGTTTTACGCTTGAAAGAGTTTTTGCAGGGTTTTTACTAAATAAGTTTTTACGCAGGGATGATTAACGGGTTGCGGGTTTGGTCCAATAGAAAATTTCTGTTTTTCTTTTCTTTTCCTTATTAGTATACTTAATAATTAATTTAAATAATTAATAATAATAACTAATACTGTTTTCAGGAATGGGGGTTTACAACCCGCCCTCCAGATTACGCGAGATGCCGATGATCGATTGAAGGCTTCCTCGGTTTTATGCCAGCCTGATCAGAGTTCCAAATTATGCCAGGTTAAGCCCCTCAGCGTAAAGAAGGCTCAGTTTGCAGAAAGACACACTCTTCGGGAATCAACTGCTACTCAGATGGCCAACCTGTTGTATACGGGCGGCAGAGGAAGAGTTATGGTTTCCAACATCCGTATGCCAACTGATGTGAACAAGAGGAGCAAGCCTTCTTCTTCTTCTTCTTCTTCTTCTTCTTCTTCTGTTAACCCTCCTGACTTGCGTGAATATCTGATCCAGAAGTACAAGGATAGAGGATCTTCCAGCATGTCTATTACACCCCCTAGGGATCACTGTTGTAATAGTCATAAAATTGTAGTTAATTATTGCTGTTCTGAAGCAAAACGGTCAGTTTTTGACCGGTTGAACTACTCTCTGTCTTGCCAGGAAGAAGAGCCTACATATGCATCGGTGAATATGGCTTCACACGTTCCTAGAGGAAGTTCGAACTCAAGACGTCATCTTTCTAGGACTCCGAGCCAAAGGAGATTCGACAAACTCCTTAAGAACACTGAAGCTGGGGTGTTCCGAAACACCCGTTCGAGGTCACGACAACCGGCTTCGTATTCTTCTGATTCCGACACTGGGGGTCGCCAGTTCCCCGAATCAGATGCTGAAAGTATAGAGTCTACTTCTACAGAGACCTATACTAACCCTTCAATGACACCCAGAGAAATGGGAGTCTATGCCATTGGAGATGAACGCGAAGAGGCTTCCCCATCAGGAAGCACTGAGCAACGCATCGCTATGCTGGAGACATCTCTGAAAGAGATGCAATCCATGATGGAGAGTATGCACCAGATGATGCTGACTCAACACACAGCTGCTATGGCTCAAGCATCGGCCCCTCCGACTCAAATACGTGTGGGGGTGGATTTACCACCATCCAACGCAAACCAGGAGCCTGCTCTAGATCAAGAGTCAGCAGCTCCCCCGCTTCTCCACTCGGAGAATGCATTGCCTCCCGTTGGAATCGTGATACAACCGATCCCTCACCACCCCGTGGTCCCTCTACCGGCTGAAGATCCGATGCAGGCAGTGCAGGAGTTGAAAGCCCAATTTGATGCCTTGAAGCACAAAGATCAGCTCAAGAAATTAGAAATCAACCAGCCTTACCTGGCTATCTGGGATGAGGTCCCTTTTCCTCCTAAATACAAACCACAGACTATGGCTTTGTTCTAGGGAAAGACATCACCGAGCCAGTACATGAACTACTTCAGTATGATGACGGTGTTATTGTAAGGGAATGATGCCCTTCTCACTCGAGTGTTCAAAGGCTGTCTCTCAGGAGTAGCTTATCAGTGGTACCGTAGTCTTACGGATAACTGTATTACTTCCTTCGAAGATTTCAAGACTTTGTTCTTCGCGCGATTCTATGAAGGAGGGATGAACATGTCTATGTCCTCTCTTATCGAAGTAAAGCAGAGGGAGAAAGAGAGCGTTCACACTTTCATCGAACGTTTTCGTCAAGCCACTTTGCAAATGCCTCCCGGAGTTCCAGACTCGACATTGGTGGACATTTGCAGGAAGAATCTTCTTCCAGTGATCTCGGTATTCACAGGGCCATATCAGTTCCATGATTGGCCCTCATTTATCATCTCAGCGGTGGCCGCTGAGGACAACAGTCGGAAGGTGCACGATAACAGAATTATGATATCTGCCTCTGATAGAGGCAAGAGGTCATCCTCCAACAACGACCTTCCTCGTGGTGCCAAAGGAAAAGAAGCTCTGGCGATCAATACGTCCAGGCAAAAGACTGCGGCAACCACACAGAAGAAACCTGGGACTTCCAGGCCCATTGAAGTATACTCTTTTGACGATGACGATATCCCGAGTATATTCGAGTGTCTAGTCAAAAGTAGCAAGATTACCCTCCCAGAGGTAAAGCGGCCTAATAAAGTCGACAGTACCAATAATCCCAAGTACTGCATTTTTCATAGGTACATACATTACCCCACAAAGGCGTGTTATGTACTGAAGAGGAAGATCCAAGAGTTGATCGACGCTAAGGCCATCACTCTGCGCAATAGCGAGAAGACGGTCACCGCCAACATGATCTCTCTTTAATTTGGCGATCTGCCTCCACAAGAAGTTTCGGATGGTATTGTACCTATTTCCCGGACAATGATGAACGTCGTTAATCTCCCTCCGGCCAGGGGTCAAAATCATGACCTGGTACCCCTAACTACCCAGCGTGGCAAGATTATGTGGGTTCATCCAGACCTGGTGTCAGAGATCGAGGAAGAGACTCAAGCTGCTAAGGCTAAGTCTAAGAAGAACTCGAAGCATAGTCCATGTCATATAGTCGCGATATCCTCGACATCAGAAGAAGAGGTTTTGGCTACCGGAACCCGTTCAGGGAGAGCCTACCTCAAGGACTATGGAGGAAATCAGGAAGAAGCATCGGCAGACACTTCAACTGCCAAACTTCCAGAACCTGAACCTGTCGTACCAGAGGCAGGTCCTTCTAGACCAACTGCGGCGGACAAGGGCAAGCAAAAAGAAGTGCGCTTTGATAAACCTTTGAAGAACATTCAGAACAAAGGTTTGGAGAAGCCATATAACTTCGACATCCTCGCCCAACTGGCTAACACACCGGCCAGATTGTCTATCTTTGAACTACTCAGGCTCTCCAAAGACACTCGTCAAGCCCTGAGTGAAGCATTGATGCAGGCGGATGCATACTT
This sequence comes from Iris macrosiphon, assembly GCA_036927795.1. Taxonomy (NCBI): domain Eukaryota; kingdom Viridiplantae; phylum Streptophyta; class Magnoliopsida; order Asparagales; family Iridaceae; genus Iris; species Iris macrosiphon. The sequence goes on from JAYESA010000004.1 coordinate 76,164,825, forward strand.
GACCCAGCTCAAGTCCTCTGATGAAGAACCGGTGGCATGTCCTCAATGCCATAGCATGATAGAGGTGGTCCCAAATATAACTTTCACCCAAGATGACATGCTGTTAAAATATAACAAGCATGACCGACCCCTCTATTATACCGGATACGTCGGTTCCATGGAGGTCGACCGGATTCACATAGATCCGGGATCATCGATCAGCATCATTCCTCACAGTTTGCTCAGACCGCTGAAGATTCCTACCAGCGAATTGGCTTACACCACCACTACAATCGTGGGCTTCAATGCCAAGAAAAGTAAGCCGTTGGGGAAGATTCGTCTGAGGATCCAGATTGGGGACCTTAGGTCAGTGGCTACATACTATGTCATTGATTCAGAGGTGTCCTATAATATTTTGCTGGGCAGGCCATGGACCTACGACCATAACATCGTTCCTTCGACTCTACATCAATGCTTCAAATATGTAGATATCCAAGGAACAGTACAAACGGAGTTTGTCGACCTGAACCCGTTTAAAGGAGTAGAATTCTACTACTCCGATGCCATATTGTACACTCAAGACTACATGGAGGAGGTGTCAGGCAAGACAGAGGAGGAATTCCACCGGGAGCCAGAAGAACCCTCTGCCAAGCAACCTTTGTCAATCAAGGTGAAAGGGCGAACTACTCGTCCGAAAGTCATGGACCCCATGGCTATCCACCTGAACAAAACCAGGTCAGGAAAAGGAGGTGATCCTCTAGTGATCACTTTGAACCAGAAGCCTCCACCCTTGGTCATCAACCTTCGGCGTAACAAGCAGCCGATTGATGTAAATGTAACCAGGAACGTGTTTTCTGAAGATAATAAAGATCCTCTTTTCCAGTACATTGACGCTCAAATTCTAAGTCAGGAATCCTCTCCCTATGACGATATAGAACCTATAGCACAAAAATTCTTGGAAGCTATAGACTCCTATCATCCATATGTATAGGAAGTAGCATCATCATCTAATGTCATCACGGCATATGGGCCATACGAGGATTCTATCTTTATTGTCCCGCCTACTCACAGCAGTCATCGTCCAATAGTCTTCGGTCGCATGCGCAATGAACCGACTGTACAAGAGGATTCTCCCGATGATGATGCTGGTAAAATGCAGGTTCACAGATATAGCCCACAAGCTTTGAAGATTATGCAAAGTATGGGTTATGACTTGAAGCTGGAACCAGGCCTCAACTACGGGAATGGCAGGCGAATGCCGTTACACGGTGATCCCTACTGCCAACGAACTCATTTTGGATTAGGGTATACCACCTCCCTTGCAACTTCTGAGTCAAATGAGGATATCTTTTCCTCTTCTCAAGAAGGCTCGTCATCCTCCGGCCCAAATGACGACCTCGAACGAGCATTATCAGTAAATGCAGTACTGATAGATTCCCTCGAAGCAGACGAACAAGAATCTGAACCGTTTGAGAATGACTCTTGGGCTCAACAAATGGATACACAATTGGAACTCCGGTTCGAGCAGAGAGAACCACCGACTGAAGATAAAGTTATCCAAATTGACGTTGGGGATGAACTTTCACCAAAGCCGATATTTATCAGTAACAATCTTTTCGAAGAAGAAAGGGAAGAAATAATCCAGGTGATAAAAGAATATATCGACGTCTTTGCATGAAATTATGAGGATATGCCAGGACTCGATCCTAAAGTGGCTACTCATAAGCTCAATATATTGTCCAATTCGAAGCCTGTGAAGCAACATCAACGCCGATTTTGTCCGGATATGATGGACGCCATCGAAGCTGAAATTAGGAAACTCATAGCATGTGGCTTCATTCGGGAAGAACAACATCCTGACTGGGTCACCAATATTGTCCCATTCATGAAGAAAAATAGGAAAGTACGTGTCTGCATCGATTTTCGAGATCTGAATGCAGCATACCCCAAGGATGAGTTTCCTCTTCCCATCGCAGATGTCATGATCTATAATACGTGCAGTTTTGAACGCATGTCTTTCATGGACAAATTTTTAGGATACAATCAAATCAAGATGCATCCTGAAGACGAGAAGCATACTGCCTTTCGGACACCATTGGGGGTATACTGCTATACGGTCATGCCCTTCGGATTGAAGAATGTTGGGGCTATATACCAACGAGCTATGAGTAACATATTCCATGAGCATTTACGCAAAACAGTAGAATGTTACATAGATGATATAGCTGTCAAAAGCCGCATCAAGGATAATCACATCCAAGACTTGAGGACAGTGTTTGAGTTGATGCGCCAACATCAACTCAAAATGAATCCTACAAAGTCCTTCCTTGGTGTATCTAGTGGCAAATTCCTGGGATTTGTCATTACCGCTAAAGGCATTCAGGTGGACCCGGATAAAGTGAAGACCATCTTAGAAATGCGACTACCCCATAATCTGAGGAAACTCAGGGGATTTCAAGGTCATCTGGCTTATATCCGAATGTTCATATCCAACCTCCCTGGGAGATGTCAGCCCTTTTCTCATCTCATGAAGAAAGGTGTATCCTTCGTTTGGGACGAAGCCTGTCAGCAAGCGTTTAATGATATCAAATGCTACCTCACTTATCCTCTAGTTCTGGTGCCTTCCGTCATAGGAAGACCATTTTTATTGTATGTTCGAGCAATGGATCATTCTTTGGGAGCTCTTCTCATACAGAAAAATAATGAGGGTCATGAACAGGCTATCTACTACTTAAGCAGGATGATGGTCGGAGCTGAACACCGATATAATCCAGTGGAGAAAGAATGCTTGGCCCTGATGTTCGCCATTCAAAAGACGCGACACTATGTCACAGGCCAGACTATTCATATTATCTCCAGGATCAATCATCTTCGGGTATTGATGAACAAACCAAGTGTTCTTAATTCCCGACTCGTGACTTGGGCGATGTTATTAACACCGTATGATATGGTGTACGTCCCTCAGAAGTCCATCAAAGGCCAAGCATTGGCTAATTTTCTAGCTGCTCATCCAATTTCGGAGACCTCCAAACTATACGAGGACATTCCCGACGAAGTTGCAGAATGTAATTCCGCAATGGAAAGTGATGCATGGCAACTATTCTTCGATGGTGCCTCCAGGACCGGTCCCAGGGGAAACGTAGTTTCAGGTGTAGGAATTGTCCTGGCCACTCCGGATAAACTCGTCATCTATCGAGCATATTCTCTTAGCGAGCCTTGCTCTAATAATGTGACAGAGTATAATGCCCTACTCATCGGACTCCAAGTCGCTAAAGAATTGGACGTCGAATATCTGGAAGCTTTTGGTGATTCTCTGCTGATCGTCAATCAAGTCAGAGGAATATTTGAAGTCCGTAACCCAGACCTCATTCCTTATCACCAAGCAACGGTCGAGATAGCCATGATGTTCAAAGGGTTTTTCCTAGAGCATGTGCCTCGATCTCAGAATCTGGAAGCTGATGCCCTGGCCAGTCTAGCTGCAAATTTAGCTACCCCTATAAAAAGGCAAAATTTGGTGATCCTTCTTAACAGAGATTTATTCTGTGTGAAAAATAACTTTCATATAGAACGCAGCTACGCAGTGAACACAGATCCTCCCAGGAGAGACTGGAGAAGTCCCTTTATAGATTTTGTGACATACAGAATCTTGCTGGAGGATCCTAAAGAAGCAGTATCTGTCAAAAGATGATCACTACGCTTCTATTTTGATGCGTCTTCACAATGTCTATATCGTCGAACTTACGATGGACTCCTATTAAGATATCTCTCCGATGATGAGGCACGACAGATTATCCGTGAAGCTCACGATGGCGTATGCGGAGCGCATCAACCCGGTCCTAAGCTATAGGATCGCATCAGGAGAATGGGCTATTATTGGCCTACTATGATCACAGATGCAATAAAATATGCAAGACAATACAAAGCCTGCCAGGTTCATGCAGATTTTATACATCAACCTTCTGAACATTTACATCCTACGGTGGCATCCTGGCCTTTTGAAGCATGGAGTATGGATATCATTGGTCCTATTCACCCGTCTTCTTCCAGAGGTTACCGGTTCATACTGGCCATTATGGATTATTTCTCCAAATGGGCAGAGGCAGTCCCTCTTGTTGAGGTGAAGACATCTAATGTGATCAGCTTCATCAAGCATCATGTCATTTATCGATTTGGGATTCCCCAAAGGATAATTCATGACAATGGGCCTCAATTCATCTGCCAAGTGTTTCACTGAGTTTGCGATAAAAATTGGATACAAAATGTGGACTCTACGGCATATAATTCTGCTGCTAATGGTTTGGCGGAAGCTTTCAAAAAAACCATTATCAAACTCCTGAAGAAGTTTGTCTCTTCGAACAAAAGAGATTGGAACGAGAAGCTGGGAGAATGTCTCTGGGCATACCGCACTACGGTACGAGCACCGACGGGTTGTACCCTATTCTCATTGGTCTACGGGAGTGAAGCAGTTCTCTCCATTGAAATCTAAATTCCGTCACTCAGAATAGCAGTGGCTAATGAGTTGAGTCAGGAATATAATGATCGATTGAGGCTTCAAGAGCTAGAAGGATTAGACGAGAAATGCCTTCAAGCTCAACAGCGCATCGCATTCTACCAGGCACGCATTTCCAGATCTTTTAATCAAAAAATGAAGGAAAGAGTGTTCAAAGTTGGCGAGCTAGTTTTAGCTGTGAAAAGGCCAATGATCATTACTCACAAGAGTAAGGGTAAATTCCAACCCAAATGGGAAGGCCCTTATGTGATCGAGACGACATTCTCAAATGGCGCCTACTGATAAGCCAAACCTAACGGAGACTTGTTGATGGCTCCTATCAACGGCAAATTCCTAAAGAGGTACTATGCTTAATCTCTTTTGCTCAAATGGAGTATGGTGAAGATCTCATTCTGACAACACTACTTCCAAAAAAATTTAGTTGGATCGTATTCTATCATGTCCATATAACCTCTGAATAGGTACGTCTAACTAATTTGGAACTTCAAAACCTATAAGGTCCATATTACCTCTGATAGTGTTTTGTATACAATTTAGTTGGATTATATTCTATTATGTCCATATAACCTCTGAATAGATATGTCCAGCTAAAGCTTACCGAAGGGATATCACGTCCATATTACCTCTGATATCACTTTCACTCTACCCTATCGTTTATATTCCAAAATGATAGGTCCACCAAAGTCAGATAAAATTTCTTTATTATCTCCTGGAGGAGCAAAATTATATATAAAAGCAAAAAATAGTACATCAATTGGGAGGAGCCATCAAATCACGGATCTGCTGCGCCAGCGCGGCCATCTTCTCGTTCCTGGAGCTTAAAACGGTAGCGCGAGCCCGCTCTAACCTTGCCTCCTCATTGCTCAAGGCAAATATTTCAGACCGGACGCGCACATAATCTGCGTAGATGGTACCCACGCATGTCAGGTTTTACTGAGACGCTTCCAGTCGGGTCTTCAACATATCTCGAGCTGCCGACAAAGTGAGAGCCTTCTTCTTGGCCTTAGCGAGTTCATCTTCCAACTCGCGGATCCTTGCTGCCTCTTCCTCGTACACGGCCTCGCACTTGGCTAGCTGGGGAATGATATACCCCAATGAGGCATGCTCTTCATTCATCTCTTTCTGCTAAGCTTCGATGGACTTGCTCAGAGTTTTCATCTCCCCAACAAGCCTCGCAGTCAAAGAGTCATACTCAGCCTGAATTAGGTCGACAATGCTGCCCTGGGATAATTGTAAATAATTGTTAAAGGGTTATTCCAAACCATTAACTATCTGCTCCAGTGTATCAGCTCTCCCAGCGTCGTTGAAATCTCTGATCGGCACTATCACAAACTGGGAGGACCTCCTCAGAGCCTCAAAGCCTAGATTCTTCTCCAGCACTATTGATACCAGCATTTTCAGAGTGGTATAGAAGATACTAGTATACTGCTCAATCAGCATGGTGAAATCAGATTGGGTGCTAGGAGTGGCAGCAATATCGGCGAATCCCCTTCCAGGAATGACTGTAGAAGGTGTCGCCACAGTCGTCGCTTCAGTAGAGGGCGCAATAAAGTTAGAGGCACCGACAACGGCTGAAGTCGCTGGCGTACTCAAAGGAGGCATAGTCATAATGACAGGCTCATCCTCCTCTCGAGATATCGGAACTATTTTGGGCGTGCCGGCACCCGAAAATGTTTTCTCTTCAAAGTCGGACACCTCCATGTCATCAGCAGGAGCTGTAATAGAGCCAAAAGTTACGTCGACATCGTCCTCCCCGTAGATGTCTTTCCCTGAAAAGAAGACAAGAGAAAGTTAATATCAATATGATGTTAATTTTTCTAAAAGAGGCATAAAGATGACATTTACCCATGGCCGATGGTATATATGTCGCGTTGGCAGCCAGTAAAGCTAAATTATTTCTTAATGACGCTAAATGAGCTGTCATACCTGGAGAAGGGGGTGTGCCAACTGACACTGGCAGGTATTCCTCTAGGTCTTTACCAAGATCCACTCAAGGCTCACCGGGTGGGATCTCGCTGGGCACACTCACAGACGCAGCAGGGGTTTCTCCCGTTGCTGGTCGGAATAAAGATATTCTTATTTTGCTTGGCCTCGAAGGCGACCTCGTACTACTACCTGAAGCGGTAGCAACGACAGCAGCCTCAAGCAAAGAATCTCTAGCACTGCCAGCCGAAACGATAGAGGTTCCCTCTCTAATAGGCGAAGGACCTCTAGGCAAAAATTCATCCCCAAAAGGGGAAACAACAGGTTCACTCCTGGGAACCACTTGGCTGGAAGCCCTGGTAGGACCACTGAAAGTCTTCTTTTTCTTGCGAGGGGAAGCCTCCTTCAGGTAGGAGCCCTTCGCTTTCCAGGGATAATAAGAGGCTCTGCAGGCAGAGGTATTACACCTCTCGGTACTATCATCAAAAACTAGTCTGTATCGACAGGGTCTTCACCTTCATCAGAGGAGACTGATGGTACATCGTCTCTTCTAGCAGATTTATGAGTGGGCACCCTAAAACTTCTATGCATATCAAAATCGCGATAGAAAGTATTGATGGCCACATAAAACTGGGCATACGGATGGAGGATGCGCAACTCCATGGAGAAGGAAGTTACGGGTATAGTAAAGGCCACTCCAATACAACCTATTATGAAGTACCGCCATCCTCTCGCTCCATCAATAAGTCCACCTCTGGACTTGAAGGTGGTGACGGCATTTCCCATGTGTAACTGGTTATACCCAAACTGCCTGGCGAATCGGCTAGGCAGATAGGGCTCCAAGAAGCAGTGGTCCTCACTTCTGTATACTAAATGGAAAGGTCTAATACAGACCAACCAATAAAAAGCTTCAGGAGAAAAAATGGTCTTCCCTTCACTTGAATCCTGAAGCTTCGTCCCCTATTGATTGAGATGTACAGTGGGGACGATGTAGAAGAGCTTCCAACTGTGAGCAAAATTTAACGCGCGTCGACAGTATACAACTGTGACCACGTTCCAGGTGGAATTCTTGTAGTTCAATAAGAAATTACTTCCCGAACTACTGCCAGAGCCGGGAGACATCACCCTGGGGTTATGGAGAATTAACCATCCCATCAAATACAGGAACGGTAATTCTACCCTAGGAAAGCTGTCACGCCGTGTTTTATCGGCAAGCAGCCCATCAGTAATGGCCTCAGGCCAGCTTGTATACGGCATACCATGGCAGGGAGCAGGCCCAGTCTTGCCCCGAACACCAGACGCACTACAAGCTATAAGGTGTTGCGGTGAATGCGATCTGAAGATGCAATACCAGGTACCACCAGTCGGCATAGCCATATAGAGAGAAAGCCAGCCAGTTGAGCTTCCCTTGACAGAGGCCTACGACAGTGCCTCATGTAACTGTAGGCCTTAGTGTCGACAGGGTAACTCCCTATCTCCTTATCGAGGACATGATCTGAAGCCCCAGCGTCTTCAATAAGGTCATCAACTACTTGAGCATTAAGCACGCTCAGAAGGCTCATAGGCTTATCCCTGCTATCCACAACTTTGTCTGGCTTAGCAGCCCTGGCCTGATGGAAGAAGAGATAGGACGCCCACTTGTTGGTATGAGCCAAATCGGAGGGCTCATTATAAAAAGTGGTACAAGCAAGGTAGTGGCACATCAGCTCCTGGTACACTGCCACCACCCGAGGGTCTGTATCTCCCAGCTCCCGGTTTGTGGGAACATACTCTTCATAAGGAGTATCCCCCATTGGCAGTCTTGAAATCTCTGCCATCTCATGGAGGGCCAATCCCAACTCCCCTAGCAGAGTGGCAAAAGTCCCGGTGAGCGAGATATACCGCTCCATCAGGGCCAAAAATAGGTTGGGATTGGGAGGCAGCCCAACACTGGTAGCACACACGGCCGTGAACAGACCAATATTTTCTAGCTCAGTCTGAAAATGCTTCAGGGCCCAGGCAACTAAACGAGCCCATCGAAGATTTGTAGGGGTAAGCCACCCATTGGTCCGAGGATTAACCTTGGGGTATACTCCTCCTTGTCCCATGAAGTCATTGCAGAAAGTCGATAATTGGACTGGTTAAAGTAGTGAAGTGTCTTCACTCGGGATACTACCCAAGAATAATCCCCTGAAGGGCACTACAGGGCCTGAAGGGCGACTTACAAATAACCCTTGGTCGGACCCTTTCTGATAAAATATCTTCCCCAGCTGACCGTAAAGATTAGGGGTCAGAGTCTACGACATCTTCCTCGGATGCGTAGCGTGGAAGAACGCTGAAATAGGATAATCTCTCGGCATCCTGTGCAGGTACATGACCATGCCCCCAGCAGTAAAAACCTAGTCTTCCTTCTTGGGCTTCGTCTGGGATTGTTTGTCAATCATATCCCCGAAAAGGAAAGCTGGTTTCACATATTTGGCCCCATCTATATGTGTCAGGGGCTCCCCGTTGATCATGCTCAACAGCATCCGCTCTCCGTGAGATGATATCAGATTACCCCTTCCTTCGGGATACTGAGTTCCAGAAATAGGGAATGCCACGTGGGACAGATCCTCCAGGTAATTTGAGTTCAGCATCCCAGCAGCAGAACCCATTACCTTAGCCAACAGAGGTATCTGCAAGTCAACTACAAAATACAAGAAGAACAAGTCAGTTTCGATACTAGACGTTACATCTTGCAGCTTATGCCAAATTTTAACAGTCTGTGCTTTTACGCCAAGACTGTGAAAACTTGAGCTTTTACGCTGGATCCTATTACCTAGGCGTAAAATTCAAGATTGGCAGTATACACAAAAATCTGACAGTCTGTGTTTTATGCCAGACTGTCAAAGTTTGAGTTATTACGCCAGAATTTTCATCCAGAGCGTAACACCCAAAATTTGTAGTATACGCCAAATTTCGACAGTCAAAGCTTTTACGCCAGACTGCGAAAATATAGAGTTTTTACGCTGACACGTTAGAAATGTGGGCATAAAAAGATAAAATATCTCTGTGCATCATCTTCCTCAAAGAGGCGTTCAACACAGAAGATGACCTAGCGCATCCACGTACAACGTGTGTGAAGGGTTTTCTTTATTTTCATCATCCCAAAAGCTTTACCTATAACTCCCGGTGCACAGCTCATCGGTGGGGCACTTCGTTTAGAGCGAGGTTCGCCCTGCCTGATAGGAGTCGCTCTTGCTTGGGCAGAAGAGCGAGAAGAGGAGGCGACCTTCTTTCCCTTGGAGGAGGAGGTTGGTTTCGGTGCCATTGCTAAAAACTCAGAATGCTCAGAGAAGAAACGAAGGAGAGTTCTCAAAGAGACGAAGAGTTTTCTTTTGCAAAAGATAGGTGAAGTATTTTCTCTCTGAAGGCCTTAGGGTATTTATAGAGTTCAGATGGACTCCTCGAATCCTTAACCAAATCTGATATTTAATATTCGGTTATGATTCGGGACCACGTCAGCCTATCATTTAGGGGAGACGGACAGTCAGCGAATTCAAAAAGTTTTTCGTGCAGAGCAAATTCATAATTTTACGCCAAGGAGCTCTTACGCTCGGGAAGCCACAAATCTACGGTTCTACGCTCAGAGGCTATAAGTCTATGGTTTTACGTCCGGATGCTTTTACACTCGGTAGCTTTTACGCTCGAGAGGCTACAAACCTACGACTTCACGCTCAGAATCTACAAATCTATTATTTCACGCTCATAAGCTTTTTTACGCTTAGAGGCGACAAAACTACAACTTCACGCTCGGAAGTTTTCTTTTCAGAGGCTATAAATCTACAGTTTTATATCCGTATGCTCTTATGCTCAGCAGCTTTTATGCTCGAGAGGCTACAAGCTTATGATTTTATGCTCATCTATACTACGGATCTATGACTTTCCGCATGTCTCAAAATACGCAGACTAGAGTATGCGTATATCTGAACAATTCTCAAGACGGCCAATTACAAGGGTTTACACAGAAGAGGCTCCTTCATGGCCACAAAATGTTCCAAATACCCAAAATATACAGGGTTCAACATTGAAAATGACTCTTCTTCTTGGTTCGACTGGAAGTTCATCCAAAATCCAGTCAGAATCTCTTCTCTACAGTTCAAGCATGACCAACTTTGACAGCTATTTCTCACCCTATTTTAAGGGATTTTCAAGGAACCATGCTTGAAGATGATGGTCTGAATAGAAATCCTTCTTATCAGAGGAGTGACAGTTCAGAACTCTACGTAACTCCTCGTCTAAAATAGCATGACAGTTTGGATCTTCAAACTAAATACTAAAGAGTTTTCTACGTGTTTTTTGCTATGCGTAAAAGATGAGATGAGATCAGATACTCTTTTTATCAGAGTCGGCGTAAAGTTACTCAGACGTGTCGAAGCTACACATATTCAGACTTTATCACAGCAAAATATGATAAATCATCAGATGCGTAAAAGAAGACAATCTTATTAATCATGATTACATATGAGAGAAATCCAGTCTACAAAGGGTTTTTCATTTTCATGATTACATATGAGGGAAATCCCGTCTACAAAGGGTTTCTCATCATCATTTAAAGATCACGCCCAGAATCTGTTCTGCCAGGTTCTTGTATTGGTGGAGATCTTTCGTGTCTTCTTCAGCAGTTCATCGACTTCCACAGTTGATGAACAAGAAAATAATTAATGGCAGAAGGATACAAAACTGGGCCTGTTTGAATTATTTAAGAGCCCATCCTCCATACGCCATGACAGACTGAGTTGAGGTTTTAGACCCAACTCAATACTGGAAGACAGGGCTAGTTTGTCTGCCCTCGTCCACGAATGACAGAAAAAAATATAGCTTGCAAGCTGTGTGGCCAAATGGGACCCTTCCTCTCTCCTGGACGAATCACCATATGAAATTGCTGATCATCCCGAGCAAAGAAAGCTATGATATCCTTCCATGATCCATCGTTGCAGAGGACATTTGCTCGAAGATGCCTTCTTTTTTGGCTCCTTACATGCTGAAAGAACATGGTCTTCTTCTTCCTCAAGTTGACCCGACGAGGCCCGACAATCATCTCTGTGTGGTAAGGAAATATGGGAAGAACAGGTTAACTCATCAGCCTTTATATAGGCAAAAGAGAGCACACCAAATCCCAATAAATCTCCATAAATTCGCCGAGAAATTAGCCTCGAGGAACGAGTCAGACTTGACCGTTTCATGCTTCATTCAAAGTGTTTCAAATTACGAAGAATTTGAAAACTTTGAAGGGGGTCTTGTAGAAGCATAAAAAATACGCGGCAGAGTTATACGCACTATTTCAGTGCTGGGTGGCGTAAAATGTGACTTCAGAGCCCTCGACGTACCAATAGAGCTTTATCGCTAGTGCAGCGTAAAACATAGCTCCAAAACAACCCGCGTAATACAGTGTTCCCAGGCTGCCTCAGCGTAAAAAGGTTGTTACATTGCCATTTTGGCGTAAGACCCGCTCACTTTTAATGCGATGGCAGATTGTACGAGGAATTCTTCGTATTCCTCGAACGAATCTGTCAAATCATGCAGTGAATCTGACTCTTTGACTCCTGACATCTGACTCCTGACAAAAAGTACTGCACGACTATCCAGACGACGGCTGTAATGAAGGTGTGGCACAGAGACCCAGACGTCGTTTAGTGGTATTTCCTTGATACAAAGCGCTTTTACGTGTTCAAGGGAATACGCAGCCTAGTTTTATACAGGCGAATGCGAGCTTTTACGCTCAGCAAGAGACAAAATGGACCGCCACGTCAAAAGCTGCTCTTCGTACAGAGCTCGAGGCACGTCTCTGCAGTTAATGCGTGTGATAGTGGCAGATCTCTGTATTTAATGCACGAGATTTTGGTTCTATTTTCAAAGACTGGGCGAGCCGTAATTACGGCTAATACGTCCACATCATCACCTCTGCATATTACGCCATCAGGCTATTTTCAGCTATAGGAGCACGTTGTATGCTACATCCTTGAAATATACCGACCTGGCTATTTTCAACCATAAGAGTACGCCGTATTCTATCTCCTCGGAATATGCCAACTCAGGCTATATTTGCATTGGTGCGTAATAGGGCTATTTGGTCCAAAATTAGCTTAAGATCTCAGTCAAGAAAGAAGGGTCGGCTATCTCTTACGCCAGCTACCTATCCATGCAGCATTAGGCTTCTACGCCTACTTGGCCTCTACGCCAGTTTGACAGCTATTTGGCTTCTACGCCATGGTGACAGTTATTGGCTTCTATGCCAACCTTTTCTATGCGAGGGACAACTACCTACGTGGCTTGCATATCGTGATCTTCGCAGCAGTTATACGCATTATCTCATAATGGGACATGCGTCACACGCAGATTCAAAGGATCATTTATACGTGGGTAGCAGTTATTGTAACTGTCGCGTAAAAGGTGCCACACCCTCCACTGTTCGGCTTCTACGATGACTGGACGGTTACTGTCACCAAACCCTATAAATAGAGACCTCTATTGACAGAGGTCCAGGGTCGAAAAATCAGAAAAAAGGTGGAAAACTCGGAGAACAGAGAGTAGTGATCAACGACTTTGGCATCGAGCATCCACTCCCTCTTGCAACTTTTCGAAGCATCTCCTTCTTCTACGACACTTCTTCATCATCGTGTGGTCCAAGGGATAAAGTGATCGACTGCAGATCAGACTCCTATAACAATATTTACCCAGATTAAATTTTGTACTTGACATCCTCGTATAGGATTAATTGTACTTCTTGTTTGAAACCAAAGAGAGGGTTTCGTATAAACCTTATTATATTTCTTTCATTTATTATCAAACAGATACAAGTCAAGGAATTAATTTGAATCCGATATAGAGATCAAGAACGATTCAAGCAAGTGGATGAGATCCTATAACTTATCCTATCCTTATCGTAGGCTTGCTTGGTTCCTTAGTTGAAACCGAAACAATTTAGTCGTTGACTTGCATGGGCCACCACAAAAACCATTTAATTAGTTTTTAGATGACACAATGATGCCAACCTACCATGAAGACTTAAGCAGTAATTTAGACCGTGTAACCTAGTTTTAAAACCCTATTTTAGTTTATTTTATTGAACTTTAGATTATAATTATTTTGCGGGTAAAAATGACCAAAAGCTTGGTATTTAAAATCCTATTTTTTCCCAGAACTGGGTGCGCCCCGCTAAACGAGATGACTTGGTCGTGTGCGAATTACACCAAAAGGTGTATGCCGTTAATACAGACGTGTGGGATTTTATGGAAGTTGATTTGGATGTGCATGCACACCGAAATCAACGCGTATCGTCGACAACACCCCGTATCGGTCCTATTCTGAAACTCGTTGTAACTTCATGTACGCTCATCATTTCGAAACGAAACTTATACCATCGGACTCGTAGCGATACGCTGGTCCTGTGACCCAAGTTTGGTTCGATTCTGAGAAAGTTGACAAAATCCTGTATCGTGGGCCCCACGGCTCCACTTGACGGACGATTTTGTGATCTGCTCATCAGAATCTAGTTCTGGATATTCCGTTGGGTTTGTATCGTCGTTCTGGACTTGTAGATACTAAGTTTGACGAATTTGGAGAACCTTATCTCTGGCATATTTTTGGGTGCAAAGTGGGCCACATGTGGACCCCGCTTTGACCAGAAACTGTCAATTTTGTCCTGTATCCAAATTGGACTTATGGACAAGAAATTTTAGCTATTTTATATCTTCTGAATATGATGGTAGTGTTTATTTCAGCAACCGGAGGAGTACTTGAAGATCTCGTTGATACCGGAGCGACTATTGGTATTCAAACCCCAGGCAAGTGTACCTTACTATACTTGCAATAAATTAATTCATATTATTCTCTTGATCTATTTTTGTGATATATATATTCAACCTAGGACCGTGTGACATTGTTTAGTGTCCGAATAATATTTGGGTGACAATGCCGTACGCGGAGTTGTGTAACGTCACTAGAGATTGATATCGCGACCCTATGTATCTTCGTGCTTGCATTATCAAGTACGACATACCACAGGACACCTGACACTATTCATGAGATAGAATCTTCCTGAGATATTCATGATAATTATGTATAGGCTACATGATTATGACATAGATATTACATATGCATAGTTATCATTATGACTCACTGCATTAGCTTGATCTTGCGTGTCATGGACATGAGACTTCGTGGATATGAGACGTACGATTACATTGGGTGGGGAGAGACACATAGGCTACAAGCTGATTATATATATATATTTATTACGGTGCCGTAGGCCCACTACATAGTATAACTGCTACCGGCTTCCCGACACAGAGCTTGTAGTAGTCTCAGCCTGAGTCCTAGTGATGCTCTCATTTGCATATCACTTAGCTGGTTACATAGTTTACCCTATTGATTCATTTGTTATTGTACTGCATTATTTTGGCTTGAGTTATTCTTGTACCTTACTATGTCCCCTGAGGACTTGGAATCTGGATTATGTCCCCAGGTTTAGCAAAGAAGATCTACCCCGAGGTATACGGGACAGGAGCAGACATTGGAGCCATACCAGTATTATAAGACGAGGTGATCACCAATGATTTCTCCTGAGTATATACTTTATACTCAGTTACTTTTGTTGTTAGACTCATATTTTCTATTTATTGAATTAATGTATCAAACTCATTATCGGGTTGTTCCTCGAGATATATTTTATTGAGACTTGTTGTTGCTTTATATTTTATATTAATTGTATTTATTTTTGTGGATGAGATTAGTACCATAGCCCATATTATTGTTTTACAGCTTAAGTATACCCTGATGGGTCCATTAAATTGGATTTGACCATCGATGTGTGCTGCTGGCCATTGCCACGTGTCTAGTCCCTCGTATTTTGGGACTGGGGCATGACATGGTTTTTTACTTTATCCTATCCTTATCGCAGGCTTGCTCAGTTCCTTAGATGACACAATGATGCCAGGGAACAAACGACGGTACACCAGGGGGTGATCACCCCCGACAACTCAGCACAGGATCTGAAGCTGGGAGTAGCAACCCTCCTGATTTTGAGGACGACGCAATGATGCCAACCTACCATGAAAACAACTCGATTCAGGAATATGAAGCAGGAAGTGAAGGGCCTATTATACTGTTCACCCCCACATATAATGTCAGCATATATTGCAAGGGACAACAACGAAGAGGGCACAAGTGATCAACAATGTCTCGATGACCTAGAAGCAATGATACATGGCAAGAGTGCCTCGATGCAGACCTTGACTCAGGTATTGCTAGATATCTGGGTCAGTACGGTCCCACTACAAGCAAGGGCTCCAGGACAAACAAACCAGGATCAGAGGACCAATAGAGAATCCAATGCATTTGCTCTTACACCCCCCCTCGACGATACCTAGGAAGCTATTCGGGAACTACGAGATCACATGGACTTTATAAACAGCCGTAACAATCTACACAAACTCAGGATTAGACAAGCTTATCCCCTTTCATGGAATAATGTTGTCTTTCCTCTAAAGTATAAGTCACAGTCGCTAATCCCATTCGATGGGAAGAAATCACCTCGTTCGTTCATGAACTACTTTGAATCCATGATAGGACATCTGTCGTGTAATGAAGCTCTCCTTTAAGAACGAAACGTGTTCCTCTACATGACCAACTATTCCTTTGTGTTACCAACATTCATAGTCCATGATCTTTAATTTAAATACTCCCATCGCTCATGCATATGTGTAACAACTGCTTATTCTATATGCTCAACTCTCTGCATCAACGAACGCTCCACCGAACTTCACAATCATGCAAGCAAAATTCTGAAATCCAACTTCTCGTCTGATTGATCTCATCCTATCATCAATACTTTGTCTGCATCACTACTTCGAATTCTCAACACTCGTTTCTTACTTGTTCTATTATCGTCCAATAAAACTTCCATTTATGGTGCATTCATGATCGCTCAAACCCGATGCATCAAAGAATACCCGAGTCAAACTCTATTGTACCAATTCTGACTGAATCTCGATACTCTTATCTGTTGTGAGCAAGCCTATCACTTATCTTGTTTCGAACATTTCCAACATACGCCCTACTTCGTGGCACGACATATACCACTTGAAAATTGAGTCGCTCTCATGCCATATCTCCACTCTGTATCGACCAACATCTACTCCAGACTGACTATTCCATGGTGATCCTGCCGATCACAACTCAACAATTGCTTGCTCTAAGTTTCAAAACATAACTCAGCCGATGCGCAACAACCAACTTTTATTTCTGTTATTCGCGTCCATTGCTGTATTGTTGTCCATCCAAACATTCCTACGCCACGATCACTACGTGGTATACCATATACCACTCAAAATTAAGTCACTTATCACGTCATACTTTTTACCACATTGATCCAACATCCGTTTGAGCTATCCATTATGTGGTGACCCTGCCGACCATAACTCAATCGCCTACTCAAGGTCTGACATAGAACTCAGCCAATGTATGTAACATCTTACTCTTCTGTTGATCTCTTTTGTTGTAACTCATGCAACGTTCCATTCTTGATATACACAACTATCTTTCAAATAATTTGATACATTCGATGCACGAGCAACTCGTGCAACATTCTCTTTCCCTGATATTCCAATCCACTACTTAAATATGTTTAACACATTCGCTGTACGAACAACTCGTGCAATACTCTTCCTGATATTCCAAGCCAAAAACTTAAATCCGATCAACTCATACGCTACACGAGCAACTCGTGCAACGTTCTCTCTGATATTCCTAGTCAAAACTCATATTCTGTTTAACACATTCATATCTTTTCTAATGTCTCTACTCACAACATGCCAACATATCCAATATCGTCCAATAAACCAACTGCTCCACTGATGCAACTAATATCTCCCCGAACGACTAGTCAAACAAACGTAATGTCACATCTTAACTTGCTACACGGATGCAACAACACCGCACAACTTGCTGCACAAATATAACAATGCCAACAAATGCTACACGATTCTATCAAATTACTATGCAAAGAACATAATGAAGAACATGCACAAACAACCAACAAATATATAGATTTATTGCATGGGAACATCAAATGCATCACCGAGTAAAGCCAAGAGACATTCGATTTACAGAAGCTATTTAGATTTTGTAATAAAGCAAAGGACAAGACTGAGAAAATAAATCGGGCGTTGTAATACCAAATGTCATGCCCCAATCTCTTGCAAGTTCGATTATCCCCGCTGGACATGAGATCACCACGCCAACACTCTCGCAGGACAATCATTCTCATCAAGACGTGATGCCGTATGAGCCTGGAGATGCGCACGCACAAGGAAATGACATCAAACGTCAAGGTTATCATCAAAATGACCAAGTTGTAGCAAAATCCAAGTATTGTTACAAACAAGATCATATCAGAGTATACGCAGCGAAGCTCACAAGGGTCCAAATAAAGATGCCACAAAGGAGAATGCCACAATGGCTTGTAACACTCTTGCTCTTTCTCTTGTCCATAAAGGTACTTATTATTCCATACATCATGTCCCGTATATCCAAGCTGATCCACTACACTGTGTACCTATAAATAATGCCCACAAATGTGGGTCAGTACACAGCCATTCTGGTGAGCGGGGTAACCCACTCTTCTAAATCGACACTAAGTAAATAGTGAATGCTAGCAGTTATATGATGATCTTTCTACTTGAACCTAGATTCATTTCATGGTAGTGGCATGAACATGATAAGGAAAACTGTAAGCAGTTTAAGTATGCAAGCATTGAACTTAAGTTAACACACTATTAGTTTTATATCCAAACTCAAATGAAACTAAGCATGCAAATCTGTTCTACTCAAATCAGTAAGTTAAGCGTGAACCTATCACACCATATCAGACTCCAAGTCTCAAAATCTCGATATGCACACTCTTGTCCGAGGCAAGGTGGCCGCCCGCCGCATACTCAAGTGCACTCTCTTAAAGCGATACCTATCTATATAAAGGTAACTGTCCAAGCCATAATAGACTATTCTGAGGCATTTTGACCCGATCCAGCGTTGAGTTGCAAGCCCGCCTGGTGGTCTTTAACTGCTAGTATTTTGATTGCCCGATCTGTCCGAGGTAGCAAGCCTCAATAATGGGTTCGCAATAGCCGTGCTTCCAAAGCACGTTCTAATATTTCCTCTATGGCCAAATGGTCCCGGTGTTCCGGTGCCTATCCCGTTCAAGGAAACCAAACCTTGCGTGCAACTAGTTGTCCATCACCATACAATGCTTTGATATTGTAGGTACGATAAGGAATCGAGCCTTCTCGACCTACCAAACTTGTCTCGTTCCATCTGATTCATCATCTTCGTTCTCAAATTATAGCCCAAGATACCATTCTTAATTATCTCCACTAGGCACCATGCTGCTTCTCGACACATTGCCTTGATTGGGTGCAACACCCAGCTTCGAATGCTCCGTTGTACAATGCCCTCTCCGATGCAGTTGTTCGGTTTTGAGCCACACATGTACGCTTTTCTTGACAAAGAATTATAACTTGATACTCATGAGCAACACGCGCTAACTCGATGAAGTGGTTTTTCGGGTTTGAACCACAACTGCATGCTTTTCTTGACAAAGTATTCTAACTTGATACTCATGCGCAACACACGCTCACTCGATGAAGTATTCTTACTAGTCCTGTCACTACCACTTTTCCAGGTAAGGGCATTTGTATAATTTCACTATTTTGAATAATTATGTATTTAATTAATCTGCTGAGTTTTATAAACTATTTATATGTTGTAAGTGATATTTGAATTTAGGTCAAACCCTAGAACTCATTAGGACAAACCCTAATGACTAAACCCTAATTTGAAAACCCAATTCTAGTGAAACCCTAGAATTCTAATTTTAGGGTAGAACCTCAAACCCTAGAAGGCCTAAACCTGAGTTAATTAGGTTCTACATGACCTAACATAGGGGGTTTAACCTAAACTATGCATTAGAAACCCTAACTTGGTTTTAATATAAAAGTGAACCCTCTCTTCCTTCATGTAGAAAGGAGAAACCCTAGCCTCCATCAAGGAAACCAATTTTCCCCTCCAGATTTTGGAATCCAGACCTAGGAGATCCCTTTTCCTCCTCCAAAGCAAAGAGAAACAGGGAGTTTGGGTCAAGGAACCTTGGGGAAGAAGAACTTTCATAGGGAAACCATCTCCCTATAGGTAAAATCCTAACTTCTATCCTATTAATTTCTGTTTTTCTGTTGTAAATTGCCATTAGGAAACCCCCTACTGTGTAGTTTTCGATTTAGGGTTTTGATTTGGGTTTTGGTGACCTACGGTTGATTTTTCCCAATTTCAGGAACCCTAATCCTAAGGGTTTGCAAGTATACATGACTACATCTCCTACATGTAGGTTAGATCTCGATTTTTAGGGTTCTGATTTGAGGATTTATGGGTGGTATGTAAATTCGTTTTCTGTATTTCTTGTGTTTGTAGAAATGCCCTTAAGGTTTATTTATCTAATGCATTAGGATTTTAGCATATTTTGGCATACATCTATATACATACATTATTGCTTAGGTATATAGATATGTTTCGATAATTATATATATATGTACAGTCGGGCTAGGAGAGTTATACTATGCAGTCGAGTTTTTGGTGGATGTGTGTGTGAATGTGTAGTTCAGTGTCTGGGAGTATAGCTGTGGGTGTGTAGACTGAGAACTCTCAGTAATACCTAGACTGTACCCATGATGTTTCAATATGAATTCAGTTCATGTACCTGTGTGTGTGGGTGTTTAACAGTGTGGGTATTAGTATTTGTCTCAGAAATTTCCAGGTTCGTGTGTGAGTGAGTACTGATAGTTTTTGTGCTATGTGTTTGGGGAATGACTGTGAGTGTCTTAGTGTGCAGAGTGTGTTAGTAGCTAGATAAGTTTTACATGTGTATTTTATCTCAGGAGTCAGTGAGTGAAAATTTAGTGCGTAGTGTTGTGTATGTGAGGTATTAGAGCAGTGAAGATCCTGATCAGTTTGGTATGTGTGCATATGGGTATCAATAGGTTGGGGGTTTACTTCACGAGTAGTGAGTGTGAAACCTGTGTTGTGTTGTGTCAGTAACTTATAGGTGTGGTAGTGTAGGAATCATGTTAATGCAAGGGGTTTAAATTGAGTATCAGTAATTATGTCAACATATGAGTGACAATGTGTATTCTGTGCATTTTAGTTCCTGTGTGAGTTCACAGTGTAGGAGTTAGATTATAGGTACCTGTGTGTCTCAGTAGAAGAAAACTAGTATGAGTGCATAGTAGGAATGAAGAACCTGAGAGTGTGTAGGAAGAGTGTATACCTATGTGAACCAGGGTATATTCCTGTGTGTCCAGGTATCAGTGAGCAGAGTATAGATCAGTATGTGTGACTGTGTGTGTGCAGTGAATAACTGTATCAGTAACTAGTGAACCTGTGTGTGCTGTGCAGTAATTTAGGTATCAGTTAGATTGTGTAGTACAGGTGTTAGTATGCAGATTGTGAGTGTGAGAAGAGACTGTGCAGTATGCAGATTGCTGTGTGTGCAGGATTCAGTTCTATGCAGTGAACCTGTATACATGTACCAATAATCAGTGTGTGTGTGTGAGTGAATGCTAAATTCAGTGAGTGAGAGTGAGCAGTGTGTCTTGTGTTCAGGACTGTGTTCTCAGAGAGTCTGGGAGTGTGAGTATGTGTGACCTATGAGATTTGATTGTGTGTGTGTGTCTCAGCAAGTTCCCAGGTCTGTGTGTGAATACTGAAAGTTTTAGTGCCAGTGTGTATCCTAGTTCAGTAGGATGAGTAAACCTGGGATCTAGAGTAAGGTGTGTGCATTAGATCTCATTACCTGTGTGTCTCAGTGTATAAAAATCTATGTTATGTGCAGTAAGGAGCCTGTGTCAGTGTGGCTGTGTCAATGTGACTGTGAGTTACAGCTGTGTGTTCCTATTTATGTGTGCCTATGTATGTGTATCAGTTAGGTGAGAGTTTAACTGTGTGTCTGTGCAAGTGAATTAGTGTGTGTAGCTTATGTGTGTCTGTGTGTGAGCAGTAAGTGTTACTTTTCAGTCACATAACAGTATACAGTACATGGTTGTTGGAAACTCAAGTAGCAGTTAAGGTAATTAGGGTTAGTAGCCAATATTGATGTAAGGTATATGTTAAGGGTTGTATTAAGATGCAAACTAGAATTTATATATGTAGGAGTTGTTATATACAAATAACACATAGTATATAATAGTAGCTAGTATCATACTAGAAACCTTAGTATGGTATAGAATTTGACTAGTGGACCTAGCTAACCTAGTCTAGACTTAGATATGACCTAGAAATATCATTATTGGTTAGTTATTCATGCCCATCTTTCATTTTACCCTATTGACATGGATATCTTATATATAGGTTCTTGTGATCCCACTTTGGACATCGATCCTCACACCTTGCTCAGGACCACAGGCGAGTACATTCTCTGACAGTTTTCATTGTTGATTATTTCTATAATTCAGTTGTATTACATACTTGATTCCGACACTATGGATACACGGGTTAGCACCCTAGATCCCCATCATGAGGAGTCGTGATTGGAATCCATCGTGCTAGCTGGGGGATGGAGAACTATTAGTAGATTATGTGATCATATCCAAACATTTACATGCATCATAGCTCACCCCACTTCTCACGTTGGGTGCGGCCTGACCATTTACATGCATCATAGCTGTTATATATGATTAGCCTGACCACTACATGCATCATAGCTAACCATATGGTTAGCCTGACCTAAAAGAATCATAGCTAATCATATATAACCAGCCTGATCTAGTCCCAAGTCGATCACATAATAAACTGATATTTCAAACACTTAGCTAGATGTCTATTTTATTCAGATCCACTTGTTCTAGCATTCACTGTTATTGTTCATTGCTAGATGCTCTATTGCCTATTTCCATTTCTCCAGTACTTTACATTTCCAGCATTTATTTCCATCTTGTATTTCTTACACTGTTTATAGTCTTTGTCAATTTAATGAAACTGCTGTTAGTGTTTGTGCTTCGCTCCAATCCTGACTGTATAACATTTTTCAGAGGACCTGGAGAACCTTTGCCCCACTCATTACGGCCCTGGTTCAGAGGGAGATTTCACTCCGGAAACCCCAGAAGAGTTGCCTATCCTAGAGGAGATCCTACCTGGCTGTTCTTAGATTATTTCTCTGTATTTATTGTTTTAGACTAAGACTGAGTTGTATTTACTATTTTTGTGACTTTGTGAGGTCATCTAGACCCAGGATTTGAGTTAGATTTATTGTGGTTGTTTTCAATAGAACTCTTTTCTGTTCTCATCGTGCCATTATTTCTTATAGTTTGTGATTGAGTATATTATAAAACTATGTATTATTCATCATTGTCCTCCGTACGGAGTTGAGACTATTGACAGGATATATTATATGTTGAGACCTAGACAGCGTTCTACCGTCGATGCTGCGGCGTAGGCTGGACGTACCGACGACTCATGCCCAAATTCCGGGTGCGGGTCGTGACACATTTTTAGTGGTGGCCCATGCAGGTCGAGTCCTAGATTTGTATTAGAGCAATATCGTAGAGGTGCTCGCTTAGAGTATTACTACGAGCCTGTTTTAGGAAATAGGAATTTGGCCGAGGATATGCTCAATCACAATTAGGAAATTCTGATTCTTATAATACTACTCTTAATGATTTTTCCTTTAGAAATTACTGTCCTTCTTTGGTGAGATCGTGTCTATTGCCTTGATTAAATTCTTCGATCTGTCTTCAGGATGCCGCCGAGGACCAGATCCCGGAGAACCGGAGCAGCAGAGTCAGAGGGGTCTGCCACCTCTCGCCTTGCCGGACAGACATCCGCAGCACCTCCTACATCTCCAATACATGTGGGAGTGTCTGCAGCATTCGAGGGTCCTCCACCACCTGTTCAGAGGGTCCCCATAGCTACGACGGTACCACCACCACCACCACTACCACCACCACCAGTTCAGCATCCAGGAGGTGTGCCCGTCGATGGAGCACAGATGTTCGCTTTGATTCAGGGCATGGTCGATGCCCAGAGGACGTCGGCAGAGGCCTAGAGGGTGCAGGCTGAGGCACACCAGGCCCAGACAGAGATGATGAGGGTGAACATGGAGAATGCTCATCAGGTGGCTCTCCAGGCTGTGGAGAGAGTTACTCAGCAGCAGCAGCGTCCTGATCAGCACCACCAAAGGCCGGGCACCATTATGGATTTCAAGAGGATGATGCCTCGGGAGTTCAAGGGGACAGAAGGAATACTCTACGCCGATGATTGGCTAGAGGACATCGAGAGGAACTTGCGCTTGGCGCAGCTTCCGGAGGCTCTTCAGATCGAGGCCGCCGGCAGCCAGATGTTCGATATCGCCTTGACGTGGTTTCGCACAGAGCCGAGACTCCTTGACAGGGGACTCACTTGGGAAGCTTTCAAGAAGCTCTTTAAGGAGAAGTTCTTTCCTGATGTTGCCCTGGGAGCTTTGGAGAGTCAGTTCCATGACTTAGCCCAGGGGAGCTCGTCCGTCGATGAGTATGCCGCAGAGTTTTCCCGCCTGAGCCGCTTCGCGCCATCGATGATTAGAGATCCGGGGGACAGGGCCCGAAAGTTCAGAAAGGGGCTGGCAAGGGAGATCAAGTCTCGCACGTCGGGACGTCGCACAGCTACCTACGAGGGCATATTGATGGATGCCCAGATAGCCGAGGACGACTTGGGCCTCAGGCCCAAGAGGGGACGCGATGGTCCCAGAGGAGCAAACAGTAGTGCGGGACCGGGCAAGCGTCCACACTTTCAGCAGCAGCACTAGCAGCACCAGGCACCAGCCCGAGGGCAGGTCCAGCAGCAGCAACAGAGACAGACTCAGCCCGCCATCCAGTGTGCGTACTGCGGGAAGACGGGACATACTAGAGATATCTGCAGGAAGAGATTGGGCTCATGTCTATCCTGTGGATCGACGACACACCAGCTGAGGGATTGCCCTACCATTCGTCCAGGTCAGGGTGGAGCAGCCGCCCAGAGAGGACCAGACAGGGTACCTACCGTACCAGGAGGCCAATAACAGAGGGCACCACTTCTACCGCAACATCAGAAGTTTGCCCAGCACCAGCAGCGGAGAGGTGTACCCCAGGGGCGAGCGTACGCCATGGCAGTCGAGGAGATCGAGCCAGCAGGAGATTTGATCACAGGTTCGGTTCTTCTCGATTGTATTCCCGCATTTACCTTATTCGACTCTGGCGCTTCCCATAGTTTTGTGTCTGTATCTTATGCACTTCGACATCATTTAGACACAGAACCATTAGCTAGGACTTGCAAGATCATGACTGGTGGAGGTATTATCCTAGTCCGTGATCACTGCAAGGACCGGAGGGTGTCAGTAGGAGGCCGAGAATTGAGCGTGAGCTTACTCGTCATGCCACTTCCGGGGTATGATATTGTACTCGGAATGGACTGGTTGAGTAGGCATCATGCTACTATAGATTGTTATAGAGGCAGAGTATTATTTCGACCACCAGGAGAGCCGGAGTTTGAGGTCGTCAGAGGAGCAACGGAACAGAGCAGGAGCATATTTTGCGGAGCCAGGGCGGAAGAAGAGTAGTTGCAACATCCTCTGATAGCGGAGTTCCTAGATGTATTTCCAGAGGAGTTGTCAGGCTTGCCGCCAGACAGAGATGTTGAATTCTCTATAGACTTGGTTCCAGGAGTGGAGCCCATTTCACAATATGTCTATAGAGTCAACAACAGCGAGCTGGCAGAACTGAAGAAGCAAGTGGAGGAGCTGCAGGACAAAGGCTTCATCAAGTCCAGTTCATCACCATGGGGAGCTCCGGTATTGTTCGTACCAAAGAAGGACGGCACGGTGCGCATGTGCATTGATTATAGAGCTTTGAACAATCTCACTATCAAGAACAAATACCCGCTGCCGAGGATAGATGATCTTTTTGATCAGTTGAGCGGGGCAAGGGTATTTTCAAAGATAGATTTAAGGTCAGGCTATCACCAGGTGAAGGTAAAGAGAGAAGACACGCCGAAGACAGCCTTTCGGACCAGATACGGCCAGTTTGAATTCATGGTGATGCCATTTGGTTTAACCAATGCATCAACAGTATTCATGAACCTGATGAACAAGGTGTTCCACCAGTACCTTGACAAGTTCGTAGTGGTGTTCATCGACGATATTCTTGTGTATTCCAAGACCCCGGAGGAGCACGAAGAGCACTTGAGGTTGGTCTTAGAGACTCTCAGGAGGGAGAAGCTGTACGGGAAACTCTCTAAGTGTGAATTCTTCCTTGACAAGGTTGAATTTCTTGGGCATGTGGTATCGGGTGACGGAATCTCGGTTAATCCACAGAAGATCGAGGCAGTAAAGTCGTGGGCTACCCCCAGTTTGGTAGCTGAGATCAGGAGTTTTCTCGGAGAGCGTATGGAGATCTTCACAGACCACAAGAGCTTGAAGTACGTATTCACACAGAAGGAGCTGAATATGAGGCAGAGGAGGTGGTTAGAGTTGATGAAGGACTTTGACATCTCATTGCAGTACCACCCAGGGAAAGCCAACATAGTCGCCGATGCCTTGAGCAGGTATCCGATGGCTATGTACTTGACGACAGATAGACATTTGTTGGCTGATCTGGAAAGATTGGAGATTGAGGTGTCAATTCCCGGTACTGAAATTCAGATATGGGGATTGCAGATACAGTCCGAGCTGATGGACATGATCAGAGTGGCGCAGTATGATGATGAGGCTCTGAGGAATATCAGAGCACAGGTTCAGACAAGATTGTCGGACAACTTTACTATCGCAGATGATGGTTCCTTACGATACGGCACGAGGATATGTGTGCCGAGCGGGGAGTTGCGCGAGAAGGTTTTGCAGGAGGCACACCGCTCTCAGTACTCGATGCATCCCGGTGCCAACAAGATGTATCGAGACTTGAGGGAGCACGTATGGTGGTATGGAATGAAGTGCGAGGTAGCACGCTTCGTATCCCGGTGTTTAGTGTGCCAGCAGGTAAAGGCAGACCGGCAGAGGCCAGGTGGTTTGCTTCAACCTTTACCGATCCCAGAATGGAAATAGGAGCACGTGACCATGGATTTCATTTCAGGGCTTCCACGTTCTCCAGGAGGGAAGGACGCGATTTGGGTCATCGTGGACAGGTTGACCAAATCAGCCCATTTCTTACCTTTCAAGGTGGGCACGTCGACAGAGAGGCTAGCAGAGATGTACGTGCGTCAGATCGTTAGACTTCATGGAGTTCCTGTAAGCATCGTCTCGGATCGGGATAGCCGTTTCACTTCCCACTTCTGGAGGAGTCTGCAGGCTAGCTTGGGCACTCAGCTCAAGTTTAGTACCGCATACCACCCCCAGACAGACGGGCAGTCTGAAAGGACTATTCAGACTCTCGAGGATATGCTACGCACTTGCGTTCTAGATCTCGGAGGTTCTTGGGAGGATCATCTGCACCTGGTAGAGTTCGCTTACAACAACAGCTACCAGGCAAGCATCGAGATATCACCATTTGAGGCTCTTTATGGACGGAGGTGTCGTACACCGTTATCTTGGGACGACGTTGGAGAGAGAGCCTTGCTAGGACCAGAAATGGTCGTGGATGCAGCAGAAAAGGTGAAACTCATCAGAGACAGACTGCGAGTGGCGCAGGACAGACATCGGCATTGGGCCGACAGCCACCGTAGACCCCTTGAGTTTCAGGTATAGATTATTATTTTCTGGTTGGTGTTGTTTGTTTAGACTGCGTGTTGAGACTGTTTTGTTTTAGGTTGGCGATATAGTATTCCTACGGATTTCTCTGACGTGTGGCACGATTCGTTTTGGTCGAGGCGGGAAGCTTAGCCCACGCTACATCGGACCCTTTGGTATTCTTGCGAGGGTAGGTACAGTGGCGTATAGACTGGACTTGCCGCCTGCATTAGAGGGAGTGCATGATGTGTTCCACGTGTCGCAGCTGAGATGATACGTGGCAGACCCTAGTCACGTACTTGACCACTCGGAGATTGAGGTTGGTCCGACACTCAGCTACCCCGAATAGCCCGTAGAGATCTTGGACCGCAGGGAGAAGGTGTTGCGGAACCAAACTATTCCTTTGGTTCGCGTTGCATGGAGACATCACTCTCCAGGGGAGTCGACCTGGGAGAGAGAGGACGAAATACGCGAGCAATACCCGTACCTCTTCTAGACTTGAGGTA
The DNA here is from genome assembly GCA_036927795.1 of Iris macrosiphon. Lineage (NCBI taxonomy): Eukaryota > Viridiplantae > Streptophyta > Magnoliopsida > Asparagales > Iridaceae > Iris > Iris macrosiphon. Next base: position 76,192,474 of record JAYESA010000004.1, read on the forward strand.
TATCCCTTTCTGATTTATTCTTGTTCTGTTTAGTCCAAATTTCGAGGACAAAATTTCTTTTAGGAGGGTAGACTTGTCACTACCACTTTTCCAGGTAAGGGCATTTGTGTAATTTCACTATTTTGAATAATTATGTATTTAATTAATCTGCTGAGTTTTATAAACTATTTATATGTTGTAAGTGATATTTGATTTTAGGTCAAACCCTAGAACTCATTAGGACAAACCCTAATGACTAAACCCTAATTTAAAAACCCAATTCTAGTGAAACCCTAGAATTCTAATTTTAGGATGGAACCTCAAACCCTAGAAGGCCTAAACCTGAGTTAATTAGGTTCTACATGACCTAACATAGGGGGTTTAACCTAAACTATGCATTAGAAACCCTAACTTGGTTTTAATATAAAAGGGAACCCTCTCTTCCTTCATGTAGAAAGGAGAAACCCTAGCCTCCATCAAGGAAACCAATTTTCCCCTCCAGATTTCGGAATCCAGACCTAGGAGATCCCTTTTCCTCCTCCAAAGCAAAGAGAAACAGGGAGTTTGGGTCAAGGAACCTTGGGGAAGAAGAACTTTCATAGGGAAACCATCTCCCTATAGGTAAAATCCCAAGTTCTATCCTATTAATTTCTGTTTTTCTGTTGTAAATTGCCATTAGGAAACCCCCTACTGTGTAGTTTTCGATTTAGGGTTTTGATTTGGGTTTTGGTGACCTACGGTTGATTTTTCCCAATTTCAGGAACCCTAATCCTAAGGGTTTGCAAGTATACATGACTACATCTTCTACATGTAGGTTAGATCTCAATTTTTAGGGTTCTGATTTGAGGATTTATGGGTGGTATATAAATTCGTTTTCTGCATTTCTTGTGTTTGTAGAAATGCCCTTAAGGTTTATTTATCTAATGTATTAGGATTTCAGCATATTTTGGCATACATCTATATACATACATTATTGCATAGGTGTATAGATATGTTTCGATAATTATATATATATGTACAGTCGGGCTAGGAGAGTTGTACTGTGCAGTCGGGTTTTTGGTGGATGTGTGTGTGAATGTGTAGTTCAGTGTCTGGGAGTATAGCTGTGGGTGTGTAGACTGAGAACTCTCAGTAAAACCTAGACTGTACCCATGATGTTTCAATATGAATTCAGTTCATGTACCTGTGTGTGTGGGTGTTTAACAGTGTGGGTATCAGTATTTGTCTCAGAAATTTCCAGGTTCGTGTGTGAGTGAGTACTGATAGTTTTTATGCTGTGTGTTTGGGGAATGACTGTGAGTGTCTTTGTCACGACCCGCACCCGGTTTAGGGGCACGAGTGCGTGGGTACGTCCAGCCTACGCCGCAGTTTCGGCGGTAGAACGCTGTCAAGGTCTTGATACTATCTAACTAATGTCACGCAAGCATCCAATCTCCATTAGGAGGCACGGATGACACAAATAAGATGAACACATACTCAATCACAGGATTACAGCATGATAAGATTTCGAACAGAAATTAAATACAACACACGTCACAAAGTAATATTCTAACTCAACAATATCCAAGTCTCATCAAAAATGCCGGAGATAAATCCGGTACCAAATAATCTACTTAAAGAACTAACAATAAATAGTAACTCCGGCTAGGCCTTCTAGAATCACAACTAAACTACCAAGTCTGCAGCTACTCACCATAAGGTCCATAAGTGTCGGACAGCGGTCCTCTAAGGCATAGTCTGGAAAAATATTTCCAGTCAGGAAGGAGCAAAGCAACACTCTCAAATAATAGTTCCATTAATTGATAATGTCTATAATACAATAAAATATGTCATGCTAGCTACTGAGAAGACAGTGAAATAAATGCAATGACAATTTAAGAGAAACAGGCAATGTAAAGAGACAGGCAATAGGCAATATGATATAATCAGTGCATGTATGAAAATGAAAAGAACAAGGAACAGTATCATATACGGGTGATGTAGTATATGATTTAAAATAGGGAATTGTAATCTATTTTAAGTGTTTTGAAATAGTAGTTTCGAAATGTGATCGGCTTGGGAACATGTACGATTGCTACAGTCTGGCTAATCATACGTGGGGGTATGATTAACACCAATAATATTTAATTATACAATGGGTATTTGATCACATCTCTCACTAGCAATTTCCCTGCCCCCAACTAGTACTGTGGATCCAATCATGACACGTCACGATACACGAGCAAGTCAAGTCAAGTCTATCATGTACAATGTCTAATATCAATGTCTAATGTCAATGTCGTGTATAATGTCAATACGATAATCAAGGTAACATCTCATGACTGCAGATCCAAGCTATACTAGTCCGTGTAGCACAGTGTTAAAGATTCAGTTATAATATTTCATGATTGTTGAACTTATAGAAATTATCAAAGAATTAGAAATTATCAGAGAATGTACTTGCCTTGGGTCCTTAGCTGGTAATTATGGATGTCCTGTTCCAGAGTATCCCCTGGGTAAACCAACAGTCCTATAACACAACACAATATAACTTTTGCATCAGATGCTACGCTAATACACAGTCAAAAACACTGGCCTCAGGGCCATGCCAGGCAGGGCACTAGTCAGCTAGGGTCACCTAGTAGGGATACATATTAAAACACATTACCTATTTTTAATCATTAATACCTACCATATATATATTTGCAATACAAATATGTATATACCAAATTGAATTTATACAATACCAATTAAACATACCTTGAAAATATGCTAAGTATATATATATAAAATACATGTATACTCATATACCAATTAAATATATATTAAAAATATGCTAAGTATATATATATATTTAAAATACATATAGTAGAACACGTATTTATATATATCAATCATATATATATATAGAAATATATTAAATGTATGTACAAAATATATATAATTGAAATTATATCAAGTATATATACAAAATATATATATATATATATATACCAAACTTAATTATAGAATTTATTTAAATACATACTATACTCATACAATTGATTACTAATAAATAAATAATATACAATTTACATATTTTAAATACATACATATACTAAATATACACTATACATATTAACATATTTAAAGCATTAATTTAAATAATACTATTTATATACATATACGTATACCTTAAATACTTACATACATACTTACATACATTACTTATACACATTGCATTCACATTAATTATATCCACCATTCATTATATTAACTATATACCCTATTCATTACATTAATTATAATACTAATCATCACATTAAGTATAATACTATTCATTACATTAAGTATAAAAGAGGGAATGAAGAAGAGGAACTCACAGCAATGGGGTCGGAGCCTCGCCGGAGTACGGCAGGAGGATGGCCGGATCTCCGTTGGTCGTGGTGGTGTTGTTGGATGGTAGTTGACAGCGAGAGGGGGAGAGCACAGCCGGAGTCGAGGCAATGGGGATGGTGACGGATTGATGGGGAGCCGGACTAGAGGAGGCCAGCGGGAGTCGAGGAGGAGAGTTGGCCGCTCGCCGGGGTACACCGAGGGCCGCCGGAGGAAGTACAGAGGAGGTCGGGTCTAAGAGACGATGGAGGTGGTGGTGATATGGGAGTTGGGAGGAGCTCGGGTGGCTGACCGGGCCGCCGGAGGGAGCAGTGAAGTCGGGGATCCGTGGGCGCCGGCGTCAGAGTGCAGGGGAGCTTGCTGCCAGCGGCCGCCGGAGGGAGGACTCGGCTCGGTCGGAGAGCAGGGGGAATGGGGAGGATCTCGATCGGGTGAAAGAGATAAGAGGAGGAGGGGAGTTCACAGCAGGGAGGAGGTCGCAGCAGCCGCCGGGCCGGGGTTGCGCTGACCGCCGGAGAGGTGTACACAGAGGGGAGTCGGGCTGCACAGAGCACGCCGCCGGTGAACAGTGCGGGGGGGGATGAACAGTGTTCCCCCCTTTCTTCTCCTTCAAATTCAAAATTAATAAAGAAGAAGAAGAAGAAGAAGAAGGAAAGAAAGAGAAGGAGAAAGGAAGAAGAAGAAGAAAAGAAGAAGGAGATGAGAAGAAGAATCCTACGTTGGAGAGAGGTGGGGGCTTGTGAGGTGGGGGAAAACCTAGGTTGTCTAGGGATTAGGGTTGATGGTGACAAGATATTAAATAGGGAGAGAGAGGGTGTGATGGAGGGTGAGGATTGAACCCCTAGAATGAGTGGTCCAGATTGGACATGGAGAGAAAAATAATTCATGGGGGATGAGGGTGAGAGATTTAATTAAAATATTAGATTCCCCCATTGTTTAAACAATTGGGTGTTGACACAAAAATACAAATTTGCAATTTGGCCCCCTTAAATTTGGAAAATTGCACAAACACATAAAATGACGAAAATTTGGCGGACGATTCGGGGTCCGGTGTTTTGTAGGGTCAGGGGGCGCTGTATGATCGGTACGGGCTCAATTAGCAGGGCACTGGAATAAAATTGGAATTTCAGAATTGGTTTAAATAGTATCCTCAATTTAAATAGAAATAAAAGCAAGTTGTGTTCAACAATTAATTAGGAGTACATGGGACCAAAATCAGATCAGGTCATCAATACCAATAATGAAGAAGACTCAGAACAGGATATTACCCTAATTTGGGCCGCACAAAAAATAGGTCAAGATTGCCTCCAATTTTCGATTGGAACGCACAACGATGAAAAATAGGAATTTATAAAATAAACGTCCGCGACGATTTTTGTGCGGCTAGAAATAATGCACAAAGAGCATAATTATGAGTTGCAAAAAATAGCAGAATTGAAGGCGGGCATGTCTAGGGCAAGATTATGAAATTTGTTGGAAGACAGAAGTCAGGATACTGCTCCAAATATCGAAGCAAAGACAATGCGCAAATAAATAAAATACGGTAATTAATTACAGCTCCAATAAATTAATTCTAAAATAAAATAATTAACCTCAAAATTCTATAATTCCGACAGGTACTCATCTACTGGCTTCTAGGTCAAGTCTACCATCACAAACACAAATGAACACTGCATCTAATACTATACTTAAATCACACATCACACATAATTATTTAAATTAAATATACTATCATGCAATTATTTAATTGTAACTACAAAAATATTAAATATTGCAAAAAGTCGAAAATACCCCTGTTTTCGGAATGTGGTAGTGACAAGTCTACCCACCTTAAAAGAATTTCGTCCTCGAAATTTAAAATCCTCAAAGTAGCATTTAATCATACACATTATTATTTCCCTCAAACTTAAATTCATCAACCACGACATCAGGTAATAATCCGCAAGGTCTTTTCATAATTTCAAAATTTTTGATATTATTTCATTCCTGAAAAAAATCCTCGAAATGAAATCAAAGTCTATTTTTATCAAAAATTTCCTTGAAAGTTTTAGTTAATAATTCAATACTCAGAATTTAATATCCACTCCTCAATTTGATTTAATCAATGCACATATATAATTATAATCTCGTCCCACAAGTTTGAATTTAAACATTTATTCATCAAAAATTTTCCTTCCTCAAAATGCTCGACAATACGACACTTAAGGATTTTCCAAATGCGACATTCAAATATAACATTTTTTTAAAAATTTCTATAACTTGCAATCAAATAATTATAGTGATAATCTCTCTAAATTTCCTCAAATTCTAATGATAACCTCAATCATATCACATCCTTCCTGGAATTAATACATCATAAATCCCGTCATGTTAAATTCTTGACCCTTTATTTAAAACAATGTTTATCCTCGAATTTTTAAATCCTCGATTGTTTTATTTATTTATTTACTACCATCAAAATTAAATTCATCAAATCATATAATCATGAACTACTCCATATTGTTATTTTACTATAAATTTTCAAAATTCTATAATTATCATATCCCTAAAATCTTCAAATATAAAATCAAATCTCATTCTTATCACAATATCCTCCAAAATTTTAAGTTAATAATAAAATACAAGAATTTAATATTCATCCTCTAATTGAAATCCAATCCATGCATATTTCTAAAATTGAATCTCATCCCAAAATTTGAATTTAACACTAATCCATTTGTGTTCTTATCCCTCGATTTTTTTTCCCCATAATATACAACGATGTAATACTTATGAAACCTCCAATACAATATTCAAGATATAAGTTCATAACTTGCAGTCCAATAAATATATCGATGGCCTTCTTGAAGTCCTCAAATTCAATGATAAATTCAATCATTTCATAATCTTCAAAAAATCAATGATTTAACAAAACTTCAATTATGCCATATTAAATTCCCAACTCTTTATTTAATTTACATTTTTCCTCAAAATTTAAGGCACCTTGTCTCTCCTTGTCAAGTCATAACCTCTTCGTTAATCTTTACTACAGTTAAATCCTCAACAATCAAAGTCTAAGAGAATTCTACCTACAACCATTCAACAAGCAACCTAAGGGAAATATGTATGATCATGGTGTCTTTTGTCATGGTATTACAGTCTCTGTATCAGGGGTACTACTAACTTCATTATAACAAGAAATCATGCGTGCAACTACGGTACTAAGGAATCAATCAATCAATCAAGTAGATAGGAACAGAATAAAGGAAAGAACAGAACCTGCTAACACATTACCTGCAGTATCTCCTATCTCTATCATAATCATAGGTCAAACGATGCATGTAAAGTTTGATACCTCTATCTATTTAGGTACCACACTCTACTACAATCATACTCAAGTCATCAGATCCTTACACATGTATATCATCTACTCATATATTAATATTTATCTCTTATCTACTATAAAGTTAATCCTCAAAATAATCATCAAGGTTTAACTTCTCGATCAACTTAAAAATAATTGCATATACTCCTCAAAATCAGATCGAAAAATTTAATCACTTTTAAAATCCTTATAGTCTTGACTTAAAGTTAATCCTCAAAATAATCCTTATGTTCATTGAATTGAATTCGAATACTCAAAATTTAATAACATAAAATCTCATCTCCTCAAAATTCTTTAAAAATTGAAATTCATTTCCACTTTACAAATTATAATTTACTCCACAAGTATACATATACTACTCACAGTCTCTAATACTCAAGGTGCACACTAATACACTAATTATTTACAACTCTCAACTGTGTACGAAAATTGTACTGCCCGAATCATTTGCACTATTGCTTCCAATGATCATCATCACTGATACCTTTTCTCCTCTATCTATAGTGCCAATACTAACTATAACACACCTATCATAGAACCATGGCTACAAGGCACTACGCTATGGGTTAACTCTAGATTAATGCCTACTGCTCACATGTCCAACTAAGAAATACTTACAAACTCACAAGTCACACTCAGTCAAGACACAACCAAAATTGCAAGTCACTAATTATCATACTAACAAGGAATCCTCAAAGAAAATAAGCTCAAAAAGGAACTGGATCGAGGACGGAAGGTATCTTTACTGCTAGTAAAGAGAAGAAGCGATGGAACAAAGCCCTGGAATAACATAAATAGGTAAGGCTTGAGATAATACTTTAAGAACCAATTTAAGATACAACCTGATAATCATACACGTCTGTCAGAAATTATGACACACAGAATCCTCGCCACGCCAGTAAGCATAGATGCGATAAACGACAGGTCCCGTAACTAAGGTATGCAACCCTATAATTATGTCATCTAGAATCCTCGCCACGCCAACCGGTATGGCTGCGAGAGACTCTAAGTTTCATAACTACAGTATATACATCCAAGTTAGGTTCCTACATTTTCGTCACGACAGCTAATATGGCTGCGATAAACTCTAGGTTCCATAATCAAAGTAGACGTTTTACCTTTCTCACTGTCCTCATCAATATATGTCATCAGATGATACCGTAAATTTTAGCCCGTAAAATTCACCTCGATATGAAATCAAAACTCCACAACGATACCAAGAATTAAAGTTACCAACTGGTCAACAAGAATCAACTCAATATCAATAAGTGAGAACGGACGAAAACAAGGAGGAAGGATTTAAATTTAGAAATTGTAATAAGATTCTCAAGGGGTCATCCCAGGAATCTCTCAAGAAATTGTGATTGAGTATTCGCTCTCGTCCTAGTATCCTATGTCCTATATTCTATTGTAGGCACGCAGTAGTATAACAAGGATGCCACACTACTACGACATCGCACAACTCGCGAAGTCTGACCTGCATGGGCCACCACTAAAAATGTGTCACGACCCGCACCCGGTTTAGGGGCACGAGTGCGTGGGTACGTCCAGCCTACGCCGCAGTGTCGGCGGTAGAACGCTGTCAAGGTCTTGATACTATCTAACTAATGTCACGCAAGCATCCAATCTCCATTAGGAGGCACGGATGACACAAATAAGATGAACACATACTCAATCACAGGATTACAGCACGATAAGATTTCGAACAGAAATTAAATACAATACAAGTCACAAAGTAATATTCTAACTCAACAATATCCAAGTCTCATCAAAAATACCGGAGACAAATCCGGTACCAAATAATCTACTTAAAGAACTAACAATAAATAGTAACTCTGGCTAGGCCTTCCAGAATCACAACTAAACTACCAAGTCTGCAGCTACTCACCATAAGGTCCATAAGTGTCGGACAGCGGTCCTCTAAGGCATAGTCTGGAAAAATATTTCCAGTCAGGAAGGAGCAAAGCAACACTCTCAAATAACAGTTCCATTAATTGATAATGTCTATAATACAATAAAATATGTCATGCTAGCTACTGAGAAGACAGTGAAATAAATGCAATGACAATTTAAGAGAAACAGGCAATGTAAAGAGACATGCAATAGGCAATATGATATAGTCAGTGCATGTATGAAAATAAAAAGAACAAGGAGCAGTATCATATACGGGTGATGTAGTATATGATTTAAAATAGGGAACTGTAATCTATTCTAAGTGTTTTGAAATAGTAGTTTTGAAATGTGATCGGCTTGGGAACATGTACGATTGCTACAGTCTGGCTAATCATACGTGGGGGTATGATTAACACCAATAATATTTAATTATACAATGGGTATTTGATCACATCTCTCACTAGCAATTTCCCTGCCCCCAACTAGTAATGTGGATCCAATCATGACACGTCACGATACACGAGCAAGTCAAGTCTATCATGTACAATGTCTAATATCAATGTCTAATATCAATGTCTAATGTCAATGTCGTGTATAATGTCAATACGATAATCAAGGTAATATCTCATGACTGCAGATCCAAGCTATACTAGTCCGTGTAGCACAGTGTTAAAGATTCAGTTGTAACATTTCATGATTGTTAAACTTATAGAAATTATCAAAGAATTGAAAATTATCAGAGAATGTACTTGCCTTGGGTCCTTAGCTGGTAATTATGGATGTCCTGTTCCAGAGTATCCCCTGGGTAAACCAACAGTCCTATAACACAACACAATATAACTTTTGCATCAGATGCTACGCTAATACACAGTCAAAAACACTGGCCTCAGGGCCATGCCAGGCAGGGCACTAGTCAGCTAGGGTCACCTAGTAGGGATACATATTAAAACACATTACCTATTTTTAATCATTAATACCTACCATATATATATTTGCAATACAAATATGTATATACCAAATTGAATTTATACAATACGAATTAAACATACCTTGAAAATATGCTAAGTATATATATATAAAATACATGTATACTCATATACCAATTAAATATATATTAAAAATATGCTAAGTATATATATATATTTAAAATACATATAGTAGAACACGTATTTATATATATCAATCATATATATATATAGAAATATATTAAATATATGTACAAAATATATATAATTGAAATTATATCAAGTATATATACAAAATATATATATATATATATATATATATATACCAAACTTAATTATAGAATTTATTTAAATACATACTATACTCATACAATTGATTACTAATAAATAAATAATATAGAATTTACATATTTTAAATACATACATATACTAAATATACACTATACATATTAACATATTTAAAGCATTAATTTAAATAATACTATTTATATACATATACGTATACCTTAAATACTTACATACATACTTACATACATTACTTATACACATTGCATTCACATTAATTATATCCACCATTCATTATATTAACTATATACCCTATTCATTACATTAATTATAATACTAATCATCACATTAAGTATAATACTATTCATTACATTAAGTATAAAAGAGGGAATGAAGAAGAGGAACTCACAGCAATGGGGTCGGAGCCTCGCCGGAGTACGGCAGGAGGATGGCCGGATCTCCGTTGGTCGTGGTGGTGTTGTTGGATGGTAATTGACAGCGAGAGGGGGAGAGCACAGCAGGAGTCGAGGCAATGGGGATGGTGACGGATTGATGGGGAGCCGGACTGGAGGAGGCCAGCGGGAGTCGAGGAGAAGAGTTGGCCGCTCGCCGGGGTACACCGAGGGCCGCCGGAGGAAGTACAGAGGAGGTCGGGTCTAAGAGATGATGGAGGTGGTGGTGATATGGGAGTTGGGAGGAGCTCGGGTGGCTGACCGGGCCGCCGGAGGGAGCAGTGAAGTCGGGGATCCGTGGGCGCCGGCGCTGGAGTGCAGGGGAGCTTGCTGCCAGCGGCAGCCGGAGGGAGGACTCGGCTCGGTCGGAGAGCAGGGGGAATGGGGAGGATCTCGATCGGGTGAAAGAGATAGGAGGAGGAGGGGAGTTCACAGCAGGGAGGAGGTCGCAGCAGCCGCCGGGCCGGGGTTGCGCTGACCGCCGGAGAGGTGTACACAGAGGGGAGTCGGGCTGCACAGAGCACGCCGCCGGTGAACAGTGCGGGGGGGGATGAACATTGTTCCCCCCCTTTCTTCTCCTTCAAATTCAAAACTAATAAAGAAGAAGAAGAAGAAGAAGAAGGAAAGAAAGAGAAGGAGAAAGGAAGAAGAAGAAGAAAAGAAGAAGGAGATGAGAAGAAGAATCCTACGTTGGAGAGAGGTGGGGGCTTGTGAGGTAGGGGAAAACCTAGGTTGTCTAGGGATTAGGGTTGATGGTGACAAGATATTAAATAGGGAGAGAGAGGGTGTGATGGAGGGTGAGGATTGAACCCCTAGAATGAGTGGTCCAGATTGGACATGGAGAGAAAAATAATTCATGGGGGATGAGGGTGAGAGATTTAATTAAAATATTAGGTTCCCCCATTGTTTAAACAATTGGGTGTTGACACAAAAATGCAAATTTGTAATTTGGCCCCCTTAAATTTGGGAAATTGCACAAACACATAAAATGACGAAAATTTGGCCGGCGATTCGGGGTTCGGTGTTTTGTAGGGTCAGGGGGCGCTGTATGATCGGTACGGGCTCAATTAGCAGGGCACTGGAATAAAATTGGAATTTCAGAATTGGTTTAAATAGTATCCTCAATTTAAATAGAAATAAAAGCAAGTTGTGTTCAACAATTAATTAGGAGTACATGGGGCCAAAATCAGGTCAGGTCATCAATACCAATAATGAAGAAGACTCAGAATAGGATATTACCCTAATTTGGGCCGCACGAAAAATAGGTCAAGATTGCCTCCAATTTTCGATTGGAACGCACAACGATGAAAAATAGGGATTTATAAAATAAATGTCCGCGACGATTTTTGTGCGGCTAGAAATAATGCACAAAGAGCATAATTATGAGTTGCAAAAAATAGCAGAATTGAAGACGGGCATGTCTAGGGCAAGATTGTGAAATTTGTTGGAAGACAAAAGTCAGGATACTGCTCCAAATATCGAAGCAAAGGCAATGCGCAAATAAATAAAATACGGTAATTAATTACAGCTCCAATAAATTAATTCTAAAATAAAACAATTAACCTCAAAATTCCATAATTCCGACAGGTACTCATCTACTGGCTTCTAGGTCAAGTCTACCATCACAAACACAAATGAACACTGCATCTAATACTATACTTAAATTACACATCACACATAATTATTTAAATTAAATATACTATCATGCAATTATTTAATTATAACTACAAAAATATTAAATATTACAAAAAGTCAAAAATACCCCTGTTTTCGGAATGTGGTAGTGACAGTCTTAGTGTGCAGAGTGTGTTAGTAGCTAGATAAGTTTTACATGTGTGTTTTATCTCAGGAGTCAGTGAGTGAAAATTTAGTGCGTAGTGTTGTGTATGTGAGGTATTAGAGCAGTGAAGATCCTGATCAGTTTGGTATGTGTGCATATGGGTATCAATAGGTTGGGGGTTTACTTCACGAGTAGTGAGTGTGAAACTGTGTTGTGTTGTGTCAGTAACTTATAGGTGTGGTAGTGTAGGAATCATGTTAATGCAAGGGGTTTAAATTGAGTATCAGTAATTATGTCAACATATGAGTGACAATGTGTATTCTGTGCATTTTAGTTCCTGTGTGAGTTCACTGTGTAGGAGTTAGATTAAAGGTACCTGTGTGTCTCAGTAGAAGAAAACTAGTATGAGTGCATAGTAGGAATGAAGAACCTGAGAGTGTGTAGGGAGAGTGTATACCTATGTGAACCAGGGTGTATTCCTGTGTGTCCAGGTATCAGTGAGCAGAGTATAGATCAGTATGTGTGACTGTGTGTGTGCAGTGAATAACTGTATCAGTAACTAGTGAACCTGTGTGTGCCGTACAGTGATTTAGGTATCAGTTAGATTGGGTAGTACAGGTGTTAGTGTGCAGATTGTGAGTGTGAGAAGAGACTGTGCAGTGTGCAGATTGCTGTGTGTGCAGGATTCAGTTCTATGCAGTGAACCTGTATACATGTACCAATAATCAGTGTGTGTGTGTGAGTGAATGCTAAATTCAGTGAGTGAGAGTGAGCAGTGTGTCTTGTGTTCAGGACTGTGTTCTCAGAGAGTCTGGGAGTGTGAGTATGTGTGACCTGTGAGATTTGATTGTGTGTGTGTGTCTCAGCAAGTTCCCAGGTCTGTGTGTGAATACTGAGAGTTTTAGTGCCAGTGTGTGTCCTAGTTCAGTAGGATGAGTAAACCTGGGATCTAGAGTAAGGTGTGTGCATTAGATCTCATTACCTGTGTGTCTCAGTGTATAAAAATCTATGTTATGTGCAGTAAGGAGCCTGTGTCAGTGTGGCTGTGTCAATGTGACTGTGAGTTACAGCTGTGTATTCCTATTTATGTGTGCCTATGTATGTGTATCAGTTAGGTGAGAGTTTAATTGTGTGTCTGTGCAAGTGAATTAGTGTGTGTAGCTTATGTGTGTCTGTGTGTGAGCAGTAAGTGTTACTCTTCAGTCACATAACAGTATACAGTACATGGTTGTTGGAAACTCAAGTAGCAGTTAAGGTAATTGGGGTTAGTAGCCAATATTGATGTAAGGTATATGTTAAGGGTTGTATTAAGATGCAAACTAGAATTTATATATGTAGGAGTTGTTATATACAAATAACACATAGTATATAATAGTAGCTAGTATCATACTAGAAACCTTAGTATGGTATAGAATTTGACTAGTGGACCTAGCTAACCTAGTCTAGACTTAGATATGACCTAGAAATATCATTATTGGTTAGTTATTCATGCCCATCTTTCATTTCACCCTATTGACATTGATAACTTATATATAGGTTCTTGTGATCCCACTTTGGACATCGATCCTCATACCTTGCTCAGGACCACAGGCGAGTACATTCTCTGACAGTTTTCATTGTTGATTATTTCTATAATTCAGTTATATTACATACTTGATTCCGACACTATGGATACACGGGTTAGCACCCTAGATCCCCATCATGAGGAGTCGTGATTGGAATCCATCGTGCTAGCTGGGGGATGGAGAACTATTAGTAGATTATGTAATCATATCCAAACATTTACATGCATCATAGCTCACCCCACTTCTCACGTTGGGTGCGGCCTGACCATTTACATGCATCATAGCTGTTATATATGATTAGCCTGACCACTACATGCATCATAGCTAACCATATGGTTAGCCTGACCTACAAGAATTATAGCTAATCATATATAACCAGCCTGATCTAGTCCCAAGCCGATCACATAATAAACTGATATTTCAAACACTTAGCTAGATGTCTATTTTATTCAGATCCACTTGTTCTAGCATTCACTGTTATTGTTCATTGCTAGATGCTCTATTGCCTATTTCCATTTCTCCAGTACTTTATATTTCCAGCATTTATTTCCATCTTGTATTTCTTACACTGTTTATAGTCTTTGTCAATTTAATGAAACTGCTGTTAGTGTTTGTGCTTCGCTCCAATCCTGACTGGATAACATTTTTTAGAGGACCTGGAGAACCTTTGCCCCACTCATTACGGCCCTGGTTCAGAGGGAGATTTTACTCCGGAAACCCCAGAAGAGTTGCCTATCCTAGAGGAGATCCTACCTGGCTGTTCTTAGATTATTTCTCTGTATTTATTGTTTTAGACTGAGACTGGGTTGTATTTACTATTTTTGTGACTTTGTGAGGTCATCTAGACCCAGGATTTGAGTTGGATTTATTGTGGTTGGTTTCAATAGAACTCTTTTCTGTTCTCATCGTGCCATTATTTCTTATAATTTGTGATTGAGTATATTATAGAACTGTGTATTATTCATCATTGTCCTCCGTACAGAGTTGAGACTATTGACAGGATATATTATATGTTGAGACCTAGATAGCGTTCTACCGCCGATGATGCGGCGTAGGCTGGACGTACCCACGACTCATGCCCAAATTTCGGGTGCGGGTCGTGACAAGTCCCAATCGTAAAGCCATAAATCCTATATTCATCCAAACGGTGCATACTCTATACACGCCACAATGTGGTATTTTCCATATTTCAGTCCAAGTATCCAAGACATTACGTGTATTCCAATTATTAGGCATGAAGGAGTAGAGGAGAAGGGACAGAGCCTACTCACCAAGTTTGAATCCACTAAGCATTGTGCATTGCCGATACGAACGATTCCTTGAATCCGTGGTTCGATGTTAAGCACGATATACTCAAATGGTATGACCGTGTGAGCAGACCGTGCTCTCCAAATCATCTGGCCCGATCGGACTAAGGAAGTCGTCATTATCTCTCTAAATTTTGCTATCTCTGCTCTTGCTCTGAACAAATACACTGATTTAATTTACAGCATCCATCCCTCAGCCTGTTGGGAGGTGCTGCTCTGATCCCACTGAACTCCATATGCAATATGCCCATAAAATCCACTCAAATCAATACCTGCTCCCAAATCTAACTCAATAAAATATAACCAAATTTTTGTCTCATTTTAATCCGACTCAGCGTAATGCACCATACGGTTGTAGGGTATTATACCAAAGCATGGTAATAAGGTAAAGCTGCACGATGTCAGGAGACCAGAAGAATCGGGTCACACTAACAACCCCTAGTATTATTTGTTTCATCAATACGTACATTACCCCACTATCATGACCCGCACCCGGATGATCGGGTATGAGTACGTGGATACGTCCAGCTTATGCCGTAGCATCGATGGTAAAATATTATCTAGGTCATCAATAACTATATATCAATCTCACACAATAATATAACCTCAATATGTCAATGATATCTCAACTCCATAATGAGGACAAGATGCCAATATATAATAATGACAATACTCAATCACAAAATCTAGTAGGAAGATAAATGACACGATATGATATAAGTAAGAGAAATCCAAAGTCACAAGTCTAGATAAGTCTTACAACACCAAACATCAAGTCTAGAATCAAAATATAATATCCCAATGTCTAGTAAATGTCGGAGACAAATCTAGTACCAAAATACTAAATAGAGAAGCTATGATAACTAGTAACACCGGCTAAACCTCCCGGCAATTACTCCTAAACTATAGGGTCCAATATTGTTGCTACTCCCTCTTGTGGTCCGTAATAAGTCAGACACCAATCTTCCAAATTCACACCTAAAAATGTTATCTAGTCAGGATAAAATGAGTACAACTCCAACAACAGTTCCATTTAAATAACAAAGACTATAAAACAATAATAGTGAGTGGAATATATGATGAGAATGAAGAACTAAATCATACACTGATAGTAGCAATATGAAAAATAGATAAATATAAGTATATGATATAGCAGGTAAATAGCAGTAAGTAGACAGAGTAATAGATATACATCAGGGAATATAATATTGACATAAAAGAACTATAACTAACTATGTATTTTGAAGCATTAGGGTTGATATGTGATCGACTTGGGAACTTGCATAATACAATAGGACCTGGCTAATCATACATGAGATATATGATTAATACTCATAATATTTTATACTAACGCAATAGATATATGATCACATATCTAACTAATATTTCTCGCCCCCCGACTAGTATAAGGATCCAAATCAGGACATGTCACAACGCACAAATCATAATACAATATCTGATCACAATACGATATCCATGCACAATATGAAGGTAATATCTCATGACTAAGGATCCAACTATACCAATCCATGTACCATCGTGTCAGGAATCAAGTAGAACATTACTAACTACACGAATCATAGTAAATATCAAATAATAGAAACGATCATAATATTCTCGCCTGTGGTCCAGAGTAATGAATATCAAATAGTGTCTGTACTGGAGTCCAAGTAACCTATATATGTATTATCATGTTAAATGGGTGATTGGAAATAATAAACATGCTTAACTATGTTGAAATAAAGTTTCTAGGTCAATTCTAGGTCCTTTGTGTCAAATTGGGTCGATACCTCCATTCTAGGTCCATATCTCCTATTTAGTTGGTTTATGAAGATATCTTAGTTAATACTAGCTAATACTAGGTTATACCAAGTTATTCCTAGGCTTCTAGGTCGTTATACTCTATTACCTACAATACATATTAATACTTTGGCCTATGAGTAATTACCTTGGCTTTGAGCTAATACCTTACCCCGTATTCTAATATCTCAACCCATATCATGATATCTACCATATACCTTAACAACAATAAAATACCCTATACTATACTTTAAATTCCTTAACCCAGGTGCTACATCTTAACTATACCACAACTAGATTCCCAAAACCAGTACCTTAGCATGTAGCTATACCTTATTATAACAGTATATAGATAACCAACATTACCTTATAGTATCAATCTCAATGATACTCTACCCATAACCCCAGACTCACATGCATTACACATATAGAAACCAACACCAACACCACTACCTGCACAAACCCTTGCACATGATAACACCAACACCACTACTAGTACCTGCATAGATCATGCACTCGAGTACACAACCATACACCCTTCTACTGTTGCTGTGTTCTCCCTCTTGTGCCCATAGTCACAGTAATAGCAGCAACTCCAACATCCCCTGCACCACTTAGCTGCACCCCTCAACCAACACTTGCATACATGTAACCTTGCCCTCTCTAAACTGTACACAATACTGGAGCACCTAACTACAACTCTATCTCAGTGCAGTCCCTCAAAACCTGAACCCGAGTATCTTAATTGCTGTTATGCTCACTTATCTCAGTCCCCAGTTTCTGTGTGCAGCCTTAACCCCCAAATATCGCTCTTCCTAATACTGCATACTTGTAATACCACTGTATACTTGCAGTACCACTGCATACTTACAGTACCACTACATACCTGAAGCCAATACTGCTCTGCCCACAAACCCGAGCCTCCACCCAGTTTCTGACCTACACTATGCACAACTCGATTCTCCTCACTAGTATACATACACTCAAGTAATACCTCACAACCCTCAATGTGCTTCACTTTTCTTCAAATCTGAGTTGTAACACCACCCTTCAACAATACCTGTAGTTGTAAGCAACTGACAGCCTAAAACCCAAAGCTCATCCCCCTACTGACACTATAAGCTGAACACCAAGCCCATTACATCCTTGTACCAGTGTGCACAACAACTTCACTATCACACACACACACACACACACACACACACACACACACATACACACAACACTGGAAAACTCTAACAAACTGAACACTAGCCACAACACAACACATAACACACATTAACACTCTCAATGTAAACACACTCACACACACTATAAACTAATACAACAATATCACTGTTAATGTAAACCCACTGATTTTAAATTTTAAATTTTATTATTTTTATTGGTATTATGTAATTATTTGAGAATAAATTTTTTTATTATTCTTAGATAATTAGAAAAATATATAAAATATATGGATTTATTAACTTGAATAGATATTTATGTATAATTATTAATTATAAATATTTCACCGAAAATATATTTTGGGTGTACAACTACTATTAAAGTTTGCAAAATTTTTTTGAAAATTATTTTAGGTACAAATCTATTTTATTATATTTTTACCATAGCTATTGATGGTTATATAAATAATAATATATATGGTATTATAAAGAAAAAAATGAATAAAACCCCAACCCAAACCCAATACTCAACCCGCTACCCCTTTCCCTGCCCTCTGTTCATAACCGTAAACCCCCCCCATTCTCTTAATTTATATAGCCACCGCCACCGCCACCATCACCATCAGATCACCGCCAATACCATAACCAAACCCTAACACCTCTTTCCGACTTCCAGGCGACCACCCCCGGCCACCAACCATCGCCGCCAATGGTCGGAGGATGCTGGCGGATCCGATCAGACTACGAGCGCACATAGCAACAGTAGCGACATCTCAAACCCCCATCTTTTGGGTGAGTTTTCTTATCCTACATTCGATTATTTTTTGAACCGTTTGTTCCATTCGATTCACAACATAACCCTAGGTAAGTCCCTTCATTTAGAAATTTTATTTCTGTTTTAAATTACGTGCAAAATGACTGAAAAGTCGGACGAAAATTGGATTTTAAAACAGTTAAAAATTGTCTCAAACCCCCAGGTTTCAAGCCTATTTTTTCCCAGAATATTAATCATTTTAAAAACCTACTTGAACGGTATTTTAGGCAACCTATCCAAGTTTTACTACCTTCTTTTAGTTTATTTTTAATTGCCTTTAATCTCTGTGAAATCAAGTTCCAAAATAAAAAAAATTGTTTTTAAAACTCCAAAATTTCTCGATACGGGGTACGTTCCACCAAATGAGGCGACTCCACCACATACGAATTGCACCGAAAGACATATAATGTCAAAGCAGACGTGTGGACTTTCATAAAACTTGATTTGGACGTGCATGCACACCGAGATCAACGCGTATCCGTCGAAAAATATCGTATCGACCTATTCTGATACCTTATCATAACTTTATGTGTTCTTGTCATTTTGCAATGAAATTTATGCCATCGGATTCGCAGCGTTACGCTGGTCCTGTGACCCAAGTTTGGTTTGATTCTGAGAAAGTTGATAAAATATCGTTTTGTGGGCCCCAGGTTCCATTTGATAGGTAATTTCGTGACCGACTCACCGGAATCAATTTTTGGACACTCCATTGAGTTTGTGTTATCGTTCTGGACTTGTGGACACAAAGTTTGTCAAATTTAGAGAACTTTATCTTCGATACGTTTTACTGTGCAAATTGGCCACAATTGGACTCCACTTTGGTCCAAAACTATCGTTTTTGCCCTGTGTCCAAATTGGATTTATCGTAGCTATTTTTTATGTTTTGGAAATATTGGTGATGTCTGTTGCAACATTCAGAGATGTTCGTGCAGATTCTATCTTTTCAAAAATAGTTGACGCATTGAGCTCTCCACTCGGACGTCGCTATATCCAGAATTCAAGCAAGTGTACCTTGCCTTGGTCTCATTAAATTATGCTTAATTTTAACTATAGTTCATAGTTTATATTTTAATACATGTACTCAATTGTGACCCTAGGACTGTGATGATACTTTGCGTCTGAATAATATTCGGGTGCCGACTTTCGTATACAAAATCGGGTATCGTTAGATTGTATTGTCATCGTATTCCTTTGTTCATGCTAATTCTTGCACGATATATCTTAAAAAACTGGACACGAATTGCATGTACAGAAGCCTCACTTGCGGTATTCGAGGATTCTAGCTTCTATTTTAGGACAGAACTTGAGACATGTGCTAGTTGACATGATATTATTTACACCTGGACTTGAGACCTAGATAGTGTTTGTCTTGCATTTTGTGACATGAGACGTGAGATACATGGGGTTGGGAAGAACTTACCGTACCACTGGGCTACCAAAATATACTAGTATTATAGTACTTCAGGTACCTTGACGGGGCTTGTACATATCTACTACTATTATTACTACTATCACTAGTACCCCTAGTATATGTTTGAAACTGGTGGTTTAGCGAACAAGTACGTTCTCACTTGCATTCACTTAGCTGGTTATGATAGATATCCTTGAGCACATTGCTTATTATTTTATTATTTTACTTTGGCATGCTGTTTCTTGTACCTTGTTATGTCCCTCTGAGGACCTAGTCCCTTGCCAGTTTTGCAGCATAGATTCGTTATGGAGCCTACCTGGAGTTGCTAATGTATGTTGCTTTGCTATGTGGGCATTGGTAACAGGTACTTATATCATTTCTACGAGAGATACACTATTTATTTATTTATTTATTTATATTATTGATTTATCTGCTGATGTAGCCTAGTTTTTATAGACTCATATTTCTTTCTCGATCTATTCGAGCTTACGTGTTACTGGGCGACCGACTTTAGCACATGTAGTTCATTCTTGGTATTTTGTTTTTTATGTGGATTATGATATAGATATTCTCAATATTTCTTAGATAATTACATTTATTATACAGCTTATACGTATTCGAGTTCGACCAGAGTCTTGTTGAATGCGTAGCTGGCATGTTATGTATTCCTAGTCCTTTGGGACTGGGGCGTTACATATTTTTGTGGTGGCCCATGCTGGTCATGATTAAATTATTTTGGTTACTTTTCAGTACTGAGTGAGCCTGTAATCAGGATTAGCAGTATTAGTATCTCAATCCACAACTGATTTAAAAATTCCTTAGCATTTGATTATCACCCTTGGACTTCATAATTGTACTCGTTTATTCCTCTCGATATCTTTATTATTATTTATTATCTCTCCCTAATTCAGAGAGATGAACGTTCATGCATGGTGTTTCCTCCAGAAGCAGATCCTTGTCAAGGCGGAAGAAGACATGCTGGATATAAATTTTTGAGAAAATGGTTACCCTTAGTAGGGTAGGTAGATAGGTTATTCCTATATGCTAGAGCTAGTGTAGATTGTTAGCATGAGAATTAAATATAGTATTAGAGATCTAGAATTAATAAAACCTTACCTTTGCTTAAGGTAGCAGTAATTTGGAAGTATTAGAAGTTAGAAAGATGGTTTGATTCTAATACACTGGAATACTTTATGGAATACATAGCTAGATGCTAGGGATTAGTTGTAGCCCATTATGGTGATACAAGGAATAGTATTATGACCTTAAGAAATTAGAAACTTATGTACCAGGCCATAGTGGTTAAATCTCTAGTTGTCTTGTGACTTTTAGTATCAAAACTAGATCTTATGACCCCATTAAATTATTGACGACCATAGGTCTGGACTAAATAGATAGGTAGATTGCTAGACCTAATGTTTAAGTAATTAGATAACTCGAGTACTAAAGTATAGCTTTCAAAATCAAATTATATGTACTTGATTATTTAGGTTGTCAGTGTTAATTAAACAAGTGAGTACCACCCGTGATTACTTGGGTAGATAAGCTAGTATCTGTGATAGAGCAAATAGGTTGAAGGATGAGAGTTTTGATAGATGTTATAGTCTTGAGTTAGATATAGTGAATTACCTATAATAGAAGACAAGCTATAACAAGATGGTAACCATGTAGTTTGGATGAAGGGTATATATGGAATAAACTAGGAGAAATCTCAGGTTCAAGGTGAAAAGGTAGAATGATAACCAGAAGAGATTCACAAGGAGTACATGACCTTGAGCATTTTAAATTAAAAGAAGGATCTAGGAAGGACTGCAGATTTTATCACTCGGTAGTTGCCTAGAAGATCTAAACTACGAAGAGAAAAGTACTGGATCATGATTGGCGAAGCTTATAGTTGAAAACAAGATTAATATACTAAAATAATATGGAGGTGCGTAGGAAACAGATGATAATGGAAGTTATTATGGTCGCATAATCAAAGGAGAATGGATTATGATATGGACTTGAGGGATAATAATTTTAGTATTTATGAATTGTAATACTTTTGAAATTTTGAGAATTTAGTGCGAGTAGAAATTATTGATCAGTCTCGAAGTGATACGAACTTCAAAAACTTAAACATTGGTTCAGAATCACATACTAACTTGATGGTTATTCTGTAGAGGATTATCACAAGACCCTTAGTGTATAGATTTACACATGGTAGCGAAGTATAAATGGAAGATAGAAGTCTTATAGGAATGATAGCTGGATATTGTGGGTCTACACATAAACTGATTAGGGCCAGGAATTTAGATTTTTTGACTAATAGAATATGAGCTTGCTGGACCTATCCTTAGTAATAGGTTATGAGAACCTATTTTTAATTTACCATAGCTGATAGATTTTTGGATTTTAGAAATCTTTTTATCTCATTGAGTTCAAAGAATTTCCACTCAAGATAACCATGACATTATGATTGTGTAATAGGGTAGTAGCCTAGCCGAAAGATTTTCGTAAGAAAGATAGGTTTTAGATGGCAAAGACTAGACAAACAACAATACAAAAAAATAGACAATATAATGGAGTAAGTTATACAAACATGGGTAGCATTCCAATTGAAGATTAGATGAGTATTAAAGAGTGCCCTTAGCGAATAGTATGCCATGAGTGATAGACCTAAGTACATCTTAGTTTAGACCCTTACCTACTAAATTAGAAATATGCGAGGAAGACGAAGTTATAAGGATCGTATATTGTTTACCTATAGCCAGAAGTAGGTTGCCAATAGTATGAAGGAGGTTATATAAAATATAACTTATATGAATATAGTATTGAGTTAAAGGAGTAGTTGTATTACTCCCTCGACTGCATTCCTATCCTTCCTATTAATAATTCCTATCTTGTTTTACGATCATAAGCCTCTTACTTTTGCAGCAACAAGCCTTATAATTATCCAAATGAGTAGATCCTTCTTTCCTTCCCAGTCGTGCTCTAGTAGCAAATTAATCTTTTAGTTAGTACCCTCTTTATGGTGTTAATATCTATCTCACTATAGGTATCAGTTCTTTTCTATTTCTAATTCTTTTATTTAGTCCCTGTGACTTGATTCTCCATATACTTGTCTAATCGTACCTTATTCAATCATGTGAACATACTCCCTAAATTTGTTATAAACTTCTCTTGTCTTGGTCTATAGATCCCCCTTTGTGATTCTCTCGATTCGTTCTTTTGTTATCAATGCCATGCGATTATCGAAGTCTTTATACCACCTTGCCCTAGTTATACGCGAACAAATCCTTTTTTTATGTTTTGTTGAAGACATAAACTATATATGAGCAATATTGGTTGGAAACAATTTTCCTTATAGAGTTGTTGACCAATAGCACCCTGATAGTATTTAGGTTCCCTTAGATTATCTTTAATTACGGCCAGTAAACTCTAGATTTCTTGTATCTTTATTTAGGAAGTAGGCCATTCCAGAAATCTTGTTAGCAGGACCCTGACTATAGTTTTGGATACCAACTTAATTTTTATAAGTTGGGTAGATCGTAGCCCTCTGGTTTTAGTGTAAAATTATTTTAGAATTTCAGGATAAATTTGAATTTATTTGGTATTGATAATTCCAAACAGATTGAATTACCTCTTTAATTTTGTATCCTTTAATACTCTTGTTGTGAATCGGATATTTAGATCACAATAATTTTATTTCTTTTCCAACAACTTCCACTCTTATAACCTAGACTAGCCACTCTACACCCATGACATGACTATCACTCACAAACTCACATATCTATGCTTCATTTTAAGCGCACAATATTCGTGACGCATTTGTGCACCCAAATGACACCTAGATATCCTTTTCATTGCGGACAATTTTAATACGCAACATTGACTCTAATTCTTTCAACAACTTTGAGATTTATGAGCCTAACTGGACCTACTTCACTCATGACCCAACTGTTACTCCCAAAGATACACTCCCATGCTCCATATAGATCCCACTATAGATCCCACAACATTCGTGACCTATCTTTTTACTTAAATATTCAATTCTGTTGCAATTAAATTAAATTGTACGTCAACAACCTAATTACTCTAACCACTAATGTACCCGTAGTCCATTCATGCCAACCTACGTCCGTGACACTTGTGTTGCATCAATTTGAACCCCCTTATACTCTTTACACAATACTAATCACCATGATGAATTATATTATCTCTTGACACTAATTGTTGAACTGTTGATCGACGTCCATGATATGCAATGAATGTCTTCTCTGTACCATCTCACCCTAGTTGTATTTGACTAAGATATTTCCTATTGTCTTGTAAACTCATGACCGAATTAGGATCCATGAGAACCGGTAAACTTTCTTTATAGAATTATTGACTAAAAATATTATGTTACTTCATAGATTTCTTCTGATAGTCTGTGACTACGTTCACAAAAGCCTAAACATCTCGTACCTCCCATGAAGATAGACTTCTATAACCCTTGTAAACAGGAGGGTGACCAAAGTTTTCACGGCCAACTTAATTCTTATAAGTTGGGTAGAGCCTTGGGTTAAGCGTCCCTTATTCTTAGAATATGGCATTAGATTAAGATCTCATTGGTAACTACATTCCCAATATTCGAGAATCCTTATATGACCTTGCATATCTAAAATCTATTTCTACCGCTTTTGTGTTTAGATCGTACCTTATTCTTAATATCGAGAAACCTTACACAACGAGTTGTATTTAACCTTCTCCCTAAATGAAATCTCTTATTCTTATTACTGTGCATTTTTAATTTCGAGGACAAATTTTTTATAAGTTGGATAGATTGTAAACCCCTTGATTTAAAATTTTAAATATTATTATTTTTATTGGTATTATGTAATTATTTGAGAATAAGGAAATTTTATTATTATTCTTAGCTAATTAGAAAAAATATATATAATTCATGGATTTATTAACTTGTATAGATATTTATGTATAATTATTAATTACAAATATTTTACAGAAAATATATTTTAGGTTAACAACTACTATTAAAGTATTATAGAATTTTTGTGAAAATTATTTTAGGTACAAACCTATTTTATTATATTTTTACCATAGTTATTGATGGTTATATAAATACTAATATATATGGTATTATAAAATAAAAGAAAAAGAAAAAGAATAAAACCCAAACCCAAACCCAAAACTCAACCCGCTACCCGCTATCCCTTTTCCTGCCCTCTGTTCATTAACCGTAAACCCCCATATTCTCTTAATTTATATAGCCACCGCCACCATCACCATCAGACTGCCACCATCACCATCAGACCATCGCCAAAACCATAACCAAACCCCAGCACCTTTTCTCTACCTCCAGGCGACCACCCCCGGCCACCAACCGCTGCCACCAACGGCCGGAGGATGCTGGCAGATCCGATCAGACCACGAACGCATACAGGCGCAACAATAGTGACCTCTCAAACCCCCATCTTTTGGGTGAGTTTTCTTCTCCTACGTTTGATTATTTTTTAACCGCTTGTTCCAATCGATTCACAACATAACCCTAGGTAAGTCCCTTCATTTAGAAATTTTATTTCTATTTTAAATCGCGTATAAAATGAATCGAAAGTCGGACGAAAATTGAATTTTAAATAGTTGAAAATTGTCTCAAGCCCCCAGGTTTCTGGCCTATTTTCTCTCAGAATATTAATCATTTTAAAAACCTACTTAAATTGTATTTTAGGCAACCTATCCAAGTTTTACTCCCTTATTTTAGTTTATTTTTAATTGCCTTTAATATCTGTAAATTCAAGTTCCAAAATCAAGATAAATCTATTTTTAAAACTCTAAAATTTTCTGATACGGGGTGCGTCCTGCCAAACGAGGCAACTTCACCGCATACTAATTGTACCGAAAGGCCCGTAACATCAATGCAAACGTATGGACTTTTGCAGAACTTGATTTGGACGTACGTGCATAACGGAATCAACGCGTATCCGTAAAAAAATATCATATCGACCTATTCCGACACCTTGTCATAACTTCGTGTGTGCTTGACATTTTACAACGAAACTTGTGCCATCGGATTCGCAGTATTGCGTTGGTCCTGTGACCCAAGTTTGGTTCGATTATGAGAACGTTAACGAAACACCATTTTGCAGGCCCCATGGTTCTATTTGACGGGTGATTTCATGACCGGCTCACTGGAATCCAATTTTGGACACTCTATTGAGTTCATGTCATTGTTCTGGACTTGTGGATACTATGTTTTTCAAATTTGGAAAACTTTATCTTTGATATGTTTTACGGTACAAAGTGGGCCACAATTGGATATCGATTTGACCTGAAATTGTCGTTTTTGTCCTGTGTCCAAATTGGACTTATGGATAGTCAATCCTAGGTATTTCATATATTTTGGAAATATTGGTGATGTATGTTGCAGCATTCAGAGAAGTTCGTACGGATTCTATCTTTTCAGAAATAGTTGACGCATTGAGCTCTCCACTTGGACGTCGCCATATCCAGAATTCAGGCAAGTGTACCTTGCCTTGATCTCAATAAATTGTGCTTAATTTTAAATATAGTTTATAGTTTATATTTTAATACATGTACTCAATTGTGACCCTAGGACTGTGACGATACTTTGAGTCTGAATAATATTCGGGTGCCGACTTTCGTACGCGAAATCGGGTATTGTTAGATTGCATTGTTATTGTATTCCTTTGTTCGTGCTAATTCTTGCATGCTATACCTTAGGACACTGGATACGACTTGCATGTACAGAAGCCTCACTTGAGATATTCGAGGATTCTGGCTTCTATTTTAGGACATGACTTGAGACATGTGCTAGTTGACATGATGTTATTTATACTTGGACTTGAGACCTAGATAGTGTTTGTCTTGTGTTTCGTGACATAAGGCGTAAGATACATGGGGTTGGGTAGAACTTACCGTACCGCTGGGCTACCAAACTCTACTAGTATTATAGTACTGCAGGTACCTTGACGGGGCTTGTACGTATCTACTACTATTATTACAAATATCACTAGTGCCCCTAGTATATGCATGCAACTGGTGGTTTAGCGGACGAATGTGTTCTCACTTGCATTCACTTAGCTGGTTATGATAGATACCCTCGAGCACATTGCTTATTATTTTATTATTTTACTTTGGCATGTTGTTTCTTGTACCTTGTTACGTCCCTCTGAGGACCTGGTCCCTTGCCAGTTTTGCAGCATAGATTTGTTATGGAGCCTACCTGGAGTTGCTAATGTATGTTGCTTTATTATATGGGCATTGGTAACAAGTACTTATATCATTTCTACCAGAGTTATGCTATTTATTTATTTAGTCATATTATTGATTTATCTGTTGATGTAGCCTAGTTTTTATAGACTCATATTTCTTTCTCGAATCTATTCGAGCTTATGTGTTACTGGGCGGACGACTTTAGTACATGTAGTTCATTCTTGATATTTTGTTCTTTATGTAGATTGTGATATAGATATTCTCAGTATTTTTTAGATAGTTACCCTTATTATATAGCTTATACGTATTCGAGTCGGACTAGAGTCTGGTCGAATGTGTAGCTAGCATGTTACATATTCCTAATCTTACGTATTTTGGACTGGGGCATTACAGTCAACACACTCAAGTACTCAATCAATCCCAAGGCATGCTCTACCCAATGATACCACATATAATCAAAAACTTGGTGTGCACAACCTAGTGTACTAACACCACACACACCACACTAGCATGGGCAATATATCAAACACCTACTAGGTACTAGGACACTATGATACTCAAGGCATCCACACCACCAAGATACCATAATATAATACTATAATCATCATCTATATATGATTTATGATATGTAAATAATTAGAATAGTTATATATATAGCAATTAATTAAGAACTACTACCAATTGGCTCAAAACCCCCCAAAATACCTAAATTACCGACACGTACCATGGCGTATCATGATATGGCCTACATGTATCCAATTGTGGACACATATATACCCTCACAGAAGTAATTAGACACCAAATAAACATAATAAACCATATGATAAACTCTTGGTTTTCCAAATTTGGAATTTCCCCTATTTGGCTACAAAAACCACTATAACTATCACAATGGATGTTTCTAGCACCTTGTTCTTCTCCATAGGGGTTGTCCTTAGCAATGAGTGAGTTCCTAGAGTCTTAAATGAGTATTCAATTGATAGGAAATGGAGATTATTCCTATTAGAAGTTGGATCCCAATGAAACTCCTCCAATAGACATGATGAGTGAATTTGACACGATCTTCTAGCAAGCTCCTCTTTAATGGATCTCCTTGTTCTCTCCAATGCTTTAGGCCTCTATGGTGGTGAGAATGAGTGGATTAGAATTATATTTTGGTAGAAATTTAGATGAATTGGGGAAAAAGTTGCTTTGGGAAATAAGGAGGCTAATGAGTGAAATAAAATGAATTGATGAACCATAATTAGAACTTGTCTCTTATAATAGGTTTTGGGTCATGCTATAATTTCAAGTTTGTCTCTCTCTATTCTCTAATTAAGGTTTAGAAATTTTTATGAAAGAAATCTATTTGGATTAGGAAGGAATCCAATTAATTAATGAAAGGCATCTCTACAACTAATAGAGAATATTATCTCCATGCACTAACTAACTTAATTAATGTAGATAACTATGTCATGAACTAACACAATGGCACTAACTAATTCTAACTAACACTAGTCTATTTTAATTAGATAGCACAATAACTTATACTAATTAATTATAAATAGCTAACATAAACACTAACATTAAATGGTTCTTATCAACACAAATTATGTCAAGTCTAACACTAATATAATTATAACTAACACAACTCAAATATAGCTACATATTTACAACTAATTATGAAATAACAAAAATACCTCTCTCCCGAAATTAGATGGTTATACCCACCAGGAGTTGCTATGTGTTGAAAAGAAAGATACAACAGCTAGTGGACTCTAAAGTCATCGCACTCCATACTGATGAGAAGACAGTCTCTATAAATTTAGTATCTTTATAGTTCGACGACTTTCTGGCCCAAGAAGTTTAAGTTCGTTCCACACCCCAGTACCAAAATACGGAGACGGACATGGCCACTTACCCTATACAAGTTACTATACATCATACGATGATCACAGTTGTAACTAGACAAGGGGTATATGATACAATCAAGTCTCCTAGGGTCAAGAACTTCTATGTTTGAATCATTCAAACAAGTAGCAATAATATAGAATACTTCATAATAAGAAGTAAGGCGTCTCTAGCGCCACATCAAAATATTTTTTAGAGATCTCGCGATACATAATGATATGCCAAATACAAGATCAAAGTATACATGATAGTTAGTCAGCTGCAATATGAATATATACAGTCATGTAAGAAACTAGTGTCTAGATTTATCGGCTAATAGGTGTCGACTGGCTATACGCCCAAAAGAATATAGTTTGCAAAAGACGAGCAGTGAATAAAGGAACCCACTCGTTATCCTCTGCGGCCATGTTCCTGGTTTGTGCCTTTCGTCGGGAGAAAGTACGCTGAATTCTCGGGTGCTGGCTCAAAACCTGGCCATGCAAAACCAGTGGAGTTAGACCCCAAATAGCAAGTATCACAAATGAAGCATAAAAAGAAGAACAAAACTCAAAGCAATAAAATATAATATATATAAATAGTTCTGCATCGTAGCGCAGGTTCATGACATATCCTAGAATAAAGTCCCCAACCCTATAACTAAACAAGGACAAGGGTTGAATCCATCACACTATGATAGTCTATTTCCCTAGGCTACTAACAGAATAATACAATCACAACCAAGTCTAATTTAATAAGATCGACTAATCACTTGTATGGCTTGCTATTTATGGAGTCTTAGGTTATCTCAGATTAATGCATAATAGGTATCCTCAGATCACGCCATTGCCGAACATAACCTAACCTATCCAATAGATGAATATACAGGTATTTCACGAGTTATACCAATTTTTTGTAGGGCCACTGTGCTAAAAATACGGTATTAGCGGTTCCAATATTTCTATAGTAAAATAGTAGCTCGGCATATTATAATAGGTCAGCTAATGCACTCTACTAAGGCAGATAATATACAGTATCTATGGTGGCTAGCCCATAACGCACTAGATGTGGGAAGATTCGTTGGCATGATCTTGGAATACCATTTTCTTCCTATGTTACTACCACTTTTAGTTGCTTAATTAACCCAATATTGCAATAAAAAATCTCAAGGCATGGCCACATAAGAATTTCTCTCAAGATTTCGTACAAAGTACGAGCACGCTAGATACGAATCCATGAAAGTTCAAATCTGGATTCACCAGAGCGTGTATGCAACATTCAATAAATCAATATCCTAGCCACACTTTGGTATTTGACTCACATATCATGCCCGTGATGGAAAAATAATATATTTATAGTATCACGACTTCAGGAATTTGGAGGCATTCTCGATGCACATTCCAAATATAATCACTATAACACGTAACACGATATGTCACACCTCAGTGCACATTAGATCAGGAACTTTATTAGGCAATAATTGTATCAACATGGATACAGTATTCGAGTCCAATTAACAATTATTATTAGGTTACATGAATCTTGATCACATTATAACACGAATCTTATGTCATGTACATAGCTGATTAGTCACTATTCACTTAGTCTGGTTCATCGAGAAAAATCTCAAGTCCAACACATATTCATGCCATGTATGGAGCCAATCTTAGCACATGGTCATGTCTAGCATGAGGTTTGGTTTCTAAGTCCATTCTTCCTTAGAATCATAACACAAGCAATACCAGGATCAACCACATAGAGGATGATAAGAATATTCCAAATTGAATAAATAAACACATAATAAAAGTACTACATGCACGCATGAGGTCACTAAGGATATCATGCGCATGAAATTGTACGCATGAAGGTCAAGCGCATAAAGTCTTATGAAGTCAGGGGCGCATAAAGTGCACGAACAAGCTAGCTAAAAGACAAAACATATAATCCGACGTCAAAGCTTGATAGTCGAGAAACTTGTCAGTCGAGGAGCACACAAATCAATAACAAAGAAATTGAGAAACCAACCAAAGCTTCGTCCCGAAGCAAATGAAGAGAGAAAAAAGTGTTGTCATACCAATGTAAGAAAAGTGCGCCAGCTGACGAAACATTGAAAAAGTGCGCCATATTGCCAAACAGGAAAAAAGTGCGCTGACTGACTGTGGCACACTTTTCTCTTGATTTTCCAGGAAGAACTTTTATTGAATACACACCAAAGTGCGCCAACTGAGTTTTTCTCTCGAAAGTATGCCACTGACTCAAGGAGTGTGACTGGCGTACTTTTTCTAGGAGATGCGCACTTTTGCTAGGAGACTGAGTGTAGTATGATTAGTACGCATAAAGAATTATGACAACACACCAATGCGCCAAAAGTAAAACATACATATTTCTACGCTAGAGGAGGGGTTATTTTGCATACTCTTTATAGAGCACAATTCTTTTTCTTCAGTCAGCCATTTTGATATACGTATTGAATCAATTTTCAGTAATGAACTATACTGGACTCGAAATCAAGCAAGGCCAAAAGCAAAGATACATAAAATATGGTGCTCTATACTATGAGCTAATTATTTTTATAAAACACAAAAAATTTTGGAGATCAAACCCAGGAAAATAAAAGTGAATCCATAGACCCAAACTCAGGTCCATGCAATTTCAACCAAGAAAATCAAGAACTACAAGTATTAAAGATGAAGGGGTGCTCGGTACTAACAATATGAGCTAGAAATAAACTAGAATGATTAAGAATTAAGAGCATGCATAAATCCATGATTCTTCTTTTTGTTCAAAATGTACTTGCCTACGGAGGAAGAGGAAAAATCTAAGGGAGAGAAAAGGAAAGAAAAGATAATAAGAAGAGAGAGAGAGAGAGAGAGAGAGAGAGAGAGAGAGAGAGAAATAAGAATATATAAATTTAGGTTTGAGATGTGGACCGTTGGATCACTCAAACCCATCTAATCCATACATCCCATCAACCCAACCAAACGCACTCTCAACTCAACTCTCGGGTTTGGTCTAAACAATGGTCGGGCTAGCAACCATTGTATGCCAAAGTGCGCCAAGGAGAATATGCGCCAAAGTGTGCCGGGAAAGGGGGATGATAGTTGGTGTTATTCCAATACCAAAGGCAATGATGAGAGTCGTCAACCTCCCGTCAGCTCATAATAAAGCAAGAAGATTGATCCCCCTTACTATTCCTCGAGATAGAAATTAGGTGGGTTCACCCCGACCTCCTGAAAGATTTGGAATGAGAAGGCACTTCTCTTGGTTCTAAATCTTCAAAAAAGAATAGACTATGCTATATGGTCCTTACTGCAGTTATGGATGAAGTAATGTACGGGGAAACCAGGTTTGGTAAAACCTATCTAGTTGACTTACGAGCCCATTCAAGAAGATGCTGCTCTAATGCTATCCGCTCCTATTGCCCCACTGCTCCCGAAGCAGGCCCTCCAAGGCCAATGACAGCTGACAAAGCAAAATAAAATAAAGTTCGGTTCGACATGCCCTTAAGGAAGGATCTTCCCTAAAGACTGATCAAACCATACAACTTTGATATATTGGCACAACTTGCCAATACACCAGCATGACTTTATATCTTCAAGCTCCTTCGTCTCTCGAAGGATACTCATGAAGTCTTAAGCAAGGCATTATTGCACACCGACGCGTATCTGACACAGATTAAGATGCCAGATGACAACCCCACGAAATATCCCCATTGCCACAGTATCATAGAGAATATACCCAATATAACCTTATCCCAAGAGGATATATTGCTAAAAAGTAATGGCCACGATAGGTCGTTATACTACACCGGCTATATCGGCTATATCAAGGTAAACTGGATACATATCGACCCGGGCTCATCACTTAGCATCATTCCCAAGAGTCTGCTACAAGCCTTGAGAATCCCAGTATATAGACTATCAGCAACGAATATGATAATTTGCGATTTTAACGCTAGAAGGAGCAAACATTTGGGAAAGATTCGTCTTAAATGCCAGATAGGGGATATTTGAACTGAAGTCACATGTTACGTCATTGACTCCAAAGTATCTTACAATGCCTTGCTCGAGCATCTGTAGATACATAAAAACTTGATAGTGCCCTCAACTCTACATCAATATTTTAAATATGTAGACAAATAGAGGGTAGTCAAAACTGAGGTTGCTGACATTAATCCCTTCAAAGGTGTCGAAGTCTACTACTTTGGCTCAATCCTTGAAATACTGGAGTATCTCAATGCCGAGAATAATGAAGCTGATGAACAAACTGCATCCACTTCAAACATCGAGGACTCGCTTATCCTCCGTGTCAAGAGCCGAATTGCTTACAAAAGCGTCCAGGAGCCTCTTGTAATTGAATATCGTAGGTCAGCTCGTGGAAAGGGAACCAAGATTCTATGGACGACAGACATCGCCAAAACTGCTCAGGAGACATAGCCTCTCATCATCAATCTTTGTTGTAAATTTTGCTCAATTCTTAATTATACCCTCCGGTTATAAACTTGACCAAGGCTATGCCTAAGGAAAAGACCGATGTTGATCCCCTTGAAGGAGAAGAAATTTTGTACTACGTAGATGAAAAGGGCACGCCTTCGCACTACTTTGAAGTTGATCACTTTACTACAGATTCTTAGAGGCTCTCAATGCCTATGACTGTCAATACCAGTCTCAGCGCCCTCCCAGGCAGGGACATCATACATCTCCTACAAATATGACTGCTTCATCGTTCCACTAAGGAAGATCGGAGACAAGCCAATAATCTTTGTAAAGCTAGGATCAAGAGGGACTCTCATGCCAATGACTCTAAAAGTGACATAAAGAAGATGCAACTCCATCATTATAGTCTGGCGGCCAAAGACATCTTCTGCAAGATGGGCTACAACCTAAAGTGTCATGCCCCAGTCCCAAAATAAAGGAATTGAGCCACATGGCAATGGCCAGTAGTACAGCTCCAATGGGCATTCCAACTTAATGAACCTTTAGAGTGCACTTAAGCTATAAAATATAAGTAATAGTCCAGTATCTATACACATGTAACATATCTAAAACTCATCCACAGAAATAAAATAGATGCACACAAAGATAATCAAGTCCACTACAATGCATAAAAGGAAATAAGTTTTAAAATGTCAGAGTGCATCATCAAAGAGTATCAGTGGGAACAACCCGCTAAAATAGGTACTGAAAGTCAAAGAATAGTAAATATAATATGTCCAAATGTCTGCTAACTAATGATGCCATCAATCCAAGATAGAAGACCCTACACGGATCAAGTAAACTCCTCTGGAATAATCTCATCCCTAGCTACAACTCCTGCTCCTGTGGCAACGCCTCAACCGTACACTACAGGGTAATCCTCCTCGCCTACACCTGGGGACATAATTCGAATCCAGGTCCTCAGGGGACATAACAAGGTATATAAACAACAAGCCAAAGTAACAGTAAAGAATATACAAGGTGCTCAAGGGTAACTAACATTACCAGCTATGTGAATACATCATCTGAATATGCACTCGTCCGCTAGACCTCCAATGTACGTGACTATAGATCTCAATAGACATGACAATAACTATGAAGAGTGCTTACAAACCCCACTAGGGTACCTGCGACTGCTATAAATAAACAAAGCTCTGGCAATGGCAACTATGATGTAAGTGGTAGCCCAATATTCTGAGTATATTCTCCCCTCCCTATGTATCTCATATCTCATGTCCATAACACGCAAGATCAATCACTAACTAAGTATCGAGTCAACCATGTAAATATAATCATATCATCTATCTCATGTCACGAGTCATATCCTAACTCAGAATCAGGTATATCTTTGAATATCCTAAGTATGAATTTTGTCAATGCAAGTCGTGTCAAGTGACCCAAGGCATATCGTGCAAGAAGTAGCACGAACAGGACAATACGACGATAATGCAAGTAACGATACTTGACTCCGCTGACGGACGTAGGCCCCGAACATAAATCGGGACGCTAAGTATCATCTACGGTCCTATGGTCAAAGTATGTTAGATGCTAGAAAAATAGAGGTGCAACAAGAACCAATAAATAAATACAAGGTAAAAAGAACTGTAAACGATGACAAGGTACACTTGCCTATATCCTAATGTTGTTTAGTCGTCTGTTTGGTGCCCACGTCTATAGGTGTTACGGATCCCAAGTGCCATGAATAAAATACTTAAATTAAAAACTAACTAACTCAATCATCTATAATACATGGTGTTAGATAGGGGTTCATTGCCTGAACATCGATAAGTTTCTCGGGGTTCGTGCCAACTGTAAACCTCCTAATTTTTATAGATTTAAATTTTATATTTTATTAATATTGGTATTATATAATTATTGTGATTAAGAGAGATTTTTTATTATTTTTTAGCTAATTAATATATTATATTCATGGATTAATAATTATGTATTTTTAATTAATTAATAATATTACACAAAAAATATATTTTTGGGTGTACAACTATTATTAGAGAATTATAATTTTTCTTAGGAATTATTTAGGGTTCAAAACTATTTTTAGATAACTATATATATATATATATATATATATATATATATATATATATATATATATATATATATATATATATATATATATATGGTTAATATATTAATTATTAAACCTAAACCCTAAACCCTAAACCAAACCCACCCGAACCCAAAACTCGCATTCACACCCGAAACTCGAAACCCATTTCCCTTACAATAACCGCCCCCCACTATAGTTCCTTTCCCTGAACCCCCGACTGCTCCCTTCCTCTCCCCAAAACTACCCCGACCCCCTCTCTTCCTCTCCCTGAAACCCCCCATTCACCTCTATATATACATCCCCAGACCACCAGCAACTACCCTGCGTTCAGAAGACCACCGACGACGCCGTCGACCGCCGCCGCATGCCGCACGTCGTCGAGAGCAGCCCGTCCAAATCCCGAGCAGCAGAGACTAATTGAGGTACCCTTCTTCCCATCTCCTTTTCTTCCTGCACAGTAAACCAAATATCGAACCATCGAATACTATGTGAAGACCACATGACCCCCATGAACCCTGTGTATTTAGTTTAGCTTATCGTATCCTATGTTGATCGCAAATTATGACACAGAACAGAAAAAAATGACCCAGTTTTTAGATCAGAAACTATTTTAACCTCCCATGTTCGTATCTAATTTTCTTCCAACCTAGTTAATATTTTAAAATTCTACTTGAACATTAATTTAGACAACATAACCTAGTTTTAATCCCTTAAAACACTTTCTTTTAATTTGATTTATGTTGAGATTTATTTGTTGTTAAAATCTGTCAAAAACTTGATTTCGTAAAACTAAATTTTCTCGATACGGGGTGCATTCCGACAAACAAGGCGACTTCATCGTATGTAAAATTTACCGAAAGATGCGTATCATTAACACGGACGTGTGGAATTTTGCCGAACTTGATTTGGATATACGTGCACACCGGAATTAACGCGTATCCGTCAAAAAATACCATATCGGCTTGTCCTGACACTTGTCATAACTTCGTGTGTGCGTGTTATTTTGCAACAAAACTTGTGCCAACGGATTCCCAGCGTTACGCTAGTACTGTAACCCAAGTTTGGTTCGATTCTGAGAACGTTGATGAAATACCGTTTTGTGGGCCCTACGGTTTCATTTAACGGGTAATTTTGTTATCGGCTCATCAAAATCCAGTTATGGATGTTCCTTTGGATTGGTATCATCATTTTAGACTCGTAGACACTAAGTTTGCTAAATTTGGTGAACTTTATCTATGGTATATTTTTGGTGTGAAGTGGGCCACACGTGGACTCCGCTTTTACCAGAAACTGTCAAATTTGCTCGTGTCCAAATTTGACTTATGGGTAGTCAAATATAGCTATTTTATATATTCTGAGAGCAATGATGATGTTTGTTATAGCATCCGGAGGCGTACTTGGAGATTCCACTTTTACAGGAGCAACCGACGGAGTTCAGAACCCTAGCAAGTGTACCTTGCCAAACCTGCAGAGATCTTGTTATAGTATTTGCTTGAGTTCTTTCTCTCTCTCTCTATATATATATATATATATATATATATATATATATATATATATACACTTTTGTGATGTACTTGTTCAACCTAGGACCATGAGACGTTGCTTAGCGTCCGAACAAGATTCGGGTGTCGACGCCGTACGTGGAGTTGTGTAACGTCCGAACAAGATTCTGGTGTTCTAGCGGGTGCCCTCTGTGCCTGTCCTCCACCCTGAACTGGATGAGCTGGGACTTTGGGAAAAGCCCGCAACTGATGATCTTCCAATCCACAGAATAAGCATTGGTCTAGCCTCTGCATGCGTCCCATCCGTGTCCTTGCTTCTTACATAAAGTGCAGGGAACTGTTGCCCTCTGGATCTGATGCATCTGCTGAGTTGGCGCTCTAGTTGGCCCATGATACTACTGCCTCTGGTGCTGGTAAGGCCTCTGGTGCTGCTGCTGGAAGTGAGGCCTCTTCGCTGGACCCGCATTATTGTTGGATCCTCCTGTGTCCCTTGACCTCTTAGAGCCAAGCTCTAAGTCATCCTCTGCTTTTTACGCCTGTCTGAGTATCTCCTCGAAGGTGGCGGTAGGATCTCCGTTGGTGTGGGGTTTGACCTCCTGGTTCAGGCCCTTCATGAACTTCCTTGTTCTGCCTCTAGGGTTCTGATCCTCCACGAAGCGACCTAGTCGGCAATACTCGGCCGCATACTTATCCACTAACATACCTCCCTGGACGAGGTACTGAAACTGACTCTCCAAGGATGTAAGAGCCACATCTGGGAAAAACTTCTCCTTAAAAAGCTCTTTAAAGGCTTCCCAAGAGAGTCCTGGTACTGAAATCCTCGGGTCTGTCCGAAACTATATCAGTGCAATATCGAACATCATACAACCCGCTGCCTCCATCTGTAGCACCTCTGGAATCTGCACCAGCCGCAAGTTATGCTCGATGTCCTCGATCCACTTGTCTGCATAGATAATCCCCTCAGTGCCTCTGAAGTCCTTCAGGCCTATCCTCTTGAAGTCGATAATGGTACCCAGCCCCGGTTGATGCGGAATGAACTGAGCTGGTGTCATCTATGGCTAGACTGTAGTAGCTCTCTCCACTACTGTAAGTACGATCTGGTGAGCGTTCTCCATGCTCTGTCGTAGGACCTCTGATTGTCGCTGCTGCACCTCCATCATCTGCTGGAAGAGTGCGAACATCTGTGTCTGATCAACTACTGGTGGTGGAGGTGGAAGATCCTCGAAAGCTGTTTGCCCTCTCCTCTGTACTGGAGGTGGAGTACCTCCGAAAGCTGTTGTCGATACGCCCACCTGGACCGGTAAAGTTGACCTCCTGAATATAGGTGCTGGACCATCGCCTGAGGGTGCTGCCTGTTGAAACATAGAATCTTGTGTATATTTAATTTGATGGAGTAGTGTGATCGAAGGTGGGTAGTTGTCTCCAATATATAGTTTAATTCTGTAGTGGTAAATAAATTTTTTAGGGTATTAGAGGAGTTTATTAGATATGGTTGAGAAAAAATAATTTTTTTTTTTTTGATGATGAGTTAATACTTGAATTACCATATCCATAAATGTGACTAGAGGTTTGATTGATAGACAATGGTTAGAGAAATCTTTAGTGAAATATATTATGAATTTTAAAGTTTTAGGACCTTGGTGAGTTGTATATGACAGAGTTTATGAGATTTGGTAAGGTTAATGATATAGGAATATGGCTTTAAAAGATACCAATCTTACTGTTGTATATAAGTAAATAAATCTTTGGCATTTGTAAACTTGAAATAAGTAAATTTAAGTAAAAAAAAAAGAGTTCTAGTTTAGAGAAATTTGATTGTGAAGATTTGACTATAAATTAAGGATTGGACTTGAGGTCCCATGTAAACTAAATATTTACGATTATGTGAAGGGCTTTGTACTTGAGTTTGAGCATTAGAGGCTTATATAGGTATTTTCGAGATTAATATTAAGAGTTTTAAATTATGTTGGTTTGATAAATTACTTAATTATGATATATCACAGTATCTCATTATATGCTCTCACCTGGAGGATATAAATCGTGACACTGTGCTTAAGTTAGGAATGGACTTTGGAATAAGATAATAGCCTAACCAAAAGGACTCTCACAAGAAGGATGGATCTTAAATGATCGTATAAGAATCATATGTTGCGATGAAGGAGGCAAATGTGGACAATTGTGTTATGGGATATTGAATGGAATGGATGAGATGCTTAAAATCGAGACATATATTCCCATAGATAGTGGAATAGAATAAATCTAATAAATTAAGGTCATGATTGACATATTCTATTGAAATAGGTGAGCAGTTTATCGAGGGATTAGAGTTAATTACCTGTCTAGATTATCCTTCTCCTGGATATTGAGCAAGGTATAGGAGAGTGTGATGTACTTGTAAGGATTATATAGTGTTTATAGATATATAGTAATTAATGTAGATTGTTAATTGTACGAATAAGGGTAGTTAGAATATAACTTATAAGAGTATAACATAGAGTCTAAGGATTGAATTTGATTTTCCTACCTTACATGAGTTGTCATTAATAAGGACTTGAGATTAGAGTTAGATGTCTTATCTTAAGTAGACTAGTACATATAGTTAAAATAAACCATTGACCGATACATGTTACCTAGGAATCCCAAGGGGTAGTAAATAGTGGAATTATATTTAAAATTATGGTATATATAATGGTTATATAGAGGAAAGAATTATAGTAAGAGTGTCACTACCACATTTCTAGATGAGGATATTTTAATCATTTAGCATATTTATTAATTAGTAATGTAAATATAATATTTTATGCTACTAATTAATTATATTATGTAGTGCTTTAAGCATTTGTTAGTGGGCTAGCTTATTTTTAGTTAGACTTGTCACTAGTGGACTAATTAGTTGTCATGACATAATTACGCTTGACATTAGACAAAGCCCATTAGACCCTCTTCATTAGTTAATTAAGGAGATTAGCTTAATTTGTGTTAGTTTAGAGAATTTCCAATATATCCCTTCCTAATTATTTCTCATAATTAGCTAGTGGGGGTACATTGGGGAATTGATGTTGCTTGGGCAAGGAAAAAGAGGGGGCCGACTACCTATAGGAAGGGCATCCCTCTCTCCTTTTTATTTTATTTAATTCTAGATCCCTAATTTAGTTCATCCCAAATTTACTTCATCCCTCCACCAAATTTAACCCAATTCACACACATTCCCTCTCATTTTTATCATCTATGAAGCATTGGAGCTTGGATTGCAAGGAGCACTTGAAGGAAGAGAAATTGGCAAGGGAATTGTGTCCTAATTGTGTCCAGTGAGCATTTTATTGGGAATCCATCTCCCAATAGGTAAATTATGAATTCACCCCTTAATTTAGACTCCAATTCATGTATTTAACCATTATGAATCATCCATTGGCTTAGGGCTATCCATAGGATCTAGAACTAGGTTTATATGACTTGTATTATGGAATCTACATGATAATTTATGTCCAATTAGGGGGAATTACGAGATTGACACATCAAGTGTGTGTCATGAGACCAATTAGACTTAGATCGGGGTTATGGGACTAAGTACGTATCCATAATTGGATACGAGTAGAGCGTATCATGGTATTTTTTGATACGGTGTGATACAAGACTGATTTTTAGGTAATTTGTGTAATTTCTCTTTAATTCCTTTGTAACAAGTTGAATTAGTTATATATATGAGTATTTGATATGTGTGAATGATTAATATGGAGAATTGGGGTTTTGGCATTCTATTTGGATGTGTATCATGGGTATCCTAGTGATACACTATAGGTGTATATGGAAATGGCTATTAGTGTGGGTTTTGGGGTCATTCAACCTCATGGTACATATAAATATAGATGTTAGTATACATTATGCTTATGATGTATAAATACATATTATTATTTGTGTGACTATGTGTATTGGTTGCTCAGGGGGGGAAACTGTGATGGCTCGAGTGAGGGGTCGGGTTTCTATTCATCAGTAGTAACAACAGTTGGCTATAAAGGGGTAGGGTATCCTTGCTAGGATAACAGTAACAGTAGCAATAGAATAGAAATAACAGTAGCAACAATTCTATGCACTAATTTCAGTTGAAGATATTGTGTAGGAAATATGGATAGCTGTGGTGTTCAATAGTGTGAGGTATGTTCGTGTGTGCAGGCATACACACATATGTGCATGTTGCTGCTGGCATCAACTGCAATAAATAAGTGGGGGTCGAGTGTTTGAGTATATTGTTGTCACTACCGCTTTTTCGGATAGGCGTATTTTTTTCTTTTCCTATTATTAGCAATATTGTTAATGTTGGTATTTCAAAAATTATTATATTGAATGGTATTTCATAATTTTTTACTTATGGTGCATGTTATATAATTATTATTGTATTATTTATTATTGTTAGCATGTTGCATTATATTTTGGACTTGTGGTAGTGGACTTAACTAGACTAGACTTGAGTTTGGACCAATATTTAAATTATTGACACTTGAGCCTAATTAATTAGCCCTTATCTTTAAGTTAGTGATATAGTTAATTAACCATTAGGAGTAGAAGCTTCCTCTTAATTATTAATCCATCATGACAAGCCCATGAGGGAAAATTGGTCATTGACCATTGCCTGGACAACAAGCAAGGGGGGCCTTGTATTTGAGAGGAGGTTTCTCTCTCCTTATTTTATTTTATCCCAATTTCCTAGATCTAAGTTTTCTTTCCCAAATTTCTTCATCCCTACACCTAAACCTCACCAACTGTCATGACCCGTACCTGGTGAAGGGGCACGAGTACGTTGGTACGTCCAGCC
This sequence comes from Iris macrosiphon, assembly GCA_036927795.1. Lineage (NCBI taxonomy): Eukaryota > Viridiplantae > Streptophyta > Magnoliopsida > Asparagales > Iridaceae > Iris > Iris macrosiphon. The sequence goes on from JAYESA010000004.1 coordinate 76,234,545, forward strand.
TATGCCACAGCATCGGTGGTAGAACGTTGTCTATGTCGATTATACTATCAAATTATCTCACAATAATGTATAATATGCCAATAATATCTCAACTCCAAGAAGGAGGGCAATAAACTTAATGCAACACAATACTCAATCATAAATCTATAGCATGATAAGATATCAAAGAAGTCTAACATAACTATGCAGTCTAAATATAACAACAAAAAATAGAAACAATAATCCAAGTCTCAAATATACGTCGAAAACAAATCCGGTACCAAAATGCTAATAAAAACTAACTAGGATAACTAGATTCCTGCTAGATCTCCCAGCAGTCACTCAAAAACTAGTGGGTTCATGCTTACACCATCTATAGATCGAGGTTCATAGTAAGTCGGACACCAATCTTTCAGATCCTGTGAAAAATGTTATCCAGTCAGGAATAGAGCGAAGTACAACCCAATAGTAGTTCCAATTAATTGACAAAAACTATAAAACAGTAAAATAGAGGATAATATATACGATAAAAATATAACAAATGATCTAAGAACAATGAAGGAACATAGAAAACTAGCAACAAAAATATAAATCAATGCGTACAAGAATGAAGGAGATGAACTATAATGTCAGAAATATAACAGGGTAATCTATGAACTGAATATGGAATCTAAAATATACTATGTGTTTAAGATACTAACTAGATATATGATCGGCTTAGGATATTTAATATTTACACTAAGGAGCTAACTCAACCATACGTGAAGTGTATGATTAGTTAGTAGCCAATAATTACACTACTAGCCGATAATTCTTGATCACATATTTAATTAGTATTTTCCCCTCCCCGACTGATACGATGGATCAAATCATGACACATTACTAGCCAATGTATCCAATGTTTAACCTATAATATCCAATGTTATCCAATACCAACAAGGAGCAGTATTCGATACCATCTCATAATCAAGGTAATATCTTATGACTGACGATCGAAGAACAATACCAATCCGTGTACCAAAGTGTCAAAGAATCCTAAGTAATATTTCTAAATACTTGAATTATAATAGTAATCAAATAATGAAAACTATCAAAGAATGTACTCCCTATGGTCTAGAGCAAATGATGCAAAACGGTATTCAAACTGGTGTCACACAGACCTATATATAGAATATTATATTAATACAAGGTTTTGGAATAAAAATAAGTTAAACTAGTTTAATTCTAGGTCATAAAGCTATTTCTAAGTCAAAATAGTCAAACTAGGTCAACTCTAGGTCAAACTAGTCAAACTTGGTCAAACTAACTATTTCTAGGTTGTATGAGTCCATCTATAGGATATTGGGTCCATACATTATGTAACTAGGCTATACTAGCTATACTAGGATACTAGGAAACCAACAAAATGCCATATCATAAGATATGTAAATTATTAGACATGAAAATGCTATAATATATATACAAGCTAAAATATATAGCACTCATAGCTAAACTAATGCTAAGTAAATACCTTGGCTTTGAACCAATACGGTATCACACCACCTACACACCCATCTTGATATACAAACTCAATACCTTGACTATAAACCAATATCTTGACATTACCTTGGTACCATAAGGTAATTCAATATCTAATATTAACTAACTAACTAACTACTCACTATACACTAATATAAAATTAAACTCATAACTTATAACAATACTAGCTACTAACTATACTAAGATACTATGTTTACCCTTTACCTTGAGATACCCCATTTACCTTGACTAAAATCTCAAGGTAATACCCAATACATTGGTCATATATCTAGTCATTAGTTATAACTAAATATACACTAACATGCATTTAAACTCATAACTATACTATACCAACTAACATATATATATATATATATATATATATATATATATATATATATATATATATATATATATATATATATATATATATATACACCAATTAACTAACTAACTAACTTATATAATACTAAAATCAATACCTACAACTAACATAACTAGCATACCCATTGGATTTTCATTACCCATACCCAAGATATCTCAACTCTCATTACCTAGGTGTAACTCAAGGTAATCTAGAAATAAATACTAACCAATGCTAACTAGATAAAACTTACTAACTTATCAAAAGTTACATTAACTTATCAATATATATAACTAACTTATCAATATATACACTAACTTATCAATATATACAACTAACTTACCAATATAAACTAACTAGCTTATTAACTAGCTTATCCTAACTTATCAATAACTAAACTATTATCACTCAGCTTACTGTAGCTTATCGTTGCTTCTGCTGCTGCTTATGGCAGATGCTGCTTCACTATTTTTTACTGCTTTCCGCTGCTTATTGACTACTGCTTTTACTGCAGCTTTTGGTTCTTTTCGTTGCTGCTTTTGCAGCTATTTGCTGCTGCTTTTGCTGCTGCTTTTCACTGCTTATTGACTGTTTTTACTGCTTTCTTCACTATTTTTCACTGCTTTCTTTACTGTTTTTCACAGCTTTCTTCTCCCCTCTAGCTCACATACATAAATACACATATACACACATCTACACACACACACACACATATATATATATATATATATATATATATATATATATATATATATATATATATATATATATATATATAACCACAATATCATTATACATATATATACCTATAACCATACTAGAGATGTACATGAACTACTACTCTCCCATGATCACCAACACATCAACAAGAATTATGGAATACACACACACACACACACACACACATACACACACACACACACACACACACACACACACATATATATATATGCTTATACATAACAACAATAATAGTGCACAATGAACTCTCTCCTACTCTCCAATGACCACCAACACATCACAAAGAAGTATAGAACATACACATAATTATATATATATATATACTATATATCATATAACAAATATAATTACAATACTCTAATATCTATGACCAAAGTAAATTGAATTAGAATGCAAAGTATCAAACACGTAGAGTGCACCGCACCCATATCACACTCAATCTATGATACGCTTGCGATACTAGTCCACCACACCACCAAACGTACCCCGAAGGACACGAGCAATTCTAGAATCATAATTAGAAATAACACGAAGAGCTAGCTACTCAACTACGTGCCCGTGTCAAAATGTGACATACTCAAACCCCCATGTCGGAAAAAACCCTCAAAATCAACCTATATCGCCAAATTATTGGGATACGACCTATACGTATCTAATTATAGATACGACACTAGTCACGCACAATCAAACACATGTTAATTTGGTCTAATTAACCTATTGACAAATACATGATGTGCCAATCTCAAAATTCTCCCAAAATTGACACAAAATATTACATAACTTTTTTCATAGGCCTCCTATGAACCTAATTCCACTTTATATGGGTAGCCTTAGTACATGGAAGGATTTCTAATAATTAAATTACATATTTAGAGTCTAATTAGAGAGGAAAAACTAAATTGTACCTATTGGGATATTGTTTCCCAATAAAACCTCCAAATTGAGTATCAAGAGCCTCCAACTTGTAGATTCTTGCTCCTCCTTGTAGATCCTTGCTTCCTCCATGTAGATCCTTGCTTTCTCCTTGTTCTAATAGCCTCTAATGATAATTAGGAAAGAAATTAGAAAGAAATTTGGGTAGAATTTGATATAGGAATGAAGAAATTTGGAAGAGGAAAATTCTAGATCTAAATTTGGAATGAAGAAAAGAGATGAGACAGAGTCTCCACCCCCTTATGTTGTGGCCAGTCTTGCCCCCTCTCCAAGGCACTATAAAATATTCACAATATCCCTTGGGGCTTGTCATGAAGGTATTAATTAATGAGAAAAGGTTCTAGTCCAATTGATTTAACTAATTAATCATTCTTCTAATAAATGGGCTCACTATTGGGCTCAATTCTAACTAGAATTAAGTGTTGGTCCATGGATCTAATCTAAACTAGTTAGATCCACTAACACAAGTCCAAAATAAAATCTAACATCTAACAATAATTAAATAATATAATAAATAAATATTCAATATGTACAATATTTAATCAATTATGAAATGACCAAAATATCCTTTCCTAGAAAATATGGTAGTGACAAGTCTACCCCCTTAAAATAATTTTGTCCTTGAAATTTAAGGGCGATCGTACTCCTTCTAGGTCAAACTCCCAGCAATCATATTCCAAGAAGGTCTTATCTAAAATCACACAAAGAACAGTCCTATACAAAGAACAACATGCATGGTCATGATCTCCGCCTGTCTTATTAATGTTGACTCTGTCAGGGTATTATATTAGCTATACTAACTATATAACACAAGTATCCAAATGATACTAAAGAAGCAGTCAATCAAAATAGATGGAAGGAACATAAAGAAAGAACAGAACTCGCTAATCTATCACATGTAGTATCGGTCTCCTCGACTGTCATCATAAATGCTCCGCCCTGCCGAGGTAGATCCCTCTGTGGGTAATGAGCAATATGCGGTGCTACAGGTGGCCTAGATTCACCTCTCTGACCTCGATCTGTACCCTGGCCTGGACGATGAAGGGTCCAGAGATAATCCTTCACCATATGCTCCGTTGATCCACAATGTAAGCACACTCCAAGTCTCTTCCAGAACATCTCCCAAGTATGCCTATTTCTCTTACAATAGTGCATTGAGGAGCTTGTTACATCCATCTCTGAGGCTGCTGTGGCATCTGCTGTACTGGAGCTTGTACTAAGAAAACAATTGGCTCATGCATCTGATATTGCTACTGATAAGCTCTCTGATACTGTTGCTAAAACTGTGGCCTCTTTGTTGGTCCCGCACTACTACTGGCACCCCCAAACATATCACAGTCCCTCTTCGGCTTCAAGTTCCACTCTTGCTCGACCTTGCGTGCCTCCGCAAGTATCTCAGAATACGTCTCATAGAAATATGGAATAAGGATCTTCACTTTCCAATTCAGACCCTCACAAAAATGGATAGCCCAAACTTCTGGCTCCCTCACCAAGTACTCCACAAATTGGCTCAGCCTTCTGAACTTTGCAGCGTACTCCTCTACGGACATGCTCCCCTGTGTAAGGCTCTCAAACTGCCTTCCTAAGTCCAATGTATCCATCTGAGTAATAAAATTCTTCTTGAAGAAGTCCTTGAACAGCTCCCAAGACTGTCCCGTATCAGTAAGAAGTGGCTCATGTCACGATCCGCACCCGAAAATTGGGCATGAGCCGTGGGTACGTCCCGCCTACGCCGCAGAATCGGCGGTAGAACGCTGTAAAGGTCCGTTCTAGGTCAACCATATCTATCTATATCTCACAGAAAAATTCGGCATGACCTCTCCAAAAGGAGGGCAACCATGCAATATATATATCAATAATCTCAATCACAAAATCTAGAGGAAGAATATAAGCACGATATGATATAAACAAAGAAACAGAACCAAGAGAGCAAGACAATCCAAAATAATACAGTCCAAGGCCATAATAGCTACAACATCTCACAGCCACAAAAGAATAAGTACAATCATCCAGAAAATAACACTGGGAACAACCCAGGAAATCCACCTAGCTAACTAGGGTGCTAACGGCGTCTCCTCGACGCACTCCTCCTCGATCACGGGGTCACAACAGTCGTCAACACCCGGCCCGTAGAACGTCGGGCAATAGTCCTCAGGATCCTCTGGAAAAAATATGCCCAGTCAGGACTGGAGCGAAGTACATAACTCTGAAAGCAACTCCAAATACATGGTAAGGTGTATATGACGAGCAATAGAAAAGTATACAAGATGCACAGGAAATAAATATATGCTGGAGCACAATAAGTAGCTGCAAGTAAACTGGAGAACAAGACAAGTAGTAGAAAAGTAACTGCAGGTGAGAAACATGAATACTAGCTAAGTGCCTTGAGCACAAGTTCGTTATGTGATCGGCTTAGGTTGCACATGAAAAATACTACGATAACTCCGTTATGCGTGAGTTGCATAACCGACATACACATGAATACTGTTTGGCTTTGATCACATAACCAACTCCTACTCCCCTCCCCCACTAATACCATTGGATCCAACCACAACATGCTACGTACATGATAATAGCTCGCGCATACGAAGGCCAGAGCACAAGAAGCACATGATAGCACATGAGAATCAATACCCGAAGCACATGATGAAATACACGTGATAGAGTACCCGCTGAACACGGTAAGGGAGATATCATCTCATGACGGGATCCACTAGTACCAGCTTGTGTAATAATGTGTCAGAATCAAGTATTACAGTTCTAGAACAGGTGATATAAACGCTATCATGAAATGGAAACTATCAGAGGTAGGTACTCGCCTGATGTCCTGAGCAACTGATGAGGATCGAGATCCGGACCGGTGTCGCAAGGACCTAATGCGAAAAACATAATTAAACAGGGTTCTAAGCATTTAAACTGATATAAAATAATTAAAAATAGGCTTCTAGGGCTATTCTAGGTCGAACGGGTCAAACCGGTGAAAATCGGGTCAAAAAGTCAACCTGGGGTCCAAAAAGTCAACTCTAGGTCAAAACTAGGTCAAACGTTGACTTTTGCGATCAACGAGGACAATTATGGTCAAAGCTAGGTCAAACTAGGGTGCTCCTGAAATTCTAGTTCAAACCGAGCTCATTAAGCTACTAAACTCACAAACTCGCCTAATCGAGATACCGGGATACCCTCGGTATCCGATACCTCGCCCTAGGCCACGCACCCCGCCTAAACCCGCTAAAACCTATGCTAGCACGCGTAAATATATATATAAACATATAAAAATCACTCCAAGACATTTCCTAGGCTAATGCTCAAATACCCCGCTCGAAACTCAATACCTTGGATATCTCAAGGTATTGAGATACCTCGGTATCTCAAGGTATTGAGATACCGCTCTCGAACCCCTCTAACTAGCTATCTAACTAAAGATTATATACCTAGTTATTAATCTAGGCTAGGTAATATAGATATCTACCATATTTATATATATCTAAGTATGTATATACCTATATATATAGATATCCACACACATATACCCAAATACCCATTACCTTACCCTACGCATAAATATATATGTATATATAACTATATCTAGATATCTAACTATCTATCTAGCTATAGGTATATATATCTATCATATAGATATAGGTATCTACCATATATCTACCTATCTAATTATCTATAGGTATACCTATCTATCTATGTATCTAATAACTTATCTTACCTATTTATCTATCCATCTACCTATATATATATATATATATATATATATATATATATATATATATATATATATATATATATATATATATATATATATATATCTAATCTAGCTAGCTATCTATCCCTCGCTCGCCTCGCCAACGCGCTGCTGCTGCTCCCTGTATGTACTGCTACTGCTACTGCTGTGCTTCGCATTGCTGCTGCTACTGCTCTTTGCTGCTGCTGCTGCAGCTCCCTGCTGCTGCTGTGCTGCTGCTGCAGTGCAGCAGCAGCTGCTGCCTCGCTGCGGCTGAACCCCCCTCCATCTCGCAAACACACCCACCCACACTCCTATACATATATATATAATCCTATATATATATATATATATATATATATATATATATACATACATATATATCTATATATATATCAACTAGATACATATATATACACACTCTTATATCTATATACTAACACACACACTAACACACTCACAAACACTAATACACACACACACTCACAAACACTAATGCACACACAAACATATAAATATACATAGCTATATATTTATATATATATAGAACCTATTTATATATATATATATATATACACACACTCATCAAATATATATATATATATATCCATACACCTATATATATATATATATACATAAACACACACAAGCACATTTACACATATACATATATATATATACACATAGACATATACACACACAAGCACATATATATAAATACACACATATATATATAAATATATATATACATAAACACACATACATATAAATATATACATATATATATATATATATATATATATATATATATATATATATATATAGACACATATACACTAACACAACACAACACACAAACCACACGCCCCACTCACGCCCAATGACCCCGACACTCACCAACACCCTAAAATATATAAAATATAACTCGAAAACTCTAGCACACACTCCCCGATACTAACCCAATGCATGCACAAGCCCGAAACGAGAAAACCACGCCGAAATGGCCGTTCGGTCATTTCGACGAACACGTGGTGCACGGTTCGAAAAATCTCCTGAAACGCACACCAAACGAACTCGAAATCGGTCCAAAATTTACTCACGTGCTCTAAACGATGCCTAGATCCTAGAAAATGTGCTCCTGCGTCGATTCTAGGTCTGTGGTGGAAACGCGCACGTACTTAGAATCAACGACGACGAAAAGCCCCAATTTCGCCCGAAACGCCCGTTTCTTCGCGATACGGCTTCCCGTGTCCGAACGGAGACACGCACTCACCCTCAAGACACCCGACAACGTCTACCTAGGTCCTTCTAACCTAGGGCATCACCCAAAATTGGGCCAAATTCGGATTCCACCCAAATTCGACACAAAACCTAATGTCAAAGTCTCTAAACTCACCCAAACTAGTTCCAACTTCCTCCTACGGGTAGGCTTAGGGTCTAGGAAGGTTCTACAACACTAATTATACTACATAAAAGTAATTAGCAAGGGAAAAGTTAGATTTTACCTCTTGGGAGTTGAAATCCCAAGGCCAAAGTCTCACAACCCCTAGAAATCACCTTCCTCAAGCTCCAAGCCACCAAATCTAGCTTCTACACTAGATCTAAGCTCCTCACACCTAGGTTGGGGAAAAAGCAAGGTTAGGGCTAGCATAAGGAGAAGGAATGGAAGAAGAAAGAAGAAAAATGGAAGAAAGAACTCACCTTGGAGAAGAAGGAAGAAGGAAGAAGAAGTGGAGAAGAAGAAGAAGAAGGAAGAAGTGAAGAATGAAGAGAGGGGGCTGTGGCTGCTGCTTGTACGGGTGTGGGCTGCTGTTGGGGCCGGCCAAGTGTAATAAATGGGTTCTCCAAAGCTCCAAATGCCCAAAATACCCTCCCCTAAATTGGTTTTGGGTTTCGGGTTCCAAAAACACTCAAACTAGCTCCAAATCTCTCCCACTAACCTTCTAAAAATAAAATAATAAATCTAAGCCCCAAAATAATTCTCACAAGGGTGTAGGCTGGGTCGGACATGGGTCCACTAGGGTCTGACATGGATCCAGACTAGCCAAAACCCTAAAATAATCATTAAAAAAATAAGACAAGCACCAAATAAATATAAATATAATTAATTAAATACAATCCACTATTTATCAAATAAAAAAAAAACCCTATTTTCTAGAATTGGGTAGTGACAGCTCATTCCTGAACCAAGTGCGGGCAATATCGAACAATTGAAGTCCTAACACCTCAACCTTCAGATCCTCAGCAAGATGGGACACCCTCATGAGACGCTCGATATCCTCGAGCCAATCGTCAGCATAGACTATACCCTCTGTCCCCTTGAAAACCCGAGCTCTAGCTTCTTAAAATTTTAAATGTTGCCTGGCTTGAGCTGAACATCCTGTGGCTGTGGAGGGGCCCCTCTATGAACTGCTATAATATCTATCTTATGGGCATTTTCCATACTCTGTCGTATCATATCTGACTGCATGTGCTAGGCCTCTATCTGTGCCCTCTGTACACCCAATATCTCTCTAACCAGTACAACCATAAATACGGTATCTCCTGACAATGGAGGTGGTGGAAGTCCCTCCGAAGCAACTGGGTAGTCCTCGGAACAGGTAGAGGAGAACCCCCGAAGGTAGACGAGACTCCTACGTGAACTGATATTATAGGAGGTACAACCCCTGCTGTCTGAGTGGAAGGTTCAGAGGTAGCAGACCTCGTAGAAACTGATTTCGATCGATGGGATATGGTATTCGGCGGCATCCTGAAGACAGATCAAACAAAAGAGATTAATTCGATACAATATAAGATATTATCAAGGAAGGACAACAATATTCAAAGTATTCAGAAGGAATCAAAAGTAGCAATTTTAAATCAGATTAGAATTTCTAGTTGTGATTGAGTATCCCTCTCTCATCCTAGTGTCCTATATCCTATATCTTATCGCAGGCTCGCAGTAGTACAACTAAGTCGTCGTACTACCGCGATACCGCACAACTTGTGAAGCCAGACCTGCATGGGCCACCATAAAAATATGTCACGACCCGCACCCGGTGAAGGGGTACGAGTACCTGGGTACGTCCAACCTACGCCGCAGTATCGGCGGTAGAAAGCTGTCTATGTCGACTATACTATATAATCATCTCACAATAATGTATAATCTGCCAATAATATCTCAACTCCAATAAGGAGGACAATAAACTTAATGCAACACAATACTCAATCATAAATCTATAGCACGATAAGATATCAAAGAAGTCTAACATAACTATGCAGCATAAATATAACAACAATAAATAAAAACAATATTCCAAGTCTCAAATATACACCGAAAACTAATCCGGTACCAAAATACTAAAGAAAACTAACTCGGATAACTAGTAATTTTGGCTAGATCTTCCGACAGTCACTACAAAACTAGTGAGTCCACGTCTACATCATCTATCGGTCGAGGTCCATAGTAAGTCGGACACCAATCTCCCGGATCCTCTGAAAAATGTTATCCAGTCAGAAATGGAGCAAAGTACAACCCAATAGCAGTTCCAATTAATTGACAAAAACTATAAAACAGTAAAATAGAGGAAGCTATATATGATGAGAATATAACTGAGGATTTAAAAACAATGAAGGAACATGCAAAACTAGCAACATAAATATAAATCAATGCATACAAGAATGAAGGAGATGAACTATAATATCAGAAATAGTCTATGAACTGAATATGGAATCTAAAATATACTATGTGTTTGAGATACTAACTAGATATGTGATCATCTAGGGATATTCAATATTTACACAAAGGAGGTAACTCAACCATACGTGAAGTGTATGATTAGTTATTAGCTAATGATTATACTACTAGCCGAAAGTTCTTGATCACATATTTAACTAGTATTTTCTTTGCCCCGACTGATACGATGGATCGAATCACGACACGTTACTAGTTAATGTATCCAATGTTTAACCTATAATATCAAATATTATCCAATACCAACAAGGAGCAGTATTCGATACCATCTGGATAATCAAGATAACATTTCATGACTGACGATCCAATAAATACCAATCCGTGTACCAATGTGTCAAAGAATCATAAGTAATATTTTTAAATACTTGAATTATAGTAGTAATCAAATAATAGAAACTATCAGAGAATGTACTCGTCTGTGGTCTAGAGCAAATGATGTGAAACGATATCAGAACTGGTGTCACACAGACCTATATATGAAATATTGCATTAATATAAGTTTTTGAAATAAAAATAAATTAAACTAATTTAATTCTAGGTCATAAAGCTATTTCTAAGTGAAAATAGTCAAACTAGGCCAACTCTACGTCAAACTAGTCAAACTTGGTCAAACTAGCTATTTCTAGGTTGTATGAGTCCATCTCTAGGATATTGGGTCCATACATTATGTAACTAGGCTATACTAGCTATACTAGGATACTAGGCAACCAACAAAATATCGTATCATAAGATACGCAAATTATTAGATATAAAAATACTATAATATATATACAAGATAAAATATATAGCACTCATAGCTAAACTACTGCTAAGTGGATACCTTGGCTTTGAATCAATACGGTATCACACCACCTACACACCCATCTTGATATACAATCTCAATATCTTAAGTATAAACCAATACATTGATATTACATTGGTATCACAAGGTGATCAAATATCTAACATTAACTAACTAACCATACATACCTCACTATACACTAATATGAAATTAAACTCATAACTTATAACAATACTAGCTACTAAATATACTAAGATACTATGCTTACCCTTTACCTTGAGATACCCCATTTACCTTAGGTATAATCTCAAGGTAATACCCAATACATTGGTCATATATCTAGTCATTAGTTATAAATATATATACACTAACATGCATTTAAACTCATAACTATACTATACCAACTAACACACACACACACATATATATATATATATATATATATATATATATATATATATATATATATATATATATATACACCAATTAACTAACTAACTAACTTATATAATACTAACATACTATTTAATACTAAAATCAATACCTACAACTAACATAACTAGCATACCCATTGGATATTCAATACCCATACCGAAGATACCTCAACTCTCATTACATTGGTGTAACTCAAGGTAATCTAGAAATAAATACTAACCAATGCTAACTAGTGATTATATATATATATATATATATATATATATATATATATATATATATATATATATATATATATATATATATATATATATAAAACTTACTAACTTATCAATATATCCACTAACTTATCAATATATATATAATTAACTTATCAATATATACACTAACTTATCAATATATATAACTAACTTATCAATATATACAACTAACTTACGAATATAAACTAACTAGCTTATTAACTAGTTTATCCTAACTTCAATAACTAAACTATAATCACTCAGCTTACTGTAGCTTATCGTTGCTTCTGTTGCTGCTTATAGCTGCTGCTGCTTCACTGCTTTTCACTGCTTTCAGCTGCTTATTGACTGGTGCTTTTCGCTGCTGCTTTTGCTGCTATTTTTCACTGCTTATTGACTTCTTTTCACTGCTTTCTTTACTGTTTTTCACTGCTTATTGACTGCTTTTCACTGCTTTCTTCACTATTTTTTACTGCTTTCTTTACTATTTTTTACTGCTTTCTTCTCCCCTCTAGCTCACACACACATACACACACACACACACACACACACACACACACACACACATATATATATATATATATATATATATATATATATATATATATATATATATATATATATATATATATACATACATATAACCACAATATCACTATATATATATACATATAACCATACTAGAGATGCACATGAACTCCTACTCTCCCATGATCACCAACATATCAAGAAGAATAATGGAACATATATATATATATATATATATATATATATATATATATATATATATATATATATATATATATATATTTATGCTTATACATATCAACAATAATAGTGCACAATGAACTCTTTCCTACTCTTCAATGACCATCAACACATCATAAAGAAGTATAGAACATACACATAATTATATATATATCATATAACAAATATAATTACAATACTCTAATAGCTGTGACCAAGGTAAGTTGAATTAGAATGCAAAGTATCAAACACGTGGAGTGCACAGCACCCGTATCACACTCAATCTATGATACGCTTGCAATATGAGTCCACCAAACCACCAAACGTATCTCAAAGTATACGAGAAAGTATAGAATCATAATTATAAATAACACGAAGAGCTAGCTACTCAACTACGTGCCCGTGTCAAAATATGACATGCTCAAATCCCCGTATCGGAAAAAAAACTCCAAATTAACCCATATAGCCAAATTATCGTGATACGGCCTACACGTATCTAATTATGGACATAACACCGGTAACACATAACCAAACACATGTTAATTTGGTCTAATTGACCTATTAACAAACACATAATGTGCCAATCTCAAAATTCTCCAAAATTGACATAAAATATCACATAACTTTCTCCATAGACCTCCTATGAACCTAATTTCACTTCCTATGGGTTGCCTTAGGATATAGGAGGGTTCCTAATGATTAAATTACATATTTAAAGTCTAATTAGAGAGGGAAAATAGAATTGTACCTATTGGGAGATGGATTCCCAATGAAACCTCTAAATTGAGTGTCAAGAGCCTCCAACTTGTAGATCCTTGTTCCTCCTTGTAGATCCCTGCTTTCTCCATATTCTAATAGTCTCTAATAATGATTAGGGAAGGAATTGAGAAGAAATATGCACAATACCCCTTGGGGTTTGTCATGGAGGAATTAATTAAGGAGGAAAGGTTCTAGTCCATTTGGTTTAACTAATTAATCCTCCTCCTAATGAATGGGCTTACTATTGGGCTCAATTCTAACTAGAATTAAATATTGGTCTATGGATCTAATCTGAACTAGTTAGGTCCACTAACACAAGTCCAAAATAAAATCTAACATCTAACAATAATTAAATAATATAATAAATAAATATTCAACATGCACAATATTTAATTAATTATAAAATGACCAAAATATTCTTTCCTAGAAAATATGGTAGTGACACCAACTCCCTCTCAAATTCATCCCTACTTCACCGTTGGATACTCTAGAAGCAAGGAGTATGCAAGGATCTACAATTTGGAGGAAATTGTACGATTGAGGCTTCTTTGTGCTCATTGAAGACTTTCATTGAAAATTTATCTCCTAATAGGTACAATTCTGTTTTTCCTTTCTAATTAGACTCTAAATCTGTAGTTTAATCACTAGGAACCCATCTATGGACTAGGGATACCTATAGAAAGAAGAATTGACCTCTAGGGACCCCTATTGTAAATGTTATTGTGTGTTTTGTGCCCAGTTTTGGAGAAATCTGATATTGGTGCACCATATGTTTGCCAATGGGTCTAGAGGACCAAATTGATATTAGTGTGGTTGTGTGAGACTAGTGTTGTGTCCTCAATTGGACACAGTGAGTGTGTGTCATGATACATCATGACACGGGGATAATAATTGGTGTTTTCTTCATATTGTTGGTTCCTTGTGTCCATATATATATATATATATATATATATATATATATATATATATATATATATATATATATATATATATATATATATATATATATATTATAATTACTCTATTTTACTTAATTATAGTTATATTTTTATATATTAATTATGTTCAGGCGATTTGGTAGTAATTTGGGGTGTGTTGTAATCCCCCTGATTTTTCAGGAATTTTTAAAATAGATTTTTTACAATTTTCTGGGATTTTTTAACTAATTAAAACTAAGGTATTTATAATTAAATGATTTTTTTAAATGTTGTTAATTAATATTAAA
Source organism: Iris macrosiphon (assembly GCA_036927795.1). Taxonomy (NCBI): domain Eukaryota; kingdom Viridiplantae; phylum Streptophyta; class Magnoliopsida; order Asparagales; family Iridaceae; genus Iris; species Iris macrosiphon. The sequence continues at coordinate 76,249,732 of JAYESA010000004.1, forward strand.
ATATTATGAAAATAATATTTTTTTGGTGTAAAATGAAAAATTAGACATAGGATAATTTTCCGAGAATTTATTGGACCCCGAAAATATTTTTTAAAGCCCTAAAAACCAAATTTATAATAAACCAAAATAAACCCTGAATTAAACCCTGTTCAGTTGAACCAAACTAACCCGAACCGTGCTAAACCAAACCGGACCGAACCCAACTCTTAACGGGTCGGGTCGGATCCGAATTGAACCCGACCCGGACCCGCTAACCCGGTCGAAACCCTAATCCTAATCCCTTTCCCTATTACTGTTTCGGCGCCCTATATAACCCCCTCGATAACCCCGCTCCGCCGCCGGAACCCTAACCTTCTCCTCCCGATGAACCCCCTATCACCCTCGGCCGCCCAAAACCCAACCACCAGAACCCCTCTCCACCGTCTCCTCTCGACAAGCCCTCTCCCCTCGCCGTCCTCCGCCCTCTCCCCCGACCCGCAGCCGCTCGACCCGAACCCCGGCCGCCCCGCTCCTCTGTCTTCCCATCCGCCTCAACCACGAGCAGCAGCAGCCGCTGCTCTCCCCGCGGTGCCCCCACTAGCCGTCTCCGCCTCCGTCAGGGCTGCTCTCCTCTGGCGAAGCCCTGAGCAGCCACGACGAAGCTCCGGCGAGTCTTCGCCTGAACCCTAACCCGGACACAACAGTACCCGGACACAGCAGTACCCGGACACAGCAGCATCGTGTCACAGTGTCGTGTCGCCTCGCGGACACGAGAAACCCCGTTCTGTGTAGCCCCGTTCAGGTAACCCGTTCTCTCTCCTCATAGCCCCATTTTCTGTTTTGTTTATTGTGGCACGTAGACTGCGTAACCCTCTCGATGCCCGTGCGACCCGCTCGGTGTGTCGCGTCCTGTGGTGATCGCGAACCGCGATCCAAAAAAGGAAAATTAATACCCTATTTTCTCCCAGAACTGAGTGTGCCCCGCAAAACGGGACAACTTGGTCATGTGCGGTCTTCACCAAAAGGTGCGCACCGTTGATACGGTCGTATGGAATTTTGCAGAAGTTGATTTGGATGTGCGTGCACACCGAAATCAACGCGTATCCGCCGACAACGCCCCGTATCGGCCTGTTCTAGATCTCATTGTAACTTTGTGTACACCTGTCGGATTGAAACGAAACTTATGCCATCGGACTCGTAGCAATACGCTGGTCCTGTGGCCCAAGTTTGGTTCGATTCTGAGAACATTGACAAAATCGCATATCGTGGGCCCCACGGCTCCACTTGACTGGCGATTTTGTGATCGGCTCATCGAAATCCAATTCTGGAAGTTCCGTTGGGTTCGTATCATTGTTCTGGACTTATTGACACTAAGTTTGACGAATTTGGAGACCTTTACTTCTAACACATTTTTTGGTGCAAAGCGGCCCACATGTGGACCCCGCTTTGACCAGAAACTGTTATTTTTGTCCTGTGTCCAAATTGGACTCAAGGATAGGCGTTTCTAGCTATTTGATATTTTCTGAATCTGATGATGATGTTTATTACATCTTTTAGAGGAGTACCTGCAGAATCCACTGATACAGGGACAGCTGTTGGTATTCAAACCCCAGACAAGTGTACCTTGCCAACATTGCAGTTTTGTTACTTATTTCCTTGACTTATTTATATATTATTGTACATACTTGACCTAGGACCGGGTGACTTTACTTAGCATCCGATTAATAGTCGGGTGCCAACACCGTACGCGGAGTTGTGTAACGTCACCTAGACATGGATACCGAGACCCTATACTTCTTGTGCTTGTATTATCAAGTACGCCATAACCCAGGACACTTGATACTATTCATGAGATAGGATCTTCCTGAGATATTCATGGTGATTCTGTGTAGGTTACAGGATTTATGACATAGATATTATATTCATAGACACTATATGACTTGCTGTATTAGATATGATCTTACGTGACATGGACATGAGGCATCGTGGACATGAGACGTGTGATTACATTGGGTGGAGAGAGACACACAGGCTACAGGCTGATTATATATATATATAAAACCCTTATTAAATGTGGTGCTCAAGACTCTAAACCCGAGCTTGGCCCATTACGTGATATCACTGCTACCGGCTTCCCGACAAAGAGCTTGTAGTAGTTTCAGCCTGAGTTCTAGTGATGCTCTCAACTTGCATATTACTTAGCTGGTTATATAGTTACCCTATTGTTTTATTTATTGCTGCACTGTATTTATTTTGGTATGAGTTATTTTGTACCTTGTTATGTCCCCTGAGGACCTGAATCCGGATTATGTCCCCAGGATTAGCAGAGGAGATCCACCCAGAGGTATACAGGACATGAGCATTAGCAGGAGCAGAAGCAGGAACAGGTGTATATAGTGGAGCAGAACTAGGGACCGAGGACTAGGTGATTGCCATGGATTTGTCTGAGTATATGTTTCTTCCATACTCAGTCTGTGATGCTATTTACATTCTTGTTTAATGAACAATTGTATCAGACTTATTATCGGGTTGTTCCCCGATTTATTTACTTGTGATTTGATGTTGATATTGTTCCTTTTGTTGGTATTGATATATTTATTTTGTGGATAAGATTAGTATTTTGTAACCTTATTGTTGTATTATAGCTTAAGTATGCCCCGGTGGATCCATTAAATTGGGTTTGTCCATCGGTGTGTGCTGTTGGCCATTGCCACGTGTCTAGTCCCTCAATATTTTGGGACTGGGGTGTGACATGGTTTTTGTGGTGGCCCATGCAGGTCAACGACTAAATTGTTTTGATTTCAACTTAGGGACCGAGCAAGCCTGCAATAAGAATAAGATAAGTTTTTAGTATCTCATCCACTTGCTTGAATCGTTCTTGATATCTATATCGGATTCAAAATTAAAATTTTGACTTGCATCTTGCCTTGATTCCTGTGTGCCTCTTATAGTTTATTTTTGACGCAGAGTAATGGATTCATGAGCAAACGACAAAACTCCAGCAAGAACACCAATAGGTGCTGTAGCCACCTACGGAGAAGATGAAGTGACGCCATTGAGTGGAGATCCCTCTACTCACCGAAGCAGCCAAGCAGATCAGCATGCTTCTAGATTTCGGCATGATGACATCCCACCGCCTCCGCAGTTTGTTCCACCGATGCCTGTTTTCCCACCAGGATAAGTCATGGATGGACAGAAGATGTTCTAAATATTTTATGCCATGATGCAAGCTCAACAGTAGATTCAACAAGAGGCTCAGTGTCACGAGGCGGAGTACTTGAGGACCAGCCTAGTAACCACATTGGAGCAGGCGTACCCAAAATCTAGGCGACCAGTGTCGGGATCTATCACTGATTTCTGTCAGCTCAAGCCCCGTACCTTTTCTTGCAAGGAGGAGCCCACTGAAGTTCATGAGTGGCTCACCAACACACAACATCAATTAGAAGCATCTGAGATTCTACGGGAATATTGGATGACTGCCGTCAGAATGCAATTGACGGGCAATGCACATCATTGGTGGCTATCTGAGGAGACACGGCTCGGACCAGACCGAGTCACTTGGGAAGAGTTTTCCAGACTCTTTCAGGAGATGTACAATCCGGCTATCGCTCGATCAGAACTTCGGGACAAGTTCAATCGCCTCACTCAGGACAGTATGACAGTGGAGGAGTACAACGCAGAATTCATTCGTCTAAGTCGCTTCGCCCCAACCCTGATCCAGACAGAAGAAGAGAAAACTGAGAAGTTCTTCGACAGACTAAACTTCGAGCTACAGAGACTAATTAGATCCGTCGTACCTACCTCTTACTCGGACGTTCTTGCTGCAGCCCGACGCATGGAATGCATTACTAGGAGAAAGACCAGTCTAAAACGGTCTTCCACATCAGCCAAAGCACCACAAGAAGAAGCTGTAAAGAGACCTCACCTGCACCAGCCACCCAGAGCCTCTCCGCAGATACTACCTACATGTCAATACTATGGCAAGGTAGGCCATATTGAGAGGGACTGCAGACGCAAGTTGGGATTATGCTTGATTTGCGGAACCAAGCAACACTTAGCCAAGGATTTTGCTCAGCATCGAGAGGGAGGAATAATATTAAACAGACAAGATTTACCAGCGCCAAGGCCAGTCTATCCAGCATTGGGGGTACCATAAACAGGGAGTGGAGAAGTCAGACCACCAGCCCCAGGAGGGTATCAGCCGAGGCCACCCTTGGCACCACAAGCAGCACTTTTTCAGCAAGCCCAGCAACAACAGATGGCACCACTGCAAGACGCGGACAAGCTTTCGCGATGACCTTGGAGGACGCGCAGACTCGTGGAGTAGCTAATGCACGTAAGTTTTCTTAGTTATCTATTTCTAGTATTGCTTTAGTTCTTGTCTGTTGGTTCATGACCTTAGCCTTAACCAGACAGTTTTAAACTTGCTAATAATCAATAACCTAGAATGTTTTATAATTGATAACCTAGTATATTTTTAAGTGATAACCTAGTTTTTTTTTCTACACTGTAGTTTTCTAGATTTTCTTCATCCGGGGAATTACATAACTTTTAATGCTTAGGGAAATAATTTTTCCTATGTGTTATTCTTACACCCTCAACCTTGATTCTCCCTGATCGTGATGTGCTTCGAACAATATTTGCAACCATGTTATCTCTGTTGACCGGTTATTCTTTGATTGCGAGGACACAATCCTCTTAAGGGGGGTAGATTGTAAACCTCCTGATTTTTCAGGAATTTTTAAAATAGATTTTTCATAATTTTTTGCCATTTTTTGGGATTTTTTTAAACTAATTAACACTAAGGTATTTGTAATTAAATAATTTTTTAAATATTGTTAATTAATATTAAAATATTATAAAAATAATATTTTCTGGTGTAAAATAAAAAATTAGACATAGGATAATTTTTCGGGAATTTATTGGACCCCGGAAACATTTTTTAAAGCCCTAAAAACCAAGTTTATAATAAACCAAAATAAACCCTGAATTAAACCCGGTTCAGTTGAATATATATATATATATATATATATATATATATATATATATATATATATATATATATATATATATATATATAACCAAACTAACCCGAACCGTGCTAAACTAAACCGGACCGAACCCAACTTTTAAAGGGTCGGGTCGGGTCGGGTCGGATCCGAATTTAACCCGACCCGGACCCGCTAACCCGTTCAAAACCCTAATCCTAATCCCTTTCCCTTTTACTATTCCGATGCCCTATATAACCCCCTCGATAACCTCGCTCCGTCGCCGGAACCCTAACCTTCTCCTCCCGACGAACCCCCTATCACCCTCGGCCGCCCTAAACCCCAACCACCAGAACACCCCTCTCCACCATCTTCTCCCGACAAGCCCTCTCCCGTCGTCGTCCTTTGCCCTCTCCCCCAACCCGCAGCCGCTCAACCCGAACCCCGGCCGCCCCGCTCCTCTGTCTTCCCATCCGCCTCGACCACGAGCAGCAGCAGCTGCTCTCCCCGTGGTGCCCCCACTAGCCGTCTCCGCCTCCGTCAGGGCTGCTCTCCTCTGGCGAAGCCCTGAGCAGCCACGGCGAAGCTCCGGCGAGTCTCCACCTGAACCCTAACCCGGACACAGCAGTACCCGGACACAGCAGCACCGTATCGCACTGTCGTGTCGCCTCGCGGATACGAGAAACCCCGTTCTGGGTAGCCCCGTTCAGGTAACCCGTTCTCTCTCCTCATGGCCCCATTTTTTGTTCCGTCTGTTGTGGCGCGTAGACTGCATAACCCTCTCGATGCCTGTACGACCCGCTCGGTGTATCGCATCCAGTGGTAATCGCGAACCGCGATCCAAAAACAAGAAAATCAATACCCTGTTTTCTCCCGGAACTGAGTGCGCCCTGCCAAACGGGACGACTTGGTCGCGTGCAATCTTCACCAAAAGGTGTGCGCCGTTGATACGGTCGTGCAGGATTTTGCAGAAGTTGATTTGGATGTGCGTGCATACCGGAATCAACGCATATCCGCCGACAACGCCCCGTATCGACCTATTCTAGATCTTATTATAACTTTGTGTACACCCGTCGGATTGAAATAAAACTTATGCCATCGGACTCATAGCAATACGCTGGTCCTGTGACCCAAGTTTGGTTCGATTCTGAGAACATTGACAAAATCGCGTATCATGGGCCCCACGGCTCCACTTGACGGGCGATTTTGTGATCGGCTCATTGGAATCCAATTCTGGAAGTTCCGTTGGATTCGTATCATCGTTCTGGACTTGTTGACACTAAGTTTGATAAATTTGGAGACCTTTGCTTCTGACACATTTTTCGGTGCAAAGCGGTCCACATGTGGACCCCGCTTTGACCAGAAACTGTTATTTTTACCCTGTGTCCAAATTGGACTCAAGGATAGTCATTTCTAGCTATTTGATATTTTTTGAATCTGATGGTGATGTTTATTACAGCTTTTGGAGGAGTACCTGCAGAATCCACTGATACAGGGACAGTTGTTGGTATTCAAACCCCAGGCAAGTGTACCTTGCCAACATTGCAGTTTTGTTACTTATTTCCTTGACTTATTTATATATTGTTGTACATGCTTGACCTAGGACTGGGTGACTTTACTTAGCGTCCGACTAATAGTTGGGTGCCAACACCGTACGCTGAGTTGTGTAAGGTCACCTAGACATGGATACCGAGATCCTATACTTCTTGTGCATGTATTATCAAGTACGACATAACCCAGGACACTTGACACTATTCATGAGACAGGATCTTCCTGAGATATTCATGGTGATTCTGTGTAGGTTGCAGGATTTATGACATAGAAATTATATTCATAGACACTATATGACTTGCTGCATTAGATATGATCTTACGTGATATGGACATGAGACATCGTGGACATGAGACGTGTGATTACATTGGGTGGGGAGAGATACACAGGCTACAGGCTGATTATATATATATAAAACCCTTATTAATGCGGTGCTCAAGACTCTAAACCCGAGCTTGGCCCATTACGTGATATCACTGCTACCGGCTCCCCGACACAGAGCTTGTAGTAGTTTCAGTCTGAGTTCTAGTGATGCTCTCAACTTACATATCACTTAGTTGGTTATATAGTTACCCTATTGTTTCATTTATTATTGCACTGCATTTATTTTGGCATAAGTTATTTTGTACTTTGTTATGTCACCTGAGGACCTGGATCCGGATTATGTCCCCAGGATTAGCAGAGGAGATCCACCCAGAGGTATACAGGACAGGAGCATTAGCAGGAGCAAAAGCAGGAACAGGTGCATACAGTGGAGCAGAATCAGGGACCGAGGACTAGGTGATTGCCATAGATTTTTCTGAGTATATGTTTCTTCCATACTCAGTCTGTGATGCTATTTACATTCTTGTTTAATGAACAATTGTATCAGACTTATTATCGGGTTGTTCCCCAATTTATTTACTTGTGATTTGATGTTGATATTGTTCTTTTTGTTGGTATTGATATATTCATTCTGTGGATGAGATTAGTATTTTGTACCCTTATTATTGTATTACAGCTTAAGTACGCTCCGGTGGATCCATTAAATTGGGTTTGTCCATCGGTGTGTGCTGCTGGCCATTGCCACGTGTCTAGTCCCTCGATATTTTGGGACTAGGACGTGACATGTGTGAAGAGTGTATCATGGAAGTATCATATACTTTAGTGTGATACTCATGTAGCGCACACCGAGTGTTTGGTATTTGGTCGTGTTAGTTTTGCGGGAGTTTGTGTAGCATGAGGATTAGTATTGGTGTTGGTTTGTGAAGCAAGGGTGGAGGAGATGATAGTGTGGTGTGTTAGGACCTGTGTAGCATTCTGTGTTTTGAGAGCTGGTGCAATGGGTTGGCAGAGTGTATTTAAGAGTATAGCATCATTCCCAGCAGTAGGTATATGCAGTTGCACGATGTGGGAAGTATTAGGGAAAATTATAGTAATGTGTGAAATTGGGGGTTTAGAAACAACTTCAACTTTACATTATACCTAGCAGCGCTCGAGGGAGTAAGTATCAGATTTTTGTGTCAGTGAGGTGTGGGTAACAGAGGATTTCATGGGCATGAGGGTTGTTACTGTATAACAATAGTATCTTGCTGTTATAAAGACTGCACATAGATGAGAGGTTACGTGGTTCAGTAGAACATTGGAAAGGAAGTATATAACAGTGCTCGGGTTATGGGGGATTGTCACTTGGTATCAGTAGCATGCTTTGAAGGTTGAGCAGTTGAGCATGGTTAGGCCAGAGAGTTATTCCCAGGTCCAGGCAGTAAGATGGAGGGACGTTGGTAAAATACTGGAAATGTATGTGTTGCTGTGATGAGCAGTAAAAGGCAGTAGCATGAATCAAGAGGTGATTGTATGATAAGGGTATTGGTTAGTACATGTGACTATCAGTTGTTGCAAGTGTATCAGTTAGATATAAGTTAGTGTAAAGTTAAGTTAGTGTTAACAGTTACTATATAGTGTAAAGATATGTTAATGTATATTAGTTTGAAGTATCAGTTGTAAGTTATATTAGTTAGAGTTATCAGTTAGAGTTATAGTTAGTATTATATATCTTTTATTGTTTAGTTATTAGATAGTTAAGTTATATTAGGTTATGTTGAGTCTAGTATTTGTGATACTAAGGTAATGTTAAGATTTGGGTTTAACTCAAGGTATTGGTAGTGCATCAAGAGGGTGTTAGTAGTATGATACCAAGTTGGCTCAAATCTAAGGTATCCGTCTAGAGATTGTTTAGTTATGAGATATAGTATATATTATACTTGTATATGTTATATATAGTATATTGTATATTGTGTATCATTTATACTATATAATATTGATACTCTGGTATCCTAATCTAGCTAGTATACCCTAGATGCATAGTGTATGAACACAATATCAAAGAAATAGACTCATAAAACCTAGAAATAGTAAGTTTAATCAAGTTTGACTAGTTTGGCCTAGAGTTGACCTAGTTTGACTTTTTGACTTAGACTTGGCCTAATAACCTAGATTTAAACTAGTTTAACTTGTATTCATTTTAAAATCTTATATTGATGTAATATTCCTCATTTAGGTCTCCGAGGAACTATTTCAGACATCTTTGATACAGTTCACCAGATTTCAGGCGAGTATATTCTTTGACAGTTTCTCGTTTATGATATACACTATGTTTCTTGTATCTAGTGTAGTTATCCTTGATTTTTTGACACGTGGTTACACAGATCGGTATTTCCTGGATCCCGTCATGAGATGTTATTCCTGGTAGTTCCTAGCGTATTTCTTGAGCGAGCCCCGTTGTTCTTGTACATATATGCACATTGATTCATGAGAAGATTAGAGCCATTCTTATGGATCCCTTATCATAGCGTGCTATGATTGGATCCATTATACCAGTCGGGGATGGGAAGTATTTAGTGTAGATATGTGATCATACTCTGCAGTTCTTCTTTTTTTTGTATAATGTTACTCATGCACCGCACGTATGATTAACCAGGCCCGTGGTTCTTGAGCAGTACCCAAGCTGATCATATGTTGTCACTAGTACTCACTCACTTAGATAGTTGTATCTCTTTATTTACATATATGATGTTCGTACCTCCTGTATGTATTTCCCCTATTTACTTATTCATGTATATTTCTACCATGCTCTATTCATCTGCTATATGCTCTTTATTTACTATTATATAGTATTTATCAGTTATTGGAACTGTTGTTAGAGGTTTACTTTCCTCTAATTCTGACTGGATAATATTTTTCAGTGATTATTGTGCTCTCCATTTCGGGATCTCAGAATGGTGCCTTAGACTAGACTGCTATTACCCTGTGGACTTGAGGTAATTTTTGTAGAGTTCTAGTTATTGTTTCTTTCTATATCCTACCTAGTTCTTTTCTTATAGAATGTTATTGATTATTTTTTCTGTTCATTCTTCTTTTAGATTATTTTGATTGAGTACATGGTAGTACTGGTTATACTAGTATAATAGATAGATAGATAATGATAACCTAGATAGCATTCTACCTCTGATGCGATAGCATAGGCTGGACGTACCTACATACTCGTATCCTGATCATGCGAGTGCGGTTTGTGACACATTTTTTGTGGTAGCCTTTTCAGGTCAGGCTTCGCAAGTTATGCGATATCATGGTAGTGCAACAGTTAAGATATACTGCTGCGAGCTTGCGATAGGATATACGATATAGGATATTAGGATTAGAATACTTAATCACAAATTAGGACTTCTTGAGAGATTCTTGGAATGACCCTTGAGAATCTTATTTTGAACTCCAATTAATTTTTTTTTCTTGTTTTCGTTCGCTCTCACTTGTTGTTATTTAATTTAATTGTTTATGATCGGTTATTGAATTTAATCCTTGGTGTTTGTTGTTGAGCTTGATTTTATATCAAGATAAATTTTAGGGACTAAATTATGGTATCTTCTTATGACATATGTTGATGAGGACAGTGAGAATGGTAAAACGTCTGCTTTGGTTATAGAGCTTAGAGTTTATCGCAGTCATATTAGTTGACATGGAAGAAACATAGCGACCTGACTTCGGATGTAGATATCTTAGATATGAAATTTAGAGTTTCTCCTAGCCATACCGGTTGGCATGGTGAGGATTATAGATGACATAATTATAGAGTTGCATACCTTAGTTATAGAATCTATCGTTTACCGCATCTATGCTTACTGGCGTGGCGAGGATTCTGAGTATCATGATTTTAGACAGACGCATATGATTATCAGATTTTATCTTAAACTGGTTCTTAGTGTATTATCTCTATCATTTTACTCCTTTTATTATAGGATTATGTTCCATCATTCTTTAGCTTAGGAATAGAGATACCTTCAGTTTCTTTAGCCCAGTTCCTTATGGAACACCATTTCATTAAGGTTTTTTGATATTATAATAGTTTGGTGACTTGCAATTAGGTTTGTGTCTTTGAGTAGTAGTGTTAATTGTTTAGAGTTTAGTTAATGAGTTAGTGAGTGGTTCCTAGTTGGGCAGGTGAGCTATGGCATCAGTCTAGAGATAACTCATAGTACAGTACCTTGTAGCAATATTTTTATGGTAGGTGTTAGTCTAGCTGGTAACGGTACTAATGGTAGAAGGACGAGCACAGAGTATCGGCTGTGATTCCGAGAGTTAGTATCAGTGTCATCATGCCTGTTCTAGGTAAATATAAATTCATATAGTTGAGTGACTCATGTAATAATTAAGTATCATGAAATTTATGTTGGATATCAATGGAGAGGGATTTTCTATTGTGTGATTGATAATTAACTATGGCGAGAGTAGAAGAAGGTATATTCATGAAGGATAATAGTAAGTATGCCATAGTAGAGTGGTACCCATAAGAGTATAGGTGAGTGTGACAGTTTTAGAATGTATTATGCTAAGTAGTAGGACTTGTGTTATATGTAAAAGTAGGGCATTGATATGAGTATATAGGAGTGCATCAGTATATGTCTTGTGATGGGTATATCACCTGGTACTTGAGGATGTTGATGTGTTAGAGAGCAAAATATTATAGAAAATGAAGTACAATGACCATAAGTGTGTGCACAATGCACAGGGGTTGATGAGTGAATGCATGGTGGTGAAGTAAAAAATCAGTGTGGAAGTTCATAAGTATCAGAAAGTGGAGGTCTGGGTATTAGAAATTCCAATAGTGTGTCATGAGTTGGGAAGTGTCAAGATTGGTCATGGAAGATATGTAGTGTACCACTAATTAGTGTATCAGTCTGTAGAAGGTAAGAAGGAGATTATATATATATATATATATATATATATATATATATATATATATATATATATATATATATATAGAGAGAGAGAGAGAGAGAGAGAGAGAGAGAGAGAGAGAGAGAGAGATAAAATCATGTGTCATCTTATGAGAGTGAAGTAAAATATGTGTATTATATAATTAAATAACCAGTGCATTAGATGCATGTGATCAGGAGTTCTATTGGGTATGATGGGGTAATTTAGAGAGTAAGCTAGTATCCAGAATAGTAGTAGTATTGTGGTAAACTGTTGTAAGTATTAAGGAATTAGTGCCCTAGAATATTAAGTATAGTTGATGTGTATAGTTAGGATCTAGTGATTCTGTAACTAGAGTGCCTAGGGAGAGTAGCAGTATTCAGAGTATATCAAGGATTGATTGGGTAATATACTAGTATCAGTAAATATCTTATATGATAGTATTAGATGGGTGTATCAGACAATATAGATGAAGAGTAGTGGAGAGTAAGAATACAAGTGATCTAGGCAGCAAAGAAGAGGGGAAATCTATATAAAAGTGAGTTTAGTAGGTATAGTACCTTGCTAGTCTTTGTATCAGGGAAAATTATAAGGGATATAAGGATACCAGTGAGATGTCTTGATGCCTAGGAGGTGTTTATGTTTGTATTACTTAGTATGGATGAGAACCTTATGATAATTAACAAGTATTAGAGTATGAGTTGCACCAGGTAACGGGATATAAGGAGTACCCTAGTAATATATGCCAGAGTATCTCAAGAATTATGGTAGTTTAGGCACAAATATTTTAGTGACTAGTATATTAACTATAGAGGAGAGACGTGAGTAACCTGGTATGAGGATGTCATCTAAAATACAATATAAGAGCTGGTGCCTTGCATAGACAGTAACAAGATTTGAGTAGGCATCCTATTGGGGGTATTCAAGATGGACAAGGGTGTACTAATTAAACACATGATTAAAAATGTATACAAGTGTTCCTTACAAGAGAGTGGTTGAAAATTTTTTGGTGATTACAAGAACTAAAACAGATAAAGGAGATAATATCCTAGAGGTGTTTAGTATAGTAACCTGGGTAGTAGTGCTAGTGAGTTAAGTATGTCCATGACCTAGAACCATAGTATACCATTAGCATTAGAAGTGGTAACCGTTGATATTAACATTTTTTTGACTAGGTTAATGTTTAGTGAATGTTTGGTGTGAGATGAACTGGGCCACTGGAGGCGTATCAGATTATCCTGCACCAGCAGAAGGAGACACCCCAGGGAGGAAGGACTTTTTATAATGAAGGTCAAAAGGACCAATGTTACAGGTGTTGGGTTAGCAGGTTCTGTTTTGTTTCATCTAGTTGATTTGTGTGATACCTCATGAATTATGGTTGCCTTAGTGATTGTGTTATGGTTTGTGAAAACCTTAATAGAGATTAAAGTTCATGATAGTTAGATACTATATCCAAGTATGTTTGCTCTTTCAGTAGAATTGTAGGATTGTATGTTATAAGATATGACCGTCTTGGACTATGATTGTTGGGGGTTTGACCGTAGTAGAATTTGCATGAATAAGTTATGAATGACCTAAGAGAGAGGGGTGAGGGTTTTAATTTCGAGGACAGAATTCTGCTAATGGGGTAGACTTGTCACTATCGCTTTTCCGGATAGGGGTATTTTTCTTTTCTTATTATTGGTAATATTGTTAATGTTAGTATTTAAAAAATTATTATATTGAATGGTATTTCATAATTATTTATTTATGGTACATGTTATATAATTATTATTGAATTATTTATTATGGTTAGCATGTTACATTATATTTTAGACTTGTGTTAGTGGACCTAACTAGACTAGACTTGAGTTTGGACCAACAATTAAATTAGTGACACTTGAGCCTAATTAATTTGCCCTTATCTTTAAGTTAGTGATATAATTAATTAACCATTAGAAGTATAAGCTTCCCCTTAATTATAAATCCATCATGGCAAGCCCATGAGGGCATATTGGTCATTGACCAATGCTTGGACAACAAGCAAGGGGGGCCTTATATTTTAGAGGAGGTTTCTCTCTCATTATTTTATTTTATCCCAATTTCCTATATCTAAGTGTTCTTCTCCAAATTCCTTCATCCTTACACGTAGAACTCACCAACTCCCTCTCAAATTCATCCCTATTTTACCATTAAAGACTCTAGAAGCAAGGAGGAGGCAAGGATCTACAATTTGGAGGAAATTGTACGATCGAGGCTTCTTTGTGCTCATTGGAGACTTTCATTGGGAATCAATCTCCCAATAGGTACAATTCAGTTTTTGCCTTCTAATTAGACTCTAAATCTGTAGTTTAATTACTAGGAACCCACCTATGGACTAGGGCTACCTATAAGAAGAAGAATTGACCTCTATGGACCCCTATTGTAAATGTTATTGTGTATTTTGTGCCCAATTTGGAAAAAAATCGAGATTAGTGCACTATTGGTTTGTCAATGGGTCTAAAGGACCAAATTGACATTAGTATGATTGTGTGAGACTAGTTTTGTGTCCACAATTGGACACGGGGAGTGCATGTCATGATACATCGTGACACGGGATTGAGAATTGGTATTTTCTTCATATTGTTGGTTCCTTGTGTCCATACTCATAGATCTATTATAATTACTCGATTCTCGATTTTACTTAATTATAGTTATATTTTTATATATTAATTGTGTTCATGGTGATTTGGGTTTGTGGAGAGTGTATCATGGAAGTATCCCATACTTTAGTGTGATACTCATCTAGCGCACCCCAAGTATTTGGTATTTGGTCGTGTTAGTTTTGTGGGGGTTGTGTAGCATGAAGATTAGTATTGGTGTTGGTTTGTGAAGCGAGGGTGGAGGAGATGATAGTGTGGTGTGCTAGGACCTATGTAGCATTATGTATTTTGAGTTGGTGCAATGGGTTGGCATAGTGTATCTAAGAGTATACATCAATCCCAGCAATAGGTATGTACAGTTGCATGATGTGGAAAGTGTTGAGGAAAACTACAGTAATGTGACCTCGGGCTTAAGCAACAACTACAACTTTGTATTACACCTAGCAGTGCTCGAGGGAGGAAGTATCAGATTTTGGTGTTTGTGAAGTGTGGGTAACAGTGGATTTCACGAGAATGAGGGTTGTTGCTGTATAACAACAACATCTTGCTATTATAAACATTACACATAGATGGGAGTTTACGGGGTTCAGTGGAACACTAGGAAGGAAACATATAACAATGCTCGGATTATAGGGGACTGTCACTTGGTGTCAGCAGCATGCACTGAAGGTTGAGTAGTTGGGCAAGGTTAGGCCAGGGAGTTATTCCCATGTCCAGGCAGTAAGATGGAGGGACGTTAGTAAAACACTAGGTGTGTGTGTGTGTGTGTTGTTGTGATGAGCAGTGAAGGGCAGTAGAATGACTCGAGAGGTGAGTGTATGATGAGGGTATTGGTAGTATTAGTTATTGCAAGTGTATCAGTTAAATATAAATTAATGTGAAGTTAAGTTAGTGTTAACAATTAGTATATAGTGTAAAGATAAGTTAATATATATTAGTTTGAAGTATTAGTTGTAAGTTATATTAGTTAGAGTTATCAGTTAGAGTTAGAGTTATAGTTAGTATTATATATCTGTTAGTGTTTAGTTATTCGTTAGTTAAGTTTTATTAGGTTATGTTGAGTCTAGTATTACCTTGTGATACTAAGGTAATGTTAGGATTTCAGTTTAACTCAAGGTATTGATAGAGTATCAAGAGGGTGTTTAGTAGTGTGATACCAAGTTGGTTCAATGCCAAGGTATCCGTCTAGAGATTGTTTAGCTATGAGATATAGTATATATTATACATGTATATGTTATATATAGTATATTGTATATTGTATTTTGTGTATCTTTTATACAATATAGTATTGATACACTGGTATCCTAATGTAGCTAGTATAGCCTAGATGCATAGTGTATGAACCCAATATCCTAGAGATAGACTCATATAACCTAGAAATTGTTAGTTTAATCAAGTTTGACCTAGAGTTGACATAGTTTGACTATTTTGACTTAGACTTGGCCTAATGACCTAGATTTGAACTAGTTTAACTTGTATTCATTTCAAAATCATGTATTGATATAATATTCCTTATTTAGGTCTCCGAGGTACCGTTTCAGACATCTTTAATATTGTTCATCAGATTCGAGGTGAGTATATTCTCTGATACTTTCTCGTTTATGATATCCTCTATGTTTCTTATATCTAGTGTAGATATCTTTAATTTCTTGACATATGGTTACACGGATTGGTATTTTCTGGATCCCATCATGAGATGTTATTTCTGATAGTTCCTGACGTATTTCTTGTGCAAGCCCCATAGTTCTTATACATGTATGGATACTGATTCATGAGAAGATTAGTGCCATTCTTGTGGAATTCCATGTCAAAACGTGCAATGGTTGGATCCATTATACCAGTTGGGGGCGGAGAGTATTTATTGTAGATATGTGATCAAACCCCGCACTTCTTATTTTTCTTGTATAATGTTACTCATGACCGTACGTATGATTAACCAGGCTCGTAGTTCTTAAGCAGTACCCAAGCCGATCGCATGTCGTCACTAGTACTCACTCACTTAGATAGTTGTATCTCTTTATTTCCATATATGATATTCGTACCTCCTGTATGTATTTTTTGAATTTTTTTATTCCTATATATTTCTACCATGCTCTATTCATCTAGTATATGCTATCTATTTACTGTTACAAAATATTTATCATTTATTAAAACTATTGTTAGAGGTGTACTTTGCTCCAATTCTGACTGGATAATTTTTTCAATAATTATTGTGCTCTCCATTCCGGGATCTCAGAATGGTGCCTTACACTGGACTGCTATTTCCCTATGGACTTGAGGTAATTTTTGTAGAGTTCAAGTAACTGTTTCTTTCCATATCCTGCCTAGTTCTTTCCTTGTAGAATGTTATTGATTATCTTTCCTGTTCTTTCTTATTTTAGATTATTGTTATTGAGTACATGGTAGTACTGGTTGTACTAGTATGATAGATAGATAGATAATGATAACCTAGACAACATTCTACTGCCGATGCTGCAGCGTAGGCTGGACGTACCCGCGTGTCACCCTCATATTTCCAATTAAGGGTAGTTTGGTAGTTGATACGGGTATTTTAAAATTTAGGAGATATTGTATTTAAACAATGTGCATGCATGATTATTTAATTATTATATTATTTATTGATTGTTAGTTGTAGTTTTATTTTAGACTTGTGTAGTGGAACTAATCTATTTTATTAGATGCATGAACCAACATTTTAGATTGGTTTAGTTTGAGCCCATGAATTAGGCCTATGGATTATGAGGTTGGATTAATTAGTGAGACCATTAGACTAGAACCTTCCCTCCCTAATTAATTTCTTTATAAGAGGCCCCAAGGAGTAATTGAGACATTTCACATTGCATGGAGAGGTTGTACATGGCCGGCCCTAGTAGGAGGAGAGAGAGTGCTCTCTTATTTCATTTTATTTCATATTCCTTTATATCTACATTTTTCCTCTTCCAATTTCCTTCATTCCCTCATCCTTCCTCCACCAATTCTTCATAAATTCCTTCTCTAATTATTCATTAAGGCTTCTACATCAAGGATCTACAAGAAGGAAGCAAGGAGCAACAAGGAGGAGGCCAAGATCTACAAGGAGAGGAGCTACTTTGTATTTGGAGACTTTTTATTAGAAATTCATCTCCCAATAGGTATATTTCAATTTTCCTCCTTCTAATAGACTCTAGATATAAGATTTAACCATGAAAAATTAACCCACATGCGTAGGCTACCCATAGAAATTAGTTTTAGGTTCATCGGAGACGTACGGTGGAAGTTATGTGCATTTTTTGTGCCAATTTTGGGAAAATTCTGAGATTGACACATGTAGTGTTTGTCATTTGGTCCAATATATAAAATTAACATATAATTTCTTGTTTGTGACTAGTGTCGTGTCTACAATTGGGTACGTGTAGGCCGTATCTCGTTAATTTGATGAAACAGGTTGATTTTGGGAGTTTTCCTCCAATACGGGGCCTTGTGCATATCACATTGCGACACAGACACATAGTTAATCTAATTACTATATGTATTATGCATAATTAGTATTTTAGACTTGCTCGTGTCCTCCGGGATGCGCTTGGTTGTGTGTTGGAGCCGTATCGCAAGTGTATCATAGAATTAGTGTGATACGGGTGTGGTGCACTCCACGTATTTGGTTTATTGTCCTCTTTCCTGTACGTACATGTGTATATATATATATATTAGTGTATGTATGATTAGTGTATTTAAGTGTATATGTGTGTAAGTGTATGTAGTGATATATATATATATATATATATATATATATATATATATATATATATATATATATATATATATATATGTGTGTGTGTGTGTGTGTGTGTGTGTGTGTGTACTTATATATATGTATATATGTGTTTGTGTTTATGTGTGTGAGAGTGTAGGTATATGTATATCTATCTAGAGGTAGTTGTGTTGTATATACATATATAGAGTTTGATATAGAGAGAATATATATATATATATATATATATATATATATATATATATATATATAGATAGATAGAGAGCTACTATATATATACATAGAGGTTGAGTGTAGTGTATTTGTGTTTGTGTGTTGGTATGTGAGAGGGGGGCAATTCAGCAGGTGAGAGCAGTATCTGTTAGCAGTGGCAGCTCGGGACAGGAGCTCACTGAAGGTGCATCAACATCCAGTGCACAGGAGACTCGGGGAGAGCAGCTGTGCAATACATTGCCGTTCAGTTCAGATATTGGGTTCTTCATAGCAACTGTGCAGTTTCAATTATTGATTCAGAGAGTTGTTCAGTCAACAGTTCAGTCCTTGTGCATCTCTTGCACAAATACTGGAGGCAATTCAACTGAGAATTGAGATGGCAGCAATGGGGCCAATGCTAAGTAGCAAGTTCAAATACATTCAGTATCAGTACAACAAGAATGGAGAAGATCTCTACATCAGTCGACCACAGCAACTGCATCGTGCAGCAGACTCCAGTGCAGTCTTCAGTACACTGTGCAGCGAATGGAGAAGAGCCCGTGCACTGAAACTTAGCAGATGAGTCCAGCAGCAGCTCTGGAGAGCTCAGTAGCTGCAGCATAGCATGAAGAGGGGTCGGGCATCCATACAGCTCGGGTAAGTGAAGAGAACAATAGTAGTCAACTGCCTGTATCGAGAGCAGACAGTTCAGTATCAGCAAGTGCAAACTGCATCGAGAGCAGACAGTTCAGTATTAGCAAGTCACTACACAGAGGTGCAATAGTGTGTTCTAGTGCATCCAACAAAGGGATATTAGTAGCTCACTATGCAGTAAAATGCATAGTGGAATCAGTGGAACAACTGTGCAGAGGAGCTGCACAGTTCAGCAGCACGAGGCCATAGGGGACTCGGGCAGCAAGCAAAAGGAGAAGAGGCAGTTGCAGTACACTAGAGGAGGTGCATTGACTGCCCAGCAAGAAACAGTGCATGTTGCAACAAGAGTAGGGAGTATACTAGTTGGGCTTTGTAGTTCAGCAGTAGCAGCATCCTGAAGGAACTCACTAAGAGTGTAGTAGCTACAGCACAGTGGTAACTCGGAGAGAGCAGCTAGGTGCAGCCACTGTGTAGTTTCCCCGAGCACAGTAGCTAATGGGTAGCAGTTTTGAGGTATCAGTGTTTCAGTGAGTCAGTAGAGGGGGTTTCTGTGTATCAGTATCTTTTGTATTAGTTAGTTAAGGTATCAGTAGGTTCCAGTTCGGTTGTTTAGTTGGGTTTTCCATTTTGTATATTGGGTTAGTTGAGGTTTTGGTTAGGAAGTCAGTGTATCAGTTCTCAGATCAAGGTAATTAGTATGTAATGGTTAGTAGTTTATATATATATATATATATATACTTGATTATGTAATTAGTTAGTTATGTTTTAGTGTGTAGTATTTATATCTAGTTAGTTAGATATGTGTTTTGGGTAAGTTAATATTATATTGTAGTTAGTATCTAGGTATTGTATTATATTATAGTACTTAGTATATAGTTTAGTTATATGTATATCTTATTAGCTAGTATAGTATTGTATTGATTAGATGGTTAGTCTTGAGCATTGATTATAGTTAGTTTTATATTATATTAATATATATATATTATAGTGTTAGTTTATATTGTTAGTATTAGCTTGGGATATTTATATATATTGTGTATTTAGCTATATAGTGGCTTGGTTACCTCGGGATACGAAGGTATTACCAAGGTATTGGGCCGATACCCAAGGTATTGAGTTAGGGTATCGAGATAGGTGTGATACGCATTGGTGCAAGGCCAATGTATCCTATTTTATTTGTTTTGATATAGTATTAAGTATATTGACTTGTATATATATCTAAAATACTATTTTTATATGATTAAACGTGCGTATCTTAGGATACGGTTATTTGAGTGCCTTGTTGTATCTTAGTTTAGCTTATATAGATTAGTTTCATAGTGTATTGACATAGTGACTTAGTGTTAGACTCTTGCAACCTAGATTTCATTAGTTTGACTTAGAAATGGTTTATTGACCTAGAATTGCAACAACTTAACTTATTTTCATTCTTGAAACTTGTATTGATGCAACATACCATATATAGGTTGTGTGACACCAGCTTGGGCATCGAGAGACACACCTTGCTCAGGACTTCATGCGAGTATATTTTCTGATAGTTTTTGTTATTTGATATCTACTATGATTCTGGTTTATAATATTATTTTACCTTATTTATCGACACTTGGATACACATATTAGTATTACATGGATTCACTTTCTTGCGATACGTACATTTTGGAGGGGACTATTCAGTCGGAGGGGACTATTCAGACTCTCGAGGATATGATACACACCTGTGTTTTGGATTTTGGAGGCTCTTAGGAGGATGATCTTTACTTGGTAGAGTTTTCTTATAATAACAGCTACCAGGCCAGTATTGAGATGTCACCATTTATGGTATTGTATGGACGGAGATGCCGTACTCTGTTATCATAGGACAATATTGGAGAGAGAGACTTATTGGTACCAGAGATGGTCGTGGATGCAGCTGAGAAGGTGAAGCTCATCAGGGATAGACTTCGAGTGGCGTAGGGCAGACAACGACAATGGGCCGATAGCCACCGGAGTCCTTTGGAGTTTGAGGTATAGTTTTAGATTTTTGTTTTGTGCTTGATATTGGTTGTTTGTTATAGATTATGTTCCTAAGGTTGTGTTTTATTCTAGGTTGTTGGTTTAGTGTTTCTGAGAATTTCTCTGACATGAGGCACGATTCATTTCGGTGGAGACGGGAAGCTTAGTCCGCGATTCATCGGACCTTTCAGTATTCTCGAGAGGGTCGGTACAGTTGCTTACAGACTAGACTTGTCCCCTGTATTGGAGGGAGTGCATAACGTGTTTCATGTGTCACAGTTGAGACGGTACGTAGCAGATCCTAGTCACGTATTGGATCACTCAGAGATAGAGGTGGGCCATACTCTTAGCAATCCAGAGAAGCTAGTTGAGATTCTTGATCGGAGAGAGAAGGTGCTGCAAAACCAGACGATTCCCTTAGTACGCATCGCATGGAGGCATCACTCTTCGGGTGAGTCTACCTGGGAGAGGGAGGATAAAATGCGAGAGCGTTACCCATATTTGTTTGTAACTTGAGGTATGTTCTTTCCTGATTCTGTTCTGTTTTGTTTTCTGGGGGTAGTTTCGTCTTTGAATTTTAAGGACAAAATAATTTTAAGGGGGGTAGACTTGTCACTACCACATTTTCTAGGAAATGGTATTTTGGTTATTTTATAATTAATTAAATATTGTGCATGTTGAATATTTATTTATTATATTTTTTATTTATTGTTAGATGTTAGATTTTATTTTGGACTTGTGTTAGTGGACCTAACTAGTTTAGATTAGATCCATGGACCAACATTTAATTCTAGTTAGAATTGAGCCCAATAGTAAGCCTATTCATTAGGAGGATGAATTAATTAGTTAAACCAATTAGACCAGAACCTTCTCTCCTTAATTAATTCCTTCATGATAAGCCCTAAGGGTTATTGTTGATATTTTATAGTAGCTTGGAGGAGGGGGTAGAGGCTGGCCATATTTGGAGTGGAGAGAGACTCTCTCTCTCTCTCTTTATTTTTTTATTCCAAATCTAGATCTAGAATTTCTCTCTTCCAAATTCCTTCATCCCTACACCAATCCCTACCCAAATTTCTTCCTAATTCCTTCCCTATTCATCGTTGGAGGCAATAAGAACAAGGAGAAAGCAAGGATCTAGAAGGAGGAACCAAGGATCTACAAGGAGAAAGCAAGGATCTACAAGTTAAAGGCTCTTGAAACTCATTTGGAGAATTTTATTGGAAATCCAACTCCAAATAGGTAAAATTCAGTTTTCCCTCTCTAATTAGACTCTAAATATGTAATTTAATCATTAAGAACCCTCCCATGTACTAAGGCTACCCATAAAAATTGGAATTAGGTTCATAGGTGGCCTATGGAGAAAGTTATGTTGTATTTTGTGTCAATTTTAGAAGAATTCCGAGATTGACACATCTTGTGTTTGTAGATAGGTCAACTAGACCAAATTAATATGTGTTTGATTGTATGTGACTAGTGTCGTGTCTACAATTGGATACGTGTAGGCCGTATCCCGATAAATTGGCGATACAGGTTGATTTCGGGGTTTTCTTTCGACATGGTGGTTTGAGCATGTCAGATTTTGATACGGGCACGTAGACGAATAGCTAACACTTCGTGTTGCTTCTAATTGTGATTTTAGACTTACTTGTGTCATTCGGGGTATGTTTGGTGGTGTGCTAGAGACGTATCGCAAAGGTATCATAGATTGAGTGTGATACGGGTGTGGTGTATTCCACGTGTTTGTTTTCTTGCATTTTAATTTAATTTACCTTGGTTATAGCTATTTGAGTATTATAATTATAATTGTTATATATATATATATATATATATATATATATATATATATATAAAATTATGTGTATGTTTTATATTTTATTTTGATGTGTTGGTGGTCATAGGAGAATATGAGAGTGCATGTGCATCATTAGTGTGGGTATGTAGTAATATATATATATATATATATATATATATATATATATATATATATATATATATATATATATATAAGCATGCCGGATAAACAGGCTGGAGAAGCAGCAACAAAAATAACGAGAAGCAGCAAGAAGCAACAACAGAAGCAGTAAGCTGCATCAGTAACAGAAGCAGTAAGCTGCAGCAGCAGCAGAAGCAATAAGCAGCAGCAGCGATAAGCAGAAGCAGTAGCAATAAGCAGTAGTAGTTTGAGTGCTTAAAAATTAAGTTGTAGATAAGTTCAGTTAAGCTAGTTAATAAGCTAAGTTAGTTTATATTGATAAGTTAGTTAGGTATATATTGTTAGTGAGTTAAGTATATATACATATATATGAGAGATATATATATAAGCACTAGTTAGCATTGGTTAGTATTATATCTAGTTTACCTTGAGTTACACCAAGGTAATGAGAGTTGAGGTATCTTGGGTATGGGTATTGAATATTCGTGTACACACAATGCTCGTATTCAGTGTGCCCATATTCGTGTTCATAACGTGTTATGATTGGATCCATTGGTATTAGTTGGGGATGGGGGAATATGAGTTGATTATGTGATCAAGTCCCAGTGTATTCATGTACATGTCGATTACATACCACACGTGTAATCGAGTAACCATATTGTATTCATGTTCAACCTAAACCGATCACATAATAAACTTGTATTCCATGCCACATTAGCTAGATTTTATTTATTTTTCTTATATTGCAGATATTCTATTGTATGTTCTTCATTCCAGTACATAACATGTTCACTATAGTTCATTTTATTCTATTATTTAGTTATCTTGTATTCTTTTCTATTATCTGTTATATATGCTTGATATGTATTTAAAACTGATTTTAGAGGTCTGTACTTCGCTCCAATCTTGACTGGATATATTTTTTAAAAGATTGGCTCGTAGACCAGTGTCCCACATACTATGGACCGTGGGACGATATTCCATTAGAGGATACTTATTTAGAGCAGGAGGACTTAGTACCAGAGCCTGAGGAGGTTTAGATTATGATTAGACTTGTATTAGACATTTATAGAGGTTATTAGCATATATATTATTTCAGTCTTGTGGATGTATTGTGACTCTTTCTTTCTTTAATTCCATCTCGTGCTTTATCTTCCCTAGTTTGCATTATGATTGAGTATAGTTTATATTTATCAGATTCTATATTGTTCTTTCGTTTGGAGTTGAGAGGATTGACATGTACCATATATACATTGTTTGGGATGTTTAGATAATAGAGTTGACCCAGACAACGTTCTACTGTCGATGCTACAGAGTAGGCTGGACGTACCCACGTACTCGTGCCCGAATATCCGGGTACAGGTCATGACAGAAATATAAATACTCAATCACAGATCTATAAGATGGAACAACGCACGAATATAATATAAGAAACTGAAGAGTCAAATATAACTCACAAGACAAAATAATATCCAATAAGTCATCAAATATAATAAAGAAATATTAATGTCAAAAGCTGGAGAAAAATCTAGTACAATAAATTAATCTACTAAACTAAGGTTAATGGGTCATCTGTCTCAACCGGGGTGAGTCCCTCCTGATCCAACGTCTCGGGCTCTAAGCCAACTACGTCCTGAGGCCCGTAGTGAGGGGGATACCACTCCTCAGTGTCATCTGGGAATAATATATCCAGTCAGAAAAGGAGCAAAGTACATCCTTAAAGCAGTTCCAATAAATCATAAAAGCTACGTAACAGTAAATAGAGAGCATCAATAGGAGAAACAGAGCATGGCAAAAAAATACTGAAATAAAGAAATACGAGAAATACATATAAGAGATACGATCATCATATAAGGAATAAGAAGTACAACTATCTAAGTGAGTGAGCACCAGTGATAACATGTGATCGGCTTGGGTACTGCTCATGAACCACGGGCCTGGCTAGTCATACATATGATGTATGATTAACACTATTCAAAAATATCAAGAACTCCTGGAGAATGATCACATATATACACTAAATACTCCGGTCCCCGACTGGTATAGTGAATCCAACCATGGCACACTATGACACAGGATTCTATGAGAAATTATGACTCTTCTCATGAATCAGTGTCCATACTTTTACAAGAATAACGAGGCTTGCATAAGAGATATGCCAGGAACTACCGGGAATAACATCTCATGACGGGATCTAGGAATATCAATCCATGTAACCAAGTGATAGGAAAGTCAAGGATATCTATACTAATACAACAAACATAGAGGATATCATAAATGTGAACTCTCAGAGAATGTACTTGCCTGAAATCCAGTGAATGATATCGTAGATGTCTGAAACGGTGCCTAGGAGACCTAAATATGGAATGTTACATCAATACAAGGTTTTAGAATAAAAATAAGTTAAACGAGTCCATTTCTAGATTATTAGGCCAATTCTAAGTCAAAAAAGTCAAACTATGTCAACTCTAAGTCAAACTTGGTCAAACTAGCTATTTTTAGGTTGTATGAGTCCATCTCTAGGATATTGGGTCCATACACTATGTAACTAGGTTATACTAGCTATATTAAGATACTAGGATACATCGTATCGTAAGATACGTAATATTACATAGGAAAGTATTATATAAGATAGGAAAGTATTATATAAGATAATCGAATATAAAGTATACTAGTACTCCTAGCTAACTAGTACTATTGGATACCTTAGCTTTGACCCAACTTGGTATCACACCTATCTACCCACTCGAGATACACAAAACCCACTACCTAGAGTTAACTCAAATATATTAACATTTACCTTCGTATCACAAGGTAATGCTAAACTACCCTTAGTTAATACCCTTATCACTAACTAACTAGTGTATACATATAGATACCATTCCATATATATACTAACTCATAAATATCATACTATATATACAAGATACTAACTAACTTACTATATTAGTTGACTATTCTCTAACATTTATACTTAATAGCTACTAACATTTACCCATAGTAACATCTAATCAGTTAATCCACCAATCTAACATGCTAACATACATATATAACTCAAACTAACACTTCTAATAATGTCTAAAACACCACTAACTGTTAATACCTATACATAGTTATCTATACTACTAACATCTCATTAGCATATGCTAACTGATAACTTCTAAAACTTACTAACTGTCCTCAATACTAACACTAACATACCTTTCCCTCTACCTCCATGCTGCTGCCACAAAGCAGCATGCTACTGGTGCTGTGCTCCTCCTGAGTACAGCCTGACCTGCTTCTGTTGCTGCTCTAATTGGCAGCCCCCGATGCCCCTACTGTTGTTGTTGCTCTTAGGCAACACAGCCCGATTATTGTGCTTGCACAACAGTCCCACGACTGCTGCCACTGTTCTGTGGTACCGCCTAATCCCCCTTGCGCATGTGTGCAATTATGGCATACACAAGAACACCCCCTCACCCTCACTGACAGTTCAACACTCCTCTAAACCCTGTCACGCCCCAGTCCCAAAAGTACACGGGACCAGGCTACGTGGCAATAGCCAGCTGTCACATCACTGAGGATAACCCAATTTAATGGATCATAATGAAGAGTGCTACGATGTCCTAAATACTAACATATTCCACAACAATGAACAACAGATAAACTAATCTCACCCACAATATAAACAGCAAGAATATACTAATAATAACTGCTGGAAGATAAACGCTAGTCTCAAAATATCATGGTACAACCAAGAAAGTCTGGTGGAAACAAATCCACTGCTAGGACGATAATAAAGTACTGAATGACAGATAAAAAGAGTAATGACTAGGACATCTGCTGACTAGATAAAGATGCACCCAATCCTAGGCAGAAGTCCTACCATCTGATCACGGAAACTCTGACGGTAACACCTCTAGCTCCTCCGGTGTAGCGTACCTAGTCTCCTGTCCTAGGCCGTATACTGTGGGGTATTATGCCTCGTCCACATCTGGAAAGGTACCAGGTCCTCAGAGGGACGTAACAAGATACATAAAAACATGCCATATATATGAATATTGAATAAAATAAATACAATAAAGTAAGGGGTGTGCTAACCATCTAAGTGAATGTAATATGAGGACAACATTGGTACGTATGGGTAGGTGTAGGCATAACGTCTATACCGCTCCGAAGAACGGGGAATCTGTATAGTATATAACTGTAGAAGCATGAAAAATACGCTGAAAAGCTATACGCAGCATTCTAGTGCTGGGCAGCATAAAATACTACTTCGGAGCCATCGGCGTACAACAAAGCTTTTCTGCTAAGTACAACGTAAAACATAAGCTCGAGGACTATCCGCGTAAAGCAGTATGACCAGGCTGCTTCAGCGTAAAAAGGATGCTATACCACCTTTATGGTGTAAAACTCATCCGCTTTAATGCAGCAGTGAAGTGTACGAGGGACGCTTCATCTTCCCCGAAATGAACCTGTCAAATCGTGCAGTGAACCTGACGTCTGACTCCTGACAAAGAGTACTGCACGACTACCCAGACGACGGCTATAATGATGGCGCGGCACAGCGACCCAGACTGTCGTTTAGTGACATTTCTTTGGCGTAAACCGCTTTTACGCATACATGGGAATACACTGCCTAGTTTTACACAGGCAGATGTGAGCTGTTTACGCTCCACAGAAGACAAACAGGCTGCCACGTCAAAAGTTGCTCTTCGTACAGGGCTCGAGGCATGCCTCTGCATTTAATGCGCAGAATGATGGCAAATCTTCGAGACGGCAGATCTTCGAGACGCACCTCTGCATTTAATGCGCAGAATGATGGCAAATCTTCGAGACGGCATATCTTCGAGACACGCCTCTATATTTAATGCGCGAAATGGTGACAGATCCTCGAGACACGTCTCTACATTTAATACGCAGAATAATGGCAGATCTTTGAGACACGCCTCTGGAATACGCTGCCTAGTTTTACACAGGCAGACGTGAGCTTCTTACGCTCCACAGAAGACAAACAGGCTGCCACGTGAAAAGCTGCTCTTCGTACAGGGCCCGAGGTACGTCTCTGCATTTAATGCACGAAAGGCTGGCAGATCTTCGGGACACACCTCTGCATTTAATATATAAGATGGGGGCAGATCTCTGCATTTTATGCAAGAGATTTGATTATATCTCAAAAAACTGTGATTTCGGCTAAAACTTCCACATCATCACTTTCGAAGCATTACGCCATCAGGCTATTTTCAGCTATGGGAGCACGCTGTACGCTATCTTCTTGGAATACGCCATCAGGCCATTTTCAACCTTGAAGAGCACGCTGAACGCTATCTCCCTGCAATATGCCAGCCCAGGCTACATTTGTAGTGGTGCGTATTAAGGCTATTTGGCTCAGAATTTGCTCAAAGCCTCAGTCAAGGAAGGAGGATCAGCTATCTTCTACGCTAGCTACTTGTCCATGCAGCATCAGGCTTCTATGCCCATTCGACTTCTATGCCTACTCGGCTTCTACGCCCGCTCGACTTCTACGCCTACCTGGCTTCTACTGTAAACCCCCTAATTTTTCAAAATTTTCAAAACTGGATTTTTCACAATTTTCTGGAATTTTCTAGGATTTTTCTGCAATTAAAAACAGGGTTTTAATTTTTAAATTATTTTTAATTGATAATAAACAATATTAAAATATTATGAAAATAATATTTTTGGATGTAAAATGAAAAACTGGATTTAGGGAAATTTTTCTGGAATTTATTGGGCCTCAGGCCTATTTTTAAATGCCTAAAAAGTATTTATTTATTTATTTATTTATTTATTTATTTATTTATTAAATTACTGATTTTATTATTTTTATTATTATTAATATAACCCGGTCCGGCCCACTGGGCCCAAACCAAGCCCTGGCCCACGACCCGGCCCAGCCCCTTACCGGGTCGGGTCAGATCCACCAGACCCGACCCGCCCGTGCCCGAACCCGCACCCCCTCTCTCTCCCCTGTGCCCGCGTCTCGCGGCGGAGACACCGCCGCCGGCGCAGCTCCGCTCTGCCCGGACCACCACCCACGCCGCCGCTTTCTTCGCCACTCCACCGCCCGTCTCGGCCCCCTCAACCCCCGGCCACCCCCTATATAAACCCTCCCCGACGAGCCCCACCGCCTCAGATTCTCCGCCCTCTCCCACCCAGACCACCGCCACGGCGCCGCTGCGGAGCCGCCCGCCCTCGCCGACGACCACCCGTCTCCCCCTCCTTCTTCCTCCCCTCCCCTTCGTCTCCGGCGACGGCCACCGCAGTCGACAGCAGCAGCCGGCAGCAACAGCAGCCCAGCCCTCCGCCGCGTGCCCCAGCCCTCCGCCTCAGCCGCCCAACCGCCCAGCCGCCGGATCCCCAAACCCTAACTCTAGATTCGATTCTCGAATCCGACACGTGTCGGACACGTGTCGGACACGATTCGACCCCGGTTTTCGGGTCCCCTTCAGGTACTTATAACTTTTTGCTCGTAGCTCCGTTTTTGATTCCACAAATTGCGTTGCGAAGCCTGTATGACCCTCTCGGTGCCCGAACAAACCGCTCGGGGTATCGCGTCCTGTGGTGATCGCACACCGCGATCCAAAAATAGGAAAAACCAGACCCTGTTTTACCCCGGAACTGAGTACGCCCAGCCAAACGGGATGACTTGGTCGTGCGCGGTCTTCACAGATACGTGCGCATCGTCGATACGGACGTGTGGGATTTCGCAGAAGTCGATTCGGGTGTGCGTGCACACCGGGATCAACGCGTATCCGCGGACATCGCCTCGGATCCGTACTTTCTGGAACGCGCCCTAACTTTGTGTACACACGTCGGATCGAGACAAAACTTGTGCCATCGGACTCGTAGCAATACGCTGGTCCTGTGGGTCAAGTTTGGTTCGATTCTGAGAACGTTGACGAAATCGCATGTCGTGGGCCCCACAAGCCCCGCTCGACGGGCGATTTTGTGATCGGCTCATCGAAATCTAATTTTGGAAGTTCCGTTGGGTTCGTATCATCGTTCCTGACCTGTTGACACTAAGTTTGGTGAATTTGGAGACCATTGACCCTGACGCGTTTTTTGGTACAAAGCGGGCCCACATGTGGACCCCGTCTTGACCCGAAACTGCCGTTTCTGCCCTTGTCTCCAAATTGGACTCAAGGTCAGGCATTTTTAGCTGATTGATATTTTCTGGATCTGATGGTAATATTTATTACAGCAACCGGAGTACCGCCTGCAATTCCCGCTGAAGTCAGAACTGCAAACAGAGCCGGAACCACAGACAAGTGTACCTTGCCAAACCCTGCAGCTTGCTATTTATTTCCTTGACTTGTTTATACATCAGTGGGCAAGTAAAGCTTGCCATTAGCAGTAATTCCTGTTCTAGAACTTGCCTGAATTCTTGTTTAAATGTATATAAACCTGTTTAACTGTTAAAACCCAGGACCGAGTGGCGTACTTAGTGTCCGATTACCAGTCGGGTGCCAACTCCATACGCGGAGTTGTGTAACGTCACATAGAGATGGATATCGAGACCCAATAATGCTCGTACTTGTCTTATCAAGTACTCCAAAACCCAGGACACTTGGCACTATTCATGAGACAGAGTCTTCCTGAGACATTCATGGTGATTCTGTATAGGATACAGGACTTGACAGAGATATTTTATATGACTTGTTGCATTAGCTATAATCTCGCTGACATGGACATGAGATATTATGGTCATGATATGCGTGATTACATTGGGTGGGGAGAGACACACAGGCTACAGGTTGATTTTATATTATGCCGGCGTCGTAGTCTCCCATTGAGCTAGACAACTACATGATATCACTGCTACCGGCTCCCCGACACAGAGCTTGTAGTAGTTTCAGCCTGAGTTTCTAGTGCTGCTCTCATACTGCATATCACTTAGCTGGTTACTTAGTTTACCCTATTGCTTATTTAATGCTGCACTGTTTCTTTATTTGGCTTGAGTTATCTTGTACCTTGTTATGTCCCCTGAGGACCTGGAATAGACTATGTCCCCAGGTATAGCTGAAGAGATCCATCCAGAGATACCCCGTACCAGAGCATTTCCAGGAGCTGTACCAGGACCTGAAGACGAGCTCGCACCAGAGGACTTCTCCTGAGCATTGGCCGTATGTAGTCAGTTATTTTTATTTCCAGTTGTTTATTTCCTGTCTATTTGTATCTGTTGTACCAGACATATTCTCGGACTGTTTCTCGAGATATTTATTGAGATCAGCTTATTTATTCTATTTGCATTACTCTGTCTTTATCTGTGATTATCTGTTGTGGATAAGATTAGAATAATCTGTGACCTGTAATAATTGCTCTAATTTCTGTTAGACTACAGCTTAAGCATGCCCTGATGGATCCATTAAATTGGGTTGTCCATCGGTGCGTACTGCTGGCCATTGCCACGTATCCAGTCCCTCGATATTTTGGGACTGGGGCATGACATAGTTTTTGTGGTGGCCCATGCAGGTCTACGACTAATTTGTTCGGTTTCAACTCAGGGACCGAACAGGCCTACAAATAAGATAGGATAAGTTTTTAGGATCTCATCCACTTGCTTGAAACGTTCTTGATATCCATATCGGCTTCGAATTAATTTCTCGACTTGTATCCTGCCTTGATTCCTGTGCGCCTCTTATTGTTTATTTTGGTTACAGGGTTATGGATTCACGAGCAAATGACGAGACTCCCATAACGTCACCACGAGATGCTGAGGTAACCAACAAAGATGAAGTAACACTAGTGGATGGAGGACAATCAGCTCAACAACGTACCTCGAGAGTCCAGCGCGATGACATTCCACCAACGACGCCAGTTACTCCATCAATGCCCATAATTCCACCAGGGCAGGCCATGGACGGACAGCAGATATTTTTAATGGTCTATGCAATAATGCAAGCTCAACAAGAGGCGTTGAGTCGCAGCCTAATAACTGCACTGGAGCAGGCCAACCTACCAACTCGACGGCCAACAACGGGCTCTATCATCGATTTCCGGCAGTTGAAGCCCCGTACATTCTCAAGCAAGAAAGAGACCACTGAAGTTCATGAGTGGCTCACCAACACTCAACATCAACTAGAAGCAGCTGAGCTTCCAAAGGAATGTTGGATGACTGCCGTCAGAATGCAGTTGACGGATAATGCACATCACTGGTGGCTATCCGAGGAGACCCAGCTCGGACCAGACCGAGTCACTTGGGAAGAGTTCTCTAGACTCTTTCAGGAGATGTACATTCCAGCTATCGCTCGATCAGAATTTTGGGACAAGTTTAATCACCTCACTCAGGATACTAAGACAGTGGAAGAGTACAACGCTGAGTTCATTTGCCTAAGTCGCTTCGCTCCAACGTTGATCCCGACAGAAGAAGAGAAGGCCAAGAAATTCTTCGACGGACTAAACATTGAGCTACAGAAACTAATTGGATCCGTCGTACCTACTTCGTACTCGGACGTCCTTGCTGCAGCGCGACACATTGAGCGCGTTATCAGGAGAGAGACCAGTCTGAAGCGGCCATCCACATCAGCACCAGCCGAAGCACCACAAGAAAAAGTTGCAAAAAGACCTCACGTACACCAGCCACCAGAAGCATCTCCACAGGTAATACCTGTTTGCCCATATTGTCACAGGCGAGGTCATATAGAGAATAAGTGCAGACGGAAAATGAGATTATGTTTGGCTTGCGGATCCAGTCAACATTTACTGAGGGAATGCCCTGAGCGTCGGGAAGGAGCACCAAGGGTAAACCAACGAGCGTTACCAGTACCGAGGTCAGCCTCTCCAGCATTGGAAGTACCACAAACAGAAGTTCGAGAAGTCATACCACTAGCTCCAGCAGGGTATCAGCCGAGGCTACCCTTGATACCCCAGGAAATACTCTTCCAGCAGGCTCAAGAGCAGGAGAATCGACTGCAAGGACGCGAACAAGCTTTCGCGATGACCGTGGAGGACGCGCAGACTCGTGGAGTAGCCAATGCGCGTAAGTGATTCGTAGTTATCCGTTTTTAGTCTTGTTATAGCTCGTGCCTATTGGTTCGCGACCCCAGCCCCAACCTAGTAATTTGTAACTTGTTAATAACAACCTAGTTTTCATAAAAGTTGTAGTCCTTTTCCTTTAACTAGATTTTCTTTGGAAGTGCATAACTTTCATTGTTAGGGAAACGGTATTTTCCTAAGTATCTTGTGATGTATTTTCAGACGATGCTTACGATCGCGTCATCTCTGTTGACCGGTTATTCTTTGATTGCGAGGACGCAATCCTCTTAAGGGGGGTAGATTGTAAACCCCCTGATTTTTCAAAATTTTCAAAACTGGATTTTTTACAATTTTCTGGAATTTTCTGGAATTTTCTGTGATTTTTTTGCAATTAAAAACAGGGTTTTAATTTTTAAATTATTTTTAATTGATAATAAACAATATTAAAATATTATGAAAATAATATTTTTGGATGTAAAATGAAAAACTGGACTTAGGGAAAATTTTCTGGAATTTATTGGGCCTCAGACCTATTTTTAAATGCCTAAAAAGTATTTAATTATTTATTTATTTATTAATTAATTAAACTACTGATTTTATTATTATTATTATTATTTTTAAACCCGGCCCACTGGGCCCAAACCCAGCCCTGGCCCACGACCCGGCCCAGCCCCTTACCGGGTCGGGTCGGATCCACCAGACCCGACCCGCCCGTGCCCGAACCCGCACCCCCTCTCTCCCCTGTGCCCGCGTCTCACGGCGGAGACACCGCCGCCGGCGCAGCTCCGCTCTGCCCGGACCACCACCCACGCCGCCGCTTTCTTCGCCACTCCACCGCCCGTCTCGGCCCCCTCAACCCCCGGCCACCCCCTATATAAACCCTCCCCGACGAGCCCCACCGCCTCAGACTCTCTGCCCTCTCCCACCCAGACCACCGCCACGGCGCCGCCGCGGAGCCGCCCGCCCTCGCCGACGACCACCCGGCTCCCCCTCCTTCTTCCTCCCCTCCCCTTCGTCTCCGGCGACGGCCACCGCAGTCGACAGCAGTAGCCGGCAGCAACAGCAGCCCAGCCCTCCGCCGCGTGCCCCAGCCCTCCGCCTCAGCCGCCCGGCCGCCCAGCCGCTGGATCCCCAAACCCTAACCCTAGATTCGATTCTCGAATCTGACACGTGTCGGACACGTGTCGGACACGATTCGACCCCGGTTTTCGGGTCCCCTTCAGGTACTTGTAACTTTTTACTCGTAGCTCCGTTTTCGATTCCATAAATTGCGTTGCAAAGCCTGTATGACCCTCTCGGTGCCCGGATAAACCGCTCGGGGCATCGCGTCCTGTGGTGATCGCACACCGCGATCCAAAAACAGGAAAAACCAGACCCTGTTTTACCCCGGAACTGAGTACGCCCTGCCAAACGGGATGACTTGGTCGTGCACGGTCTTCACAGATACGTGCGCATCGTCGATACGGACGTGTGGGATTTCGCAGAAGTCGATTCGGGTGTGCGTGCACACCGGGATCAACGCGTATCCGCGGACATCGCCTCGGATCCGTACTTTCTGGAACGCGCCCTAACTTTGTGTACACACGTCGGATCGAGACGAAACTTATGCCATCGGACTCGTAGCAATACACTGGTCCTGTGGGTCAAGTTTGGTTCGATTCTGAGAACGTTGACGAAATCGCGTGTCGTGGGCCCCACAAGCCCCGCTCGACGGGCGATTTTGTGATCGGCTCATCGGAATCCAATTCTGGAAGTTTCGTTGGGTTCGTATCATCGTTCCTGACCTGTTGACACTAAGTTTGGTGAATTTGGAGACCATTGACCCTGACGCGTTTTTCGGTACAAAGTGGGCCCACGTGTGGACCCCGTCTTGACCCGAAACTGTCGTTTCTGCCCTTGTCTCCAAATTGGACTCAAGGACAGGAATTTCTAGCTGATTGATATTTTTTGGATCTGATGATGATGTTTATTACAGCAACTGGAGTACCGCCTGCAATTCCCGCTGAAGTCAGAACTGCAAACAGAGCCGGAACCACAGGCAAGTGTACCTTGCCAAACCCTGCAGCTTGTTATTTATTTCCTTGACTTGTTTATACATCAGTGGGCAAGTAAAGATTGCCATTAGCAGTAATTTTTGTTCTAGAACTTGCCTAAATTCTTGTTTAAATGCATATAAACCTATTTAACTGTTAAAACCTAGGACCGAGTGGCGTACTTAGTGTCCGATTACCAGTCGGGTGCCAACTCCGTACGCGGAGTTGTGTAACGTCACATAGAGATGGATATCGGGACCCGATAATGCTCGTACTTGTCTTATTAAGTACTCCAGAACCCAGGATACTTGACACTATTCATGAGACAGAGTCTTCCTGAGACATTCATGGTGATTCTGTATAGGATACAGGACTTGACAGAGATATTTTATATGACTTGTTGCATTAGCTATAATCCCGCTGACATGGACATGAGACGTTATGGTCATGATATGCGTGATTACATTGGGTGGGGAGAGACACATAGGCTACAGGTTGATTTTATATTATGTCGGCGTCGTAGTCTCCCATTGAGCTAGACAACTACATGATATCACTGCTACCGGCTCCCCGACACAGAGCTTATAGTAGTTTCAGCCTGAGTTTCTAGTGCTGCTCTCATACTGTATATCACTTAGCTGGTTACTTAGTTTACCCTATTGCTTATTTAATGCTGCACTGCTTCTTTATTTGGCTTGAGTTATCTTGTACCTTGTTATGTCCCCTGAGGACCTGGAATGGACTATGTCCCCAGATATAGCTGAAGAGATCCATCCAGAGATACCCCGTACCAGAGCATTTCCAGGAGCTGTACCAGGACCTGAAGACGAGCTCGCACCAGAGGACTTCTCCTGAGCATTGGCCGTATGTAGTCAGTTATTTCTATTTCTAGTTATTTATTTCCTGTCTATTTGTATCTGTTGTACCAGACATATTCTCGGACTGTTTCCCGAGATATTTATTGAGATCAGCTTATTTATTCTATTTGCATTACTCTGTCTTTATCTGTGATTATCTGTTGTGGATGAGATTAGAATAACCTGTGACCTGTAACAATTGCTCTAATTTCTGTTAGACTACAGCTTAAGCATGCCCTGATGGATCCATTAAATTGGGTTGTCCATCGGTGCGTGCTGCTGGCCATTGCCACGTGTCCAGTCCCTCGATATTTTGGGACTGGGGCGTGACATCTACGCCAGTTTGATAAACTATTTAGCTTCTACGCCATAGTGACAATTATTGGCTTCTACGCCAACCTTTTCTACGTGAGGGATAACTACCTACGTGGCTTTTATGTCATGATCTTAGCAGTAGTTATACGCATTGTCCCTTAATGGGACACGCGTCATACGCTCATTCAAAAGATCATTTATACGTAGGCAACAGTTATTGTAACCGTAGCATAAAAGGTGCTATACTTTCCACTGCCCGGCTTCTACGTCGACTGATGGTCACTGTCACTAAAAACCCTATAAATAGGGACCTCTATCGACAGAGGTAAAGGGTCGAGGGGTCGAAGAAATTAAGGTCGAAAGGTCAAAAAGGTCGAAGAAATTAAGGTCGAAAGGTGGAGAAAATTAAAAGGAGAGAAAGAGGTGGAAAGGTCAAGGAACCAAGAGTCGAAGAGTCTTTGAGAGAGAAGAATCCAGAGCTCAGGCAAAGAGTAGTGATCGACGACTCCGACATCGAGCATCCACTCTCTTTTGCAACCTTTGAAGCTGCTTTCTGTCTTCTACGGCACTTCTTCACCATCGTGTGGTCCAAGGGACAAAGTGTACGACTGCAGATCAGACTCCTATAGCAATATTTACCCAGATTAAAAATTGTACTCGACATCCTCGTATAGGATTAATTGTACAATCTTGTATGTAAACCAAAGAACAGGTTTCATATAAACCTCGTCTTATGTATCTTTCATTTATTATCAAACACAAGATGGCAACTCTGTTAGGGACGTCTTTCTCTTCCGACGAGAAAGCTATTGCTCAACCCGATGCGGTATCCGTGGGATCCGTGAAGAAGACCCTGGTCCTCCAGTTTGACCAGTCTGCCTATGAAGATATGCTTCGAGCAGGGGGTAGCTGTCACTCCCTCTCTGTCCAAGACAACAAGAAGTTGCGTAAGGTCTGGATGCCCAAGACATCCCCTATCGTTCCTGCCGACTCTTCGACCTCTCCGATCTCTCTGACCAGCCAGGTTGTAGCTGCACAACCTTTGCGCTTCGTACGTAAAACTCAGTCTCCCGTCGCTGACGTGGCAGACAAAACTTCGAACAATGCCTCAGCGCTAGTCCAGAAGTCTATTTCGCGCTCCGTGCGTAAAACTCAGTCTCCCGTCCCTGACGTGGCAGACAAAACTTTGGACAATGCCTCAGCGCTAGTCCAGAAGTCTATTCCGCGCTCTACGCGTAAAATCCAGTCTTCCGTCAAGGACATGGCAGACAGAATTTCTGACAATGCCTTAGCACCAAATCAGAAATTCCAAACGCGCTCCGCGCGTAAAAATACATCTGCCCTCCGCGGAAAAGCAGATGAACCCAACAATCTACGCAAGGGAAAGCAGTGGCGGACTACGCAACTTCTCGGTACTTACGCCAGCAAGGGAAGAATCTGCCCACCCTCCGGATTACGCGAGGGGCTGATGGCCGACTGAGAACCTCCTCAGCTTTACGCCAGCCTGAACAGAGCTCCAATTTATGCCAGGTGAGGACCCTCAGCGTAAAGCAGGCTCAGTTTGCGGAAAGACACACTCCTCGGGGATCGTCCGCTACCCAGATGGCCAACCTGTTGTATACGGGTGGCACATGGAGGACTATGCTTCCCAACATCCGCATGCCCACTGATGTGAACAGAAGGAACAAGCCTTCTTCTTCCATGAATACCCCTGACTTGCGTGAATTTTTGATCCAGAAACGCAAAGACAAGAGTCATAAACAGATTTTATTTCCCCTAGCTATCAAACGTAGGGAGATCATGTGGGAAGATGCGTCAACATCTAATATCGTCATGATGCATAGGCCACATGAAGATTCTACCTTTATTGTTCCTCCAACTCGCAATGACCAGCATCCAATAGTCTTCGATCGCATACGAAGCAGACCGATTGTACAAGAAGAACTTCGCGAGTCCGAGAGTGGCAGAATGCAAATCCACAGGTATAGCCCACAAGCTTTAAAGATTATTTAAAGCATGGGTTATGATTTAAAGTCAAAACAAGGCCTCAACTACGGGAAAGGCAGACGAACGTCGCTGCATGGTAACTCTTATTATCAACAAGCTCGTTTCGGGCTAGGGTATATTGCATCTCTTGCGAACTCCAAACAGTCAGAGTCCGATCCCGTACAACCAGAGGCAGGACCTTCTAAATCAGCTTTTGTGGACAAATGCCACGGCATGTCTGGGGATAGCTTACCTCGGCAAAGCAGGGCAGCATCCAAAGCTGGGGGTAGAATTTCCTCAGAATCCGAAGATGATGCGACGAAGATGATCTTCACACAAGACCGTAAAACTCAGGCATCAAGAGTCCGAAGACCAAAAGGGACTTTCTCTTTCAATAAAGATGACATCATTGAAATCTTCAATATGTTGATAGGGGAACACAAACTTCAGCTACCCAACATTAGACATCCTGAGAGGGCTAGCAAAGTTTATGACCCAGATTATTGTCTCTTTCATTGGTACATTTATCATCCTACAAGGGCATGCTATGCGCTGAAAAGGATAATCCAGGAGTTGGTTGACGCCAGAGTCATCACTTTGCATTTGTAAATAAAGGGACGATCATTACAAATTGGTTTTTTCTCTAAACACGACA
This sequence comes from Iris macrosiphon, assembly GCA_036927795.1. Taxonomy (NCBI): domain Eukaryota; kingdom Viridiplantae; phylum Streptophyta; class Magnoliopsida; order Asparagales; family Iridaceae; genus Iris; species Iris macrosiphon. The sequence goes on from JAYESA010000004.1 coordinate 76,288,446, forward strand.
ATGTCCTCCCCTCAGGAATATACCCGATAAGGAGTCCCTAAAAATTTCCCCAGTGGATTCTTTAGGGCTATCCTCACTCAGGAAAATTACCCCGCGGCGAATTATTCAGACATAAGTTCGTGTTCATATCATCTCTAAGCAGATGTATACCTCCATCCCCGATGGAGTCACAACCCAAGAGTTTGTCATGATCATATTACCTCTGAACAAACTTTCTGAGTTTTTGGCTATCGATTATCATGTTCATATTACCTCTGATATCGGTTGTCATCTCAACTTGACACCCGTACTTAACTCTAAGTACGCCAGTGGTGTTGAGCCCACAAAAACTGCCATGTCCATATCACCTCTGAGCAGATGTATACCTCCATCCCCGATGGAGTCACAACCCAAGAGTTTGTCATATTCATATTACCTCTGAACAAACTTTCTGAGTTTTTGGCCATCGATTATCATGTTCATATTACCTCTGATATCGGTTGTCATCTCAACTTAACACCCGTACTTAACTCTAAGTACGCTAGTGGTGTTGAGCCCACAAAAACTGCCACGTCCATATTACCTCTGGCTGGGCTTGTCCTAAACCTATTATTTGCACTCTCGTGCACAATAAATGATAGATCCACCAAAGATCCTCCAGTGGGATGTCTTCATCTTTATTGACCCACTATACTTGAGACCGGTCCTTCAAGACCAACTTCGGCAGACAAGGGGAAGCAAAAGGAAGTGCGCTTCGTTAAACCTTTAAAAAACATTCAAAACAAAGGTTTAGAGAAGCCATACAACTTCGACAACCTAGCTCAATTGGCTAATACACCAGCCAGGTTATCCATCTTCGAACTACTCAGGCTCTCTCAAGACACTCGTCAAGCCCTAAGTGAAGCATTAATACAGGCGGATGCATACTTGACCTAGCTCAAGTCCCCTGACGAAGAACCCATAGCATGTCCTCAATGCCACAGTGTGATGGAGGTGGTCCCGAATATCACTTTTACCCAAGATGACATGCTGTTAAAGCATAACAGGCATGATAGACCCATCTATTACACCGGGTACGTCGGTTCTATGGAGGTCGACCGGATTCACATAGATCCGGGATCATCGATCAACATCATTCCTCATAGTCTGCTCAGACCGCTGAGGATTCCTACCAGCAAATTGGCATACACCACTACTACAATCGTGGGTTTCAACGCCAGGAAAAGTAAGCCGTTGGGGAAAATTCGCCTGAGGATCCAGATTGGCGACCTCAGATTAGTGGCTACATGTTATGTCATTGATTCAGAGGTGTCCTACAATATTCTGCTGGGTAGACCTTGGATCCACTACCACAACATCATTCCTTCGACTCTACATCAATGCTTTAAATATGTAGATGCCCAAGGAATAGTACAAACAGAGTTTGCAGACCTGAACCTGTTTAAAGGAGTAGAATCCTACTACTCTGATGTCGTGTTGTACAATCAAGACTATATGGAGGAGGTATCAGGCGAAGCAGGGAAGGAATCCCACTGGGAGCCAAAAGAATCCTCTGCCGATCAACCTCTGTCAATCAAGGTGAAAGGGCAAACTACTCGTCCAAAAGCTATCGAGCCTATGGCTATCCACCTGAACAAAACCAGGTCAGGAAAATAAGGTGATCCTCTAGTGATCACTTTGAACCAGAAGCCTCCGCCCTTGGTCATCAGCCTGCGGTACAACGAGCAGCCGAGTGATATAAATACAACCGGAAACGTAGTTTCGGATGATAATAAAGATCCACTTTTCCAGTATATTGACGCTCAAATTCCAAATCAGGAATCCTCTCCCCATGACGATATAGAACCTATAGCACAAAAATTCTTGGAAGCTATAGACTCCTATCATCCGTATGTGTGGGAAGTAGCATCATCATCCAATATCATCACGACATATGGACCATATCAGGATTCTATCTTCATTGTCCCGTCTACCTTCAGCAGTCAGCGTTCAATAGTCTTCGGCGGCATGCACAACGAACCGACTGTACAAAAAGATTCTTCCAATGACGATGCTGGTAAAATGCAAGTTCACAGATACAGTCCACAAGCTTTGAAGATTATGCAAAGTATGGGTTATGACTTGAAGCTGGAACCAGGTCTCAACTACGGGAAAGACAGACGAATGTCGCTGCACGGTGATCCCTACTGTCAACGAACTCGTTTCGGGTTAGGGTATACCACCTCCCTTACAACTTCTGAGTCAAACGAGGATATCTTTTCCTTTTTTCAGAATGGTTGGTCGTCCTCTGACTCATCTGATGCTCTCGAACGAACATTATCAGTGAATACGGTAGTGGCAGATTTCTTCGAAGTAGACGAACAAGAATCTGAACCATTTGAGAACGACTCTTGGGCTTAACAAATGGATACACAATGGGAATTCTGGTTCGAACAGAGAGAACCTCCCACTGAAGATGAAGTTATTCGGATCGATGTTGGGGATGAACTTTCGCCAAAGACGATATTTATCAGTAACAATCTTTTTGAAGAAGAAAGGGAAGAAATTATCCAGCTGATAAAGGAATATATCGATGTCTTTGCGTGGAATTATGAGGATATGCCAGGTCTTGATCCAAAGGTGGCTACTCATAAACTCAATATATTACTCAATTTGAAGCTTGTGAAGCAGCACCAACGCCGGTTCCGCCCGGATATGATGGACGCCATTGAAGCTGAAATTAAGATGTTGATAGCCTGCGGTTTCATTCGGGAAGAACAATATCCAGACTGGGTCACCAATGTTGTCCTAGTCATGAAGAAAAATGGAAAAGTACGTGTCTGCATCGATTACCGAGATCTGAATACAGTCTGCCCCAAGGATGAGTTTTCTCTTCCCATTACAGAAGTCATGATTGACAATACATGCAGTTTTGAGCGTATGTCTTTCATGGACGGATTTTCAGGATACAATCAAATCAAGATGCATCCTGAAGACGAGAAGCATACTGTCTTCCGGACACCATTGGGGGTATATTGCTATACGGTCATGCCCTTCGGATTGAAGAATGTCGGGGCTACGTACCAACCGGCCATGAGTAACATATTCTATGAGCATTTGTGCAAAACAGTGGAGTGTTACGTGGATGATGTAGCTGTCAAAAGCCGCCTCAAGGATAATCACATCCAAGACTTGAAGACAGTATTTGAGTTGATGCGCCAACATCAACTCAAAATGAATCCCACAAAGTCCTTTCTTGGTGTATCCAGTGGCAAATTCCTAGGATTTGTCATCACCGCAAAAGGCATTCAAGTGGACCCTGATAAAGTCAAGGCCATCCTGGAAATGCGATCACCCCGTAATCTGAGGGAACTCAGGGGATTTCAAGGTCGTCTGGCTTACATCCGGAGATTCATATCCAACCTCTCTGGGAAATATCAGCCTTTTTCTCGTCTCATGAAGAAAGGTGTATCCTTCGTATGGGACAAAGCCTGTCAGCAAGCGTTTAATCATATCAAACGCTACCTCACTAATCCTCCAGTTCTGGTGCCTCCCGTCATAGGAAGACCATTCTTGCTATATGTTCGAGCGATGGATCATTCTCTGGGAGCTCTTCTCGCACAGAAGAACGATACGGGTCATGAACAGGCTATCTACTACCTAAGCAGGATGATGGTCGGAGCTGAACGCAGGTACAGTCCAGTAGAAAAAGAATGCTTGGCTCTGATGTTCGCTATTCAGAAAATGCGACACTATGTCACATGCCAAACCATCCACATCATCTCCAGGATCAATCCTCTTCGGGTACTGATGAGCAAGCCAAGTGTTCTTAATTCCTGACTCGCAACATGGGCGATGTTATTGACACTATATGACATGGTGTATGTCCCTCAGAAGTCCATTAAAGGCCAAGCATTGGCTGACTTCCTAGCTGCTCACCCAATTCCGGAGACCTCCAAGCTATACAAGGACATCCCCGACGAAGTTGCAGAATGTAATTCCGCAGTGGAAAGTAATACATGGCAACTATTCTTCGATGGCGCCTCCAGGACTGGTCCCAGGGGAAACGTGGTTTCAAGAGTAGGAATTATCCTGGTCACTCCTGATAAACTCATCATTTATCGGGCATATTCTCTTAGCGAGCCCTGTTCTAATAATGTGGCAAAGTATAACTCTCTACTAATCGGGCTCCAAGTCGCTAAAGAGTTGAACGTCGAATCTCTGGAAGCTTTCGGTGATTCCCTGCTGATCGTCAATCAAGTCAGAGGAATATATGAAGTTCGAAATCCAGACCTCATCCCTTATCACCAAGCAACGGTCGAGATAGCCATGACCTTCAAAGGGTTCTTCCTAGAGCATATACCTCGATCTCAGAATCTGGAAGCAGATGCCCTAGCCAGTCTAGCTGCAGATTTAGCTATTCCTATAAGAAGGCAGAATTCGGTGATCCTTCTTAACAGAGATTTATTCTGTATAAAAAATAACTTTCACATAAAACGCAGCTACGCTGTGAACACAGATCCTCCTAAGAGAGACTGGAGAAGTCCCTTTATAGATTTCGTGGCATACGGAATCTTACCGGAGGACCCTAAAGAAGCAGTATTCGTCAAAAGACGATCATTACGCTTCTATCATAACGCTTCTTCACAATGTCTATATCGCCGGACCTACGACGGACTGCTATTGAGATGTCTCTCAGATGACGAAGCACAGCGGATTATCCGTGAAGCTCATGATTGCGTATGCGGAGCGCATCAACCTGGTCCTAAGCTGCAGGATCGTATCAGGAGGATGGGCTATTACTGGCCTAATATGATCACAGATGCAATAAAGTATGCAAGACAATGCAGAGCCTGTCAGGTCCATGCAGACTTTATACATCAACCTTCTGAATATCTACATCCTACGGTTGTATCCTGGCCTTTCGAAGCATGGGGTATGGATATCATTGGTCCTATTCACCCGTCTTCTTCCAGAGGTCACCGGTTCATACTGGCCATAAAGGATTATTTCTCCAAATGGGCAGAGGCCATCCCTCTTGCTGAGGTGAAGATATCTAATGTGATCAGGTTCATCAAGCATCATGTCATTTATCGCTTTGGGATACCCCGAAGGATAATTCATGACAATGGGCCTCAATTCATCAGCAATGCGTTTTATCGATTTTGCGATAAAAATCGGATACAAAATGTGGCCTCTACGGCATACAATCCTGCTGCTAATGGTTTGGTGGAAGCCTTCAACAAAACCATTATCAAACTCTTAAAAAAGTTCGTCTCTTCGAACAAGAGGGACTGGAATGAGAAGCTAGGAGAATGTCTCTGGGCATATCGCACAACGGTACGGGCACCGACAGGTTGTACCCCATTCTTATTGGTTTACGGGAGCGAAGCAGTTCTCTCCATCGAAGTCCAAATTCTGTCACTCAGGATAGCAGTGGCTAATGAGATGACTCAAGAAAAGAATGACCTGTTAAGGCTTCAAGAGTTAGAAGGATTAGACGAGAAACGCCTCCAAGCTCAACAGCGTATCGCGTTCTACCAGGCACGCATTTCCAGATCTTTTAATCAAAAAGTAAAGAAAAGAGTGTTCAAAGTTGGCGAGCTAGTCTTAGCTGTGAGAAGCCCAATGATTCTTACTCACAAGAGTAAGGGTAAATTCCAGCCCAAATGGGAGGGCCCTTATCTGATCGAGACAACATTCTCAAACGGCGCTTACAGGTTAGCCAAGCCTAATGGAGACTTGTTGATGGCTCCTATCAATGGCAAATTCCTAAAAAGGTACTATGCTTAACCTCCTTTGCTCAAATGGAGTATGGCAAAGATTTTATTCTGACAATACTACTTCCAAACCGAAACTAGTTGGATCGTATTCTATCATGTCCATATAACCTCTGAATAGATATGTTTAACTAATTTGGAACTTCAAGACCTATCACGTCCATATTACCTCTGATAGTATTTCGTGTACAATTTTAGCTGAAGCATATTCTATCATGTCCATATAACCTCTGAATAGATATGTCCTACTAAAGCTTACCGAGAGTATATTACGTATATTACCTCTGATATCACTTTCACCCAAACCTGTCATTTATATTCTAAAATGATGGGTCCACAAAGTCAGATGAAAGCCTCTTTATTTATTTCCAGAAAGAGCAAAATTACATTAAAAAGCAAAAAGTACATCACTGGGGGGGAGCGGTTAGGTCACGAATCTGCCGTGCCCGAGCAGCCATTCTCTCACCCCTGGAGTTCAAGACGTCGGCGCGAGCACGCTCCAACCTTGCTGCATCATTGTTCAAAGCGGATAGCTCGGACTGAGTGTGTACGAAACCCACGTGGATGATACCCACATGCGTCAGATTCTGCTGGGCAATCTCCCTCCGATTCTTCAGCACATCTCGAGTTGCCAACAAAGAGACAGCCTCCTCCTCCGCTCGAGCAAGTTCATCTATCAATCTGCGGGCCTTTGCTGTCACTTCCTCATATTCGGCTTCGTACTGAGTCAGCTGAGGAATGACGTACTCCAGTTCGGCACTATCCTGATCCATCTCCTGCTGCTGTTCCTGGACGGATTTGTCCAGAGATTTCAGTTGCCCAGCAAGCTCTGCAGTCAAGGAGTCGAACCTAGCTTGAACAAGACCATCGACATCTCGGGATAACTGCAGATATTCGTTAATAGGTTGTTCCAAACCATTAACTATCTGCTCTAGCGCATCAGCTCTTCCAGTGTCATTGAAATGTCTGATCTGCGCTATAGTAAGGTTGCAGGACGTCTTTAGAGCCTCGAAGCCTAAGTTTTTCTCCAGCACCATTGATATCAGCGTCTTCAAAGTGGCGTAGAAAATGGTAGAAAACTGCTCAACCAACATGGTGAGGTTCAAGTGGGTGCTGGGGGTGGCTGCAATGTCAGAGAATCCCCCTCCAGGAATGACTGCCGACGACGTTGCCACAGTCGTCGCCTCAACAGGTGGTGCGACAAAAGAAGATGCGCCAACAACGGACAAAACAGCCGGCGTACTCAAAGGAGGTATTGTCGTAACGACAGGTTCATCCTCCTCTCGAGATAGCGAAGCTGTTTCAGGCGAGCCGGCACCCGAAAGCGCTTCCTCTTCTTCGAAGTCGGGCACCTCCATGTCGTCGCCAGGAGCTGAAACAGAGCCAAAAGGCGCGTCAACGCTGCCCTTCCCGTAGATGTCTTCCCCTTAAAAGAAGACAAAAGAAAGTTAATATCAGAATGATGTTAATTTTTCTAAGAAAGAGGCGTAAAGATGACATTTACCCATGGCTGATGGTATATATGTCGCGTCTGCAGCCAGTACAGCTAAATCATTTCTTAACGATGCTAAGCAAGCTGTCATACCTGGAGAAGGTGGTGTGTCAACCGACACTGGAAAATATTCTTCCAGGTCCTCGTCAAGTTCCAACCGAGGCTCATACGCTGGAATCTTGCTGGGTGCACTGACAAACACGGCAGGAATCTCTCCCGATGCTGATCTGGATAAAAGTATCCTTATTCGGATCGGCCCCGAAGGCAATCTCGTACCACTGCCCAAAGTAGTAGCGACGACAGCAGTCTCAAATAGAGATTCTCCGACATCGCCAGCCGGAACTGTAGAGGCTTTCTCTCTAAAAGGCGAGGAACCTCTAATCAAAGAATCGTCCCCGATAGGGGAAACAGCAGGTTCCCTTCTAGGAGCCTCATGGCCGGGAATCCTGAGAGAACGGCTAATCGTCTTCTTCTTCTTCTTGCGAGGGGAAATCTTCTTCGGAGTAGGAGCCCTTCGCTTACCAGAGATGACCAGAGGCCCGGCAGGTTGAGGTATTTCACCCCTCGGTACTGCCAACAAAGGCTCATCTGGATTGACGGCATCTTCACCCTCATCGGAGAAAACTGAGGGAATCTCGTATCTTCCTCCAGGCTTGGAGGAGGGCATCCTAAAACTTCTACGTATATCAAAATCGTGATGGAAGGTGTTCGTTGCCACATAAAATTGGGCATACGAGTGAAGCATGCACAGCTCCGTGGAGAGTGAAATGGTGGGCACTGTAAAAGTTGCTTCAGTGCAACCCATGATGAAGTATCGCCACCCTCTCGCTCCATCAATGAGTCCACCCCTGGACCTGAAGCTGGTGACGGCATTGTCCACGTACAATTGGTCATACCCAAGCTGCCTGGCAAACCGACTAGGCAAGTAGGATTCCAAGAAGCACTGGTCTTCACTTCTGTACAGTAAATGGGAAGGTCTAATGCAGACCAACCAATTAAAAGCCTCAGGAGAAAGAACGGTCTTCCCGTCGCCTACGTCCTGAAGTCTGTGCCCCTGTTGATTGAGATGTACAGAGGGGACAGTGCAGAAGATCTTTCAGCTGTGACTGAAATTCAGTACCCGACGACAGTCTAAAACTGTGGACACGTTCCAGGAGGAATTCTTGTAATTCAGCAGGAAACTATCCCCCGAACTGCTGCCAGAGCCGGGAGACATCACCCTAGGGTTATGGAGAATTAACCATCCCATCAAATACAGGTATGGTAATTCTACCCTAGGAAAGCTATCACGCCGAGTTTCATCGGCAAGAAGCCCATCAGTAATGGCCCTCAGGCCAGCTTGTGTGTGGCACACCATGGCAGGAAGCAAACCCAGCCTTGCCCCGAACACCAGACGTACTGCAGGCCACAGCGTGTTGCGGTGAATGCGGTCCGAGGATACAATGTCGGGTACCACCAGTCGGCGCAGCCATATAGAAAGAAAGCCAGCAAGTTGAGCTTCCATGGACAGAGGCCTGCGACAATGCCTCAAATAACTGTAGGCCTTAGTGCCTGCAGGATATTGGCCTATTCCTTCGTCAAGAATCTGATCTGGAGCCCCGACGTCTTCCATAAGATCGTCGACTACTTGAGCACTAAGCACGCTCAGAAAGCTCAGAGGCTGATCCTTAGTATCCAAGACCTTCTCTAGCTTAGCAGCCCTGGCTCGGTGAAAGAAGAGGTAGGATGCCCATTTATTGATATGAGCCAAATCTAAGGCTCATTATAGAAGGTGGTGCAAGCAAAGTAGTGGCACATCAGCTCCTGGTATACTGCCACTACCCGAGGGTCTGAATCCCCCAGCTCCTGGTTTGTGGGAACATACTCTTCATATGGAGTATCCCCCATCGGCAGTCTCAAGATCTCTGCCATCTCATGGAGGGCTAATCCCAACTCCCCCAGTGGAGTGGCGAAGGTCCCGATGAGCGAGATATATCGCTCCATCAAAGTCAGAAACAGGCTAAGGTTGAGAGGCAACCCAACACTGGTGGCACTCACAGCTGAGTACAGACCAATGCTCTCTAGCTCGGTTTAAAAATGCTTCAGGGCCCAGTCAGCTAAACGAGCCCATCGAAGATTTATGGGTGTGATCCACCCACTTGTCCGAGGATTAACCTTGGGGTATACTCCACCGTGCCCCCATGAAATTATTGCAGAAAGTCGGTATCTGGACTGGCTGGAAGGGTGCAGTGTCCTCACTCGGGACAACGCCCGAAAATAATCCCCTGAACGGCATCACAGAGCCGGAAGGGCGGCTGACGAATGACCCTTGGTCAGATCCTTTCTGGTAGAATATCTTCCCCGGCTGGCCGTGAAGATTGGGAGTCAGCGTCAACGACATCCTCCTGGGATTTGTGGCATGGAAGAATATCGAGATAGGGTAGTCCCTCGGCATCTTGGGCAAGTACATGACCAAGCTCCCGACAGGGAAAACCTAGAGCTCTTTCTTGGGCTTCGTCTGGGACTGCTTGTCAATCATGTCCCCAAAGAGAAAAGCCGGTTTTATATATTGTGCCCCGTCTATAGACGTCAGGGGATCTCCATTGATCATACTCAACATCATTCGCTCTCCTTGGAACGATATCAAGGTTCCCCTTCCTTCCGGATATTGGGGTCCAGAGATGGGAAATGTCACGTGGGACAAATCCTCCAAGTAGTTCGAATGCAGCATCCCGGCAGCGGAACCCATCACCTCAGCCAACGGAGATATCTGCAAGTTAACTGCAAAAAGCAAGAAAAACATATCAGTTTTTATACTAGACATTACAATCTTGCAGCATATGCCAAGAGGCAACAGTCTGTGCTTTACGCCAAGATTGTAAAAACTTGATCTTTTACGCTGGAATCTCATTCCTAGGCGTAAAATTCAAGACTGGCGGTATACGCAAAAAAAACTCGACAGTCTGTGCTTTACGCCAGACTGCCAAAGTTTGCGTTACTACGCCAGAATTTTTATCCAGAAGCGTAACGCTCAAATTTTATGGTCTACGCCAAGTTTCGACAGTCTGTGCTTTTACGCCAGACTGCGAAAATATGGAGTTTTTACGCTGACACATTAGAAATGTGGGCGTAAAAGATGAAATGTCTCTGTGCATCATCTTCCTCGAAGAGGCTATCAGCACAGAAGATGACCTAGCGCGTTCACGTACAACGTGTGCGAAGTATTTTCGTCGTTCTCGTCGTCCCAAACGCTTTACCTTTAACACCCGGCGCAGAGCTCGTCGGCGGGATACTTCGTTCAGAATGAGGCTCGGCTTGCCCGACCGGAGTCGCCCTTGCTTGGGCAGAAGTTCGAGAAGAGGAGGCAGCTTTCTTTCCCTTAGAGGAAGAGATTTGTTTCGGGGCCATTGCTGAAAAACTCGGAATGCTCGGAGAAGAAACGAAGAAGAGAACTCGAAGAAGTCGAAGGCTTTCGTTTGCAAGAAGACAGATGAAAAGATTTTCTCTGAAAGCCTTGGGGTATATATAGAGTTTGGATGGACTCCTCGAATCCCTAACCAAGTCCAACATTTAATATTCAGTTATGATTGGGGACCACGTCAGCCTATTACTCAGGGAAGGCGGACAGTCAGCGAATTCGAAAAGTTTTCGTGGAAAGCAGATTCGTAGTTTTACGCTAAGGAGCTTTCTACGCTCGATAGCTACAAATCTACGATTTTACGCTCACAGGCTATAAGTCTATGGTTTTACGCCCAAATGCTTTTATGCTCGGTAGCTTTTACGCTCGAGAGGCTACAAACCTACGACTTCACGCTCAGAAGCTACAAATCTATGATTTCACGCTCGGTAGCTTTTACGCTCAGAAGTAACAGATCCACAACTTCACGCTCGAAAGATTTTCTTTTTAGAGGCTACAAATCTACAATTCTACGCCCGGATGCTTTTATGCTCAGCAGCTTTTACGCTCGAGAGGCTACGAACTTACGATTTTTCGCTCATCCACATTCACAGGTCTATGACTTTCCGCATATCTGAGAATACGCAGGCCAGAATATGCGTATATCCGAACAATTCTCAAGGCAGTCAATTGCAAGAGTTCACACAGAAGATACTCCTTCTTGACCTCAAAATATCCCAAGTACCCGAAGCATACAGAGTTTAACATTGACAATGACCCTTCTTGGGTTGATTGGAGGTTCATCCAGAATCCAGTCTGAATATTTTATCTACAGTTCAAGATGGCGACTCAGTTTTTAATAGCCATTTCTCGCCCTGTTGTAAGGGATTTTCGAGAAATCATTCTTGAACATGATAGTCTGAACAAAAGTTCTGTTTATCAGAAGCGACGGTTTAGAATTCTACGCAGCTCCCCATTCCTAACAGCAGGACAGTTCGAATACTCGACTTAAATGCTAAAGCGGCTTTTTACGCATCGTCAGTTATGCGTAAAAGACAGGACGGGACCTAGTACTCTTTCTATCAGAGTCATTGTAAAGTTATCCAGACGTGTCGAAGCTACACATATTCAGACTTTATCACAGCAAAAGATATGACAAATAATCATATGCATGGAAGAAGAAGATTTTATTAAATCACGATTACATATATGGGAAATCCTGTCTATAAAGGGGTTTTTCTTCATTTTCATGATTACATATGAGGGAAATTCCGTCTACAAAGGATTTCCTTATCTTCGTCAAAAGATCATCCTCAGAATCTGTTCTGCCAAGTTCTCGCATTGGTAGAGATCTTCTTGCGTCTTCTTCAGCAGTTAGTCGATTTTCGTGACCGATTAACAAAAAAATGATTAATGACGGGAGGATACAGAATTGGGCCTGCCTAAATTATGCAGATCCCATCCTCCGTACGCCATAACAGATTGAGTTGAGGTATTTTACCCAACTCAATACTCGAGGACAGAGCTAGTTTGTCTGCTCTCGTCCACGAATGACAGGAGAAAAAATATCTTGCAAGCTGTGTGGTCGAAAGAGACCCTTCCTCTCTCCTGGAAGAACCGCCATACAAAGTTACTGATTATCCCGAGCAAAGGAAGCTATGATATCCTTCCATGATCCATCGTTGCAGAGGACATTTGCTCGAAGACACCGTTTTTTTCGGCTCCTTACATGCTGGAAGAACATGGTCTTCTTCTTCCTCAAGTCGACCCGACAAACTCCGGCGATCATCTCTGCGTGGTAAAAGAAATGTAGGAAGAAACAGGTTAACTCCTTAGCCTTTTTATAGGCCAAAGAGAACACACCAAATCCCAACAAATCCCCAATAAATCTGCCATAAAGTCAGCCTTGAAGAACGTGTCAGACTTGACTGTTTCATGCTTCATTCAAAGCGTTTCAAGTTACGAGAAATTTGAAAGCTTTGAAGGGGGTCTTGTAGAAGCATGAAAAATACGCTGAAAAGCTATATGCAGCATTCTAGTACTGGGCAGCGTAAAATACGACTTCAGAGCCATCGGCGTACAACAAAGCTTTTCCGCTAAGTACAGCGTAAAACATAAGCTCAAGGACTATCCGCATAAAGCAGTATGTCCAGGCTGCTTCAGCGTAAAAAGGATGCTATACCGCCTTTATGGCGTAAAACTCATCCACTTTAATGCAGCATTAAAGTGTACGAGGGATGCTTCGTCTTCCCTGAAATGAACCTGTCAAATCGTGCAGTGAACCTGACGTCTGACTCCTGACAAAGAGTACTGCACGACTACCCAGATGACGGCTATAATGATGGCACGACACAGTGACCCAGACTGTCGTTTAGTAACATTTCCTTGGCATAAACCGCTTTTACGCATACATAGGAATACGCTGCCTAGTTTTACACAGGCAAATGTGAGCTGTTTACGCTCCACAGAAGACAAACAGGCTGCCACGTCAAAAGTTGCTCTTCGTACAGGGCTTGAGGCACGTCTCTGTATTTAATGCATAGAATGATGGCAAATCTTCGAGACGGTAGATCTTCGAGACACGCCTCTGTATTTAATACACAGAATGATGGTAAATCTTCGAGATGGCAGATCTTCGAGACACACCACTCATTTAATGTGCAGAATGGTGACAGATCCTCGAGGCACGTCTCTATATTTAATGTGCAAAATGATGGCAGATCTTCGAGACACGCCTCTGGAATACGTAGCCTAGTTTTACACAGGCAGATGTGAGCTTCTTACGCTCCGCAGAAGACAAACAGGCTGCCACGTAAAAAGCTGCTCTTCGTACAGGATACGAGGCAAGTCTCTGCATTTAATGCACGGAAGGATGGCAGATCTCTGGGACATACCTCTGAATTTAATGCACAATATGGGGGCAGATCTCTGTATTTAATGCAAGAGATTTGATTATATCTCCAAAAGCCATAATTTCGGCTAAAACGTCCACATCATCACTTTCGAAGCATTACGCCATCAAGCTATTTTCAGCTATGGGAGCACGCTGTATGCTATCTCCTTGGAATATGCCACCAGGCCATTTTTAGCCTTGAAGAGCACGCTGAACGCTATCTCCCTGCAATACGCCAGCCCAGGCTACATTTGTAGTTGTGCGTATTAAGGCTATTTGGCTCAGAATTCGCTCAAAGCCTCAGTCAAGGAAGGAGGATCAGCTATCTTCTTCGCTAGCTACCTGTCCATGCATCATCAGGCTTCTACGCCCATTCGGCTTCTATGCCTACTCGGCTTCTACGCCCGCTCGGTTTCTACGCCTACCTGGCTTCTACGCCAGTTTGATAAACTATTTGGCTTCTACGCCATAGTGACAATTATTGGCTTCTACGCCAACCTTTTCTACGCGAGGGATAACTACCTACGTGGCTTTTATGCCGTGATCTTAGCAGCAGTTATACGCATTGTCTCTTTATGGGACATGCGTCACATGCTCATTCAAAAGATCATTTATACATAGGCAACGGTTATTGGCGTAAAAGATGCTATACTTTCCACTGTCCGGCTTCTACGCCGACTGATGGTCACTGTCACTAAAAACCCTATAAATAGGGACCTCTATCGACAGATATAAAAGGTCGAGGGGTCAAAGAAATTAAGGTCGAAAGGTCAAAAAGGTCAAAGAAATTAAGGTCGAAAGGTGGAGAAAATTAAAAGGAGAGAAAGAGGTGGAAAGGTCAAGGAACCAAGAGTCGAAGAGTCTTTGAGAGAGAAGAATCCAGAGCTCAGGCAAAGAGTAGTGATCGACGACTCAGACATCGAGCATCCACTCTCTTTTGTAACCTTCGAAGCTGCTTTCTGTCTTCTACGGCACTTCTTCACCATCGTGTGGTCCAAGGGACAAAGTGATCGACTGCAGATCAGACTCCTATAGCAATATTTACCCAGATTAAAAATTGTACTTGACATCCTCGTATAGGATTAATTGTACAATCTTGTTTGTAAACCAAAGAGAGGGTTTCGTATAAACCTCATCTTTTATATCTTTCATTTATTATCAAACACAATAACGTCCATACAGCTCCGAAGAACGGGGAATCTGAATAATATATCATCCATACCGCTTCGAAGAACGAGGAATCTGCATAATATAACGTCCATACCGCTTCGAAGAATGGAGAATCTAAATAATATATCGTCCATACTGCTCCGAAGAATGGGGAATCTGCATAATATAACGTCCATACCGCTCCGAAGAATGGGGTATCTGCATAGAGGAAGTCATTAGAACCGTGGCTCCTCTGGATACTACGAATTCCAATATGTGTATCCCATACGCCTACTAGTAGTCCTCCCCGCCCAATGTAGATACACAAGTCGAATACTCAATGTGCATACCATGTATTTATATGCCAAGTCTCTTCAAATAAAATGATTCAAAGTTACGTCCTAACTGTGATGCATGTCACACGCACCGATAGCTAGTCGTGTACGCGAACCCGCATCCCAATATGAATTTGTCACAGTGATACGTGTAAGTGTGTCAGGTCTCAAAAAATATCAGAGTATTCTCCCAATGAGGTGAGTCTGCTAGTGTCTAGGTCTAGTATACTAATCATCGACGTATCCGTCGACTGCACCCGAGTCAATCTTGGACGCGCTCAGTTGTATAAAAGACAACAACAAGATAACAATACAACATATGCATAATTTAAATTAAACAGTAAATATGGCAAGGTATCTTGCCTGGGTCCTCAAGCTGTGAATGCCAGAAGCCGGTTCCTGCAGTGTCTCTTGGCTGGTCCAGTGACCCTAAACATACAATATAATATAACAAATACTGTCATCAGACACTAAACAATACATATATAACTATGATGTTGCTCTTATGTACTGTCACAAGTTCACGGCCGATCGAATACAGCGTCACGTGTGCACGTAGCTAGGGTGTACATGTATTCTGTCCTCTGTTATCGTGTGCCTTGAGACAATAATTACTACGTTTATGGTTTTACGAAACTATATTACGTCGAGTATAATTACTGGTCCTTATTTCCCATATTAAGCATACTTGGCGATGTCTAAGTTTTATTGATGAATTACAAGTTTTTAATAACAAGTCCTGCTATTAGGGCCTTTACTAGTTATTATTTACTAACTTATTACTCATTAAGTAATCTGATTAAACATACGCACATTTTCAATTAGGATTCGAATTAACTATCTCGTGTCCATAAATTGATATGACACGATGACACAACGATACGCGACTATACGACGATATCATGAAGAAGCAGAGAATTGAGGTGGTTACCTCAACGTGGCTGACTGGATAGGGCCTGTGCTCGTCGAGGGTGCGTACTCCGGCGAGGGGCGGCTTCGGTCGGCGGCCAGCAAGGTAGCAGCGACGGTGGCAGCAACTACAGCAGGTATAATAGCGGTAGCAGCCTTGGCAGCGGCGGCTTGGTGGTACGGCGGTGACGGCCGTGTGTGGGGGGTTGTGGATGGTCGACGGGGTGGTCAAGCAGGGGAGGCCGGTGGCTGTGGTGGTATTGAGGGGTGTCGGGTTGGCTACGGTGGTGTTGAGGGGTATCAGGTTGGCTATGGTGGGGATGGTGATAATGGTGAAGGTGGAGACGGTGGCGTAAGTGGTGGTCCGGCGTCGAGGGAGGGAAAATGCGGCGGTCTAGGCTGCGGTGGTGGCGGCTTGAAGTTGGTGGTGACTGGTCGGAAGTAGGAGAGGGGGAAGCTCGGGTTTAGATGAGGGGTCGGCTAGGGTTTCTTTTGAAAGTGGTGTTTATAGGGATTTTAGGGTTTCAAGTGAAAATAAATATATATTTATATAGGAGGGGATTTTGGGCTGACCTCGCGACTTGGGCCGGCCAGGCTCCTCGGGGTGGGGGCTGGTCCACAGGAAAGGTGTTCATGGGCTTGGTCCGGTCCTGTTTTGGTAAAATTGCTCCTAATTTAATTTAATAAAAAAATAATGCGCATGGTGTTCTCTAATGCATTGAAGACACATGGAACTAGATTTGGGTGGGACACAAGTGTCATGAGCGTAGCAGGCTCAGAATAGGTCAATACCCTAATTTGGGTTATACGGAGTTGGGTTGTGGTTGAGCTTTAAATTCAATTGGAAATGGGCAATTATGAGAAATTGGTATTATTGGGATAATACATAGACGTTTGTAACAATTATTGCGTAGCTCAAATGAAGCACAATGTTGAGGATCTAAAAGTTACACAAGGGTCAGATGGGTAGTCTGGCATGTCTAGGAGATGAGTATTTGATTAGCTCGAGGGTACCTACTAGTATAGCGCTCCCAACATCGAAGCAACGGTAAGGTGTATTAAGCCACATAATTGTTGCACCTTAATTTTAATTGTATCCAAATTAATCCTAGTCTCTCTATTTAATTTAAAGTAATCCTAAATTGGTCGAGGGGGTTTACAAACCCAATACAATAATCCAAAGCAGTGAGATATCAACACAGTCCACATAAATCAACCCACATTAGTCTATATATCTACCAACAGTACACATGAACTCCTTCTAAACGAAAACATATCTAACACACACAATACAAACTATATCATAGCTAGATATATATAGAACTAATATGTATATATATATATATATATATATATAACTCCAATCAATATTAAATTAACTATACACAAGGCCAATTGTATGAGAAAATAAAGTATCGAACACGTGGAGTGCACTATACCCGTATCACACTCAATCTATGATACGGTTTACGATATGGCTCCACAACACCACAAAATATTTCTCGAAAGACAAGATCAAGTCTAGAATCACAATTAGAATTAATACGAAGAGATAGCAACTCATCTACGTGTCCGTGTCAAAATATGACATGCTCAAACCCCCGTGTCAAAGGAAAAACCCCCAAATCAACCCGTATCACCAAAATATCATAATACGACCTACACGTTCCATTTATGGATATGCCACTAGTCTCACGCAACCAAATATATATTAATTTGGTCTAATTGACCTATTGACAAATATATGATGTGTCAATCTTAGAATTCTCCTAAAATTGGTATAAAATACATTATAACTTTCTCCATAGGCCTCCTATGAAGCTAATTCCAAATCCTATGGGTAGCCTTAGTTCATGGAAGGGTTTCTAATGATTAAACAATAGATTTGGAGTCTAATTAGAAGGAAAATTTTGAGATTTACCTATTGGGAGATGGATTCCCAATGCAAGTCTTAAATTGGAAACAAAGAGCCCATAACTTGTGCTTCTTCCTCTTCCTTGTAGATCCTTGCCCCTCCTTGCTCCAATAGCCTCCAATAGTGAGTATAGCATGAATTGGAAGAGAATTTAGGTAGATATTGATGTAAGGATGAAGAAAATTGGAAGAGAAAAATTCTAGATCTAGAATAAAATAAAATGAATGAAGTGAGAGAGTCTCTCTCCTCCCCCCTATGGTCGGCCCTTGCTTGAGATACAAGAAATTATAAAAAGTATAAAATATCACTATGGGCTTGTCATGAAGAATGGATTAAGGAAGGAAGCTTATACTCCTAATGGTTTGACTAATTAATCACCAACTTAATGAATTGGGCTTGTTTGGTGGGCTCAAGTCTAACTAAAAATAATGTTGGTCTAAGAGTCATGTCTAATCTACTTAGGTCCACTAACATAATTCCAAACTATAATATAACATCCAATAATAAATAACTAATACAAGAAATAAATATACAATATGCACAATAATTATTAAATTATGAAAATGATCAAAATATCTTTCCTAGAAAATATGGTAGTGACAAGTCTACCCGCCTTAAAATAATTTTATCCTCAAAATTCAAAGACGAAGCTACCCCTCGAAACGTAAAATAGAACAAGGAAGAACATACATCAAGGTACAAACAAATATGGGTAACACTCTCGTATTTTATCATCCCTCTCCCAGGTAGACTCACCCGGAGAGTGATGCCTCCATGCGATGCGTACCAAGGGAATGATCTGGTTCCTCAACACATTCTCTCTCCGATCCAGAATCTCAACTGGCTGCTCTCGATAGCTAAGAGTAAGGCCCACCTCTATCTTTGAGTGATCCAATACGTGACTAGGATCCTCCATGTACCATCTCAACTGTGACACATGAAACACGTTATGCAATCCCTCTAATGTAGGTGGTAAGCCTAGTCTGTAGGAAACTACACCGACCCTCTCGAGAATACTGACAAACTTAAGAACTTAATCTATAACAAACAACCAATATCAAGCATAAAAGAAGAATCTAAAACTATACCTCAAACTCCAAAGACCTCTGGTGGCTATCAGCCCAATGCCACTCTCTATCTTGCGCCACCCGAAGTCTATACCTGATTAGCTTAACCTTCTTCGCTGTATCCACCACCATCTCTGGCCCTAGCAAAGCTCTCTCTCCAACATCGTCCCATGACAAGGGACTGCGACATCTCCGACCGTACAGAGCCTCAAATGGTGATATCTCTATACTGGCCTGGTAGTTATTGTAAGCAAACTCTACCAAATGGAGATGATCCTCCCAAGAACCCCCAAAATCTAGTACACAGGTTGCAGTATATCCTCGAGAGTCTGAATGGTCCTCTCCGACTGACCATCCATTTGTGGGTGATATTCATTATTGAACTTATGCTGGGTGCCCAAGCTCGGCTGTAAACTCCTCCACAAATGAGAAGTAAAATGACCATCCCGATCCGAGACTATGCTAATAGGAACCCCATGTATTCCGACGATCTGCCTCACATATAACTCTGCCAGCTTCTCCATAGACAAACCTACCTTGAAAGGCAAAAAGTGGGTCGACTTGGTCAACCTGTCAACGATGACCCAAATCGCGTATTTTTCTTTTAGAGATTGTGGAAGTTCGTACACAAAATCCATAGTAATGTGCTTCCACTTTTATTCTGGAATAGGTAATGGATGAAGCAAACCACCTGGCCTCTGCTTTTCGGCTTTTACCTGCTGGCACACCAAGTATCTTGATACAAATTATGCCACCTCCCTTATCATGCCATACCACCACACACTCTCTTGCATATCCCGATGCATCTTGTTGGCACCTAGATGTATGGAATACTGAGAACGATGCGCTTCCTATAATAACTCCTCACGTAGCTCTCCACTAGGCACACATAATCTGGTTCAATGCCTCAAAGAACCATCCTCAATAATGGTGAAGTCATCCTCCAATCATGCTCTCACTTGAGCTCTGATACTCCTCAGAGACACATCCTCATACTGGGCTACCTTGATCATGTCCATCAATTCTGAATGTATCTGTAAACCCCATATATGTATCACAAAACCCGAAACTATCACCTCAATGCCCAGTCTCTCCAGATCCTCCAACAAATGTCGGTCCCTCGTCAAAAATATAGCTATCGGATACCTGGTCAAGGCATCAGAAACCACATTAGCCTTCCCTGGGTGATATTGTAAGGATATATCAAAATTCTTCATCAGTTCCAGCCACAAACGTTGCCTCATGTTCAGCTTATTCTGAGTGAAAACACACTTCAAGCTTTTGTGGTCCGTGAAGATCTCCACACGCTCTCTATACAGATAATGTTTCCATAATTTCAGAACAAAGATGATCGATGCCAACCCCAAATCATGGGTAGGATAGTTTTTCTCATGAGGACTTAATTGCCTGGATGCATAAAAAATTACCTTCATATTCTGTTGGAGAACACAACCCAACCCTTTTTCCGATGCATCACTATAGATAGTGAAACCTCCAGACCCTGATGGCAATGTCAAAATAGGAGCAGATGCCAACCTCATATTTAATTCCTTAAAATTATCCTGGCACTGTAATGACCCATCCCGCTCAAGCAAACTGACGATTCAAACGACAAAGTACAACATCCTGACCCGCTTTGCTCAGCGAGAATACACGTTTGAGGCAAAAGTATTTCCAGACTTGGTTCTTCAAGAGTTCCGGCTTAGGCTTTCAGGGGCTCGCTCGGAGTATCGCTCGACCGAGGTGAATTATCGCTTAGGTGGGTGGCTACGATGAACTTGTCTTTGCTTAGCCAGCACATTTAAAATATGGATGTTTCATGCTAGTCGCTAGGTGAATCACCCATGCATGTTAATAAGTATCCAATGCACCTAGCTAAGGGAATAATCCCGACTTGTATTGCTTGTGTTAGAACATGGAAATGAAACATTGCTTATAATTAGACCCTCGCATGCTACCTTTGCCTTGTGCAATGAGACCCCGCTATGCCTCGAGTAGACGATATGTATAAGCTCCGCTTAGTACACTATTTACTTGTTTATACTGCACGACCCTAGATCATATCGCTCGGTAAGTCTTTTTACAGTTTCACTCCTCGGCTTACCTTCATGCCCGAGCCAACGTGAATACTTAAGTTTTCTCATGAGTGCAACACTTGTCTGCTTATATGTTAACATGTTTTGTTGCCTCGTTTCAATGCTTGTCGCATAAACTATGCCTCAATCGTGTAACACTGTGCATGTCATGCATTCATCAAGTTCTCCTCGGAAGACTATCTAATAGTCATTCCATGCAAGTATGAACCGAAAAGTATCCGGGACCGTTAGGTCACAAAGGCAGTCCCCGAACTAGGGAAATGCATCAAGGCAAGTGGATCATTGATCGAGGATTTTGTCAAGTTTACATCTGAATGATAATCATGTCATGTTTACCTATGAACGAGAATCCTGCCAAGTAAATCAAGAATCACAGCTCGTGGAGCAAATGCTCGGTTTAGAATAAGAATCACAGATTATCATGCAAGGTTATAAAAATGGATTGACCCAAGACTTGTATGGTCACGAACAATTTGTTTTACAAGGGGGATCATTATTATATCCCGTTCTGCGGACAGTTTTTGGGGAACCGGGGCCGATCCGACCGGTTGAAACTCCTGAATAGTAGTCGCCTGCTTCGAGCGAGATGTGTGTGCAATTTCTCATGTTTTTGCTTGCACACCATTCCCACAAGCGACTACGTCGTCCTCTATGGCGCTGTGCCAGTGACCTCATGTTCATATAGATAAGTCATCATTGCTTAGCGGCTATCCGCTTGCGAGTGATTGCATCGCATCCAAGACATCAGAACCACCTGAACAAAATTATTATAAGTCATCTATACAAATAGAGCAACCCGAGCAATCCATAGAAATACTTATTGTAACACTTTTGGATGTCATGTATACTTGTGCACCCGAAACATAGTCTTGCTCATAACACTTGTGCATATGCTATTGCCTTGCTTTTCATTATAAATGCTCGTGCTTGAATTAACTTATTTTGCCTTGGACAGAAAAGGATAAATGGTAAGTTGGTAAGTCTTGGCGTGTTTTCTCTTATATCGTACGACACACTACTACACGAGTTAGGCTATTCAACATTGCCATAAAACTGATCCTAAGAAAAGATTAGAAAGATAACTAAATAGATTGTGCATGAAACCTATTGAACGTATTTGGATTTGTCGAGCGGGCGAGTAGCCTCCCCACCAATGCATTCATGTACTGATAACCCACCAAATTGCTTGCAGGGTGCGGGAGAACCTCGTTTGGTGCAGATGCCTCCTTCGTGCGTGCTAAGGCATGGAGTTCACTCTAAAGCCTTAAAGAGTTACGTCCGGAACTAAAGCACATATATATGACATAATATTACAATATCGCCTATACATCATTCCACAAATGTAGCCACTTGGCATGCTTTTACTGTTTCAGAGAGAGAGAGGCTTGAAAGACTTATAATCTCGGCTATACGCCGCCTGTAACACTTATTCGATATCAATAAAGAGTTTTCTTTACTTCTACTTATGTTATTCAATATTTCCACTATATTCGACTCAGTGAACTTGTTACCAATCGCCTAGGCATTTATAATTTTGATGTACTCGGATAATCTGTGTGACTCTGTGGCTTAGACCTCTTACCGCCAGCCAGAACCACGATCTTATACGGGCGCGGCTTACGCTCGTGCGACATCATGCCCAGATGGGTCAAGCGATCGTCCCGCGGGAGTGCTGGCGCGGCAATTCTCGCCTAGCGGGGATGGTCGATTAGCCTGCGGGAGATCGGGTCATGACAGATTGGTATCAGAGCTTGGCTATACGCCTTTGGACTTTGTTTTAATTTTCTCAGTTTTGAAAGCTCGTTCTAGTTTATGTGCACACGCTCTCTCTCAGTATCCCAATAGAATATTCCAAATAATAAGTCTAAATACTTTCAAAAAGTGCATTTGAATGATGTAATTTCTTGTGCAAAATTGTAATACGATGGCCATTGTGCTGACCTGTGTTAGACCCTTTGGGATTAGACTCGTGCAAGAATTGTGACTTATGTGCGAACCCGTACACCTATATGTGATTTCCTAACTGGTTAGTGCAAAATTAAATATTTCCCAAACGGTTAGCTTTGCACACAGCCTTTCGGCTAAGTTGTGTAGAGTATCGCGCGCCAAGACCCTTGGTGCAAGCTAAGTTGCAAATAAGATTTGAATATCGTTCAGGAATAAGACAAGTCAGACTTAGAATGCCAACCAATAGAAACATTCTCGAATTTATCGCTTAGGCGAATATTGAGAATCTTGTTTGGATTTTGGAAAATAGCTCGAACGGTATTTTGTATCGAAAGATACAAATCGATTGAGGATTTGATTGGATGACTCAATTTCGAGTGGTGTATGAACCATTTAGAAAATGTCCAAACAAATTTATAGGTCTTGTGCGATAGTTGGATTAAAACAAATGGACTGAATTGGAATACTATATCGCTCGATTAGAAGTTAGCCCAAAAATAAATATCTTGATTCGATGAAAGAGATGAACGATACTGGATTTGGCTTAGAGTTTGGAAGAACAATCTTGAAATCAAGTTCGAAACGATAACATTCGAAATCAGTTCAAATGAGAACGATTATCCTGCGGGAGCACTGGCGTGATGATGGCTTCGTAAATGAATACATGAATCAGGTTGAATAACTTAGAGTTATAAATAAAGGTTTAGAATTGAATCTCGGCTTAGTGGTCTAGAATTGGAATGGATTGAGATTCTACCAAAACATGTTTTGAGAGATAGACTATGCAAAATTACTAGGCTTGTCCTGCAACTTGAATATATTATGGATTTTACTGAACGGACTCGAACTCTGTACAAACGAACGTGCTATTGAGAGTAGAAAAAATATGTACTCGATGTTAAGAAATCTGAGTGAAACGAGCTTGGGTAGAATATCCTATACAAATGAACAATAGTTTGACCCTAGAAATTTTGGACAAGCATCGTGCGACAAATTTGTACGATGAATCGCATGCTTGAACTTGTACCTATGACCTTATGAGCTGACCTAGCAATTAGGCAGACGACACTGTGTTGAGTGAATGAACCTATGATACTGACTTTAGCATATTGCTTGAACAACCTATAGAACTGGGGCAACAAGACTTAGGGTTAGACTGGGAATGATAACGTGTGATATATTTGACTCAAACGGATGGACGCTAGTCGATAAACCGAATAGATCATGATTAACGGGGTGCAAACACTTGATTTGAGTTGGAATGGAAAATAATATGGAATTGGATTAACCCTATCAGAAGTATCCTTGTGATTTGTAAACGAGAAACCTTGAGTTTTTTACAAGTAGCTTGTCCGATTTTACTATCTCTAAGTTTGGTTGAATGTATATGTTTGAGGGACACCTTGAATGTGTGCACGATTCAAGACTCAATAATATATGAAAATCGAGTGCTAAGGCTTCGCTACCGTCGAGTTGGTTGACATGAATATGTTTGAGGTGCACTTTGAATATGTGCACGATCCAAACTCGCGATATGCTGATATCATATTCTAGTGCAAGTGAATATCCACCTGAACAAGTATAATGACTTGTAAGTTTGCCTCAGCCCTAAATCACTATTCATGATGGATTGAAACATACCCCGCATTAAGCAACATGTCCATGCTAAAACGCAAATAACACCGACTCAGCATACACGCGATACGGCATAAGGATCGAGTAGGAGATTATATTCAAATGGATTTAGTGGTACAAATTGCTACGCTTGAGATAGATTCGATAGTGCGATAGAACGGCCTACTCTCAGGAAGTCTCAAGGATGAGACTTTTTCTAAGTGGTGTATAATGTAATAACCCGTCCTGCTCAAGTGGACTGCCGATTCAAATGGCAAAGTGCAACGTCCCGACCTGCTTTTCTCAGTGAGAATACTCATTTGAGGCAAAAGGATTTTCGGACTTGGTTCTTCATGAGTTCCGGCTTAGGCTTTCAGAGGCTCGCTCGGAGTATCGCTCGACCGAGACAAATCATCGCTAAGGTGGGTGGCTACGATAAACTTGTCTTTGCTTAGCCAGCACATTTAAAATATGGATGTTTCATGCTAGTCGCTAGGTGAATCACCCCCTGCATGTTAATAAGAATCTAATGCACCTAGCTAAGGGAATAATCCTGACTTATATTTTTTGTATTATAACATAAAAAAAGAAACATTGCTTATAATCAGACCCTCGCATGCTACCTTTGCCTTGTGCAACGAGACCCCGCTATGCCTCGAGTAGACGATATATATAAGCTCCTCTTAGTGCACTGTTCACTTGTTTATACTGCATGACCCTATATCATGTCGCTCGGTAAGTCCCTTTATAGTTTTACTTCTCGTCTTACCTTCGGGCCCGAGCCAACGTGAATGCTTAAGTTTTCTCATGAGTACAACGCTTTCCTGTTTATATGTTAACTTGTTTTGTTGCCTTATTTCAATGCTTGTCGCATAAACTATATCTCAACCATGTAATGTTGTGTATTTCATGCATTCATCAAGTTCTCCTCGGAAGACTATCTAATAGTCGTTCCTTGCAAGTATGAACCTGAAAGTATCCGGGACCGTTAGGTCACCAAGGCAGTCCCCGAACCAGGGGAATGCATCAAGGCAAGTGGATCATTGATCGAGGATTTTATCAAGTTTATATCTGAATGATAATCATGTCAAGTTTACCTCTGAACGAGAATCCTGTGAAGTAAATCAAGAATCACAGCTCGTGGAGCAAATGCTCGGTTAAGAATAAGAATCATAGATTATCATGTCAGGTTATGAAAATGGATTGACCTGACTTGTATGGTCACGGACAACTTGTTTTACAAGGGGATCATTGTTATATCCTGTTTCGTGGACGGTTTCTGGGGCACCGGGGTCGATTCGACCGGTCAAAACTCCTGAACAATAGTCGCCTGCTTCGAGCGGGATGTGTGTGCAATGCCTCCTGTTTTTTCTTACACATTATTCCGACAAGAGACTATATCGTCCTCTATGGCGCCGTGCCAGTGACCTCATGTTCATATTGTAGAAGCATGAAAAATACGATACAGAATTATACGCAGTCTGCATAAAACCCGCGTAAAGCAGAGTTTCAGTGCTGTGTGGCGTAAGAAACGACTTCAGAGCCATCGACGTACAGTAGAGCTTCACCGCTAGTGCAGCATAAAACATAGCTCCAAAATAACCCGCGTAATGCAGTATTTCCAGGCTGCTTCGGCGTAAAAAGGTTGTTACATCGCCGCTTTGGCGTAAAACCCGCTCACTTTTAATGCAGTAGGAGATTGTACGAGGAATTCTTCGTATTCCTCGAACGAACCTGTCAAATCATGAAGTGAACCTGACTCTTGACTCCTGACAAAGAGTACTGCACGACTATCCAGACGACGGTTGTAATAATGGTGTGACACAAAGACCCAGACCGTCGTTTAGTGACATTTTCTTGATACAAAGTGCTTTTACGCATACAAGGGAATACGCTGCCTAGTTTTATACAGGCAGATACGAGCTTTTACGCTCAGCAAGAGACAAAATGAACCTTCACGTCAAAAGTAGCTCTTCGTACAGAGCTCGAGGCACGTTACTACAGTTAATGCGCGTGATGGGGGCAGATTGCTGCATTTAATGCACGAGATTTGGTTCTACTCTCAAAGACTGGGCGAGCCATAATTACGGCTAATACGTCCACATCATTACCTCTATATATTACGCCATCAGGCTATTTTCAGCTATAGGAGCACGTTGTACGCTACCTCCTTGAAAAACGTCGACCTGGCTATTTTCAACTATAGGAGTACGTCGTATGCTATCTCCTCGGAATACGCCAACTCAGGATATATTCATATTGGTGCGTAATAAGGCTATTTGGTCCAGAATTAGCTCAAGACCTCAGTCAAGAAAGGAGGATCGGCTATCTCTTATGCCAGCTACCTATCCATGCAACTTCAGGCTTCTACGCCTACTGGGCTTCCACGCCTACTTGGCTTCTACGCCAACTTGACAACTATTTGGCTTCTATGCCATGATGACAGTTATTGGCTTCTACGCCAACCTTTTCTACACAAGGGACAGTTACCTACGTGGCTTGCATGCCGTGATCTTCACAGCAGTTATACATATTACCTCATAATGGAACATGCGTCACACACAGATTCAGAGGATCATTTATACGTGGGTGGCGGTTATTATAACCACCGTATAAAAGGTGCCACACTCTCCACTGTTCGGCTTCTATGCCGACTGGACGGTTACTGTCACCAAACCCTATAAATAGAGACCTCTATTGACAGAGGTCCAGGGAAAAAGGGTGGAAGGATCGGTGAGAAAAAGGTCAAAAACTCGGAGAACAAAGGTCGGAGACTTATTTCTTGAGAGAGAAGAATCCAGAGCACAGACAGAGAGTAGCGATTGACGATTTTGGCATCGAGCATCCACTCCCTCTTGCAACTTTTTGAAGCTTCTCCTTCTTCTATGGCACTTCTTCATCATCGTGTGGTCCAAGGGACAAAGTGATCGACTCCAGATCAGACTCCTATAGCAATATTTACCCAGATTAAATTTTGTACTTGACATCCTCGTATAGGATTAATTGTACTTCTTGCTTGTAAACCAAAGAGAGGGTTTTGTATAAAGCTTGTTTTATTTCTTTCGTTTATTATCAAACACAAAATGGCGACGACTTTCTCATCTGACGAGAAGGCAATTGCTCAACACGATGCAGTATCAGTAGGATCAATGAAGAAGACCATGGTCATTAAATTCGACCAGTCAGCCTACGAAGACATGCTTCGAGCAAGGGGTAGCTCTCACTCCCTTTCCGTCCAAGACAACAGGAAATTGTGTAAGGTGTGGATGCCCCGGACATCCCCTACCATTCTTGTCGACTCTCCGATTTCTCCGACCAACAAGGTTGTAGCTTCGCAACCTGCGCGCTCCGTGCGTAAAACTCTGTCTCCTGTCTGTGACGTGGTAGACAAAACTTCTGGCAATACCTCAGTGCTAGACCAGAAGTCTACTCCGCGCTCTGCGCGTAAAACCCTGTATCCCGTCTGTGACGTGGTAGACAAAGCTCCTGGTTATGCCTCAGTACTAATCCAGAAGCCTGCTTCGCGCTCTGCACGTAAAACTCAGTCTCCCGTCGGTGACGTGGCAGACAAAATTTTTGATAATGCCTCAGCACCAAATCAGAAATTCCAAACGCGCCCCAAGCGTAAAAATGCATCATCCCTCCGTGGAAAAGCAGATGGTCCCTACAATCTACGCAAGGGAAAACAAGTGGCAGATTTCTCAACTTTTTGGCCTTTACGCCAACAAGAGAGGAATCTACCCGCTCTCCAGATTATGCGAGAAGCGGACGGCCGTTTGAGGACTTCCTCAGTTTTACGCCAGCCTGAGCAAAATTCTAGACTATGCCAGGTTAAGCCCCTAAGCGTAAAGAAGGCCCAGTTTACAGAAAGACATGTTCCTCGGGGATCATCTGCTACTCATATGGCTAACCTGTTGTATACGGGTGGCAGGGGGAGAGTTATGGTTCCCAACATCCGCATTCCAACTAATGTAAACAAGAGGGACAAACCATCTTCCTCTTCTTCTTCTGTTAATCCTCCTGACTTGCGTGAATTTTCTTATCCAGAAGTGCAAAGATAGAGGATCTTCCAACATGTCTATTATACCCCCTAGGGATCACTGTTGTAATAGTCATAAAATTGTAGTTAATTATTGTTGTTCTGAAGCAAAACGGTCGGTTTTCGACCGGTTGAACTACTCTTTGTCTTTCAGGAAGAAGAGCCTACATATGCATCAGTGAACATGGCTTTCCACGTTCCTAGAGGAAGGTCAAATTCAAGATGTCATCCCTCTAGAACTCCAAGCCAAAGGAGATTCGACAAACTCCTTAAGAACACTGAAGCTCGGGTGTTCCGAAATACCCGTTCGAGGTCACGACAGCCGGCTTCGTACTCTTCTAATTCCGACACTGGGGGTCGCCAGTTTCCCGAATCAGATGCTGAAAGTATAGAGTCAACTTCTACAGAGACCTATACTAACCATTCAATGACACCTAGAGAAATGGGAGTCTATGCCATTGGAGATGAACGCGAAGAGGCTTCCCCATCAGGAAGCACTGTTCAACGCATCGCTGTGCTGAAGACATCTCTGAAATAGATACAATACATGATGGAGAGTATGCACCAGATGATGCTAACTCAATACACAGCTGCTATAGCTCAAGCATCGGCCCCTCTGACTAAAATACATATGGGGGTAGATTTACCACCATCCAACGCGAACCAGAAGCCTGCTCTAGATCAAGAGTCAGCAGCTCCCCCACTTCCTAACTTAGAGAATATATTGCCTCATGTTGGAGTTGCAGTATAACCAATCTCTCACCACTCCGCGGTTCCTCTACCGGCTGAAGATTCGATGCAGGCAATACGGGAATTGAAAGCCCAATTTGAAGCCTTGAAGCATAAAGACCAGCTCAAGAAATTGGGAATCAACCAGCCTTACCAAACTATCTGGGACGAGATCCCCTTCCCTCCTAAATATAAACCACAGACTATGGCTTTGTTTGAGGGAAAGACATCACCGAGCCAGTACATGAACTATTTCAGTATGATGACGGTGTTATTGCAAGGGAATAACGCCCTTCTCACTCGAGTGTTCAAAGGCTGTCTCTCGGGAGTGGCTTATCAGTGGTACCGTAGTCTTGTGGACAACTGCATTACTTTCTTTGAAGATTTCAAGACTTTGTTCTTCACGCGATTCTACGAAGGAGGGATGGACATGTCTATGTCCTTTCTCATCGAAGTAAAACAGAGGGAAAAAGAGAACGTTCGCGCTTCCATCGAACATTTTTGTCAAGCCACTTTGCAAATGCCTCCCGGAGTTCCAGACTCGGCATTGGTGGACATTTGCAGGAAGAATCTTCTTTCGGTGATCTCGGTGTTCATGGGACCATATCAGTGCCATGATTGGCCCTCGTTTATCATCTCAGCGGTAGCCGCTGAAGACAATAGCTGGAAGGCGCGTGATAACGGAATTATGATATCTGCCTCTGATAGAGGCAAGAGGTCATCCTCCAACAGCGACCTTCCTCGTGGTGCCAAATGAAAAGAAGCTCTGGCGATCAATACGTCCAGGCAAAAGACCGCGGCAACCACACAGACGAAACCTGGGACTTCCAGGCACATTGAAGTATACTCTTTTGACGACGACGATATCCCGAGTATATTCGAGTGTCTAGTCAAAAGCAGCAAGATTACCCTCCCAGAGGTAAAACGGCCTAATGAAGTCGGCAATACCAATAATCCTAAGTACTACATTTTTCATAGGTACATACATCACCCCACAAAGGCGTGTTATGTACTAAAAAGGAAGATCCAGGAGTTGATCGATGCTAAGGCCATCACTCTGCACAATAGCGAGAAGATGGTCACCGCCAACATGATCTCTCTTCAATTTGGCGATCTCCCTCCACAAGAAGTTTCGGATGGTGTTATACCTATTTCCCGGACAACGATGAACGTCATTAATCTCCCTCCGGCCAGGGGTTAAAATTATGACCTGGTACCCCTAACTACCCAGCGTGGCGAGATTATGTGGGTTCATCCAGACCTGGTGTTAGAGATCCAGGAAGAGACTCAAGCTGCTAAGGCTAAGTCTAAGAAGAACTCGAAGCATATACCATGTCATATGGTTGCGATATCCTCGATATCAGAAGAGGAGGTTTTGGCTACCGAAACCCGTTCAGGGAGAGCCTACCTCAAGGACTATGGAAGAAATCAGGAAGAAGCATCGGCCGACACTTCAGCTGCCAAGCCTTCAGAACCTGAACCTGCCGTACCACAGGCAGGTCCTTCTAGACCAACTACGGCGGACAAGGGCAAGCAAAAAGAAGTGCATTTTGATAAACCTTTGAAGAACCTTCAAAACAAAGGTTTAGAAAAACTATATAACTTCAACATCCTCGCCCAATTGGCTAACACACCAGCCAGATTGTCCATCTTTGAACTACTCAGGCTCTCCAAAGACATTCGTCAAGCCCTGAGTGAAGCATTAATGCAGGCGGATGCATACTTGACCCAGCTCAAGTCCCCTGATGAAGAACCTGTGGCATGTCCTCAATGCCATAGTGTGATGGAGGTAGTTCCAAATATCACTTTCATCCAAGATGACATGCTGTTGAAACATAACAAGCATGACAGACCCCTCTATTATACCGGATATGTCGGTTCCATGGAGGTTGACTGGATTCACATAGATCCGGGATCATCGATCAGCATCATTCCTCATAGTCTGCTCAGATCGCTGAGGATTCCTACCAGCGAATTGGCTTACACCACCACTACAATTGTGGGCTTCAGCGCCAGGAAAAGTAAGCCGTTGGAGAAGATTCGTTTGAGGATCCAGATTAGGGACCTTAGGTCAATGGCTACATGCTATGTCATTGATTCAGAGGTGTCCTATAATATTCTGCTGGGCAGGCCATGGATCCACGACCACAACATCGTTCCTTTTACTCTACATCAATGCTTCAAATATATAAATGCCCAAGGAACAGTACAAACGGAGTTTGCCGACCTTAACCCGTTCTGTCATGCCCCAGTCCCATAATATCGAGGGACCAGATACGTGGCAATGGCCAGCAGCACACACCGATGGACAAACCCAATTTAATGGATCCATCAGGGCATACTTAAGCTGTAAAATCAAGTCTACGACAATCATGGCACAACTAATCTCATCCACACAAGATATAAAATATGATCCACAGAATAAATAAGGAATGTAAATCATCAGCTAGTTTCACAAAGTGCTTTGGGGAACAACCCGATAAATATCTGATACAATGGTTCAACAGACCAGAATATAAATGACTAAAATAAATAATAAATAATGAGCATGAAACATGGATGCTCAGGAAAAGTCTTCAGCTAACACCTCGTCCTCGGATGACGGTACAGCTCCTAGATCAGCTCCTGCTGCGGTCCCGTATACCTCGGGATAGATCTCGTCCTCAAATCCTGGGGACATAATCCGGATCCAGGTCCTCAGGGGACATAGCAAGGTACAAGAAAGCTCAAGCCAAAATAAATGCAGTACAGAAAATAAATAGAATAAATAGGGCAAGTATGTAAACATCTGTGTGAAATGCAAGAGAGAACATCAATAGTGCTCAGGCTGAAACAACTACAAGCTCTGTGTAGGAGAGCCGGTAGCAGTGATATCATGAGGTGGTCTAGCTCAGCGGGAGACTGAGTAGCCGGCATAACATAATCAACCTGTAGCCTGTGGGTCTCTCCAGCAGTAGATGGAACAATAAGGGAATACTAAATAACCAGCTAAGTGATATGCAAGATGAGAGCAGCACTAGAACTCAGGCTGAAGCCACTACAAGCTCTGTGTCGGGGAGCCGGTAGCAGCAGTAATAATGAGTAATGGGCCAAGCTCGGGCTTCAGAGTCTTGTGCCTCACAATAGTAGGGGTGTATATATATATGATCAGCCTGTAGTCTGTGTGACTCTCCCCACCCAATGTAACCACGCATATCATGACCATAACGTCTCATGTCCATGTCAGCGGGATCATAACTAATGCACAAGTCATAATGTATCTAAGAATATAGTATCTCTGTCAAGTCTTGTATCCTATACAGAATTACCATGAATATCTCGGGAAGATCCTGTCTCATGAACAGTGTCAAGTGTCCTGGGTCAAAGTGTACTTGGTAAGACAAGTACGAGTAGATAAAGTGTCACGAATATCCATATCTAGATGACAATACACAACACCGCGTACGGTGTTGGCACCCGACTGATAATCGGACGCTAAGTACATCTCATGGTCCTAGGTTAAGCATGCACAGCAATATAATGAAGCAAGAAAAATATATAACAATACTGCAGAGTTTGGCAAGGTACACTTGCCTGATGTGCGAATACCAACAACTGTCCCTGTATCAGTGGATCCGGTAGGTACTACTCCAAAAGCTGTAATAACCATCACCAACCATCTTAGAAGATGTCAAATAGCTAGAAACGCCTGTCCTTATGTCCAATTTGGACACAGGGGCAAAAAGGTTATTTTCGGGCCAAAGCGGGATCCACATGTGGCCCACTTTGTACCGAAAAGCGTGTCAGGGTCAAAGGTCTCCAAATTCCTCAAACTCAGTGTCTACAAGTCAGGAACGATGATACAAACCCAACGGAACTTCCAGAATTGGATTCAGATGAGCCGATCACAAAATCGCCCGTCAAGTAGAGCTTGTGGGGCCCACGATACGCAATTTTATCAACGTTCTCAGAATCGGACCAAACTTGGGTCACAGGACCAGCGTATTGCTACGTGTCCGATGGCACAAGTTTCGTCTCGATTCGATATGTGTACATAAAATTACAGCGTGTTCCAGAAAGAACGGATACGGGGTGTTGTCAGCGAATACGCGTTGATTTCGGTGTGCACGCACATCCGAATCGACTTCTGCAAAATTTCACACGACCGTATCAACATCGCACACGGTTCGGTAAAGACTGCGTGCGATCAAGTCGTCCCGTTTGGTGGGGCGCGCTCAGTTTCGGGGTAAAATGGGGCATTGTTTTTCTCGTTTTTGGATCACGGTGTGCGATCACCACAGGACGCGATGCACCGAGCGGGTTGCACGGGCACCGAGAGGGTTATACAGTCTACGCGTAGCAACTGACGGAATTGAAAATGGAGTTACGAGGTGAGGGAAAATGCTACCTGAAGAGGGCTCCGAGAAGTCTGAATCTCACGTGTCCTAGGGTACTGTTCGTGTCCTGGTCGAAAGTTCCTGTGTCCGCGTGTCTGCCGTGAGTCCCGGCTAGGGTCCTGATCTGGAGACAGCGGGGTGGCGCTCGGAAGGAGGACGTTGCTCGCCGCGGGGGAGACGGAGGGAGAGCTGCTCCGTCGGCACGGCGGAGCCGTCGAGAGTTCTACTCCGGCGAGGTCGGGGTTAGGTTGGAGAAGTTGTCGGTTCTGGGGAGAGGAGATCGGGGCTGCGGGTGGTGGAGTCGGGGACGAGGGTTCGCGCGACGTGGCGGCAGCGGCGTGGTGGAGGGGCTTAGACGAGGTTGCTGGATGATGGGGAAGCGGCGGCGTCGTTCAGGCCTCCGCGGGTCGGCTGCTGGGGCGGAGCAGGGGAGAAAGGGAGTCGACGGTGGGGTTTGGACGAAGAGTTCGGGAGCCGGTGACATGGTCGAGCAGAAAGGCTGGGTTCTGTCGGCGGTGGTGAAGGAAAGAGGGGGCGGCGGCCTGGATGTCGAGGCTGAGGCTTTATAGACTACAGTAAAACCGGTCAGTTAGGGTTTTTAATTGGTTTGCGGATCCGGGTCGGGTTTGGCTCGGATCCGGGTCGGGTTTGGCTCGGATCCAACCCGACCCAATATACTGATTGGCTTGGTTCAATCAGCGATTTGGTTTGGTTCAGGTTTGGGTTTGGGTTTAAGTTGGTTTAATTTGGGTTTGGCTCGGTTCACACAATCCAAAAGTTTTGAAGGCTTAAAACGCATTTTCGGAGTCCAATAAATTCACCGAAAAATACCCCATATTCGGTTTTCTATTTTACACCATAAAATATTATTTCTATAATATTTTAATACCAATAAACTGCATTTAAAAATTCTTTGATCGTAATTACCTTAGTTCTTTATCCAAAAAAATACCGAAAAATTCGAAAAAATTATATTAAAAATTATTCTGAAAATCAGGGTGTTTACAATCTTCCCTCCTTAAAAGAATTGCGTCCTCGCAATCAAAGAATAAGCTACTAAAGCAAGAATTATGGAATTACAAGGTTGCTTAGTTTACAACTGCCTCTTCGAACAAGTGGGGGTAACGCTGGCGCATACTATCTTCTCATTCCCAAGTCGATTTGCCAGGAGAATAATGTTTCCAAGCTACATGAACCAGTCTGATTGTCTGTCCCCGCAATGTCTTCTCACTGACGTCAAGGATGCCAACTAGTTGTTCTTCATATCTCAAGCTTGGGCCTACTGCGATCTCTGAATGATCGACTACGTGACTTGGGTCGGTCACGTACCTTCGCAGCTGTGAGACGTGGAATACGTCATGTACTCCCTCTAAGGATGGTGGTAATACAAGAAGATAAGCCACCTCACCAACACGCTCTAGAATGTCAAATGGCCCAATATACCTTGGGCTTAACTTGCCTCTGCTCCCGAATCTGATAGTACCACGAGTGGGCAGAATTCTCAAGAACACGTGCTCTCCTTCCTTGAACTCTAGGGGACGTCTGTGTGTATCTGCCCAATACTTCTGTCTGTCCTGAGCTGCTCGAAGATGATTCTGAATCTGTTTCACCTTCTCCACTGTCTGTGTTACCAATTCTGGACCCAGTATTTGACGTTCACCAACGTTACTCCAACATATAGGCGATCTGTACTTCCTTTCGTATAATGCCTCGAATGGTGCCATCTGAATACTGGCCTGATAACTGTTATTGTAGGAGAACTCTACTAAGTGCAAATGATCTTCCTAAGATCCTCCAAAGTCTAGCATACATGATCGCAACATGTCCTCCAAGATCTGAATGGTGCACTCCGATTGGCCATCTATCTGCGGGTGGTAAGCCGTGCTGAATTTGAGTCTGGTGCCCTGACTCTCTTGCATGCTTCTCCAGAAATGAGATATAAATCTTGAATCTCGATCTGATACAATACTAACCGGCACTCCATGTAATTTGACGATGTGTCGCATATACATGTCGGCTAGTACCTCTGTGGACTGTCCAACTCTAAATGGCAAGAAGTGTGCCAATTTAGTGAGTCTATCCACGATAACCCATACTGTATCTCTTCCGCTGGGGCTCCTTGGAAATCTGATGATAAAATCCATCGTGATATGCTTCCACTTCCATTCTGGTATAGGAAGCGGCTGTAACATACCTGCAGTCCTCTGATGTTCGGCCTTTACTTGCTGGCAGACTAAGCATTTGGTCACAAATCTTGCAATCTCCCTTTTCATTCCATGCCACCAGTAATATTGTCTCAAGTCTCGGTACATCTTGGTTCCTCCTGGGTGAACAGAGTATATGGAGCTATGTGCTTCAATCATTAACTCCTGCCTCAATTCTCCATTTGGAACATACAGGCGATTTCCAAACCTCAATGTCCCATCTTCGTGTATACAAAGGCTTGTCTGCATACCTGCTTCTGTCCTCTCTTTTAACCTTCTAAATCTAGCATCGGTGGGCAATGCCTCCTTAATCTTCTCCACGAGTGATGACTTAATTTCAAGATTAGCCAGTAATCCACTATGTCCTGGTAAGACAACCTCTATCTGAAGATCCTGTAGATCTCTCAATAACTCGGGCTGCATCGTCAAGAAATAAGCCGTAGGCTTCCTGCTCAGTGCGTCTGCTACAACATTCGCCTTTCCCGGATGATACTGCAGATCTATGTCAAAATCTACCATCAATTTGAGCCAACGTCTCTGCCTCATGTTGAGCTCCTTCTGAGTATACACATACTTCAGGCTTTTGTGATCTGTAAAGATGTCTACCTTCTCCCCATAAAGATAGTGCCTCCAAATCTTTAATGCAAATATCACTGCTGCTAACTCCAGATCGTGTGTTGGGTAGTTCTTCTCGTGAATCTTCAATTGTCTCGATGCATAAGCAATGACTTTGCCATGTTGCATCAAAACACATCCTAGTCCAGTTCCTGATGCATCACTGTAAACAACAAAACCTTCTGACCCTGAAGAAAGAGTCAAGACAGGTGCTGTTGTTAATCTTCTCTTCAACTCTTCGAAGGCCTTCTGGCAGTCTTATGTCCATATAAACTCCTGATCTTTACGTGTCAGCTTCTTCATCGGTTCTGCAATTCTCGAGAAATTTTCTACAAACCTTCGGTAATATCCTGCAAGTCCGAGAAAATTTCTCACCTCTGCAATTGATGTGGGTGTAGGCCAAGTCTCTATTGCCGTAACTTTCTCTAGATCCACTGAAAGTCCTTCTCCTGAGATAATATATCCCAAGAAAGGCACTTTGTCCATACAGAACTCACACTTACTAAGTTTGGCATATAACTTCTCCTGTCTCAAGGTCTCTAACACGATTTTGAGATGCTCCTCGTGCTCTTCGTGGTTCTTGGAATATATGAGAATGTCGTCAATGAACATCACCACGAATTTATCCAAGAAATGATGAAAGACTCTGTTCATTAAGCTCATAAACACTGCTGGCGCGTTGGTTAAACCAAACGGCATCACCAAGAACTCATAATGTCCATACTTGGTCCTGAAAGCTGTCTTCGGGATGTCTTCCTTCCTTACTTTGATCTGATGATAGCCGGATCGAAGGTCAATCTTCGAGAATACCCTTGCACCACTCAATTGATCGAATAGATCATCAATGCGTAGTAAGGGATACCTGTTCTTGATGGTTACAGCATTCAGTATCCTGTAGTCAATGTATAACCGTACTGTTCCATCCTTCTTCGGCACAAATAATATGGGTGCTCCCCAAGGTGAAACACTGGGCCGAATGAAACCCTTCTCCAGAAGATCGTCAACCTGTTCTTTCAACTCCACCAACTCCTTAGGGGCTAGCCGATATACTGATGAAGTGATAGGCTCTGCTCCTGGAGTTAAATCTATTTTGAATTCTATTTCCCGATCAGGCGGTAAACCTGAAAGATCACCGAGAAATACATCCATAAATTCTGATATGACTCTTGGGTAACCTGTCTCCCCTTCTACAGATAGTACCCTAAGAGTAGGCTGAACTCCTTGCTCTACTGCTCCTCGAAGAAACTCGAATTCTGGATGTCCAGGCGGTCTAAATATAACCCGCCCAAGTCGGCAATCAAGAGTCGTATGATACTGACTTAACCAGTCCATACCAAGTACAACATCATAGTCCGGCATAGAAAAGATCAGAAATTGAGCTCGCATCTCTCTCCCATATACTACTACAGAACATGATCTACAGACGTCACTAACCGGAATAATTCTACCTCCCGTAAGAATTCTCTTCATCTTCGGAAGGGGTGCGATAGCTACTCTATGGGTGGCTACAAAGCTAGCTGCTATAAACGAATACGATGCTCCAGAATCAAATAATGCTACAGCTGGTAATGAAGCTACTAAAATAGTACCTGCGATGACCTCGCCTGCCGTAGCCTCCTCCTCAACAGCTAATGTGAATGCCTGGCCTCGTCCCTGAGCTTGGCCTCTCTGCTGCTGAGCCTGCTGAAATAGAGCTGCCTGCGGTGCCAGGGGTGGTCTCTGCTGATTTCCTCCTGGGGCTGGTAGCCTGACGCCTCCTACTCCTGTCTGCTGTGCTTCTACTACTGGATAAGCTGGTCGTGGTGGCGGTAAAGCTAATCTCGGTGCTCCTTCTCTGCGCTCGGTGCAGTCTCTGGTCTGATGCTGGTTGGACCGCAAGCCAGGCAGAGTCCCAACTTGCGTCTGCATTCTCTCTCAATGTGACCTATCTTGCCGCAGTGGTGACAAGTAGGGAGAGATATGGCCCTGTGTGCTGTCCTCTCTGGCATACTCCTCTGGGTCTGTTTTGCTGAATCCCCATGTGCTGTCCTGGATGGTGCTGAGTTGATAGGCCTCTTCAGGTTCGACTTCCTTCTAGTGACGCGCTCCATGCGTCGTGCTGCGGCGAGAACGTCGGTATAAGATATAGGTGCGACCGATCCAATCAATCTCTGAAGCTCGAACTTCAGCCCGTCAAAGAATTTCTCAGCTTTCTCTTTCTCTGTCGCAATCAAGGTTGGGGCAAAGCGACTGAGGCGAATAAATTCTGCGTTGTATTCTTCCACTGTCATGTTGCCTTGGATAAGGCGGTTGAACTTGTCTCGGAGCTCTGACCGTGCTACTGCGGGAATATACATCTCTTTGAAGAGTCTGGAGAACTCTTCCCAAGTGACTCGGTCCTGCCCGAGCCTCCTCTACTCTGCTAACCACCAGTGATGTGCATTCTCAGTTAACTGTATTCTGACTGCAGTCATCCACTTCTCTCTCGGAAGTTCAGCGGCTTCCAACTGATGTTGTATGTTTGTGAGCCATTCATGAACTTCTGTTGGTCCCTCTTTACCAAAAAATGTACGAGGCTTGAGCTGACGGAAGTCGTTGATAGATCCTGTCGTCGATCGCCTCGCTGGTGGATTTGCCTGCTCCAATGCGGATACCAGGCTGGTTCTCAGATACTCGGCCTCCTGCCAATGGGCCTCTTGCTGAATCTGCTGCTGCGCTTGCATCATAGCATACATCATCTGGAATATCTGTTGCCCGTTCATAGCTTGTCCTGGCGGGAAAACTGGCATCTGGGGAGTGAACTGTGGTGGAGGTGGGATGTCATCTCTCCGGAACCTTGGATTAGGCTGACCGGTTTGATCGCTCTGCGATGCTTGTCCTCCATTCCCTGGGGTCACTCCGTCTATATAAGTAACCACAGCGTCGTGTGGCGTATCCAAAAGAATCTCGTCTCTGTTCTTGGGATCCATTTTTCTGCAACCCAAAAGATAAACTGTAAGAACGCACAGAGGAATCAACACAGGATGCAAATCAAGTAACAATTTCGAGTTCGATATAGAGTTCAACAATGGGTTAAATAATGGATGAGATCTAGAACTTATCCTATCCTTAGGGCAGGCTGGTTCGGTCCCTAAGTTGAAACCGAACAATTTAGTCGTAGACCTGCATGGGCCACCACAAAAACTATGTCACACCCCAGTCCCATAATATCGAAGGACCAGATACGTGGCAATGGCCAGCAGCACGCACCGATGGACAAACCCAATTTAATGGATCCATCAGGGCATACTTAAGCTGTAAAATCAAGTCTACGACAATCATGGCACAACTAATCTCATCCACACAAGATATAAAATATGATCCACAGAATAAATAAGGAATGTAAATCATCAGCTAGTTTCACAAAGTGCTTCGGGGAACAACCCGATAAATATCTGATACAATGGTTCAACAGACCAGAATATAAATGACTGAAATAAATAATAAATAATGAGCATGAAACATGGATGCTCAGGAAAAATCTTCAGCTAACACCTCGTCCTCGGATGACGGTACAGCTCCTGGATCAGCTCCTGCTGTGGTCCCGTATACCTCGGGATAGATCTCGTCCTCAAATCCTGGGGACATAATCCGGATCCAGGTCCTCAGGGGACATAACAAGATACAAGAAAGCTCAAGCCAAAATAAATGCAGTACAGAAAATAAATAGAATAAATAGGGCAAGTATATAAACATCTGTGTGAAATGCAAGAGAGAACATCAATAGTGCTCAGGCTGAAACAACTACAAGCTCTGTGTAGGGGAGCCGGTAGCAGTGATATCATGAGGTGGTCTAGCTCAGCGGAAGACTGAGTAGCCGGCATAACATAATCAACCTGTAGCCTGTGGGTCTCTCCAGCAGTAGATGGAACAATAAGGGAATACTAAATAACCAACTAAGTGATATGCAAAATGAGAGCAGCACTAGAACTCAGGCTAAAGCCACTACAAGCTCTGTGTCGGGGAGCCGGTAGCAGCAGTAATAATGAGTAATGGGCCAAGCTCGGGCTTCAGAGTCTTGTGCCTCACAATAGTAGGGGTGTATATATATATGATCAGCCTGTAGTCTGTGTGACTCTCCCCACCCAATGTAACCACGCATATCATGACCATAACGTCTCATGTCCATGTCAGCGGGATCATAACTAATGCACAAGTCATAATGTATCTAAGAATATAGTATCTCTGTCAAGTCTTGTATCCTATACAGAATCACCACGAATATCTCAGGAAGATCCTGTCTCATGAACAGTGTCAAGTGTCCTGGGTCAAAGTGTACTTGGTAAGACAAGTACGAGTAGATAAAGTGTCACGAATATCCATCTCTAGATGACAATACGCAACACCGCGTACGGTATCGGCACCCGACTGATAATCGGACGCTAAGTACGTCTCACGGTCCTAGGTTAAGCATGCACAGCAATATAATGAAGCAAGAAAATATATAACAATATTGCAGAGTTTGGCAAGGTACACTTGTCTGAT
Organism: Iris macrosiphon; assembly: GCA_036927795.1. Lineage (NCBI taxonomy): Eukaryota > Viridiplantae > Streptophyta > Magnoliopsida > Asparagales > Iridaceae > Iris > Iris macrosiphon. The sequence goes on from JAYESA010000004.1 coordinate 76,329,443, forward strand.
GTGCGAATACCAACAATTGTCCCTGTATCAGTGGATCCGGTAGGTACTACTCCAAAAGCTGTAATAACCATCACCAACCATCTCAGAAGATGTCAAATAGCTAGAAACACCTGTCCTTACGTCTAATTTGGACACAGGGGCAAAAAGGTCATTTTCGGGCCAAAGCGGGATCCACATGTGGCCCACTTTGCACCAAAAAGCGTGTTAGGGTCAAAGGTCTCTAAATTCCTCAAACTCAGTGTCTACAAGTCAGGAACGATAATACGAACCCAACGGAACTTCCAGAATTGGATTCAGATGAGCCGATCACAAAATCGCCCGTCAAGTGGAGCTTGTGGGGCCCACGATACGCAATTTTATCAACGTTCTCAGAATCGGACCAAACTTGGGTCACAGGACCAGCGTATTGCTATGAGTACGATGGCACAAGTTTTGTCTCGATCCGACGTGTGTACACAAAGTTACAGCGTATTCCAGAAAGGACGGATACGGGGTGTCGTCAGCGGATACGCGTTGATTTCGGTGTGCACGCACATCCGAATCGACTTCTGCAAAATCCCACACGACCATATCAATATCGCACATGGTTTGATAAAGACCGCGTGTGACCAAGTCATCCTGTTTGGCGGGGCGCGCTCAGTTCCGGGGTAAAACGGGGCGTTATTTTTCCCGTTTTTGGATCGCGGTGTGCGATCACCACAGGACACGATGCACCGAGCGGGTTGCGCGGACACCGAGAGGGTTATACAGTCTACGCGTAGCAACTGACAGAATTGAAAACGGAGTTACGAGGTGAGGGAAAACGCTACCTGAACAGGGCTCCGAGAAGTCTGAATCTCACGTGTCCTAGGGTACTGTTCGTGTCCTGGTCAAAAGTTCCTGTGTCCGCGTGTCTGCCGTGAGTCCCTGCTAGGGTCCTGATCTGGAGACAGCGGGGTGGCGCTCGGAAGGAGGACGTTGCTCGCCGTGGGGGAGACGGAGGGAGAGCTGCTCCGTCGGCACGGTGGAGCCGTCGAGAGTTCTACTCCGGCGAGGTCGGGGTTAGGTTGGAGAAGTTGTCGGTTCTGGGGAGAGGAGATCGGGGCTGCGGGTGGTGGAGTCGGGGACGAGGGTTCGCGGCGTGGCGGCAGCGGCATGGTGGAGGGGCTTAGACGAGGTCACTGGACGATGGGGAAGCGGCGACGTCGTTCAGGCCTCCGCGGGTCGGCTGCTGGAGCGGAGCAGCGGAGAAAGGGAGTCGGCGGTGGGGTTTGGACATAGAGTTCGGGAGCCGGCGACGTGGTCAAGCAGAGAGGCTGGGTTCTGTCGGCGGTAGTGAAGGAAAGAGGGGGCGGCGGCCTGGATGTCGAGGCTGAGGCTTTATAGGCTACAGCAAAACCGGTCAGTTAGGGTTTTTAATTGGTTTACGGATCCGGGTCGGGTTTGGCTCGGATCTGACCCGACCCGACCCAATATACTGATTGGCTTGGTTCAATCAGTGGTTTGGTTTGGTTCAGGTTTGGGTTTGGGTTTAAGTTGGTTTAATTTGGGTTTGGCTCGGTTCACACAATCCAAAAGTTTTTAAGGCTTAAAACGCATTTCCGGAGTCCAATAAATTCACTGAAAAATACCCCATGTCCGGTTTTCCATTTTACACCATAAAATATTATTTTCATAATATTTTAATACCAATAAACTATATTTAAAAATCCTTTGATCGCAATTACCTTGGTTCTTCATCCAGAAAAATACCGAAAAATTTGAAAAAATTATATTAAAAATTATTCTGAAAATCAGGGTATTTACACGTTCAAAGGAGTAGAATTTTACTACTCTGATACCATGTTGTATACCCAAGACTACATGGAGGAGGTGTCAGGCAAGACAGAGGAGGAATCCCACCGGGAGCTAGCAGAACCCTCTGCCGGGCAACCCCTGTCAATCAAGGTGAAAGGACGGACTACCCGTCCAAAAGTCATGGAACCCATGACTATCCACCTGAACAAAACCAAGTCAGGAAAAGGAGGTGATCCCCTGGTGATCACTTTAAATCAGAAGCCCCCACCTTTGGTCATCAACCTCCGGCGCAACAAACAGCCGGCTGATGTAAATACAACCAGGAACGTGGTTTCTGACGATAATAAAGATCCTCTTTTCCAATACATTGACGCTCAAATTCTAAATCAGGAATCCTCTCCCCATAATGATATAAAACCTATAGCACAAAAATTCTTGGAAGTTATAGACTCCTATCATCCGTATGTGTGGGAAGTAGCGTCATCATCTAATGTCATCATGACATATGGGCCACATGAGGATTCTATCTTTATTGTCCCGCCTACTCGCAGCAGTCAGCGTCCAATAGTCTTCGGTCGCATGCGCAATAAATCGACTGTACAAGAAGATTCTCCCGATGACGATGCTGGTAAAATACAGGTTCATAGATATAGCCTGCAAGCTTTGAAGATTATACAAAGTATAGGTTATGACTTGAAGCTGGAACCAGGCCTCAATTATGGGAAAGGCAGGCGAATACCGTTGCACGGTGAGCCCTGCTGTCAACGAACTCATTTTGGGTTAGGGTATACCACTTTCCTTGCAACTTCTGAGTCAAATGAGAATATCTCTTCCTCTTCTCAAGATGGCTCGTCGTCCTCCGACCCAAATGACGACCTCGAACGAGCATTATCAGTAAATACGGTACTGACAGATTCCCTCGAAGCAGACGAATAAAAATCTGAACCGTTTGAGAATGACTCTTGGGCTCAACAAATGGATACGCAATGGGAACTCTGGTTCGAGCAGAGAGAACCGCCTACTGAAGATAAAGTTATCCAAATTGATGTTGGGGATGAACTTTCACCAAAGCCGATATTTATCAGTAACAATCTTTCCGAAGAAGAAAGGGAAGAAATAATCCAGGTGATAAAAGAATATATCGACGTCTTTGCGTGGAATTATAAGGATATACCAGGACTCATTCCTAAAGTGGCTACTCATAAGCTCAATATATTGCCCAATTCGAAGCCTGTGAAGCAACATCAACGCCGATTTCGTCCGAATATGATGGACGCCATCAAAGCTGAAATTAGGAAGCTGATAGCCTATGGCTTCATTCGGGAAGAACAACATCCTGACTGGGTCGCCAATATTGTCCCAGTCATGAAAAAAAGTGGAAAAGTACGTGTCTGCATCGATTACCGAGATCTGAATGCAGCCTGCCCCAAAGATGAGTTCCCTCTTCCTATCACAGACGTCATGATCGACAATACGTGCAGTTTTGAATGCATGTCTTTCATGGACGGATTCTCAGGATACAATCAAATCAAGATGCATCCTAAAGATGAAAAGCATACTGCCTTCAGGACACCATTGGGGGTATATTGATACACGGTCATGCCCTTCGGACTGAAGAATGTCGGGGCTACGTATCAGCGAGCGATGAGTAACATATTCCACTAGCATTTACGCAAAATAGTAGAATATTACGTAGATGATATAGCTGTCAAAAGCCGCATCAAGGATAATCACATCCATGACTTGAAGACAGTATTTGAGTTAATGCGCCAACACCGACTCAAAATGAATCCTACAAAGTCCTTTCTTGGTGTATCCAGTGACAAATTCCTGGGATCTGTCATTACCGCTAAAGGCATTCAGGTGGACCCGAATAAAGTGAAGGCCATCTTAGAAATGCGACCACCCCATAATCTGAAGGAACTCAGGGGATTTCAAGGTCGTCTGGCTTATATCTGGAGATTCATATCCAACCTCTCTGGGAGATGTCAGCCCTTTTCTCGTCTCATGAAGAAAGGTGTCTCCTTCGTATGGGACGAAACATGTCAGCAAGCGTTTAATGATATCAAATGCTACCTCACTAATCCTCCAGTTCTAGTGCCTTCCGTCATAGGAAGACCGTTTTTGCTGTATGTTCGAGAAATGGATCATTCTTTGGGAGCTCTTCTCGCACAGAAAAATGATGAGGGTCATGAACAGGCTATCTACTATTTAAGCAGGATGATGGTCGGAGCTGAACACCGGTACAATCCAGTAAAAAAGAATGCTTGGCCCTGATGTTCGTCATTCAAAAGATGCGATACTATGTCACAGGCCAGACTATTCATATCATCTCCAGGATTAATCCTCTTCGGGTATTGATGAACAAGCCAAGTGTTCTTAATTCCCAACTCGCGACTTGGGCGATGTTATTAACACCGTATGATATGGTGTACGTCCCTCAAAAGTCCATAAAAGGCCAAGCCTTGGCTGATTTTCTAGCTGCTCATCCGATTTCGGAGACCTCCAAACTATACGAGGATATTCCCGACAAAGTTGCAGAATATAATTCCACAATGGAAAGTGATACATGGCAACTGTTCTTCGATGGTGCCTCCAGAATTGGTCCCAGAGGAAACGTAGTTTCGGGAGTAGGAATTGTCCTGGTCACTCCGGATAAACTCGTCATCTATCGAGCATATTCTCTTAGCGAGCCTTGCTCTAATAACGTGGCAGAGTATAATGCCCTACTCATCGGACTCCAAGTCACTAAAGAATTGGACGTCGAATATCTGGAAGCTTTCGGTGATTCTCTGCTGATCGTCAATCAAGTCAGAGGAATATATGAAGTACGTAACCCAGACCTCATTCCTTATCACCAAGCAACGGTCAAGATAGCCATGACATTCAAAGGGTTCTTCCTAGAGCATGTACCTCGATCTCAGAATCTGAAAGCTGATGCCCTGACCAGTCTAGCTGCAGATTTAGCTACCCCTATAAGAAGGCAGAACTCGGTGATCCTTCTTAACAGAGATTTATTCTGTGTGAAAAATAACTTTCACATAGAACGCAGCTACGCTGTGAATACAGATCCTCCCAAGAGAGACTGGATAAGTCCCTTTATAGATTTTGTGGCATACGAAATCTTACCAGAGGATCCTAAAGAAGCAATATCTGTCAAAAGACGATCATTATGCTTCTATTTGATGCGTCTTCACGATGTCTATATCGCCGAACCTATGACAGATTGCTATTATGATGTCTCTCCGATGATAAGGCACAGCGGATTATCCGTGAAGCTCACGATGGCATATGCAGAGCACATCAACCCGGTCCTAAGCTACAAGATTGTATCAGGAGGATGGGCTATTACTGGCCTACTATGATCACAGATGCAATAAAATATGCAAGACAATACAAAGCCTGCCAGGTTTATGCAGATTTTATACATCAACCTTCTGAGCATTTACATCCTACGGTTGCATCCTGGCCTTTTGAAGCATGGGGTATGGATATCATTGGTCCTATTCATCCGTCTTCTTCCAGAGGTCATCGGTTCATATTGGCCATCACGGATTATTTCTCCAAATGGGCAGAGGCAGTCCCTCTTGCTGAGGTGAAAACAGTCAACGTGATCAGCTTCATCAAGCATCATGTCATTTATCACTTCGGGATACCCCGAAGGATAATTCATGACAATGGGCCTCAATTCATCAGCCAAGCGTTTCACCGATTTTGCGATAAAAATTGGATACAAAATATGGCCTCTACGGCATACAATCCTGCTGCTAATGGTTTGGCGGAAGCCTTCAACAAAACCATTATCAAACTCCTAAAAAAGTTTGTCTCTTCGAACAAAAGAGATTGGAACGAGAAGCTAGGAGAATATCTCTGGGCATACCGCACAACAGTACGAACACCGACGGGTTGCACCCCATTCTCATTAGTCTACGGGAGTGAAGCAGTTCTCCCCATTGAAATCCAAATTCTGTCACTTAGAATAGCAGTGGCTAATGAGTTGACTCAGGAAAATAATGATCGACTAAGGCTTCAAGAGCTAGAAGGATTAGATGAGAAATGCCTTCAAGCCCAACAGCGCATCGCGTTCTATTAGGCACGTATTTCCAGAGTTTTTAATCAAAAAGTGAAGGAAAGAGTGTTCAAAGTTGGTGAGCTAGTTTTAGCTGTGAAAAGGCCAATGATCATTACTCACAAGAGTAGGGGTAAATTCCAGCCCAAATGGGAAGGCCCTTATGTGATCGAGACGACGTTCTCAAATGGCGCCTACCGATTAGCCAAGCCTAATGGAGATCTGATAATGGCTCCTATCAACGGCAAATTCCTAAAGAGGTACTACGCTTAATCTCCTTTGCTCAAATGGAGTATGGTGAAGATCTCATTCTGACAACACTACGTCCAAAACAAATTTAGTTGGATCATATTCTATCATGTCCATATAACCTCTGAATAGATATATCCGGCTGAAGCTTACCGAAGGGATATCACGTCCATATCACCTCTGATATCACTTTCACCCTAGCCTATCGTTTATATTCTAAAATGATAGGTCCACAAAGTCAGATAAAATTTCTTTATTATCTCCGGGAGGAGCAAAATTACATATAAAAGCAAAAATAGTACATCATTGGGGAGAAGCAGTCAAATCACGGATCTGCTGCGCCAGTGCAGCCATCTTCTCATTCCTGGAGCTTAAAACGGTAGCGCGAGCCCGCTCCAACCTTGCCTCCTCATTGTTCAAGACAGACATTTCAGACCGACACGTACAAAATCTGCGTGGATGATACCCACACGTGTCAGGTTTTGCTGAGATGTTTCCAGTCGGTTCTTCAACACGTCTCTAGCTGCCGATGAAGCAAGAATCCTCTCCTATGCCTGAGCAAGTTCATTTTTCAATTGGCAGACCCTCGCTGTACCTTCCTCATATTCGGCCTCGCACTTGGCTAGCTGGGGAATGATATACTCTTGTACAGTATGCTCTTTATTTATCTCTTTCTGCTGAGCCTCGATGGACCTGCTCGGAGTTTCTATCTCCCCAACGAGCCTCGCAGTCAAAGAGTCATATTCAGCCTGAATCAGGTCATCAATGTTGCCCTGGGATAGTTATAAATAATTGTTAATGGGTTGTTCCAAACCATTAACTATCTACTCCAGTGTATCAGCTCTCCCAGCGTCATTGAAGTCTTTGATCAGCGCTATTGCAAACTGGGAGGACCTTCTCAGAGCCTCGAAGCCTAGATTCTTCTCTAGCACCATGGATATCAGCGTCTTCAAAGTGGTATAGAAAATACTAGTATATTGCTCGATTAGCATAGCGAGATCCGAATGGACGCTGGAAGTGGCTGCAATATCGGTGAATCCCCTTCCAGGAATGACTGCAGAGGGTGTCGTCACAGTCGTCGCTTCAGTAGATGGCGCGACAAAAGTAGAGGCACCAACAACGGTCGAAGTGGCTGATATACTCAAAAGAGGCATAGTCATGATGACAGGCTCATCCTCCTCTCGAGATATCGGAACTGTATTGGGCGAGCCGGCACCCGAAAATGTTTCCTCTTCGAAGTCGGGCACCTCCATGTCATTGGCAGGAGCTGCAACAGAGCCAAAAGTTGCGTCGACGCTGTCTTTCCCATAGATGTCTTCCCCTAAAAAAAAGACAAGAGAAAGTTAATATCAACCTGATATTGATTTTTCTAAAAGAGGCGTAAAGACGACATTTACCCATGGCCGATGGTATATATGTCACGTCCGCAGCCAGCACAGCTAAATCATTTCTTAATAATGCTAAGCGAGCTGTCATACCTGGAGAAGGGGGTGTGCAAACTGACACTGGCAGGTATTCTTCCAGGTCTTCACCAAGATCCATTCGAGGCTCACCGGGTGGAATCTTGCTGGGTATACTTACAGACGCGGTAGGGGTTTCTCCCATTGCTGGTCTGGATAAAGGTATACGCAATCTTATTTTGCTCAGCCTTGAAGGCGATCTCGCAGCACTACCTGAAGCGGTAGCAGCGACAGCAGCCTCGAGCAAAGAATCTCTGGCACTGCCAGTCGGAACTGTAGAGGTTCCCTCTCTAATAGGCGAAGGACCTTTAGGCAAAAATTCATCCCCAACAGGGGAAACAGCAGGTTCACTCCTGGGAACCTCATGGCTGGAAGCCCTGGCAGGACCACTAACAGTCTTCTTTTTCTTACGAGGGGAAGCCTCCTTCAGAATAGGCGCCCTTCGCTTTCCAGGGATAACAAGAGGCTCTGCAGGCGGAGGTATCACGCCTCTCGGTACTGTCAACAAAAACTTATCTGTACCGACAGGGTCTTCACCTTTGTCAGAGGAGACTGATGGGATATCCTCTCTTCTAGCAGACTTATGAGAGGGCATCCTAAAATTTCCACGCATATCAAAATCGCGATGGAAGGTATTGATAACCACATAAAACTGGGCATACGAATGGAGGATGCACAACTCCATGGAGAGAGAAGTCATGGGTATAGTAAAGGTTGCTCCAGTACAACCCATTATGAAGTACCACCACCCTCTGGCTCCATCAATAAGTCCACCTCTGGACTTAAAGCTGGTGATGGCATTTCCCACATGCAATTGGTCGTATCCAAATTGCCTGGCGAATCGGCTAGGCAGATACGGCTCCAAGAAGCAGTGGTCCTTACTTCTGTACAGTAAATGGGAATATCTAATATAGACCAACCAATAAAAAGCTTCAGAAGAAAAACAGTCTTCCCTTCACCTGAATCCTGAAGTCTCGTCCCCTGTTGATTGAGATTTACAGTGGGGACGATGCATAAGAGCTTCCAGCTATGAGCAAAATTTAATGCTCGCCGATAGTCTACGACTGTGACCACGTTCTAAGTGGAATTCTTGTAATTCAACAAGAAATTATTCCCCGAACTACTGGCAGAGCCGGCAGACATCACTCAGGGGTTATAAAGAATTAGCCATCCCATCAAATACAGGAACGGTAATTCTACCCTGGAAAAGCTGTCACGCCGTGTTTCGTCGGCAAGCAGTCCATCAGTAATGGCCCTCAGGCCAGCTTGTATCCGGCATACCATAGCAGGGAGCAGGCCCAGTCTTGTCCCGAACACCAAACGCACTACAGGTCATAAGGTGTTGTGGTGAATGCAAACCGAAGATGCAATGCCAGGTACTACCAGTCGGCGTAGCCATACAGAGAGGAAGCCAGCCAGTTGAGCTTCCCTTGACAGAGGCATGCGGCAATGCCTTATATAACTGTAGGCTTTAGTGCCGGCTGGATAATTCCCTATCTCCTCATCGAGGACCTGATCTGAAGCCCCAGCATCTTCAATAAGATCATCGACTACTTGAGCATTAAGCACGCTCAGAAGGCTAAAAGGCTTATCCCTGCTATCCACGACTTTGTCTGGCTTAGCATCCCTGGCCTGATAAAAGAAGAGATAGGACGTCCACTTGTTGGTATGAGCCAAATCAGAGGGCTCATTATAGAAAGTGGTGCAAGTAAGGTAGTGGCACATCAGCTCCTGGTACACTGCCACCATCCGAGGGTTTGTATCCTCCAGCTCCCTGTTTGTGGGAACATACTCTTCATAAGGAGTATCCCCCATTGGCAGTCTTGAAATCTCTGCCATCTCGTGAAGGGCCAATCCCAACTCCCCTAACGGAGTGGTGAAAGTCCCAGTGAGCGAGATATACCGCTCCATCAAAGCCAAAAATAGGTTGGGATTGGGAGGCAACCCAACACTGGTAGCACTCATAGCCGCAAACAGACCAATGCTCTCTAGCTCAGTCTAAAAATGCTTCAGGGTCCAGGCAGCTAAACGAGACAACGAAGATTTGAAGGGGTAAGACACCCATTGGTCCGAGGATTAACCTTGGGGTATACTCCTCCTTGCCCCATAAAGTCATTGTAGAAAATCGATAATTGGACTGGTTGGAGCAGTGAAGTATCTTCACTCGGGACACTGTCCAGAAATAATCCCCTGAAAGGCATTATAGGGCCTGAAGGGCGGCTCACAAATAATCCTTGGTCGGATCCTTTCTGATAAAATATCTTCCCCGGCTGGCCGTGAAGATTAGGAGTCAGGGTCCACGACATCTTCCTTGGATGCGTGGCATGGAAGAATGCCGAAATGGGATAATCTCTTGGCATCCTGGACAGGTACATGACTATGCCCCCAGCAGTAAAAACCCAGTCTTCCTTCTTGGGCTTCGTTTGGGATTGTTTATCAATCATATCCCCGAAAAGGAAAGCTGGTTTTATATACTTGGCCCCATCTATATGCGTCAGGGGCTCCCCGTTGATCATACTCAATAGCATCCGTTCCCCTTGAGAAGATATCAGGGTTTTCCTTCCTTCAGGATACTGGGTTCCAGAAATAGGGAATGTCACGTGGGACAGATCCTCCAGGTAATTTGAGTTCAGCATCCCAGCAGCAGAATCCATTACCTCAGCCAACAGAGGTATCTGCAAGTCAACTACAAAATGCAAGAAGAACATGTCAGTTTCTATACTAGACGTTACATCTTGCAGCTTATGTCAAAGATCAACAGTTTGTGATTTTACGCCAAGACTGTGAAAACTTGAGCTTTTACGCTAGATCCTATTACCTAGGCGTAAAATTCAAGATTGGCAGTATATACAAAAAATCTGACAGTCTGGTTTTACGCCAGACTGCCAAAATTTGAGTTGTTACGCCGGAATTTTCATCCTGAGCGTAAACATCCAAAATTTGTAGTATACGCCAAACTTCGACAGTCAAAGCTTTTACGCCAGACTGCAAAAATATGGAGTTTTTACGCCGACACATTAGGAATGTGGGCGTAAAATGATAAAACATCTCTGTGCATCATCTTTCTCGGAGAGGCTTTCAGCACATAAAATGACCTAGCGCGTTCACGTACAACGTGTGCGAAGGGTTTTCTTCATTTTTGTCGTCCCAAAAGCTTTACCTATAACGTCCGGTGCACAGCTTGTCGGTGGGTCACTTCGTTCAGAGCGAGTTTCGCTCAGCCCAATAGGAGTGGCTCATGCTTGAGCAGAAGAGCGAAAAGAGGAGTGTAAACCACTGATTTTTTTAAAAAAATTAAATTGGAATTTTTCACAATTTTCTAAATTTTTTTGGGAATTTTCTTTAATTAAATTTAGGGTTTTTAATTGTTAAATAATTTTTAGTTGATAATAAATAATATTAAAATATTATGAAAATAATATTTTTGGGTGTAAAATGAAAAACTAGACTTAGGGTAATTTTTCTGGAATTTATTGGACCCCGAACCTATTTTTAATTACCTGAAAACATTTATTTATTTATTTATTTATTTATTTATTTATTTATTATTTATCTATTTATTTATATTCTTATTTATTAAATCCTAATAATAAACCGGCCCAAGCCCAGCCCGCTCAGCCCGGCCCAACCTTCGGCCCAAATCCCTAACTGGTCGGGTCGGGTCCACCTGAACCCGACCCGCCCGGACCCGTTTCCCTCACCCTCACCCAGCTCACCCCCGAGTCCTCCGCAGCCTCCGCCGCCTGCGCCGCCCCGCCCGGCGACGCGGCGCCCCGGCCGGCCACGCAGCCCCGCCTCCTCGCCACGACCACCCGCCTCCTCGCCACAATAATACATTTCAGAATCAGTGTATTACGGTCTGATCAACCATAGTGCGCTTGATTCGTCCTTCGAAATAATACTTTACGTGGATTGAGATATGTAGTGATTAGTAGACAAATATACTTGCCCTAGACGTGTCTGAGCATATCATATCGGTTACATAACTGTATTAATACGAGCATGTGAATAGGAATTACCAAGATAGGATTCAATCCACAACTGCTTGGCAATTCCCATTTGAATTCTTTAAACGCCTTGATCCCGATATTCTGTTCTATCAGCTCACCCTTGAACTCTTTATTATTGATCTTCGTCTTCTCTTATTTCGGAAAGACGAAACCCCGTGCTTGGTATAAGTTTGATACACGGAGAGTACTAGATATATCCCATAGGCCGATCACATATTTGAGGATTATTCTTCCATAATTAAGGACATATCATATGTGATATGATCGGCGTTGAAGTTTCGAGGATTGAATGACATGAGTAAACAAATTAAGGAATATTTTCTTAAGGTATATAGCCTTATGTGATAGATGGGTAGGTTCTAAGTTGGGTAGCAGTGCATTGTCAACTCGAGAGGAATTTCTTTTGGATTGTGATCGAGTAAAGCTTAGATTGGGAGAAGTTCAAGCCATTTCAATTTTGAGAATTTTAGAAGAATGACTAAGATAATGAGGATTAATGAACTTCAAAATTCTTGATATTAAGGACCCAATAATTTAGGTACATGAATTAAATTTGGAATAATGAAGGTAAAATTATCAATTTGAATTTAGAGGATAAAAATATAGAATTTCAGACTTGAACATTGGTGGACTACATTTAAATTATTTTTCAATTTGATGGTGTGAATTTAGAATAAAAATTTTTTTTTGATGGTTAGACTACCTAGTTGGAATATTGAGGATGTGAATGGAATTTAAAAAGAGTGAAGCATACAAATGGGAATACTATTGGACTCGAATTACTTCTAGAAGAATTATGATAGTTAGAATCGTGAGACAAATTTATAAGCGTATGCAAATCTTGAAGATGTTAAATGGACTTAATTTAAAGAAGTGATAACCATAGGTTGAATTTTAATTTGGGACAGTAGTCATCTTAACCATGAAGTGATTGCAGTTGATATGTTTAGGATCTTAATTATCGCAAGGAGATTGCGATTGACTTGCCTTATGTACATGGATGATTAACAGATTATGGCTTATTTTAATTTCGAGGACGAAATTTTTATAAGTTGGGTAGATTGTAAACCCCTGATTTTTCAAAAAAATTTAAATTGGGATTTTTTACAATTTTCTGGAATTTTTTGGGAATTTTCTGTAATTAAATTCAGGGTTTTTAATTATTAAATAATTTTTAATTGATAATAAATAATATTAAAATATTATGCAAATAATATTTTTGGGTGTAAAATGAAATACTGGACTTAGGGTAATTTTTCTGGAATTTATTGGACCCCGAACCTAATTTTAATTACCTGAAAACATTTATTATTTATTTATTTATTTATTTATTTATTATTTATCTATTTATTTAAATTCTTATTTATTAAATCCTAATAATAAACTGGCCCAAGCCCAGCCCGGCCCAACCTCCGGCCCAAATCCCTAACGGGTCGGGTCGGGTCGACCTGAACCCGACCCGCCCGGACCCGTTTCCCTCACCCTCACCCAGCTCACCCCCGAGTCCTCCGCCGCCTCCGCCGCCTGCGCCGCCCCGCCCGGCCACGCGGCGCCCCGCCCGGCCACGCAGCCCCGCCTCCTCGCCACGACCACCCGGCTCCCTCTCTCCTCTCCCCCGCCCCTTTAAATCGCCTCTCCGGCAGAGCCCTCTCCCCCCGAACTCTCCGGCCACCTCGCCGCTACCCGCCGCCCGTCTCCTCTCCCCCCTCTCCGCCTCCTCCTTCTTCCCGCCGCTGCTCCACCAGCAGCCGTCCCCGCTGCCCGAGTTCCCTCCGGCGTCCAGCAGCAGCAGCCCCAGCGGCCGTCCCCGCCTGCTCCGGCAACCGCCACGCCGTGCCCGCACTCGCCGGCGCCGCCAGCACCGTCTCTGGCCTCCCTCGCAGCAGCGCCGCCCTCCTCCGGCCGTCGGAGCGTCTGAATCCCCAAGCCCTAACCCTAATTCCCAATTTTTGTGTCGACACGTGTCGGACACGACACGGACACGAGAAATCCCAATTTCTCGAGCCCTGTTCAGGTACGTGTAACTTTCTCCTCGCTGCCCCATTTTTAATTCCGTAAAATGCGTTGCGAAGCCTGTATGACCCTCTCGGTGCCCGGATAAACCGCTCGGGACATCGCGTCCTGTGGTGATCGCACATCGCGATCCAAAAACAGGAAAAACAACGACCCGATTCACCCCAGAACTGGGTACGCCCCGCCAAACGGGACAACTTGGTCGTGCACGGTCTTCACAGATACGTGCGCGCCGTCGATACGGACGTGTGAGATTTTGCGGAAGTCGATTCGGGTGTGCGTGCACACCGGGATCAACGCGTATCCACGGACAACGCTCCGTATCCACTTTTCTGAATCAAGCCCTAACTTTCTGTACACACGTCGGATTGAAACGAAACTTGTGCCATCGGACTCGTAGCGATACGTTGGTCCTGTGACCCAAGTTTGGTTCAATTCTGAGAACGTTGACGAAATCGCGTGTCGTGGGCCCCACAGGCCCCGCTCGACGGGCGATTTTGTGATCGGCTCATCGGAATCTAATTCTGGAAGTTCTGTTGGGTTCGTATCATCGTTCCTGACCTGTTGACACTAAGTTTGGTGAATTTGGAGACCTTTGACCCTGACACGTTTTTCGGTGCAAAGCGGGCCCACATGCGGACCCCGTTTTTGCCCTTGTCTCCGAATTGGACTCAAGGACAGGCATTTCTAGCTATTTGATATCTTCTGAGCATGATGGTAATGTTTATTTCAGCATCTGGACACATTTCTGGAATTTTTCCCCGAGAACATAACCGTAGTGGGATCCAAACATCAGGCAAGTACCTACACTTCAAGTTTAATCTTTATATTGTGATAATTAATTCCTTGCTCTACTCGTACCATTGATGATTGCACTTAGTGTTAGATTTTGGATTTCATGTCTTGCTTTTCGTGTCGGGAGGGAGAATACTAGAAGGCATGTAGTTTACCCTTCCCCCTGTCCTGACTGCTAGCTGTTGGTACGCGACTGTACCATCAGCCTGATACTAGATTATTCCTGACTGATAGCCGTCTATGACGGCCTGATTAGCCTTATAAACCCCTACATGCCAACTATGTATTCTAAATAACACAAGTTCACACACATAGTTCTTGTTTTGTTGCAGTTCCTGTTGTCTTGTTGTAATTTTATTTTCCTGTCTTATTTTATCCCTGTTTTACTCATATCCCTGTTTTACAGCATTTAACTCTTAGTTATTGTTATCACTTATTTATGCATATTCTCAACATGTTACTTAGTCAGTTCTTTTCTACTTGTCATAAATATTTAGTTTAATCTTGTTGTGCATTGTGTACTTTGCTCCTTTCCTGACTGGATCCGTTGATATTAGGCGATAATGAGGATTATGCCCCCACCTATTATGGTCCTTATGAGGCAGCAGGTGATACAGTTGAGGAGCCGGTTCCCACTCAGGAGACTAATTCTGAGGAGTAGTTAGCAGATAGTTATTATTTTCTTTCAGCCTAGTAATCGGGTTTGTCCCCGATTTATCTTCTGGTTCTGTATTAAACTGTGGATTTGGATGTCACAAATTAAATGTTATAAAATCTTAGCATTCTTATTTCCTATTGTTATCCTTGCCTATTTATTCTTGTAGATGAGATAGATTCTAAATTACCTGTGATTATTACCTAGACAGCGTACTACCGCCGACACTACGGCGTAGGCTGGACGTACCCACGTACTCGTGCCCGAATATCCGGGTGCAGGTCGTGACACATTTTTATGGTGGCCTATGCAGGTCAACGACTAAATTGTTCGGTTTTAACTTCGGGACCGAACAGGCCTGCAATAAGATAAGAATAAGTTTAGGATCTCATCCACTTGTTTGAATCGTTCTTGACATCTATCTAGGATTCGAATTAATTCCTTAACTTGTATCCTGCTTTGATTCCTGTGCGCCTCTTATCGTTTATTTTGGATGCAGAGTAATGGATCTATCAGCAAGCGACGAGATTCCTACAAGATCACCACGAGATACTCTACAAGCACTCGAACTGAGACCACCTTGGTACCACAAGCAGCACTCTCCCAGCTAGCCCAGCAACAGCAGAGGGCACCACCACAAGGATGTGGACAAGCTCCCGCGACGACCGTGGAGAACGCGCAGACTCTTGGAGTAGCTAATACGCGTAAGTGATTCATAGATACCTTTCCTAGTATTGTTCAGCTCGTGCCTATTGGTTCGTGACCTCAGCCCCAACCTAGTAATTTTGAACTTACTAATAACCTGGTATGCTTTTATATTTGATAACTGTAGAGATTGTAGAGTCCTTTATTAATGTTGCTTATTTTGTTTTTGTTTTGTGAACCTGAATTATTTGTACCTCTTTTTATCATCATCTAGCGCACTTAATTTTGCTGTACTCGACTTATGCTGCTATTCTATAGCCTAGTTTTGCAAGCTTACTCTTTATCAAGCTTGTTCATGACAAGTGTATTATTAGGGAGGTCCACAATGATACATTTCAGAATCAGTGTATTACGGTCTGATCAACCATAGTGCGCTTGATTCGCCCTTCAAAATAATACTTTACGTGGATTGAGATATGTAGTGATTAGTAGACAAATATACTTGCCCTAGACGTGTCTGAGCATATCATATCGGTTACATAACTGTATTAATACGAGCATGTGAATAGAAATTACCAAGATAGGATTCAATCCACAACTGCTTGGCAATTCCCATTTGAATTCTTTAAACGCCTTGATCCCGATATTCTGTTCTATTATCTCACCCTTGAACTCTTTATTATTGATCTTCGTCTTCCCTTATTTCGGAAAGACAAAACCCCGTGCTTGGTATAAGTTTGATACACGGAGAGTACTAGATATACCCCATAGGCCGATCACATATTTGAGGATTATTCTTCCGTAATTAAGGACATATCATATGTGATATGATCGGCGTTGAAGTTTCGAGGATTGAATGACATGAGTAAACAAATTAAGGAATATTTTCTTAAGGTATATAGCCTTATGTGATAGATGGGTAGGTTCTAAGTTGGGTAGCAGTGCATTGTCAACTCGAGAGGAATTTCTTTTGGATTGTGATCGAGTAAAGCTTAGATTGGGAGAAGTTCAAGCCATTTCAATTTTAAGAATTTTAGAAGAATGACTAAGATAATGAGGATTAATGAACTTCAAAATTCTTGATATTAAGGACCCAATAATTTACGTACATGAATTAAATTTGGAATAATGAAGGTAAAATCATCAATTTGAATTTAGAGGATAAAAATATAGAATTTCAGGCTTGAACATTGGTGGACTACATTTAAATTATTTTTCAATTTGATGGTGTGAATTAAGAATAAAAAAAATTTTGATGGTTAGACTACCTAGTTGGAATATTGAGGATGTGAATGGAATTTAAAAAGAGTGAAGCATACAAATGGGAATACTATTGGACTCGAATTACTTCTAGAAGAATTATGATAGTTAGAATCGTGAGGCAAATTTATAAGCGTATGCAAATCTTGAAGATATTAAATGAACTTAATTTAAAGAAGTGATAACCATAGGTTGAATGTTGATTTGGAACAGTAGTCATCTTAACCATGAAGTGATTGCAGTGGATATGTTTAGGATCTTAATTATCGCAAGGAGATTGCGATTGACTTGCCTTATGTACATGGATAATTAACAGATTATGGCTTATTTTAATTTCGAGGACAAAATTTTTATAAGTTGGGTAGATTGTAAACCCCTGATTTTTCAAAAAAAATTAAATTGGAATTTTTCACAATTTTCTGAAATTTTTTGGGAATTTTCTGTAATTAAATTCAGGGTTTTTAATTGTTAAATAATTTTTAATTGATAATAAATAATATTAAAATATTATGCAAATAATATTTTTGGGTGTAAAATGAAAAACTGGACTTAGGATAATTTTTCTGGAATTTATTGGACCCCGAACCTATTTTTAAGTACCTGAAAACATTTATTATTTATTTATTTATTTATTAATTTATTTATTATTTATCTATTTATTTAAATTCTTATTTATTAAATCCTAATAATAAATCGGCCCAAGCCCAGCCCGCTCAGCCCGGCCCAACCTCCGGCCCAAATCCCTAACGGGTCGGGTCGGGTCGGGTCGACCTGAACCCGACCCGCCCGGACCCGTTTCCCTCACCCTCACCCAGCTCACCCCCGAGTCCTCCGCCGCCTCCGCCGCCTGCGCCGCCCCGCCCGGCCACACGGCGCCCCGCCCGGCCACGCAGCCCCGCCTCCTCGCCACGACCACCCGGCTCCCTCTCTTCTCTCCCCCGCCCCTTTAAATCCCCTCTCCGGCAGAGCCCTCTCCCCCCGAGCTCTCCGGCCACCTCGCCGCTACCCGCCGCCCGTCTCCGCCGAAGTCCCCCTCTCCGCCTCCTCCTTCTTCCCGCCGCTGCTCCGCCAGCAGCCGTCCCCGCTGCCCGAGTTCCCTCCGGCGTCCAGCAGCAGCAGCCCCAGCGGCCGTCCCCGCCTGCTCCGCCAACCGCCACGCCGTGCCCGCCCTCGCCGGCGCCGCCAGCACCGTCTCTGGCCTTCCCCGCAGCAGCGTCGCCCTCCTCCGGCCGTCGGAGCGTCTGAATCCCCAAGCCCTAACCCTAATTCCCAATTTTTGTGTTGACACGTGTCGGACACGACACGGACACGAGAAATCCCAATTTCTCGAGCCCTGTTCAGGTACGTGTAACTTTCTCCTCGCTGCCCCGTTTTTAATTCCGTAAAATGCGTTGCGAAGCCTGTATGACCCTCTCGGTGCCCGGATAAATCGCTCGGGACATCGCGTCCTGTGGTGATCGCACACCGCGATCCAAAAACAGGAAAAACAACGATCCGATTTACCCCAGAACTGGGTACACCCCGCCAAGCGGGATGACTTGGTCGCGCGCGGTCTTCACAGATACGTGCGCGCCGTCGATACGGACGTATGGGATTTCGCGAAAGTCGATTCGGGTGTGCGTGCACACCGGGATCAACGCGTATCCACGGACAACGTCCCGTATCCGACTTTTCTGAATCAAGACCTAACTTTCTGTACACACGTCGGATCGAAACAAAACTTGTGCCATCGGACTCGTAGCGATACGCTGGTCCTGTGCCCCAAGTTTGGTTCGATTCTGAGAACGTTGACGAAATCGCGTGTCGTGGGCCCCACAGGCCCCGCTCGACGGACGATTTTGTGATCGGCTCATCGGAATCCAATTCTGGAAGTTCCGTTGGGTTCGTATCATCGTTTCTGACCTGTTGACACTAAGTTTGGTGAATTTGGAGACCTTTGACCCTGACACGTTTTTTGGTGCAAAGCGGGCCCACATGCGGACCCCGTTTTGACCCGAAATTGCCGTTTTTGCCCTTGTCTCCGAATTGGATTCAAGGACAGAAATTTTTAGCTATTTGATATCTTCTGAGCATGATGGTAATGTTTATTTCAGTATCTGGACACATTTCTGGAATTTTTCCCCGAGAACATAACCATAGTGGGATCCAAACATCAGGCAAGTACCTGCACTTCAAGTTTAATCTTTATATTGTGATAATTAATTCCTTGCTCTACTCGTACCATTGATGATTGCACTTAGTGTTAGATTTTGGATTTCATGTCTTGCTTTTCGTGTCGGGAGGGAGAATACTAGAAGGCATGTAGTTTACCCTTCCCCCTGTCCTGACTGCTAGCTGTTGGTACGCGACTGTACCATCAGCCTGATACTAGATTATTCCTGACTGATAGCCGTCTATGACGGCCTGATTAGCCTTATAAACCCCTACATGCCAACTATGTATTCTAAATAACACAAGTTCACACACATAGTTCTTGTTTTGTTGCAGTTCCTGTTGTCTTGTTGTAATTTCATTTTCCTGTCTTATTTTATCCCTGTTTTACTCATATCCCTGTTTTACAGCATTTAACTCTTAGTTATTGTTATCACTTATTTATGCATATTCTCAACATGTTACTTAGTCAGTTCTTTTCTACTTGTCATAAATATTTAGTTTAATCTTGTTGTGCATTGTGTACTTTGCTCCTTTCCTGACTGGATCCGTTGATATTAGGCGATGATGAGGATTATGCCCCCACCTATTATGGTCCTTATAAGGCAGCAGGTGATACAGTTGAGGAGCCGGTTCCCACTCAGGAGACTAATTCTGAGGAGTAGTTAGTAGATAGTTATTATTTTCTTTCAGCCTAGTAATCGGGTTTGTCCCCGATTTATCTTCTGGTTCTGTATTAAACTGTGGATTTGGATGTCATAAATTAAATGTTATAAAATCTTAGCATTCTTATTTCCTGTTGTTATCCTTGCCTATTTATTCTTGTAGATGAGATAGATTCTAAATTACCTGTGATTATGACCTAGACAGCGTACTACCGCCGACACTGCGGCGTAGGCTGGACGTACCCACGTACTCGTGCCCGAATATCCGGGTGCGGGTCGTGACACATTTTTATGGTGGCCTATGCAGGTCAACGACTAAATTGTTCGGTTTCAACTTCGGGACCGAACAGGCCTGCAATAAGATAAGGATAAGTTTAGGATCTCATCCACTTGTTTGAATCGTTCTTGACATCTATCTAGGATTCGAATTAATTCCTTAACTTGCATCCTGCTTTGATTCCTGTGCGCCTCTTATCATTTATTTTGGATGCAGAGTAATGGATCTATCAGCAAGCGACGAGATTCCTACAAGATCACCACTAGATGCTCTACCAGCACTCGAACTGAGACCACCTTGGTACCACAAGCAGCACTCTCCCAGCTAGCCCAGCAACAGCAGAGGGTACCACCACAAGGACGCGGACAAGCTCCCGCGACGACCGTGGAGAACGCGCAGACTCTTGGAGTAGCTAATGCGCGTAAGTGATTCATAGATACCTTTCATAGTATTGTTCAGCTCGTGCCTATTGGTTCGTGACCTCAGCCCCAACCTAGTAATTTTGAACTTACTAATAACCTGATATGCTTTTATATTTGATAACTGTAGAGATTGTAGAGTCCTTTATTAATGTTGCTTATTTTGTTTTTGTTTTGTGAACCTGAATTATTTGTACCTCTTTTCATCATCATCTAGCGCACTTAATTTTGCTGTACTCGACTTATGCTGCTATTCTATAGCCTAGTTTTGCAAGCTTACTCTTTATCAAGCTTGTTCATGACAAGTATATTATTAGGGAGGCCCATAATGATACATTTTAGAATCAGTGTATTACGGTCTGATCAACCATAGTGCGCTTGATTCGCCCTTCGAAATAATACTTTACGTGGATTGAGATATGTAGTGATTAGTAGACAAATATACTTGCCCTAGACGTGTCTGAGCATATCATATCGGTTACATAACTGTATTAATACGAGCATGTGAATAGGAATTACCAAGATAGGATTCAATCCACAACTGCTTGGCAATTCCCATTTGAATTCTTTAAACGCCTTGATCCCGATATTCTGTTCTATCACCTCACCCTTGAACTTTTTATTATTGATCTTTGTTTTCCCTTATTTCGGAAAGATGAAACCCCGTGCTTGGTATAAGTTTGATACACGGAGAGTACTAGATATACCCCATAGGCCGATCACATATTTGAGGATTATTCTTCTGTAATTAAGGACATATCATATGTGATATGATCGGCGTTGAAGTTTCGAGGATTGAATGACATGAGTAAACAAATTAAGGAATATTTTCTTAAGGTATATAGCCTTATGTGATAGATGGGTTGGTTCTAAGTTGGATAGCAGTGCATTGTCAACTCGAGAGGAATTTCTTTTGGATTGTGATCGAGTAAAGCTTAGATTGGGAGAAGTTCAAGCCATTTCAATTTTGAGAATTTTAGAAGAATGACTAAGATAATGAGGATTAATGAACTTCAAAATTCTTGATATTAAGGACCCAATAATTTAGGTACATGAATTAAATTTGGAATAATGAAGGTAAAATCATCAATTTGAATTTAGAGGATAAAAATATAGAATTTCAGACTTGAACATTGGTGGACTACATTTAAATTATTTTTCAATTTGATGGTGTGAATTAAGAATAAAAAAAATTTTTTGATGGTTAGACTACCTAGTTGGAATATTGAGGATGTGAATGGAATTTAAAAAGAGTGAAGCATACAAATGGGAATACTATTGGACTCGAATTACTTCTAGAAGAATTATGATAGTTAGAATCGTGAGGCAAATTTATAAGCGTATGCAAATCTTGAAGATGTTAAATGGACTTAATTTAAAGAAGTGATAACCATAGGTTGAATTTTGATTTGGAACAGTAGTCATCTTAACCATGAAGTGATTGCAGTGGATATGTTTAGGATCATAATTATCGCAAGGAGATTGCGATTGACTTGCCTTATGTACATGGATGATTAATAGATTATGGCTTATTTTAATTTTGAGGACGAAATTTTTATAAGTTGGGTAGATTGTAAACCCCTGATTTTTCAAAAAAAATTAAATTGGGATTTTTCACAATTTTCTGGAATTTTTTGGGAATTTTCTGTAATTAAATTCAGGGTTTTTAATTGTTAAATAATTTTTAATTGATAATAAATAATATTAAAATATTATACAAATAATATTTTTTGGTGTAAAATGAAAAACTGGACTTAGGGTAATTTTTCTGGAATTTATTGGACCCCGAACCTATTTTTAATTACCTGAAAACATTATTTATTTATTTATTTATTTATTTATTTATTTATTTATTTATTATTTATCTATTTATTTAAATTCTTATTTATTAAATCCTAATAATAAACCGGCCCAAGCCCAGCCCGCTCAGCCCGGCCCAACCTCCGGCCCAAATCCCTAACGGGTCGGGTCGGGTCGACCTGAACCCGACCCGCCCGGACCCGTTTCCCTCACCCTCACCCAGCTCACCCTCGAGTCCTCCGCCGCCTCCGCCGCCTGCGCCGCCCCGCCCGGCCACGCGGCGCCCCGCCCGGCCACGCAGCCCCGCCTCCTCGCCACGACCACCCGGCTCCCTCTCTCCTCTCCCCCGCCCCTTTAAATCCCCTCTCCGGCAGAGCCCTCTCCCCCCTAGCTCTCCGGCCACCTCGCCGCTACCCGCTGCCCGTCTCCGCCGAAGTCCCCCTCTACGCCTCCTCCTTCTTCCCGCCGCTGCTCCGCCAGCAGCCGTCCCCGCTGCCCGAGTTCCCTCCGGCGTCCAGCAGCAGCAGCCCCAGCGGCCGTCCCCGCCTGCTCCGGCAACCGCCACGCCGTGCCCGCCCTCGCCGGAGCCGCCAGCACCGTCTCTGGCCTCCCCCGCAGCAGCGCCGCCCTCCTCCGGCCGTCGGAGCGTCTGAATCCCCAAGCCCTAACCCTAATTCCCAATTTTCGTGTCGACACGTGTCGGACACGACACGGACACGAGAAATCCTAATTTCTCGAGCCCTGTTCGGGTACGTGTAACTTTCTTCTCGCTGCCCCGTTTTTAATTCCGTAAAATGCGTTGCGAAGCCTGTATGACCCTCTCGGTGTCCGGATAAACCGCTCGGGGCATCGCGTCCTGTGGTGATCGCACACCGCGATCCAAAAATAGGAAAAACAATGACCCGATTCAACCCGAAACTGGGTACGCCCCGCCAAACGGGACGACTTGGTCGCACGCGGTCTTCACAGATACGTGCGCGCCGTCGATACGGACGTGTGGAATTTCGCGAAAGTCGATTCGGGTGTGCGTGCACACCGGGATCAACGCGTATCCACGGACAACGCCCCGTATCCGACTTTTCTGAATCAAGCCCTAACTTTCTGTACACACGTTGGATCGAAACGAAACTTGCGCCATCGGACTCGTAGCGATACGCTGGTACTGTGACCCAAGTTTGGTTCGATTCTGAGAACGTTGACGAAATCGCGTGTCGTGGGCCCCACAGGCCCCGCTCGACGGACGATTTTGTGATCGGCTCATCGGAATCCAATTCTGGAAGTTCTGTTGGGTTCGTATCATCGTTCCTGACCTGTTGACACTAAGTTTGGTAAATTTGGAGACATTTGACCCTGACACATTTTTCGGTGCAAAGCGGGCCCACATGCGGACCCCTTTTTGACCCGAAATTGCCGTTTTTGCCCTTGTCTCCAAATTGGACTCAAGGACAGGCGTTTCTAGCTATTTGATATCTTCTGAGCATGATGGTAATGTTTATTTCAGCATCTGGACACATTTCTAAAAATTTTCCCCGAGAACATAACCGTAGTGGGATCCAAACATCAGGCAAGTACCTACACTTCAAGTTTAATCTTTATATTGTGATAATTAATTCCTTGCTCTACTCGTACCATTGATGATTGCACTTAGTGTTAGATTTTGGATTTCATGTCTTGCTTTTCGTGTCGGGAGGGAGAATACTAGGAGGCATGTAGTTTACCCTTCCCCCTGTCCTGACTGCTAGCTGTTGGTACGCGACTGTACCATCAGCCTGATACTCGATTATTCCTGACTGATAGCCGTCTATGATGGCCTGATTAGCCTTATAAACCCCTACATGCCAACTATGTATTCTAAATAACACAAGTTCACACACATAGTTCTTGTCTTGTTGCAGTTCCTGTTGTCTTGTTGTAGTTTCATTTTCCTGTCTTATTTTATCCCTGTTTTACTCATATCCCTGTTTTACAGCATTTAACTCTTAGTTATTGTTATCACTTATTTATGCATATTCTCAACATGTTACTTAGTCAGTTCTTTTCTACTTGTCATAAATGTTTAGTTTAATCTTGTTGTGCATTGTGTACTTTGCTCCTTTCCTGACTGGATCCGTTGATATTAGGCGATGATGAGGATTATGCCCCCACCTATTATGGTCCCTATGAGGCAGCAGGTGATACAGTTGAGGAGCCATTTCCCACTCAGGAGACTAATTCTGAGGAGTAGTTAGCAGATAGTTATTATTTTCTTTCAGCCTAGTAATCGGGTTTGTCCCCGATTTATCTTCTGGTTCTGTATTAAACTGTGGATTTGGATGTCACAAATTAAATGTTATGAAATCTTAGCATTCTTATTTCCTGTTGTTATCCTTGCCTATTTATTCTTGTGGATGAGATAGATTTTAAATTACTTGTGATTATGACCTAGACAGCGTACTACCGCCGACACTGCGGCATAGGCTGGACGTACCCACGTACTCGTGCCCGAATATCCGGGTGCGGGTCATGACAAGGAGGCAGCTTTCTTCCCCTTAGCAGCCGAAGATTGTTTCGGTGCCATTGCTAAAAAACTCAGAGTGCTCAGAGAAGAAACGTAGAAAAGTTCTCAAAGAGACGAAGGTTTTTCTTCTGCAAAATACAAGTGAAGAGTTTTCTCTCTGAAGACCTTGGGGTATTTATAGAGTTTAGATGGACTCCTCGAATCCCTAACCAAATCTGATATTTAATATTCGGTTATGATTCGGGACCACGTCAGCCTATCATTTAGGGGAGACGGACGGTCAGCGGATTCAAAATTTCCGCGCAGAGCAGATTTGTGATTTTATGCCAAGAAGCTTTTTACGCTCGGGAAGTTACAAATCTACGGTTTTACGCTTAGAAGCTATAAGTCTACGGTTTTACGCCCGGATGCTTTTACACTCGATAGCTTTTACACTTGAGAGGCTACAAACCTACGACTTTACGCTCAGAGGCTACAAATCTATGATTTCACGCTCAGAAGCTTTTTTACGCTCAGAGGTGACAAATCTACGACTTCACGCTCGGAGGTTTTCTTTTCAGAGGCTATAAATCTACGGTTTTATGCCCGGATGCTCTCATGCTCAGCAGCTTTTACACTCGAGAGGCTACAAACTTATGATTTTATGCTCATCCACACTACGGATCTATGACTCTCCGCATAGCTGAAAATACGCAGGCCAGAGTAGGCGTATATCTGAACAAATCTCGAGACAGCCAATTACAAGGGTTTTCTCGGAAGATACTCCTTCTTGGCCTCAAAAGATCCCAAGTACCCAAAACATACAGAGTTCAGTATTGAAAATGACTCCTCTCCTTGGGTCAACTGGAAGTTCATCCAAAATCCAGTCAGAATCTTCTCTCTACAGTTCAAGCATGGCCAGTTTTGACAGCCATTTCTCGCCCTATTTTAAGGGATTTTCGAGGAACCATGCTTGACGATGACGGTCTGAATAAAAATCCTTCTTATCAGAGGAGTGACAGTTCAGAATTTTACGCAGTTCCTCATTCCTAACAGCAGGACAGTTCGAATATTCGACTTAAATGCTAAGCACCTTTCTACGCATCTTCAGTTACACGTAAAAGACGGGACGGGATCAAATACTCTTTTTTATCAGAGTTGGCATAAAGTTACTTAGACGTGTCAAAGCTGCACACTATTCAGACTTCATCACAGCAAAATATGGCAAATCATCATATGCGTAAAAGAAGACAATTTTATTAATCATGATTACATATGATGGAAATCCAGTCTACAAAGGGTTTTTCATCTTCATAATTACATATGATGGATATCCTTTCTCTACGAAGGGTTTCCTATCTTCATTTTAAAGATCACACCCAGAATCTGTTCTGCCAGGTTCTCATATTGGGGGAGATCTTTTTCCGTCTTCTTCAGCAGTTAATCGGCTTCCGTGGCCGATTAACAAAAAAATGATTAATGGCAGGAGGATACAAAACTGGGCTTGTATAAATTATTTAAGAGCCCACCCTCCATACGCCATGACAGATTAAGTTGAGGTTTTAGACCCAACTCAATACTGGAAGACATGGCCAATTTGTCTGCCCTCGTCCACCGTCGTAACGGGAGAAAATACAGCTTGCAAGCTGTGTGGTCTAATGTGACCCTTCCTCTCTCCTGGATGAATCACCATATGAAATTGCTGATCATTCCGAGCAAAGAAAGCTATGATATCCTTCCACGATCCATCGTTGCAGAGGATATTTGCTCGAAGACGCCTTCTTTTTTGGCTCCTTACATGCTGGATGAACATGATCTTCTTCTTCCTCAAGTCGACCCGACGAAGTCCGACAATCATCTCTGTATGGTAAAGGAAGTGTGGAAAGAACAGGTTAACTCATCAGCCTTTATATAGGCAAAGGAGAACACACCGAATCCCAACAAAATCCCCAAAAATCTGTCGAGAAATCAGCCTCGAGGAACGAGTCAGACTCGACCGTTTCATGCTTCATTCAAAGTGTTTCAAATTACGAGGAATTTGAAAACTTTGAAGGGGGTCTTGTAGAAGCATGAAAAATATGCGGCAGAATTATACGCAGTCTGCATAAAACCCGCATAAAGCAGAGTTTCAATGCTGTGTGGCATAAGAAACGACTTCAGAGCAATCGGTGTACAGTAGAGCTTCACCGCTAGTGCAGCATAAAACATAGCTCCAAAATAACCCGCGTAATGCAGTATTTCCAGGCTGCTTCGGCGTAAAAAGGTTTTTACATCGCCGCTTTGGCGTAAAACCCGCTCACTTTTAATGCAGTGGAAGATTATACGAGGAATTCTTCGTATTCCTCGAACAAACCTGTCAAATCATGCAGTGAACCTGACTCCTGACTCCTGACAAAGAGTACTGCACGACTATCCAAACAACGGTTGTAATAATGGTGCGGCACAGAGACCCAGACTGTCGTTTAGTGACATTTTCTTGATACAAAGTGCTTTTAAGCATACAAGGGAATACTTTATACAGGCAGATGCGAGCTTTTACGCTCAGCAAGAGACAAAACGAACCGCCACGTCAAAAGCAGCTCTTCGTACAGAGCTCGAGGCACGTCTCTGCAGTTAATGCGCGTGATGGGGGCAGATCGCTGCATTTAATGCACGAGATTTGGTTCTACTCTCAAACACTGGGTGAGCCATAATTATGGCTAATACGTCCACATCATCACCTCTACATATTACGCCATCATGCTATTTTTAGCTATAGGAGCACGTTGTACGCTACCTCCTTGAAAAATGCCGACCTGGCTATTTTTAACTATAGGAGTACACCGTATGTTATCTCCTCGGAATACGCCAACTCAGGCTATATTCGTATTGGTGCGTAATAAGACTATTTGGTCCAGAATTAGCTCAAGACCTCAGTCAAGAAAGGAGGATCGGCTATCTCTTACGTCAGCTACCTATCCATGCAACTTCAGGCTTCTACGCCTACTGGGCTTCCACGCCTACTTGGCTTCCACGCCAACTTGACAACTATTTGGCTTCTACGCCATGGTGACAGTTATTGGCTTCTACGCCAACCTTTTCTACGCAAGGGACAGTTACCTACGTGGCTTGCATGTCATGATCTTTGCAGCAGTTATACGCATTACCTCATAATGGGATACGCGTCACACGCAGATTCAGAGGATCATTTATACGTGGGTGGCAGTTATTATAACCGCCGCATAAAAGGTGCCACACTCTCCACTGTTCAGCTTCTATGCCGACTGGACGGTTACTGTCACCAAACCCTATAAATAGAGACCTCTATTGACAGAGGTCCAGGGAAAAAAGGGTGGAAGGATTTGTGAGAAAAAGGTCAAAAACTCGGAGAACAAAGGTCGGAGACTTATTTCTTGAGAGAGAATAATCCAGAGCACAGACAGAGAGTAGCGATCGACGATTTTGGCATCGAGCATCCACTCCCTCTTGCAACTTTTTGAAGCTTCTCCTTCTTCTACGACACTTCTTCATCATCGTGTGGTCCAAGGGACAAAGTGATCGACTGCAGATCAGACTCCTATAGCAATATTTACCCAGATTAAATTTTGTACTTGACATCCTCGTATAGGATTAATTGTACTTCTTGTTTGTAAACCAAAGAAAGGGTTTTGTATAAACTTTGTTTTATTTCTTTCGTTTATTATCAAACACATATAGATAATTCATTCTCGCTTAGCGGCTATCTGCGTGCGAGTCATTGCATCACATCCGAGACATCAGAACCACCGAACGGAATGAGTATAAGTCATCTATACAAATGGAGCAACCCGAGCAATCCATAGAAACACTTAAACATCCATTGTAACACTTTTGGATGTCCTGTATACTCGTGCACCTGAAACATAGTCTCGCTCATAACACTTGTGCATATGCTATTGCCTTGGTTTTTATTATAAATGCTCATGCTTGAATTAACTTGGTTTGCCTTGGACAGGGAAGGACAAATGGTAAGTTGGTAAGTCTCGCCGTGTTTCCTGTTATATTGTGCGGCGCACTGCCACACGAGTTAAACTATTCAACATTGCCATGAAACTGATCCTAAGGTAAGATTAGAAAGATAACTAAATAAATGGTGCACGGAACCTATTGAACGTGTTTGGATTTATCGAGCGGGCTAGTAGCCTCCCCACCAGTGCATTCATGTAATGATAACCCACCAGATTGCTTGCAGGTTGCGGGAGAACCTTGTTTGGTGCGGATGCCTCCTTCGTGCGTGCTAAGGCATGGAGTTCACTCTGAAGCCTTGGAGCGTTAAGTCCGAAACTAAAGCACATATACAGGACATAATGTTGGAACATCGTCTATACATCATTCCACAAATATAGCCACTTGACACGCTTTTACTTTTTTAGAGAGAGAGGCTTGAAAGACTTGTAATCTCGGCTATACGCCGCCTGTAACACTTATTCGATATTAATAAAGAGTTTTCTTTACTTCTACTTGTGTTATTTAATATTTTTGCTATTGTCAACTCAGTGAACTTGTTACCAATTGCCTGTGCATTTATAATTCCGCTGCACTCGGACAATCTGTGCGACTCTATGGCTTAGACCTCTTACCGCAAGCCAGAACCATGGCCTTGCACGGGCGCGGCTTACGCTCGTGCGGCATCACGCCCAGATGGGTCAAGCGATCGTCCCGTGGGAGCGCTGGTGCGGTGATTCTCGCCTAGCGGGGACGGCCGATTAGCCTGCAAGTTTAAAAACTTCTTTTGCATTAGGTACTACATCGTCCTTAGGAATGTTCGTGTCTACAACGATATTTTTTCTTCGTCTTATTTTGACGATGCACGTGCTTCTTTTTCTGGAATGTCAACCTCTTTACCACTTCTGAAAATGATAGAACATGTAGTTTCTTTTGGATTTCCTATCGTTTGAGATTGTAATTTCTCTAAGCTTTGTGCCTCTAGCTTATTAATTACAGTTGTCATTTGGCTCATTTGATTATTCAAACTTTCGATACTAGCCTTCGTCTCCTGTTGAAATTGTAAGTTATTAATGTCAATAGACTTAACAATATCTTCTAAAGACATACCAGAATTAGAAGTTTGGCTCGTTTGTAGGTATTGATGCTTGTATTGCTGGTAACTTAGACAATTTTGAGTTGCGGGCTAATTTAATTGTGGACTCCCATAGGTGAAATTGGAATGATCTCTCCATCCTAGGTTGTACATGTCTGAATAGGGATCATACTTCATTTATGGTGGTCTAGGAAAACCATATGCCGCATTCACTTGTTCATTTGGCTCCTCTTGAAGAGCTGGGCACATATCGGTTGGATGCCCTGCTACTAGACAAATTCCACAAGCCTTTGTTATTTTCATGTTACCTACAACCATCTGACGAACAAGCAAAGTTAAACTAGAAATTTGTTGTTCTAGGAAAGAAACATTTACCTTATCAGCATGCCTAGATGGAAGATCTAGCCGAGTGCCAAATAATTGAGAATTAGCCGCCATTTTCTGTTATCGAACTTTTTTTTTGCGCTAATAAATAAAAAATTATTTAATTGCAAGAACGAAATAGAGAACACTAAAAGAACAAAAATTAACTAAAATTACTTTCCGGCAACGGTGCCAAAATTTGGCATGCTGTCGTAGGCACCCAAATTGTAAAACTTTTACTCTTAAAATTATTTGTAGTAGTGAGAGTAAGGATCGATCCCACAGTTAATCTTTATGCTATGTGAAATAGGATGGGGGTGGAGTTTTGAGCAAATTAAGAAGAGCTAAAGTTAATTAAAGTATTAAAATCAATCAAAGGAACAAATGTTGGTCTTAGTCAACATCCACCATTGGAATCTTAAAATTGATCATTGATGCAAACTTAAATTAACTCATACTTTGAATATTCACCGTTGGAAGTATTTTCTCTCTCTCTTAAGCTTAGATAATTAGAAACAAGCGATATAATTAGCTTTAATTACTAAATAATTCAAGACAAGCGCTGAAGATTTAATCAAGTAATTTCTTAAAGAACCAAGAGATCGATGAAGCAAAACAACACAAGCACAAGCGATTGTATTTAATTTAGTCAAAAGTTTTTCTCCTAAGATCTAATAAAATAAAGCAGTTTATTAAATCTTGGTTGCTTCACAAATTAGAAAAATCAAACAATTACGGATTTGATGTCTAATTTAGCAGTAGATCGAAATGGATAATAGACTAGTAGGGCTCCTAGTAATTGAACAAAACAATCATGAAAGTAGGCATAGAAAAATATTCAATACTCAAAGCATAAATAAAATATATGAAAATAATTTAGATCTCACAAGTTTATTGATTCCAAGGCTTCTGTTTTCTTCGAGCAACAAGACTTTTAATATTGGAGAAGAAGAAGAAGAGTTGTGTGTTCTTTTTTTTTTTTTCCTGATTTTTACCCCTTTTATACACTCTAAATTAGTTGTTTGAAGCCTAAAATATCTTTCCACAAATCCTCTAAGAGTTACAACAACCCAAGAAAAAAAAAAAAATATTTGAACAAGTAGAAAAATGGTTAATTCAGCTCCACATTTCGTACACAACATAGTTAACTCAACTTCAAGTCTGATTTGGTCCATGATACAGCCAGAAAGTCAGAAAACTCAAAATAGTAAGATTGTAGCTCTGTCTCTTAGCTTTACGAATCTATTTAGATCAGCTCGATTAGACTTCGGATGAGAAAGTTATGACCATTTTGCTACAAGATGTCAAAACTGTCCATAATTGATAATTAGCTCCATTTTGTATTTAGTGACTCCAATTGCATCCTAGATCAAAATATAAAAATAATGAGGATCTTTAGACATCAAATGAGCATAAAGGAGTATACTTTAAGGAATAAAAATATAACATTTTAGGTTCTCATCAAGAACCAATTTAATTTAAAAAATAACTTACGGGAGATTACAAATTTCTACAACCGCAAGTAACTATTCAACCAATTTAATTAAAAAAAAACTTACGGGAGATAAATCTTCCATAATATAATGTGGATTTTAGACTGCTCTGTCTAAGCCGTTTGTAATTTCTCATCATTATCCAATTAATTAAAAAAATTTACGAAAGATACAAATGATCAAAGTAACTGTTATCTCGATTTGCAAATCTTTATCCTTATCCAATTAATTAAAAAATTAAAAAATATATGAAATATACAAATTATCAAACTAACTTCATCTTCGTTTATAAATTCTCATCCTCATCAAATTAATAAACTTACAAAAGATACAAAATAATCCTTTTTAAAATAAAATTAACCAACATATTGCTTACTAGTAGAGCCAAAAAACTAAAATTTATGAAATAAACAAGTCCAATAGAAATTATTCTTGACGAATAATTTTCTACTATATAATGTGGCTTGAAAACAGCTCAAAAGTTAGCAGCTCACGCCGTTTGTAAATCCTCAACCTAAATTTATTATTATTTTTAATTTTTTAAAAATATCACGTGTATATATCCTTTATTTCTAAAATTTATATAATTTAAATTCTTATATAATTTAAACTATTTTAATATATTTAAACCAACTAAATAATATTATCTAAATATATACATTCAAAATTCTAAAAATATATCTATAACAATTTTAATTAAAATTATATTATAATCAAATTTCTATCTAATTATTTAATTTTATTAGGAAAAAAATTAAATTTTTACGTATATCACACGTGAATATTACTAGTACATATATTATTTGGGTTAGTCGAATTAATCCGTTTATGTCACATCTAAACCTGGAAGACGGAATGACCTGACCGATCGGATTGGAACACTGTTCACAAATCTATTTGGGTGATGATGTACAGCGGATCAGACAAACAAGTGGTTGTTCGTTGCGATTTTCCAGCCAGCTAGCTGTCTGGGGGCATTGTTCAATTTTATGTGGTTTGAAGAATGTTATAGTTGATGAGTTTAGCAAACCAGGTCATAACCGGATATCAACATTGTCCACAGGATCGACCTTGAGTTCATGGAAGTCCTAGATGAGTTTTTAAAATAGGATCCCATATATAATGTAAAAAAAAAAAAAAAAAGTTGCCACCAAAACTCGAACCTAGGAGGACCTCTACTATGCAAGTCTAACATATTTACCACTACCCACAATTATTTTCTTTAAAGAGAAGCCCATCGTACATACTAGCAATATTTTAGATACAAGATTATATATATATATATATATATATATATATATATATATATATATATATATATAAAATCTTGTATCTAAAATATAACCTTTTTGTTGAACTGACATTAATAGTAAATCTTTTTTGGGCTAACCAGAGTTTAGACCCTGGATTTTATACCGACTTAGAGTTTAAGCCATATCATGTCCAATTAAAAAGTTTAGACCCTGATTATATATATATATATATATATATATATATATATATATAAACTGATTTTTTGGACCCTCATGATCCGTGGATCCTGGGTGGTCGTCCTGGCTGCCCTGCCCCAGTGCCGGTCCTGATTGTTCATTTTGGGACTGTTTGGCTAGGCTAAGTGAATTTTTTTTTTAAAATAGATAATTTGCAAACGTATCATGGTGAAGTAAAATGAAGTGAAAAAATATCTATCGTTTGGGTGTTTAAAAAAAGTAGAGGTTAAAAATAAAATAAAAAATAAATTTTTTGATGTTTTGTTGGTTGTTAAAATGAGTGAAAAAATATAACTTTTTTGTTGAACTGATATTAATAGTAAATCTTTTTTGGGCTAATCAGAGTTTAGACCCTGGATTTTATACTGACTTAGAGTTTAAGCCCTATCATGTCCAATTAAAAAGTTTAGACCTGCTTTTTTATTTTTTGTTTAATCTTTTCCATTATATCCTCCCTCTCATGCATAACAATTTTTTTTTACTATATAGACTAGTGTGATATAACGGAAAATAATAAATCAAAAATAAAAATTTAGGACAATTTTTTTTAGTTGGATATGTCTGAACTTTAACTCTAAAATGTTATAAAATCTAGGATCTAAACTCTAATTAGTCCTTTTTTTTGGGGGGGTTAAAGTAGAGAAAAGTGATCCTCTAATTAAACATACGAAGTAAATTTTTTTTTTTTTTTTACTTTCATGTTCTACTTTGGAGAAAAAAATTTCTATGCCAAAATACCTTTTTGTGACCTGTTAATGTCAAATTACAACATACATCTGTAAAATTTTCCAACTAAATAGGTGAAATGATCTTATGCATCACTCCAAATTTGCGAACGAAACAGTTTGTATGGAGAAATAAATGTACAGCAGATCAGATCAACCCGATAGGGAGAGATTAGACAGACAGGTGGTTGTTGCGAGTATCCCTCCAGATCCAGCGAGCGGGATTGGAACAAATAAATGCATACTTTTCCGTGTCTATTCAGTAGTCATTCATTCAATACTGTAAACTCAAACCCCTTCGCTCCGCTGCAGCAGGACCACGTGTTTCCTGTGGTCTCCTTTCACCCCCTTCTTACATTCTTCCCCAATCTTCCTCTGTTTTAAAATTTGTAGGTTCGTTAGGACTTGTTCCAAAGCATAACCGTTCTATGGCTACTACTACTGCCGCAGCCGCTCTCTTCTCCTTCTATCCCTTTGCTTCTTCCCGCCGCGACCTCCTAAATTGTTCCAAGCCCCCCAACTTTCTCCATCTATCCTCGAAACTCCCTACCGGCTTTTCCAGAATTCTCGCTCTCAATCGTCCCAATAACTCCTCCACTGCAACATATGGTGCTCCTGCTGCTGTTCGTGCCACCGCCGCCACCGAGAAGAGCATCCACGACTTCACTGTCAAGGTCCTCTCTTTACTATCTTTCCTTAATTGTATCTTCCTGTGTCCTTTTTCTATTTCAAAAGGAATTGGTTTCTATACATCGATTTCTTGCTCAGAACAATACAATAATCAACAATACATTCTTGACTGACTGACTGACTGACTATTTCTATATTGTGGGCGTCTTTATACTGTTTAATATAAATAATTAAGAACAAACTCTCCCTTGTGAAGGTATCATGCTAGTTATTATTATTTTTCCTAATAATTATTTTCTCTACAAAATTAGGAGTAGCCAACATCTCCTCCATCTCCCATGCCCCTATATCTTGTGCTTCTGTGATGCTCGGACTTCCAAAGTGAGACAAAAGAAGATATTTCACTGATGAACAAAAGGACTCTTGAGTTTCTCACTGGAACTTATCTTTAAGGCCTCGTTTGGTTCACGGAAAGGAAAGAAAGGAAAGGAAATCAATTCCTTGCTCTTTTCTTTCCTTTGGGAAATTACAATTCCCATCGATTTTCTTTCCATTGTTAGGAAATGTCAAAGAAATTGGGAGGGAAAGTGAATACTTAAAGGTGGAAAAGTGAATCCTTGGTTGGATGGAGGAAACCATTTTTTTGGATGAAGGTTTTGTATTCCTAGAAATTTATTTTCCATTCCATTCCCATGAGAAAAGAATTCAACATTTCCATACCCATGTTTGGTTGTATTGGGTTAGAAATATGAAAAATGAATCTTAATTAATTAGTTTTTAATAAATATCCTTTCATGCTTCTATTACCTAAATTTACATGTTTGGATATAAGTTAAGATTTACATGTTTGGGATATAAGTTGAAATTTTGAAAGTAAAGTGAGGGTGTTATTGTCCAAACAAAATATTCAAACAACATTCCTAGGAAAGCAAAACTATTCCCAAGGGGGCCTTGAGAATTACTTTCCCACAACCATGGGAATATGAAGTCCCTCATATTCCCTCATAATTTTCAATCCTACACATACCAAATAAGGGTAAGGAATCTAAAACCCATTCCCAAGCCTCAAAAACTTGAACCAAACGTCACTTAATTTTCTTTCCATTGAGAATCACTGTCTTTTTCTCCTCAATTTCTCTCTCCCAATCCCAAACATAGGAAAGTAATGACTTTTCTTTCCCAACCCCATGATTCCGCAAACCAAACGAGGCATGGAACCATAGCTTAGATCCTAGAAGAAGTCTTAAAGTTTCCTAACAATAATTGACTCACCAACTTCCAATATATTTTCTTTCAAGGTTTGCTCTTTGATATGCCTTGGGTTATCCCCCGTCAAGTTCCCCTTCAATAATCGTTAGACCGCCAAATCGATTGGAACCAAACTCCTTGAAGTAGTCAGGCGTCAGACTGGGTCATTGGAGATGGTGGTTCTGATATAGGTGGCTAGTTGGGTCAACTTGGCAGTAACCGTGGTAAACCATTTGGAGGCTATTTACTGCTTGCTTCGTTTGCATTAGCTCATTTGTAGTGGTACGACAAAGATGTGATAATGAAAGAAACATTAATAAAATCAAAAGAATAAAATTAACTCACAAACCAATAATCAATAATCATTAATAGGTAGGACTACAGTCTCTCATAATCCTCACCCGACACTCAAGCCAAAACCCTGCATCTTTTCTCTGTGTCCCTTTTCTCAAACGAATCACCTATAGTTATATATAGCCCAAAACCCTTTAACCCTAAAACAAATTATGATCATCAAATATTTCTTAAACACCAAACTAGTCCTAAACTAATAAACTTGAGGCAATTCTAACAATCTCTAATTAGGCTCATGTTTATCCAAAACAAAAATCACTAGATCACCAAATCTTTGAATAATCCCACATAAGTCATCGTATGTTGGTTGGACCATATCTTTGTATTATGACATTATCCTAGGAGATCAACAAAATAGACACTGAATGTCGTCTCCCAAGCTCAGCAGTTTAGGCCTTTCACTTCGATCAAATTGCCTACCAAATAGAGGTTGAACCCTAGCTCTAGGCCACTATAATTGTCCCTCTCGCAGGGACAATCTTCTAACATAAAATACCTATACCATCTACAAAATCATCAACAACAAACACCAAAATCACCAACTCCACTAGCAAAAAAATCTTCATCAACAACAAACACTATGTATAGAAAAAAGTCCTCCATAGAAGCAACATCTAAAAGTAGAAAAAAAACGTTTAATCTACAACAAAACTCGGACACCCTTTTTTTTTCCTTATCTTTTTCCTCTACCTTGAACAAAACTACCATCGTCAAGGCGTCAGGACATTTGTGGTCCTCTTTTCCACAATCTTCTTTGAACCTTTTTGCTTGCCATTGCCTGCGATCACCGAGTTAATACTCAAACCTCGTACTCATACCAATTTGTTAAGACAAATATGTGACAATGAAAAAAAGATTAACAAAATTAAATAATAAAATTGACTCCCAAACCCAAAAATCAATAATGAATATAAGTATGTTTATAATTTCTCATAATTCTCACCAAACACAAAAAGACACAAACCCTACATCTTGCCACTCTTTCCCTTTTTCCAAAAGAATCACCTATATTTTTAGCCTAAAATCCAATTGTTAAAACAATTCCTAATCATCAAATGTTTTATAACACCAAGAAACTAATCCTAATCTATTTAGCACGGTTCGAAGTATCGGCATCAGAATCGGTATCAGACCCTTCCTATGGGTATTATAATCGGTGGTATCGACAGTATCGACGGTTTTGCACCGAAGTATCGGATTTTTTGGTATCAGAAACAAATAATTATTTATAAATTAGAAAAAATAGAATTTTTTATACATTAGCAATAATTTTAAGTATTTTCTATGTTGTTACTTAGTAGTTTTGAAATTGAATAAATTATAGTCACCCTTGCTTGTTGGTTTACCTGAGATAAATAAGTTTGCTTCATTTACATTCTTTTACAACCATATTATACTTTTACACCCGTACTACTTGGTCTTTTTCATTCAATTTTCTCTTCCAAATTGACTGAAAAAATGATCCCCAACGTCAATATCGGTAGCGGTTGGTATCGAATCATATCGTATCGGTATCGGCCGATACTGCAAACTATGCTATTTAGAACTTAAATAAACAAAAATATTTTAAATAAACTTGGGCCAATCCTCACACGTAGTTTCCATTCTCATCCACTTCATGAGCAACTCTACAATCTGCAAAAACTTAATCCCGTAGTTGTAAATTTTTGAGACAACAAATCTATACTGTCTTGAACCCTCGAGCTGCAATTGAACTACCATCGTCTCGGTTTCTGCATTCCACCCTTTGAAGCTTAGGATCTGCCACGAGGCATGCCAAACAAGTCCAAGTAGGCATGAACTTGCACGGTGGAGCAACCTTGGTTACTATATGCTTCAGGTTATTTGCTAGTTTCTCTATCTTGATGATAGTCATATGTCTACTGAAAATCAATTTGTTTTGTCCTTTCTTGAGATACATTTGCTCTTTATTTTCATCAATGATGCTTTGATTGTTACAATTTCTCCTCTCCAGTGCTAACCCTAGATCAGTGATAACCTACTTTCTCACTTTTGTGACAACTATATACTCTTGTTTCTGTCATGCACATATATACTGTAGTCTGCAGCATCTCTTTCCAATGGATGGCAAAACCTGAAAGCTTGAAAATAAAACCTATCGGTAAACTCCTTTCATGAAGATCACCCAAAAAATCCGGATCAGACTATTCAAGAACACTGCAGGTATCACGATTCTGCTTGTGATACTTAAAGTTAATATCTAATAACCCTTCAGTATACCTGAGTATCCACTTATACTACTTTCCACTACCATGGTCCTGGTTTGAATACCAGAGTACACAATAACCCTTGATATACGTCAGTATCCAACCATCTTTCTCCCCTTCGATGACTTCATGTCTGTGTTTTGTGAAGAGTAAATATCTTTGCTTATTGCAACTGTAGTTCAGCAAATTGATCCTGTGATGGCATTTTAAGATGCAGAGGGCTTAGTATCAAAATTTTCCACTTTTAACATGAAAGAAGCAGGAGAGTATATCCCAATACTCATCAAAGTTTTGTTGTTCCAAAAGCTCTTTACCTTCTTTGGTTCTTAAGTAGCACATCTGAATCAGTCTAGACTGACATCCTTTCAGTCGATCCAGGGTATTACAGATCTATCATCTCCTACTACAAGTTTTCCACCTTCAGATGTCTATTGGAACTTGGTTCTAGTAGGTGGTGTTGACTTTTATCAGTAAAAATAGGGCGTCATAGTGTCACGAGGATCTTGCTTGCGCAGGGTCGGGGGAGGGTCTGATGTTGACTTGTATACCACTGTTGGGTTAAATAACCCTTTCTATTTTGTAGAAAAGTGAGAGAAAAAAATGTCTCTTATAGGCCATACATAAACTGGCCAGCAACCAAAACTTAATATATATATACAAATAACTTCAAAGCACAGCAAGATACGAAACCTGCCTCTTCTTTGGCTTTACTTCAATTCTATATTTAATACAATGAACTTTTTCTCTATATATAATTATGTCACTGAACGAGTACTCGCAGACAGACCTTGTATTCAAACCGACCTAATATTGGCTACCACCACCACTTACCATAATTAGTATCATATCTTAATTAAACCTATCTTAATTAAGGTGACTCATATTAAGTACTAAAACCTAATCATAGAGATCTGAATTATTTTCTCAACATCGCTCCCTTAATTCAAATCATTTACAGAACACATCTCAAGCAATCTCTGGAGCTTCATGCATTTGAATATGTCGGCAACTTTATCATTACTCTCGCAATAAGGCAACTTGACTTTGGTTGATCGTGTTCTTCTCACCATTTCCAGCACTTGCAATATTTTTGTCTTAATATCTTGGAAATGTCCTACTTTATTATGCAACTTCTTGGCCACACGGTTTGAATAACATGTTTTATGATACATTGATATACTCGTCTCTCGTAGTACACAAGGCAAAAGAACCATATAATATGAAATTCACGTTTAATTTCAATCATCCCTTCTTAACTTCGACTTTTCTTTCTCCAACTCCTTCAACCAATCTGACGTTTTCAGGACCAACACCCATTATCTTCGAGTCCTACATTGATCCTTTTCTTCAAGAATTCTACTTCTAGCTTATGTACTCAATCTTTCCTTTATATTCGGTAAAAAGTTGCTTACCTCTTCTCCCATGAAGTTGTGATCTATTCTGACCTTTCGAGCTCTGTGAGATGAAACCAATGGTTTTCCCTCTCGTCCTCTTCTATTGAAATTTTGACCTCTATTTCCTCCTTGACTGATGAAAGTATTTATGCTCCTGCCTTGTCCACATTGGTCGCCTTGTCCACATTGGTCGCCTTGACCTCTATATCCTCCATGACCTCATCTATTGCCTCGGGTATACCTACATTGCCTTCAAATGTAGTGTTCTATCAATGAGTTTATCAACTGGCACTGGTCGTTTGCTAGATTTTCTTATGAAGTTGCAATTTTTTTTTAGTTTTGGATAGTTAGGACTATCTGTTGTGCTATTGGGACTCAAATCTTCTAGATGATCTTCGGAACTTTGTGATAGGGATTTTATTTATAATGCATTCTCAGCTTTCTCTTTGTCAATGCTGAAGGGTTATATCTCCTCAGATTCATAACAACTCAAGGGCTCTCTTTATAGATAGTTTGTGATTGACTTCTATCTCCTCCTCTTTGCTCTTCTATTTCGTGTCTCTCTTTAATATCTCAAGGTTCCTTTGATGTTTTAATCCCTAAAAAAACCATTGAAAACATATCTTGATCGACTCTTTGGTAGATGAATACAAGTTTTGCATTGTCCTTCCTTGACTCTATTGTTCCTGAGGATGCTTCATCGCTAGCCTTTTCGACGATCTCCCACATGGCTTGTGAGATCAATAACTCCACCTGGAAGCTCTAAGTTTCATAAGTCTTTTCAGTTGAGGCTCTGGCAACTGAAAATCATCTTCCTCTTTTTTGAAGATGCAGTCAAACGATAGACTTGATAATAATTATGCAACAATGAAATCACTTCCTTTCAAATGACGGTGAGGACCCCACGAGCAATCGTGACATGGAGATCTCCTGCTCTATTACGATTTTGACTTTTATGATAGCACTGATACCACTAGTACCACTGCCGGGTTAGATAACCCTTTCTAACTTTGAGAAGAACAAAAGAGAATAAAAATATGTATTTGATAGGTCATACATAAATTTGCCAGCAACCAATGGCAGACCTAGAAAATATTTCCGGGGAGCGAAAATATACTAAATGTTTTTAGGGGATACGAAAATACACTAGCTTAAAAATTAAGAGAGCATTTTGTAGAAGTTATATATAAAAGAGAAATTACATATGATAATAATATGGCTAACAAGTTTTGAACACATGACCTGTAGATAGAGAACAGAATACTTAACCAGTGGAGCCAACTAAGCTTTGTATACATGCTGAAATTAATTTTAATATAACATAAATTAATACTATTTATAGGGAATCCGAAAACTCAGGGGGAATGGCCGCTCCCCCTCGGTCTAGGGTGGGTCCACCCCTGTGTGTGTGTGTGTGTGTGTGTGTGACACATAAGAAGTTTTAGTTAGTTTGAAATAAAACATGAGTAATTTTTCTGTTGCTGTTTTGGCTGGTTCCCAAGATATTGTTTTTCTACTGAGTTATGGAAGAAGGTATAATATAATTTGCTGTTAGTAGAGAAATTGTATAGATAAGAAAATAGATATTGATTCTATGTTTATCTGAATTTGCTTCTTTGTTTATACATAACTTTATTTCAATGTAGAAAAGAGATGTGAGCTAGTTGCAGTGTATTATGGCTCTTTATCTACTTGAAATAGTTGTATTTTTTTTTTATATTTGGTGGGCCAGAAAATTCTCTTATTCAAGAAACTTCTAGAAATATTAGGCGCCCGTACGTTGACTTATAAGTTATTTCACAATAATTGATTTGTTCCTGAAATAAGAAGTGTAATATGGAGTTAACATCTTCATCACATTTTCTTCCTTTCTGCCCCACTTTTCCTCTGTATATTTTGTGTTTGATAGGTTCAAGAGGGTTTCTCTTAGACTTTTCTTATTGGATGTCAAAAAGTTTTATATATTTGATACTTGAAGCATTAGTGCATGGTCCTTGATATGTATAGGTCCTTCATAAGAGATTTAAAATATTTTTGTTGCTATTTGTTAATGTAATTTGCTTATTCAAGCTGTTGTTTTGAAGTAAGAAGTCAATGCACTCTTTGATAGTCTCTCATTCTGTAAAATTGCTTTATTTTTGGATTGCAACTACAACAACAAAGCCTTCAACTCATTTTTTTCCGTCATTGACTTCAATTGAGCTCTGTTAAGGGTGATGTCATCTGTATTATTACTAAAATCCATATCCTTTCTTTAAAACTTTAATCCATGTTTGTCTATGCATACTTCCAATCTTAGTGGCTCCTTTACTATTATCGTATTGCTCCTTGCCAGATGATCTATTAATTTGTGTTGCCTTGCATATTTGGAGACCATCTTAGACATTTTCTAATTTTGTTCTCAAGTTGCATTACTTGTTATGATACACTCATTTACTATCTCATATTTTAATATATTGTCACTCATTCATTTTGTGATTCTGATCTTGGCTACGTTAATTTTTTGGACCTATTTTTAATTGTCCAACACTGTGATCCATAAAGCATGACTAGCTTATAAATTTTCTTTCAATTTCAAAAATATCATGTGTTCACAAAATACTCTAGAAATATTCGTTCATTTTAACTACCGTCTAAGAATGACACCATTCTTAATATATGTCCATTATGATGAATGATTGATTCTAAATATTGAAATTTTATAACACTTTAATTCCAAAGTATCTCTTTATATTTTTATTTAAGCATTAACATTTCTCTACTCTCATCTACCAACATAATATCGTCAATAAACACAACATAGACCATGTGATCTCTTCCTGGACATGCCTAGTAATTTCATTCACAAATTTCACAAAAAGATAAGGACCTAATGTTGATCCTTAATAAAAGCTAACGGTGAGAAGAAATGGTTTTCTACCTCCAATAATTCGCACATTTGTCATTACTTTATCATACATATCATTAATAGTCCAAATTTGTTATATCGAAAGGGAGCTTATCCACTCAATATAGGTTGAATATTTTGGATATTAGTATTAGGAAATTGAAGAGAGAGACTAGATTAAACATGAGATCAAGAACAATATACTGGAACGTGAAAGGAGAGAACTCACTATTATTTATGAGTAAAATGATAAAAAGACGATCATATATAGAAGAAGATTCTAATTTTATATAGTATAATATGTCAAATTTTATTAAGAAAGTACCAAAAGAGATTCAAGGAGTTTCCGAAGGAAATGGATTTGGAAAGGGAGTTGGCAGCAAAACTAGTGTAAAAGATAAGGGTTCCAAAAGATAATTAAGGCAAACAGATTTTTTTTTATAAAGATTGACAAAATTGTAGAAATAAAGAAAACTTTTTAGAGATATATACTATCAAAGAAGGGAACCATAAAGCATTTAATGAAGATAAATATAAGACCTACAATT
Source organism: Iris macrosiphon (assembly GCA_036927795.1). Taxonomy (NCBI): domain Eukaryota; kingdom Viridiplantae; phylum Streptophyta; class Magnoliopsida; order Asparagales; family Iridaceae; genus Iris; species Iris macrosiphon. The sequence continues at coordinate 76,372,582 of JAYESA010000004.1, forward strand.
ATTTATAAGAGGTTAGAAACTAAGGATGGAGAAAAAATATTTATCGACCTGTCGAGAGTATGGAAAAGAAGTGTAGAGATCACGACAATATTAAATGTATTAAGAGTGAAGACCAAAAAGTATTGGTAAGAGAAAATGATAATTAGAAGAGGTAAATGAGCTATTTTTACAAGTTATCTAATGCGAGCAACGTAGAAAATTTTAATTTAGATATAGATTAAGTCCAAGATAGGTTATATTGCTAGTGCTAAAATTATGATTTTTTTAGAGTTGATGCTTTAGAGAAAATAAAATGGTAGCGGTGGAAGCTAGTAATAATATTTCTATTAAGTTTGAAAATTCTCTTGTGAGAAAGGAATAAATTTTTTTTTTACTTGTTCATTCAACCAAATTCTAAGTACCAAGAAGATATCAAAGAATAGAGCATTATTATACTACCTAACGATAAATTTAGCTTATGAGGTATACCATTAAACTAGAGGAAAGTTCAACTTAAGCAATGATTAAGAAAAGAAACGAGAATAATAGACTATAAATTTTGTTTTATAGCAAAGAAATCATTATAGAAGCTATTTTACTTCATAGGAAAATTAATGAAAATTTTGAGAGGAAAAATGGTGTTAGTTGTAGTTTTTGTTGACTAATAAGAGAAACCTTATGCTCCTTTCATTCCTAATTTTCGTGTAGTTTATATTGTGACATAAAAAAATAGAAGTTATTTCTCCTAACCAAATGATACAACTTTACAATCATTTTATGCTAGACTATCAATTTTCCTAGTGGAAATAATCTACTTGGCTAGAATTTCATCCCCCTTAGTTGGAACTATATGTTCGTCTCTCTTCTTACAAGTATTTGTTATTATAATGTTATATAACATTGCAAAATCAATGATCTTATTACTCCATTCATTTCTAATTGTTTACTCATAACCTCCATCCCATCGTACTCATTGTTCTCCTATACAACATGAGCTTTTAAGTCCCATCCCATAGATAACGTTTTTCTATTAGGTACTCTTTGGATCAAACTATCATTAAGTTTCATAAAATTCCTCGTAGTATTTTTGTTTAATCCTACTTGGGATGCATATGCACTAATAATGTTAATAATATCCTTTCCTAATATTAAACTAATCTCTACGTTGAATAGACAAGAATTCAGATAGAATACAATACATATTCAAAATACAAACATTTTTGAAAATTTAGGATATTACAATGGTATGGATACAATTATATATACGTGTGGAATTATATCTAGGAACATATTTTATAGATTATATATAGTGAAGTTTGGAGATGGAGAGGAGAAGGGGAAGTAGGAGAAGAGAGAATATGATAAAGGAAATTGCAAGGGCCTTAAACCCTAGGTTGCATCTCATGTCTATTTATATTGATATGCAATACACCCACAATTACTATTATACCCTCATATGAAAAATAACAAAATAAAATAACTAACACCTTCCCTCAAGCAGGAGCATATAGATCAGACATGCCCAGCTTGCTACATAAATCAGAAAATGGACCACGAGCAAGTGGTTTGGTGAGGATATCACCTAATTGATCCTCTGACCAAACATAAGGAGTGACAATCTGTTTCTTCAGCAACAAATCACGAACAAAATGACAATCCACCTCGATATGCTTCGTGCGCTCATGAAACACCGGATTACTTGCGATAAATATTGCCGACTGATTATCACAATACATCTCCATCGGAATAGGAATCATGATTCCCATTTCATGAAGAAGAGACTGCACCCATATCATCTCAGAAGCTGTATGAGCCATCGCACAGTACTCGGCCTCTGCACTAGAACGAGCCACAACATTCTACTTCTTACTACGCCACGTGATAAGATTGCCACCCACAAACGTACAATAGCCAGAAGTAGACCTCCTATCACTGCGACTGCCTGCCCAATCAGCATCACTGAACCCAGTCACCATAAGCAACTGGGAAGGTTTGTACAATAAACCCTTTCCAGGTGCACCCTTCAAGTATCGAAGAATGCCAGAGATAGCCTCCCAATGTGGTTGCCGAGGGGCATGCATAAACTGACTAACTACTCCAACTGCATATATGATGTCTGGTCGAGTAACAGTAAGATATATAAGTTTGCCAACCAAACGTCTATAATATCCAACATCCTTAAATAACTCTCCCCTGTCAGCATCAAGCTTGTCATGATAATCCATATGAGTCTCAACTGGCCGATACTCCAACATCCCAGTCTCGGAGAGCAAGTCTAGAACATACTTGTGTTGTGACAGATACACACCTTTCTTAGATCGAGCAACCTCGATTCCAAGGAAATATCGAAGAAGACCCAAATCCTTAGTATGAAACTGACGACTAAGGTAGGCCTTCAAGTCCACAATTCCAGCATGATCACTCCAGATATAATGATATCATCAACATAAACAATCAACACGATAATACCTGCTGAGGAAGAATGGCAAAAAACTGAATGATCTGATGTGGTACGCCGAAAGCCATACTGAATGAGAACTAAACTGAACTTGTTAAACCAAGCACGAGGTGACTGTTTCAGTCCATATAATGCTTTCTTCAATCGACATACGAGTCTTTTATTTTCTGCTACAACATATCCCGGTGGTATAAACCTCCTCATGTAAGTCACCATGCAAGAAAGCATTCTTTATGTCCAGCTGATATATAGGCCATTGGTGATTAACCGCCACAGAAATAAGAATCCGAACTGAATTCTGCCGAGCCACTGGAGAGAAAGTCTCCATATAATCCACTCCATATGTCTGAGTATACCCTTTGGCAACCAACCGTGCCTTGAGGCGCTCAACAGAACCATCAGGGTGATACTTGACAGTGTACACCCATCTACAACCCACTATTTGTTTTCCAACAGGAAGTGATGTAAGCTCCCAAGTCTTATTTTGATGTAAAGCATACATCTCCTCATCCATTGTACTTTTTCAACCAGAAGATGACATAGCCTACTTGTAAGTTTTGGGAATAAAAGTAGAAGACAATGAAACAACAAATGCATGAAAAGATGATGAAGCACGGTGTAATGAAACATAGTTAGAAATGTGATGCTTATTCTTTGTGGTACAAAGGCGTTGTCTTTTTCTGAGAGCAATAGGAAGATCATCTGGATCTGTGGTGATGGGAGCAGAAACCTCAGGCACGAAAGATGATTGGTTGAAGGCTGAATTTTGCAGAACCACTAGCCTGTCCTTGGATCTCTGATAAACCTGTAAATGGGGAATGGAGACAGGAATTGATTCAGGAATGATCAGAAGTGGTATGGAAGATATCAAATATGTTGTAAAAGGAATACAACGGTCTCCTGAAGGAAAGAAAGGGGTAGACTCAAAGAATGTAACATCCGCACTGACATAATATTTGCGTGACTGTGGACTGTAACAACGATAACCTTTTTGAGTACGGGAATAACCAAGAAAGACACACTTCAGAGATCTAGGAGCCAACTTATCTCGATTAGGTTCCAAGTTATGAATAAAAGCGACACACCCAAACACTCGAGGAGATAAGAAAAATGGTGCGACATCTGTATGTAATATGGTAAATGGAACTTTGTTATTTAATACAGATGATGGCATGCGATTAAAAAGATAACATGCAGTAAGAACGACATCTGCCCAATACTGTTTAGGGACATGCATATTGAACATGAGAGTTCGTGCCACATCTAAAGTGTGTCGATGCTTGCGTTAGGCTATACCATTTTGTTGAGAGGTGTGGACACAACTGGTTTGATGAATCATACCACGATCAACACAGAAACTGTTCACAGAAGATTGAGTATACTCCAAAGCATTATCTGAACGCAGAATTTTGATACGTTTATTAAACTGAACATAGACTTCATTATAAAAGACAGATAACACATTTGGAAACTCAGATCTTTCTTTCATTAAATAACACCAAGTCATTCTGGAATAATCATTAATAAAAATAACAAAATACTGAAATCCTTTCGGACTTTTGACTCTAGACGGACCCCAAATATCAGAATGAACAAGATCAAAAGACTCTAATTGACGACTCTCACTATGACGAGGAAAGGAACTACGGTGATGCTTGCCTAACTGACAAGCCTCACATTCAAGACTAGAAACATGACTCAAACTAGGAACAACTTGACGCAACTTAGCCAAAGACGGATGTCCCAAACGATAATGCCACTGCAACGGAGAAGTAGAAACAGAAGTGAAGGCTTTTCCAGGTAGATCCAAGTAGTACAGTCCATCTTTTTTATGCCCCGAACCAATCATCTTTTTCGTCCTGAGGTCCGGAAAAACACGAATTTGGAGAAAATGTCACAGAACATTGAAGAGATTTGGTTAACTGGCTCACAGATAACAAATTAAATGGAAAATTAGGCACATATAATGAATCAAATAATGATAGTGATTGAGTAGGGTGAATGACACCTTTTCCAAGCACAGGACGAGTAGATCCATCAGCCAAGATAATATTATGTTTCATGGAACTACGATTATGAAAGATGTTATACCAGACATGTGAGAGCTTGCTCCTGAGTCGATGACCAAAGAGGTGGATGGTGACTGGGTTGCCACAAAAGCAGGATTACCTATATGTGCCATGGTTGCAGTAGGTTGGGAGGTGGTACTAGCAAGCGCGTTCAACTTCTGGAGGATCTGTTGAAATGGAGATGAGGTATCGGACGTTGAAGTCTGATTGAAACCCGAAGTATCATCTCTGGGAGCAGAAGTGGTGACCTGGGACTGCATATTTTCAGCATGCACTTGATGTGCATATTCTGGTTTGCCCCACTTGTCCCAACAGTATTCTACATGACCGAGCATTCCACAATAGTTACACTTCCGTGGTTGACCACGGCCACCACCACCACCGCAACCACCACCACGACCATTGTCTCTACCACCACGGCCTCCTCGACCAAAACTACGACCACCATCTCTACCGTCACGTCCACTACCACGTCCACCACCACGACCAACAACACTAGAAACTAGGGCAGAAGAGTCAGTACTCGGCACCACAGAACTCTGTCCCAGAAAGGAACGATTGAGACGGGAGAAAATATCTGCCACCGTAGGTAACTGCTCTCCAGCAAGGATTTGAGCTTTACAAGGTTCGAGCGCAGGATCCAAGCCGGCTAGATAAGTGAAACATGAAACTCTTCCTTCTGTCTGCGAGCTTCCTTCAAATCAGTAGTAACGTGATGATATTGAAGCAGTTCCTCCCACAAAGCCTTCTTTGAAGCCAGATATTCATTCACAGGCTTCCCATTTTGCTTTGTATTGAACAATAACTCGTACAACTCATAGATACGGGCAACGTTTCGCTTCTGCGAATATGATTCTTCTAGAGATGCCCAGATCTGTTTGCTTGATTCACACTACTGAACATTAGCAGCGATATGTGGTTCCATACTATGCCACAACCACGACATAACGTATGCATCTGCACTCATCCAATCTTCATACTCGGCGGAAGTTTCAGGCAGGGGTTCTTCCGCCAAAAAATTCAACTTCTTCTTCGCCCTTAACACCACTTTGATAGACTTGGACCAGGCAAGGTAGTTCGCACCATTGAGTTTCACCGTTGTAATCGACTTTCCCAATTCATCATTATGAATAACAGTAAAAGGAGAACCACCTCCGCTACCACCACCACTATTAATCTCGCTAGAAGATTCGTTCCCCACCATACTTGCAGATGCAACAGAAAGACAAGATCTTTGAAACCCTAAATCTCACAACGAACCTCAACTGACGACGAATAACCAACGAAGATCTGTAGAAACCCTAGATCTCATAAACGAACCACGAACAACGAACGACGAACGGCGAATCATGAAAAGTTTGATCGGCCCTGTCGTGGATGGGATGTACAGTACTTACAAATATATGCTCTGATACCAAGTGAAGTTTGGAGATGGAGAGGAGAAGGGGAAGTAGGAGAAGAGAGAATATGAGAAAAGAAATTGCAAGGGCCTTAAATCCTAGGTTGCATCTCATGTCTATTTATATTGATATGCAATACACCCACAATTACTATTATACCCTCATATGAAAAATAACAAAATAAAATAACTAACATATATTAATAACAAGTATATTTATGCATATTCCGCGGAATATCTAGGTTATAAAAAGTTATAGAATTTTTTTGATACAAAGTAATATTACTTTTCACATCTCAAATATGTTTGCATGATCACGACCATGATCATGCAAAATCACCTTAAGACATCTCTTGAATCGCTATGGAGCCTAGACATGATTGAGGCATATTTTATATGTCAGATACATGTCGGATATGAATAGATACACGAAAACGATCTTCTGGACGAGTATCCGTGCATCATAGACTATTATTATCCTATTTCCTATTTTTCTACATCTACAATACAAATGCTAATGATTTAACCACAAGTATCCTTACTCCATTTTTATCTCTTTTTACCTATATACCAAAGTCAAATACAACATTTTCAGGTTTTTCTAGATTTTTATATACCCAATTAGTTTTCTGTAGACCAGTGTTGTTAAATGGCGGCGCCATGGCGGATGGCGGTGGCGGATTTTGAACAAACCACCATGAAATAACGATAGCATGGCGGTTTTCAAATGACGGGCCATGGCGGCCGCTATGCGTGTGGCGTCTGTGGCGGCCACAGCGTAAATGACGGAAAATTTAAAATAAAAACGAGCTGGGTTGTGTGACCCGACCCAGAACTGGGCCAAAAAGGGTATAAAAATTCTAAAACTTAACTTTCTGCTTCTTCTTTCTCACTTTTCAAACTTGCGCACCAGACCTTCCTTCTCTGCGGCGAACGACGACTACCATCCTCCTCCCTCCACTGTCCTCCGGCGACCTCCACCCTCCGGCGAACGTCTCCGGCAACCTCCTCCGGTGACCTTTTTCTCCTACTCTGTTTTTCGTTTTTTAAGTCCTTTTTTTAAAGAAATACTTATTTTTTTCCTTAATTCTTTTTAAGTCTTTTTTGTTTAAAAAAAATACTTTTTTAATTCTTTAAATATTTTTAATTCTTTTTCATCTTTTTTCTTCTCTATATCAATTATTTATTAACTTTTTTTTTTCGTCTGATTTTACTATTTCTGTGATCTATTTGTTTATTTCTGTTTTTTTTTCAGTCTACTTGAGTCTTGTTTTTCTTATTCTTCCTCTTAGATGAACCATTTTGTTTTTTTAGTTTTTTAATTTTTTATTTTGAAATTTTAAAATTTTAAAATTTTAAAATTTAAAAATTTAAAAATTTAAAAAATTTCCAATTTTAAAAAATTTTATTTTTATTTTTATTTTTTCTGTTTTTTAATTATATTTTTAAGAGGATTAGAGACGTAATTTGTGTTTGCATTATTTTTTATCATTTTGTTGATTTTTTGAAGTTTTGAATTTGATGAAAATGTGGTTGTTAGTAGTTTATGACATTGAGTAAATGATATTTTCTATCAATTAAGTCTATGGTTCTTGACATATGTTTTAATTTTTTTAGGTATTTTATGTATTTTTGCAATTTTGCAATTTTTTAGTGTGTATATATATATATAATTTTGTCCGCCATGCCTTCCGCCATCCGCCATATTTATATGGCGAATTTTGGCAGGAAGTTCTGAACTTGATGAAAATGTGGTTGTTAGTAGTTTATGACATTGAGTAAATGATATTTTCTATCAATTAAGTCTATGGTTTTTGACATATGTTTTAAGTTTTTTAGGTATCTTATGTATTTTTGCAGTTTTTAGTGTGTATATATATATATATATTATTCTGTCCGTCATGCCTTCCGCCATAGGCCGCCACGCCATCCCCCATATTTATATGGCGGATTTTTGGCTTGCTGCCATAATACAACACTGTTGTTGACTATATTAATGTTCCTGTTGTGTATCCACATAACTCAATTCCCTTGTTCGTTCATATGTTCCAATAGCTAACACAATCCTAGTTGCGTGCACCAACTCCTATCGTTGCTTTCTATACTATGTACACTTTTGTGTATTTGTGATCACATTGGAATAGCAATGTGACGTGTCACTTCTAGGGAATGGCCTAACCGGCCCTTGCTCAATTGACATTGCACCGAGATGGTATTGGTGCAATGCATTAGATATTGGCGACGACCTAGTAACCACCCTTATTTTTCATTTTACGGGGGTGAGAACGATGCAACTAGTCTTTTCTTAGGAATGTCCCAACGTGTATTATGTAGATTCATTTCATATTAGATTCGACAATGTTACGCTGCCTGTCGGCTACATAACACAACCTTCCTTATCCCTGAGTTGGGACCGGCAATGAAAATATAAGACGTTAAGTACAACACAGGCAGCTGGGTTGGGTATTTAATTGCTTCCAATTGAGAGTCTGTTTACTGAGATTAGAGTAATTTGGTGCAGGATATTGATGGGAAGGATGTTTCTCTCAGCAAGTTCAAGGGGAAGGTTCTATTAATTGTCAATGTTGCTTCAAGATGGTAAGTGTCATCTCCTTTAGAATTTACAAGTCCAGGATTATCATTTAACTGAGTCACTCTAAACAAGTTAATATATATGTTCTCTATCCTCTTTGTAATGGTTTTTTTCTTAGAGAAAGGTCTAGGGTTATGCTCTTATGACTTGAGTGTGTATATATATATATATATATATATATATATATATATATATATATATATATTACACTGTTGCATATCTCATAATTGATGACTTTGTGTTTGACTATCAGTGGGTTGACGACGTCTAATTACACAGAGCTCTCTCACATCTATGAGAAATACATGACACAAGGTAATAGAGAACTTTTATTTTGTTTCCTTCCATCTTATTCTATCATTGCACTTTTAATATTTTAAGTTGGTTGGAGATGTCTGGATCATCATGAACGGAAACCTTTAAACAAGGGAAGTTTTTCTTCCGCGTCTTATGGCAAGCATACCCATCTTAAATGAGTTAGATTGTGCACTTCATCAGTAACTGTTATGCTCGATAAACTTTCCTTAAAAACTTAAAAAGTTATAATTGATACAACCTTCCAAGGAGAACTGTTGGCAACAGAGTTTAACTTTACTCTTGTCGATGTTTTTAAATATTGATCCGTCTAAGTAAAGAAATATTAGGATATTATACTTTGGAGGATTACTTACGAGTAAAAAATAAAAATGTGAGATTGCTTAGTATATGAAGCTTTAATTAGTTGTCAATGTGCACAGACCCACTTTATATATATATATATATATATATATATATATATATATATATATATATATATTCTCAATTTTAGTACAAATGAGAACATTTTACCATATGATTTGATCCTTGGCTGCCTAATGGTGGGATTAGACCGGGATGCAATAAATCAAGGTAGTCAAAGGTGCAAGGTGCTCTCGAGGCGCAAAGGTCTATATCTCTTGAGGCGAAAGGCTCATGCCCGAGTGAAGCAAGATGCAAAAATAAAAATATACATAATTAGATAGATAAATCTATTAGAAATGTAGGAAATAAAACCAAATAACATATTAAAACTAACAAAAACATGTTAAAAATATAACTAAGTGAACTAGAAGAGTAGTAATAGCAGTCTACAAAAGTAACAAGAATTTGTTCTCTCATAAGAACTAAACAAAATGAAAGGAACAAAAATTGTAAAATAAAAATCATAACCACTATACCAATCTTTCATCTTCGTCAAACTCCGTTGAATCATCATCACCATCATCCCGACCAATACTCCTATCACTATTCTGCAAGGTGAGCCCATACAGTCCCAAATAAAGAGCAAATACAGAAGGCGCGCCTTTGACTACACTGCAATAAATATGGGGGAAATACTCAAGTTAGTGTGATTATTTAAAATGGGTCTTGGAGTCCATAGCAACTAGAGAAACTCTTTAGGAGTAATCAATGAAAAACTTTAGGAGGAATCAATAAAAGGGCATTTATACTTGATCTGTCTTTTTCATCTCAGTTCTACTATTGAATTTGATATCATGCTTTTACTCCTATATCATGAGTTACTCCACATATTGCTTTGCTTGACGTAAAACATGATAAGGATGTGAAATTTGTCATTTAATGTTCAAACATGGTATTCTTTTTTTATCACACTGAGTTGGTTTAAGCACTAATAGTCTCATTTCTTGAATCAACTTGGACTAGCACAAGCTCCCACTTCAGTATGACTAGTGCTAATACTATTACTAGGTTTCTCCTAACTCTTTTCCCCAATGTAGGATTTGAGATCTTGGCTTTTCCTTGCAATCAGTTTGGATCACAAGAACCTGGATCAAATTCAGACATAAAACAGTTCGCTTGTACGAGGTTCAAAGCAGAATTCCCTATTTTTGACAAGGTACTCTCCTCTACCCCTCCCCTTTTCCTCTTTTGGGAGCAATCAGATATAGTTATCCTAAAGAGGTTATGTTTTGTCCAAGATGATCTCTAAACAAACCTGATAATAGTTACAACTCAACGAATCCTAGAAATGTATATATTGTTAAACTATTGGAAAGCTTACATACGTGTTCTTGCATATACTAATAGTATCTACAATACGAATAAGTTGACCATGCATCTTTAGATAATAGTTCAATTTCAGACTTCTAGCCAGCTCCAATTTGTTGGGATATTCCAAATACTGATGTGACCAAATTTTAAGTTGTAGACAAGGTTAGATGGCTTTGGGGGCTATAGGGGTTAGGTTGAGTTAGACGACCTACATGAGAAAAACTTAATGTTGAGTCTTATGTGCAATGTGGGCGTGCCTATGCAGATCCATTTTTTTCACAAGCACAGCAGGCAGTCACATGCATATATACGTGCATGCATGTTAACTAATGCTTGCCATGCATGTCATCAGTGGTGAGCTTGTTTAATTATTATACATGTTGCAGGTGGATGTTAATGGGCCAAATACAGCTCCAGTTTATCAGTTTCTTAAATCTAGTGCTGGAGGATTTTTGGGCGACCTTGTAAAGTGGAACTTTGAGAAATTCTTGGTAGACAAGAGCGGGAAAGTCGTGGAGAGATACCCACCAACAACTTCACCTTTCCAAATTGAGGTATTTGGTGTATCTAAGAGGATATTTTTGCTTTTAATCCTACATTTATATGAACGATCATATATTTGAACTTTGATCAACATCCTTTACTGATTACATGCTCTGATGCAACTGTTTGTCGGGCCACAGACTAACAATATATAATTTCTTCATTATTATGTATAGTTACTGTTGTTGAAAGAAAAAAAAAAAAAAAGAGATTGAGCTAGCACTCATCTTCAAGCTTTGGTGAAAATAAAAATTGTGTATCAAAAGAATCAACTGTAGTTTGTTGCCTTTTATTTGTTGTCCATCTAGTGAGGTGACTGATCGGATGATCACACACTGAATGGTTATCGGGAGTATATCGGGACCTTAGATTACAAGGATTTAGCTTTGCAGGTGATCATAGAAATTGAATGTTTTTCATGTTAAATATGTGGTATAATAGTTTCAGAACTTGTACATCTCAAGGGTCATCTTAGGCCCTATGATTGGAAGAAATTTCTTGCAGATTTCTCAGATATATTAAGGTTTTTCTTAAGTATTTTCAGCAAAAATCTCAATAAGGTGTAGATAGTTGTATTCCTGAGTGATATATAAATTGAATGTTCTCACTAATCATGAGTGTTAGATTGGTAGGTTCTACATCTCGAAGGTCCACAACTCATACCTTCCTAGGAATTTTTCTTGTTCTCTTTAGAGAGGGTCTTGACCATGATTTTCTTGGCCCATCTGACATGATTTTAGTTTCACAGAAGGAAAAAAAAACTTGTTTTACTTGAATGAAAAGTGTGAAAAAACAAGATGATTGTAAATTCATTAATTATTCTTCACATCTAGTAGTTAAATATTGCAATGCTTGATTTTCCACATCTTGTAGTTAAAAACAATAGGATTGTAGATTCATTAATTATTCTTCATTATTCTATTGGCCCATCTGATAATGCTATCTTTTTTTCTGTAAGCTACTATACCTTCCTTTTTGGCACATATAGAAGTATTTGTACTTACAGTTTCACTTATTCCTTAAGCAGAAAGACGTACGGAAGCTACTTGCTGCTTAACGACTTGGTAGACAGCAAATGTATATTACAGCATCATGACATGTTTGCCTAGTACTGGCCTAAGATGGAACGAACTGTGTCATATGCCAAGAAAAAGTTGTAATTTATTTTCAATTATATTGGTTGCTTGAGTACTGCTGGTAAATACACTTCTTCACCATATATTTAAAGAACTGGTTTGAGGTTTATTCTATCCATTACTGAAATTCATATAATTGGACCAACTTTGTTCTTTATTCAGAATATGAATATGATAGGCTTCATAGATATATATTCTACTTTTAAGATGTAAAAAAATATGTTTGAATATATATCATGAACAATAAACATTGGAACCCTCCCTTGTCATACTGATTTTGCCGCTTTATTGTTGGGCATTTATTGTGCAACTGCACTCGATCTGTGTATACCACTTGTTGAGTTATGAAAGACTTATTTAGTCCCACATCAGATACAAAATAAGGAGGTGGCTAGCCTTCTCCTATATATATGTATCCCCTCTCTTGGAGGTAAATCAAATCAATCAATTATTTTCTCTCTACTTAGTATCAGAGTCAAAGCTCTGAATCCTTTTTTTTTTTTTTTAAATCCAAAAAAAACAAGAAATTTCTGTCCCCCTGTCTCTCACCCTCCCCTCCCTCCACCCCCCTTCCTCTACCCGGGTGGAAGCCTCCCCCCTCCCCTGTCTTCCGATGTGCGTGGAAGCCCCCCCCCCCCCCCACCACCACCACCACCATCACCACCCTCGTGTGGAGTCGACATTCCCTACGGGTTTGTCTGCCGGTGTCGTCAAACCCGTCGTTGGATCGTGGATAATCAGAGATGAACTCTTGTGTGATCCTTTGATTTCGATCTCAACCTGGAATCTGAGATTAGGGAGCATACTTCCTGTAAAGTTTTGCACAAATCTCTATTTCTAGTTCTTGTTCCGACAAGTTTTATTCATCGTGCATTTTTTATGCCGCATGAGTTTGGGGGTGTACAACGTAATCCGGAAGCCGGGGAGTTGCTCACCTAGATGTGACGGAGGAGACAACTACCGAAATGACTGGAGCTGAGATGATAGAGCTGGAGGAACTATGTCAGTTCAACCTTCAGGTTGAGAGGTCTAAGGGCAAGGAACTGGCCACTCAGGATCTGGATAACACTACCTACCTTGGTAACTTTACTGGTTTGGTTACCCTGCTCATATGTGCAAAGGTATTCCAATTCAGGCACTTGCATCCACTAAATCTCATACTGGTTGGATCATAGACTCAAGTGCATCTAGGTATATCACAGGTGTAATTAGTGAGTTTGCATTATATTATCCGAGCAAGCATATGCATCCCGAGACAGTTCAGACTGCTGATGGGACATCCCAACCCATCAGGGGTACTTGCTCTGTAAACCCCTTGATTTTTCAGAAAATTTTTAATTTGAATTTTTCACAATTTTCTGTAATTTTCTGGAATTTTTTCTGTAATTAAAACTAAGGTATTTTGTGATTAAATAATTTTTATTTGCTGTTAATTAATATTAAAATATTATGAAAATAATATTTTATGGTGTAAAATGAGAAACTGGACATAGGGTAATTTTCTGCGTATTTATTGGACTCCGGAAACGCGTTTAAAGCCCTAAAAACTATTAAATAAATAAACCAATTTAAACCCTGAAATAAACCGGGTTTATTTTCAAAATAAACCAAACCAACCCAGACCCGATTCAGTTGAACCGAACCCAGCCTTATTGGGTCGGGTCGGATCTAAACCCGACCCGCAACCTGCAGACCCGAACCCGCATTTAAACAATAATGGGTCGGGCCGGATTAATATGAACCCGACCCGCGGACCCGAAACCCAAACCCGTCACCCAAATGCTAATCGGAAACCTAGTCGGATTCAATCGATAACACTGTTCCGGCTAACCTATAAATTAACCCTAGCCGCCGAAACCCTAAATTCCCTTCTCTCCTCTCCGCCGCAGCCGACGAACACGCCTGAACCCTAGCGCCTCCGCCTCTCTCTCGTCTTCGACCCACGGCAACCGACCTCGACTCCGCCCCTACCTCATCCTCCCCGACTCAACCTCCTCCCCTCGCCGCCGAGCCCAGCCGGGTCTCCCCTCCCCGCAGCGCCTCCATCTACCCCATCGACCACCAACCCAGCTCCTCCGCCCTGAGCCCGACCACCACGACGACCCGCAGCCCGCCGCAGCCGACGATCTCCTCCACCCCCCAACTCCTCAGCCTCGACCACCTCAGTCGCCACCGAGCCCGACCTTCCTCGACGAGCCACCCGTTGCACCTCGCCACCCGAGTCTCCAGCCGCCCCGCTGACCGACGACCCCCTCGAACAGAAACCCTAACCACAGCGGACACGGACACATCAAACCCTAACCCAGGACACAGTGACCGGACACGGCAGACTTGACCCGGACACGAAAAATCAGTCTTCACGGAGCCCTGTTCAGGTAGCGTTTTCTCTCTCCCCGTTATTCCGTTTTCGATTCCGTCAGTTGTGACGCGTAGACTGTGTGACCCCCTCGATGTCCGTGCAACTCGCTCGGTGCGTCGCGTCCTGTGGTGATCGCAACCCGCGATCCAAAAACAGGAAAACCAACGTCCCGTTTCACCCCGAAACTGAGTGCGTCCCGCCAAACGAGACGACTTGGTCGCACGCGGTCTTCACCGAAACGTGTGCACCGTCGATACGGACGTGTGAGATTTCGCAGAAGTTGATTTGGATGTGCGTGCACACCGGAATCAACGCGTATCCGCCGACAACGCCCCGTATCCGTCCGTTCTGGAACATGTTGTAACTTTGTGTACACACGTCGGATCGAGACAAAACTTGCGCCATCGGACTCGTAGCAATACGCTGGTCCTGTGACCCAAGTTTGGTACAATTCTGAGAACGTTGACAAAATCGCGTATCGTGGGCCCTACAAGCTCCACTTGACGGGCAATTTTGTGATCGGCTCATCGGAATCCAATTCTGGAAGTTCCGTTGGGTTCGTATCTTCGTTCCTGAATTATTGACACTAAGTTTGGCAAATTTGGAGACCTTTGACCCTGACACGCTTTTCGGTGCAAAGCGGTCCACATGTGGATCCCGCTTTGACCAGAAACTGTCATTTTTGCCCTTGTGTCCAAATTGGACGTAAGGACAGGCGTTTCTAGCTATTTGATATTTTCTGAGACTGATGGTGATGTTTATTTCAGCAACCGGAATAGTACCTACAGATCACACTGAGACCAGATCTACAGTTGGAGCCAGAACCCCAGGTAAGTGTACCTTGCCAAACTTTGCAGTATTGTTACATATTTTTCTTGATTCTTTTACATTGTTTTGCATGCTTAACCTAGGACCGTGTGACTTACTTAGCGTCCGATTATAGTCGGGTGCCAACACCATACGTGGAGTTGTGTACGTCACCTAGAGATGGATATCGTGACCCTTTACATTCTCGTACTTGTCTT
The DNA here is from genome assembly GCA_036927795.1 of Iris macrosiphon. Taxonomy (NCBI): domain Eukaryota; kingdom Viridiplantae; phylum Streptophyta; class Magnoliopsida; order Asparagales; family Iridaceae; genus Iris; species Iris macrosiphon. The sequence goes on from JAYESA010000004.1 coordinate 76,388,174, forward strand.
ATCAAGTACCTAAACCCAGGACACTTGACACTATTCATGAGACAGAATCTTTCTGAGATATTCATGGTGATTCTGTATAGGATACAGGTTTTATGACATAGATATTTTATTCATAGACATTATATGACTTGCTACATTAGTTTTGATCATGCGTGTCATGGACATGAGACGTGAGATTACATTGGGTGGGAAGAGATTTACCATACAAAAGGCTGATTATATTATATATATATTGTCATCTGGATGTGTCTGAGTTTCTGATATAGAGCTTTGGCACCAGTTCTGGTCCTTCGAGAAAATACTGCTATGGGTTTCTCCGACACTGATCCTGTAGTACTCTCAGCCCGAGTATGACTAAAACCCTCACTTGCATATCACTTAGCTGGTTATATAGTTTACCCTATTTATTTCATTTACTATTACACTGCATTTGGCTTGTATTATCTGTACCTTGTATGTCCCCTGAGGACCTGGATCCGAACTATGTCCCCAGGACTAGCAGACGAGATCGACCCCGAGTTACCCGGGACATGAGCATTAGCAGGAGCAGGCACTGGAGCAGTACCAGATCCAGTAGACGAGTGATCACCGAGGATATCGTCTGGGTATAGGCTTTACCCATACTCAGTATTTGTTGTGGTTATCTTTATTCTTGTATCTTGACAGATGTATTAGACTCATTATCGGGTTATTTCCCCGAGTTGATACTATATTGAGATTGATCTTGCTTTATGATTCTGATATTGTTGTATTCATTTCTATGGATGAGATTAGTATATTTAGACCATTATTGTTGTATTACAGCTTAAGTACGTCCCGATGGATCCATTAAATTGGGTTTGTCCATCGGTGTGTGCTACTGGCCATTGCCACGTATCCAGTCCCTCGGTATTTTGTGACTGTGGCGTGACATGGTTTTTGTGGTGGCCCATGCAGGTCTACGACTAAATTGTTCGGTTTCAACTTAGGGACCGAGCAAGCCTGCAATAAGAATAGGATAAGTTTTGGATCTCATCCACTTGCTTGAATCGTTCTTGACATCTATATCGAATTCGAATTAATTTCTTGACTTGCATCCTGCCTTGATTCCTGTGTGCTTCTTATTGTTTATTTGGGTTGTTACTCTAATATTTTTATTTTTCTAGGTGATTGGTAATTAGAACTTGACAGTTTAAGTTATTATAGTAGATTATGACCTAATGATTATCCCTTAGCTTTGAATCGCGTAATTAGTACCCCCACCTCGATACAAGTTAGATCCCTTACCCTTGACGGCCAGTAACTCCTCTATCCTCACTATCGATACTTGTCCTATAAGCACTAAGACTAAGGCTTAAGACGACCATGACCTATGAGGACACCCTAATAAGTGCCAAGACCCCTTCTCGTAGACCTTAACAAGAGTTTCCACGGTATCCTTAAGACGATTTCAGTACTAGTTATTGTTTTAAGTTGGATAGTATGCCTCAGAACATAATACCACCTAGCCCTATTGACCCATTGATGAAGTAAACTAGGATGACACAACTTTAGACTTGCATAAGAAGATAGTGTTTATTCAGACTGTAGAATTTAGAGGTCCTTGCCCCTATTTGGTCGACTAGCGACTTAGACAAGGAGGGTGTATGATAACTGTAGAGATTGTAGAGTCTGTTATTATTATGGTTGCTTGTTTGTTTTGTTTTGTGAATTTGAGTAATTTGTACATCCTTTCATCATTATCTAGCGTACTTAAATTTGCTGTACTTGACTTATGCTGCTATATTATAGCCTAGTTTTTGCAAGCCTATTCTTTATCAAGCTTTTTTATGACATATGTGTTATTGGGGCCTGATCAACCACACTAATACAATTGTCTATTCAGAATTAATGTATTACGGTCTGATCAACCTTAGTGCATTTTGGTTCGCTCTTCGCACGACTACTTTACGTGGATTGAGATATATAGTTGACTAGTATACTTGCTCTAGATATGTCTGAGCCTATCGTATCCGTTACATAACTATACCGATGCGAACAGGTGAATAGGAATTGCCCATAATAGGATTTCAATCCACAACTGCTTAACAATTCCCATTCGAATTCTTTAAACGCCTTGATCCTGATACTTCTATTCTATTACCTCACCCTTGAACTCTTTATTATTGATCTCCGTCTTCCCTTATTTCGGAAAGACGAAACCTCGTGCTTGGTATAAGTTTGATATGTAGATAGTATTAGATATACCCCACAAGCCGGTCGCATTGTTTGATGACCCTTTTATAAATGATTAAGGGAATACCATAGGTGATATGTTGGTGTCAAAGACTTGGGGATTAAATAACATGATTACATAATTTGGGGCATAACTTCTTAGATGTATAGCCTTAGATGATAGAGGGGTAAATCCTAAGTAGGGTAGAGACCGCCATGTTCACTTAAGAGGAATTCTTTAGACTGTAATCAAGTGAGATTTAATAGAGAGACCCTACCCTAGTTTAATTTCGAGGACGAAATTTTTATAAGTTGGGTAGATTGTAAACCCCCTGATTTTTCAGAAAATTTTTAATTTGGATTTTTCACAATTTTCTGTAATTTTCTGGGATTTTTTCTGTAATTAAAACTAAGGTATTTTGTGATTAAATGATTTTTAATTGCTGTTAATTAATATTAAAATATTATGGAAATAATATTTTATGGTGTGAAATGAGAAACTGGACATATGATAATTTTCTGCGTATTTATTGGACTCCGGAAACGCGTTTAAAGCCCTAAAAACTATTAAATAAATAAACCAATTTAAACCCTGAAATAAACCGGGTTTATTTCCAAAATAAACCAAACCAACCCCGACCCGGTTCAGTTGAACCGAACCCAGCCTTATTGGGTTGGGTCGGATCTAAACCCGACCCGCAACCCGCAGACCCGAACTCGCATTTAAACAATAATGGGTCGGGCCGGATTCATATGAACCCGACCCGCGGACCCGAAACCCAAACCCGTCACCCAAATGCTAATCGAAAACCTAGTCGGATTCAACCGATAACATTGTTCCGGCTAACCTATAAATTAACCCTAGCCCCCGAAACCCTAAATTCCCTTCTCTCCTCTCCGCCGCAGCCGACGAACACGCCTGAACCCTAGCGCCTCCGCCTCTCTCTCGTCTCCGACCCACGGCAACCGACCTCGACTCCGCCCCTACCTTATCCTCCCCGACTCAATCTCCTACCCTTGTCGCCGAGCCCAGCCGGGTCTCCCCTCCCCGCAGCGCCTCCATCTCCCCCATCGACCACCAACCCAGCTCCTCCGCCCTGAGCCCGACCACCACGACGACCCGCAGCCCGCCGCAGCCGACGATCTCCCCCACCCCCCCAACTCCTCAGCCTCGACCACCTCAGTCGCCACCGAGCCCGACCTTCCTCGACGAGCCACCCATTGCACCTCGCCACCCGAGTCTCCGGCCGCCCCGCTGACCGACGACCCCCTCGAACAGAAACCCTAACCACAGCGGACACGGACACATCAAACCCTAACCCAGGACACAGTGACCGAACACGGCAGACTCGACCCGGATACGAAAAATCAGTCTTCACGGAGCCCTGTTCAGGTAGCGTTTCCTCTCTCCCCGTTATTCTGTTTTTGATTCCGTCAGTTGTGACGCGTAGACTTTGTGACCCCCTCGATACCCGTACAACTCTCTCGGTGCGTCGCGTCCTGTGGTGATCGCAACCCGCGATCCAAAAACAGGAAAACCAACGCCCCATTTCACCCCGGAACTGAGTGCGCTCCGCCAAACGGGACGACTTGGTCGCACGCGGTCTTCACCGAAACGTGTGCACCGTCGATACAGACGTGTGGAATTTCGCAGAAGTTGATTTGGATGTGCGTGCACACCGGAATCAACGCGTATTCGCCGACAATGCCCCGTATCCGTCCGTTCTGGAATACGCTGTAACTTCGTGTACACACGTCGGATCGAGACAAAATTTGCGCCATCGGACTCGTAGCAATACGCTGGTCCTGTGACCCAAGTTTGGTACGATTCTGAGAACGTTGACAAAATCGCGTATCGTGGGCCCCATAGGCTCCACTTGACGGGCGATTTTGTGATCGGCTCATCGAAATCCAATTCTGGAAGTTCCGTTGGGTTCGTATCATCGTTCCTGAATTGTTGACACTAAGTTTGGTGAATTTGGAGACCTTTGACCCTGACACGCTTTTCGGTGCAAAGCGGCCCACATGTGGACCCCGCTTTGACCAGAAACTGTCATTTTTGCCCTTGTGTCCAAATTGGACGTAAGGACAGACGTTTCTAGCTATTTGATATTTTCTGAGACTGATGGTGATGTTTATTTCAGCAACCGGAGTAGTACCTACAGATCACACTGAGACCAGATCTACAGTTGGAGCCAGAACCCCAGGCAAGTGTCTTGCCAAACTTTGCAGTCTTGTTACATATTTTCCTTGATTCTTTTACATTGTTGTGCATGCTTAACCTAGGACCGTGTGACTTACTTAGCGTCCGATTATAGTCGGGTGCCAACACCATACGTGGAGTTGTGTACGTCACCTAGAGATGGATATCGTGACCCTTTACATTCTCGTACTTGTCTTATCAAGTACCTAGACCCAGGACACTTGACACTATTCATGAGACAGAATCTTCCTAAGATATTCATGGTGATTCTGTATAGGATACAAGTTTTATGACATCGATATTTTCATAGACATTATATGACTTGCTGCATTAGTTTTGATCCTGCGTATCATGGACATGAGACGTGAGATTACATTGGGTGGGGAGAGATTTATCATACAAAATGCTGATTATATTATATATATATTGTCATCTGGATGTGTCTGAGTTTTTGATATAGAGCTTTGGCACCGGTTCTGGCCCTTCGAGAAAATACTGCTATGGGTTTCTCCGACACTGATCCTGTAGTAGTCTCAGCCGGAGTATGACTAAAACTCTCACTTGCATATCACTTAGCTGGTTATATAGTTTACCCTATTTATTTCATTTACTATTACACTGCATTTGGCTTGTATTATCTGTACCTTGTATGTCCCCTGAGGACCTGGATCCGGACTATGCCCACAGGACTAGCAGACGAGATCGACCCCGAGTTACACGGGACAGGAGCATTAGCAGGAGCAGAAGCAGGAGCAGGCACTGGAGCAGTACCAGATCCAGTAGACGAGTGATCACCGAGGATATCGTCTGGGTATAGGCTTTACCCATACTCAGTATTTGTTGTGGTTATCTTTATTCTTGTATCTTGACAGATGTATTAGACTCATTATCGGGTTATTTCCCCGAGTTGATACTATATTGAGATTGATCTTGCTTTATGATTCTGATATTGTTGTATTCATTTCTATGGATGAGATTAGTATATTTAGACCATTATTGTTGTATTACAGCTTAAGTATGTCCCGATGGATCCATTAAATTGGGTTTGTCCATCGGTGTGTGCTGTTGGCCATTTCCACGTGTCCAGTCCCTCGGTATTTTGGGACTGGGGCGTGACATGCTCGGTCCATTGTACTTCATCTGTTACCTTGTCATCTATATTGCATGTTCCTTCGTTTTCGGTCAACTTACTTTCTGTCAGCTCTCTCATTGATCAATTGAATTGTACTGTTCTTTTTGATCGAAATATGTGTTCTTTCCAGGAGAAGGCCACGGGGAAGAGGCTTGGGACTGACATCAGGCGTGATGGTCTTTTGTACCTGGACCGAGAGGCTGCAATGCTTATTGCTACTACTAGTGTAGGTCCAGAGACAGAAGCAATGCTCCAACACTGCAGATTGGGGCATTTATCTTTTGATAGTTTGAATAAGTTAGAACATGAGATAATGAATAAAGTAGACAAAAAATGTTATTTTGTAATGCTTGTGAACTTGGAAAGCATACACGTTCTATATATAAAATGATTGGTCTTCAAAATTTTGAGCCATTTGTACTTGTTCATTCTGATGTTTGGGGATCGTGTCCTACTACTTCTATCAGTGGATTCAGATGGTTTGTTACCTTCATTGATTGCTATTCACGTATAACCTGGATCTACATGATGAAGCAGAAATCTGAGGTGTACAAATATTTTCAAGACTTCTCGGCATATGTGAAGACCCAGTTTGGAGTATATATGAAGATTCTTTGAACAGATAATGAGATCGAGTACACAACAAGGAGTTTACTAATTTTATCTCTAGTCAGGGAATTCTTCATCAAACCACTTGCCCAGACACTCCTGCTCAGAATAGGGTGGCTGAACGCAAGAACATACATCTACTAGAAGTGGCACGTTCTTTGGTGCTGACAATAAATGTGCCAAAATTCTTGTGGAGTGAAGTTGTTATGACAACAGCTTATCTAATCAACAGGATGCCGTCAAGAGTATTAGTGATGAAGACACCATGTGAGATGCTCTTTGGCTCTAATTTTTTTATTGTTTCTCCCAGAGTGTTTGGCTATACATGTTTTATGCGAGATCACAAAATGATGGTAAGCAAGCTGGATCCACAAGCAGTTAAATGTATCTTTGTGGGCTACTCACCAAGTCAGAAATGACACAAATGTTGGTGTCCCACTAAAATAAGGTTGTTTGTCAGTATGGATGTGACCTTCCTGGAGTTTGAACTATTTTATGGGGAGAAGACGGAGTTAAGTTCCTTGTTCGAGGATGGCTCTATTGATGCTAGTAGAGGGGAAGAATGAGAGTGACATCGTGGTTGGTATGATTCCATGTCCTTTTGAGTCACCAAGGAGTGATGATGTCTCAAGGGGAACCGACAGTCAGGGGGAGCTGTGAGTATATAGGGAGCAGGAGCAGCATGATGAATAGCAACAGGAGCAGCATGAGTAGCATGAGCTTCCTCCTGATGTCCCTATGCTAGTACCCACAAATGTTGATGTCCCAAGTCCCTCTTCTCCAGGACCTTATTCGACCCTTCCATCTGAGTCACCTGGTAACAATTCCTCATCTGATACTTCTAATCCTCCTGTCTTGCTTCGTAGAACTTCTAGAGTCAATGCTGGAAAACCTCCAACTAAGTTTGGCAGTTGGGATACTGATGTTGCACATTACATTTCATATGCATTCACTCCACCTGCATATAAGTCCTTTCTTGCATCATTAGATTAAGTACTTGTACCTAACAACTGCCAGGTAGCTAAGCAAGATCCTAGGTGGTTGAGTGTCATGCAGGAGGAACTTCAGGTCTTGAAGAAGAACGACACATGGGAGCTGGTACCAATGCCAGCTGGAAAGCGTGCTATTGGATATAAATGTGTTTATACTGTTAAGCAGACTTCAGAGGGCAAGATTTACAGGTACAAGGCCAGATTGGTTGCTAAAGGTTATAGCCAAACTTATGGTATCGACTATGATGAGACCTTTATTCCAGTCACAAAGATGAGCACTGTGCGAGTGTTGGTGTCATGTGCTGCCAACTTCAATTGGCAACTACAACAACTAGATATCAAGAAATTCTGTCATACCCAATCCCAGATTTAGTATTTCATGAATTTCTAGAATTTATTTTTTCTGATAATGTATTCCTACTGTATTTTCTTATGTTGGTTCATGTCATTTTATTTATTGTTTTATCTTTCTGTTGTTGAGAGAGACTATCCGAGACCAGTATAATACCCATTGGCATTATCATAGACCCGGTTTAGAACACGAATGTAGAATAGACACTTGGTTCAGTTCATTTTGGGTGAACCCATGCCTAAACCTTCTTTTCCTCTCTTAGTATATATATAGCTTTTCTCTCTCATCTCTTTCTTCTTCTTCTTTATTTTATTTTCTCCTTCCTCTCCCTCAAGCTCCTCCTAAAACCCTAACCCTAAGGAAAGTTGTTGCGACTTGGACCGTGAGAGGTAGAGGCTAGGAGTCACCCAAGGCAAGTACATCTTGCTTAATGGTGAAATCATAAATTTTGGGATTTTTATATATGTTGTTGTTTTAAAACATATTTTTGATGAAAAAAGTTCTCCTTGAGTTGCTGATCATGTTTAGTTCTTCGAGTTTTGGATTTTGATGTATTGATTTATGTAGATCTAAGTTTCAAGATTAGGTTTTTTTGTGTGTCCTATGAGTTTTCTTGGATTTGATCTATTAAAACTTAATGTTTTCGAAAACTAGTTGTTCCTTATGTTAGAGCATTTCATTTCGAGCATTTTGGCTTTTGATTTACTTAATTTGGAGTTAAAATTGAGTTTTTATGAAGAAAATAATTTTCGATTTTTTGAGCTTTCGGTCATGATTAAACCCGCTGTTGGAGAAGATGAAGTCTTGATGCGACCAACGAGCTATGTGGCTGAGAGTGCCATGCGGCCCTAGAGGGTTATGCGGCCTGAACTCTTACCGCATACTGACAGCCTGCGTCCATCTTGATGGATGCATGACTGCTCATTTGCACAAGTGTCCTTGGACACCTTATGTTTTCACTCGCTGAACGAATGAAAAATTTGTTAAGTCCAAAATACACTCCATGCGACATCGAACTTATGCGAAAAACTGAGCATGAGGCCACCTTCCCTTGGACACATGACTTTGAACTTTGGCGCATTTTTGGTGCATCCTTGGCGCGTCTTTCTATGGTTGTCTTTTCTTCTTGACACTATGTCATATCACACTTTATGTCACATCACACTTTATGTCACTTTACTGACATTTTATTTATGACCCATCACTCAGCACTTGTCCCAAGGAGTAGACTTTAGCCCTGAGCATGCTGCAAGTGAGTGCATGTGGCCAGTGGATGCATGCTGCAAGTGAGTCCATGCAGCTAGTGGGCGCATGCAGCTAGAAATACTTGTGTGCATATTGTGTTCCCTGTTGATTAGTAATTCCTTTTTAGTGATTATTATTGTGTGCTTTCTTATATTGATACAAGTTTATGATACCAGACAAGTTTTGCATATGAGTTCACAAGACCAGTTTATGTACAAGTTCACAATCCTCACGACACCGTGGAAATGTTTGTATATGAAATCTATTGCATTTGGCATTGGGAAATTGAGTGTGAGTATTTTCCAGTGTATCGCGTATCGCGAATACGATAACTCATGAAAAGCTCGTACTCGCGACTCGCCATTTTAGGGAGTTCTCAAGTGTCCACGACTCGAGAACTCGAATAATTTAGTAATGATTAAACAAGATAAGATTTACCTAGAGCATTTTTGGATGGAAGAATATTGCGCTACCGGCTACCCTGATCCCCAAGGGCCCCATGCGGCATGGACAACCCTGCTAGGCAAGGGCTCCATGACTGACCAAGTTTATGCGTGCTGTGGCACATTACAAGACAAGTTTATTATTTACAAGAAAAATTTATGATTATAAGACAAGTTTATGTTTACAAAACCAGTTTTGATTCACATGTTTATGTTTATGCTTATAAGTTCAATTTCTGTTTGTGATAAGTAATAAGTTATTTATTGTATGGTTGACTGTGCATTTAAATTTACTAGACAAGCGTACCTTTGGCCATCCGGGTTAACTGTAGTGTTGGTGGTAGTAATATTTTTAGCAATGCATTTCTAGTAATTAGGGCTTGTGATAACCCTAGTTAGTTAATTATAGCAAGCCATAGGCATGTTTGTCCGTGAATTTGATGTTGTTTATTAGTATAGCTCTTCTAGTTTCATTTTTTTCGGCGTGTGGTGAGGGTGCTAAGTTCTGCTCGGGTGAAGGCCTGCAACCCTGGTCCTTGTTTGGTTTAAGGGTTGTGGTCCCGATCCAGAGTAGTTCCTATGCTCTCTTGCTGCTCGTCGTCTTACTTTCATTTCTGCACTTTTATCAGTTCTTCCAGTATTATTCTCGAGACAAGTACGTTGGTACCGTACAAGTCTCGAGCTGCATTTATTTCTTATATATCTCTTTCTGCTTATGATGTGATGTGTTTTGGTTTATCACCTCGAGCTCCTTTGTGGTACTTCTTGTTTGGGGTTCTGACTCCACTGACTTTTCATGGCCAGGTTACCCCGAAGAGAACCAGGATCCTCTGCGCTTCCAGCAAGACGGCTCGTACTCGTAGGACTACGGCCGAAGCTCGCGAGTGGGTTTCCTTCTTCCACCCCTCGTCTTGATTACTTCTTTTTGTGGTGTTTAGCAAGGAGCAGAGTTAGCTCCTTAAATTTTTGAGACTGCGGTCAACATGATGTATATATTAGACCATGGCTGGTATATTTTGATCATGTAATATTAAACTCTGCTAGTGCAATATTTTATATTCACTAGCTTCATGATCATATGTGACATGTAATTTGGAATGCCTTTTTACTTTCATGTATGATATACTCTTGTACTTGTGTTGCTGGATTATGATAATATGATTTGTCGGCCTTAAGACTGACGTCATAGCATGCTAGAGTTCCCCCATTTGTCTTCTAGAAATCCTTAACACATTGCGGTTTACTTCGGTATTCTGCAAGGTACGGCTGACCATGTCAGTCCCCGTATTTATCCGGTATTCTGGGAGTGGGGCGTGACAAAGTCTTTTTGCACGGTGATCTCCAAGAGGAGGTGTATATGGAGATTCTACCAGGCTTTGCTAATTCACAAGCAACGGAAAATGTATGCAAATTAAAGAAGTCTTTGTATAAACTAAAGCAGTCCCGAGAGCATGGTTTGATAGATTCATGCTTGCAGTCTGTGGTATGGGGTATAGGCAGTGCAATGGAGATCATACTGTGTTCTACAAGCATTCAAAGACTCGTATCACTGTTCATGCAGTTTATGTTGATGATATTGTAATTACTGGAGACGTTACTGAGGAGATCCTACGGCTAAAGAAAAGGCTTGGACAGGAAATTGAAGTTAAGGATCTGACACAGTTGAAGTATTTCCTCGGAATTGAAATTGCAAGGTCACAAAATGGTATAGTACTTTCTCAGCAAAAGTACGCTCTGGACCTTCTTTTAGAGACAAGAATGTTGGGTTGTATGGTTGCTTCTACTCCTATCGAGCAGAATCATAAGTTGTATGCTGAGGGTGGTGATTCGGTGAGTAAGGAGCAATATCAAAGATTAATTGGTCGGCTCATATATCTATGTCATACGAGACCTGATATTACTTATACCGTGAGTGTGGTGAGTAGATATATGCATGATTCCAGAGAGCAGCATATGGAGGCAGTTCACAAAATTCTCAGGTATATTAAAGGAAGCCCAAGAAAGGGGTTATGGTTCAGAAGTTCTGGACTATAAAACCCCTAATCCTAAAAACCGTATTAATCTTTTTAATTAATTATTTAATTGAATTATAGTAATTATGAGCTAATTAGGAGAGAAATTATTTATTTAATTTTTATTTTAGGTGTTTGTGCATTTAGGGGATTTATGGAGCCATTATAAATTTTTCCTAATTTATTCCATGTAGGAGACCCTATGGACAGTTGATGGATTAATTGTATGCACTAATACAAATTTCTAGAATTTTTTTACATACATACATACATATATATATATATATATATATATATATATATATATATATATATATATATATATATATATATGCAATGAGTTATTAAAAAGAAATTAGAAAAGAAAACAAATTAGAAATAGTAATTAGAAAGAAAAAGAAAGAAAAAAAAAGGAAAAATAAATTAAATAATGGATCTCAAACCCAAACCCTTACTATCCTACCCGCAACCATTAACATCTACCCACCCGTGAGACCCCAACCCGCTTAGCTATGCAGCAGCGGCTGCATATAGTTCCCCCGCGCGCAGGAAGTTTCCCCCCTGACCTATATATATATATATATATATATATATTCAACCTATAAAACCCTAACCCTAAACCAAGATCATCCCTCCACCCTCGACCAGAGCGCCGCCACGCGACCGCCGTCGTCGACCTAGCCGCCGCCTCCAGCCTCCTGGACCGTCGCACGGCCGACAACGACCCCGCGCACAACCCCGCGACTGCAGATTTGATCTACAACGTACCTGTGTTCAAGCCATGTTTTCCGTCTCCTCGCTCGACCAAACTTGACCCTGTCTTCACCGGTATATTCATGACTTAACCCCCTTCCATATATGTATGTTAGTTGACCTCGAACAATGCATAAACCTAGGCAAAAACAGCGACCAAGTTGGCAAAAAACGACAACTTTTGGGTATCGCAGAAAACTACGGTAACTACCTATGTTCACGGATTCGTATCTCCAACCACAGAGATCCGAATTCGGTTTTTCTTTTTGGTATGCGAAGACCACTTAACCTAGTTTATTTTTTGTCAAATACAATAATTTATTAATTGCTGTGTGTAGAATTAAATTAGTTGAAAAACCCCGAAAACATACTTTTTTCCAAATTCCAGAAATTGCGATTCGGAGCGCGTCCCGCCAAACGGGACCGTCCCGTCGTGTACCAAGTGTACCAAAAGGTGCGCACAGTATACCCAGATATGTGGGCTTTTGCAAAAACTGATTTGGACGCGTGTGCGCGTCGGAATCAGCCCGTATCCGTAAAAAATCTCCCGTGTCGTAACTTTTGTAAAACTCTGCTCCATTTAGTGCACGCTCGTCAGATTTTGATGAAACTTACGCCACTGGACTCGTGGTATTGCACTGGTCCTGTGACCCAATTTTCATGTACTTCTGAGACAGTTGACCAAGTCGCCTATTGGCGGGCCCATGGTTGACTTTTTGGGCAAAATTGTGTTCGGCTTACCGGAATCCATATTTGGACATACCGTTGAGTTCGTATTGACTTTTAAAGTTCATTTGACCTATAATTTGTTTCATTTAGAGACTGTTACCCTTGGCACACTTTTCGGTACAAAGTGCGCCACACGTGGACCCCACTTTGACCAAAAATTATCGTTTTGCCCCTGTGTCCAAATTGGTCGAAAGGGTAGTGATTTCTAGCTATCTCGCTGATTCTAGAAATATTGGTGATGTCTATTTCAGCATTCAGAGACGTTTGTTCGGAGCCATTAGTTTCTGATCCCGTGTCCTTGACATTTGGATGCTTACACTATACAGATTTCTTGCCAGGCAAATATACCTTGCCATTATACTTTGTTTACATTCCATATGATGCATGCATATTTTATTTCTGTTTATTTTAGTTCATGTATTTTAACTGTTATATAAATTGCGCGTCCAAGAAAACTTGGGTGCAACGACGGTGTCGTGGTGTTCTGTTTTTATTTATGTATATGCATTGGACCTACTTTATGGGACCACCCCATTATCATGAGGTATCTTATGTTTCATTGGCCAATCTTACACGAGTGTGAGTCACATGTAGGACACGGACTTGCGTACTCGGCTGGCCATTGGTACGTATAGGTCGTGCGACGGATAGGGATAACTACCGATAGAAACTTTGCATGCTAGTAGACCTGGCAGTTATTTAGAGGTATTATCGTGTCATGTATATGACATGCTTAGAGCATGGGGTGGGAAGAACAACAAGTAAGGCATTTGGGCTCCTTTGCACTTTTTTTTCTGTAACCCGGAAGCTCCGCTGGAGATACGGGCGGTGATGACCCTTATATATTATATATTATCAAGCGGCCTCTGCCGTTCAAAAGATGACATGTTTTGTAGGCCCCTGATTCTCCGAGAGAGTCAAGCTAATCCTATTTTTAGCCAGATAGCCCACTTGTTAGAAAGTTATTCTTAAACTGCATTCACTTAGACGGTTAGGCGACCCTTGGATGTTTACATTTCAGTACTTCATTGGCATGTTTATATGTATCTTTTAACATCCCTCTGAGGACCTGGTACATTTCCAGATATAGATGAGCAGGAGTATCCGCAGGAGTATGGACCTGGACCTGACACTACTTATCAGACTGAGGAGGTCTTACCTTCGCATTATCTGTGATTCATTGCAGCTGTTTAGAGATTCTAGTTGCTATTCTTTTAGAGACATTTATTCTTATATTAGAGTTTATTCTCTTCTTTCCTTAGTAGTTTTAGTATAGTCGATTTGCAGTTGATTTGTTTCCATCCGACTATCATACTTGAGACTTCATATTTGATATTCAGTTATTATTCAGCTATTTATTTTCTATATTTCTTTATTTGTGCTGTGGATGAGATATAGATTGCGTGTGACTTGTTGTGACAGTATATTACCACTGATGGATTGGATATTCATGTACAGTGTACGTGTGTATATGGTTTCCATATATTGGGGTTCGTATACATATGGTTGGCGTGTTACGTATTCCTAGTCCTACGTATTTTGGGACTGGGGCGTGACATAATTTTATGGTGGCCCATGCAGGTCGAGAATATATTGTCTCGGTTACGTAACTGTACTGAACAAGCCTGCGTATAGGAATAGAGTATAGGATCTCAACCACGCCTGACTAAAACTCATCCGTCTTATTTAATGCTTGCATCCTGTTTGATTCCTGTACTTTTTCTAATAATTTTGTATATCACTTGTAAAGAGATGGATATGCAAAATGGATGTACTGCCGCCGATGGCGACACACCTTCAGGAGTCAATGGTCAGACTCAAGGAGGGACCTCAATGATTCCTAGACTTCCGGGGCCAGATGGACAGACTCACAATCCAGTTCCATCTGATCTTCCCGCTTCACCTATTGGGAACCTTCCAGCTTCATCAGCACCGCAGGATGGCCAGACACAACTGTTCCAATTCTTTCAGATGATGATGCAGGAACAGAGGCAGCAGGCAGCCGAGCAAAGGCAAGAATTTCTGGCAGCACTTGAGAGGATGGCTGCACAGGCTACTGTACCAGCTCAAGCACTAGCTCCAGTACCTCAAGCTAGAGTTGGTTCAGTAAAGGACTTTATTCAGATGGGTCCGAAGCCGTACAAAGGCATTGAGAGCCCAGAGGAGACTACCAACTAGATCACCCACACGCAGAAGCTATTGGAAGCATCGCAGTTACCTACGGACCTATGGATGACAGGCATAAGGACGCTTCTTGATGGTAATGATCATCACTGGTGGGAATCCATGGAGCGCCAGTTGGGTACATACCAGACTTGGGAGCAGTTCTTGGAGTGATTTGAAAAGAAGTACTTCCCGGACACCGTAAGAGATGCATTATATGATCAGTTTGTTCATTTGGAGCAGGGAAACCGAACAGTTGACGAATATGATGCCGAGTTTAGTCGTCTCAGTAAATATGGCGCTGCCCTGATACTGAATGACTTGGACAAAGCTAAGAGGTTTCATCGCGGACTGACTCAGGAGCTCCAACATTACACTAGCTCACAGTCCCGGATCTCTTTTGCTGAACTACTGACAGAAGCCAGATTGCAAGTCAGTAGAGGAAAGGGAGGTCAGCTGAGGACACAACAAGGACCAGCAAGGACACAACAGGGACCAGCAAGGACGCAACAAGGAGGACCTATCAGACGTCCCTTGGCACAGCAGCATCAGCAACACAAAGCAGGACCGTACCATATTCTGGAGAAACCCCAATGTAATTATTGTGGAAGAATCAGACACATTTCGAGAGATTGTCGGAATCGCTTGGGACAGTATTTACGATGTGGTTCCGGACAGCATTTGGCAAGAGATTGTCCAAGGCAGCAGACATTGACACTACCACCGCCAGCACAGAGACTAGCGCTTCCAGCACCGAAGCCAGCTCAACAGATGGCTAGACCAGGAGCACCTCGACCCCCAGCAGCCGAAGGATTTCAGCGAGGACCACCGCTACCTACTCAGGAGGATCAGTTCACGAGGGCCAGTCATGGACAACCACAGAGGAACGAACAACCTTTTGTATTGGAAGTGGATGACATGGATCAGGAGATCAATGTCATAGCAGGTATTACTCTTGCTTTTACCTTTCCTGCTGTGACATTGTTTGATACGGGAGCCACCCACTCATTCATATCATCTAGTTTTATTGCCAAACATAATATTTGCTCTACACCTTTATCTAATTGTGTTAGAATTCTTACCGGAGGAGGAGTTGTACCTGTTAGTAGAATTTGTAGATCGTGTCCTATAGTGATACGTGGCAGAGAGATGAATGCCCGACTCTTAGTCCTTCCTATGCCAACCTTTGATATTGTGCTTGGAATGGACTGGCTAAGCAAGTACCACGCTTTCTTCGATTGCTTTGGAGGAAGCATTCTTTTTAAGGTACCCGGCCTGAACTCGAGTTTGTACGAGGATCCACAGAAATCCTTGATGGTATTTAGCTCATAATGGACGATGTTGTCTATCACCCCATTATTTCAGAATTTCAAGACGTCTTTCCAGAGGAATTGCCAAGACTACCCCCAGACAGAGACGTAGAGTTTTCAATTGAACTAGCACCGGGAGCAGCACCCATAGCATCGCATGTTTACAGATTGGCGAAGAAGGAGATGGATGAACTGAAGGCACAGTTGAAAGAACTAGAAGAGAAAGGTTTCATCCGACCGAGTGCATCACCCTGGGGAGCACCAGTGTTGTTTGTACCAAAGAAGGATGGGTCAGTGCGTATGTGCATTGACTACAGAGCCTTAAATGTAGTGACTGTGAAGAATAAATACCCCTTGCCCCGCATTGATGACCTATTTGATCAGCTCAGTGGAGCTAAGGTGTTCTCAAAGATAGATTTGAGATCGGGATATCACCAGGTGAAGGTACGGAAGCAGGACATTCCGAGGACCGCATTCTGGACAAGGTATGGGCACTACGAATTTCTGGTCATGCCATTTGGATTGACCAATGCTCCAGCTATCTTCATGGACTTAATGAATCGAGTCTTCCACCAGTATTTGGACCAGTTCGTGGTCGTCTTCATAGATGACATACTTGTCTATTCGAAGAGCCACGAGGAGTACGAGAAGCGCCTACGGATTGTTCTAGAGACCTTGAGGAGAGAGCAGTTATATGCGAAGCTCAGTAAATGTGAGTTCTTCTTGGACAGAGTTTTATTTCTTGGGCATGTCATTACGGGAGATGGTATTTCTGTTGATCTAAAAAAGATCTCGATAGTTGAGACATGGCCTGTTCCTAAATCAGCAACGGAGGTGAGAAGTTTCCTTGGACTTATGGGATATTACCGACGGTTCGTGAAGAACTTCTCAAGGATAGCAACACCTATGACTCGGCTGACTTGCAAGGAT
Source organism: Iris macrosiphon (assembly GCA_036927795.1). NCBI lineage: Eukaryota > Viridiplantae > Streptophyta > Magnoliopsida > Asparagales > Iridaceae > Iris > Iris macrosiphon. Next base: position 76,405,240 of record JAYESA010000004.1, read on the forward strand.
CAAGAATTTATATGGACCGACGAGTGTCAAGCCATTTTTGAAGAGTTGAAGAAGCGACTGACTACAGCACCAGTATTGACTATTCGATCAGGATCAGGAGGCTACGTGATCTATAGTGACGCATCAAGAAAATGCTTGGGATGCGTATTGATGCAGCATGGCAAGGTGATTGCATATGCATCTAGACAGTTACGAGTGCATGAGAAGAATTATCCAACTTATGACTTGGAACTTGCAGCCGTTGTATTTGCTCTGAAGCTTTGGAGACATTACTTATATGGGGAACAAGTGGAGATCTATACAGACCACAAAAGCCTCAAGTACGTCTTCATACAGAAGGAGTTAAATATGAGGCAACGTCGATGGCTCGAGTTGATGAAAGATTTTGAGATAGAGCTACATTATCACCCAGGCAAGGCTAACGTTGTAGCAGACGCGTTAAGCCGGAAACCAATAGTTTACTTCTTGACAACACAGAGGAAATTATTGGAGGACTTGCAAGAGCTTGGCATTGAAGTGATATTACCCGGAGCAGATGGGACACTAGTCAACTTGCAAGTACAATCATCACTAGTAGAGAGGATCAAGGCATCTTTGCCTACAGACGCCAGATTCAGGAGACTGAAAGAAAGGACAGAGGTCGAAGAGCAGACAAGATTGCGCATTCATGAGGATGGGACATTACGATATGGTGATCGTCTATATGTTCCCAATGGAGAGATTTGACATGAGCTGATGACAAAAGCTCATAGTTCGATATATTCTATTCATCCTGGAGGCACCAAGATGTATCGTGACTTACGACAGCACTTTTGGTGGCATGGAATGAAAAGAGAGATAGCTTGCTTCGTAGCTAAATGTTTGGTATGTCAACAAGTAAAGGCGGAGCACCAGAGAACAGCAGGATTATTGCAACCACTTCCGATTCCAGAGTGGAAGTGGGAGCACATCACTATGGACTTCGTCACGGGTTTTCCCAAGAGTCCAAATGGAAGAGATACAGTATGGGTAATAGTGGACCGACTCACCAAGTCAACACATTTCTTACCTTTTAGAGTTGGCCACTCTACAGAAGCTTTGGTTGACTTATATATGAGGAAGATAGTGAGATTACACGACATACCAGTCAGTATTGTGTCAGACAGGGACTCGCGTTTCACATCGCACTTTTGGAGGAGCATGCAAGGGAGTCTTGGAACTCGTCTGAAGTTCAGTACATCTTATCACCCGCAAACAGATGGGCAGTCAGAGCGTACTATTCAGACATTGGAGGATATGTTGAGGGCTTGTATGTTAGACTTTGGAGGTTCATGGAAGGACCACTTACACCTTGTAGAGTTTTCTTACAACAATAGCTATCAAGCGAGTATTCAGATGGCTCCATTTGAAGCATTGTATGGAAGAAAGTGTAGGTCTCCTATGTGTTGGAGTGACGTGGGAGAACGTCAAATTCTGGGATCGAAGTTGGTGGTCAAAACTGTTGAGACAGTTAAGAAGATATAAGGACACTTGCGAGCAGCGCAAGACAGGCAGAAGCAGTGGGCAGACCTTCATCGTCGTCCCTTGGAGTTTAAAGAGGGCGATCATGTCTTCTTGAGGATATCACCTACCAGAGGCACCATTCGATTCGGAGGGCATGGCAAGTTGAGTCCAAGGTATATTGGACCATTTGACATGTTAGAGAGAGTGGGAGAAGTGGCATATCGACTTGTGCTACCACCTTCACTGGAGGTAGTACATGACGTATTCCATGTGTCGCAGCTCAGGCGATATATGGCAGACAGCAGTCATGTTCTCGACTATTCGGAGATCACCATTGGGCCGAGCTTGTCATACCAAGAGCAACCTGTGGGAATCCTTGATCGTCGAGAGAAAGTGTTGAGGAACCAGTCTATTCCCTTGGTTTGCGTGGCATGGAAGCATGGCGCGCCAGGAGAATCAACGTGGGAGCGCGAGGACGACATGCGCAAGCATTTTTCGAACCTATTTGTTGACCAAGGTATGAAATTACTTTGTTAATTTATATCTTATACCATCCTTGACTTTCTATCGTGGCTTAGTTTTAATTTCGAGAACAAATTTTTTATAAGTTGGAAAGAATGTAAAATCCCTAATCCTAAAAATGGTATTAACCTTTTTAATTAATTATTTAATTGAATTATAGTAATTATGAGCTAATTAGGATAGATATAATTTATTTATTTTTTATTTTAGGTGTTTGTACATTTAGAGGATTTTTGGAGCCATTATATTTTTTTTCTAATTTATTCCATGTAGGAGACCCTATGGACAGTTGATGGATTAATTGTACGCACTAATACAAATTTCTAGAATTTTTCTACATATATATATATATATATATATATATGCAATGAGTTATTAAAAAGAAATTACAAAAGAAAAAAATTAGAAATAGTAATTAGAAAGAAAAAGAAAAGAAAAAGGAAAAAGAAATTAAATAATGGATTTCAAACCCTAACCCTTACTATCCTACTCGCAACCATTAACACCTACCCACCCGTGAGACCCCAACCCACTTAGCTATGCAGCAGCGGCTGCATATAGTTCCCCCCGCGCGCAGAAAGTCTCCCCCCTGCCCTATATATATATATATATATATATATATATATATATATATATATATATATATATATATTCAACCTACAAAACCCTAACCCTAAACCAAGATCATCCCTCCACCCTCGACCAGAGCGCCGCCACGCGACCGCCGCCGTCGACCTTGCCGCCGCCTCCAGCTGCCTGGACCGCCGCACGGCCGACAGCGACCCCGCGCACAACCCCGCGACTGCAAATTTGATCTACAGCATACCTGTGTTCAAGCCCTATTTTCCGTCTCCTCGCTCGACCAAACTCGACCCCGTCTTCACCGGTATGTTCACGACTTAACCCCCTTCCATATCTGTATGTTAGTTGACCTCTAACATTATGTAAACCTAGACGAAAACAACGATCAAATTGGCAAAAAACGATAACTTTTGGGTATCGCAGAAAACTGCGGTAACTACCTATGTTCACGGATTCGTATCTCCCACCACAGAGATCCGAATTCAGTTTTTCTTTTTGGTATGCGAAGTCCACTTAACCTAGTTTATTTTTTGTCAAATACAATAATTTATTAATTGTTGTGTGTAGAAGTAAATTAGTTGGAAAATCCTCAAAATATAATTTTTCCTAAATTCCAGAAATTGCGATACGGAGCGTGCCCCGCCAAACGGGACCGCCCCGTCGTGTACTAAGTGTACCAAATGGTGCGCACAGTATACCCAGACATGGAGGCTTTCACGGAAACTGATTTGGACGCGTGTGCGTATCGAAATCAGTCCGTATCCGCAGAAAACCCCCCGTGTCGTAACTTTTACAAAACCCTGCGCCATTTAGTGCACGCTCGTCATATTTCGACGAAACTTGCACCACTGGACTCGTGGTATTGCGCTGGTCCTGTGAACCAATTTTCACACAATTCTGAGACAGTTGACCAAGTCGCCTATTGGCGGGCCCCATGGTCGACTTTTTGGGCAAAATTATGTTCGGTTCATCGAAATCTATATTTGGACATACCGTTGAGTTTGTACTGACTTTTAGAGTTTATTTGACCTATAATTTGTCCTATTTAGAGACTATTACCCTTGGCACGCTTTTCGGTGCAAAGTGGGCCACACGTGGACCCCACTTTGACCCGAAATTACCGTTTTGCCCCTGTGTCCAAATTGGACGAAAGGGTAGTGATTTCTAGCTATCTCGTTGATTCTGAAAATGTTGGTGATGTCTATTTCAGCATCCGAAGATGTTTGTTCGGAGCCATTAGTTTCAGTGTCCTTGACATTTGGACGCTTACACTATACAGATTTCTTGCCAGGCAAGTATACCTTGCCATTGTACTTTGTTTACATTCCATATGATGCATGCATATTTTATTTCTGTTTATTTTAGTTCATGTATTTTAACTGTTATATAAATTACGCGTCCAAGGAAACTTGGGTGCAACGACGGTGTCGTCGTGTTCTGTTTTTATTTATGTATATGCATTGGACCTACTTTATGAGACCACCCCATTATCATGAGACATCTTATGTTTCATTGGACATGAAACTATTCTTACACGAGTGTGAGTCATATGTAGGACACAGACTTGCGTACTCGGCTAGCCACTGGTACATATAGGTCGTACCGGATAGGGATAACTGTCGATAGAAACTTTGCATGCTAGTTGACCTGACAGTTATTTAGAGGTATTATCGTGTCATGTATATGATATGTTTAGAGCATGGGGTGGGGAGAACAACAAGTAAGGCATTTGGGCTCCTTTGCACTTTTTCCTTCTGTAACCCGGAAGCTCCGCTGGAGATACGGACGGTGATGACCCTTATATATTATATATTATATATTATTAGGCGGCCTCTGCCGTTCAAAAGATGACATGCTTTATAGGCCCCTGATTCTCCGAGAGAGTCACGCCAATCCCATTTTTAGCCAGATAGCCCATTTGTTGGAAAGTTGTTCTTAAACTGCATTCACTTAGACGGTTAGGCGACCCTTGGATGTTTACATTTCAGTACTACATTGGCATATTTATATGTATCTTGTTACATCCCTCTGAGGACCTGGTACCTTTCCAAATATAGATGAGCAGGAGTATCCGCAGGAGTATGGACCTGGACCTGACGCTATTTATCAGACTGAGGAGGTCTTACCTTCGGATTATCTGTGATTCATTGCAGCTGTTTAGATATTCTAGCTGCTATTCTTTTAGAGACATTTATTCTTATATTAGAGTTTATTCTCTTCTCTCCTTAGTAGTTTTAGTATAGTCGATTTGCAGTTGATTTGTTTTCATCAGACTATCATACTTGAGACTTCCTATTTGATATTTAATTATTATTCAGCTATTTATTTTCTATATTTCTTTATTTGTGCTGTGGATGAGATATAGATTGTGTGTGACTTGTTGTGACAATATATTACCACTGATGGATTGGATATTCATGTACAGCGTACGTGTGTATATGGTTTTCATATATTAGGGTTCGTATACATACGGCTGGCATGTTACGTATTCCTAGTCCTACGTATTTTGGGACTGGGACGTGACATATCTGAGAGTTGAAGACTACTGTGATGCCGATTGGACAGGTTGTATCGACGATCGTAGGTCCACTATATATTACTGTATTTTTGTTGGAGGCAATCTTGTATCTTGGCACAGCAAGAAGCAAGATGTAGTTGTTAGGTCTACAGCCTAGACCGAGTACAGGGCTATGACAGTTAGCCTGTGCGAGATAATATGGGTGAAGAGATTGTTGGCTGAGATGTGTTCGTTTAGAGGAGACTCCTTGCAACTTTGGTGTGACAATAAATCAGTAATTGATATTGCAAATAATCCAGTTCAGCATGATCGCACCAAACATGTGGAGATTGTCCGGTTCTTCAACAAGGAGCAGCTGAATAGAAAAGTTTTGACTTTGAGCTAATGTGAAATCAGCGGAGCAGTTAGCTGATTGTTTAACTAAAGGTTTAGGTCCGAGAGAGTTTGATACCTTTTGTAACAAGATGGGGATGATTGATATCTATCGCCGAACTTGAGGGGGAGTGTTGAGTTATGGGGGACTTATTTAGTCCCACATCGAATAGAAAATAAGGAGGATGCTAGGCTCCTCCTATATATATGTACCTCCTCTCTTGGAAGTAAATCAATCACTTGTTTCTTTTTCTTACTCTACTTATTTCTTTTTCTCACTCCATGACACTAGATTGCTGCCAAGCATAACAATTCATTGTCCATTATCTTGACAGTCGGTCTGCATTTACAAAATCTTCTAAATTCATTTGACTTTGCTTGGAAATTACTTAAGGTGTTAAATCAGGTCGGACACTTAAAACCCTCTCTGGGCTCGACTAGGTCAAATGGTAAAATCCAGGCTGGGTCGGCCAGGGTTCAGTCAACGGGTCAGTCCGTCCCAGCATACCTCAGCCAATGGGTCATGCTAGGTTCTCCTAGCTTCCCTATCGGGTCCGAGGCAAATTTCACACTCGAAACCGGTCGGCTCGGGACTAGTTGGTGACCCGGTCAGGACCGGTCCGAAATTGTTCACCCCCGTGTGCGCGGATCTCATCCTCCTTTATTAGTAACTGTTGGGAGAGTATTTTACCATTTTACCCTTCCTTATTAATTGTTATTTAAATATTGGAGGGGGGAGGGGGTATTTTGGTAAAAAATCCTTACCAAAATATTTTTATTTTAAAATTTTTAAATGTTAATAAGGGATATTTTGGTCATTTTGCTAAAACAATGACCAAACTACTCATATAATAGTCATATTCTAAGGATATTTGTCATCATTTGGCATTTGAAAGTTCACATAAATATGACTTGATTCATCCAAATTTATGACAACAAAATTTATTCTCTCTTCTAATACTTGCAAGCAATTTTATGTTCTTTCAGTGAAGTGGCTTGTCACGTCTCAGTACTGAACTATGAATAATTGAGGTATGACTCGGACAGCTATGCACTACGGTATACACTAGTATTATGTAATACGGTCACGACTGTCCCTAAACATGTGAGTATATACTACAATACAAGTCACATATGTCTCACAAAATATAATATTCCTCAATCAGCTAAACAAGAAGTAGAAATAAAAAACATATAAGATAAAAGCAGTAAGGCATCATCGACGCTCTATCAAGATGATAATGAAACTAGCTATCAAAATGGAGGCTTGCAAAGTGTCCAATAATACATGATCATATCGTCAGCTATAGTCTGAATATATATATATATATATATATATATATATATATATATATATATATATATATATATATATATATATATATATACACACACACAAATTTGGTGGAAAAAAACCTTCAAGAATAATAGGCTAAATAGGTGTAGAGGCTAAAAGCCCAAAATAATCAAAATGATAACATGAGTGGTGGAGAAGAAACCCACTCAGGATCCTCGACGGCCATCCTTCGTGTGAGCGCCATTAGAAGAAATGAACAATAGATCCTCAAGCCCCCTACCAGATCGAACCAAACAAAATCAAATGTGTCAATCCCCCTAATAGCAAGTACCATAAAAAAAACACAATTAGATGAACAAAAATCCAATAACTATATACATACATAGTAACATGTATCATAACATGGATCTGTCTTCGATCGTCAAGACAATAATCCACCCCTAGACCAAACAAGGACAAGAGTGTAGTACTACGCTTAGAGAGAGTACAACTCTAGATTATGGACATGTGATAGAGTACATAATCAATTGGTATAATTGATCGACCAAACAGTTCCTATGGCTTGCTAGATAAATATCTAGGTAATCCCAGGAATGCAATAGGGATTCGTCTATCGTGCGATGTCGAAACAAGACTGGCCAAACCATATAACTATGTATAAATCAGTAATTAGCTTGACGTGGCAATTCATCGAATATTCTGAGCTAGGCTGAGTGAAATCTCTATTTGATTTCCGTGGCTATAATTAAGTATAATTGTGAACTAGGAATCATGGGCACTCCAAAAATCTGTGTTGTGTTGTGTTTGAACACATATTTACCTTAAAGATGTAATTCTACTGTGAGCAGGATACACCCTTGTGAGCCTAGCTCAGAATACTCGATATATGATTTGCCATATTCTATTTCTTAAGAGTAAGGGACATTAACCAGCTTCTATGTATAAGGTGGCAAGCAGGTTTATCAAAACTAATGGCGGGCGGGCTTCATGCTCCTTAAATTGCCAGAAAAGAGTACTAGTAAAGTTATAAACAAGATAGTAGGATACATTTATGGTTTCTCAATGTTGTATGCAGCAGGCACGCAAACAGAGTTCTTAAATCAAACTAAGAAGAAGATATTCCATCCAATTCACAATTAATAAAAAAATTCATTCCCTCCACAACACACTTCCGACACAGGAAAAACCAAAAGACGATACCATAACAAGAGCTGGAGAAGATGCTTAGATCAACAGTTGATCCCACACTGCTTAACGTCTGGCCCTTTGGTTTTCATAATGAATGGATCAATCCTAACCCACAACAGCGAGAAGATAGAAGCCAGCAGCACGGACCATATCACTACAATGGTCGGAGTCCTGTTCTGTCTTCCCATTAGCCCCTTAAGGAAGGGGTACAGATGCACGATCACCCAAAAGGCGAAGAAGAGCTTGCCAAAGAGTGGACCCCAAGATTGATAACCATTATTTATAGCATCCGATATCCCGGCAACTACCCCTACGAGGTTTATGATGAGTAGAGTCGTGGGCGGGATCAGTAGGGTGGTCCACTTGAAGGCGTAGAGCTCGCTGAACTCCTCGTCATCACCAGCCTTTGATGTGACTGTGAAGTTGGTGTCGATTCCTGCTAGGATTTTGAGGAGACCCTGAACAACGGCGAAGAAATGGGCAGAGACTCCGCCAATAACCCAGAATTGCTCATTCCTCCACCACTCCTCAATGCTCACTCCACTCCATCTGAGCTCGAGGATGCCCGTTGCAAAAATGGAGATGAAGAGCGAGATGAAGAAGAGGCTCGCAAATGTGCTAATCTGTGAATCAAACAACTCTAGTTGAGTTTAGTGTTACTAGTCATCCCTGTGTATCCATGTGGAAGACAGGCACCAATTAAGGATGACAAAATTCATCCTAGCCTGTAGTAGTAATATGTCATCCTAGTGAAAGAAATATTTTTCATCTAGGAAATTAATGAAGGAAGACTTTAAGAGGATACGTACCGTTGGCATGATGAATTTGCCAGTGAGGAGGCAGATGGCAGGGAGGGTACAATAGGCAAGGAGGGGAAGGGAGGTGAAGGGGTAGATGGTGGTGTTGATGTAGGCAAATCGCTCAAGCCACTTGAGGTGGCCTCCCTTGTAGCCATACCAGACTGGACTGTGACGGCTGAAGAAGATCTCAACTGAACCAAGTGCCCATCGCAACACCTGGTTTAGTCGGTCAGAGAGATTTATTGGAGCTGAACCTTTGAAGGCAGGCCTCTTTGGCATGCAGTATATCGACCGCCAGCCTCGGCAGTGCATCTTGAAACCAGTTAGAATATCCTCCGTGATAGATCCATAGATCCAACCTAACTGCATAGATTAGAAGAAACAGAATGAGTATCGATCACTTGACAACATCGAGTTTCACTTAATTTTCTTTATTTTGAGCAGAAAATCTAAACCAAGAATGCTATATATATATATATATATATATATATATATATATATTACTAACACTACAAGCATTATACACCAGGATCCATGCCATGTCAAAAAATGGCATTCTATTGTTACCTCTAATCCCCATTCAGTCTTGTCCTCGTAGCCACAGCTGATGACATGAATTGCCTCCTTGAGCAGAGCTGCAGGGGTAGATGAGGGTGGAACACCACCTTGCTCCATTAGAGTCGACGTCACAAAAGTTGCAGACTGACCAAACCTTTTCTCAAAGTTCATCTCAGACATCAACTGCTCTTTGTCATCATCCAATCCTAATTCATCCATTGACACACTTCTTTTAGTTTAAACCTAACAGACTTACTTCAATTAGGACATGAACTAAATACCTACCACCCTCTGCTACTTGGTCCTCTCCGTACTTTGCCATCTTGAGCTTCTTCCTGCGTCCAAAGCATGGGCAGCAGTCGCAGCTCACCATCTTTGGACGCTTGGGACCTTTTGGAGGGTTGTATCCGTAGAGGGCCTGACGCCGGAAAACACAACCAGTTCCGACATATACTGGTCCTTGGATTCCATCTAAGCCCTTCATATTGATCTGAATCAAGAACAAAAATACTGAGTCCAATATAGTACTCACTTGGCAGTATGTTTGAATTGCAGTTGTATACACTTTTTCTATTTTTCCCCTTTTATCCATTAACATTCTTCAGTCTAGGCTTTAGAGAACTATTAAAGTCAAACTCAGGCTTACATCGAAGAAGACGGTGTTCCGATTGGCATATCGATCATTCCTATCAATCCCATCAAATCTTTGAGGGAATTGAACATAGCACACCTTCCTTCCGATCTGAGGATCCATCAAGAAGCACATTGCTTCCCTGATGGCTTTGCTGTTGTTGATGTAGTGATCACAGTCTAAATTAAGCATGAAGGGCGCATTTGTGAGCACTGCAGAGACACGTACCTACAAACAACCATGGAAACAATTTAGAGTGAGATCTAAATAATGACACTGCTATGCAAGTTTGAGGAGCCTTGCTTGCTAATAAGAAAGCAATGACAGTTAATGTTCCTTTCTTTGTAAGGTTTTGATAGAGTTTAACTACGTAAAGACACACACCATCTCATAAGAATCAGAGGTAAAGAGTCAGCTCCATAAACTTTCATACATCAGAAAGCAAAATGAAGACAAAATCATATCTATATCAGACCAGTCCGTGTAATTGGACTGGCTAATCTAAAATATAAATGCAAAGGATACAGAGTAACATGTCTCAGGGGACATCTACTGAAAGTTAAGACAACCTCCTCTTTGATTTTCAATAATGCAGCCAAACTGAGGGAGAGAACTTTAATCATCTTTCTGTAATCAGGGTACTCAATACTTATTTAGTGATCTAGAAAACAATGGAGTTTTTTCTTCTCTTCAGTGGAAGCTTACCTCTCTTAACATACCTTTCATTTTCTTTTCATCTAATAATTATTGGCTAGATTAAAATCTGATTCCTTTGTACTTTTCTTTCGTTTTCCAATTTCTCGTAGTTTATGAATTGCTTCTAAGGGCCCTGTCCATATTGATGATCAATTCGGATAGTTTTATTGATTGTAGTTAATGATTATTTTTCTTCTGACCTCTTATCTCTATCGAGGTATCGGAGACTTTTTTTTTTTTTTTTTTCAGCATTTATGTCTTTTTTTTTTCCCCCACTAACCGGGGATTTTAGTTACCATATTTTATACAAATTTATATATATGATATCCCAATGTCATGGGGCTCCCAACAATGCAGGATTTGAGATAGTGTCAAATTGTGAGCAGAAACAAATCTGTTAATGAGGTTTTTATTTTCCAAGATACAAACCACTGGTCCTCTAGAGTGCAACTGGCAAGGATTAAAAGTGGTTATATATGGCCTGTGGGAGGTTGCTTATTGTGCAAGAGTGGATAATTGCCCCCATGGCTTGGATGGGGTTGGCTTGGTAGTATCTTTTAAGACAGAAAGTAAAATTACCAGGGCGTTCATGGCACCAGCCTTCTTGTGATGCTGGAAGCCAGGTCTCTTCTCACGGGAAACATAAACAAGTCGAGGGAGCTCGTTTCCATCAGTGTCATGACCTCCGCTGTGGCCCAAGAAGACCTGGATCATGCCTGGATGGTCGCGGGTGTTGTTACCAGGCCATGGTGTTCCATCCTGCATTATCCATCCTTCAGCAGGAACTTTCAGGGCTTTTGCTACCAACGCATTGATACGGACTTTAAATTCTTCGTACTCTCTCTGTTGGAAAAAGAATTTGAATAGAATGACGTTTTGAGTCCATGATCTAATCGATCTCAACATACATAATTGGAACGAATGAAATGAATATTATGTTGGAGAGTTGAATGAACGAGCTGGTTCTGGTCCAACCTTCATTGCACGCCGCTCCTTGACAAAAGTTGGCTGCACTTTGTCCTTGAGATAGTCAACCTTGAGAGTGAAGTACATTTCAGGAGCCCGAGGTTCAATGCTGAACTTCTTACAAAATGGCACCCATTTCCGAGCGAACTCAGCAGTTTCCGAGAGAGATTCGAAGGTTAGCATGGAAGCACCATCGTCAGAGACATAGCATGAAACTTTGTCAACCGGATAGTCTACAGCTAGGATGGACAGCACTGTGTTGGCAGTCACAAGTGGAGGCTCCTTCAATGGGTCGACTGTGCTCACAAAGAGATCCACAGGAGATAACATTGAGGGCTCCCCTTCTCTCTCGTATCTGCGACAATTGCAAGATGATCATCAGCATCATGATCAAGCCATATCCCAGACTGAGAATACCTTCTAAGAAGGAAGACATACAAACTCATATCACCAAAACTGACCTGGCCACACTAGAACTATTTGAAAAATTACCTGAGAGAGAGGCGGTCGAGATAAGTTTCACGGTCAATCGGGAACCACTTTGGGAATTGGTCGAGGATCCAGGAGACCGCAAACCATATCTCGCAGATGATAGATGTCAACCACAGCCCAATGGCATCATGCACCGGATTAAGGATTCGGTAACGGAGGAAAAAGCAGAGGACCACCAAACGCAAAATGATCACCATACGGTAAGGGCTGATCTTGCTGGAAGCAATTGCTACTTTTCTTGAGAGTGGCTGCCTTGCTTCGTCCATCCTGCATGTTTATGCGGTTAACATATGCGACCGAAGGTTAAATGCGGAAATAATGAGGCTCGGGTAACACGGATATTTACATGGAAATGTCAGGATCCACATCATCTGAGTCGCCGAGTATGCCTTGCTTTGATTTCCAGTCATCCATCCGATCTTTCCAGGCTCCATCTTGCTTCTCATCCCACCTTGCACTTCCTGTTCAGTTACAACAGAGGTTAGAAATGTCTCAATATTACTTCATGTAGACATGTTTGTTTTGAGTTGTACTAAAAGAAGTTGTATTTATACTCACTGGAGGCATACATTTAAAGGGCTGGTGCTAGTAGCACAGAGCAGGGAAAAGATTATAGAAAACTTACCAGGCTCAGACATCGGATAAGGATGCACACGCTTGTGGAGGGATGTTGTAGAGAGATCTCCATAGCTATTACCGTTAGATAGTGGAAACTCGCCGCTCACCTGTTTCACATAAATATTGACAGTAATGAGTTGAGAAGAATTTTATTGTAGTATGCACAATTATGAAGATGTATGTGAAGCAGAGAAAAGTTATATTACTGGTCGGGAACGAGAGCCACATATAACAGGAGGGAAGTGAGCAGGGCTGTTGTCTCCTTCCTCAGGTCCCCTTCCGTAGCTCATCTTGCCGTAGAGCATGGCCTCCGCAATGCGTTTGTTTGCCTGTGGCTGCTGCAGTTGCTGTTCGGTTTGCTTTTTCTGTTCATCTTCAATGTTGAATTCATGTTCCAAGTCGTCGACGTCCTCCTCATCCTCATCTCCTGCTACTCTTTGGCTCCCTTCACATGTCGAGGACCGGTAAACTAATTATTTCGCCATCCTTTATTATCTTGATCATTTGCTTTTGCTGGGACGTAGGGGATTTTTCATTTTTTTCCTGTAGTTGTGAGCTACTCCAAAAGACTTTTCTAGTAGATATTAAGAGTGCACATTGGTGGAATAGAGAATTTCTTTCTTTGAGATATGCGGTTAGTTTTCTATTTTAAGAAATTGATTACACACATAATGTATCTAGTCTTGGATATTTACATTCTGAAAACCCGATATTCAAGTACTCTTTGCTAAATTTCTCTTTAATTTACTGTTAAAGGTTTTTTTTTTTTTCCTTTTTCTTTCAAAGTCTCTCTTTGTGCATTACCAAGTTAACTATATAACTGCAGCACATGAAAGTCTGAAGTCATATTCAAGGATCCTAAGAAAGTAAATCTTATGTCATTAATCTACCTTGCACACACACACACACACTATAATTTACAGAAAGTAAAAGAGTTTGATAAGTTACCCTTGAGACGTTTGTAGCGGGTCTTGCACTGGGGACAGAGCTGGCTGCCTTCCCTGCGCTCATACTCATAGCACGTCCTGCAGACGGGGAACCCACACTCGTTGCAAGCCACAAAGAGGTCTCCATCAGCTGTCATCCCCACCTCATCGCCACATATCTCGCACACCTGACCGCTCAATGCCTTCAGTGGCTTTGGCTGCACAGATCAGTACAGTCATCATCGAAACCCATCAAATTAAAGAAAGCAGAGCGACATATTCGTAGATACTATCTTGAAGCATTGTTCCTGCATTGTCTCCGTACCTCTTCATGGCCGCGGATGAGCACGAGCTCGTTGCGGTTGTGTGAGCCAGCGACCAAACCTGCACTCGCTTCCATGGGTTGTCCAAGAGAGAGGAGTTGCTGAGAATGAAGGCAAAGAGAGAGGGATTTGTAGGCCTTTGTGTCATCGAATCTCAGCACTTTTAGAGGTATGGGGTCGTATTCTGTCACCTAATTTGTTTGTTGCCAGAGAGGTCCGGTTGGTTGCAGAGTCGGCATTGCTGCCAAGGGAAGCTATGTCTCTGCTTACTCCAGAGAGGGAGAGAGAGAAAGTGAGAGATTTCAACTACCACTTTTTGGGCTCTGCCTGTTTCCCTCGTTTTCCTAACGACTCCCTTCAAGAGTTAGGTAATTTGGTGGTTAACTGGACAATAATGCCCTTGAAATTCAATCTTATTGGCAATCACATCCTTTGTGCTTGCTTTACTGAGCTGATGATGATGGACTGGTTCTGGATGAAAGCAAACACCAAGACTATCCAAATCCTAATGGGAAAAATAAGCCCCATAAAGAAAACAATAAAATGCAAATAAGTTACAGCTGCATAATATCATGATTGTAATGTAATATATTAAGAAAAACATTAGCAATTTCCACATTTTTTTACTTTTGATAGTAATACTGAAACCTTTGTTGTATATTAAGAAAGACATTCACAAGTTTATACATTTGAAACAGAAAGTTTTATGGAATTAAACCTTCATTCACAATTGACATTTTCTTTCTTTTTTCTTAACTTTTTGACATGGAACTTCAATGTATTGAGAAGAGCAATCATGGTTCTGCACGTTTATTCTCGAGACAGAAAGTACGTTGCGGAACTGCACACTGACTTGAGCTGTGTGGCTCCGATTTTAAACCCCTTAAACGGGTTCTATTTGAACTCGGATCCTTATGATATCAGCTTGATAACTGATGAATAGTCCTTTCCTCATGTTCTCTTCCTCGTATATATAACATCTGCAGCCAGGCAAATGAACTATGAGCTCCTGTAAAATATACAAAAAAATAAATAAAAATAAAAATCCGTTACTCTGTTTTATACCAGATGCTAGTAAATCGTGAAAACAAAGACAATGGCAGCCACTGAAAAAAAATGTGAAGACAAAAACATCAAGTTAAATCATGAACAAGGGCAACTCACTTAGGCATCGTCTGCAGCTGCATTTTAATCATAAGCTGCAGTTTGGCATAGGGACCATCTGGACAAGGGCGGAGCTCGCCATTATACTCCGTGGGGACGAAAATTTTATAACATAAATTTGTATCTAGTATTCTTCTTTTCCTTAAGACCGGGGGAACAGATTTAAGAAACAAATAGAATATTGCTAGCTAGAAATTAAAAAAATTAAAAATTTAAGAAAATAGATACTAATTTAAAGAACAAATAAGAATAACCATTTTTTTTTAAAAATCTGTATAAAAAAATCTCGTGGGGGTGGCTGACCCCAATCTTATGTATATGGCTCTACCCATTCGTCTGGATGAACCTGGCTGAGAGCCTAGGCTGGTTGAAATTGTTGGCAACACAACATATGCGAAACCAATGTCAATCCACCTGAAGATAAGAAACCACCGTCTAACCAAACACCAAGATAGATCAAACACAGTATTTTCGATGACTATGTCACATGGACAAATCTTAAATCTATATAACTTAAAAAAGATACAAGATTGAATACAAAATATGTTGAACCATTTGTGTCATGACCCGCACCCGATATAGGGTAAGTCTAGCCTACGCCGCAGCATCAACGGTAGCACGCTGTCTAGGCCAACACTGTCCAGCTATCAATCATACTAATACAACTAGTTCTATCATGTACTCAATCACAATAATCTAAAGGAAGAATGAATAAGAAAGATAAACCAGATCACATTCTAAAGGAAAGAAACTAGACATGATATGTAATAAAAAGACACTAGCCTAGATCTCTACAGTTGTCACCTCAAGATCCATAGTGTAAGAGCAGTCATGTCTACAATATCACTTTGAAATCTCGGAATGTAGAGCACAACAATCACTGAAAAATGTTATCCAGTCAAGATTGGAGCGAAGCACACCTATGACAGCAGTTCCAATAAATCACTTCCAGAATAATTGAAATTAGCGACGCCTGAAAATGTCGCTAAATGGACTAAAAACGTCGCTAAAATAAATTAGCGACGTATATAGCAACGTTTTAAGGAAGTCGCAGTTAAGCTAGTCGCTGATAGGAAATACGTCGCAAAACGTCGCTATAGCGACGTTTACTACCGACGTACTTGCGTCGCTAATATTTTTCTCATTAGCGACGTTTAGCGACGTATTTGGTGCCGCTAAACGTCGCTAAATTAGCGACGTATTCAGCAACGTATTCAGCGACATATTTAGCGACGTATTCAGCGACGTATAATAACGTCGCTAAACATCGCTAAAATTTTAGTGAAAAATAAAAAAAATGTTAAAAATTACCAATCTTCCTATAATTTATAAATTTTTAATTATAAATAGACCCGGAGCAACCCTCAGTTGAATTCTCTGGGTTCGTCGACCCCTTCGGTGGAACACTCAACACCGATAAATTAACATACATTTAATATGAATAAAAAATATCACAGTCACACAATACACACAAATATTATAGACAGACCCGGAGCAACCCTCCATTGAATTTTTTGCATACGAAATAACACAAAAGTATATAAAATATCACAGTCACACAATACACACAAAATAAAAGTATCACATTCAAACAAAAAGCATAATATAAAAGTATCACAGTCACACAATAACCACAATAAAAGTATATGAAACACTACAATATCAATCTCGAGGATATCCAATACGCTGGGGCACATAACAATTCCTCAGATACTTCGCATAAACAACGTCTATGTGATCAATCTCCGCTATAGGTGCTGCGTGACTGGAACTCCCCCTATGAGCTGGTGCCTGCCCAACAGTAGGAGGCACAACTTTCTCCTTAACAACCGCTTCCAATTTAACAGCAAACAGCAGGTGGTATCTCTTCCTCCTTAACATTCACTTCCTCCTTAACAGTAGGAGGCATCACTTCCTCCTTAACAGTAGGAGGTGTCTCTCTCAAGCGATGTACACGTGCTCGGGTCATGGGTGCCATCTGGTAAGATAGATAAAAACAAAGAATATAATAGCGATGTACACGTGCTCGGGTCATGGGTGCCATCTGGTAAGATAGATAAAAACAAAGAATATAATTGATAACAGATATAAATATATTGTCTAATATTAAATATTATGTAAATTTTAGTGACGTGAATGACCCTTCCATCTAAGGAGGTTCCAAAGTTGAGTATAGTTAGTTTCAGCTGCATCATGTTCTATACTGTGATATTCTACCTTCTTTATGGCACACATAAAGAATCAGTTATTACTATCATATATTATAAAGTTTTCCATTGTTTGATACTTAACTGTCCATGAACTTATAACCTTTTGTTTCAACACCATTTAGCATATTTTTATGTGATTGCTTGGGCCAATCTTATGTCAACTCTCTATTAGAACTAGTACTCAATTATACATGAAAGTAGAGTCTTGTGTTCAGGTTATTTTGGTTATGTGGATCCTTAATATCTTTTGGTAAGGTGAGTTTAGAGTCTTGTGTTTAGGTTATTGCATAAAGAATTGATAGGCAGGTATCAGGGAGTGCTTGGGTTGGGTTGGAGTGGTCCATTGCTTGCAGACAATAGCATTAGGTGTAACACAGAGCAAGATCAATTGTTGTTGTAACATATAGAGTAGAAATAGCTCTCAACTAAGCATAATGGAAGAAAAGGTTTAAAATAATTGACCTAAAACTTTGGAACGAAAGATCTATTATTGTTGTAACATATAGGCTTGAAAACTTTAAGAACATTGACATGAAAATAAACTGACATTATTTTGGCCAATTCTGTCAAAATTTTGGCAAATATCAAAAAGTTTCAACAAAATTTGGCCTCATTGAGAAGGTTCAACCACTTTGAGAAGTTCTGAACCAAGACAATCCGAATGATGACAAAAACTTGAAGAATTATAAGACATCGTTTACTTATCAACAACATCCAGCAGTTTTTGATACATTCTGCTCAAATTTGACCCGATACGACTACTACATCCTGATATTTTGGCTGTTTAAAGATCCATAAAATTTCAAGTAAAACATAATATGTGAATATGCTCTCTTGACATAAACTATATGGTCTTTGACGTTTCTTGATACATCCCGTCATTTTCTCATCTCTTCAATAGATTATAAATTAAAAAGAAGAAGTACCAGAATAACCTTATTCATTAAATTATCAATTTAGCTTGGGTATAAAACTTAATTGGTTGTTTGTTATGGTTTTTCAACTCCCACAATTAATTCCTATGCCATACAGCCATCAGGGGTGGACCCACCATAGGCCGAGGGGGTTTGCCTCTCCCTTGAGTTTTTGGTTTGTTCTAACAATCTTTGTATGTCATATTCTTTAGTTAATTTCCTTTTCAATCCAACAACAAAATGGCGGCCTATTGGTAAATTAATGAAGTTATAAGAGGTTATGAAATTAATACCCGTACTCACTAACCATATTATGATTGATTTATAATTATGTTCTTTATTTTTTATAAATTTTATAAAGGATATGACGCCAGGCCCTTTATTTTTTTTTATAAATTTATATACTATCACCTTAAAGTTTAGAAGTACTACAATGAGTTGATATTTATGTTTTTTTCTTTGAGAAATTCACTATAATGTCGCCTCAAAAATGGCAAAAGCGTCTGAATCATGCCCAAAAAAATGGACACAGCAACCATCTCGACATAAGTGGAATACATTCTTTCATCTATAAACCTAAAAGAAAACTCCCACTCGAAGCTAAAGGTGGCCCAGGGTCAAGGGTAAGGCGAACGAACCCACGTGGTCAAGCATATCTCAATGCTACGTACCTATCCTATCAATTCTGTCTGGTGCCAACCTCTACAATGCTAGCGCGCAAGGCGCGCCTGTTCTTAAACCGCACACACGTGCGAGTGTTCTTTAACCGCGCGCAAGCGCATATGCGTTCTTTAAACACGCGAGCGCATACATGCGTACTTTCTATTCTTATTTCTGACTTCTTTTTGATGGTCTGGCCTTTTTGAACCTCTTTTTTAGGCGGAGTATCTGATTCCTTTTTCTTTTTTAGGCACTAATAGACTCTCAATGGTCGCGGGACGTTCAAGACAGGACGCATTTGACCCCAGACTGAGCTTGTAGCTCATTTTGTAATATAACTTTATGGTCTAACGAGGGGTTCCCTCGTTATTCCCTATTCATTGACAATAGACAATAAGTGCATAAAAAAGACCCCAACGCCTTGATTTCTTTTACATTCCTTGTAAATATGAAGCCTACATGCCAAATTGGTCATCGCTCAAGGTCCTTAGTTAATCATCTAAACCTATCATGTATATAACATAGTATAGAAGAAGGTACCCTAGTTTATTATTGACTCAAAATAGGGCACCAATGGCCAATCTTGAGTTAGTTGTATAATTTCTTCAACGACAAATAGAACTTTAAGAAAAAAAAACTAAAACACTACTGAAATCATCCAAGTCCTTACGGATGTAAAGATGACTGAGTAGCTGGATCATGTAAAAAGGACCAATTTGTCTACGTCTAAACACTAAATATAGGAAATGTGCTCCAAAAACCATATAGTTTATCATAGTGTTTCCTCATCGATATATTGAAAAATGAAGTAACTATGCCTCATTAAATTATGAATATTTGTATGCATATGACCTTTAACTAGTCGTCTAGTCATCATGGAAATACTTCAAACTAAGTGAGTAGGATGTATTTGAACTCTAGAGTGACACCAAACCTTATCTCCCTCCCCCGAACAAAATCTCAAGTTTATGATACATTTTCTCCATCAATGGATAAAATCAATGATGTCCATGAGTTTGTCAAGACTACCCATCAAAAAAAGTCCCAATGTTAACTTGGTCAAAAATGTATTGTATCAAAAAAAGTCCCAATGTCAAGATATGGGGTAAGTGTCCAAGTATGAGCTAAGGTATTAAGGTAACATGTGTGTGTCGTGTCTGTCATATGTGTGTCGTATCTGTCACGTGTGTGTCGTATCTGTGTCAGTTTTGGGTTAGGGTTAGTGACGTGTGTGTGTCGTGTCAGTGTCTGTCACATGTGTGTGTCGTGTCTGTGTCAGTGTCATGACGTGTCCTGTGAGAGAGAGAGAGAGAGAGAGAGAGAGAGAGAGAGAGATTTAGGGTTTACCTAGAGGAGGAGGAGGAGGAGGGGGACGCCGGAGTAGGCCGCTGTGGAGGACGTCGGTCGCCGGAGAGAGGGGGGAACGTGGGTTGCAAAATTTTAGAAAATTTTGACAGAAGGGGAGAATCAGAATCGATCCCTAATTATTGAAATTTTAGCGACATTTAGCGACGTCAACTAATGACGTCGCTAAAAGATATATTTTGCGACGTTATAGACGTCGCTAACGACGTCGATAAATATTTAAAAGAATAACGTCACTAAATACGTCGCTAAAGGTCGCTAAATTATAAAATTCAGCGACGTGTAGACATCGCTAAATATAACGTCGCTAAATACGTCGCTAAACGTCATTACATTGTAAAATTCAGCGACGTTTAGGTTGAGGTTAATGCCATAATTTGGGTTATATGGAATTGGGTTGAGGTTGTGCCTCCAATTTTGATTGGAACGACAATTATGAGAAATTGGATTTATTGGAATTATACATGGATGTTTGTGACAAATATTATGCAGCTAAAATAAAGTATAATATTGAGTATTTAAGAGTTACACAAGGGTCAGACAAGTAGTCTGGCATGTCTAGGAGATGTGTATAAAATTAGTTTGAAGGTAACCCCTAGTGTAGCGCTCCAAATATCGAAGCAATGGTAAGGTGTATTAAGGCATATAATTATTGTATATTAATTCTAATGTATCCAAATTAATCCTAGTCTCTCAATCTAAATTAAATAACCCTAAATTTGGTCGAGGGATTTTACAATCTACCATCCTTAGAGCATTTCGTCCTCGAAATTAAAATATACGTCTGGTAAGAACTACTGACTGAAATTAAAATGCTACTACATACCTAGGCCTTCGAAGCGATGGGGATAATGCTGTCGAATACCCTCCTCACATTCCCAGGTCGACTCGCTTGGTGCATGATGCCTCAATGCGACATGAACTAGAGGGATAGTCTGACCTCGCAATACCTTCTTGCTTCTATCCAGAATCTCGACAGGCTCCTCTTGGTATGATAAACTCGGGCCGACTGTGATTTCTGAATGATGAAGCACATGACTCGAATCCGGTATGTACCTTCTTAGCTGAGATACATGGAAGATGTCATGGACTCCTTCTAAAGTCTGTGGTAAGGCCAGCCTGTAAGCAACCTCTCCGATGCATTCTAACACATCGAATGATCCGATGTACCTCAGACTCAGCTTTTCTCTGCCTCCAAATCTGATAGTCCCTCGAGTAGGTAAGATTTTTAGAAATATATGATCTCCAACCTGGAACTTTAGGGGTCATCGATGCACGTTCGCCCAATTCTGCTGTCTGTCCTGTGCTGCTCGCAGGTGCCCTTGGATCTTCTTTACCTTCACCACTGTACGAACAACCAACTCTGGCCCAAGAATCTGCCTCTCGCCTATATCGCTCCAACATACTGGGGAACGACACTTCCTACCATACAATGCTTCATAGGGAGCCATCTGAATGCTCGCTTGATAGCTATTATTGTAGGTGTAAACCCCTCACCCAAAATTAGGTTTACTTGGCATAAATAGAGAAACTAGGGATAGTTGGAAGCCAAATAGAAATAGGACACAATGTTTATTTAATTTTTGTATTGTTTATGACACGTAGCGTACCTTGCCGTTGCTTCGTTAATTGGAACACTACACTAGCCATTGCCTTCCAACGAATTTCACAACCTTGTTCTAGACGTGCCCGCCTACCTTTCTGACATTAATGTAATTTATAATCATGCTTTCTGGTGTGACATTTTAGTCGCACAATAAACGTCGCGGACGTTATTTCCTAATTCTAAAAATAAATACAAACTTGTACCCTTGTGTGTTCCAATCGAAATTGGGAACACAATCTTGACCGTTTTGTACAACCCAAATTTTATTAAAATTTTATACTGTACCCTCTACATCCCTGACACTTGTGGCCTACCTAATTTTATCTTCATGTACCCCTAATTAATTTCAGAACATCATGCACATTCAATTTAATAAATTAAATCCAATTTCCATCTCTGTGCAATTTTTCAATTGTTAGGGACTTTTATGCAAAAATGTATTGAGGTGTTTCCACCATTGGACAATATGTGAATAAACCTAATTTTCCCTCTACGTAGATTTTTTATAATTTTTCAGGATGTGCAACGCGCGCACATTGCCCCATTTATTAAACCTATCCTTGCGTTTTAATTAATGCAAATTCTAGCCCTCCCAACATCCCCATGTGAGCCCAAGGCCCAATCCCAAGGAGTGTTGACCAAGCCCTAATCCTAGGGCAACCCCCAAACCTAAAAATCCTACATGTATAAATATACAATTATATTTCTTTTTCTTTTTTTCTAGGGTAAACCTAAAACCCACCCCTAAATCTAATTCCTAGCCGTCACTGTTCATCCGTTCGTTTTCCGTTCACCTCCCCCTCCGGCGAACACGACCCACCCCTGGGTCAGCCCCTCGTCGGAGACGTTCCCCTCCACCTGTGCACCGTCTCCACCCGCCGGATCACCTCCCTGCTCTCCCTTCTTCCTCCTCTCCCCGCTTGCCCCTCGACTGGAGAAGCCGAGCAGCCATGGCCGCCACTATTCCCGCCGGAGATCGACTGCTCAGAACGAGCAGTGCAACTGCCTCACCTCGATCCCAAGCCTCCCTTCTACTCCTTCGTCCATCAGTCAAACCTACTCCTCACCGAGCCGTGGATTGCCGGAAGCAGCCGTCCCGACCCCGGCCACCTGAAGCCTCCACCCCGTCGATCTCGCCTTCCTGCTCGACTCGACATCGCCGGAGTCGAGCAGCAGCCACCCTGACTCGACAGCTCCCTCTCCTCCTCTCTCCACCTCCCTGCCACACCGGCCAACCCCATTACGACCACCATATCTCCATCGATTCCTGCCATCTCCCCCTGAATCAACTCCTCCACCCCCTTCCAACAGCCACTCGACCAGACTCCACTTCCCCTCGAGCCACTGCCTCTACCTACTCCGCCCTGCTCAGCCTCCCCATGGCCGGAGCAGCACCCCTACCACCTTTTCTCCTTCCTTCTCCCTGTCATCCTCCTCGATGTTCCTCGAGCGGCACCTCGAACCACCCTGTCCACCACCCATCACCACCACGGACCTCCTCTTCTTCTCGACCTCAGCCCTGCTCCGTGTCCTTCTCCTCCTTCCGGCCGAATCCCTGGCCGGAGTGTCAACCCCACCACCATCGAGTAAACACCATCACCATCATCATCTTATGTACACCTTCATCATTACTATCGACATCGTTGACGTAGTCATCACCCTCATTATCATTATATTTACACCACAACTATTATTTTATTAACACCTCTTCACCATCGTTCACCATCACCATCATCCACACCATCATCGCCCTCGTCATCACCTTCACTACCCTCGTCACCATCATCATTATCATCACCGTTGTCAACATCGTCATCACTTCTACCGTCTTCGTCATCATCGTCGCCAATAACGTCGTCATCATCAATCCTAGTCATCATCACCGTCACCTCCTATTATCTTCACAATCATCACCACTAGTATCATCATAATTACCTCCATCAGAACCCTCATCGTCATCATTGACACCATCGTCATCATCTTCGTCGTTATTATCCTCGCCATCATCATCGCCATCGTCGTTATCATCACCATCTCACCTTAATCATCAACAACACCCATCATCAACATCACCCTCATCCTCGTGTTCATCATAGACCGTCACCCTTGCCAGACAACCCGTAGCGATCACCCCGATTTCCGTACCTGTGCATGCTGACCCCGAAGACCTGTTGGCTTTATCCGCGCGACTTCTGGAGCAGGTTATTGGTGCTACGCAGCCTTATTGCCTGGCATGTATACCTTGCCTTGTTGTACTATTTAAATTCTGTCTTATTATTTGCATATTTATATTATATAACTGTGCATGTCCGAGAGAGACTCGGGTGCAGTCAACGGATGCGTTGACGTTAGGACGTATGTCTCACCTAGTGTCTAGTAGACCCACCTAGAGTTGAGGAGTTATCAATATGACTTCCCAGGCCTTGACACATTTCTTACACGTGTTGTGAGTCTCATGTAGGGCATGGTCCTGCGTATGTGGTTGGCCACCTGTACGTGTAGGCGTACGACGGATAGGGTATAACTGCTAATTATGATGCATGTTAGAAGACTTAGCAGTTATTGATAGGCGAAACATAGACTAGCGTGGTACGATGGTCCTATCCCTCTCCTTGTTTGGTTGTAAGGATGGACCATTGCTCTAACGATAGATTATGAGCCAGAGTTACGACGTCAAGGTGTAGTAGCTGACGCGTGTTATAGATACAATATGCCTAGATCATTGGGCGGGAAGGACGACTAGTAGTTGTATGGGATACCACCTCCTTTATACAGATACCGCACTCGACGGAGTGATACAAACGTATATATATTACTGATACTACGTTCTGTAGGGTGTTGGACGTTACTTGGTGATATTACAGATACCACACTCTATAGAATGTTGGATGTTACTGTATTCCTGCGCCCGTGTTATAGGGGACATGTGTGGCATATACTAGCCGGTTGTCACGACTGGTGAATTACGTCAGCATATGTCTAGCCTACACCTTCCCATATACTTAAGGTTGTCCTCAAATTATATTTCACTTAGATGGTTAGGTCACCCCAGAGTTATTTATTCAGTATTTACTTTATGGCATACTTTTATGTATCTTCTTATGTCCCTCTGAGGACCTGGTCCCTTTCCAGGTGTATTGTTCCTGAGTATTTTCAGGAGCACAGATCCGAACTTGCTACACATTTGCGATGAGGTCCTCTCGTCGAGCCCATGATTGGTAGTTGATGTTCTTATGTGTATATATCTTGACTATTCTATATTTTAGCTCGGTAGTGGATTTGTGTCCATCCGTCTATCATCATTAGATGCTTTTTATTTTGAATTCTAGTTATAGTTATTGGTTATTCAATTATATATGATTTTTTGTGGATGAGATTAGTTATGCCCTGTGATATATATGTTTACCACTTGTGAATTGTTATTCATATTACAGCGTACATGTGTTATGGTTTCCATATATTGGAGTACCATATTCATACGGCTGGCATGCTCATGTGTCCTGGTCCTACGTATTTTGGGACTGGGGCATGACATGTTTATGTGGTGGCCCATGCAGGTCAGAGCATATTGTCTCGGTTACATTACTGTACCGAGCAAGCCTGCACCTAGGATTAGAGTATAGGATCTCATCCACAACTGACTATGACTCATCCTCCTTCTAATCCATTCCGTTGATTAATTGCATCCTGCTTGATTCATGTGCCTTCCCATTAGTTCCTTGAGTGTAGCCTTCTCCTAGAATATAGAAGTCCCTGTTGATAGGATGATAAGTAGGGTAACCTTCCTATTAAGAGTACAGCTAGGATATTGACACACCACTAAGTTAGAATGCTTAATGAACCCTAGCGTCCCTCACCTATAGAATAATTTACCATTATTTCTTGATACAGTCATGAATGACCTAAGAGTAGTATAGGCACTACTAAGAGCTAGTTAGAGATTTGACCCTAATGTTTGACCCTAGTATTGAGGAACCAATAGAAATTCGAGATCGAATGTTAGGACTGAACCTGATTTGCATAGTAGGATAGTGATAGGGGACTATAAACATAGATCATTATCTTGATATTAGCAGACAGTATCTCAGGAAGCCCAGAGCAAAGAGTATGACACTTTTCTTGATCATACCTCAAACACGAAGATTTTCTCGCCACCTTCCCCTTAGGAAACCATGATATTATCTTGAGTCCCACTATTGTAATTTTATATCTTGTTCCTCCAAAACCTTAGCGTTCGCCAATTGTGCGACGATTCAAATTGTGTTCTACCTCCTTCATCTTCCAACTCGTGCCACTTGACACCTCTGATAGGCCAAGTGATCTTATCCTATGTTAGGAAATACAGTTTGCTAGAATGATAATTATAATCTTGAACTTTGAATTTTGGGCGTGGTAGTTAGAATTTGGTAGTTTGAGTGGTTCCCTTAGATTGTGATCTGATTATTCTTAGTTTTAAATCAAGTAACATGTACCCCACCTCAATATAGATTATATCCTCTTTTCTCTTGAAGACCAGTAACTTCTCCATTCATACTATTGACACTTGTATTCTATGAATACTATGATTAAGATTTAAGATGACTGTGACCTACATGATACAATAGGAGACCCTAATAAGTACTAAGATCAGTTCCTTGTATAGCCCAATAAGAACTTGTACTTTATTTACAAGAACGTTATTAATTTGTAGGATCCCCTTAAGACTATCATAATATTAGCTAATTATTTTTAAGTTGGGTAGTATGCCTCACAACACAGTATCACCTAGCCCTATTGACCCATTGATGAAGTATAATAGGATGACACAATTTTAGACTTGCGTAAAAAAATAGTGTTTATTCAGACTGGAGAAATTAAAGGTCCATACCCCTATTTGGGCGACTAGCGACTTAGACAAGGAGTGAGTATGACAACTGTAGAGATTGTAGAATCTTAATTTTGTATCTTGTTTGGTTTTGTGAACTTAAATTATTTATGTACCTCCTTTCATCATAATCTAGCGTACTTATGCTTTTGTACTACCTCAACTTATGCTGCTGTTACAGCCTAGTTTTGCAAGCTCATCCTTTTATCAAGCTTGTTCATGACACATGTATTATTGGACGCGTACACTAATACATTTCAGAATCAGTATACTACGGTCTGATCAACCATAGTGCGCTTGGTTCACCCTTCGCATAACTATTTTACGTGGATTGAGATATATAGTGATTAGTAGACGAATATACTTACCCTCTAGATATGTCTGAGCATATCGTAGCCATTACATAACTGTACTGATACGAGCAAATGAATAGAAATTACCAAAATAGGATTTCAATCCATAACTGCCTTGATAATTCCTATTAAAATTTTTAAAAAAATGCCTTGATCCCCATACTTCTAATCTATTACCTCCCCTTTGAACTCTCTATTATTGTTTTTTGTCTTCCCTTATTTGGGAAAGACGAAACCTCGTGCCTAGCATAAGTGGATACACAGATAGTATTAGATATACCCTATGGGATAAATACATTATTTGATAACCAAGGGCATATCACATGTAATATATTTGATGTTAAAATTTTTGAGGATTGAGTAACAGAATTAAGTAAAATTGAGGAATGAGATTTTTAAAATGTAAGAGCCTTATGTGATAGAGGGGTTGATCCTAAGTTGGGTAGCAGTTGCATTGTCAACTCAAGAGAAACTTCTCTTAGATTGTGATCAAGAAAAATTGGTTGTAGAGGTTTAAGTCATTTTAAAATTGAAAATTCTAGAAGAATGATTAATATGATAAAGGATTGATGAATTTTAAAAATTGGGATATGGCAAACCAAATACCGATACGTGAGCATATGATTTAAAATTTTAATATTGAGGGTTGAATCAACGATTTAAACCTCGAGGAAAATAAATAGAACTATAAACATGGACATGGACGGATTAAATCTCGAATTTGAGGATTAAATTAAAAGAAATTTTTGATTGCATGATTTCCTATTTGAACTATTGAGGATATAAATTAAATTTAAATTGGAAGAGTACAAAAGTTCATAAAAAATAGGAGCAAAAATATTGATTAGAATCATTTCTAAAATAGATTTTGTTAGTCAAAGATCGCAATATAAAATTTGATATCTGAAGATGTTATACGGATTAAAATTTAAAACTGGAGGTTGATGAGGAAGTACGATAGGTTGAAATTTGATTTGGACAGTGAGTATCTTAATTTTGAAGTGATTACATAGGATTGATCAAAATTTTAAATTATCACAAAGATATCGCGATTGACTTGCCCTATGTATGAAAAGGGATAACAAACTATGCCTTATTTTAATTTCGAGGACGAAATTATTTTAAGTTGGGTAGGTTGTAAACCCACTCACCCAAAATTAGGTTTACTTGGCATAAATAGAGAAACTAGGGATAGTTGGAAGCCAAATAGAAATAGGACACAATGTTTATTTAATTTTTGTATTGTTTATGACACGTAGCGCACCTTGCCGTTGCTTCGTTAATTGGAGCACTACACTAGCCATTGCCTTCCAACGAATTTCACAACCTTGTCCTAGACGTGCCCGCCTACCTTTCTGATATTAATGTAATTTATAATCATGCTTTCTGGTGCAACATTTTAGTCGCACAATAAACGTCGCGGACGTTATTTCCTAATTCTAAAAATAAATACGAACTTGTACCCTTGTGCGTTCCAATCAAAATTAGGAACACAATCTGACCATTTTGTACAACCCAAATTTTATTAAAATTTTATACTGTACCCTCTACACCCCTGACACTTGTGGCCCACCTAATTTTATCTTTATGTACCCCTAATTAATTCCAGAACATCATGCGCATTCAATTTAATAAATTAAATCCAATTTCCATCTCTGTGCAATTTTTCTAATTGCTGGAGACTTTTATGCAAAAACGTATTGAGGTGTTCCCACCATTGGACAATATGTGAATAAACCCAATTTTTCCTCCACGTGGATTTTTCATAATTTTTTGGGATGTGCAACGCGCGCACATCGCCCCGTTTATTAAACCTATCCTTGCGTTTTAATTAATACAAATTCTAGCCCTCCCAACATCCCCATGTGAGCCCAAGGCCCAATCCCAAGGAGTGTTGACCAAGCCCTAAATCTAGGGCAACCCCCAAACTTAAAAATCCTACATGTATAAATATACAATTATATTTCTTTTTCCTTTTTTCTTGGTTAAACCTAAAACCCACCCCTAAATCTAATTCCTAGACGTCACTGTTCATCCGTTTATTTTCCGTTCACCTCCCCCTCCGACGAACACGACCCACCCCCGGGTCAGCCCATCACCGGAGCCGTTTCCCTCCGCCTGTGCACTGTCTCCACCCGCCGGATCACCTCCCTGCTCTCCCTTCTTCCTCCTCTCCCCGCCTGCCCCTCGACTGGAGAAGTCGAGCAGCCATGGCCGCCACCATTCTCGTCGAAGATCGACTGCTCAGAACGAGCAGTGCAGCCGCCTCACCTCGATCCCGAGCCTCCCTTCTCTTTCTCTGTCCATCAGTCGAACCCACTCCTCACCGAGCCGTGGATTGCCGGGAGCCGCCGTCCCAACCCCGGCCACCTGAAGCCTCCACCCCGTCGATCTTGCCTCCCTGCTCGACTCGACATCGTCGGAGTCGAGCAACAGCCACCCCGACTCGACATCTCCCTCTCCTCCTCTTCTCCATCTTCCTGCCACACCGGCCAACCCCATCACGATCACCACATCTATATCGATTCCGGCCATCTTCCCCTGAATTAACTCCTCCACCCCCTTCCAATAGCCACTCGACCAGACACCTCTTCCCCTCGAGCCACTGCCTCTACCTTCTCTGCCCTACTCAGCCTCCCCATGGCCGGAGCAGCACCCCCACCACCTCTTCTCCTTCCTCCTTCCTGTCATCCTCTTCGATGTTCCCCGAGCGGCACCTCGAACCACCCTGTCCACCACCCATCACCACCACGGTCCTCCTCTTATCCTCGACCTCAGCCCTGCTCCCTGTCCTTCTCCTCCTTCCAGCCGGATCCCTGGCCGGAGTGTCAATCCCACCACCATCGAGTAAACACCATCACCATCATCATCTTATGTACACCTTCACCATCACTACCGACATCGTTGACGTAGTCATCACCCTCACCATCATCATATTTATACCACCACCATCATTTTATTAATACCTCTTCACCATCGTTCACCATCACCATCATCCACACCATCATCGCCCTCATTATTACTTTCACTACCCTCGTCACCATCGTCATTATCATCATCGTTGTCAACATCATCATCACTTCCGTCGTCCTCGTCATCATCATCGCCAATAATATCGTCATCATCAATCCTAGTCATCATCACCATCACCTCCTATCATCTTCACAATCATCACCATTAGTATCATCATTATTACCTCCATCATAACCCTTATCGTCATCATTGACACCGTCGTCATCATCTTCGTCGTTATTATACTCGCCATCATCATCGCCATCATCGTTATCATCACCGTCTCATCTTAATAATCAACAACACCTATCATCAACATCACCCTCATCCTCGTGTTCATCATAGAACGTCACCTTTGCCAGACAACCCGTAGCGATCACCCCGATTTCTGTACCTGTGCACGCTGACCCCGAAGACCTGTTGGTTTTATTCGTGCGACTTTTGGAGCAGGTTATTGGTGCTACGCAGCCTTATCGCCAGGCAAGTATACCTTGCCTTGTTGTACTATTTAAATTCTGTCATATTATTTGTATATTTATATTATATAACTGTGCATGTCCGAGAGAGACTAGGGTGCAGTCAACAGATGCGTTAACATTAGGACGTATGTCTGACCTAGTGTCTAGTAGACCCACCTAGAGTTGAGGAGTTATCAATATAACTTCCCAGGCCTTGACATATTTCTTACACGTGTTGTGAGTCTCATGTAGGGCACGGTCCTGCGTATGTGGTTGGCCACCTGTACGTGTAGGCGTACGACGGATAGGGTATAAATGCTAATAGTGATGCATGTTAGAAGACTTAGCAGTTATTGATAGGCGGAGCATAGACTAGCGTGGTACGATGGTCCCATCCCTCTCCTTGTTTGGTTGTAAGGATGGACCATTGCTCTAACGATAGACTATGAGCCAGAGTTACGACGTCGAGGCGTAGTAGCTGACGCGTGTTATGGATACAACATGCCTAGATCATTGGGCGGGGAGGACGACTAGTAGTTGTATGGGACACCACCTCCTTTATACAGATACCGCACTCGACGGAGTGATACAAACGTATATATATTACTGATACCACATTCTGTAGGGTGTTGGACGTTACTTGGTGATATTATAGATACCACACTCTATAGAATGTTGGACGTTACTGTATTCCTACGCCCGTGTTATAGGGGGCATGTGTGGCATATACTAGCCGGTTGTCACGACTGATGAATTACATCAGCATATGTCTAGCCTACACCTTCCCATATACTCAAGGTTGTCCTCAAATTATATTTCACTTAGATGGTTAGGTCGCCCCTGAGTTATTTATTCAGTATTTACTTTATGGCATGCTTTGATATATCTTGTTATGTCCCTCTGAGGACCTGGTCCCTTTCTAGGTGTATTATTCCTGAGTATTTGCAGGAGCACAGATCCGGACTTGCTACACATTTGCGATGAGGTCTTCTCGTTGAGCCCATGATTGATAGTTGATGTTCTTATGTGTATGTATCTTGACTATTCTATATTTTAGTTCGGTAGTGGATTTGTGTCCATCTGACTATCATCATTAGATGCTTTATTTTGAGTTCTAGTTATAGTTATTGGTTATACAATTATATATGATTTTCTGTGGATGATATTAGTTATGCCCTGTGATATATATGTTTACCACTTGTGAATTGTTATTCATATTACAGCGTACGTGTGTTATGGTTTACATATATTGGAGTACCATATTTATACGGCTTGCATGCTCACGTGTCCTGGTCCTACGTATTTTGGGACTAGGGCGTGACAGTAGGAAAATTCGACCAAATATAAATGGTCTTTCCATGATCCTCCAAAATCAAGCATGCACACTTTTAACATATCTTCCAATGTCTGAATGGTGCGCTCGGACTGGCCATCTGTCTGCGGGTGATACGATGTGCCAAACTTCAGGCGGGTACCGAGACTCTCTTGCATACTCTGCCAAAAGTAAGATGTAAACCTTGTATCCCTGTCAGACACTATACTAACTGACACTCCATGCAGTCGCACAATCTTCCTCATGTACATATCTGCTAAGACCTCTGTAGATTGCCCAACTCTGAAGGGTAAAAAGTGAGCGGACTTGGTGAGTCTATCTATGATCACCCATACTGTATTGCGACCACTAGGACTCCTCAGAAAGCCCATAACAAAGTCTATAGTGATGTGCTCCCATTTCTACTCCAATATCGGGAGCGGTTGAATTAATCCTGCAGACCTCTGATGCTCAACCTTGACTTGCTGACACACCAGACACTTTGCCACAAAGTGGGCTATCTCTCTCTTTATTCCAAGCCACCAGTAGTACTGCCTTAAGTCTATGTACATCTTTGTACCTCCTGAATAGATAGAGTATGTTGAACTGTATGCCTCTGTCATCAGCTCCTGACGAAGTTCGCCATTTGGAACATAGAGATGATCTCCACATCTCAAAGTTCCGTCTTCATGCATGTGCAATCCTGTCTGTATTTTGGTCTCTGTCCTCTATCGAAGCCTCTGAAATCTGGCATCTGTTGGCAAAGCAGCCTTGATCCTCTCAACTAATATCGATTGTAACTGAAAAATCGACAACTGTCCGTCTATTCCGGGCATAATAATCTCTATACCCATCTTCTCTAGATATCTCAACAGATGTTGCTAGTAGTAAAAAAGAATGCCATGGGTCTTCTGCTCAATGCGTCAGCTACTACGTTAGCCTTTTCCGAGTGGTACTGTAGCTCAATCTCAATGTCTGTCATCATCTCGAGCCAACGTCTTTGTCTCTAGTTCAGGTCCTTCTGGGTATAGACGTACTTCAGGCTCTTATGATCAGTGAATATCTCCACTCTTTCTCCGTACAGGTAGTGCCTCCAAAGCTTTAAAGCAAAGATCACTGCGGCAAGCTCCAAGTCGTGAGTGGGATAGTTCTTCTCATGGGTCCTTAACTTCCTAGAGGCATAGGCCACAACCTTTCTATGTTGTATCAAGATGCATCCTAATGCTTTCCCGGATGCATCGCTATAGATCACGAATCCTCCGGGTCTAGAAGGTATAGTCAAGATAGGTGCCGTAGTCAGACACTTTTTTAGTTCATCGAATGTCGTCCGACACTCCTCTGTCCAGGTGAACTCCTGCTCCTTACGGGTCAAGCGGGTCATTGGTTCTGCGATCCTTGCAAAGTTCTCTATGAACCTCCGGTAAAATCTGACAAGTCCAAGGAAACTCCTCACCTCTGAGATATTGGTAGGGGTTGGCCATGTCTCTACTGATGAAATCTTCACCGGATCTACTAAAATACCATCTCCTGAGATAACGTGTCCAAGAAAAGCGACATGATCTAGAAGAAACTCACACTTGCTCAGCTTGGCATAAAGCCTCTCCCGCCTCAATGTTTCCAATACTTTCCTCAAGTTCTCTTCGTGCTCCTCATGGCTCTTCGAATACACCAAGATGTCGTCGATAAAGACTACCACGAACTGGTCTAAGTATTGGTGGAAAACTCTGTTCATCAAGTTCATAAATACAGCAGGCGCATTTATCTGTCCAAAAGGCATCACCAAGAACTCGTAGTGACCATAACGAGTCCTGAATGCTGTCTTTGGAATGTCTTCTCTTCGTACCTTCACCTGATGATAACCCGATCTCAAGTCAATCTTCGTGAATACCACTGCTCCTGTCAGCTGGTCGAATAAATTATCAATCCGCGGTAGGGGGTACTTGTTCTTGATAGTCAAAGCATTAACGGCTCTGTAATTAATGCACATACGTACTGTCCCATCCTTCTTAGGTACAAACAACACTGGTGCTCCCCAGGGTGATGCACTAGGACGGGTAAATCCCTTGATCTGTAACTCCTCTAATTGTAGCTTCAGCTCATCTAGTTACTTCTTCGCTAATCGGTATACATTTGAAGATACCGGGGCTGCTCCGGGTACTAGCTCAATAGTGAACTCCACGTCTCTATCTAGCGGTAAACCTGGCAACTCCTCCGGGAAAACATCCTCGAATTCTGCAACTATCGGTGGGGATACCATCTTCATAGCAATATAAGCTCCAGCTTTCTGTCCTACTCCTTGCTCGACGGTCCCTCGCATGTACTCATACTCCGGTTGATTTAGCGGTCTAAAAGTGATGCTACCCTTCCGGCAATCCAGTACAATGTTATACTGGCTTAACCAGTCCATGCCTAGCACAACGTCAAAGTATGGCATGGGTAATACCAAGAATCACGCTCTCATCTCTCTACCATACACGACTACTGAGCATGTTCTAATAGTGCTGGTAACCGGCAAGATGCCTCCTCCGGTAAGAATCTTCCAACTCTTAGGTAAGAGAGAAGTATCTACTCTATGCATTGCTACGAATCTACTAGATATGAAAGATAGTGTAGCACCAGAATCAAACAATGCAGTCGTAGGTAATAATGCAACTAAAATGGTACCTGCGATACCTTCCCCTTCTGTTTTCTCCTCAGTAGCTACTAGTGCAAAGGCCTGTCCATACCTCTGCCCTTTGGCCTGCTGTCTGGCTTGATCAAACTGTGCCTGCTGTGGGACCAAGGGTGGTCCCCTCTGAAATCCTCCGGGTGCTGGTGGATGCTGACCTCCTGGCGGGGGTAGTATCCTCTGGGCTGGTGCTGTTGGCCTCTGTCTTGTCTGTGGTACTACATCTCTGTGCTATGGGCAGTCTAGGGCATGGTGCTGGTTTGCTCCACAAATTATGCATGCCACCAGTATCTTTCGGCAGTCCTTCTCGAAATATCTTCTCTTACCACAGTAGTGACAAGTCAGAAGCTCCCTTTGCTGGTATGGTGCTGTCCTCTGCTATGTCTGTGCTCCTGGACGACGGATCGGTCCTCCTACTCTGGCCTGGGCTCTGGCTGGTGTGGTCGTACTGGAATATCTTGCTCCTCTGCTGATGGCCTCCTGGATCCTCGCCTCTGAAAGAACCTTCTCATAAGAAATTCTCGCCTGGGTGGTGGTATACCGCTGCAGCTCGAAAGTGAGGCCGTGATGGTATCTCTGGGCCATCTCTAGGTCATTGGGTATCAAGACGGCACCAAATCTGCTAAGATGGCTAAACTCTGCATCGTATGCGTCTACAGTCTTATTCCCTTATTTTAGATGCAGGAACTGGGAGTATAGGGCATTTCTGACTGTAGCCGAGAAATACTTCGTATTGAAGTATTCTAAGAACTGTTCCAATGTCTGGGTCTTGCCTACACTACGCTCAATATAATCCTACCAGTAATGGGCGTTGCCTTTCATTTGGGCCCTCACTACGGTCATCCAAAAGATCTGGATATAGTTGTGAAGACTCTAATAGCATCTCCGTGTTGGTATCCTAATCGAAGATCTCCTCTACAGTCTCGTTGCTCAAAAAAGTATCCAGACCCATCTGTCAGAGCCATCATATAGTACCACCTGTCTGAGCTCGTGGAGGTGCTGGTATGGGTGCTGGGACATGTGTTCTCTCTAGAACGGCCATCGAACTCTGTCTCAATATCTCAGTTTGATGCCACTGTGCCTGCATCATAATCTGGAAGAACTAAAGCATCTGTGGCTGTCCATCTAATTGTGGCATCTGGGATGGATAAGGTGGAGGTGGTGGTAATGGGACCTCCGGCTGTGCGGTAGGTGTCTCCTCGGATGTCGGCCTCTCAATTTGTGGCATCGGTATAGCCCTCGAAGTCTGGCCCTCAAAATGCTGCATGGGGATCGTCTGTGAAGTCTGTCCCTCGTGCTGCTGTGTAGGATCGCCCTAAGAAGTCTCGCACCAATGTATCAGCGGGGCCTGCAGTGGTGGTTGCTCTCTAGGTGGTCCCTAGGATATCTCCTCTCTTTGGGTGGTGTCTGCTGGCACCACAGCACTGGGTGCTCCTCGTCCACTGTGCAAGTTTATCTTGCTGCAAGAGATAGAACTTCATTAGAAGAGTACAGAATCAAACAAACAGGATACAGATATTTAGAAGCAATACGAAGGAAGTTCAAAGACATAATCAAAGTGGATGAGACCTAGTAATTTCTATACTATTGCAGGCTCGCTGGGCATGTTACTATACCGCAAACGATAAAGTCGACCTGCATGGGCTACCAATAAAACCATGTCATGCCCTAGTCCCAAAATATACTAGACCAGGCCATGTGGCAATAGCCAGCTGACACGTCTCCGAGGATATCCCAATTTAATGGATCCTAGTGAAGAGTGCTACGCTATCCTAAATTACTAACAAGTCCAATTGTAGAAGCATAAAAAATACGTGGGGAATTATACCCGTAAAACCCCCAACATGCATGAAGCCCACGTAAAATAGAGCTCTAGCACTGTGCGACATAAGATATGACTTCAGAGCCATTGGCATATAACAGAGCTTCAACGCTATCCAGCGTAAAACAGAGCTCCAGAACAGTCCGCATAAAGAAGTACTTCCAGACTGCTTTGGCGTACAAAGGTTGCTACATCGCCACTTCAGCGTAAAATATGTCTGCTTTTAATGCAACGTGAAGTTGTACGAAAAACTCTTCGTATTCCTCGAATGAACCTGTCAGACGAAGTAGTAAACCTGACTCATGATAAAAAGTACTGCACGACGATCGAGAGGACGACTGTAATGATGATTCTGCACAGAGATCCAGACTATCGTTTAGTGACATAATCCTTGATATAAGTCATTTTTACGCATTCAAGAAATACGCTGCCTATTCTACACAGGCAAAGATGAGGTTTTACGCTCAAGATGAGACAAAACCAAATGCCACGTCAAAATCTGTTCTTCGTACAGAACTTGAGGCATATCTTTGCAGTTAATGTGCGAGATGGGGGCAGATCTCTGTATTTAATGTACGAGATTTGGTTCTACTTTTAATGACTGGAAGAGCTAAAACTAGGGCTAATACGCTCACATCACCATCCCTGCATTTTACGCCAACCAGGCTATTTTCAACTATAGGAGTATGCCGTATGCTATCTCCTCAAAATATGCCAACTCAGGCTATATTTGCAAAGGTACGTGATAAGGCTATTTGGCCCAAAATATGCTCAAAATATCAGTCAGGGAGGATAATTAGCTAGTTTATGCTGGTTACCTACCTATGCAGCATCAAGCTTTATGCTACTTGGCTTTTACGCTGACAAGACAGCTACTTAGATTTTACGCCAATAAGACAGCTATTTGGCTTTTACGCCAACATGACAGATATTTAGCTTTTATGCCAATAAGATAACTATTTGGCTTTTACGCCAACGAGACAGTTATCTGGCTTTTATGCCAACCATCTCTACGCGAGGGGCAGTTACCTACGTGGCTTGCATGCCATGATATTTGATGAGCGATTATACGCGTTACCTCATAATAGGGCATGCATCACACGTGAATTCAGGAGATCATTCATACGTGTGTAGTAGTTATTATAACCGCCGCATAAAAGGTGCAACTCTCTCCACTGTTTGGTTTCTACGTCGATTGGTCAGTTACTGTGATCGAACTCTATAAATAGTGACTTTCGGCCACAGGAGACAGGGGTCAAGATAGAGGTGAAGGTCAAGATCGGTGGAGAGAAAAGAGAGATCGGAATCAGAGGAGATCAGAGAGAGAGCACATACAGAGAGTGTTGATTGACAACTTTGGCAACGAGAGTTCAATACCTCCTGCAATCTTTGAAGCTTCTTCTCCTTCTTCTACAATACTTCTTCATCATCGTGTAGTCCAAAGGACAAAGTGATCGACCATAGATCAGACTCCTATAGCAATATTTCCCCAGAATTATTTTTATTGTACTTAACATCCTCGTATAGGATTAATTGTACTTCTTTTTCTTGTTTATAAACAAAGGAAAGGTTTCGTATAAACCTAGTTTTAATTTCTTTTGTTTATTATCAAACACAAGATGGCGATTTTGTTGGGGACTACTTTCTCATCTGACAAGAAAGCCATTGCTCAACACGATGCTGTATCCGTCGGATCAACGAAGAAGACTCTGGTCGTCCAATTCGACCAATCTGCTTATGAAGACATGATTCGCGCAGGGGGTAGCTCTCATTCCCTCTCTGTCCAGGACAACAGGAAGTTGTGTAAAGTATAGATGCCCCGGACATCCTCTACCCTTCCTGCAGGCTCTCTTTCTCCGACCAACAAGGTTGTGACATCACAACCTGTACGCCTTGTGTGTGAAAATCTGTCTCCCATCTGTGATGTGGTAGACAAAGCTTCTGGCAATACCTCAGTGCCAATCCAAAAGTCTCAACCGCGTCCTGCACGTAAAAATCTGTCTCCCGTCTGTGATATGGTAGACAAAGCTTCTGGTAATACCTCAGTGCCAATCCAGAAGTCTAGAATGCGCCCTGCGCGTAAAACTTCGTCTCTCGTCTGTGATGTGACAGACAAAATTTCTGACAAGGCCTCAGCGCCAATTCAGAAACTTCAAATGCGCCCTGCGCATAAAAATATATCTCCCGCCTATAAGGAGGCAGATGGACCCTTGGATCGCATTAAGGGAAAATAAGTGGCGAATCTCCCGACCTCTGAGCTGGTACGCCCCCAAGAGAAGAAGTTGCCTACTCTTCGGATTATGCGTGATGCTGAAGGCCGTTTGAGGACTTTCCTATTTTTACGCGAACCTGTGCAAAACTCTAAATTACGCCAGGATAAGTCGGTCCGCGTAAAGAAGACCCGCTTCACGGGAAAATATGCTACTCAGACGGATGATGG
This sequence comes from Iris macrosiphon, assembly GCA_036927795.1. Classification (NCBI taxonomy): domain Eukaryota; kingdom Viridiplantae; phylum Streptophyta; class Magnoliopsida; order Asparagales; family Iridaceae; genus Iris; species Iris macrosiphon. Next base: position 76,444,059 of record JAYESA010000004.1, read on the forward strand.
GTCATATGCTACTCACATGGCTGAACTGCTGTATTCTTATGGTAGAGAAAGAGTTATGGTTCCCAATCTCTATGCCCCTACTGATGTAAAGAGGCAGAATAAGCCTTATTTTTCTAATCCCCCTGATTTGCGTAATTTCTTGATTCAGAAGCACAAAGACAAGGGATCTTCTAATATGTCTATTACACCCCCGAGGGAGCATCATTGTAATAGTAATAAAGTTGTAGTTAACTACTGCTGTTCTAAGGCAAAACGGTCAGTTTTCGACCGGTTGAACTACTCTTTGCCCTTACAGGAAGAAGATCCGACATTCGCATCAGCAAACATGGCTTCACACATTCCTAGAGGAAGGTCAAGTTTAAGACGTCATCCCTCTAGAACTCCAAGCCAAAGGGGATTTGACAGACTCCTTGAGAATATTGAAGCAGGTATCTTTCAAAACACTCGCTCGAGGTCGCGACAATCAACTTTATATTCTTCTGATTTCGATACTGGGGGTCGCCAGTTTTCTGAATATTATACTGACAGTATAGACTCGATCTCTACAGAGATCTATACTAATCCCTCGGTAGCATCCAGAGAAATGGGGGTTTATGCCATTGGAGATGAACAAGAAGTGGGTTTCCCATCAGGAAGCACTGAGCAACGCATCGCTGTATTGGAAACATCGCTGAAGGAGATGCATTCCATGATGGAGAGAATGCGCCAGATGATGTTGACTCAACATGCAGCTGCTATAGCTCAAGCATCGGTTCCTCTGACTCAACTACGTGTGGGGGTGGACATTCCACCATCCAACGCAAGCCAGGAGCCTGCTCCAAATCAAGAGTCAATGGCTCCTCAACCTCTGAACTCGGAGACTGTATTGCCTCCTGTTAGAGTTACAATACAACCGATCTCTCACCTCTCTGCGGTCCCTTTCCCAGCTGAAGATCCGATGCAGGCAGTTCAGGAATTAAAAGCCCAATTTGATGCCTTGAAGCATAAGGATCAGCTCAAAAGTTGGGAATCAACTAGCCATACTCAGCTATCTGGGACGAGATCCCTTTCCCACAAAAATACAAACTACCGGATATGGTTTTGTTTGAGGGAAAGACGTCACCAAGCCAGTACATGAACTACTTCAGCATGATAACGGTGTTGCTGCAAGGGAATGACGCCCTTCTCACTCGAGTATTTAAGGGCTGTCTGTCTGGAGTGGCCTACCAATGGTACCACAGTCTAGCCGATAATTGCATTTCTTCTTTTAAAGATTTCAAGACTCTGTTCTTTGCTCGATTCTACGAAGGAGGAATGGACATGTCTATGTCATCGCTCATCGAAGTGAAGCAGAAGGAGAAATAGGATGTTCGTACTTTTATTGAATATTTTCGTCAGGCTACTTTGCAGATGCCTCCCGGAGTTTCGGATTCAGCCTTGGTGGACATTTGCAGGAAGAACCTTCTTCCTCTGATCTCAGTATTCACGGGACCATATCAGTTCCATGATTGGCCCTCGTTTATCATCTCAGCGGTAGCCGTTGAAGATAACAGTCGGAAGGCGCGTGACAATGGAATCATGATCTCTATCTCTGTTAGAGGGAAGCGATCATCCTCCAATAGCGACCATATTTGTGGTTCCAAAGGAAAGAAAGCTCTGGCGATTAATACGTCCAGACAACATACTCCAGGTACTACGCAGACGAATCCTGGGACTTCCAGGCCTAAAGAAGAATATTCTTTTGATGACGATGATATTTCGAGCATATTCGATTGTCTAGTCAAAAGTGGCAAGCTTACTCTTCCCGAGGTAAAGCGGCCAAATGAAGTCAGCAGTACCAATAACCCTAAGTACTGCATTTTCCATAGGTACATACATCACCCCACAAAGGCATGTTATGTACTAAAAAAGAAAATCTAGGAGTTGATCGACGCCAAGGCCATCACTCTGCGTAATAGCGAGAAGACGGTCACCGCCAACATGATCTCTCTCCAATTCGGCAATCTGCCCTCTCAGGAAGTCCTGGATGGTGTAGTACCTATTCCTCGGATGATGATGAACATTGTTAATCTCCCTCCGAACAGGGGTTAAAATCATGACCTGGTGCCCCTAACTACCAAGCGTGGTGAGATCATGTGGGTTTATCCCGATCTGGTGTCAGAAATTGAGGAAGAGACTCAAGCTACTAAAGCTAAGTCTAAGAAGAACTCAAGATATAAACCATGCCACATGGTTGTAATATCCCCGACATCAAAAGAAGAGGCTTTGGCTACCGGAACCCGTTTAGGGAAAAGCTACCTCAAGGACAATGGAGGGAACCAGGGGGAATCAACGACAGACATTTCAGCTGCCAAACCTCTAGAGCCTGAACCTATTATGCCAGGGGCAGGTCCTTCTAGACCAACTTCGGCAGCTAAAGGCAAGCAAAAATAAGTTTATTTTGATAAACCTTTGAAGAATATTAAAAACAAAGGTTTAGAGAAACCATATAACTTCGATATCTTGGCCCAGTTGGCTAATACTCCAGCCAGATTGTCCATTTTTGAGATACTTAGGCTATCCAAAGACACTCGTCAAGCCTTGAGTGAAGCTTTAATGCAGGTGGATGTATGCTTGACTCAGCTCAAATCCCCTGATAAAGAGCCTGTGGGATGTCCTCAATGCCATAGTGTAATGGAAGTGGTCCCTAACATCACTTTCACTCAAGAGGATATGCTGTTGAAACATAACAAGCATGACAGGCCTCTTTATTACACTGAATACGTCGGCTCCATGGAGGTAGACCGGATTCACATAGATCCGGGATCGTCGATCAGCATTATTCCTCATAGTCTGCTTAGACCATTGAGGATACCTACAAGTGAACTGGCTTACACAACCACTACAATCGTGGGTTTCAACGCCAGAAAAAGCAACACCAACGCCGGTTTTGCCCGGATATGATGGATGCCATTGAAGCTGAAATCAAGAAATTGGTAGCCTGCGGGTTCATCCGGGAAGAACAACATCCTGATTGGATCGCTAATGTTATTTCGGTCATGAAGAAAAATAGAAAAGTTCGTATTTGCATCGACTTTCGTGATCTAAATGCGGCATGCCCCAAGGACGAGTTCCCTCTTTCCATTACAAACGTCATGATCGATAATACGTGCGGTTTTGAGCGCATGTCTTTCATGGACGAATTTTTAGGATACAATCAGATTAAGATGAATCCTGAAGATGAGAAGCATACTGCCTTCCGTACACCACTGGGGCTATATTGCTATACAGTCATGCCTTTCAGATTGAAGAATGCCGAGGCTACATATCAGCGAGCTATGAATAACATATTCCATGAGCATCTACGCAAAATGGTGGAATGTTACATAGACTATATCGCTGTCAAAAGTTGCCTCAAGGATAATTACATCCAAGACTTGAAGACAGTATTCGAGTTGATACGCCAACATCAACTCAAAATGAACCCTGCAAAGTCCTTTTTCGGTGTATCAAGTGGCAAATTCCTGGGATTTGTCATTACCGTTAAAGGCATTCAAGTTGACCCTGATAAAGTAAATGCTATCCTAGAAATGCGATCGCCCCATAATCTGAGGGAACTCAGGGGATTTCAAGGTCGTCTAGCTTACATCAGGAGATTCATATCCAACCTCTCTTGAAGACTGGAAGATGTCAACCTTTTTCTCGCCTGATGAAGAAAGGTATGTCATTCGTATAAGACGAAGAGCGTTTAATGACATCAAACGCTATCTTACTAATCCTCCAGTTTTGGTGCCTCCCGTCATAGAAAGACCATTTTTGATGTATGTTCGAACAATGGATCATTCTTTAGGGGCTCTCCTTGCACAAAAGAATAATGAGGGTCATGAACAGGCTATCTACTATCTAAGCAGGGTGATGGTCGGAGCTGAATACCGGTACAATCCAGTGGAAAAAGAATGCTTGGCCCTAATGTTCGCCATTCAGAAGATGCAACATTACATCACAGGCCAAACTATTCATATCATCTCCAGAATCAATCCTCTATGGGTAATGATGAATAAGTCGAGTATTCTTAATTCCTGACTTGCGACTTGGGCGATGTTATTAACACCGTATGATATGGTGTACGTCCCTCAAAAGTCCATGAAAGGTCAGGCCTTGGCTGATTTCTTAGCTGCTCATCCAATTTTGGAAACATCCAAGCTATACGAGGATATTCTCGATGAAGTTGTAGAATATAATTCTGCAATAGAAGGTGATACATGGCAGCTATTCTTCGATGGCGCCTCTAGGATTAGTCCCAAGGAAAACGTGGTTTCAGGAGTAGGAATTGTTCTGGTAACTCCTGATAAATTCGTTATCTATCGAGCATATTCTCTTAGCGAACCCTGCTCTAATAATGTGGCAGAGTATAATGCTCTACTAATCGGGCTTCAAGTCGCTAAAGAATTAGACGTTGAATACCTGGAAGCTTTTGGTGATTCTCAACTGATCGCCAATCAGGTCAGAGAAATATATGAAGTCCGCAATCCAGACCTCATTCCTTATCACCAAGCAACGATCGAGATAACCATGTCCTTTAAATGATTCTTCCTAGAGCATGTGCCTCGATCTCAAAATTTGGAAGCTGATGCTCTGGCCAGTCTAGCTGCAAATCTAGCTATTCCTATAAGAAGGCAGAATTCAGTGATCCTCCTCAACAGAGATCTATTCTGTGTGAAAAATAATTTTCATATAGAATACAACTACGCTATAAACGCGGTTCCTCCTAAAAGAGACTGGAGAAGTCCCTTTATAGACTTCGTATCATACCAGAGGATCCTAAAGAAACAGTATCCATCAAAAGACGATCACTACGCTTCTATTTTGATGCTTCTTCACAAAGTCTATATCGTCGAACATACGACAGATTATTGTTACGATGTCTCTCTGACGATGAGGCAAAATGGGTTATCCGAGAAGCCCATGACGGAGTATGTGGAGCACATCAACCCGGTCCTAAGTTACATGATCGTATCAGGAGAACGGGCTACTACTGGCCTACTATGATCGCAGATGCAGTGAAATATGCAAGACAATATAAAGCCTATCAGGTTCATACGAATTTTATACATTAGCCTTTTGAGTACTTACATCCTACCATTGCATCATGGCCCTATGAAGCATGGGGTATGGATATCATTGGTCCGATTTACCCATCGTCTTCTAGAGGACATCGGTTCATATTGGCTATCACCGATTATTTCTCTAAATGGGCGGAGGCGATCTCTCTTGCTGAGGTAAAGACATCCAACGTGATCAGCTTTATCAAGCACCATATAATTTATCGCTTTGGAATACCCCAAAGAATAATTCATGACAACGGGCCTCAATTCATCAGCCAAGCGTTTCACCGATTTTGCGATAAGAATCAGATACAAAATATGGCCTCAACGACATATAATCCTGCTGCTAATGGTTTGGCGGAAGCTTTCAACAAAACCATTATCAAATTCTTGAAGAAGTTTATTTCTTCGAACAAAAGAGATTGGAATGAGAAGCTAGAAGAATACCTCTGGGCATACCGCACAATGATACGAACACCAACGGGTTGTATCCCATTCTTATTAGTCTACGGGTGTGAAGCAGTTCTCCCTATTGAAATCCAAATTCCATCACTTAGAATAGCAGTGGCTAATGAGTTGACTCAGGAAAATAATGATCACTTAAGGCTTCAAGAGCTAGAAGGATTAGACGAGAAATGCCTTCAAGCTCAACAGCGCATTGTATTCTACCAGGCACGCATCTCCAGAGCTTTTAATCAAAAAGTGAAGGAAAGAGTATTTAAAGTTGGTAAGCTAGTTTTAGCTATGAAGAGGCCAATGATCATTACGCACAAAAGTAAGGGCAAATTTCAGCCTAAATGGGAAGGTCCTTATGTGATTGAAACGACGTTCTCAAACGGCACTTACAGATTAGCCAAGCCTAATAAAGATTTGATAATGGCTCCTATCAACGGCAAATTCCTGAAGAAGTACTACGTTTAATCTTCCTTGCTTAGACGGAGTATGATGAAGATCTCATTCTGACGATACTATATACAAAGATTGGTTGGATCATATTCTATCATGTTCTTATGAACTCTGAATAGATATGTTTAACTAATTTGAAACTTCAAAATCTATCACGTTCATATTACCTCTGATAGTGTTTTATATACAAATTTAGTTGGATCAAACTCTATCATGTCCATATAACCTCTGAATAGATATATCCAGCTGAAACTTACCGAAAGTATATCACGTCCATATTACCTCTGATATCACTTTTATCCTAGCCTATCATTTATATTCTAAAAATGATGGATCCACAAAGCCAGAAGAAGTATCTTTATTATCTCCGGGAAAAGCAAATTACAAAAGAAGCAAAAAGTACATCATTGGGGAGGAGCAGTTAAATCGCGAACCTGTCGCGCCAAAGCAGCCATCCTCATATTCCTGGAGTTCAAGATGTTAGCGCGAGCCCGTTCCAGCCTTGCCTCATCATCGCTCAAGCGAGATAGTTTGGATCGAGCATTAACAAAACTGGCACAGATGACAATCGCATGTGCCAAGTTCCACTGAGCTGTATCCGCTTGGCCCTTCATCACACTACGATCTGCCGACGTCTTGAGAGCTTGCTCCCTTGCCTGAGCGAGTTTAGCTTCCAACTCTCGGACCCTTATTTCATTTCCCTCATATTCGACCTCACACATAGCTAGCTGAGGAATAACCTCCACCAAGACAGCCTGCTCTTCATCCATCTCTTGCTGCTGTTCCTGGATGGATTTGTTTAAAGATTCTATCTGCTCAGAAAGTTCCGCAGTCAAGGAGTCATACTCAGCCTAATCCATATCATCAATGCTGCCTCAAGATAGTTGTAAATATTCGTTAATGGGTTATTCTAAACCATTAACTATTTGCTCTAACGCATCAGCTCTTTCACCGTCGTTAAAATTTCTAATCGGTGCTATTGTAAGATGGGAGGACGTTTGCAGAGCATCAAAGCTTAGATTCTTCTCTAGCACCATGGATATCAGTTCTTTCAAAGTGAGGTAAAATATACTAGTGTATTATTCAACTAGCGTGGCAAAGATCGGATGTACGCTGGGAGTGGCTGTAATACCGATAAATCTTCCTCCAGGAGTGACTGTAGAGGATGTCGCCACAGTTGTTGTCTCTATAGATGGCGCGACAAAAGAAGGGACACCAGCAATAGTTGAAATTGCTGGTATACTCAATGAAGGAGGCACAGTCGAGAGGGTGGGCTCATCCTCCTTCGGTGTTATTTGGACTGCTATTGGCGAGACGACACCCAAAAATATTGCGGATGAAGGATCGGCAGCTTCAAAGTATGCTTCTTTGACGTTAAGCATCGCTGTTTCATCAACCAAATCCGCAACAAAGTCAGAGGTTGTATCGACTCCACCCTCCCCAGAGATGTCTTCGCCTGAAAAGAGGACAAGAGAAAGTTAATATCAATTTGATGTTAATTTCCCTAAAAAAGCGTAAAGACAATATTTACCCATGGCCGAAGGTATGTATGTTGCGTCTGCAGCCTGTATGCTAGACAAGCTATCATACTTGGAGAAGAGGGTGCACCAACTGACACTGGCGGGTAGTCATCCCAGTCTTCACCCAGATCCACTCGAGGTTCATCGGGTAGAATCTCGCTGAAAATACTTACAGACGAAGGAGGGGTTATTCCCATTATTTTTCTGGATAAAGGTATTCTTAATATGCTCGGTCTCGAAGGTGATCTCGAAGCACTACCAGTAGCAGTAGTAGCAGCAGCGATCGCGAGCAAAGAATCTCCAGCACTGTCAGCAGGAACTGTGGAGGTTCTTTCTCTAAAAGGCGAAGGACCTTTGATTAAAGAATCATCCCCAACAGGGGAAATAATAGGCTCACTCCTAGAGACCCCCTTGGTGGAAGCCCTTTTCGGACCTCTGACAGTCTTCTTCTTGCAGGGGGAAGGCTCTTTCAGAGTGAAAGCCTTCATTTATTGGAGATAACGAGAGGCTCTACTGGCAGAGCTATTACGCCTCTCGGTATTATCAACAAGAACTCGTCTGCACCAGCAGGGTCTTCACCTTCATCAGATGAAATAGACGGTATCTTCTTTCTTCTATTGGACTTATGGGAGGGCATCCGGAAACTTCCATGTACATCAAAATCACGATGGAAGGTATTGATGGACGCATAAAATTGTTCATACGAATGAAGAATGCGCAACTCCATAGAGAGAGAAGTCACGGGCACAGCAAAGGTTGCACCAGTATAACCCGTGATGAAATACCGCCATCCTCTGGCTCCATTAATAAGTCCACCTTTGGACTTGAAGTTAGTTATGGGATTCTCCACATACAACTGGTCGTACCCAAATTGCCTGGCAAACCGACTGGGCAGATAAGGCTCCAAGTAGCAATGGTCCTCACTTCTATACATAAAGTGGGAAGGTCTAATACAGACCAACCAGTAAAAGGCTTCAGGAGAAAGAATGGTCCTCCCTTGACCTGCATCCTTAAGTTTTATCCCCTGCTGATTGATATGTACGGGGGAGACGGTACAGAAGAGCTTCCAACCATGGACAAAATTTAAGGCTCGCCGACAATCTATGACGCTCGCCACATTCCAAAGGGAATTCTTATAAATCAACAAGAAGCCATTTCCCGAACCGCTGGCAGAGCCGGGAGACATCACCTTGGTGTTGTGAAGGATTAACCATCTCATCAGGTATAGGAATGGTAATTCCACTATGGGAAATCCTTTACGCTGCGTATCATCAGCTAGCAGCCCATCAGTAAGGGCCCTCAGGCCAGTTTGTATTCTACATACCATGGCGGGAAGCAGGCCCAATCTTGCTTCGAACACCAAACGCACTACAGGCCATATGGTATTGTGGTAGATGTGATCCGCAGACGTGATACCAGGTACTACCCATTGGCGTAGCCAGACAGAGAGGAAGCCAGCCAGTTGAGCTTCTCTCGACAGAGGCTTGCGACAATGCCTTATATAACTGAAGGCTTTAGTGCCTGCAGGATAACCCCCTATCTCCTCATCGAGAATATAATCGGAAGCCTCTGCATCTTCTATGAGATCATCGATCGTGTCGGCACTAAGCATGCTCAGGAGGTTTAAGGGCATATCTCTGCTATCTACAACCTTGTCCGGCTTAGCATTTCTGGCCTGGTAGAAGAAGAGGTAGGATACCCATTTGTTGATATGAGCTAAATCAGAGGGCTCTTTGTAGAAAGTGGTGTAGGCAAGATAGTGGCTCATCAGCTCCTGGTACACTACCACTGCCCGAGGGTTTGTATCCCTCAGCTCCCTATTTGTGGGAACGTACTCTTCATAAGGAGTATCTCCCATTGGCAGCTTTGAAATCTCTGCCATCTCATGAAGGGCTAAGCCCAACTCACCTAGCGGAGTGGCAAAAGTCCTAGTGAGCGAGTGTATCGCTCCATCAAAGCTAAAAACAAGTTGGGGTTGACAGGCAGCCCACACTAGTGTCGCTCACAGCCGCAAATAAACTAATGCTTTCCAGCTCTGTCTGGAGGTGCTTCAGGGGCCAGGCAGTTAAACTGGCCCATCGAAGATTCCCAGGGCTAAGCCATCCACTGGTACGAGGGTTAACCTTGGGATACACTCCTTTCTGCCCCATAAAGTTATTACAGAAAGTCGATATTTGAACCGACTGGATCAGTGAAATATCCTCACTCGGGACGCTACCTGGCAGTAATCCCCTAAAAGGCATAACAGGGCCTGAAGGACTGCTCATATAGGCCCCTCGGTTCAATCCTTTGTTGTATAAGATCTTCCCTGGCCGCCCGTGAAGATCAGGAGTCAAAGTCCATATCATCTTCCTAGGATGGGTGGCATGGAAGAAGGCCGAGATAGGGTAATCTCTGGGCTTCCTTGGCAGATACATGACCGTGTTCTCAGTTGTAAACACCCAATCCTCCTTCTTGGGCTTAGTCTGGGATTATTTGTCGATAACATCCCCAAATAAGAAACCTGGTTTCTTATATTCAGTCCCATCTATGTATGTCAGAGGCTCCCCACTGATCATACTCAGCAGCATTTTTCTCCTTGGGACGAGATCAGAGTTCCCCTTTCTTGAGGATATTTGGCTTCAGAGATGGAGAATGTCACATGGGACAAGTCCTCCAGATAGTTTGAGTTCAGCATCCCAGCAGCAGAGCCCATCACTTCAGCCAAAGGAGGAATCTGCAAGTTCACTACAAAATACAAGAAAATAAGTCAGTTTTACGCTAGACGCTACACTCTTACAGTTTACGCCAAAGATTAACAGTCTAAGATTTTACGTCAGACTGCAAAAACTTGAGTCTTACGCTGAAATCTATTTTCATTGCGTAAAACTCAAGGTTGGCAGTATACGCCAAAATCTAACAGTCTGAGCTTTTTACGCCAGATTGCCAAAATTTAAGTTTTTATGCCGGAATTCACATCCAGCGCATAAAACTCAAAGTTTGTAGTATACGCCAAATTTTGACAGTCTGAGTTTTTACGCCAGACTGCGAAAAGATAGAGTTTTTACGCTGACAAATTAGAAATGTGGGCGTATTATTTCGCATACACATACAATGTGTACGAAGGGTTCTCTATTTCTTCTCGAAATCTTTACCTGTAATGTCCGGAGCACAGCTCGATGGTGGAGCACTACGTTCAGATCGGGACTCGCTCAGCCTAATGGGGGTTGCTCGTGCTTGAGCAGTGAAGCGAGATGAGGAAGCAACCTTCTTTCCCTTAGCAGTGGAAGCCTGTTTAGGTGCCATGGCGAATCTGAGTTCTCAAGAAAGAGACGAAAAAGAAGGGTTTTTGGAAAACAAGGGTTTTGCAAAAGACAGATGAAGGTTTCTCTTTTAAGACCTTAGGCTATTTATAGAGTTCGGATAACTCTTTGAATCCCTAATCAAATCTGATATTTAATAGTCGGTTATGATTTGGGACCACGTCCGCCTATCATTTAAAAAAGAAGATGGACAGTCAGTGGATCCAGATTTTACGCTCAGAGGCTACAAATATATAATTTTACGCTCAGAGACTATAAATCTATGGTTTTATGCTCAGAAACTTTTACGCTCAGAGGCTACAGATCTATAATTTTACGCTTAGAGGCTTTTACACTCAGAAGCTACAAATCTACAATTTTATGCACAGAAGCTACAAATCTATGATTTTACGCTCAGAAGCTAACAGATGCTACGGTCTATGACTTTTCGAGAAGGCCAATTACAAGGGTTTACGCAAAAAATGCTCCTTTTTGGATACAAAATAAACCAAGTGCCTGAAACACACAGATGTCAGCATTGAAGATGACTCTTCTTCTCGGGCCATTGGAGGTCCATTCGAAGGCCAATTACATCTAAAGTTCAAGTATGGCCTGTTCGGAGGACATTTCTTGCCCTATTTTGAGAGATTTTTGGAGAAACCATTCTTGAAGATGATGGTCTGAACAAAAATTCTTCATATCAGAGAAGTGACAGTTCAAAATTTTTTTGCGACTCCTTGTCCAAAAACAGCATGACAGTTGGATCTTCAAGACAACTTAATGCTAAGAAGCTTTTTACGCATCTCCCGTTACGCGTACAAGTCAGGACGTGACCAGATAAGCGTCTATCAAAGTCAGCATAAAATTACTCAAACATGTCGAAGTTCCTCACAACAAATATGGCAAATCAGCTATGCGTAAAAGAAAACAAGTCTATTAATCATGATTACATATGATTGAAGTCCATTTTCTACAAAGGATTTTTTTATTAATCATGATTACATATGATGGAAATCCATTTCTACAAAGGATTTCTCATTAAAGATCACGCTGGGAATCTATTGTGCCAGGTTCTCATATTGGTGTAGATCTTTTTCTTCTTCTACGACACTTCATTGGCTTCTACGGTTGATGAACAAGAAAATAGTGAATGGCGGAAGGATACAAAACTGGGCTTGTATAAATTATTCAAGCCTACCCTCCATACGCCATGGCAGACACGCCCTAGAATTGTGTTAGGGATTCAGACCCAACATAATACTGGAAGACAGGGCCAAGATGCCTATCTTCGCCCGGCTTCATATTGGGAGAAAATACAGTTAACAAGCTGTGTGGTCTAATGCGACCCTTCCTCTCTCCTGGACGAATCGCCATATGAAATTGCTGATTATCCCGAGCAAAGGAAGCTATGATATCCTTCCATGATCCATTATTGCAGGGGACATTTGCTCGAAGATGCCTCTTTTTACGGCTCCTTACATGATGGAAGAGCATGATCTTCTTCTTCCTCAGGACAGCCCAATAGATCTTGGCGACCATCTTTTTGGTGAAGGAAGTATGGAAAGATAGGTTCACTTGCGTGCCTTTATATAGGCAGAAGAGAACATACCAAATCCCAACAAATTTCTAAATTTTGTCAAAAAATCAGCCTCACAGAACGAGTCAAATTTGACCATTTCATGCTTCATTCAAAGTATTTCAAATTATGAGGAATTTGAAAACTTTGAAGGGGGTCTTGTAGAAGCATAAAAAATACGCTGAAGAATTATACGCGTAAAACCCCCAACATGCATGAAGCCCGCATAAAACAGAGCTCCAGTGCTGTGTAGCGTAAGATATGACTTCAGAGCCATTGGCGTATAACAGAGCTTCAATGCTATCCAGCATAAAATAGAGCTCCAGAACAGTCCACGTAAAGCAGTACTTCCAGACTGCTTTGGCGTACAAAGGTTGCCATATCGCCACTTTGACGTAAAATATGTCTGCTTTTAATGCAGTGTGAAGTTGTACGAGAAACTCTTCGTATTCCTTGAATGAACCTGTCAAACGAAGCAGTGAACCTGACTCCTGACAAAGAGTACTGCACGACAATCGAAAGAACAACTGTATAGATAATTCTGTACAGAGACCCAGACTATCGTTTAGTGACATAATCCTTGATATAAGTTATTTTTACGCATTCAAGGAATACGCTGCCTATTCTACACAGGCAAAGATGAGTTTTTATGCTCAAGATGAGACGAAACCAAATGCCACGTCAAAAGCTATTCTTCGTACGGAACTCGAGGCATATCTCTGTAGTTAATGGGCGAGATGGGGGCAGATATCTGCATTTAATGCACGAGATTTGGTTCTACTTTTAATGACTGGGAGAGATAAAACTAGGGCTAATACGCTCACATCACCATCCCTGCATTTTATGCCAACCAAGCTATTTTCAACTATAGGAGTACGCCATATGCTATCTCCTCGAAATACGCTAACTCAGGCTATATTTGCAAAGGTACGTGATAAGGCTATTTGGCCCAGAATACGCTCAAAATATCAGTCAGGGAGGATAATTGGCTAGTTTACGCTGGTTACCTACCTATGCAGTATCAAGCTTTATGCTACTTGGCTTTTACGCCGACAAGACAGCAACTTGGCTTTTACGCCAACAAGATAGGTATTTTTCTTTTACGCCAACAGGATAGATATTTGGCTTTTACGCCAACAAGATGACTATTTGGCTTTTATGCCAACGAGACAGTTATCTGGCTTTTATGCCAACCATCTCTACGCGAGGGGCAGTTACCTACGTGGCTTGCATGCCGTGATCTTCGATGAGCGATTATACGTGTTACCTCATAATGGGACACATGTCACACGCGGATTCAGGAGATCATTCATACGTGCGTAGCAGTTATTATAACCGCCGCGTAAAAGGTGTAACTCTTTCCGCTGTTTGATTTCTACATCGACTGGTCAGTTACTGTGACCGAACTCTATAAATAGTGACTTTCGGCCACAGGAGACAAGAGTCAAGGTAGAGGTAAAGGTCAAGATCGGTGGAGAGAAAAGAGAGATCAAAATCAGAGGAGTTCAGTGAGAGAGCACATACAGAGAGTGTTGATTGACAACTTTGGCAACGAGAGTTCAATCCCTCCTGCAATCTTTGAAGCTTCTTCTCCTTCTTCTACAACACTTCTTTATCATCGTATGGTCCAAGAGACAAAGTGATCGACCGCAGATCAGACTCCTATAGCAATATTTCCCCAGAATTATTTTTATTGTACTTAATATCCTTATATAGGATTAATTATACTTCTTTTTCTTGTTTGTAAACAAAGAAATAGTTTTGTATAAACCTAGTTTCAATTTCTTTTGTTTATCATCAATCACAAGATGACGACTCTGCTGGGGAGCAAAGGAAGCTATAATATCCTTCCATGATCCATCGTTGCGGAGGACATTTGCTCGAAGATGCCTCTTTTTATGGTTCCTTACATGCTAGAAGAGCATGATCTTCTTCTTTCTCCGGTCAGCCCAATGGATCTCGGCAACCATCTCTTTTGGTGAAGAAAGTATGGAAAAACAGGTTCACTCTCGTGCCTTTATATAGGCTGAAGAGAACATACCTAATCCTAACAAATTCCTAAATTTTGCCAAAAAATTAGCCTCGCAAAATAAGTCAAATTTGACCGTTTCATGCTTATTCAAAGTATTTCAAATTACGAGGAATTTGAAAACTTTGAAGGGGGTCTTGTAGAAGTATAAAAAATACGCTGGAGAATTATACGCGTAAACTGCCAACATGCATGAAGCCCGCGTAAAACAGAGCTCCAGCGCTGTGTGGCGTAAGATGTGACTTCAGAGCCATTAGCGTATAACAGAGCTTCAATGCTATCCAGCGTAAAACAGAGCTCCAGAACAGTCCACGTAAAATAGTACTTCTAGACTGCTTTGGCGTACAAAGTTTGCTACATCGCCACTTCGGCATAAAATATGTCTGCTTTTAATGTAGCGTAAAGTTATACGAGGAACTCTTCGTATTCCTCGAATGAACCTGTCAGACGAAGCAGTGAACCTGACTCCTGACAAAGAGTACTACACGATGATCGAGAGGACGGCTGTAATAATGATTCTGCACATAGACCCAGACTGTCGTTTAGTGACATAATCCTTGATATAAGTCATTTTTATGCATTCCAAGAATATGCTGCCTATTCTATATAGGCAAAGATGAGTTTTTACGCTCAAGATGAGACAAAACCAAACGCCACATAAAAAGCTGTTCTTCGTGCAGAACTTGAGGCATATCTCTGCAGTTAATGTGCGAGATGGGGACAGATCTCTGCATTTAATGTACGAGATTTGGTTCTACCTTTAATGACTGAGAGAGCTAAAACTAGGGCTAATACGCTCACATCACCATCCCTGCATTTTACGCCAACCAGGCTATTTTCAACTATAGGAGTACGCCGTATGCTATCTTGGCTTTTACGCCGACAAGACAGCTACTTGGCTTTTATGCCAACAAGACAGCTATTTGGCTTTTATGCCAACAGGACAGATTTTTGGCTTTTATGCCAACAAGATAACTATTTGGCTTTTACGCCAACGAGACAGTTATCTGGCTTTTATGCCAACCATCTCTATGCGAGGGGCACTTACCTACGTGGCTTGCATGCCGTGATCTTCGATGAGCGATTATACGCATTACCTCATAATGGGACACGCGTCACACACGGATTCAGGAGATCATTCATACGTGGGTAACAATTATTATAACCGTCGGGTAAAAGGTGCAACTCTCTCCGCTGTTTGGTTTCTACGCCAACTGGTCAGTTACTGTGACCGAACTCTATAAATAGTGACTTTCGGCCACAGGCGACTGGGGTCAAGGTAGAGGTGAAGGTCAAGATCAGTGGAGATAAAAGATAGATCAGAATCAAAGAAGATCAGAGAGAGAGAGCACATACAGAGAGTGTTGATTGACAACTTTAGCAACGAGAGTTCAATCCCTCCTGCAATCTTTGAAGCTTCTTCTCCTTCTTCTATAGCACTTCTTCGTTATCGTATAGGATTAATTGTACTTTTTTTTCTTGTTTGAAAACAAAGAAAGGGTTTCGTATAAACCTAGTTTTAATTTCTTTTGTTTATCATCAAACACAAATAAGACATGGTTATGAGTCACACAAGGGTCAAAATAACAGTCTGGCATGTCTAGGACAAGGGTATGAAATCTGTTGGAAGATAATGGCTAGTGTAGTGCTCTAATTATCGGAGCAATGGTAAAGTACAACAATCAATTAAAATCACAGCAATTTAAATATAATTAATTATCATGCAATCATTGGCACATTAATTATGAAAAGACAAAAATATTCCTATTCTGAAATATGGGGGTGACAACTGTAGGACCGAGTTTGTCTTATGAGGAGCAATCGGTTGAGATTCTCGACCACAGAGAGAAGATGCTAAAGTCGAAGAACATTCGACTAGTCTGTGTTGCTTGGAAGCATCATTCACCGAAAGAATCGACTTGGGAGTAAGAGGATTCGATCTTAGTGTCACGCCCCAGTCCTAAAATACGTAGGACCAGGAATACGTAACACTCCAGCTACGCATTCGACCAGACTCTGGTCTGACCCGAATACGTATAAGCTGTAATATAAAGGCGCTATCTAGATATTCCATAAATGTAAACCTCTATGTCTCAATCCACAATGTACAACAGTATACAAAAAAGAGCTATATGTGCTAGAGTCGGCCGCCCAATAACACACTAACTCGAATAGACTCGAGATGAAGTATGAGTCTATAAAAACTAGGCTACAACAGCAGATGAATAATCAATATACAATAACCATAATACCGGTAGATAAGATGTGAGTACCTGGTACCATGCTCGTAAGACATGCGAATCCAACAGCAACTCCAAATGCTCCGTAATCATCTATGCTGCAAAACTGGCTGGGAACCAGGTCCTCAGAGGGACGTAACAAGGGACAAAAATACAACATGCCAAGTAAACAGAAAGTACAAGTGTACGACAGGGTACTCTATCATAACCAACTAGTGTGACATAGTTTAAAGACAATGTTCGACGCGTGGGCTGTCCAAAATAAAATCGTAGCTCCGGACACGGAAACACACGGCACGTACCGCAGCTCCGGGCAAAGAGTCACACGGGTGAAATAGCTACACTAGATACAGGTATCACTACAAAATACTACATATATATAAGCGCATGCAGAGTAGCCCAAACGTCTAGTAACTGTCTTCCCCTTCCCAAGCGGTCAACGATTGTGCGCTGAACCTGAACTTCTATCTAACAGTCTCAACTCACGGAAGTAACTCGACAGACATGACCCTAAGGTCATCCCAGTCTCTGGTCATGATGTCAGTATCAGGATACAGAAATCTGGCACGATCACAGTGTATGAGTGTGTCCTGGGGTGTCGATATACTCAGGTACACATATCGAGATACTACGAAACATCCAACAATCTTTCTAAGACGTTATGACGAACGTCTACACCCGATTGTGAACCGGACGTGAAGTATCGAACGTCAACATAAATACGTGCACAATGTACATAAAGAAACAATAAATAACTGTAATCTGAAATACAGAGTGGCAAGGTACACTTGCCTGCGTCCGACTGCTGAAGACGGGGATCCGGTACCACGTCCAAGTCCTCAGGTCCCGTAATACCTAGAGATGAGATACAACTCAATCAATAAACTACCACGAAGCTGAAATAAGATGAGACACACATCTAACCATAAATTCTAACTCAGCTACAACTCACAGGGACACGATGCTAGAGGGTTAACCCAGGTTGACTAAAGGTTATTTATAATTACGATCAATCACCTTTTTAATACCATCAGAACAGTCCTCGATCATTTACAATCAGCTATCATTCGTCTTAAAACTACCCCTCGACCAATTTCTTTACTATTCCTCCGTCTTACGGTATTCATCACGATATTCCGTTAGTCTAACCCTGATTAAATCCTCAGTCTTCATCTTAGTGTTTACAGATGTTAATATGCACCTTTACTATCATCCTCGAAGTAAATAAACAATTATTTATTAAACCCTTATTTATATACAACCCTTGCCATTCCACTATAGCTACTATTCAATTAAGTTCAACATTATTTATCAATCCTCGAAGAATGACTAAGGGTTTGATGTTACACACTAGTTCACCATCAATACTTGCTCCTTAATGCCCACCAATGTTTCATTATCCTCATACCCTTTCACAGCAATTTAAGCTACTTGTCAACAATATCCAATATGTATGAATTAAATAAATGAAACCTAAAATCCCTTACCTAGCATTCATAACCCTAACTTAATCCATAACCTTTACATCCATGAATTGCATATTACATCACGTAATAAACCCCAAGATCTCACCTAGTATCTAAACTTACTCAATCATTAAGCTCTAAGCTTCCCTCATCAAATCACCAGATCAAATACGCTACACTAAAATTTATACCAACAATATACAAATGTCTGGAGAGGGGGAAATAAATGTTTCACCTTGGTGTCACGGGGGATGGCCGAAGATGGAGATGCTGGTGGAGGAGTGTATGGCAGGCCGGGCTCGTGCCAGTCGAGGGTGGTGCGGTTGCACAACAGTAGGCTCGCGGCGATGCTCGCCGGAGTGAAGGAGGTTGGTGATGCAAAGGTGGTGGTGAAGGTGAAAGCTAACGGGGAACTTGTCACTACCACATTTTCAGATAAGGGCATTTGTGTAATTTTACTATTTGGAATAATTATGTATTTAATTAATCTGCTGAGTTTTATAAACTATTTATATGTTGTTAATTTGTGTTGGTTTAGGTCAAACCCTAGAATCTTCCATTAGGACACCCTAGAGTGAAACCCAAATTCATGACCTAGCTTTAGTGAAACCCTAAAATTCTAATTTGAGTTTAGGATAAAACCCTAGAGAAGACTAAACCCTAGTTAACTAATTCTCCATGACTTAACATAAAGGATTAGCCTAACCCTTGCAGTAGAGAAACCCTAAAACCTAGTCTGATATAAAAAGGAGCCTCCCTCAAAACCATTCTTCATGTAGAAAGAAGAAACCCTAGCCTCCATCAAGAAAACTATTTTCCCACCTCCAGATTTTGGAATCTAACCCTAGGGATTCCATCTTCCTCCTCCAAAGCAAGGGAAACAAGGAGCTTGGGTCAAGAAGCCTTGCAGAAGAAGAACCTTCATAGGGAAACCATCTCCCTATAGGTAAATCCGATTTCTAATCCATTTTAATTCTGATTTTCTGTTGTAGTTGGCCTCTAGGAACCCTGTGCTGTGTAGATCTCGAATTATAGGGATTCTACATGAAAACCTAGGTCGAATTAGGTTTTGGTGTTCCAACGAGGGTCTTCCCCAAATTCGTGGACCCTAGATCATTAAGGTTTGCAAGTATACATGACTACATCTCCTACATGTAGGTTAGATCTCGATTTTTAGGGTTTTGGTTGAGGATTCATGGGTTCTAATGTGAAACCCGATTTCAGCCCTAGGTGTTTGTAGGAATGCCCTTAAGGATTTACCTATCTATGTGTTCTAATACTGCATATTAAATTTATATATATATACACCACACATATTTACATATGTATTGAATATATATTGTGTGATTTGGGGGATTTTCTGAGGAGTGCACTGTTCTGAGTGTTTGGGAACTACTGTGCAGTCGGGGTGTAACTGTGTATCAGATATAGGGAAGAGGGTTCTCTGTGTTGTACAGTCGGGCATTGGAAAACTGTGTAGTTGGGTGGAGTTTAGTTTAGGATCTGTCTAATGCTGTGTCCCTGTTATTGAGGATGGATCCCTGTGTGCCAATACCTGTATGTTTCAGTGTATTAGGTATATGTGTGAGTTTCAGTGTGAACCTGTGTCTATGTACAGCAGTGTGTATAGTTGTTTATGTGTCAGTAAGTTGCTGTGTCAACCTGTCTGTGTATGTGCCAGTATAGGTGAGAGCGTGTGTGTGTCTTAGCATTTCCTGTGTGAGTGATACCTGTGTGTGTGCTTTAGGTTAGTAACCAATGTGCTGTGTGTGTAGGGTGATTTGTTCCAGGTTCAATAGTGTACTGTGTGTTCTCAGAGTGTCTGTGAGTGTGAGCAGTATGTCTACCTGTGTCAGTGGGCAGTGAGTGTAGGTGTACCAATACCTGAGTGTATACTATGTAAACTATGAGTGTCTGTGTACATAAAACCAGTGTGAGAGCCTATGTGTACCAATACCAGTGTCAGTGTGGAGGAAACTAGAAGGAGGATGTGTTATTTCAGTATCAGTGTGATATTGATACCCTTTGTTACTGATACTCTCACTTAGCCCCTGATACTTGACCTGATGTTCTATTTACAAGGTTCTTTATGCAGAATTATTTGAGAGAGTGTGCAGCTGTGCAAAACCCTGTGTGAGTGAGTGAATTCTGTGAGAAGAGAGAGAGAGCAGTGTGCAATTTACCTGTGAGCAGTTGGACTGGGTGAGCCTAGCTAGTAAATAGCAGTGTGGGTATCCTAATATCTGAGTATATGCCTATGTGAGTTATGTGTGTAGGAAATTAGTTCCAATGAGGTAGCAGTGCCTACTTGTTTCAGTATTTTGGACTGTGTGTGTAATTATTGTGTGAGGGAGTGAGGAAATTCCTAGATTCTAGACAGTGAGTGTAGGTCTGTGTAGGTGTTCAGTGAGTGTTGCCTGTGAGTGTTAGTCTCAGTGTTAGGTCCTTTGTGGGTATCAATAACCAGTGAGTGTGAGAATACCTGTATGTGTAATGTTCCTGTGTATTAAATTATGTTAGTGTCAACTTGTGTGTAGCTATGTGTGTCCCTGTGTGTAGCTATGTGTGTCTCTGTGTGTAGCTAGGTGTGTCTGTGTGTGAGCAGTAATTTAGTTCAGTATGTAGTCTTGTGTCTCAGTGTCTATGTATTAGGTATTACTCTTCAGTCAACCAATAGGGTACAGTACAAGGTTGGGAACTCAAGTAGCAGTTAAGGTAATATCTAAGTATGTCTATGACAATTAAGACATAAGTGTTAGTTATTATAGACCAATGTGTATAGAGTATCATATTACTTATATTATTTTCATTAGTTAGTGACCTTATAGACTAATTAACTAGTTTTGGACCTAAATCTTAGTGTGGACCTAGTTTATCTAGGATAACCTAGTACTGAACAGTAAATCACAGAATTGACCTAGAGGCCTCGCATTTAATTAGCTAAATATGTTTGTTCCTTTATGTCAGTATCTTGACGTTATATTTTATCTTTAGGTCCCTGTGATCCCCTTTGGACATCGATCCTCACACCTTGCTCAGGACCACAGGCGAATACATTCTCTGACAGTTTTCATTGTTGATTATTTCTATAATTCAGTTGTATTACATACTTGATTCCGACACTATGGATACACGGGTTAGCACCCTAGATCCCCATCATGAGGAGTCATGATTGGAATCCATCATGCTAGCTGGGGAATGGGGAATTATTAGTAGATTATGTGATCATATCCAACCATTTACATGCATCATAGCTCATCCCACTTCTCACGTCGGGTGCGGCCTGACCATTTACATGCATCATAGCTGTTATATATGATTAGCCTGACCACTACATGCATCATAGCTAACCATATGGTTAGCCTGACCTACAAGAATCATAGTTAATCATATATAACCAGCCTGATCTAATCCCAAGCCGATCACATAATAAACTGATATTTCAAACACTTAGCTAGATGTCTATTTTATTCAGATTCACTTGTTCTAGCATTCACTGTTTATTGTTTCATTGCTAGATGCTCTATTGCCTATTCTTTTCTCCAGTACTTCACATTTTCAGCATATATTCTCATCTTGTATTTCTTACACTGTTTATAGTCTTTGTCAATTTAATGAAACTGCTGTTAGTACTTGTGCTTTGCTCCAATCCTGACTGGATAATATTTTTCAGAGGACCTGGAGAACCTTTGCTCCACTCATTACGGCCCAGGTTCAGAGGGAGATTTTACTCCGAAAATCCCAGAAGAGTTGCCTATCCTAGAGGAGATCCTACCTGGCTGTTCTTAGATTATTTTTCTGCATTTATTATTTTAGACTGAGACTGAGTTATATTTATTATTTTATGACTTTGTGAGGTCATCTAGACCCAGGATTTGAGTTGGACTTATTGTGGTTGGTTTATATCAGAACTCTTTTCTATTCTTATCGTGCCATTATTTCTTATAGCTTGTGATTGAGTATACTATAGAACTATGGATTTTTATCATTGTCCTCCGTTCGAAGTTGAGACTAATGACAGGATATATTATGTTGAGACCTAGACAGCGTTCTACCGCCAATGCTGCGACGTAGGCTGGACGTACCCACGACTCATGCCCAAATTCCGGGTGCGGGTCGTGACACATTTTTAGTGGTGGCCCATGCAGGTCGAGTCCTAGATTCGCATTAGTGCGATATCGTAGTGGTGCTCGCTCAGAGTATTACTACAAGCCTGTTTTAGGAAATAGGAATTAGGCCGAGGATATGCTCAATCACAATTAGGAATTTTTGATTCTTATGATACTATTCTTAATGATTTTTCCTTTAGAAATTTACTGTCCTTCCTTGATGATATCGTGTCTATTGCCTTAATTAAATCCTTCGATCTGTCTTCAGGATGCCGCCGAGGACCAGATCCCGGAGAACCGGAGCAGCAGAGTCAGAGAGGTCTGCCACCTCTCGCCTTGCCGGACAGACATCCGCAGCACCTCCTACATCTCCAATACATGTGGGAGTGTCTGCAGCATTTGAGGGTCCTCCACCATCTGTTCAGAGGGTCCCCATAGCTACGACGGCACCACCACCACCACCACCAGTTCAGCATCCAGGAGGTGTGCCCGTCGATGGAGCACAGATGTTCGCTTTGATTCAGGGCATGGTCGATGCCCAGAGGATGTCGGCAGAAGCCCAGAGGGTGCAGGCTGAGGCACACCAGGCCCAGACAGAGATGATGAGGGTGAACATGGAGAATGCTCATCAAGTGGCTCTTCAGGCTGTGGAGAGAGTCACTCAGTAGCAGCAGCATCCTGGTCAGCACCACCAGAGGCCGGGCACCATTATGGATTTCAAGAGGATGATGCCTCGGGAGTTCAAGGGGACAGAAGGGATACTCTACGCCGATGATTGGCTAGAGGACATCGAGAGGAACTTGCGCTTAGTGCAGCTTCCGGAGGCTCTTCAGATCGAGGCCGCCGGCAGCCAGATGTTCGATATTGCCTTGACGTGGTTTCGCACAGAGCCGAGACTCCTTGACAGGGGACTCACTTGGGAAGCTTTCAAGGAGCTCTTCAAGAAAAAGTTCTTTCCTGATGTTGCCCTGGGAGCTTTGGAGAGTCAGTTCCATGACTTAGACCAGGGGAGCTCGTCCGTCGATAAGTATGCCACGGAGTTTTACCGCCTGAGCCGCTTTGTGCCATCGATGATTAGAGATCCGGGGGACAGGGCCCGAAAGTTCAGAAAGGGGCTGGCAAGAGAGATCAAGTCTCGCACGTCGGGACGTCGCACCGCTACCTTCGAGGGCATATTGATGGATGCCCAGATAGCCGAGGACGACTTGGACCTCAGGCCCAAAAGGGGATACGATATTTCCGGAGGAGCAAACAGTAGTGCGGGACCAGGCAAGCATCCACACTATCAGCAGCAGTAGAGGCCCTTTCAGCAGCAGCACCAGGCACCAGCTCGAGGGCAGGTACAGCATCAGCAGCAGAGGCAGACTCAGCCCTCCATCTAGTGTGCGTACTGCGGAAAGACATGACATACTAGAGAGATCTGCAAGAAAAGATTGGGCTCATGTCTATCCTGCGGATCGACGACACACCAGCTAAGGGATTGCCCTACCATTCGTCCAGGTCAGGGTGGAGCAGCCGCCTAGAGAGGACCAGACAGGGTACCTGCCGTACCAGGAGGCCAACAACAGAGGGCACCACTTCCACCACAACATCAGAAGTTTGCCCAGTACCAGCAGCAGAGAGGTGTACCCCAGGGGCGAGTGTACGCCATGGCAGTCGAGGAGATCGAGCCAGCAGGAGACTTGATCACAGGTTCGATTCTTCTCGATTGTATTCCCGCATTTACCTTATTCGACTCTGGCGCTTCCCATAGTTTTATGTCTGTATCTTATGCACTTCGACATCATTTAGACACAGAACCATTTGCTAGGACTTGCAAGATCATGACTGGTGGAGGTATTATCCTAGTCCATGATCACTGCAAGGACCGGAGAGTGTCAGTAGGAGGCCGAGAGTTGAGCGTGAGCTTACTTGTCATGCCACTTCTGGGGTACGATATTGTACTCAGAATGGACTGGTTGAGTAGGCATCATGCAACTATAGATTGTTATAGAGGCAGAGTATTATTTAGACCACCAGGAGAGCCGGAGTTTAAGGTCGTCAGAGCAGCAGCGGAACAGAGCAAGAGCACATTTTGCGGAGCTAGGGCGGAAGAAGAGGAGTTGCCACATCCTCTGATAGCGGAGTTCCTGGATGTATTTCCAGAGGAGTTGCCAGGCTTGCCGCCAGACAGAGATATTGAATTCTCTATAGACTTGGTTCCAGGAGCGGAGCCTATTTCATAACATGTCTATAGAGTCAACAACAGCGAGCTGGCAGAACTGAAGAAGCAAGTTGAGGAGCTACAGGACAAAGACTTCATCAAATCCAGTTCATCACCATGGGGAGCTCCGGTATTGTTCATACCGAAGAAGGACGGCACGGTGCGCATGTGCATTAATTATAGAGCCTTGAACAACCTCACTATCAAGAACAAATACCCGCTGCCGAGGATAGATGATCTTTTTGATCAGTTGAGCAGGATGAGGGTATTTTCAAAGATAGATTTGAGGTCAGGATATCACCAGGTGAAGGTGAAGAGAGAAGACATGCCGAAGACAGCCTTTCGGACCAGATACGGCCAATTTGAGTTCATGGTGATGCCATTTTGTTTAACCAATGCACCAGCATGATTTATGAACCTGATGAGCAAGGTGTTCCACCAGTACCTTGACAAGTTCGTAGTAGTGTTCATCGACGATATTCTTGTGTATTCCAAGACCCCGGAGGAGCACGAAGAGCACCTGAGGTTGGTCTTAGAGACTCTCAGGAGGAAGAAGCTGTACGGGAAACTCTCTAAGTGTGAATTCTTCCTTGACAAGGTTGAATTTCTTGGGCATGTGGTATCGGGTGACGGAATCTCGGTTAACCCACAGAAGATCGAGGCAGTGGAGTCGTGGGCTACCCCCAGTTCGGTAGCTGAGATCAGGAGTTTTCTCGGGCTAGCAGGATACTACAGGAGGTTTGTACAAGACTTCTCCAGGATTGCAGCACCTATGACCAGATTGACTAGGAAGGATGTGGATTTTGTCTGGACGGAGGATTGCCAGGCCGTATTTGATGAGCTGAAGAAGAGGTTGACGACAGCTCCAATTTTGACGCTGCTAGCAGGGACAGGTGGTTTCACCATCTACAGTGATGCTTCAGGAAAGGGTCTGGGATGTGTTCTTCAGTAGCACGGGAAGGTAATTGCCTATGCTTCCAGGCAGTTATGCCCTCATGAAAAGAACTATCCCACCCACGATTTGGAGTTGGCAGCAATTATCTTTGTTCTAAAGCTGTGGAAACATTACCTGTACGGAGAGCGTGTGGAGATCTTCACAGACCACAAGAGTTTGAAGTACGTGTTCACACAAAAGGAGCTGAACATGAGGCAGAGGAGGTGGTTAGAGTTGATGAAGGACTTCGATATCTCATTGCAGTACCACCCAGGAAAGGCCAACGTAGTTGTCGATGCTTTGAGCAAGTATCCGATGGCTATGTACTTGACGACAGACAGACATTTGTTGGCGGATTTGGAGAGCTTGGAGATTGAGGTGTTAGTTCCCGGTACTGAGATTCAAATATAGGGATTGCAGATACAGTCCGAGCTGATGGACAGGATCAGAGCTGCGCAGTATGATGATGAGGCTCTGAGGAGTATCAGAGCACAGGTTCAGACAGGATTGTCGGACGACTTTACTATCGCAGAGGATGGTTCCTTACGACACGGCACGAGGATATGTGTGCCGAGCGGGGAGCTACGCGAGGAGATTTTGCAGGAGGCACACCGCTCTCAGTACTCGATGCATCCCGGTGCCAACAAGATGTATCATGACTTGAGAGAGCACGTATGGTGGTATGGAATGAAGCGCGAGGTAGCATGCTTCGTATCCCGGTGTCTAGTGTGCCAGCAGGTAAAGGCAGACCGGCAAAGGCCAGGAGGGTTGCTTCAACCTTTACCGATCCCAGAGTGGAAATGGGAACACGTGACCATGGATTTCGTTTCAGGGCTTCCATGTTCTCCAGGAGAGAAGGACGCGATTTGGGTCATCGTGGACAGGTTGACTAAATCAGCCCATTTCTTACCTTTCAAGGTGGGCACGTCGACAGAGAGGCTAGCAGAGATGTACGTACGACAGATCGTTAGACTTTATGGAGTTCCTGTGAGCATCATCTCGGATCGGGATAGCCGTTTCACTTCCCACTTCTGGAGGAGTCTGCAGGCTAGCTTGGGCACTCAGCTCAAGTTCAGTACCGCATACCACCCCCAGACAGACGGGCAGTCTGAAAGGACTATTCATACTCTCGAGGATATGCTACGCACTTGTGTTTTAGATCTCAGAGGTTCTTGGGAGGATCATCTATACCTGGTAAAGTTTGCTTACAACAACAGCTATCAGGCTAGCATCGAGATGTCACCATTTGAGGCTCTTTATGGACGGAGGTGTCGTACACCGTTATCTTGGGACGACGTTGGAGAGAGAGCCTTGCTAGGACCAGAAATGGTCGTGGAGGCAGCAGAAAAGGTGAAACTCATCAGAGACAGACTGCGAGTGGCGCAGGATAGACAGCGGCATTGGGCCGACAGCCACCGTAGACCCCTTAAGTTTCAGGTATAGATCGTTATTTTTTTGGCTTGTGTTTGTTTGTTTAGATTGCGTGTTGAGACTGTTTTATTTTAGGTTGGCGATCTAGTATTCCTACGGATTTCTTCGACGCGTGGCACGATTCATTTTGGTCGATGCGGGAAGCTTAGCCCACGCTACATCGGACCCTTTGGTATTCTTGCGAGGGTAGGTGCAGTGGCGTATAGACTAGACTTGCCGCCTGCATTAGAGGAAGTACATGATGTGTTCCACGTGTCGTAGCTGAGACGGTACGTGGCAGACCCTAGTCACGTACTTGATCACTCGGAGATTGAGGTTGGTCCGACGCTCAGCTACCCCGAGCAGCCCATAGAGATCTTGGACCGCAGAGAGAAGGTGTTGTGGAACCAAACTATTCCTTTGGTTCATGTTGCATGGAGACATCACTCTCCAGGGGAGTCGACCTGGGAGAGAGAGAAAGAAATGCGCGAGCAATACCCGTATCTCTTCTAGACTTTAGGTATATTTCCTTTCCTGATTACATTCTTGTTCCAGTTCAGTCAAATTTCGAGGACGAAATTTTTTTTAGGAGGGTAGACTTGTCACTACCACATTTCCAGATAAGGGCATTTATGTAATTTCACTATTTGGAATAATTATGTATTTAATTAATCTGCTGGGTTTTATAAACTATTTATATGTTGTTAATTTGTGTTGGTTTAGGTCAAACCCTAGAATCTTCCATTAGGACTAACCCTAGAGTGAAACCCAAATTCATGACCTAGCTTTAGTGAAACCCTAAAATTCCAATTTGAGTTTAGGATAAAACCCTAGAGGAGACTAAACCCTAGTTAACTAATTCTCCATGACTTAACATAAAGGATTAGCCTAACCCTTGCAGTAGAAAAACCCAAAAACCTAGTCTGATATAAAAAGGAGCCTCCCTCAAAACCATTCTTCATGTAGAAAGAAGAAACCCTAGCCTCCATCAAGAAAACCATTTCTCCACCTCCAGATTTCGGAATCTAACCCTAGGGATTCCATCTTCCTCCTCCAAAGCAAGGGAAACAAGGAGCTTGGGTCAAGAAGCCTTGGAGAAGAAGAACCTTCATAGGGAAACCATCTCCCTATAGGTAAATCCAATTTCTAATCCATTTTAATTCTGATTTTCTGTTGTAGTTGGCCTCTAGGAACCCTGTGCTGTGTAGATCTCGAATTATAGGGATTCTACATGAAAACCTAGGTCGAATTAGGTTTTGGTGTTCCAACGAGGGTTTTCCCCAAATTCGTAGACCCTAGATCATTAAGGTTTGCAAGTATACATGACTACATCTCCTACATGTAGGTTAGATCTCAATTTTTAGGGTTTTGGTTGAGGATTCATGGGTTCTAATGTGAAACCCGATTTCAGCCCTAGGTGTTTGTAGGAATGCCCTTAAGGATTTACCTATCTATGTGTTCTAATACTGCATGTTAAATTTATATATATATACACACACATATTTACATATGTATTGAATATATATTGTGTGATTTGGGGGATTTTCTAAGGAGTGCACTATTCTGAGTATTTGGGAACTACTGTGCAGTCGGGGTGTAACTGTGTATCAAATATAGGGAAGAGGGTTCTATGTGTTGTACAGTCGGGCATTGGAAAACTGTGTAGTTGGGTGGAGTTTAGTTTAGGATCTGTTCTAATGCTGTGTCCCTGTTATTGAGGATGGATCCCTGTGTGCCAATACCTGTATGTTTTAGTGTATTAGGTATATGTGTGAGTTTCAGTGTGAACCTGTGTCTATGTACAGCAGTGTGTATAGTTGTTTATGTGTCAGTAAGTTGCTGTGTCAACCTGTCTGTGTATGTGCCAGTATAGGTGAGAGCGTGTGTATGTCTTAGTATTTCCTGTGTGAGTGATACATGTGTGTGTGCTTTAGGTTAGTAACCAATGTGCTGTGTGTGTAGGGTGATTTGTTCCAGGTTCAATAGTGTACTGTGTGTTCTCAGAGTGTCTGTGAGTGTGAGCAGTGTGTCTACCTATGTCAGTGAGCAGTGAGTGTAGGTGTACCAATACCTGAGTGTATACTATGTGAACTATGAGTGTCTGTGTACATAAAACCAGTGTGAGAGCCTATGTGTACTAATACCAGTGTCAGTGTGGAGGAAACTAGAAGAAGGATGTGTTATTTCAGTATCAGTGTGATATTGATACCCTTTGTTACTGATACTCTCACTTAGCCCCTGATACTTGACCTGATGTTCTATTTACAAGGTTCTTTATGCAAAATTATTTGAGAGAGTGTGCAGCTGTGCAAAACCCTGTGTGAGTGAGTGAATTCTGTGAGAAGAGAGAGAGAGAGCAGTGTGCAATTTACCTGTGAGCAGTTGGACTGGGTGAGCCTAGCTAGTAAATAGCAGTGTGGGTATCCTAATATCTGAGTATATGCCTATGTGAGTTATGTGTATAGAAAATTAGTTCCAATGAGGTAGCAGTGCCTACTTGTTTCAGTATTTTGGACTGTGTGTGTAATTGTTGTGTGAGGGAGTGAGGAAATTCCTAGATTCTAGACAGTGAGTGTAGGTCTGTGTAGGTGTTCAGTGAGTGTTAGTCTCAGTGTTAGGTCCTATGTGCGTATCAATAACCAGTGAGTGTGAGAATACCTGTATGTGTAATGTTCCTGTTTATTAAATTGTGTTAGTGTCAACCTGTGTGTAGCTATGTGTGTCCCTGTGTGTAGCTATGTGTGTCTGTGTGTAGCTAGGTGTGTCTGTGTGTGAGCAGTAATTCAGTTCAGTATGTAGTCTTGTGTCTCAGTATCTATGTATTAGGTATTACTCTTCAGTCAACCAATAGGGTACAGTACAAGGTTGGGAACTCAAGTAGCAGTTAAGGTAATATATAAGTATGTCTATGACAGTTAAGACATAAGTGTTAGTTATTATAGACCAATGTGTATAGAGTATCATATTACTTATATTATTTTCATTAGTTAGTGACCTTATAGACTAATTAACTAGTTTTGGACCTAAACCTTAGTGTGGACCTAGTTTATCCAGGATAACCTAGTACTGAACAGTAAACCACAGAATTGACCTAGAGGCCTCGCATTTAATTAGCTAAACATGTTTGTTCCTTTATGTCAGTATCTTGACATTATATTTTATCTTTAGGTCCCTGTGATCCCCTTTGGACATCGATCCTCATACCTTGCTCAGGACCACAGGCGAGTACATTCTCTGATAGTTTTCATTGTTGATTATTTCTATAATTCAGTTATATTACATACTTGATTCCGACACTATGGATACACGGGTTAGCACCCTAGATCCCCATCATGAGGAGTCGTGATTAGAATCTATCGTACTAGCTAGGGAACGGGGAATTATTAGTAGATTATGTGATCATATCCAACCATTTACATGCATCATAGCTCACCCCACTTCTCACATCGGGTGCGGCCTGACCATTTATATGCATCATAGCTGTTATATATGATTAGCCTGACCACTACGTGCATCATAGCTAACCATATGGTTAGCCTGACCTACAAGAATCATAGTTAATCATATATAACCAGCCTGATCTAGTCCCAAGCCGATCACATAATAAACTGATATTTCAAACACTTAGCTAGATGTCTATTTTATTCAGATTCACTTGTTCTAGCATTCACTGTTTATTGTTTCATTGCTAGATGCTCTATTGCCTATTCTTTTCTCCAGTACTTCATATTTTCAGCATATATTCTCATCTTGTATTTCTTACACTGTTTATAGTCTTTGTCAATTTAATGAAACTGCTGTTAGTGCTTGTGCTTCGCTCTAATCCTGACTGGATAACATTTTTCAGAGGACCTGGAGAACCTTTGCCCCACTCATTACGGCCCAGGTTCAGAGGGAGATTTCACTCCGGAAATCCCAGAAGAGTTGCCTATCCTAGAGGAGATCCTACTTGGCTGTTCTTAGATTATTTTTCTGCATTTATTGTTTTAGACTGAGACTGAGTTGTATTTATTATTTTGTGACTTTGTGAGGTCATCTAGACATAGGATTTGAGTTGGACTTATTGTGGTTGGTTTATATCAGAACTCTTTTCTATTCTCATCGTGCCATTATTTCTTATAGCTTGTGATTGAGTATACTATAGAACTGTGGATTTTTATCATTGTCCTCCGTTCGGAGTTGAGACTATTGACAGGATATATTATGTTGAGACCTAGACAGCGTTCTACCGCCGATGCTGCGGCGTAGGCTGGACGTACCCACGACTCATGCCCAAATTCCGGGTGCGGGTCGTGACAGGAGCAGGCCGGACGGGGAGGAGTTGCACTACCGGACAGGGGGGAGATGCACAGTGGAACGACGGGGAGGAGAACTGCTCAGCCGGGCCGGAGCTAACGCGGGCGGGTCTGCACTACACAGTGGAGCAGCGGGGATGCACTGTACAGTGGAGCCGGGGGCTGCGCTACACCGTCAGGCACGCAGGAGCGGGGTAGGTCGGCACGGGGAGTATCAGGCCGGAGTCGGGGAGCTGCTACACCGCGGGATGGTCGAGAGCAGTGCACTGTGCGGTCGGCGCTGCAGTTCCGTCCGTGCGGGAAGAGCACGACCGGTCGGGCGGGGAAGCACTGCTGGGTGAGGGCCGCCGGTCGGGAAGGCTGAAGCTGGAGTCGGCTGAACAGGCCGACTGGTCGGAGTGAGTTCACAGCCGGTCGGGGTAATGAATCTGCCAGCAGCAGCAACTAGCTCAGATGGACGACACAGCAGGCCGGCGGGCGGTGGAGTAGTGCTCGGCTGCCTGAGGGTGTAGCCGGAGCTGTCGGACCGCCGGCCGGAGCAGGGTCGGGTGACGTGGTGTAGTGCAAGGAGGAAGGAAGAAGAAAAAGAGATAAAGAAAAGGGGAGGTGAGTTATTAGCTGGTGATGTTAGGAAGAGGGAGGAGAGAGAGGGGGTGGGGTTTCCCAAATGTTGGGATTAGGGCCTGCCTTGGGGTTTGTGAGGGTGATGGTGTTGGTTTTATAGGAAGGGGTGATGTAGCTTGAGTGGTGAGGATGCTTCCAAAGTGGAATGAGTGGCTAGGATTAGTCATGAGGGGAAATTATTCATTCATGAGGAATGGAGGGTGTAGATTAGTCCATTTAAAATAGAGGGCTAGGATTTCACCTAAGTAAAGATCATTTCTTAATAAGGAATGGAGTGGGGGCTCTCCATATGGTCATGTCCAATAGGGTGAGGACACATAAATTAATAAATTATAATTTAGCCCCTTAAATTCGAGAAAATTGCACGAACACATAAAATGATGCCAAAATTGGGGAGAAAATCACGGGTGATATTTTGCATGGCGAGGGGGTATTGGGGGTTTGGCACGGGTTTAATTTAATGGCCATCGGGATTAATTGGGGATTATAATAGGATTTACAAAGTTGGTATCCCCGATTTAAATAGAAATAAAGTGTCCCGCAAATTTAAATGGGGGCACTTGGGATCAAAATTCTGAAATGACGCAAAGGTAAAAAATGGTGGGGGCTTGGAGTCAGTCTTGGACCCTTTAGTTGGTCCGGCTCAACGGGTTAAGTTGGCATCCCAAAATTTAGGGTAACGACACAGGTGTCCGACACGGAATTAAATATGGGTTACGATTTTCGGAAAGTTGCGCAATTAATTTAGAGCACAATAAAAACTGATTTTTAAGAGACGGAAAAGTCCAGTGCCTAATTTGGCGAGTCAAGTCGAAAGTACAATAGCCCGATAGAATTTATGGGCTGATATTGGGCTCCGATTAATTTAGGAGTGATAGGGCGCGCTAAGGGTTTTAATTAATTAAATTAAATACCAGTTAAGTTATCTCTACTCTAAACCTCGACATCTGCTACCAGTAACCAAAATTTTCTAAATCCACCCTAACTATCTACAGAATAAATCGAGGGGGTTTACACTTAGAGCATTTTTCTTACTTACGCGAGTCTTCAATTATAGACTTTACATACCATAGTATTATTTTTCTAGATCGTGCCATATTCTTAATTTTGGGAATTTTTTTTTTTTAAGTTGGATAGGATGTAAAACCTCTCACCCAAAATAGGTATTTTATGTGTATTCTATATTTATTATGTTTATTTAGACTATTTTAAAATCAATTTAAATTTAGTTGTTGCATTAGGATACTTCATTATAGTTTGAATATTAATGACATAGGACGACCCCAAAATCTACATCTCCGTTCATAGAAAGTAGCCAAATTTTGAGACACTACCCGTAGGATCTTTATGTGATACAAAATTCGACCATTTAGCATTAGTATGGTACTTGTGTGACAACCGTAGTTTCTTGTAGGAAATATTTAGATATTTTTATATAAATAATTAATTTATGATTATTTTTTAATCCAACCTTTTTCAATAAGCAAAATAGTAATAAATAAATCATACAAAAGAGAAAAGTGGCCTAAATTGGTATGGATGAATTATAGAATCAAATCAAATCTTTGTCAAATTAATTAATTAATTAATTAGTTGTTGACTTTTAAATAACTAATAACCCAATTAGAAAACAATTTAAACTAATCCTAAACCTACCCATGGCCAACCCCCCTTCAAACCCGTGGACCCCTCTCTATTCCACCAATCTCTCTCTCTCTCTCTCTCTCTCTCTCTCTACCCATATATATATATATATATATATATATATATATATATATATATATATATATATATATATATATATATATATATATATATATCATCCAAAATCCTAATCTAATTTTTCTAGATAGATTACTATTTTTTCAGAATATATATAATATGAAATTTATTAAATAAATCTAAAATTTTTGTCTATGATGTCACAACAACCATGTATCACCCCTTTTTTATGCTTACTAGTAAGTTTAGTTGCCAACCCTAATATGATCAACTTGTAGATAAAAAAATCCTAATTATTTTTATATAGATAAAAATAGTATTTATTATATTTATTTCTTATTTTATCATATTTATTCAGATTTATTTCCTATTTAGAAAAATTAGAAATTTAGGCATTTTATGTAACAAGTTGACCTAGTTTTGACAAAACTTGACCCCGACAATTTCAGACTTAAATCCTGACCAAAAATCTATGTTTTCTACTCTAAAATTATATTATGTTATTTTAAGTCTAATTTTTAAGTATTTATTCCTGAATTATCCATTTATTAAAATTTGATTTTTTTGACTTGTCGGTAACCTATTATGACCTAGTTTTGGTTTTTACTTGATTTTTGACTCATAGAAATTATAGAAGATGACCCTAACACTAAAAAAAAAATCTAATAAAAATTTTTGAATTAATATTTTTGATAATTAATGACTTTAAAAAGAATTTTTGGTAATGTTTAACAAATAGTAATATTTTGAGGGCTAGTTACTTGCATATGCAATAGACGTAAAATTTAGAACTAGTTAATAACCTAATTTAAACTTGGTAATAAGAGTCTAATTAGTGTAATAATTAATTGGTAGGTGTTCGAGACATTCCTGTGAAGAGCTCTTGACCAGAATTGTTGTGCTCGCATCTTGGCTTGGAAGGCTAGTACACCTTGCTTGTTTGTTTTGTGTAGTTTAGATATGCCTAGCTCTTTTTATTTTATTAGCTGTGTGATAGCATCTTAGAATAGCAGACGTACCCATTATGTTGTGAAGTTACGTGGTATATTTTGACTTGGCACTATTTCAAACACGTTCACTGAGTGAGTGAGTGAGTGAGTGCATGGACTGACGTATTGACTGGCCATCGGTACGCGAGTTTGCGTCTTATTTTAGTTGTTAGTATTATTTTGAGTTATAGTTTTTTATTGAAGTTTTTGTATTCTTTCTGCACCGCATATACATTTTAGATATTTTATTGGGAGGAGAGAATCTGCTAGTGTGCGTATGTGATTTTTGTTTCTTACTGTACTATAAAAATAGTGTAACTGTGTAACCCCCGAGTTCTACGGAATGCCTGGTGGGATGAATGTTATTCTATTTCTCCCCCCTCATGCGTCATTAGAGATGTCTCAAGTGCATTTAATATAGATGGTTTAGTTACCCTATTTATTGTTTACTGCTTTACTTTTATACATGTCGATTTCTTTTGTACTTGTTATGTCCCTTTGAGGACCTGACACCTTTTTAAGATTCTGACGAGCACTTATACTTGACGAAATACGGAGTTGGAGATTTTGCATACGAGGACTTCGAGGTGGAGCCACAAGAGTTTCTTTGAGCATTCATTCATGGACGACAATTGCTTAGTGTCTTTTGTGTCTTTATCTAGTTAGTTGACACTGTACTATTTCTTTATTACTTAGTTGTATTCTTTCAGTATTCATTTGTATTCATTTTGGTGGATTTTTCTCTATTATATATTCTTTTGTAGTGGATTCTTAGACTTGTTTTATTCAGTTTCCTATTCGTGATATTTTGTGGATGAGACTAGATTTTACCTGCCTGTGATATTGAGTCTTAGTTATATTTTAAAGCATAATACGACTGGTTAGGTCCAATAAATTTGGTTTATATACTTGTCCGTACAGCTGGCATGTGTATGTATATCTGGTCATATGTATTTTAGGACAGGGGTGTGACATTGCTACCCTAGCCTCGGATTCAGAGGAATAGGAATTCCCGTGAAGAACGAGCTCTCATCTCCGAGAATGGGTATTTTGGTATATTCCTTCATAAGAGTCGACGAGTTGGTTAAATTTTCTCTGGCTGAGTATTCTTGAAGAACTTTCTATTGATTGTCTCCCACCATAGGGAATATGCAAAGCCATGTACACTGAAGCAAAAAGAGGTTCGTCATCATCATACTCCTTCGCATGTCGAGGTTTGGGAGACATAGTATATGTCAATCGGTCAAACACAGACCATTTTGCTGATCTATATCAATATTTGATTACAATTCCATGACAATTGCAACAACATTCATTAGAAAACACCGTTATAAAGTCAGAAGGGTCTCTCTTTTACACTTTTATACAATAAACTCACATAAATTGATAGAGGGAAGAGAAGAGGAGGAAGAAGGCAGACTCTGTCTCTTTACATGAGATATATTGAATCTTTTATGCACATTTTTGGTCCCCTGTGTGTAGAGTGAAGTGCTAGTTTGATTAGCGAATAATTCTTCACCTCTCGAGCTTTTGTCCTCTAGGGATGAGAGGAAGTTGTTCCTAGCAGTCCACTTATGTACACGGACACAAACAACATATTATGAAGAAGTTGACCCTACTTAGCGCACTTTATGCGGTGTAGGCTGTAGAAGCATAAAACATACGCTGGGAGGAGCTACGCAGCATACTGATGCAGAGCAGCGTAAACAGAGTCCTTCAAAGCCATCAAGGGTAAAATCAGAGCTTTCTCCGCTAAACACAACATGAAGTACAAGCTCAAAGGACCATCTGCGTAAGTGCAGTACGTCCAGGCTGCTCCAGCGTAAACAGGGTTCTTCATCGCCTCCATGGCATAAAACTCAGCCGATCTCAAAGCAGCATTAAATTTTATGAGGAACGCTTCGTCTTCCCCGAAATGAACCTATCAAGTCACGCAGTGAACCTGACCTCTGACTCCTGACAAAAAGTGCTACACGGCTACCCAGACTACGCCTGGAAACAAGGACAGACCCCTCGGGACGCGCACCACAGTATGATGGCGGATCTCTGTATTTAATGCAGAGGATTTGGTTAAAATATCACCGAACCGTCGTTTACTGACGTCCCTCAGCATAAACTGCTCTTTCGCGTACAAGGGGATACGCTGCCTTGTTTTACACAGGCAAACATGAGCTGTTTTACGCTCCGCAGTAGACAAACCGCCTGCTACGTCAAAAGCTGCACTTCGTACGGGGCTCGAGGCACGTCTCTACGTCTAATTGCATAGAGCGATGACAGTTTCTCTCAAGGCACGTCTTTGCGACGGATGCACAGAAGGGCTGCAGACCTTCAAAATACGCCTCCGTATTTAATGTACAAGATGGTGGCAAATCTCTGCAAGAGATTTGATTATATCTTCAAAAGCTATAATTCCGGCTAAGACGTCCACATCAGCACTCTGGCACGATACGCAGCGGCTTCTACGCCCATTCAAGATCTGTGCTCATTCGGCTTCTACGCCCATTCGGCTTCAAACGCCCACTCAGTCTCTATGACCATTCGGCTTCTACGCCTACTCGGCTTCTATGCCCATTTGGCTTCTATGCCTACTCGACTTCTATGCCTATTTGGCTTCTACGCCAGGGTGACAGTCATTTGGCTTCTATGCCAACCTTTTCTACACAAGGGATACCTACCTACGTGGCTTCTACGACGTGATCTTTGTAGCAGATATACGCATTTTTTCCCCTTAGTTGGACACGCGTCACATGCTCACTCAAAAGGTCATCTATACGCAGGCATTGGTTATTTTAACCATTGTGTAAAAGGGTACTGTACTTTCCACTCCTCGATTTTTACACCGACGGAGTGGTCACTGTCACCAAAACTCTATAAATAGAGACCCCTATCAATGGGGAACAAGGTCAAAAAACTTCAAACTGGAAGATCGAACAAGGTCGACAAATCGCAAGGTCGAACTTCCAAGAAAGATTGAACTAGAGGTCAAGAGAGAGAGAGAGGGAGAGAGAGAGAGAGAGAGAGAGAGAATCCGGAGCTCAGGCAAAGAGTAGGGATCGACGACTTTGGCATCGTGCATCCACCCTCCTTTGCAACCTTCAAAGCTGCTACCTGTCTTCCACGGCACTTCTTCAACATCGTGTGGTCCAAGGGCTAAAGTGATCGACTGCAGATCAGACACCTATAGCAATTTATACCCAGATTAAATAAATTGTACTCCCACATCCTCGTATAGGATTAAATTATACAAGTTTGTTTGTAAACCAAAGAAGGCGGGTTTCGTATAAACCCTATCCTGAATATATTTTTTATTCTTTCGTTTAATACCACAAACAAGATGGCGACTCTGCTAGGGACGTCTTTATCTTCTGATGAGGAAGTAATTACTCAACACGATGCGGTATCTGTAGGAACCGTGAAGAAGACACTGGTCGTTCATTTTGACCAGTCTGCCTACGAAGACATGCTTCGAACTAGGGGTAGCTCTCACCCTCTCTCCGTCCAAGACAACAGGAAGCTGCGCAAGGTGTGGATGCCCCAGACATCCTCCGCCATTCCTATGGACTCTCCGATCTCTCCGATCTCTTCGACCAATGAGGTTGTAGCATCGCTCCCTCCGTGCCCCGCACGTAAAATTCAGTCTCCCGCTACGCGCGGTACAGACGAAACTTCGGGCAAAGCCTCAGCGCTAACCCAGAAGAATCCACTGCGCTTTATGCGTAGAAATCAGTCTCCCGCTACGCGCAATACAGACAAAACTTTGGGCAAAGCCTCAGCGCTAACCCAGAAGCATCCACTACGCTCCACGCATAGAAATCAGTCTCCCGCTACGCCCGGTACAGACGAAACTTTGGGCAAAGCCTCAGCGCTAACCCAGAAGCATCCACTACGCTCCACGCGTAGAAATCAGTCTCCCGCTCTACGCGGTACAGACAAAACTTCTGATGGTGCCTCAACGCCAAATCAGAGGTACAGATCACTCTCCACGTGCAAGACAACATCTGACCTCTATGGTGAACCAGATGAGCGCTGTGATCTCCGCAAGGGAAAGCAAGCGACAGGGTACTCAACTTCTCTGCCTTTACGCCAGCAAGGGAACAGTCTGCCTACCCTCCGGATTACGCGAGAAGACGATGGTCGACTGAGGGCCTCTCCAGCTTTACGCCAGTTTGAGGAATCTCCGAGTTACGCCAGGCAAGGTCCCTCAGCATAAAACAAGCTCAGGTTGCGAAAAGACACCCTCTCAGGGGATTATCCGCCACCCAGATGGTCAATCTGTTGTACACAGGTGGCACAGGGAAAACCGAGGTGCCCAACCTCCGCATGCCCGCTGATGGGAACAGAAGAAACAAGCCTTCGTCTTCTTCCTCTACTCCTCCTGACCTGTGGGATTATCTAATCCAGAAACGCAAGAACGAGAGTCATAAACAGACTTCGGTTCCCTTAACAGTCAAACGCGAGGAAATCATATGGGAAGATACGTCAACATCTGATATCGTCATAACATGTGGACCACAGGAAGACTCCATCTTTATCCTTCCACCAACCTATGACAATTAGCGTCCGATAATCTTCGGCAGCAGGCGGAACGCCCCAATCGTGCAAGAGGAATCACACGAGTCTGAATTTGGCAGGATACAAACCCACAGATACAGCCCACAAGCATTAAATATTATGCAAAACATGGATTACGACTTAAAATTGAAACAAGGTCTCAACTATGGGAATGGTAGGCAAACGCCGGTGCGTAGTAATTCTCACTATCGAGAAGCTCGTTTCGGGTTGGGATATACTGCGTCTCTCACGAGACCCAAAATTCTGAAGTCCAATCCTGTACAACCAGAGGCAGTTCTTGATGAATCAGTTTCTGTGGCCAGAGACCACGACATGTCCAGAGGTAACTTACCTCGACAGAACAAGGGGACGTCCAGGGCCGGGGGTAGAATCCCCTCAAGATCCGAAGATGATGCAACAGCAACGATCTCCCTGCAAGACCGTAAAATTCAGGCATCAAGAGCCCAAAGACCAAATGGGACTTTCTCCTTCAACGAAGACGACATCGTTGAAATCTTTGATATAT
Organism: Iris macrosiphon; assembly: GCA_036927795.1. Taxonomy (NCBI): domain Eukaryota; kingdom Viridiplantae; phylum Streptophyta; class Magnoliopsida; order Asparagales; family Iridaceae; genus Iris; species Iris macrosiphon. The sequence continues at coordinate 76,483,503 of JAYESA010000004.1, forward strand.
TAATGAAAGAGCGCAAGCTCCAGCTACCCAACATCAGACATCCTGAGAGGGCTGGCGACGTGGATCACCCAGATTATTATCTCTTCCATCGATACACTCATCACCCCTCAAAGGCGTGCTATGTGCTAAAAAGGAAAATTCAGGAGACGTTCGATGCCAAGGTCATCACTTTGAATCTGTGAACAAAGGGACGATCCATACCAATTGGATTTCCATTCTTTTCTTACATAACGATTTGCTCCTTTCAAAAGAAAATGTGTGTACTCGAGGAAGAGTCCCTAAAAAAATCTCTCTATACAAAAGTTTGTCATGTTCATATCACCTCTGAATAAAACTTTCGGCTACCGACTATCTTCTGATATAAGTTGCCATCCACACTTGACATCCGTACTTAACTCTAAGTACGCCAGTGGTGTTAAGTCCACAAAAACTGCCATGTCCATATCACCTCAGAGCAGATGTGTGCCTCCATCCCCGATGGAAGTCATAATCACAAAGTTTGTCATGTTCATATTACCTCTGAATAAACTTTCGACCGTCAATTGTCATGTCCATATTACCTCTGATATCGATTGTCGTCTACACTTGATATCCGTACTTAACTCTAAGTACGCCAGTGGTATTAAGTCCATAAAAACTGCCATGTCCATATCACCTCTGAGCAGATGTGTGCCTCCATCCCCGATGGAAGTCACAATCACAAAGTTTGTCATGTTCATATTACCTCTGAATAAACTTTCGACCGTCAATTGCCATGTCCATATCACCTCTGAGCAGATGTGTGCCTCCATCCCCGATGGAAGTCACAATCACAAAGTTTGTCATGTTCATATTACCTCTGAATAAACTTTCGACCGTCAATTATTATGTCCATATTACCTCTGATATCGATTGTCATCTACACTTGACATTCGTACTTAACTCTAAGTACGCCAGTGGTGTTAAGTCCATAAAAATTGCCATGTCTATATCACCTCTGAGCAGATGTGTGCCTCCATCCCCGATGGAAGTCACAATCACAAAGTTTGTCATGTTCATATTACCTCTGAATAAACTTTCGACCGTCAATTGCCATGTCCATATCACCTCTAAGCAGATGTGTGCCTCCATCCCCGATGGAAGTCATAATCACAAAGTTTGTCATGTTCATATTACCTCTAAATAAACTTTCGACCATCAATTGTCATGTCCATATTACCTCTGATATCGATTGTCGTCTACACTTTACATCCGTACTTAAACTCTAAATACGCCAGTGGTGTTAAGTCCACAAAAACTGCCATGTCCATCTCACCTCTGAGCGAGTATATACCATTCCCCGTGACAAGGTAGAACCCATAGCACAAAAATTCTTGGAAGCTATAAACTCCTACCGTCCGTATGTCTGTGAAGTAGCGTCATCATCCAACGTCATCATAATGTATGGACCACATGAGGATTCTATCTTCATTGTCCCGCCTACCTGCAGTAGTCAGCGTCCAATATTCTTTGGCCGCATGCGCAATCAACCGACTGACCAGGAAGATCCTTTCAATGATGATACTGGGAAAATACAAGTTCACCGATACAGTCCGCAAGCGCTGAAGATCATACAAAATATGGGCTACGACTTAAAGCGAAAGCCAGGCCTCAACTACGGAGGAGGCAGAGGAACGCCGCCGCACGACGACCCCCGCTATCGACAAACTCGTTTCGGGTTAGGGTATGCCACCTCCCTTACGACTTCCAAGTCAGACGAGGATATCTTTCCCTCTTCCCAGAATGGCTCGTCGCCCCCCGACTCACCTGATGCTCTCGAACAAACACTATCAGTAAATATGGTAGTGACAGATCCCTCAGAAGCAGATAAACAGGATTCTGAGCCGTTTGAGAATGACTCTTGGGCTCAACGAATCGATACGCAGTGGGAATTCTGCTTCGAGCAAAGAGAACCTCCCACCAAGTATGAAGTTATCCAAATTGATGTTGGGGGCGAACTTTCGCCAAAGCCGATATTTATCAGCAACAATCTTCCCCAAGCTGAAAGGGAAGAAATCATACAGTTGATAAAGGAATATATCGACATCTTTGCATGGGATTATAAGGACATGCCAGGCCTAGACCCGAAGGTAGCTACTCATAAACTCAATATATTGACCAATTCGAAGCCAGTGAAGCATCACCAATGCCGGTTCCGCCCAGATATGATGGACGCCATCAAAACTGAAGTCAAGAAGTTGATAGCCTGTGGTTTCATCCGGGAAGAACAACATCCCGACTGGGTCGCCAACGTTGTCCCAGTCATGAAGAAGACTGGGAAGGTACGTATCTGCATCGATTATCGAGATCTGAATGCGGCCTGCCCCAAAGATGAGTTCCCTCTTCCCATCACGGATATCATGATTGACAACACCTGCGGCTTTGAACGCATGTCTTTCATGGACAGATTCTCAGGATATAATCAGATCAAGATTCATCCTGAAGACGAGAAGCACACTGCCTTCCGGACACTATTGGAGGTATATTGCTATACGGTCATGCCCTTCGGATTGAAGAACGCCGGGGCTACATACCAACGGGCTATGAGTAATATATTCCATGAGCATTTACGCAAAATAGTGGAATGTTACGTGGACGACATAGCCGTCAAGAGTCGCCTCAAAGACGATCACATTCAAGACTTGAGGACGGTATTCGAGTTAATGTGCCAACATCAACTCAAGATGAACCCTACGAAGTCCTTTCTGGGTGTATCCAGTGGCAAGTTCCTGGGATTTGTCATCACCGCCAAAGGCATCCAGGTGGACCCTGACAAAGTCCAGGCAATCGTAGAAATGCGACCGCCCCGTAATCTGAGGGAACTTCGGGGATTTCAAGGCCGTCTGGCTTATATCCGGCGATTCATATCCAACCTCTCGGGGAGATGTCAGCCCTTTTCTCATCTCATGAAGAAAGGTATATCCTTCGTATGGGACAAAGCCTGTCAGCAAGCATTCGGAGATATCAAGCGCTACCTCACCAGTCCGCCAGTTCTGGTGCCTCCCGTCATGGGAAGACCATTCTTACTGTACGTTCGAGCGATGGATCATTCGCTAGGAGCTTTTCTCGTACAGAAGAACGACATAGGTCATGAACAGGCTATCTACTACCTCAGTAGGATGATGGTCGGAGCCAAACACCGGTACAACCCAATGGAGAAAGAATGCTTGGCTTTGATGTTCGCTATCCAGAAGACGCGGCACTATATCGTCGGCCAGACTATTCATATTATCTCCAGGATCAACCCTCTTCGAGTACTGATGAGCAAGCCCAGTGCTCTTAATTCTCGACTCGCGACTTGGACAATACTATTAACACCATATGACATAATATACGTACCACAGAAGTCCATCAAGGGCCAAGCGCTAGCTGACTTCCTAGCTGCTCATCCGATCCCGAAGGCCTCCAAATTATACGAGGACATTCCCGATGAAGTTGCAGAATGTAATTCCGTAATGGAAACTGACGCATGGCATCTATTCTTCGATGGTGCCTCCAGAACCGGTCCTAGGGGAAACGTCGTTTCAGGAGTAGGAGTCGTCCTGGTCACTCCTGATAAACTTGTCATCTACCGAGCATATTCTCTTAGCGAGCCATGCTCCAACAATATGGCAGAGTACAACGCTCTACTAATCGGGCTCCAAGTCGCTAAAGAGCTGGGGGTCGAGTCCCTGGAAGCTTTCGGTGATTCTCTGCTTATCGTCAATCAAGTCAGGAGAATATATGAAGTCCGGAATTCAGACCTCATCCCCTATCACCGAGCAACGGTCGAGATAGCCATGACATTCAAAAGGTTCTTCCTAGAGCATGTACCTCGATCTCAGAATCTAGAAGCTGATGCCCTAGCCAGTCTAGCTGCAGATTTAACCACTCCTATAAGAAGGCAGGATTCGGTAATCCTTCTTAACAGAGATTTATTCTGTGTGAAGAACAACTTTCACATAGAACGCAGCTACGCTGTGAACACAGATCCCCCTAGAAGAGACTGGAGAAGTCCCTTCATAGATTTTGTCGCATACGGAATCTTGCCGGAGGACCCCAAAGAAGCAGTACCCGTCAAAAGATGATCATTACGCTTCTACTACGACGCATCTTCACAATGCCTATATCGCCGGACCTAAGACGGACTGCTATTAAGATGTCTCTCTAACGACGAAGCACAGTAGATTATCCATGAAGCTCACGACGGCGTATGTGGATCACATCAGCCCGGTCCTAAGCTACAAGATCGCATCAGGAGAATGGGCTATTACTGGCCTACTATGATCGCAGATGCAATACGGTCTGCAAGACAATGTAGAGCCTGTCAGGTTCATGCAGACTTCATATATCAACCGTCTGAACATCTACATCCTACGGTCGCATCCTGGCCTTTCGAAGCATGGGGTATGGATATCATCGCTCCTATTCACCCGTCTTCTTCCAGGGGTCACCGGTTCATACTGGCCATCACGAATTACTTCTCCAAATGGGCAGAGACGATCCCTCTTGCTGAGGTGAAGGTGTCTAATATGATCAGCTTCATCAAGCATCACGTCATTTATCACTTCGGGGTACCCCGGAGGATAATTCACGATAATGGGCCTCAGTTCATCAGCCAAGCATTTTATCGATTTTGTAATAAAAATCGGATACACAATATTGCCTCTACGGCATATTATCCAGCTGCTAATGGTTTGGCGGAAGCTTTCAACAAAACCATTATCAAACTCTTGAAGAAATTCGTCTCTTCAAACAAGAGAGATTGGAATGAGAAGCTGGGCGAATGTCTCTAGGCATACCGCACAACGGTACGAACATCGACAGGTTGCACCCCATTCTCGCTGGTCTACTGGAGCGAAGCAGTTCTCCCAATTGAAATCCAGATCCCATCACTCAGGATAGCCATGACTAATGAGCTGACTCGAGAAAAGAATGACCTGTTAAGGCTCCAAGAGCTAGAAGGATTAGACGAGAAATGCCTCCAAGCTCAACAGCGCATCGCGCTCTACCAAGCACGCATTTCTAAAGCTTTCAATCATAAATTAAAGGAAAGAGTATTCAAAGTCGGCGAGCTAGTTCTAGCCGTAAGAAGGCCGATGATTCTTACTCACAGAAGTAAAGGCAAATTCCAGCCCAAGTGGGAAGGCCCTTATGTGATCGAGACAACGTTCTCAAACGGCGCCTACAGGATAGCCCAGCCTAATGGAGACCTGTTAATGGCTCCTATCAACGACAAATTCCTGAAAAGGTACTATGCTTAATCTCCCCTGCTCGAGTGAAATATAGTGAGGATCTCAACTCTGACAAAACAACTCCCAAAATAAAACTAGCTGGATCATATCCTATCATGTCTGTATGACCTCTGAATAGATATATCCTGCTAAAAAGTTTATCGAGAGTCTATCATGTCCATACTATCTCTGATATCACTCTCGCCTAAAAAAAAACTGTCATTTACATTCCGAAATAATGGGTCCACAAAAGTCAGAAAAGAGTCGCTTTTATTTATTCCCGATAAGAGCAGAATTACATCTGGGGAAGCAAAAAGAGAAAGGATACATTATGATGGGGGAGCAGTCAGATCGCGAATCAGCCGCTCCAGTGCAGCTATCTTCTCATTCCTGGAAACCAAGGCATCGGCGCGAGCCCGCTCTAGTCGTGCCTCGGGATTGTTCGTAAGGGTCAGCTCAGCCCTTGCCTGGAGAGAGCCCGCACGGGCAGCTTCTGCACGCTCCAAATCCCGTCGTGCTGCGCTCAGTCGACCAGTCGCTACATCTAGACCTGCCAATGACTGAGAAGCCCACTCCTCTGCCAGAGTGAGTTTTTCCTTCAGCTTGTGGGCCCTCGCTGCGTTCCCTTCTTGCTCGGATCGGAGCTTCGTCTCAAGAGCGAGAGCTTCTTCCACGACAGCTTTTCTTTTATCTATCTCCAGCTTATGTGTTTTGATGGAGTTGTCCAGGCTTTCTAGCTGTGTAGAAAGCCGCGCAGTCATGAGGTCGTATCAGGCCTGGACCTCAGCATCAAAGCTGCCCCGAGTCAGCTGCAAGTATTCGTTAATAGGTTGCTCTAAACCATTAACCACCGCCTCCAGGGCGTCAGCTACCCCAGGATCGCCGAACTCCCTGACAGCCCCGATCGAAAACTGAGAAGTCTTCTTCAGGCGCTCGAAATCTAGACTCTTCGCCAACACCATTGATATCATCATTTTCAAACTGGTGTAAAAGAGGCTGGTATATTGCTCGGTCAGCGTAACTAGATCCGATTGAACGCCAGGAGTGGCCGCGATATCAGCAAGTCCCCCTCCGGGAATGATTACAGACGAAGTGGCCACAGTCGCCGCCTCGACGGGTGGTGTGACAAAAGGAGGTACAACGACGAAGGTCGAAGTCATCATCATACTCGCGAGAGGCGAAGTCACGATGACGGGTTCGTCCTCCTCTCGAGATGACAAAACGACTCCAAGCGAACTGGCCCCCGAAGGTATTTTCTCCTCGAAGTCGAAAGCCTCCGTATTATCGCCAGGAGCCGGAGCAGAGCCAGAAGGTGCTTCAACGCTGTACTCCCCGTGGATGCCATCCCCTGAGAAAAGGACCAGAAAGTTGATATCAATATGATGGTAATCTTTCTAAAGGGAGACATAAAGATGACGTTTACCCGGAGCCAACGGTATATATGGCGCATCTGCAGCTGATGTAGCTAAACCACGCTTTAATGACGCAATGCGAACTATCATACCTGGAGAAGGAGGTGGGCCAACCGACATCGCCCGGAGTTCTGCCAAGCCTTCACCGAGACGCAGTCGAGGTTCGTCAACTGGAATCTCGCTAGGCGTGCTCGTTGACATAGCGGGAGTTTTATCCGTTCCTGGTCTAGGGAAAGATTCTCCCATCTGCCGCGGCCACGCAGGCAATCTCGCTCCACTACCTGGAGCAGTAGCAATGACAGCGACCTCTAGCGAAGATTCTCCGGCGCCGCTGACCGGAACTGTAGAAGGTCCCTCTCTAAAAGGCGAGGAACCTCCAGCCAAAGAATCATCCCTGATATGGGGAGATGCAGGCTCACTCCCAGGAGCCTCAATACCAAGAATGCGGAGAGGACGAGCAACCGTCTCCTTCCTCTTACGAAGAGAAGCTTCCTTCGGGGCAGAAGCCTGTCGCTTCCCGGAAGAGACTACCAAAGCCCCCGCAGGCGGAGGCACTTCACACCTCAGCACCGACACCAGAGGCTCATCCGGAGTGCCAGACTCCTCACCTTCGTCTGAAGAAATCGAGGGGACTTCAACTCTTCCCCCAGGCTTGGGAGAAGGCACCCTGAAGCTTCCACGCATGTCAAAATTGCGATGGAAGGTGTTAATCGCTACATAGAACTGGGCGTAAGAATGGAGAATGTGGAGCTCCGTGGAGGTTGTAACGACCGACAATGAAGATTGCTCCCGTACAACCCATGATAAAATATCGCCACCCTCTGGCTCCTTCAATGAGTCCGCCCCTGGACCTAAAGCTGGTGACAGCATTGTCCACGTGCAACTGATCGTACCCAAACTGCCTGGCGAACCGACTAGGCAAGTAGGGCTCGAAGAAGCAATGGTCTTCGCTCCTGTACAGCAGATGGGAGGATCTAATGCAGACCAACCAATTAAAAGCTTTCCGAGAAAGATTGGTCTTCTCTCCACCTGAATCCTCAAGTCTCATCCCTGATTGATTGTGATGTACAGGAGGGGGAGTACAGAGGAGCTTCCAGCCGTGACTGAGGTTCAACACCAGCCGATAATCCAAAGTTGTGTTCACATTCCAGGGAGAGTCCTTGTAGTTCGGCAAGAAGTTACCCCCCGAGCTGCTACCAGAGCCGGGAGACATCACCCGAGGATTGTGGAGAATTAACCATCCCATCAAGTACAGGTATGGTAACTCCACCCGAGAAAAACTCTCACGCCGAGCTTCATCGACGAGCAACCCATCAGTCATGGCTCTCAGGCCAGCCTGTATACGGCACACCATGGCAGGAAGCAAGCCCAGTCTTGCCCCGAACACCAGACACACTGCCGGCCACAGGATGTTCCGGTGAATGCGGTCCGCGGACGCAGTACCGGGCACTACTACTCGATACAGCCATATCGAGAGGAAACCGGCCAGCTGGGCTTCCTTAGACAGAGGCCTGCGGTAGTGCCTCAAGTAACTGTAGGCCTTAGTGCCTTCAGGGTACTTTCCTACCCCCTCAACGAGAATATGATCTGGAGCTTTAGCCTCCTCCATAAGATCCTAAACGACCTGGGCACTAAGCACGCCCAAACAGTTCACGGGCTCATTCTTGCCCCCCGAGACTTTCTCCGACTTGGCGGCCCTGGCTCGGTGGAAGAAGAGGTAGGACATCCACTTGGTGGTGTGAGCCAAATCAGAAGGCTCGTTATAAAAAGTGGTGCACGCGAAGTATTGACACATCAGCTCCTGATATACTTCCGCCACCCGAGGGTCCAAGTCCCCCAACTCCCGGTTGGTGGGAACATACTCTTCGTATGGGGTATCCCCCATCGGCAGTCTCGAGACCATTGCCATCTCATGGAGGGCCAATCCTAACTCCCCCAGTGGAGTGGCGAAAGTCCCGGTGAGCGAAATGTATCGCTCCATCAGTGCCAAGAACAAGTTAGGGTTGGGAGGCAACCCGACACTAGTCGCACTCACAGCGGCATACAGTCCAATGCCCTCCAGTTCTCTCCGAAAGTGCTTCAAAGCCCAGTCAACTAGGCAAGTCCATCGGAGGTTTGTTGGGGTGATCCACCCATTGCACCGAGGATTCTCCTTGGGATATACCCCACCTCGTCCCATGAAGTCATTGCAGAAGGTCGACAATTGGACCGGCTGGATCACTGAGCTGTCTTCACTCGGGACACTGCCCGGGCACAGTCCCCTGAACAGCGTCACAACGCCGGAAGGGCGGCTGACAAACGACCCCTGGTCAGCCCCTTTCAGATGAAAGATCTTCCTCGGCTTGCCGTGAAGATCGGGAGTCAACGTCCACGATATCCTCCTGGGATGCATCGCATGGAAGAAAGCCGAGATGGGATAATCCCACGGCATCGTTGGCAGATACAAAACCAAATTCGCGGCAGGAAAAACCCAGGGTTCCCTCTTAGGCTTCGTCTGGGACTGTTTATCAATCATGTCCCCAAAGAGGAAAGCCGGCTTTATGTACTGCTCCCCGTCTACGTATGTCAGGGGCTCCCCATTTATTATGTTCAGCAGCGTCCACCCGCCCTGAGCCGATATCAAAAACTCCCTTCCCTCAGGATACTGGGGTCCGGAGATGGGAAATGCCACGTGGGACAGATCCTCCAGATAGTTCGAGTGCAGCATTCCAGCAGCGGAACCCATCACCTCGGCCAGTGGAGACTCACCCAAATCAACTGCAAAAGTGCAAGAAAAATATGTCATTACAAATCTTGCACAAACATACAGACCAAAGAAACGACAGTCTGTGCTCTACGCCAAGATTGCACAAATTTGGTCATTTTACGCCGGAAGTCCCCTTCACAAGCGTAAAACTCAAATTTTACGATATACGCCAATTTTTGTTAGCCAGAGCTTTTACGCTCAAAACTACGAAAATATGGAGTTTTTACGCTGGCACATTAGAAATGTGGGCATAAAAGATGAAAATGCCTCCGTGCATCATCTTCCTCGAAGAGGCTATCAGCACAGAAGATGACCTAGCGCTGTCACGTTCAACGTGTACGAAGGATTTTTTGTCGTTTTTGTCATCCCAAAAGGCTCTACCTCTAAGAACGGGTGTGCTGCTCGTCGGCGGGATACTTCGCTCAGAGTGAAGTTCACCTTGCCCGACCAAAGACTCCCTCGCTGGGGCAGAAGAATGAGAAGAAGAACCTATGCTCTTTCCCTTAGTGGAGGGGGTTTGTTTCGGCACCATTTCTCAAGACTCGAAGTGCTCGGAGAAGGAACGAAGAAAAACTCGAACAGTCGAAAGCTCTCTTTCGCAGAAGACGGATAAAAAGTTTTTCTCTCAAAGGCTTGGGATATATATAGAGTTCGAGTCGACTCCTCGAATCCTCGGACGGACTCCTCGAGACCCTAACCAAATCTCACAATTAATAGGTGGTCATGATTGGATGCTACGTCAGCCCACTACTCTCAAAAGACGGACAGTCAGCGAATTCAAAAAATTCTTCACGCAAAGCAGTTCGGCGGTTTCTACGCTAAAGGAGCTTTCTACGCTCGACAGCAAGAGATCTACGGTTTTACGCTGGCAAGCTATAAGTCTATGGTAGCTTTTATGCTCGAGAGGCAACAAACCTATGACTTTACGCTCAGCAGATACCAAATCGATGATCTCACGCTCGGTGGCGCTCAGTTTACGCTCAGAAGTAACAGATCCGCAAACTTCACGCTCGGAGAAATTTTCTTTTCAGGAGCTACAGATCTACAGTTCTACGCTAAAGGAGCTTTCTACGCTCGACAGCTACGAATCTACGGCTTTACGTTCGACAACTATAAGTTGTCACGTCCCAGTCCCAAAATATCGAGGGACTAGACACGTGGCAATGGCCAGAAGCACGCACCGATGGACAAACCCAATTTAATGGATCCATCGGGGCATACTTAAGCTGTATTACAATAGTCAGGGTTTACTATTCTTGTCACGACCCGCACCCGGTTTAGGGGCACAAGTGCGTGGGTACGTCCAGCCTACGCCGCAGCATCGGCGGTAGAACGCTGTCTAGGTTTTGATTCTATCTAGCAAATCTCACACAAGCATCAAATCTCCATAAGGAGGTACGGATAACACAATGAAATGAACACATACTCAATCACAGGATTACAGCACGATAAGATTTCGAACAGAAATTAAAATTAAACACAACATAAGTCAACAAGTAATATTCTAACTCAACAATATCCAAGAATCATCAAATGCCGGAGACAAATCCGGTACCAAATAGTCTACTTAAAGAACTAACAATAAATAATAATTCCGGCTAGGCCGTCCAGAATCCCAATTAAACTACCAAGTTTGCAGCTACTCACCATATGGTCCATAAAGTGTCGGACACCGATCATCTAAGGCATAGTCTGGAAAAATATTTCCAGTCAGGAAGGAGCAAAGCAACACTCTCAAATAACAGTTCCATTAATTGATAATGTCTATAATACAATAAAACATGTCATGCTAGCTACTGAGAAGACAGTGGAATAAATGCAATGGCAATTTAAGAAAGACAGGCAACAGGCAATATGATACAGTCAGTGCATGTATAAAAATAAAAAGAAACAAGGAGCAGTATCATATACGGGTGATGTAGTATATGATTTAAAATAGGGAACTGTAATCTATTCTAAGTGTTTAAAATAGTAGTTTCGAAATGTGATCGGCTTGGGAACATGTACGATTGCTACAGTCTGGCTAATCATACGTGGGGGTATGATTAACACCAATAATATTTTAATTATACAATGGGTATTTGATCACATCTCTCACTAGCAATTTCCCCGCCCCCAACTAGTACTGTGGATCCAATCATGATACGTCACGATACACGAGCAAGTCAAGTCTATCATGTACAATATCTAATATCAATGTCTAATATTAATGTCTACTGTCAATGTCAATGTCAATGTCGTGTATAATGTCAATACGATAATCAAGGTAATATCTCATGACTGTAGATCCAAGCTATACTAGTCCGTGTAGCACAGTGTTAAAGATTCAGTTGTAATATTTCATGATTGTTGAACTTATAGAAATTATCAAAGAATTGGAAATTATCAGAGAATGTACTTGCCTTGGGTCCTTAGCTGGTATTTATGGATGTCCTGTTCCAGAGTATCCCCTGGGTAAACCAACAGTCCTATAAACATAACACAATTATAACACTTGTATCAGATGCTACGCTAACACACAGTCTATAAACATTGGCCTCAGGGCCATGTCAGGCAGGGCACTAGTCAACTAGGGTCATCTAATAGGAATACTTATATACATATCTTAATAACATACATACTTACAATATATCTATATATATCAAATTAAATACATATGCAATGTATATATATATTAAAAATATACTAAAGGTTATACAAAATATATCTACCATACGAATTAACAAAATACACACATAGACTAATTACATATATATACTCATATATACCAATTAAAATATATAATACTATATCCAGGTAAATATACCAATTTATTATATACAACCCAATACGAAAATATAATCTACATATATATATTTATACCAAAACATGGTTTTATATATACCAATTAAACATACCTTGAAAATATGCTAAGTATATATATATAATACTTATAGTAGAACACGTATTTATATCTATCAAATTAAACACATATACAATATATATGTATATACATTAAAAACATGCCAAGGGTTTATAAAATATATTTACACATATATATATGCCAATACATTATATATATAATATTAAATACTAAAACACATATTTAATACATGTTTAACATTTAATAAAAAATAAAAATATACATGTACATATATTAAATTATACAATACCAATTTCTTATATACTATACATATTCCTGTATACCAATACATTATTTTACATATGATATTAAATATGTATATGCAAAATATATATATATATACGTTTGCCTACATATATATAAAAATAGAGATCATATGTATATATATATATACATACACAATACTATACATTATGTATTTTAAATATTAATTTGATACATACTCGATAATTAATTCTACATACTATAATTTACAATTAAATATTAATAAAGAAATAATATACCTATCTTTACTTAACATTACTATGTATTTATATACTACACGTATTCATTTAAGGCATTAATTAAAATACTACACATACATTCTGTATACACATATATATATATATGAAGAAAGAGGGAGAGGAAGAAGAAGAAACTCACAGCAAAAGGGGGTCGGAGCCTCGCCGGATCTTTGTTGGTAGTGGTGGTGGTGTTGGATGGAGAATGGAGTTGATTGGCGATGGAGGTGGTGGTGATTGGCGTTGGCAGCCGGAGTTCACAGGGAGGAGTCGAACATCCGCCGGGAAGGAGCAGCGGGAAGGGATGGGGAAGGAGCTGCCGGATCGGGGCCGCTCGCCGGACTTGATGAAGATGGGAGTGATGGTGGTGGTGGTGTTTGGATGATGGTGAAGATGGGGCCGGCTGAGGAATGGAGGAGGCACTCGATCACAGCAGCGGGTCGGCCGGGAGTTGAGTCGGAGTGGGTACGGCCGCCTGGGTGCTGTCGGTGCGGGGGTTGGCCTTGGCTGACGGGTGGCTGTAGGGGGAGATGGGAGTGGTGGAGCAGCCGGACCGCCGGGTGCACAGGGGGTCGGCCGGCACAATAAGGGGAATGGCTTGGAACAGGGAGGAATAGTGTTCCCCCCCTCTTTTAATTTAAAATTTCAAATTAATGAAGGGAGAAGAAGAAGGAGAAGAAGAAAAAGGAAGGAGAAGAGAAGAAATGAGAAGAGGAAGGAAGATGGATGTGGTTTCCTACGTTGGAGAGAGGTGGGGCTTGTGAGGAGGTGGTGTTTTCTAGGTTGTCTAGGGATTAGGGTTTGATGTAGACATTATATATGGGAGAGTGTGTTTTGATGGAGGGTGAGGATGCACTCATTGAATGAGTGGTTCAGATTGAACATGAGGGAAATTAATTCATGTAGGAAAAATGCAATTTGGTCCTTAAGTAAATAATCTTTCCATTTGGTCTTGGACAATGGGGTGATGACACCTACAATTGAATAATTGCAACTTAGCCCCCTTAAATTCGAAAAATTGCACAAACACATAAAATGACGAAAATTTGGCGGGCGATTCGGGGTCCGGTGTTTTGTAGGGTCAGGGGCGCTGTAAGACTGGTACGGCTCAATTAGCAGGGCACTGGAATTAAATTAGGATTTTAGAATCAGATAAAAATAGTATCCTCAATTTAAATAGAAATAAATGCAAGTTGTGTTCAACAATTAATTAGGAGTACATGGGGCCAAAATCAGGTCAAGTCATCAATACCAATATTGAAGAAGACTCAGAACAGGATATTACCCTAATTTGGGACGCACGAAAAATAGGTCAAGATTTCTCCAATTTCGATTGGAACGCACCACGATACAAAAATAGGAATTTATTAAATAACGTCCGCGACAATTTTTGTGCGGCCAGAAATAATGCACAGGGAGCAAAATTATGAGTTGCAAAAAATAGCAGAATGGAAGGCGGGCATGTCTAGGGCAAGATTGTGAAATTTGTTGGAAGACAGAAGTCAGGGTACTGCTCTAATTATCGAAGCAAAGGCAATGCGCAATAATTAAATAAAAATACGATAATTAATTACAATCTCCAATAAACAAATTCTAAAATAAAACAATTAACCTCAAAATTCCATAATTCCGACAGGTGCTCATCTACTGGCTTCTAGGTCAAGTCTACCATCACAAACACAAATGAACACTGTCTATAATATAATATATTAAAGTACACATCACACAGTTATTAAATTTAAATATATACTATTCATGCAATTAATTAATTATAACTACAATAATATTAAATATTGTAAAAAGTCGAAATTACCCCTGTTTTCGGAATGTGGTAGTGACAAGTCTACCCACCTTAAAAGAATTTTGTCCTCGAAATTTAAAATCCTCATAGTAGTGTTTAATCATACACATTATTATTTCCCTCAAATTTTAAATTCTTCAATCACGAAATCAGTTAATAATCCACAAGGTCTTTTCATAATTTCAAAATTTCTGATATTATTTTATTCCTGAAAAAATCCTCGAAATGAAATCAAAGTCTATTTTTATCAAAATTTCCTTGAAAGTTTTAGTTAGTAATTCAATACTCAGAATTTAATATCCACTCCTCAAATTTGATTTAATCAATGCACATATATAATTGTAATCTCGTCCCACAAGTTTTGAATTCAAACATTAGTCCATCAAAATTTTTCCTTCCTCAAAATACTCGGCAATACGATACTTAAGGATTTTCCAAAGGCGACATTCAAATATAACATTCTAAAATTCATAACTTGCAATCCAATAATTTAATGACAATCTCCTTAATTTCCTCAAATTCTAATGATAACCTCAATCATATCATATCCTTCCTGGAATTAATACATCATAAATCCTGCCATGTTAAATTTTTAACCCTCTATTTAAATCAATGTTTATCCTCGAATTTTTTTCTCAATTGTTTTATTTATTCATTTACTACCATCAAATTTAAATTCATCAAATCATATAATCATGAACTACTCCATATTGTTATTTCACAATAATTTTTCAAAATTCTATAAATATCATATCCCTAAAAATCTTCAAATATAAAATCAAATCCCATTCTTATCACAATATCCTCCAAAATTTTAGGTTAATAACGAAATACAAGAATTTGATATTCAATCCTCTAATTGAAATCCAATCAATGTATATTTCTAAAATTGAATTTTATCCCAAAATTTGAATTCAACACTAATCCATTTGTGTTCTTATTCCTCAATTTTTTTTTCCATATAATATGCAACGATGTAATACTTATGAAACCTCCAATACAATATTCAAGATATAAATTCATAAGTTGCAGTCCAATAAATATATCGATGGCCTTCTTAAAATTCCTCAAATTCAATGATAAATTCAATCATTTCATAATCTTCTTAAAAATCAATGATTTAACGAAACTTCAATTACGCCATATTAAATTTCCAACTCTTTATTTAATTTAATATTTTTTTTCCTCAAAATTTAAGGCACCTTGTCTCCCTTTGTCAAGTCATAACCTCTTCGTTAATCCTTACTACAGTTAAATCCCAATAATCATGGTTAAAAATCTTCCTACAATCATACAACATGCAATCTAAGGGGAAACACGTACGGTCATAGTGTTCTTTGTCATGGTATTGCAGTCTCTATATCAGGGGTGCTACTAACTACATTCTAACAAGAAATCATACATACAACTATTGTACTAAGGAATCAATCAATCAATCAAATAGATAGGAACAGAATAAAGGAAAGAACAGAACCTGCTAACATATTACCTGCAGTATCTTCTATCTCTAACATAATCATAGGTCAAATAATGCATGTAAAGTTTGATACCTCTATCTCTTTAGGTACCACACTCTACTACAAGCATACTCACTGCTAGCTTCCTTACCTACTGCAATAGTTGATACTAGTTATTCTTATCACTCAAGTGCATATCAATTGCAACACACTATACTAAGTACTGCTCTCTGTAATATAACTCGAGATTGACACCCAAGTCAGTTGGCAGTGAGATCTCAATCATACTCAAGTCATCAGATCCTTACACATGTATATCATCTACTCACATATTAATATTCATCTCTTATCTACCATAAAATTAATCCTCAAAATAATCGTCAAGGGTTAACTTCTCGATCAACTTAAAATAATTGCATATACCTCCTCAAAATCAGATACTCAAATATCGAAAAATTTAATCACTTTTAAAATCCTTATAGCTTTGACTATGTTTATTGAATTGAATTGAATCCTCAAACATTTTATAACATAGAATCTCGTCTCCTCAAAATTCTTTAAAAATTAAAATTTATTTCCACTCTACAGATTATAAATTTAAATCCACAAGCATACATATAGATACTCACAGTCTCTAATACTCAAGGTGCACACTAATACACCAATTGTCTACAATCCTAAATTATGTACTAAAATTTGTACTGCCCGAATTACTTGCACTATTACTTCCAAATGATCATCATTACTGATACTCTTACTCCTCTTTCTATAATACCAATACTAATTATAATAACACCTATCATAGAACTATTGCTACAAGGTACTATGCTATGGGTATCTCTAGATTGATGTCTAATGCTCCCATGTCCAACTAAGGAACACTTACAAACTCACAAGTCACACTCAGTCAACTAATACAAGACACAACCAAAATTGCAAGTTACTAATTATCATACTTAACAAGGAATCCTCAGAGAATAGGAGCTCAAAAGAACTGGATTGAGGACTGAAGGTATTTCTACTGCTAGTAAAGAAAAGAAGCGATGGAACAAAGTCCTAGAATAACAGAAATAGATAAGTGTTGAGATAATAATTTAAGAACCAATTTAAGATACAACCTGATAATCATACACGTCTGTCAGAAATTATGACACACAGAATCCTCGCCACGCCAGTAAGCATAGATGCGATAAACGACAGGTTCCGTAACTAAGGTATGCAACCCTATAATCATGTCATCTAAAATCCTCGCCACGCCAACTGGTATGGCTGCAAGAAACTCTAAATCTCATAACTACAGTATGTACATCCAAGTCAGGTTCCTACGTTCTTGTCACGACAGCTAATATGGCTGCGATAAACTCTAGGTTCCATAACCAAAGTAGACGTTTTACCTTTCTCACTGTCCTCATCAATATATGTCATCAGATGATACCATAAATTCTAGTCCATAAAATTCATCTTAATATAAAATCAAAACTCAACAACGATACCAAGAATTAAAGTTAACAACTGGTTAACAAGAATCAAATTCAATATCAATAAGTGGGAACGAACGAAAACAAGGAGGAAGGATTTAAATTAGAATTTATAATGAGATTCTCAAGGGTCGTCCCAGGAATCTCTCAAATAATTTGTGATTGAGTATCCTCTCTCATCCTAGTATCCTATGTCCTAGATCCTATCGCAGGCACGCAGTAGTATAACAAGGATGCCACACTACTACGACATCGCACAACTCGCAAAGTCTGACCTGCATGGGCTACCACTAAAAACGTGTCACGACCCGCACCCGGTTTAGGGGCACAAGTGCGTGGGTACGTCCAGCCTACGCCGTAGCATCGACGGTAGAACGCTGTCTAGGTTTTGATTCTATCTAGCAAATCTTACACAAGCATCAAATCTCCATAAGGAGGTACGGATAACACAATGAAATGAACACATACTCAATCACAGGATTACAGTACGATAAGATTTCGAACAGAAATTAAAATTAAACACAACACAAGTCAACAAGTAATATTCTAACTCAACAATATCCAAGAATCATCAAATGCCGGAGACAAATCCGGTACCAAATAGTCTACTTAAAGAACTAACAATAAATAATAATTCCGGCTAGGCCATCCAGAATCCCAACTAAACTACCAAGTTTGCAGCTACTCACCATATGGTCCATAAAGTGTCGGACACCGATCATCTAAGGCATAGTCTAGAAAAATATTTCCAGTCAGGAAGGAGCAAAGCAACACTCTCAAATAATAGTTCCATTAATTGATAATGTCTATAATATAATAAAACATGTCATGCTAGCTACTGAGAAGACAGTGGAATAAATGTAATGGCAATTTAAGAGAGACAGGCAATAGGCAATATGATACAGTCAGTGCATGTATAAAAATGAAAAGAAACAAGGAGCAGTATCATATACGGGTGATGTAGTATATAATTTAAAATAGGGAACTGTAATCTATTCTAAGTGTTTGAAATAGTAGTTTCAAAATATGATCGGCTTGGGAACATGTACGATTGCTACAGTCTGGCTAAACATACGTGGGGGTATGATTAACACCAATAATATTTTAATTATACAATGGGTATTTGATCACATCTCTCACTAGCAATTTCCCTGCCCCCAACTAGTACTGTGGATCCAATCATGACACATCACGATACACGAGCAAGTCAAGTCTATCATGTACAATGTCTAATATCAATGTCTAATATCAATGTCTACTGTCAATGTCAATGTCAATGTCGTGTATAATGTCAATACGATAATCAAGGTAACATTTCATGACTGCAGATCCAAGCTATACTAGTCCGTGTAGCACAGTGTTAAAGATTCAGTTGTAACATTTCATGATTGTTGAACTTATAGAAATTATCAAAGAATTGAAAATTATCAGAGAATGTACTTGCCTTGGGTCCTTAGCTGGTATTTATGGATGTCCTGTCCCAGAGTATCCCCTGGGTAAACCAACAGTCCTATAAACATAACACAATTATAACACTTGTATCAGATGCTACGCTAACACACAGTCTATAAACATTGGCCTCAGGGCCATGTCAGGCAGGGCACTAGTCAACTAGGGTCATCTAATAGGAATACTTATATACATATCTTAATAACATACATACTTACAATATATCTATATATATCAAATTAAATACATATGCAATGTATATATATATTAAAAATATACTAAAGGTTATACAAAATATATCTACCATACGAATTAACAAAATACACACATAGACTAATTACATATATATACTCATATATACCAATTAAAATATACAATACTATATCCAGGTAAATATACCAATTTATTATATACAACCCAATACGAAAATATAATCTACATATATATATTTATACCAAAATACGGTTTTATATATACCAATTAAACATACCTTGAAAATATGCTAAGTATATATATATAATACTTATAGTAGAACACGTATTTATATCTATCAAATTAAACACATATACAATATATATGTATATACATTAAAAACACGCCAAGGGTTTATAAAATATATTTACACATATATATATGCCAATACATTATATATATAATATTAAATACTAAAACACATATTTAATACATGTTTAACATTTAATAAAAAATAAAAATATACATGTACATATATTAAATTATACAATACCAATTTCTTATATACTATACATATTCCTGTATACCAATACATTATTTTACATATGATATTAAATATGTATATGCAAAATATATATATATATACGTTTGCCTACATATATATAAAAATAGAGAACATATGTATATATATATATACATACACAATACTATACATTATGTATTTTAAATATTAATTTGATACATACTCGATAATTAATTCTACATACTATAATTTACAATTAAATATTAATAAAGAAATAATATACCTATCTTTACTTAACATTACTATGTATTTATATACTACACGTATTCATTTAAGGCATTAATTAAAATACTACACATACATTCTGTATACACATATATATATATGAAGAAAGAGGGAGAGGAAGAAGAAGAAACTCACAGCAAAAGGGGGTCGGAGCCTCGCCGGATCTCTGTTGGTAGTGGTGGTGGTGTTGGATGGAGAATGGAGTTGATTGGCGATGGAGGTGGTGGTGATTGGCGTTGGCAGCCGGAGTTCACAGGGAGGAGTCGAACATCCACCGGGGAGGAGCAGCGGGAAGGGATGGGGAAGGAGCTGCCGGATCGGGGCCGCTCGCCGGACTTGATGAAGATGGGAGTGATGGTGGTGGTGGTGTTTGGATGATGGTAAAGATGGGGCCAGCTGAGGAATGGAGGAGGCACTCGATCACAGCAGCGGGTCGGCCGGGAGTTGAGTCGGAGTGGGTATGGCCGCCTGGGTGCTGTCGGTGCGGGGGTTGGCCTTGGCTGACGGGTGGCTGTAGGGGAAGATGGGAGTGGTGGAGCAGCCGGACCGCCGGGTGCACAGGGGGTCAGTCGGCACAGTAAGGGGAATGGCTTGGAACAGGGAGGAATAGTGTTCCCCCCCTCTTTTAATTTGAAATTTCAAATTAATGAAGGGAGAAGAAGAAGGAGAAGAAGAAAAAGGAAGGAGAAGAGAAGAAATGAGAAGAGGAAGGAAGAAGGATGTGGTTTCCTATGTTGGAGAGAGGTGGGGCTTGTGAGGAGATGGTGTTTTCTAGGTTGTCTAGGGATTAGGGTTTGATGTAGACATTATATATGGGAGAGTGTGTTTTGATGGAGGGTGAGGATGCACTCATTGAATGAGTGGTTCAGATTGAACATGAGGGAAATTAATTCATGTAGGAAAAATGCAATTTGGTCCTTAAGTAAATAATCTTTCCATTTGGTCTTGGACAATGGGGTGATGACACCTACAATTGAATAATTGCAACTTAGCCCCCTTAAATTCGGGAAATTGCACAAACACATAAAATGACAAAAATTTGGCGGGCGATTCGGGGTCCGGTGTTTTGTAGGGTCAGGGGGAGCTGTACGACTGGTACGGCTCAATTAGCAGGGCACTGGAATTAAATTAGGATTTTAGAATCAGATAAAAATAGTATCCTCAATTTAAATAGAAATAAATGCAAGTTGTGTTCAACAATTAATTAGGAGTACATGGGGCCAAAATCAGGTCAAGTCATCAATACCAATATTGAAGAAGACTCAGAACAGGATATTACCCTAATTTGGGATGCACGAAAAATAGGTCAAGATTTTTCCAATTTCGATTGGAACGCACCACGATACAAAAATAGGAATTTATTAAATAACGTCCGCGATGATTTTTGTGCGGCCAGAAATAATGCACATGGAGCAAAATTATGAGTTGCAAAAAATAGCAGAATGGAAGGCGGGCATGTCTAGGGCAAGATTATGAAATTTGTTGGAAGACAGAAGTCAGGGTACTGCTCCAATTATCGAAGCAAAGGCAATAGGCAATAATTAAATAAAAATACGGTAATTAATTACAATCTCCAATAAATAAATTCTAAAATAAAACAATTAACCTCAAAATTCCATAATTCCGACAGGTGCTCATCTACTGGCTTCTAGGTCAAGTCTACCATCACAAACACAAATGAACACTGTCTATAATATAATATATTAAAGTACACATCACACAGTTATTAAATTTAAATATATACTATTCATGCAATTAATTAATTATA
Organism: Iris macrosiphon; assembly: GCA_036927795.1. Taxonomy (NCBI): domain Eukaryota; kingdom Viridiplantae; phylum Streptophyta; class Magnoliopsida; order Asparagales; family Iridaceae; genus Iris; species Iris macrosiphon. Next base: position 76,505,247 of record JAYESA010000004.1, read on the forward strand.
ACTACAATAATATTAAATATTGTAAAAAGTCAAAATTACCCCTGTTTTCGGAATGTGGTAGTAACAATTCTCATCCACAAAATAAATATATTAATATCAACAAAAGGAAATATAAACAACCTCATCAATTCTCAAGTAAATAAATCGGAGAATAACCCGATTACAAATCTGATACAACTGACAAGATACAAGAATAAAGATATCAACAACAAAACTGAGTATGGAAATAGTATATACTCAGAAGATACCCACAGAGATCACTCGACTGCTGGATTTAGTACTGCTCCGGTGTCTACTAATGCTCCTGCTAATGCTCATGTCCTGTATATCTCTGGGTCGAACTCGTCTGCTAATCCTGGGAACATAATCCAGATCCAGGTCCTCAGGGTACATAGCAAGGTACAAGGAAGCTCAAGCCAAAATAAATGCAGTGCAGCAAATAATGAAACAATAGGGTAAACTATATAACCATCTATGTGAAATGCAAGTTGAGAGCTTCACTAGAACTTAGGCTGATACCACTACAAGCTCTGTGTCTGGGAGCCGGTAGCAGTGTTTACTATGAGTTTTACTACGTGTTTACTATAGATTATATATATATATATAATCAGCCTGTAGCCTGTGTGTCTCTCCCCACCCAATGTAACCACACGTCTCATGTCCATAACGTCTCATGTCCATGTCACGTGAGATCATAACTAATACAGTAAGTCATAATGAGATCTAAGAATATAATGTCTAAGTCATGTAACATATTTCCTATACAGAATCACCATGAATATCTCAGGAAGATTCTGTCTCATGAAGAGTGTCAAGTGTCCTGGGTTATGGTGTACTTGATAAGACAAGTACGAGAATGTAAAGGGGTCACGATATCCATGTCTAGATGACGTTACACAACACTGCGTACGGTATTGGCACCCGACTATTAATCGGACGCTAAGTAAGTCACACGGTCCTAGGTCAAGCATGCACAATTATATATATATAGTCAAAGAAATAAATAACAAGAACTGCAAGTTTAGCAAGGTACACTTGGCTGGGGTTCCGGCTCCCATTTGTAGCTCTGGCAGCAGCAGGATTTGCAGGCAGTACTCCGGTTGCTGAAATAAACATCACCACTAGATCCAAAAAATATCAAATAGCTAGAAACGCCTGTCCTTGAGTCCAATTTGGAGACAAGGGCAAAAAATAACCATTTCGGGTCAAAGCGGGTCCACATGTGGCCCGCTTCGCACCGAAAAATATGTCAGGGTCAAAGGTCTCCAAATTTGTCAAACTTAGTGTCAACAAGTCAGGAATGATGATATGAACCCAATGGAACTTCCTGAATTGGATTTCGATGAGCCGATCACAAAATCGCCCGTCAAGTGGAGCCTGTGGGGACCACAACACGCGATTTTGTCAATGTTCTCAGAATCGAACCAAACTTGGGTCACAGGACCAGCGTGTCTCTACGAGTCCAATGGCACAAGTTTCATTTCGATCCGACGTGTGTACACAAAGTTAGGACGCATTCCAGAATAGGCGGATACGGGACGGTGTCGGCGGATACGCGCTGATTCCGGTGTGCACGCACATCCGAATCAACTTTAGCGAAATCTCGCACGTCCATATCAACGACGCGCACGTATCAGTGAAGACCGCACGCGATCAAGTTATCCCGTTTGGCCGGACGTACTCAGTTCCGGAGTGAAACAGGGTGTTGGTTTTCCCATTTTTGGATTGCGGTGTGCGATCACTACAGGACGCAATGCACCGAGCGGATTGCACGGGCATCGAGGGGGTTATACAGTCTACGCGACGCAATTGACATAATTGAAAATGGGGCATCGAGAAGAGAGGAAACGTTACCTAAACAGGGCTCCGTGAAGACTAATTTCCTGTGTCCGAGTGTCCTTCGTGTCCTGCGTCCTGTGTTTGCTGTGTCTGCCCTAGGGTTTGATGTGCTCGTGTCCGCTGTGTCCAGCACTGTCATGTCCAGGCTAGGGTGTGCCATGTCCGGGACTAGGTCAGCGGGTCGCAGAGCTGCTGTGTTGGGTCAGGACTACTCGGCGGACACGGCGGAGTCGGAGTCGTGTGGAGGTGGCTGGAGATGATGGAGATGGGGCTCGGATGAGGTGGTGTTAGTGGAGGGCCGGCGAAGGGGTTTGCTGGTCAGGAAGTAGGCGACGGGGGTGAGGGACTGTGGTCGAGGGCTCAGGGAGGGGATGGACCGGCCGGGGAAGAGGAGAGAGGAGGTCGACTATGCAGGCGGAGGAGTCGGGCCAGGGTCGTGCTCTGGGGAGGAAGACTGGGGGACTGCGGAGGGAGGAAAATGGCAGAGAGGGAAGGTTCCGGGCGGAGGAGAGCGTCGGCTCCGGCGAGGCTGGGTCGACAGGAAGAGGGTGACCGGGGACGAAGGCGGTGGGGATAAGAACCGTTAGGGTTTAGGCTAGGCGGCGGCGGATATCTAGGGTTACGGGACTCGGGCGTTGCGAGGGGCAGCGGGTGGCCGAGGGTGACCGGAGCGGGGCTCAGGGAGGTCGGGCAGAGGCGGGGGAGAGGAAGAGGAGGGGAGTCGTCGATGTCGTCGGGCGGTTGGGGATTGGTCGGCGGAGGTCGAGGGTACGACAACGTGGGGATGTGGCGACGGCTAGGGCACGAAGTCAAGGGGAAGATTTATACAGCGCCGCCGGGTCAGAACAGTGTTTCCGACCCGATTTGGGATTAGGGTTTCTGCGGGTTTGGGTCCGGGTCGGGTTTGTCTTAGATCCGACCCGACCCGACCCGCTATGCTGGGTTTTGGCCTGGTTCGGTTCAGTCTAGTTTGGTTTGGTTTGGTTTAATTTCTATTAAACCCGGTTTATTTAAGGGGTTTAATTAGGGTTTATTTATATTGGTTTTTAGGGCTTTAAACGGGTTTTCGGAGTCCAATAAATTCACAAAAAATAATCCTATGTCCGATTTTCTATTTTACACCATAAAATATTATTTCTATAATATTTTAATATTAATTAACAATAATTAAAAATCATTTAATTACCAAAGGCCTAGGTTTTAATCTCAGGAAAATCCTAGAAAATTCCAGAAAATTGAAAGAAACCAAATTAGAAATTCATGAAAATCAGGGGGCTTACAATCTATCCAACTTATAAAAATTTCGTCCTCAAAATTAAAATATGGTAGGGTTCTTTCTATCCAATCTCACTTAATTACAGTCTGAAGGATTCCTCTCAAGTGAACATTGCGGTCTCTACCCAACTTAGAATTTACCCATCTATCATCTAAGGCTATATATCTAATAAAGCTATGTCCCAACTTATTTAATCATGTTATTGAATCCTCAAGTCTTTAACACCAACAGATCACCTATGATATTCCCTTAATCATATATAAAGGGTCATCAACAATGCGACCGGCCTGTGGGGTATATCTAGTACTGTCTATATATCAAACTTATACCAAGCACGAGATTTCGTCTTTCCGAAATAAGGGAAGATGGAGATCAATAATAAAGAGTTCAAGGGTGAGGTAATAGAATAGAAGTACCGGGATCAAGGCATTTTTAAAGAATTCAAATAGGAATTATTATGGCAGTTGTGGACTGAAATCCTATTTTGGTAATCCTTCGTTCGCATACTCGTATTAGTACAGTTATGTAACCGATACGATATGTCATACATGTCCAGAGAAAGTATACTAGTCAACTATATATCTCAATCCACGTAAAGTAGTCGTGCGAAGAGCGAACCAAAATGCACCATAGTTGATCAGACCGTAGTACACTGATTCTGAAATGTATAAGTGTGTTAACCCACTTATACATATATCATAATCAAGCTCAATAGAAGAGTAAGCTTGCAAAACTAGGCTATATTAGCAGCATAAGTCAAGGTAGTACAACAAATATAAGTACGCTAGATGATGATGAAAGGAGGTACAAATTAATTCAAGCTCACAAAGACAAAAACAAAATAAGCAATAATAAATAAAGACCACACAATCTCTACAGTCATCATACAACCTCCTTGTCTAAGTCACTAGTCGACCAAATAGGGGCAAGGACCTCTAAATTCTACAGTCTGAATAACCACTATCTTCTTATGCAAGTCAAAAGTTGTGTCATCCTAGGTTACTTCATCAATGGGTCAATAGGGCTAGGTGGTATTATGTTGTGAGTCATACTACCCAACTTATAATAATAAACTAATACTGAAATCGTCTTAAGGATACCGTGGAAACTCTTGTTAAGGTCTACGAGAAGGGATCTTGGTACCTATTAGGGTATCCTCCTATATTACATAGGTCATGGCCGTCTTAAGTCTTAGTTATCGTGCTTATAGAGCAAGTGTCGATAGTGAGGATAGAGGAGTTACTGGCCGTCAAGGGTAAGGGATCTAACTTGTATCGAGGTGGGGGTACTGATTACGCGACTTAAAGCTAAGGGATAATTATTAGGTCATAATCTACATTAATAACTTAAACTGTCAAGTTCTAATTACCAATCACCTAGAAAAATAAAAATATTAGAGTAACAACCAAAATAACCCATAAGAAGCGCACAGGAGTCAAGTCAGAATGTAAGTCAAGAAATTAATTCGAATCCGATATAGATATTAAGAACGATTCAAGCAAGTGGATGAGATTCAAAAACTTATCCTATTCTTATTGCAGGCTTGCTCGGTCCCTAAGTTAAAACCGAACAATTTAGTCGTTGACCTGCATGGGCCACCACAAAAACTATGTCACGCCCCAGTCCCAAAATACCGTGGGACCGGACGCGTGATAATGGCCAGCAGCACACACCGATGGACAAACCCAATTTAATGGATCCATCGGGGCATACTTAAGCTTTAGTACAACAATAAGGGTCTAGATATACTAATCTCATCCACAGAAATGAATACAATAATATCAGAATCATAAAGCAAGATCAATCTCAATATAATATAAACTCGGGAAAATAACCCGATAATGAGTCTGATACATCTGTCAAGATACATGAATAAAGATAACCACAACAAATACTGAGTATGGGTAAAGCCTATACCCAGAAGATACCCTCGGTGATCACTTGTCTACTGGATCTGGTACTGCTCTAGCGCCTGCTCCTGCTTCCGCTCCTACTAATGCTCCTGTCCCGTGAAACTCGGGGTCGATCTCGTCTGCTAGTCCTGGGGACAAAGTTCGGTATCCAGGTCCTCAGGGGACATAACAAGGTACAGAAATCAATATGCCAAAATACAGTGTAATAGTAAATGAGATAAATAGGGTAAACTATATAACCGTCTATGTGAAAATGCAATTTGAGAGCATCACTAAACTCGGGCTGAGACCACTACAAGCTCTGTGTTTGTGAGCCGGTAGCAGTATTTACTATGTGTTTTACTATGTGTTTACTATGGATTATATATATATATATATATATATAATCAGCCTGTAGCCTGTGTGACTCTCCCCACCCAATGTAACCACACGTCTCATATCCATAACCTCTCATGTCCATGCCACGTGAGATCATAACTAATGCAGTAAGTCATAATGAGATCTAAGAATATAATGTCTAAGTCATGTAACATGTTTCCTATACAGAATCACCATGAATATCTCAGGAAGATTCTATCTCATAAATAGTGTCAAGTATCCTGGGTTATGGTGTACTTGATAAGACAAGTACGAGAATGTAAAGGGGTCACGATATCCATATCTAGATGACGTTACACAATACTGCGTACGGTGTTGGCACCCGACTATTAATTGGACGCTAAGTAAGTCACACGGTCCTAGGTCAAGCATGCACAATTATATATATATAGTCAAAGGAATAAATAATAAGAACTGCAAGTTTGGCAAGGTACACTTGCCTGGGGTTCCGGCTCCCATTTGTAGCTCTGGCAGCAGCGGGATTTGCAGGCAGTACTCCGGTTGGTGAAATAAACATCACAATTAGATCCAAAAAATATTAAATAGCTAGAAACGCCCATCCTTGAGTCTAATTTGGAGACAAGGGCAAAAAATGACCATTTTGGGTCAAAGCGGGTCCACATGTGGCCCGCTTCGCACCAAAAAATGTGTCAGGGTCAAAGGTCTCCAAATTTGTCAAACTTAGTGTTAACAAGTCAGGAATGATGATACGAACCCAATGGAACTTCCTGAATTGGATTCTGATGAGCCGATCACAAAATCGCCTATCAAGTGGAGCTTGTGGGGCCCACGACACGCGATTTTGTCAACGTTCTCAGAATCGAACCAAACTTGGGTCACAGGACCAGCGTATCTCTACGAGTCCAATGACGCAAGTTTCTTTTTGATCCGATGTGTGTACACAAAGTTAGGACGTATTCCAGAATAGACGAATACGAGACAGTGTCGGCGGATACGCGTTGATTCCTGTGTGCACGCACATCCGAATCAACTTCTGTGAAATCTCGCACGTCCGTATCAACGACGCGCACGTATCGGTGAAGACCGCACGCGACCAAGTCGTCCCGTTTGGCGATGCGTACTCAGTTCTGGGGTGAAACAGGGTGTTGGTTTTCCCGTTTTTGGATCGCGGTGTGCGATCACTACATGACGCGATGCACCGAGCGGGTTGCACGGGCATCGAGAGGGTTATACAGTCTACATGACGCAATTGACAGAATCGAAAATGGGGCATCGAGGAGAGAGGAAACGTTACCTAAACAGGGCTCTGTGAAGACTAATTTTTTGTGTCCGAGTGTCCTTCGTGTCCTGCGTCCTGTCTGCTGTGTCCGCCCTAGGGTTTGATGTGCTCGTGTCCGCTGTGTCCAGCACTGCCGTATCCAGGCTAGGGTGTGCCATGTCCGGGGCTAGGTCACTGGGTCGGGGAGCTATTGTGTTGGGTCAGGGCTGCTCGGCGGACACGGCGGAGTCAGAGTCGTGTGGAGGTGGCTGGAGATGGGGCTCGGGTGAGGTGGTATTGGTAGAGGGCCGGCGAGGGGGTTTGCTGGTCAGGGAGTAGGCGACGGGGGTGAGGGACTGTGGTCGAGGGCTCAGGAAGGGGATGGACATGCCGGGGAAGAGGAGAGAGGAGGTCGACTGTGCAGGCGGAGGAGTCGGACCAGGGTCGTGCTCGGGGGAGGAAGACTGGGGGACTGCGGGGGGGGGAAGGAAAATGGCGGAGAGGGAAGGTTCCGGGTGTAGGAGAGCGTCGGCTCCGGCGAGGCTGGGTCGACAGAAAGAGGGTGATCGGGGACGAAGGCGGTGGGGATGAGAACCGTTAGGGTTTAGGCTAGGCGGCGGCGGATACCTAGGGTTACGGTACTCGGGCATGGCGAGGGGCAGCGGGTGGCCGAGGGTGACCGGAGCGGGGCTCAGGGAGGTCGGGCAGAGGCGGGGGAGAGGAAGAGGAGGGGAGTCGTCGATGTCGTCGGGCGGCTGGGGACTGGTCGGCGGAGGTCGAGGGTACGACAACGTGGGGATGTGGCGGCGGCTAAGGCACGAAAGTCGAGGGGGAGATTTATACAGCGCCGCCGGGTCGGAACAGTATTTCCGACCTGATTTGTGATTAGGGTTTCTGCGGGTTTGGGTCCGGGTCGGGTTTGTCTCAGATCCGACCCGACCCGACCCGCTATGCTGGGTTTTGGCCTGGTTCGGTTCAGTCTAGTTTGGTTTGGTTTGGTTTAATTTCTATTAAACCCGGTTTATTTAAGGGGTTTAATTAGGGTTTATTTACATTAATTTTTAGGGCTTTAAACAGGTTTTCGGAGTCCAATAAATTCACAAAAAATTATCCTATGTCCGGTTTCCATTTTACACCATAAAATATTATTTCCATAATATTTTAATCTTAATTAACAATAATTAAAAATTATTTAATTACCAAAGGCCTAGGTTTTAATCTCAGAAAAATCCTAAAAAATTCTAGAAAATTGATAGAAACCAAATTAAAAATTCATGAAAATCAGGGGGCTTATATAAGTCTATGGTTTTACGCCGGGATGCCTTTGTGCTCGGTAGCTTTTATGCTCGAGAGGCTACGAACCTATGAATTCACACTCAGGAACCACAAGTCTACGATTTTACGCTCGATGGTATTCTATGCTCACAGGCTACAGATCTCCAGTCCTACGCTAAAGGAGCTTTCTACGCTCGACAGCTACGAATCTACGGCTTTACGTTCGACAGCTATAAGTCTATGATTTTACGCCTGGATGCCTTTGTGCTCGGTAGCTTTTATGCTCGAGGGGCAACAAACCTACGACTTCACGCTCAGGAACCACAAGTCTACGATTTCACGCTCGATGGTGTTTACGCCCAGAGGCTACAGGCTGATGATTTCACGCTCCACGACTTTCCCCATATCCAAACAGTCCCCGAAGCGGTCAATTGCAAAGAGTTCACACAGAAGATACTCGTTCTTGACCCCAAAGTACCCGAAACATACAGAGTTCAAACATTGAGAAATTACTCTTCTCGGGTCCAAAATTGGAGGTTCATCTAGACTCCAGTCTGAATATCTCGTCTATCAAGATGGCAAACTCAGTTTGACAGACAAATCCTCGACCCTGTTCCAAGGGAGTTTCGAGAGGTCGTTCTTGAAGACGAAGTCTGAACAAAATTTCTGCTCATCAGAAGCAGCAGTTCAGAGCTCTACGCGGTCCCTCAGTCATAGCAACATGATAGTTCTAAATGTTCAAAAATGCTTAACAGCGTTCTATGGACTGTTCGCTACGCGTAAAGGACCGGGCCTAATACTCTTCTTATCAGAGTTGGCATAAAGAATCAGACGTGTCGAAGCTATACATATTCAGACTTCACAGCAGCGTATGGCAAGATGATCATATGAAGAAGAAGATAATTTTATTAAAATCAAAATCATGATTACATATGAGGAAAATCCAATCTACAAGGGTTTTTCTCTATTTTTCATGATTACATCTGAGGGAAACTCCATCTACAAAGAAGATCCCCCCTTGTCGTCTGAAGATCGCCCAGAAGCTGTTCTGACAGGTTCTCGCTGGGCTTCAATTCTTCATCCATCTTCTCCAGCAGTCAGTCAGTTCCAGCAAACTGACTGACATGGCAATGATCAATGGCGGGAGGATACAAAGCTGGGCCTGCATAAATTATGTAGATCCCATGCTCCGTGCGCCGCTCAAGCCGGGACAGAGCAAGTCTGTCTGACTCTCGTCACCGGAGGCAACGGGAGAAGACACCACTTGCAAGCGGTGTGGTCAAATACGACCCTTCCTCTCTCCTGGGTAAATGCCATACAAAGTTGCTGATTATCCCAAGCAAGGGAGGCTAAGATATCCTTCCATGATCCATCGTTGCAGTGGACACTTGCTCGAGGATGCCGTCTTTTTTGGCTCCCTATATGCTGGAAGAACATGATCTCCTTCTTCCTCAGGTCGACCCGACGAACTCCGGCGATCATCTCTGCATGGTGATGGGAATGTGGGGAGAACAGGTTAACCCCCCAGCCTTTTTATAGGCGAAAGAGATCACAGTGGTCCCCAATAAATCTGCCATAAAGTCCGCATCGACAGTTTCAACGCTCTATTCAGAAACGTTTCAAGTTACGAGGGGCCGTTCATGCTTCATTCAAAGTATTTCAAATTCCGAGGAATTTAAAAGCTTTGAAGGGGGTCTTGCAGAAGCATGAAAAATACGCTGGGAGGAGCTACGCAGCATACTGATGCAGAGCAGCGTAAACAGAGGCCTTCAGAGCCATCAAGCGTACAAGTAGAGCTTTCTCCGCTAAACACAACGTGAAGTACAAGCTCAAAGGGCCATCCGCGTAAGTGCAGTACGTCCAGGCCGCTCCAGCGTAAACAGGGTTCTTCATCGCCTCCATGGCGTAAAACTCAGCCGATCTCAAAGCAGCGTTAAAGTGTACGAGGAACGCTTCGTCTTCCCCGAAATGAACATATCAAGTCACACAGTGAACCTGACCTCTGACTCCTGACAAAAAGTGCTGTACGGCTACCCAGACGACGGCTAGAAACGAGGACAGACCCCTCGGGACGCGCACCACAGTATGATGGTGGATCTCTGTATTTAATGTAGAGGATTTGGTTAAAATATTACCGAACCGTCGTTTACTGACGTCCCCTCAGCATAAACTGCTCTTTTGCGTACAAGGGGATACGGTGCCTTATTTTACACAGGCAAACATGAGCTGTTTTATGCTCCGCAGTAGACAAACCGCCTGCCACGTCAAAAGCTGCACTTCGTACGGGGCTTGAGGCACGTCTTTACGTCTAATTGCACAGAGCGGTGACAGTTTCTCTCAAGGCACGTCTCTGCGACGGATGCACAGAAGGGTTGCAGACCTTCAAAATACGCCTCCGCATTTAATGCACAAGATGGTGGCAAATCTCTGCAAGAGATTTGATTATATCTTCAAAAGCCATAATTTCGGCTAAGACGTCCACATCAGCACTCTGGCACAATACGCAGCAGCTTCTACGCCCATTCAAGATCTGTGCTCATTCGGCTTCTACGCCCATTCGGCTTCAAACGCCCACTCAGTCTCTACGACCATTCGGCTTCAAACGTCCACTCAGTCTCTACGACCATTCAGCTTCTACGCCTACTCGGCTTCTATGCCCATTCGACTTCTACCCCTACTCGGCTTCTATGTCCATTCGGCTTCTACGCCTACTCGGCTTCTATGCCTATTTGGATTCTACGCTAGGGTGACAGTCATTTGGCTTCTACGCCAACCTCTTCTACACAAGGCATACCTACCTACGTGGCTTCTACGCCGTGATCTTTGCAGCAGATATACGCATTTTGTCCCCTTAGTTGGACATGCGTCACAAGCTTACTCAAAAGGTCATCTATACGCAGGCATTGGTTATTTTAACTGTTGTGTAAAAGGGTGCTATACTTTCTACTCCTCGGTTTTTACACCGATGGAGTGGTCACTGTCACCAAAACTCTATAAATAGAGACCCCTATCAATGGGGAACAAGGTCGAAAAACTTCAAACTGGAAGATCGAATAAGGTCGACAAATTGCAAGGTCGAACTTCCAAGAAAGATCGAACCAGAGGTCAAGAGAGAGAGAGAGAGAGAGAGAGAGAGAGAGAATCCGGAGCTCAGGCAAAGAGTAGGGATCGACAATTTTGGCATCGTGCATCCACCCTCCTTTGCAACCTTCGAAGCTGCTACCTGTCTTCCACGGCACTTCTTCAACATCGTGTGGTCCAAGGGCTAAAGTGATCGACTGCAGATCAGACACATATAGCAATTTATATCCAGATTAAATAAATTGTACTCCCACATCCTCGTATAGGATTAAATTGTACAAGTTTGTTTGTAAACCAAAGAAGACGGGTTTCGTATAAACTCCATCCTGAATACATTTTTTATTCTTTCGTTTAATACCATAAACATAGGCATAGTTGGCACAGTTTCCCTACGTTCATTTGATTTTGCACAAAGGTTTTGGCGTGGCATACTAATAGTAGGCTTTTGACGAGTAGTGCATATCTTTTCCTCAACTATGCGCATAATTATGATGTTAGAAGAATGATTCTCCCTGGCTAATACTTTATTTGTGCGCCTGTATTTTTTCTTCTACTCGCATAAATTCTGGAGAAACTTTTGTCTCTCTTTGAAGAGTGTGCCTATAGAGAGAGATTGGCTTTGGGTAGCAGCATCCATGACTTGCTTGTCCTGCATATTAGAACGAACATGCGCAAGTTCAAATGTTTGGATGTTGATCATCCTTTGCTTGATATTGCATGAGTTACATGATTTGCATCGCTTATTTAACGTAAGAAACTTAGAAGCTTGGGTGTGTATCACCCTTAACTTGATATTGCACGAGTTACATAATTTGTATCCCTTATTTAACACAAGGGAGTGGTCTACCAAGTCCTCGACCTGAGTTTGGTTGACAGAATTGACCAGGTAGTTCCCGTCAATCATAATACTTTTTCCTTATTGATAACAACTTATGGATATGTATGACGAGGCTTGGGCATCCACACTTTACATATTTTTCTTAACTTGATTGCGGATAAGGGGTTAGCACTACCCCTAGAATAGAGCATTTCTTTGAATGTTTGTTGGTCAAACTTCACAACCAAGGTCTTCTGTATCGAACTGACCGACCCAGCATCGAGTTATGCTATCACCTTCTCGTCAGAGGAGAAAGTCATCCCCAGCCAAGTTGCCATCTTGTTTGTGGAAGAAAGTTTAAACGAAACTTTGTAATACAAACTATTAAAATAAAAGAAGAGTACGAGAGATCCTAAACAGAAATCTAAGTATAATTAATTATGAGAAAGTATAGTTATAGGGATCTGATCTGCGGGCGATCACTTTACTCCTTGGACCACACGATGATGATGAAATAATGGGATGCTGTGAACAACTTGAAAAGTTGGGCAATAAGAAAGATTTGGCAATAATAGCACGACAAGCTTCTATTTTTCTTCTTTTGTTCTTGAATTTAAAGACATAAAAATTCCTAGCCCCCGATGCGGCATCCACACTTTGCAGGTTTTCCATGACTTTATTGCGGATGATGATTTAGCACTACCCCCATAATATAGAATTTTGGTATCCTTATTAGTCGAACTTCACGACCAAGGTCTTCCATATCGAACCGACCGACGCATTGTTGAGTTGAGCTATCACCTTCTCGTTAGAGGAAAAAGTTGTCCCCTGCAGGATCGCTATCTTGTTTGCGAATGAAAGTTTAAACAAAACTTTGTATTACAAACTATTAAAAAGAAAAAAGAGTACTAGATATCCTAAATAGGAATCTAAGTACAATTGATTATGGGAAAGTATAGCTGTAAAGATCTGATTTGTGGGCGATCACTTTACTCCTTGGAACATACAACGATGAAGAAATGCAGGAATATTGTGAACAAATTGAAGAGTTGGCAAATAAGAAATCTTTGGCAACAATGATACGACAAGCTTATATTTATCTACTTCTGTTCTTCAATTTCAAAGACTTGAAAATTCACAGCCCTGATGTCTTTATAACATACACAATGATCCAATATTTATAGGATTTTAGAGTAGTTATGACAGTGTACGCATACTTTGGACAATCCGTACATTGCGCACACTTTTGATGGGATGATATCCCATGATCTAGTGAATGGGTGCATAACTTGCTGTCTGCTTGACATATGACTTCCTATATGAGGTAAGTGTAGGTCATAGGACAATTATTTGTGTACGTTTCATGATGAACATGGCATGTTGGACACATAATCATAACTTCTCTTTGTTAGTTAGGATCGTGGGCGCACTTTAGAAATGGTTTAGAGATTGGCGCACTTTTAGAAATATTGGCTATACAAGCATTTTTTTGAAGAAGTTTGCCGTGATAGCATACTTTTGTAGAAGTTGGCTGTGATGACGCACTTTTATTAAAATTGGCGCAATGATGCACTTTTATAGAAGTTGGCACAACGGTACACTTTTGAAGAAGTAGCCGTGATGGCACACTTTTGAAGAAGTTGGCCATAATGGCACACTTTTGTTGAAATTGGTGTAATGATGCACTTTTAAAGAAGTAGCCATGAAGGCGCACTTTTGAAGAAGTTGGCACGGCGACGTACTTTTGAAGAAGTTGGCACAACGACGCACTTTTGAAGAAGTAACTGTGATGACTAAGTTGGCATAGCTCTTTTGAAGAAGTAGCCATGATTGCGCACTTTTAAAGAAGTTGGCTATAACGGCGCACTTTTGTTGAAATTGACACAATGGTGCACTTTTGTTGAAATTGGCACAACGGTATACTTTTGAAGAAGTTGGCACAATGGAGCACTTTAATAAAAGTTGGCACAGAAGATAGGTCGCTAAACAATAACCTGGGTCTGCGTGCTACAGCTCAGTTGTAATAATGACTTCTGACTCCTCGACTAATGTTCAGTTGTCAGATTTATTGCATTTAATGTTTGGGAGAAAAGCAGACATACGATTTGTGCACCTATCTTTGTTGACAAAAATAGCTTGAAAGTGCGCCATCATTTGAAACAGAATAAAAGTGCGCCATTCTTTCCCTACTAAATTTATTTATGGGAAATTGTGATATCTTTAAGAGGTACACTTTTTATGCTTCTACAATGTTAAAATACGTATTTGAGAGGTTCCATGCATGTTAAAGAATATTATAGCATTGGTACGAGTGTTGCGATATTGATACACTTCTACGTACGTATAATCAAACATATATGAGTGCCTATAAGTACATATGGTTTATGGATGTACGACACCCTCATAATGTATTAGATAGTGGTTTTGTACATGTATCTTGGCACGTTATCCAAAGCCATGGGAAAGTTGGTTGGTTGGCATGAACACCAAATATTGGTTAATGTTGTACGACTATCCTTTATTCGTTATAGAGTAGTTTAGCGTGTATAGTTATTGATTAGAATGTGTGTAATAGGGCATCTTGGATATTCTACTCTTCTAGCAGAGGACATCGAACAGGCAATACTATAGCCACAAATAACAGACAAGTGTACCTTGCCAGTTTGTATTAGAGATTCTATTATTTATTGTTACTCATTAAATATGGTTACAATATATTTTTGATGTTATATCTATTCACCCTAGGACCAATTTATGATACTTTGTGTCTAAATGTGATTCTGGTACCCACGTCCTTCAGTGGAGTCGAGTATTGCAGTTAGAGAGTCATTACTGTGAACCTATGATAGGTGCACGATAAGCCATAGGATACTGGACCCGATTTCATGAAACAGATTCATTCTAGATATGTTCATGGTGGCTCTCCATAGGATTGTAGGACATATATATATATATATATATATATATATATATATATATATATATATATATATATATATATATTACTTAGTGATAGTTAGAGGTCATGATCTCACGTACTATAACATGATACGTGAGGTTACATGGGAAGGAAGAGTATGCACCATGCTATGGGCTGATTTACACAGTCTACCTTAGTCTCTTTAGCAGAGATTTGGTATTTGGCACCGTTCACTTTAGGTTCCAAGAAAAAAATTTAGTGTTTAGCACAATTTAATTTAGGCCCACGATGTGGAGCCTTTAGTGGTCGCATAGTTTACGAAAGTGTCTATTAAGTTCTACCATGATTTCCAGCCTAGAGTACGAGTAATGCTATCATGTACATATAACATAGTTGGTTACAGTAGCTTACCCCTGAGTACCAAATATTATATTTTTGTTTTACTTCTGGCATATTGTTTCTTGTACCTTGTCATATCGCTTAAGGACCTTGGATCCAGATTCTGTCCCCAGGTTATTATTGAGCTGGATTAGTGGAGGATATTTGTGTGTGATTTTTTCCCCATGTTTTAAGTATATATAGTTGATTCATACATCATATTGTATCATGTTTATATTTATTTCTTGTTACTCATTTATGCTATTATAGCCTAGTTTTGTAGACTCATGCTATTTTTTTAGTCTATTCGGACAAGTATTGAGTGGGGTGTACACCATGATATATGTTATGTATTTCTAGTCCTACATATTTTTGGGACTGGGAGTGACATATTTTTATGGTGGTCCATGCAGGTCCTGATTAAATCTTCTCGATTATATTACTATGTCGAGCGAGCCTGCGTTAGGATATTAGGATCTCAATCCACAATTGCTATTAAAACTTTATTTGATTTCTAATATCATTCTTGAACTTCAAAATTGTAATCATCAATACTTACTTTGAACTCTTATTCCTTAATTCTTGTCTTTTCCTATCTCGGAGAGACGAACACTAGTGCACGGTGATCTCCCCAAGAGAAGATTATCGTCAAGACGAAGAAGACATGTTTGATAGAATATTTGTAAGTAGATGGTTATATGAGTAGGAAAGATTATGGTAGATAATTTCCAGATATTAGAGATATAATAGATTATGGTCATTAGCAGTAAGAACCGAAACCAAGGTGGACTCTATTAATTGCCTAGATTAGAAGTGATGTGTTAATATTAGATAAACCTTTTAGGTAAATGTGAGTCATTCTATATGAGAATATAATATTATATTTTGATAAGATAATTTGATTTAAGGTATGTTGGCTTCTCGACTAGCAAATTGGTTTGGAGTTTAAACAATTGATGAGATGAGAATTGTTAATTTTGGTGCATTGAGGCATAAACTTCCATGTGATTTGAAATATAAGGGAGTATTTTTAATTTGAATTGAAGAAGCTAGAGATTTATAGAAATAAAATTTTTTAGGAGATGAAATGGATTCAAATTTAAATTTAAAATATTTTGATGAATTTAAATGTTGTGGAGTTTAAATTTCAAGGATAAACATTAATTTAAATAAAGAGTTGAGAATTTGATATGGCAGCATTGAAAATTTTGTTAAACCATATATTTTTGAAGATTATGATATGATTGGATTAGTGTTTAAATTTAAAGAAGATTATGATGATGGATTTAAATTTATATTTGAAGTATCCTGAAGCATTTAAATTTTGTAGAGTTTAATTTTGTAGATTTTGATTAGATTTGACTTAAAATCTATATTTAAAAATTTTATGATATGATGAGGTGAAGAATTGGTGAATCTCAATTTGAAGATTTTGTATTATTATTTTTATTTATTACTTGAGTATTGTGTGGAAAAAAATATAAAGGAATCAGATTGAGATAATAGTTTCTAATTCAAATTTTGTTGATGAGAGTTTGAATTTTTAAATTTATTCATGAGATATGCATTAGTAGGATTTAAATAGCGGATTGTATTTAACTTTTAAAATTTTAGGATTGACTCATTTATTGATGTTTTGAGGATGAACATTAATTTCAATATCAAAAATTCATATATAGGTAATGGCAGCGAGGACAAGATAAATTATGGCTATAAGGACAAATAAAATTATTAGAAGATTGTGAGAAATGACTACAACATGAGATACCAATTTTCAAGGTTGGAATTAAATTTTTTTTTTTTTACTTCAAGTTTGGATTTGATTTTTAAGTTTTGATATGGAATTAATTTGAAGGATTAAATTATTAAATTTTTAAAGATTGTTATAAATAAGATTTAAATTTTGAGAAAATAATGTTAGATTGTATTTAAGAGCTATAACTTGAAAATCTGATTTAAAAAGAAAATTTTATTAGATTTTAAATTTTGAATATAAATATACATTTTAAATATTTATTTTAAAATTTTAAGCTATGAGAATGAAGTAAATTTTGAGGATTTTGTTAAACAACAAAAGTGATTTGACTTCATGATTATAATGCATTAATTTAGATGAGAAAAAAAATATTATTGAAGATCATAAATTTTGAGGACGAAATTATTTTAAAGTTGGTAGATTGTTAGCGTCCTAATTTTTATATAGGATATTATTTTGGAATTTTATAATTATGTTTACTATTTTATTCTATTTAAATATTTATTTGGCAAATTATTGAACTATAGAAATCATTTACCATGGTCTTGTGATTTTGAGTGCGATACTAGCCCTTACCCTCTAACCAACTTTGCATACTAGACTTAGGTGAGCCAAATTACATTCATGCATTGACTATCACTCTGAAATTCTCATTTCTATGCTTCGTTTTGGTCGCACAATTTTTGTGACACAGAAACTATAATTTGATAATTTGTCACATTGTGTTGTGTACGATTTTAATGCACAACACCAACCCTTTTTGTCCAACCAAATTCATAATCATGAGTCCAACTAGACCTACTATGTCCTTGTTAAGGGTGTCCTATTTATTTAAACCCCTACATGCCCCATAAACTTTTCATGGTTCAAACCTTAGTTTTAGATTACAATTTTCCATTTTAGAAAATCGTATATTTGCATATCTTTGTGCAACTTTAATTAATTAGAATAAATAAATAAATAAATAAATAAATAAATAAAAGCCCAATGATCATTAGAGGCCTAGAAATTCATCATAGACCCTCAAACCTACTTCCCTATTAGGCCAAACCAAACCCAAAGAAACCAACACCTATAGACCCACCAACAAGCATATATATATATATATATATATATATATATATATATATATATATATATATATATATATATATATACTCCTATCCCTTCTCTATGCCCTAGCGGTCAACCCACTCACCCTTGGACGACCAAACCAGCAAAAAATACCTTCACCTTCCCCTCTTCTTCATTATCTTTCACCTTCACACCTTCACGAAACCCCGAGTACCCTCTAGGCCACCGATTGGCCGACCCTTTGCACCCAAAGCCTCCCCCTTTTGGTGGGCGGCTACCACAGTAGGTTGCTACTTTTTCTAGCACCTACAACACCCCCACAAACTATATTTTATACTCCTATTAGAATTCCCCTAGAAGCCCATCAATTGGTTCAAATTTTGGAGTTCGTTTGGTACTCCGTTTGGCCGAAGTTGCAAGAAAGGTCTCGTCGTAATCGCAATCGCATAAGTTTTTCATCGTCGACTATTTTTCTACTTTTCAAGAATAAAATCCTTTTGAAAATCCATATTAGTCTTATATGATGTTTAAAAATATTCCTATGCATGAAATCCATATTTTTATGTACAAAAACTACAGCAAACCAATGTACAACCATGACACGGACACGTCACACCAAGACTAGTTATAGTTCTTTGATAGTTACTAAATTTTAATTTTGTAAATAAATTCCAGAAATTAATATATAATAATTTCATAATATTTAATGTATTATTTTATTATTTTATTATTTAATCATATTTTGATGCCAACATGGAGGTTGCATGCCAATGCTACATGTCGAAGTTGGTTAGAACGACTAGTTGTCGACTGAAGCAATTAATGGCATGCAATGACGATGCTTGGTTATTTTTGATTGATTAAAAACAATTTTAGAATATTAAAAGTATTTATTTTAGTATTATAAGATGTTAAAATATGTATTTGAGAGGTTCCATGCATATTAGAAGACTAGGATACCATTGGTCCGAGTGTTGTGGTATTGATACGTTCCTACGTACGTATAGGACAACGGGTAATCAAACACATGTGAGTGCCAATATATATATGTGTGGTATGTTGATTTACGATACCCTCATAAAGTATTAGATAGTATTTTGACACATCTATCTTGGCACGTTGTCCAATGCCATGTTAAATTTGGCTAGTTGGCATAAACACCAAATATTGGTTAATGTTTGGCAACTATCCTTCATTTATTATATAATAGTTTAGTGTATGTAGTTATTGATTAGAACATGTGTAACATGGCATCTTGGATCTACTACTATTCCATCAGAGGACATT
Source organism: Iris macrosiphon (assembly GCA_036927795.1). NCBI lineage: Eukaryota > Viridiplantae > Streptophyta > Magnoliopsida > Asparagales > Iridaceae > Iris > Iris macrosiphon. The sequence continues at coordinate 76,524,460 of JAYESA010000004.1, forward strand.
TGATAGGCAACACCGCAGCCATAGACATCAGGCAAGTGTATATTGCCAGCTTGTATTACAGATTCTATAATTTGTTGTTACCCATTAGATATGGTTACTTTATATTTTTCATGTTACATTTGTTCACCCTTGGACCGATATATGATACTTTGTGTTCGAACAAAATTCGGGTACCGACGTCTATCAGTGGAGTCGAATATTGTAGTTAGAGTGTCATTACTGCGAACCCATGATGCGTGCTTGTATTATTAGCACGACAGGCCATAGGACACTGGACGCGATTTCATGAGACAGAGTCATTCTGGATATGTTCTTGGTGACTCTGTATAGGATTGTAAGACTCGAGATATGTGGCATTAATATATATATATATATATATATATATATATATATATATAAGCTCTACTAAAGTGACTAAGCCAAACTGTGCAAAATCAGGCCATAGCACGGTGTATACTCTTCCTTTCCATGTAACCTCATGTATCATGTAATAGTACGCGAGATCATGACCTCTAACTATCACCACAAGTCATAGTAATATATATAGGCCCCACGACACTGAGCCTTTAGTGGTTGCACAGTTTACGGAAGTGTCTATTGAGTTCTTCGGTGATTTCAGCCTAGAGTACGAGTAATGCTCTCATGTACATATCAAATAGTTAGTTACAGTAGCTTACCCATGAGTACCATATATATTATATTTTTATTTACTTCTAGCATTGTGTTTCTTGTACCTTGTTATGTCCCCTGATGACCTAGATCCAGATTTTGTCCCCAGGTTATTATTGTGCTTGATTAGTGGAGGATATTTGTGGATGATTATTTCTCCATATTTCAGGTATATGTAGTTGATTCGAACATCATATTCTGCCATATTTATATTTAGTTCTCGTAACTCATTTCTGCTGTTATAGCCTAGTTTTGTAGACTCATGCTATTTCTTTCAAGTCTATTCAGACAAGTATTGAGTGTGGTGCATACCAAGATATATGTTGTTCATTCTTGTATTTTGTTTCATTGTGGATTGAGATATAGATATATTTACTGTGTTATCTAGACAATGACAATTATAGTACAACTTATATGTATTCGAGTCAGACAAGAGTCTAGTTGAATGCGTAGCTAGCATGTTACGTATTCCTAGTCCTACGTATTTTGGGACTAGGGCATGACACTGACAAAGAGTCGTTATGATCCCAATAGGATTACATGTATTTAATATCATAATTCTCTCAGTTCATGTACAAGCAGTTGTTGCCATGACCCAAGCTTTTCTCGTACATGATCCCACATGTCAAGCTAGTAGCAAATTGCTCACCCACTAAGCAGAATGTGGGTGACAATTATCCAGAAGTGCATGCACAAAGTAGCAAACTTAGTACATATTACTTACTTTGTGCACGCAGTCTCCAATAACCATTTCGTTAGGCTACAAATATGGAATCAGTGCTATTCTATACAGATATACATGGACAAATAAGAGTTTACAGGAGACTTGCCAGTGTTGCCAGAGCCTTCTTGTGACCGATTTCTCTAAGTGTTCGAGTATTTTGCATTTCTTTCTCGTTTGTTGAGTAATCCAAGGAGTAAAGTGATCGATTGCACATTAGATCTCTATAACTACTACTTCTCCAAAATTATTGTACTTTAAATTCTTGTATAGGATTTATTGTAATATTTCTTTCACGTTTGTAATACAATATTTATATAACCTTTTGTTTATGGCAAACAACTGGTAGCATAATTTCAAGTATGAATTTAACCTAGGAAGAATTTAGAAATAAGGAAATATAATATTTTGAGGATTCTGTTACTTAGATGAGGTTTGATGAGTGAGCTTAAGGTATTTCTTGATCGCTTATATAAATGGTGAATACCCATGCTTTAACTAAACTATTTAAAGAATATGGCAAATTTATTCTGTGCTAGTCCTATTCTTAGATAAGTCAGATTTGATAAATAATTATAATTGGCTCTATTTAGATATATTGGAATAATGCAATACTTGGGTATAAAAGAATGAATACTTTTTGGACATTTGTTATTAGGTTTGGTTAAATAATTATTGAGAGAAAAAATAATAAATATTATTCTTAATAAGGCTTTTTGGACTTTTAAGTAAATTTGGACTTCATAGGAAACCTTATAACAGAACCTTGTATTTTGAATTAGGATTAGACCGCAACTCCAGCAGCTTTAGCCTTTGGGCTTTTGATTGAAAGTACACTACGATTTAAACTCTTTACGTTGTATTACTACATTGTTCTTTGATTCATAATAGACACGAGATTGACGTGGCTATTGTACTTTATTGTGATTATTGTTCTGGTTCATGTGTTGGGAGGAAAAATACTGAGTAGATATGTGACCACACCCCACGCTAGCTAGGTCATGTGCCGAGCCTAACCACATATAATACGTGTGGTTAATTTGTACCTTTATTTTATTATATTACTCTCCAGCTGGACACATACCGAAATAATAATTTTTTAGTAAACTTGAAAGATAACCCAGAAAATAGAAAGATTCGAGTTGGAAATGAGAGATATTTTGTTACACCATAAGGCATTTTTTTTCTTGCGTCCCAAATAATTTCAATCACGAGTCTTAATTATTTTTTGTATATTGTTTCAATGATTATATATTGTCCAGTATTGCAGGTCAGTCATTTCATTACTTTTTGCATTATATTTTCAATTTTACTTTATATTGCGTTTATTTCGTAGGTTTGTACTTTGCTCCTACCTGATTGGATGTTGACATATCAGGTTCTAGAGACATCATTAGATTGGATGACAGCTCCTGGAAGACTTAGATTATGTTATATTCAGATGTATATTGGTTTATGGTGATTTACCGAATTTATCTTCGGATAGCTGATTGTATGATGTACTAAATAATGATAGTGAATATCTGTAGTGTGGTGATGGAGACTATTGGGCATGATTATAGATTGGTTGTGGTGAATATAATATGATACTTCTACTTTGGTGACTATTGAGGTATAGACAACTAACTACTACTGTTAACAACAAAGTAGGCTCGGCGCTCTCACAACCCATGTCCGATCATGAAAACGTGGGGCATGAAAAAATACCTCGAGACTTGCGCTATTTTTAAAGGAGATGAGAGATTCGAGAATCGAAAACTATTATGCAATCGAGGATCGAGGTAGAGAAATTAGAGGTAAAAAAAAAGAATCAAGAGCTAGTACGCTATCGAGAGCTTGAGCCTTCTGTTGACAAAATTCTTCTCCACAGTATTTGGATCTAGGGTTGGAAAGTTTTTTTTCCTATTCGTATTGGATCGTCAATATAGTAGAGAAGTCGATTGCAGACTTAATCTACACCAATACTACTTTCCCAAATCTTATCGGTTACTCTTTCTTGTATTTGAAATTCCTTCTGTATTTAGGATTCTTTGTAAGCAAAAGAAACAAGTTTCCCCTATAAAAAGTAGCACACTTTTTGTAGTGACCCGAAATAGGCGATAGAAGATCAGTCATGATACATTTTAGGATATAGTCTCAATAATATATAAAAACCTATGCATACCAGAAATTACTTCAACTTATCGCCCATGCCTCGCTAGTGCGCATCTGGATGCAGTAGACCCACAGTTTAAATGATCCAGGTAAATGGTTTCAGTGTGCATCTACCTTGCCATAGTAAGTCATCGAATATTCTCTCAACTTTATTAATTGGAACTTCAAAGGAGCAATTAAATAATTAAAGCAACTTCAAAATTATAAAAGGAGGTTTAATCACGATAGGAAGAGATCAGCGTAAGTATAAGTTCTTAGGTACCTGTTCTTGAGAATCAAGCAATATACTACAATAGGAGAAAAATAACTATAAGGGCTGATTCCGAGCTTAAACAAAGAGGAGTAATTTATTTTTTGATTTTCCTTTCTCTTATTATTGAGTAATAATTAAGGGTTTAGGACGGAAGCTTATAGACTTTAGATTGATCAAACGCTAACTTAAACTAGAAACTTCATGGATTAGGCTTGGTTAATTTTGAATAGAGACTATAGGGATTTAGGTTGGGCCGAAGAACTCAATAAATGAAAATAATATTCACAAAATAATAAAATTATGTGAACTAGCTTTGGTTTATGGAGATATATCCCATTATGACATCACATCAAAATTCATAAGAGGTTTATTTACAAGTGATTCTTTCTGCATATGAATTGAAGTATCTTAAGGCTCTATAACTGATATCCTTCAATGAAGATTTTTCCAGTCTCGCATATTAGTTAATCTAGATTTGATTTTTTTGTTAGGAATAGAAAGTGTCAAAAGCTTCCTTATTATTAGGAGTACTTCTTGCAGCATTGAATAACTCAACGTGAGGAACAAGGTTGTTCTTTGCTTGAACTATTCATGCTCCACTATTATAGGATCTGCAAAATTTGTGGGTTGTTTCTTTCCTTTCTATGTTGGTGTTAGGCTATTTATTAGCCGATATAATTGTTCAAAACAAAAATAGACTCTCCAAGCATTCACAAAAAAAACTCTCCATTTTGCTCTTGATTCTAACATATGGTATTTTTTGCTGCTTTTAGCCAACATCTGGTATCAACGCCAAGTGTAAGCCAAAGTACCTTAGACTCAACAAGATGTCAATCGTCGAGCACTCGACGGTGCCAGCAACAAAGGACGGAAGCATAACCTTGCACTACCCGATGCTGACATCTGTCAACTACTCCACTTGGGCGATTAAGATGGAGGTCTTCATGGAGGCTCAAGGCGTTTGGGACACCATTGAACCCGCGGCCGGGGTGGTCGTAGAAAAGAAGAGAGACAAGATGGCGTTGGCGTACATTTTTCAAGCTGTCCCCGAGGAGATCCTACTCCAGCTGGCCAAGCACAAAATGGCTAAGGAAGCTTGGGAAAGCCTGAAGACAATGTACCTCAGGGCAGATCGGGTGAAGAAGGAAAGGATTCAAACCTTGAAGAATGAGTTTGAGGTTTTGCGTATGAAGGGAACAGATTCCATCGATGAGTTTGCGGAAAAATTGACGACCCTCGCAAACAAGATTCGTGGATTGGGAGACAAGATGGAGGACGTTGTCATCGTCAATAAGTTGCTCGTCTCCGTCCCAGACAAGTACCTGCAAGTCGTTGCTGCGATCGAGCAGTTTGTGGATGTGGAGACCATGCCGATCAAGGAAGTGATCGACGGCCTCAAAGCGTATGAAGACCGTATACGTGGTCGAGACGAGAGCAACAATGGATAACTCCTGCTTACTCACGCTGAGTGGCAGGTGCGATCGAAGAAAGGCGGCACTGATTTATCGTCGAGCGGAAAGGGGCACTCTAGCGACGACCGGGGCCATCGCAAACCCCGTGGACGTGGCCGTTGGCGCGGCAGGGGTGGTCGTAGCAGCCAAATAGTGCAACACCAGGAGGGTGAGGGGACTCGCGGTTCAAGCTCCAACCGTGACAAATCAAGAATCAAGTGCTTCAATTGTGAAAACTATGGGCACTATGCGTCGGAGTGTCGCAACAAACGTCGTGATGAGGAGGCAAACCTTGCACGAGCGCAAGACGAGGAGGCCGCATTGCTGCTGGGAGAGACTCAGGAGGAGACGCCTGACCTCGTCATGCTCAATGAAGGGAAGATAGTACCAGACTTGCGTAGTGCTGGAGAAGCGTAGGCCGACACCGATGTGTGGTACCTCAACAACGGTGCTAGCAACCACATAACGGGCCACCGAGGAAAGTTCAAGGACCTTGATCAGGACATCACCGGCCCTGTCATGTTCGGTGATGGCTCAACCGTACAGATTGAGGGCAGGGGATCAATCATGTTCCAATGCAAGAATGGCGAACAACGTCTTCTGTCAGAGGTATATTTCGTTCCAAGTTTAAGAAGTAATATATTGAGCCTTGGTCAATTAACAGAAGATGGAAGCAAGGTGGAGATTGTCGGTTCCTACTTGAGGGTGTACGACAGGAACGACATTCTGCTAATGAAGGTAAGGAGATCACCTAACCGCCTGTACAAGATAGCTCTTGAATCTTGCAGGCCGATATGTCTAATGGCCAACGTACAAGACCCAGCCTGGTTGTGGCACGCAAGGCTCGGGCACGTGAATTTCTTCGCGCTTAAGATGATGGCAGAGAAGGGAATGGCCACCGGGCTGCCGAAGATTTCTCATCCAAACCAGCTCTGTGAAGGGTGCCTCATCGCCAAACAAAAAAGACTATCGTTCCATCTGCAGGCTAGCTTCAGAGCTGAGAGGCCACTACAACTTGTGCATGCTGACATTTGCGGCCCGATTACACCCGCTACACTTGCTGGTAACAAGTACTTTCTTCTACTTGTTGATGACTTCAGTCGCATGATGTGGGTGTATATGCTCAAAGAAAAGTGTGATGCCTTTAATGCTTTCAAGAAATTCAAGTCTCTTGTAGAGAATGAATGTGACAGCAAGATAAAGACACTAAGAACTGATCGAGGAGGTAATTTCCTGTCCATGGAATTCATAAGCTTCTGTGAAGGCGAAGGCATACAACGACACCTCACCGCACCATATACACCACAACAAAACGGTGTAGTAGAGCATCGAAATCGTACCGTGATGGCTACGACAAGGAGCTTGCTCAAGAGCATGCATGTTCCTGGAAGTATGTGGGGCGAGGCAGCAGACATGCTGTGTACCTGCTCAACCGGTTGCCAACTAAAGCTCTCAGTGCGCTTACGCCGTATGAAGCCTGGACTGGTAAGAAACCAAACCTCGAACACTTAAGGATATTTGGATGTGTCGCACACATGAAGACTGCAGGTCCTCATCATAAGAAACTTGATGATCGAAGCACGCCATTGGTGTACCTAGGCGTGGAAGAGGGCTGCAAAGCACACAGTCTCTATAATCCTCAATGTAGCCAGATCCATGTGAGCAGGGATGTTGTGTTCGAGGAAGAAAGAAGATTGGATTGGAACAATGGTGATGGTACTGAACCACAAGGCTGGATAGAACTCTCAGTCGAAGATCCTGTTGTCGAGACAGTGATCACTCCACAGAGAGCAGTGGGCGCGGCTATGCACACACTGGAGGGTATAGGAGATGCGGCAACACCTATGACGCACGGAGCGGCAATGGCATCAAGGGAGCCTACTACACCACAAGCTGCAGCCACAACTTCGAGCGGCTCACCCACACCGACGATAGACTCGAATGAGCCAAGGAGACACTACTCAATTGTTGACATATATGCTGAAACTGAGGAGACCTTTCTTGATCCAGAGATGTTGTTTTTGTCGGCTGAAGAACCGGCAAATTTTTAAGATGCTATACTTGAACATGAATGGCGGAAAGCTATGAAGAAGGAGGTTGAAGCCATCGAGAAGAATGGGACTTGGGTGCTTTTTGAGTTACCATCTGGGCACAAACCCATCGGTTTAAAATGGGTATACAAGGTGAAGAGAGACAGTAAAGGCAAGATCCTCAAGCACAAAGCAAGACTTGTGGTAAAGGGCTACGTCCAGCAACATGGAGTTGATTTTGATAAAGTATTTGCTCCAGTTGCCAGACTCCACACAGTTTGCTTGATCATTGCCCTCGCAGCCCAGCACGGATGGGAGGTTCACCACTTGGACGTTAAATCTACGTTTCTGAATGGTGATCTCAAAGAGGAGGTATATGTAGCTCAACATGAAGGCTTTGTCGTCAAGAACCAGGAGCACAAGGTGTACATGCTGTCCAAGGCTCTCTATGGCTTGCGACAAGCACCGAGGACCTGGAACACACGCCTGGACAGCTGCTTAAAGGAGCTGGGATTCATCAGATGCACTCAAGAGCATGCTGTATAAACAAGGAGCAATAGGGAGGGTGCACTCATTGTTGGAGTGTACGTTGATGACTTAATCGTCACAGGCACAAGAGCAACTGCAGTAAAGGTTTACAAGCAGCAGATGATGCAAAAATTTGAGATGAGTGATCTTGGGTTACTCTCTTACTACCTTGGTATAGAGGTAGACCAACAGGGTGATCGCATTATACTGAAGCAATCAGCATATGCGAAGAGATTTTTGCAGCAGTTTGGAATGGGAGATTGCAATCCAACCAGGTATCCCATGGAAGCTAAACTGCAACTCAGCAAGAACCTTGAAGGAACACCAGTCGATCCGACGCAATATAGGCGAATCATTGGCTGTCTCAGGTACTTAACTCATACTCGCCCGGACCTTTGTTATACTGTCGGAATAGTGAGTAGGTACATGGAGAAGCCAACAACCATGCATCACCAGGCTGTGAAACAGATCCTCAGATATGTGAAGGGAACACTTGAGTATGGACTCATGTATGGAATAGGACATGGTGAAGATGAACTGCACGGTTTCACTGATAGCAACCTAGCCGGAGATATCGACGACAAGAGGAGCACCAGCGGAATGGCGTTCTACATCAACAAGAACCTAATCACTTGGGCGTCTCAGAAGCAGAAAACTGTCGCATTGTCCTCCTGCGAAGCTGAGTTCATGGCGGCAACGGCTGCAGTGTGTCAAGTTTTGTGGCTGAGGAATCTAGTTAGTGAAATGACTGGCCGTGAACCTAAACCAGTCACGCTCTATGTCGACAACAAGTCTGCAATTGCGCTGATAAAGAATTCAGTGTTTCATGGGCGCAGTAAGCACATTGATACTCGCTTTCATTTCATTCGCGAGTGTGTTAAAAGAGGGCAGATAAATGTGGAGTTCGTGAGCACTGAAAAGCAACGTGCCGACATTCTCAAGAAGGCTCTCGCCAAAGTGAAGTTCGCTGAGATGCAGCAGGTGCTTGGAGTTATCAACCTTGATCAAACCTAGATTAAGGAGGAGAATATTAGTTAATCTAGATTTGATTTTTTTGTTAGGAATAGAAAGTGTCAAAAGCTTCCTTATTATTAGTACTTCTTGCAGCATTGAATAACTCAACGTGAGGAACAAGGTTGTTCTTTGCTTGAACTATTCATGATCCACTATTATAGGATCTGAAAAATTTGTGGGTTGTTTCTTCCCTTTCTATGTTGGTATTAGGCTATTTATTAGCCGATGTAATTGTTCAAAACAAAAACAGACTCTCCAAGCATTCACAAAAAAAAAACTCTCCATTTTGCTCTTGATTCTAACATCTGGTATTTTCTGCTGCTTTTAGCCAACATTGCATTTATAGGTCAAAATCGGGAGCGTGTGCTGCATTTCTTGCCAATTATGATATTGGTTCTTATGTTAAAGTAGCTTTCAATGGGAAAAACCACAATTTTCAACACAGTCAGTAGATATGCAGCACACGCTCCCGATTTTGACCTAGCTTTGGAACTTCAAAGGAGCAATTGAACAATTGAAGCAATTTTGACTATGTTCAAGAAATAGTCAGTAGATATTTTATTGTCCAAGATAATTTAAATTGAATCTTTCATTCAATGAAAAGTCACTTACGACTTCCTCCAGTTTCCAGTGTCGACGTAGGCCATGAGAAATTTGTTTTGGAGAATAGACAATATCATGACCTTACTGAGTTATTAGCTGGTCATTCTTTGCATGTTTTCATTAACAAACAATTAACAGGTATGTATAATTTGTAAATAATCTGTAGCAGGTAGCCAGAGTTTTCTCTCTTGATCATCCTCATCCACCACGACAACCTAGGGCCGGCTTCCCTTTCTCTTCCAAAGCTTTTTTTTAATATACGGGTAATGTTGGAACCATCCTCCATTCTGAAAATTTTCTCACTTCCATATTGCTCGAATGTCTATAGCAGACTTGTTACAACTACCATTAGATTTAGGTTGATTGACATTATGTAGTTAGAGCAGTTAAATTTAGATACATTGCGAAATTGGGATACTGATATCTATTTTTTCTTTTGTAGGCATGACAAATGCAATTGATCTTGCCAATGGATTTCTTCCAAAACTTGAATTACTAAAGTATGAGTCTATTTTTTTCTTTATTTGAATCTATAGTTAAAAGTGATAAAATTGGGGATTGATAGATTTGTTAAGGAAAATTGAATTTACTAATATATATATATATATATATATATATATATATATATATATATATATATATATATATATATATATATATATATATATATATATATATATATATATATATATATATATATATATCACTGGCTAGGGTGATATTCTAATGTTCTTAACTTCTTCTCATGGAGATTATATTTTTATTGACTTATATCATATGAGTGAAAAAAAAGAAAAAGCTTAACTTACCAATTTCTAATTTTCTAAATTTTTATCAACTTATATCAGCTCAGTGAGTTCATTTATATATTTTTTCTTTATTAGATCATATGTCTCAAATGCATTTTCATGCCATGTTATGCTATAAGAGTATAACCCTTTTATCATTATATGTTAGAGAAATTAGAAAAGATGTCTGATATGCACAACTAACACGCCCATGCATTCACTTATTTTATTGGAGGACCATATTGGTACATGTAAAATATTAAGTTCTTATTATATTGGAGGACCATATTGACATGGAAATTATTAAATCTTTTCATCAGAAATTATCTTCCTTCTGGTCAGATTTTATAATCTCATCAACAGCTTGCTATTCAAAACTTTATATCGGAAGCCCCTGGTGCACCTTGTGTGTGAAATATTATCCATAAGCTTCATACACTGGGTCCATGTTTAAGATGCTATCAACAAGTTTCATAGCATTGGTAAGTTATCAATAAGTTTCATTCACTAGTTTTAGGACTGGTAAGTCAAAATGTTATACTTGCAATTTAAGTATCGTGTGTATCCAGGATTGGTAGAAGTCATCCACTTCCTGAGCTCCTTGTGCTGAATCTGGTGATTCAATGTGTCATGGTGAGCATCTTCAACTATTAAGCATTGAAAATCAATTAATCGTTAATAGAAATTAGAAGATTTCTAGATCCTTAAACTTTACTAGTAATTAAAAGATTTCATGGTGTGCCATATTCTCCCATACTTTATTCATTTATCTTAAACAACTATCGGTTTTCTCATTTTTATAATATATCTAGATCTTGCAGAATAAAGAAGCAGATAATCAGTTGAAATTCTTTCAAACTTGTGTTGGTGTCGCTTTTGCGTAGCGAGATCACTCTTAACTTTAATACAACTTCAACCAGTTTCTATGTGAACTATAGTATCTACAACAAAAAACCCTTTTTACAACGTTGGAGAAACGTTGTTAAAAGTATTGTATAATGTTTTCAAAATTGTTGTAGTTCGAGGAGTTGTAGAAAGTATGATGTATTTTTACAACGTTATAATATAGTTGCATAACACGTTGTAAATACATTTTTCAACTATGTTTTATCATTTCAACAATGATATAAACATGTTGTAAATATTACTTTTAACAATGATTTCAATGTATTGGCATTACAACTTTTACAATGTTTTATAAATATTGCAAACCATCATTTACAATGTTGTTTTAATATTGTTATTCTTACATTAACAACTGTTTAAAAATGTTGTATACAATATTTCATAATGTTTTTCCTTCATTGTCGTGTAGGTGTTAACAATATTTAATTCATGTTGTAAAATAGTTATTACACATTGTATTCCATATGTCATATATTTAGCGATAACTTTAAATATACGTTGTAATTGATGATATTAACAATAATGCATAAACATTGTGAAACAATTATTTTCAACTTTGATTAAATGTTGTTGAAATTATATTTTCATTTAAAAAAATCGAGCAATACTAGCTATTATATATACTGATTTTAATTCTAACATAATATAATTAAAAACCACTAAAGCAATAACAACAAGAAGACTAGAATTGAAACCCACTAAAGCAACAACAACAGAGTTTTTACCCCCAATTCATTGGGACCAAAATTGATAATACATTAGGAAAAAAAAAAAATATTGATGGTATCGAAAATTTTAGAATATAAAGTACTTGATTCTTGGATAACTCACACAAGTATATGTTTGGAAAGTATCAACTCTTAGGTAACAACTAATAACTAGAATGGGTTCAAGTGTCAGCTATTAATTATAAAACGTTACAATCAAATACGAGCTATTGCAAAAAACATATATCTTTCACTTAAGCTTTTTCTACAGCACTACTAACCCTCTTCAACTGCAATAAGATCGTTGCAACCTTTCCACTATCCTTGTCCTTCTTGTCGTCCTCTGAAGCATCAGCAAACGACATAAACCAACATCAAGTGCATCCTCCCCAAACTTTGGCATCTTTAGACAATGGCGGAGCCATGATTTTAGTTTACTCCGGGCTGAACTTAAAATGTTCTAAAAAAAAGTATAAAAAATGTTGGGTCTTCTTTCACAAAATTAACACTTACCTTGTTTCATCAGCAACTAATCTCTATAACATGGCTTCCTTCATTTATGGCCTTCTCAAACTATTTGATTAAAGAGAAAGATTAAACTATTATAAGTTAATAAGAATATATATATTGGGCATATATTGTTATTTTTTGTAAAATAATTCTTTGAGGCCTGAAGGAAAGGTTGTTTCTAAAAAAATATTAAACGACTAAGCCGAGTCCTGGAGCAAATAGAATAACTAGTCTATGGTCTCTATGATTAAAATATACCCTAAATAAGCACCTTGGATTTGGATTAATAAGGGGAAAAATTTAAATAATAAGTTTTAATGTTCTGACAAAAAACTAATAAGGATATTTGAAATAGCTTGGACATTGGTAATGCTTTTTAATGGGCCAAATAAGTAGAGGTTTAATTCGAAAGTTTTATTAAATAAGGAGTTTGAAAACTCTATTCTAAACAGTAAATAGTAGTTGAGCTTAGACCCTAAATAATTTAGTAGCTATTAGAGATAGGGAAGAAGAAGATACCTCGAAAGCCATAGAATTATAACCATGGCCTCGCATCTCTTTAGCCATTCATAGGACTAGGATATGCGACAAATTCAATAGCAACTAAGATGTTATGAGTTTCCTATTCTTGTAAGCCTTTAATATTACCCTAAACTTAGTATTATTAAACTGATACCTGTATGAGCCACCACTAAAAATGTGCCATATCCCGTAAACGCATTATTGGGCATGAGTTATGGACGTCCAGCCTACGCCACAATATCAGCAGTAGTCAACTATTCTAAACCCTAATGATCTCCATATATATATATTTTATATTCTTACATCACAGCAGTAAAGATAAAAAATCAATCCAGACGCACACACCCACAATAACAACAATCCACTGTCATGATTTAGTACATCACACATATCAACTTCATCCGGAGATAAATCCAGTAAATCATCATAATGAATAACTAATACATCAGTATATCAAATTTATAGAAAATTTTATACTTAGTCCTCTAGGATCCTCCAAAGCCATCCTCCATGTCAATCTCCAAATCAACTCTGATATGTCAACATCCAATCATGATTGGAGCAAAGTAACATAAATTTTATACTTCCATACAATATGATGCAATAAAATACAAGTAAATAGTACTAGAATAGCAAGTAAAGCATGAACAATATATAAGAAGTACATGTCTATATGCACCATTGTCATGCCCCAAAACTAGAATACTGAAGAGCTGGACTGACAAGGCCAGCTACATATACTTAGAACACACCGGTTATACTTAGAGCACACCGGTACTCCACATATACGGAAAAATTGTAAGACATAAGAGGTCACTACTACAAACCAATAGTCAAGTCTAGGTCCAACAAACCATAATGTCTCAATCAAAAGAACAAAAGTAATAATAACAAGATATAAGATCAGCTAAAATATAATAGTAAAGCGTCCCAAACTATAATATATAGATGATCATTAAGCTAGTGAATACAAATGAATAAACTAGCCAGAATCTAAGTCATACATGATCAACTCTAGGATATGACAATCATGCTATTGCCTGTAGGCTAACAGATCAAATCAAAACACGATCTAAACACGTGCTCGGTGGTTAAATGCCAACAAAAATAGAATGTACAATAGAGTGGAGAGTAAGAAAACCCACCCAAGTGGTCTGGTGCTCCTGGTGGCCACCATCCTCAGAAAAGTGCGAAAGATCCTCCGGTGCTGCTACTGGATCTGGCCATGCAAAACCAGTAGGGTTAGACCCCAAAATAGCAAGTAACACAAAGAAAGTAAATCTAGGAACTTAAACCAACAATAAAAGCATTACATATACTTAAAGTAAAGACATAATGTAAATGATAGCAGGATAATAAAAGAAATACTATAAACCTGCAATGAGATATATCTTAAACTGATAAGCAAAAATGGAATAACATATGCAGAAAGTAAAGGTGTGATCATTTAAAAATTTTGACAAACCATCATCCATCAATTACGACAAATCATATAATTATGGTTTAATACTTTAACTAACTAGGGCTATCACAATCCTAATTACTAACAATTATAATACAACACGATACTAGAGTTCCTTCTAATCGTATGCCAATGCTGTTTCTCTGGGATATCCATACGCACTAACCAGCATCGATTACTCCTCAAGATACTCAATAATATAAACCACTAGATACTCCACAAGATAACTGTATGAATAACCGGGACTGCATGTAATCTAGGAAAATATCTAGCCATGTACTAAGTGAATTTTTAGTTGTTAACCCATAACAATTTCTTGTATGAATTCAGGTTTGGCATTTCACAGAATCCATCATAGACATGATGCAACAAAATAAGTTCTAATAGTGATATAAACAAGTTTAATATACGTTACACAAACGGACTCGTGTAAGCTACGACAACAACCAAGTCATGTAAAACCAAGGAAAACCAAGTAAAGCCATATGAAGCCAGGTAAAGCCATGTACAATCTTGTAAAGCCATATCCATCCAGATAGAGTAAAGTGAAACCAATTTAAGCCATATTCGATAAAGCCAGGTAAATTCATGTCAAGTCAAGTCCAGTCAATCATGTCATCACGTGTAGCCGGGCAAAGCCGAGTAAAATCAAGTAAATCTACGTAAACTTAAGTCAAGTCAAGTCCTCTAAATCCATGTAAGTTCATGTCTAGTCTGGTCAAGTCATCGCATGTCCAAGCAAAAGCCAAAAAAATAAAAACAAAATTACAAAAAACTAAAAATTCCTAAAGAAAGTGCACGATCGGTATACCGTCGGTATTGTCCAGTATAATGTCGGTATACCGGCCCTGAGATAGAAAAAATACAACAAGTTCTGGATTCCAACAAATCGGTATAGAGTTGGTATACTATAGTATACCATCAGTATATCGTTCCAAGTAGGTATGAAAGGTTCTTGAAAATAAAGTTCCACAAATCGGTATACAGTCGGTATACTTTAGTATACCATCGGTCTACCGGCCAAGACAAATATCCTGAAGTTGGTTAACAATGTCGACAAGGATTGGTATATCATCGGTACACTGTAGTACACCATCAGTATGCCGATAAGGTTCACATAAAATATCTAAAAATCTAAG
Source organism: Iris macrosiphon (assembly GCA_036927795.1). Classification (NCBI taxonomy): domain Eukaryota; kingdom Viridiplantae; phylum Streptophyta; class Magnoliopsida; order Asparagales; family Iridaceae; genus Iris; species Iris macrosiphon. The sequence continues at coordinate 76,539,917 of JAYESA010000004.1, forward strand.
TTGGTCGAATCGGTATACCATCGGAATACTGTAGTATATCGTCGGTATGCCAATTTTCAGGTATAAGCATGGTTAAAATCAAGTCAAATCTGATTTCTGAAATCCAAATCAAATCCTAAAAACTACCAGAACTAAGTCTAATCAGGAGTCAAGTCTAGTGGTAAGTCTCATATCACAATATAGACTAAATCTTACGGTCACAACTCTGATACCATTTTTGTTATTGAGTTACCAAAAATGGACGTAACATGATTCTACCAGAAATTAAAACCGAGACGGTCAAAATGCTAGAAAATACGAGATAAACAATAATAGTAAAGCAAGTATAAGCTAAAAAGCAAAAATTAATTCTCAGGAAAGTAAAATGACAGAAAGTAAAAGAAGTTCACAAAATCGGCAAGGAGTACTTGCCTAAAATGAGATCCTAGCCTAAACATTCTAGTCAACCACCACGAAGGGGTTCAGAAATCACACTCCAGGTCTTATGACCAAGCTCCAAGCTCGAGAGAGAAATAAAGAAGAGAAGAGAGAGAAAGAGAAAGAGAAAGAGAAAGAGAAAGAAAAAAGAAAGAGAGAGAGAGAACGAAATAAAATAAAATAAACTCAAGTACAACTAAAATGAAATAAACTCAAGTACTATTTATAGAGAAGTTCTCGAAAATATCTCAAAAAGTAAAATAAATATCTGTCGGACAGTATACCGCCAGTATACCGGTCAGGTAGTAAATTTTCAATTTTAAGAATTTTTGAGCTTACTCGAGATCCAATAAAATGCAATAAATAGCACAAAAATACATATCCACATAAAATACGAATACTGTGAGACGAGTCTCACAACTCTCCCTTCTTAGAAAATTTTTGTCCTCGAAATTTCTTTAAGGATCCAAAATCACTAACAAAAAAATCCAAGAAAGCAAGCACGAAACTAAAAACAAGCACAAAATGTCACGACCCGCACCCGGAAATTCGGGCACGAGTGCGTGGGTGCGTCCAGCCTACGCCGCAGAGTCGGCGGTAGTACGCTGTCTAGGTTAATTTCAGATTTACTAAACTAGCTCATTCACAATTAACATGGGCAAGATAATATTGAGAACAAAAACTTAAGATTGCAACTGAAATAAATACGACAACAGATTCAAATATTTTAGTACAGAAATTCAGAATGAAATCGGGGACAAACCCGATTACTAAGATAAGAAACAGAAATAAAAGATAGCTACTGCTAGCTACTCTGCAGCAGGGGTTTCCTGGGTGGGATCTGGCTCCTCATAAGTATCATCTGTACCCTCAAAGGGACCATAATAAGTAGGGGCAAGGTCCTCATCATCGCCTAAATCAACAGATCCAGTCAGGAAAGGAGCAAAGTACACAGTGCACAACAAGATTAAACTAAATATTTATGACAATTAAAATGAATATCATGTTGAGAAACTACATAAAAGAACATCAATATCTCAGAGTTAATGCTGTAAACAGGAATATGAGAAAACAGAAATAAATAAGACAGGAAGTGAAACTACAACAGTCAGCAAGAAATATAACATAACCAGAAACTATCTGTGTGAACTTGTGTTTGTTTTTAGAATACATAGTTGGCATGTAGGGGTTTATAAGGCTAATCCGGCCATCACAAACGGCTATTAAACAGGGGAAATCGAGATTCGGCTGAGGTACAGTCGTGTACCAACAGCTATTAAACATGGCAGGGGAAAGGGTAAGCTACATGCCTTCTAGTATTCTCCCACCCGACATAAAAAATAAGACATGAACTCCAATATTCAAGACATAAAATCCAGCATTTCTAACACTAGGTGTATTCATCAAGGGTACTAGTAAGCAGGGAATTAATTATCATAATATAAAGATTTAACTTGAAGTGCAGGTACTTGCCTGATGTTTAGATCTGATTAAAATTGGTTCTTGGGGAAATTTCCAGAGATAAGTCCAAAAGCTGAAATAGACATTCCCATCATGCTCAGAAGATGTCAAATAGCTAGAAACGCCTGTCCTTGGGTCCAATTTAGAGACAAGGGCAAAAATGGCAGTTTTGGGTCAAAACGGGGTCCGTCGGTGGGCCCGCTTTGCACCGAAAAATGTGTTCGGGTCAACGGTCTCCAAATTCACCAAACTTAGTGTCAACAGGTTAGGAACGCTGATACGAACCCAACGGAACTTCCAGATTTGGATTCTGATGAGCCGAACACAAAATCGCCTGTCGAGCGGGGCTTGTGGGGCCCACGACACGCGATTTCGTCAACGTCCTCAGAATCGAGCCAAACTTGACCCACAGGACCAGCGTATCGCTACAAGTCCGGTGGCACAAGTTTCGTCTCGATCTGATGAGTGTACAAGAAGTTAGGGCAAATTGCAGAAAAGTCGGATACGGGGCGATGTCCGCGGATACGCGTTGATTCCGGTGTGCACGCACACCCGAATCAGCTTCCACGAAATCTCATACGTCTGTATCGACGACGCGCACGTATCTGTGAATACCGCACGCAACCAAGTCGTCCCGTTTGGCGGGTCGTACTAAGTTCCGGGGTGAAACAGGGTCTGGTTTTTCCTGTTTTTGGATCGCGGTGTGCGATCACCACAGGACGCGATGCCCCGAACGGTTTATCCGGGCACCGAGAGGGTCATACAGGCTTCACAACGTAATTTACGGAATCAAAAATGGAGATACATGGTGCAAGATACGAGTACCTGAACCGGGCTCTTCGAAATTGGGGTTTTCGGTGTCCGACACGGGATTTCGTGTCCTGGACGTGTCCACGCAGTGTCCACTGTACCCGTGTCCGGCAGCGAGCTGTGTCCGGCCTAGGGTGCTTCTGGCGGGTCGGCGGAGGCGGCCAGTGACCGAGCTGGCCGGCGGAGGCGGCCAGTGACCGAGCTGGCCGGCGGCGGGTCGTCGGATCACCGGCGGAGGCGCTGGAGTCGAGGGATCCGGCGTTGGGTCTGAGAAGAAGAGGGAAGGAGGGAGGAAGGTGGGGGCTCGAGCTCTGGCGGCTGCGGGAGGAAGTCGGCGCGGCTGCGGGTGGTCGGAGCCGAGGTCGACGAGCTCGGGGGGATGGCCGGAGCTAGGTCGTCGGAAAATGGGAGCTAGGGTTTGGATTTGGGGGAGAAAGAGGGAGGAGGAGGTGGGTTTTATAGGGAGGCTCCGGGGCGGTTCGTGGCCGGTTTAGGCGGGCGGAGAGGGTCGTGGGGACGTGCCGGCGGAGGCGGCACAGAAGAACCGGGCGGTGGCCGAGGGACGCGGGCTCGCGCAGGTCGTGGGGAGGGAGATGGGGTTTGCGGGTCGGGTCGGGCGGCGGGTCGGGTCCGGGCAGACCCGCCCGACCCGCAAGGGAACAGCTGGGCTGGGCTAGGCTTCGGCCCACTGGGCCGGGCCGGCCCAGAAGAAGAAAAAATAAAAATAATAAAAATAAAAATAATAAATAATAATAAAAGAAATCAGTTAATTAAATAATTAATTAAAATTAGTTTTTAGGCATTTAAAAATAGGTCTGAGGCCCAGAAAAATCCAGAAAAATTACCCTAAGTCCAGTTTTTTATTTTACACCCAAAAATATTATTTCCATGATATTTTAATATTATTTATTGCCAATTAAAAATCATTTATTAATTAAGAATCTTGATTTTAATTACAGAAAATTCCCAGAAAATTCTAGAAAAATTGGGAAAAATCCAAGATTTAATAATTTGAAAATTCAGGGGGTTTACACAAAACTTATGTTGGCAAAAAATTTCTTGGGCAACAACAAAAAATCAGAAAAAAACAATAACAGACATAACATATAAGCTAATAATCAATCACATGAATAAGATAAGATAGGACACGGGTATATGAATAAGTATACCTCCCAAGTCGTAGAGAAATGGATAACGAGTACGCATATCGTCATCACGCTCCCTCGTCAACTTGCCCAGTGAGTGCTTCCCCCAAGCAACACGAACTAATCGGACAGTACGGTTCTTGAGAACTTTCTCCCTCTGGCCTAAAATAGACACGGGCCTCTCCTCATATGATAGGTCAGTACCAAAGACTAACTCAGAATGATCCAAGATATGGCTCAGCTCTGGAATATATCAGCGCAGCTAAGATACGTGAAAGATGTCATGTACCTCATGAAGCGATGGGGGAAGAGATAGATGATAAAATACGTCTTTAACTCACTCGAGAATATCGAACTGGCCTATATATCTAGGACTAAGCTTTTCCTGTACTCCAAATTTGATAACTCCATGGATAGGCAAAATCCACAAAAATACATGGTCGCCAATATATAACTCAATATGACGATAGTGGTGATCTTTCCAATAATGCTGGTGATCCTGAGCGACTCTTAGATGCTCTCTGATATTCCTGATTACTCCAACTAACTGAGCAATAATTTTGGACTAAGCATTTGCCTCTCGCCATTGTCATCCCAAGCTAACGGTGATCTGGATCTCCTATCATAAAAAGCCTCGAAGGGTGCCATCTAAATGCTTGCCTGAAAGCTGTTGTTATTGGAGAACTCAACTAAATACAAGTGATCCTCCCAAGATCCACTGAATTCATGTGTACAAGCTCAAAGCATATCCTTCAAAGTCTGAATAGTATGCTCCAACTGTTAGTCTGTCTGCAGATGGTAGGCTAAACTTAACTTCAACCTAGTACCCAGACTCTGCTATAGGCTCTTCAGAAAATGAGGCACGGACCGTAAAACTCTATCTAAGACTATGCTAACTGGTACTCTATGCAATCTGACTATCTGTCTCATGTACATCTCAGCCAGCTGCTCTGTAGACTGGCCCACTCTGAACGAAAGAAAGTGAGTAACCTTCGTGAGTCAATCCACTATAACCCATATAGCATCTCTGCTAGAAGAGGATCTAGAAAGACAGGTCACAAAGTCTATAGTAATATGGTCCCACTTCTACTCCGGGATCGATAAAGGCTGAAGTAGTCTGGCTGGCCTCTTATGCTCATCCTTAACCTACTGACAGACTAAACACCAGGAAATGAACCGAGCTATCTCCATCTTTATACCATTCCACCAAAAATGCTGACGAATATCCTGATATATCTTTGTCCCTCCTGGATGCACTAAGTACTGAGAATTGTGGGCCTCTGACATAATCTTCTTCTGGATATCTCCTCTCGACACACAAAGTTGACCCCCAAACTTGAGAGTTCCATCCCCATGAACGCTCAACTCTGGTTTACATCTTGACTCATACTCTGCTCTGAGCTGCTGAAGCCTGACATCACTAGTCTACTCTTCTCTAATCCTTTCAACAATAGAAGCTGAACCTACAGACTCGATATAAAATTGATATCATTAGGTAATACTATTTCGATACCCATCTCCTACAGATCCTCCAAAATATGGTACTGCTCTGTCTAGAAGTAAGCTCCTTCTCTCTGGCTCAAAACATCTGGTACGACATTGGCCTTCTCTGGATGATACTGAAGTTCAAGATCGTAGCCCGATAATAACTTAAGATACCTCATATGACATATGTTGAGTTTCTTCTGTGTGAATACATACCTTAAGCTCTTATAGTCTGTGAAGATCTCTACTCGATCAGCATATAGATAATGCCTCCAGATCTTAAATGTAAACATTACTGCTGCCAACACAAGATCATGCGTCGGATAATTCTTTTTATGGCCTCGAAGCTGCCGAGACATAAAAGCTATCACCCTATCATGCTGAATAAGGACACATCCTAGTCTCACTGCTGAGGCTTCACAATATACTGAGAACCCACCTGGTCCTACTTGAAGTATCAGAATAGGAGCTAAAATCAAACTCCGCTTGAGCTTCTCGAAAGAAGTCTGAAAAGCAACTGACCACTCAAAGCACACATCCTTAAACGTCAGCCATGTTAAAGGTGCGGAGATCCTAACAAATTATGCCATAATTTTCCTATAGTAGCCTGTTAGTCCCAGAAAACTATGCACATCTGAAGCTGTATGGGGTAGTGGCCAACTCTCAATAGCCTCTACCTTCTTGGGATCTACCTCGACTCCTCCACCAGAAATGATATATCCTAAGAATGAGATACTTTCAAACTAGAACTCACACTTGCTAAACTTTACGTATAGATGCTGCTCTCGAAGAATCTAAAGAACTACACAAGGAAACTACTCATGCTCTTTCTCACTCCAACTATAGACCAATATATCATCAATAAACACTATCAGAAACTGGTCTAAGTAAGGCATAAAGATGTTATTCATGAGATACATGAATATAGCTGGTGCATTGCTCACTCCAAATGACATAAATAGGAGCTCCCAATGATAATATATAGATCTGAATATCGTCTTGGGTATGTCCTACTCTCTGACTCTGATCAGATAATACCCAGACCGTAAATCGATCTTAGAAAATATAGCTGTCCCACTGAGCTGATTAAATAAATTATCTATCATGGGCAAGAAATACTTGTTCTTAATGGTTGCTACATTTAATATTCTATAATCAATAACTAAATACGATAAACCATCCTTCTATTTAACAAGAAGTAATAGGGCTCCCCAAGGTGACACACTAGGTCTAATGAATCGCTTGGCTCTCAAATCCTCAATCATTTGGTACAAGATCTCCAACTTAGATGGTGACATCCTGTAAACTCTCTCTGAAACTGGCTCTACTCCCGGGATCAAATTAATGTAGAAATTTATATCTCTAACGGGGGGTATACTTGGTAGCTCATCGGGAAATACGTAGGAAACTCATAAACTACCTTAGGAAACTGTGCCTCATCGGCCTTCGCCATCATCAGTGTAACTACTGGTGACTCTTCTGTACCTCTCAAAAATAAGATCTCCTCCAAGACAGGAACACAAAAGATAACCTTGCCACTATGGCAATCTATCCTCGCATGTCTTGTAGTCAACCAATCCATCTCGAGGATGACATCATAATCTCCCATAGAAAACTCTATCAGCCTCGCGAGAAACTCTCTCTCGCACACTCTAACTCTATACGAGGGATATACTCTATCTACTCCCATTAGACCGTTACCAGTAAGTATATTTAACCTTACAGGTAAATACTCAGACTCCAATCCAACTCGTATCGCAAAGCTTGCAAACATAAATAAATACGATTAACCAGAATCTAATAAAGATAAATCTGAATAAAAGTGGACGAGAATGGTACATGCTACAACCTCTCCTATTGCCAAAGCCTCCTCCATCGATAAAAAGAAAGCTCGACCCTTTCCTCTAGTTGTTGGTCCCCTCTATTGCTGACCTCTAGGTCTCGCTTGTGCCTGGGCCTACGCATACTGTTGCGGCCTCTGCTGGAATGCTTGAGCCTGTGGAGGCAAAGGCCTCTTAATTTATGGTTGTTATACTGGTGCTGGTGCCCTGTACTACAGCGTTGTTGGTCGTACTGCTGATTGGGCTGATGATTATCAAGTTTGGCTCTACCTAGGACATACTACGACTATGTGGTCTGATGCTGCACACATCAAGAACAATCCCTGTTCCCTACGGTACTCTGATACTATATGCCCAAGTTTCCCGTAAAAGAAACAACTACGGGAATAAGAAAAAAATGACTTCCCATGCTGAGGACGCATTTGGTAAGACTGCTGAGATGATGCTGTCCTCCTCGAGGATCTGATCGTCAGGGCTCAAATTGCCAGAGCTGGTGCTGATGACTGGGATAGTGATCCTCCTGAAACATTAGGCCTCTTCTGGCTTCCAACTCTATCTGTAATCCTCTGTAATGTGTACTCATACCTAATGGTTGCTGTCATGATACATACCCAAAAATTGGGCATGAGTCGTGGGTACGTCTAGTCTATGTCGCAATATTGGTGGTAGAATATTGTCTAAGTCTTAAGATAACTAACGCAACTCATAATATAAAACCTTTCAATGATCAACTCCATAAGGAGGACAAGGTAAATAATATAATGTCTACTCAATCACAATGATATCTATAGGAAGATGAATGGCACGATAAAGATATAAAAATAAAATAAAAGAAGTTTCGATATAAGTCTAGAAAAATATCTCAAATAATAACAATAAGTCTAAGAGTCTAGCTATCTCAATACAAATAAGGTCTCAACATAATACAAAGCTTCAAAGTTTGGAACAATCTAATACATAAATAAACTAGGCTAAGTTTTGTCTAAACAACTGTGGGTGGTGTCTCCTCCAAATAAAGTGGCGCATCAGGAATCTTCGAGATGTAATCACCATCTACTCCTAGACCATAATGGGTAGGATAGAAGTTCTCAAGATCCTCTAAAAAATATTATCCAAAACACTAACAATAATTTAAATTATGTTGATAAAAATTACAAAGCAGTATAAGAAAATACATGTTGAATGAAATACTGGAATGTGAGAAGAACTAGAGAGATATGTAATCATCATATAAAAACAACTAGCAGTAAACAGATATATGTGAATGGTAGAAATGAATGTATTGGAGAAAGAATAAAAATACTGGTAAGTGCCGTAAAATATTATTTTACTATGTGATCTGCTTGGGACTAGATCATGCTTGTTATATATGATTGGCTATGATACATGCGAGGTCAGGCTAACCATCTGGTTAGCTATGATATGAACAAAAGTCAGGCTAATCATATATAATAGGCTATGAGATATGTAAATGGTCAGGCTATACCCTACGTGATATGTGGGGTAAGCTATGATGCATGTAAGGTGGGGGTATGTTCATATAACTTGCTAATATTTTTCTATCCCCATCTAGTACGATGGATCCAATCATGACTCCTCATGACAGGTATCTATGATACTAGCCCATGTATCAACTGTATCGAAATCAAGTATATACTACCACTAGGATCATAGTAATAATCAATATAATAAAAATTGTAAGAGAATATACTCGCATGTGTCCTGAGCAAGGAATGAGAATTGATGTCCAAAATAGGATCACGAAGACCTAAATATCAAATATTAATGTCAAAGAGTGATATAAAGTGATATACATGTATGACTATCTAGATCAAAACTAGGTCCTGGAAGTCAAACTAGGTCAATGTCTTATTATACTCGGATTTCTAGGTCAATACTAAAGCACCCTAGCGTATACTAGCTATTACTACTAATATTTAGTTAAAATCAATTATACTAGATACTATATATATATATATAAATATATATATATATATATATATATATATATATATATATATAAAACTCATATTTGTACCAAGTTAGTATCTTAATTTATATTTAAGCTAAAGCCAAACCACAGTTCATGTATTATACTAATAGTACCCAAACTATATAACTCTTACCTTAACTAGAACTCTAAAATCTGATCTCAAGTTATATTGGCAGTGAAATAAACTCATAAATATACCCCAAAGTCCATATTACCTGACTGATGCACTTTAGGACTGCTGATACTACTTCCTTCACCACTCCATATTCTGCAGTGCATCTACACACTGCCCCCAGGTCTTGAACTGTCAATTGGTCACAGTCCAAAGTTTCTGGCAAACCCCCAATTAGATTTCCCTAGCTCAGTCTTCTTTAAACATTGAACTGTAATGCAGTTCAACTTCTGATATGGAGTATCAGTTTCCTCCTATAGCCCATACTCAATCCTACACTGCCCTCCTAGAATTTCCCCATCTAACACAAACTCTAATACCTCACTCAAGAATTCTGCTACAAAAAAATAGCATAGTTAGTTACCCCCACCAAAACTGATATACTCTAACATATGAATGATACTTACACTACTCTTCACATGTGCATACTAGCACACACTCACTACCAGACCTACTCAAGCCCCCAACACTGATACATTCAAGTATCAGTGCATCACTTAGTGCAAGAATACCCTTCTACACACAAACTCAGATACTTGGGTATTACCACTAATATAACAACACTAATGGTTAACTAACAAGGATCCTAGTAACTTTATATAATCAGTACATAAGTTGTTCAAACATATACTTGTTACTATAGTTGTAACTGCTGCTGTGTATCATGCCTAACCAGAATCAGATACTGCCTTTAAAATATGCCTCTTTCTCCCAGAACAGTACACACCTAGTTCTAATATAAGCCTGTCATCCTGTGCTAATATCAACTAATATACATTGTAACCTACACCCGATGCTTGCTCACCTATTGAACAAGAGTTGTAATCACAACAATGCACTCTCTGTGCATACCCTGCTATGCACAAATTTGCACAACACACTGCCTCTAGTCACCTCCTCCAATATGTCTAATACTCAAGCACTTCACCACTTATATCAACCCTGCACATATCACAAGAGTGTAGATAACTCATTGCAATGCAAGGCTTGATACTAATTATTAGAACCTTACATATCTGGTACCCGAGCCTTACCCTTACCTCACTTAATACCCCTTCATAGTACTGTAGTTGCTGTACTATGTTCTCCCCTATCCTTTACTTGCAGCTGTGCTAACATTATTGCAGTACGCTTGATCTAACTCTCTCCTCAACCTTGTTGCATCTCACTCTCACTATCCATCTAAATGATCTTAGATCTAGCTTCCATCTACACCTCTAAACTGAACTCATACTAAAAATCCCCTAGTACACGAGCATCAAAACCCAACTGACACAAAGTGCAGTCCCCTCTTGCTCTCCTCCTCTAACAAACAGATCCTCTTAACCTAACATTAATACACTGCACACAACTCACCAACTGAACTTCAGTTCACACTAACTCAAACCCTCTCATAACTGAACAATCTCCTCATGGCTGTGACACCAACCAACTGTACAATCATTGAATGTCCCTCTCCCCAACTTTCTGACACTGCTTGCTTTAGTTCTTAATGCAGCCCCATATGTCAGTACACTATCAACTACCAAAATCCAAACCCCCTTGATCTGCAACCTACTGATCAGGTGCAGATCACTGGTAAGCTCCCCCCTCTCTTACCTTGCTAACACAACACTTGCAACTATGCTCTAACCCAAGCATATTGCAACCCCTTATCCTCACAGTCCTCCTCAAAGTACTTCCCTAACACATGTACATTGATATGTATATATATATACATGTTTGCACTCCTGTATGTTCAATTTAAATAATACCTAGGGTGCACAAGTAATGTTACTCTCTTTAGTGTCTTGATACACTACTAACCACATGCCAAATTCTCCATTACTCAACTAATAACAAATACACATATTAAATACAAATATATATATATATATATATATATATATATATATATATATATATATATATGTGTGTGTGTGTGTGTGTGTGTGTGTGTGTGTGTGTGTGTGTGTAAACACACACACACACACACACATATATATATATATATATATATATATATATATATATATATATATATATATATATATATATATATATATATATAATAAAGAATGGAGAAAATACACCCATGAACACAAAAGGCCTAAACTTTGGACACAACTTAATGAAGAAAATACTATATAACCAATAGGGACTCACTCTCTCTCCTTGTGGGTATTTCTAAACCATGGATGGGCTCCTAATGGTCCCAAAATAATAAAAAATACAATTTAAAAGAGAGATTTTAGAATTTTACCTCTTGGGAGATGGATTCCCAATGCAAAACTAAGGATTCTCTAGCCAAACTTCTTCTCCTCCAATGCTCCTTGAAACCTAAGCTTCTAGGCTTTATAGATTGGAGGAAATAAAAGGTATTGGAATTAATTTTCTGAAATTTGGAGGAGGAATAAGGGGATTTGAGGAAGAACTCACTTAGAATTTCATGAACAACAAAATGAAGCTTGAGGGAGGCTCCCCCCTCCTCCTTATAGGGCCGACCAAAGAAGGCCGAGGGTTGGCTAAGGCACAAAGTCCAAAATGCCCTCGAGGATTTTCATGAATTTTTTTTCCAATTAGTGGATTTTTTATCCCTAACGAAAACTTAATAATATATCTAATTAAATAAAGGGGATTGACTAGTTAGGTCATATAAAATGGCTAGCCTAATATTGAGTCCAATGGGCACATCAAGTCTAGTCCACTAACACATATTATTAATAACAATAATATATGTACTATATATATTATGTAAATTATAAACAATATATATACAACAATTATAAATGATAAAAATGCCCATATTATAGAAATGTGGTAGTGACAAGTCTACCCTCCTAAAAAAAATTTGTTCTGGAAATTAAACTAAACTAGCACAAGAGCACAATCAGAACAATAAAAACAATACCTTAAGACTTGAAGAGATATGGGTACTACTCGAGCATTTCTTTCTCCCTCTCCCAAGTGGACTCACCTAGAGAGTGATGTCTCCATGCGACATGAACCAAAGGAATAGTCTGGTTCCACAAGACCTTCCCTATATGATCCAAAATCTCTACTGGCTGCTCTGGATAGCAGAGAGTCGGACTAACCTTAATCTCCGAGTGATCTAGTACGTAACTAGGATCTTTCATGTACCGTCTCAACTGTGACACATGGAACATATCATGTACTCCCTCTAGTGCAGGCGACAAGTCTAGTCTCTTGGCCACTACACCGACCCTCGTAAGAATACCAAAAGGTCCGATGTACCGTGGACTAAGCTTCCCGCCTCCACCAAAGCAAATTATGCCCCATGTCGAAGAAATCCTCAAGAACACCAAATCGCCAACCTAGAACAAATACAGCCTTAACACGTAATATAAATAAGGCAATCATAATAAATTACAACAAACCTATACCTCAAACTCCGAGAGTCTACGGTGACTGTCGGACCAATGTCGTTATTTTTTTTGTGCCACTCGAAGTCTATCTCTAATAATTTTAACCTTCTCCGCTGCATCCACGACCATTTATGGTCCCATCAAGGCCCTCTCACCTTTATTATCCCAAGATAATGGTTTGCAACACCTTCGTCAATATAGAGCCTCGAATGGTGATATCTCAATACTGGCCTGGTAGTTATTGTTGTTAGCAAACTCTAATAGGTATAGATGATCCTCCCAAGAACCTCCGAGATCCAGAACAAAAGTACGAAGCATATACTTGAGAGTCTGAATAGTCCTCTCCGACTTCTCGTATATTCAGGGGTGATATGCGATACTGAACTTGAGCAGAGCGCCCAAGATAGCCTACAAACTCCTCCAGAAGTAGAAAGTGAAACGACTATACCGGTTTGAAATAAAACTCACAGGAACCCCATATAAACTGATAATCTGTCGTACATACATCTCCACTAGCTTCTCCATCGATGTACCAACTTTGAATGGTAAGAAGTGGGATAATTTGGTCAACCTGTGTAAGATGACCCAAGTTGCGTATTTTCTTCCTGTAGAATACGGAAGCCCCAAAACTAAATCCACAGTCACATGCTCCCACTTTCACTCTGGGATGGGTAAAGGCTGAAGCAATCCACCTGGCCTCTGTATGTCCGCCTTTACCTGCCAACACACTAAACACCTTGATACGAAGCGTGCTACCTCGTATTTCATACCATACTACCAAATGTGCTCCCTCAAGTCCAGATACATCTTGTTGGCACCTGGGTGCATCAAGTAGTGAGAGTGATGCAACTCTTGCAAAACCTTATCACACAACTCTCCGCTCGGCACACATATCCTAGTACCGTGCCGCAATGATCTATCATCAGCAAAAGTGAAGTCCCCTGATAATCCTGTCCAAACTTGGGCCCTGATACTCCTCAGAGCCTCATCATCATACTGCTTGGATCTAATTCTATCCATAAGCTCGGACTGTATCCATAATCCCCATATTTGAATCTCGATACCCGGATCTAGCACCTTAATTCCCAAGCTCTCAAGATCGACCAACAAGTGTATGTCTGTCGTCAAGTACATAGCCATCGAATACCTGCTCAAGGCATCGACGGCTACGTTGGCCTTTCCTGGGTGGTACTGTAATAAAATATCGAAGTCCTTCATCAACTCCAGCCATCTTCTCTACCTCATGTTCACCTTTTTCTATGTAAATACATACTTCACGATTTTGTGGTCTGTATGAAGATATTCATACGCTCTCCGTAAAGATAGTATTTCTATAGCTTTAGAGAAAAGATGACTGCTGCCAACTCTAAATTATGGGTGGGGTAGTTCTTCTCATGTGGACTTAATTTCATAAAAGCATAGAAAATTACCTTCTCGTGCTGCTGAAGAATGCAACCCAAACCCTTCCCTGAAGCATCACTATAGATAGTGAATCCACCTATCCCTGATGGCAACGTCAAAATTGGAGTTATTATCAATCTCTTCTTTAGCTCATCAAATACGGCCTGACAATCCTTCATCCAGACAAAATCTATATCCTTCCTGGTCAGCCTAGTCATCGGCTCTATAATCCTTGAGAAGTCTTGTACAAACCTCCTGTAGTAACCTGCTAGTCCGAGAAAACTTTTGATCTCAGCCACCGAACATGGAGTAGCCCACGACTCTACTGCCACAATCTTCTTTGAGTTAACTGAGATCCCGTCACCCGTCACCATATGCCCAAGCAATTCAACCTTGTCAAGAAAGAACTCATACTTTGAAAGCTTCCCGTAAAGCTCCTCCTTCCTGAGATTCTCCAAAACTATCGTCAGGTGCTCCTCATGCTCCTCCGAGGTCTTGTAATACACATGAATGTTATCGATGAACACCACCACAAACTTGTCAAGGTACTGATGGAACACCTAGTTCATCAGGTTCATGAATACCATCGGTGCATTAGTCAACCCAAATGACATCACCATGAACTCAAACTGGCCATACCGAGACCGAAAAGCTATCTTCAGAATGTCTTCCTTCTTTACCTTCACCTGGTGGTATCCTGACCTCAAGTCTATCTTCGAAAATACCTTCGCTCAGCTCAGCTAATAAGTGATCATATATTCTTGGCAACAGGTATTTGTTTTTGATAGTGAGATTCTTCAGAGCTCTGTAGTCGATAAACATGCGTACTGACCCATCCTTCTATAAACCCCCTCGACCAAATTTAGGTTTACTTAGTTCAGATCGAGAGATTAGGGTTAATCTGGAACCAATTAGAATTATTACACACTGTTTGATATATTTGTGCAATATTTATCACTTAGTGCACCCCACCGTTGCTTCCATAGTTGGAGCGCTACACTAGCAATTACCTGCAAACAAATTCTATAAACTTTTCCTAGATAAGCCAGCCTTCCATTATAATATTCGTGTAACCCTTAAATACTCTATATTGTACTTTATTTTAGTCACGCAATATTCGTTGCAATCGTCTAGTTTTAAATCCCAATAAATCCAACCTTGCATAATTGTTCGTTCCAATCAAAATTTAAGATACAGACCCAGCCCACTTTCATATAACTCAAATGATGGCATTAATCTCTTCTGAGTCTGCTACGCCCATGACACTTGTGTTCCACCCAATTTTAACCCCATGTATTTTCAATTGATTAAGAACACCTTGTGTAGTAGTTTTTAATTAAATTATTGTGAAGACCAACCTTGCCCATATACACCCTACACTCCTTCATGACAATATGTTTCCCGCCCCAAGAAATCCTAGCCGGCCCAATTTCCTAAGAGGACCTTTTTCCCTCTCTCTTATATATATATATATAACTTTCCCTCTCCCCTAACCTAAAAACCCTAGTCGAAACCTTAGCATCCCTCAGCAACCGCCTCCTCCTTCCCCCAATCATATTCGGCCGCCACCATCTCAACCACCGACCTCCTCCGCCTGGCTATCGACGTCCAACCACCGCCTCCCAATCGCCTGAACCCTCGACCGCCAGTCCCCCTCTTCCTCATCCACGTTCACCTTCACCATCATCACCCGCTTCCTCCCTTCTCCCGACTTCCAACCACCACCTCCAATGCCTGACTACCACTAACCACCGCCACCAGCCTCACCATCCCCACCACTCCAGCACCACCGGCAACTATCACCCGCACCACCGCCAACCATCACTCATACCACCATCATCAACATCACCATCACCAACCCACACCATTCCCCGACTCCACCTCAACCTGACCCCAATCACCCCCAGTCCGCCTGACCACCACCTGCCAGCACCGCCAACCACCACCACCAGCCTGACGGCTGCCTTCCCCATGACCAGATCCAATCACCACTGTAGCTGCTGTTGCAAGTGCTGTCGAGGTTGTTGCTACCGCTGCTGCCGCTGCTGCTTCCCCGTGCACCGTCGGAGCTCCGCCCCACGATGGAGAGTAGGTCGTCGACGAGCAAAGACCCCCCCGCTCGACCACGACTAGGTATTGAATATTTATTTCAATTAAAATTTTATGAATCATATTGTCAACGTGTCATCGAAGGGACACGAGTAACGGTAAAACCCTAGGTAAAATATATGTGTGTGTGTGTATTTATTTAGATCAGTAATTAACGATTAGTAATTACTCAAATAATAAATGACTTGTTACTAAGAACTTTAAGATTTACCTAAAAACCTAGACATTGACCAAGTGCACCTTAACATGATAATTAGGACATGTATTTATGTATAAAACATAATTAGTTTCATAAAAGGACTTTGGTAAATTGCTGCCTTGAGGTACACGATAACTGAGGATAGGACACGTGTACATCTTAGCTACGTGCACACGCAACTCTGTTAGTTGACCAGTGTGGCCACGTATGTCGGTGCCTAAGAGCAGTGTAGTATTTTTGTGCGTATTACTTTAGTGATCGATGATCGAATTGCTATATTATATGTATAGGGTCGCTGGACCATTCTGGATAGACTTCAGGAGCAGGTTATTGGCACCCATAGCTTGAGGACCCAGGCAAGATACCTTGCCATATTTACTGTTTAATTTAAATTATAAAATATTGTATAATATCTTGTTATATTATTTCATATAATTGTACATGTCCGAGAATGACTCGGGTGCAGTCGACGAATAAGTCGATGAGTAGTGTACTTGACCTAGCCACTAGCAGACTCACCCACCATTTTGAGGATATTCTGATATCTTCCTAGACCCCGATACTTATACACGCTTCACGATGACAAACTCATGATTGGGATGCGGGTTTGCTTACCAGATTAACTATCGGTGCGTGTGATATGCATCACGGTTTAGTACATAATCAGGGTAATATAATTAGTAAAGACTTGGCATATAGATACGTGGTATGCATATCGTATATTCGACTTGTATATCTATATTTGGGCGGAGAGGACAACTAGTAGGCGTATGAGATACACACATTCGAATCCGTAATATTCGAAGGAGCCACGGATCCAATGACTTTTCGTTATATAGATACCGCGTTCTTCAGAGCGATACAGACGTATATATATTACAGATACCTCATTCTTCGGAATGATGAACGTTACATGTACAAATACTATGCTCTTTGGAGTATTGGATGTTATGCCTACACCTACCCATACGTACCAATATTGTCCTTACATTGCATTCATATAGATGGTTAGTACACCCCTTTATTTTATTCAGTATATATATATGGCATGCATTTTTGTATCTTGTTACGTCCCTCTGAGGACCTGGCTCCCTTCCAGATTTGGACGAGGCATATTATCCTACTGTGTACGGACCCGGACAGGATACGAGGTACGCACCCGAGGAGGAGCTAGAGGTGCTACCGACAGGGTTTTCTTGATCATTGGTAGGCCTTCCGCCTAGGATTGGAGCATCCTTATCTAGTTAGTTGCTGCTCTAGTCATTACTCTTTTATCTGTCTTTTCGTACTTTTATTTTGTCTTTGTAGTGGGTTTGTTCCCACCCGACATTTTGGATTGTACTATGACATTTCAGACTGGCATTTATTTTCCAGTATTTATTTTAGTATTTCTTGTTTATATTGTGGATGAGATTAGATTACCTGTTTTGATGTTAGTATTGGACTTGTTAGTATTTTAGGACAATGGAGTACGCTTCGTAGGATCCATTAAATTGGGAAATCCCTCGGAGACGTATTAGCTGGCTATTGCCATGTGACATGGTCCCGTATATTTTGGGACTGGGGCAAGACATGGTTTTAGTGGTGGCCCATGCAGGTCGAGTTTATCGCTTGTGGTATGGTAACATGCCCAACGAGCCTGCAATAAGATAGGAATTACTAAGTCTCATCCACTTTGATTACGCCTTTGAACCTCCTTCGTATTATTTCTAAATATCTCTATCCTATTTGCTTGATTCCGTACTCTTTTAATGAAGTTCTATCTCTTCCAGCAAGATAAACTTGAGCAGTGGACAAGGAGCACATGGTGCCGTGGTGCTAGCCGACACCACCCAGAGAGAGGAGATATCCCAGGGACCACCGGAAGAGCAACCACCATCACAGGCCCCAGTGATTCTCAGGGCGATCCTACGCAACAGCACGAGGGTTAGACTTCACAGACAATCCCAACACAGCATTTGGAAGGCCAGACTTCGGGGCTACACCGATGCCGTAACCCTAGAGGCCGATATCTGAGGAGACACCTACCGTACAGCCGGAGGTCCCATTGCCACCATCTCCACCCTATCTACCTCAGATGCCATAATCAGATGGACAACCACAGATGCTTCAGTTCTTCTAGGCTATAATATAGGCGTAGTGGCATCAGACCGAGATGTTGAGACAGAGCTTGATGGCAGTTCTGGAGAGGACACCTGTCCCAGCACCCGTACCAGTACCTACACCAGTTCAGACAGTTGGTACTGTACGAGGGTTTTTCCAGATGGGCTCGGATACCTTTTCGAGAAATAAGACTACAAAGTAGATCTCTGATTGGTTCGCCAATACAGATATGCTACAAGAGGCTTCTCGGCTGTATCCAGACCTTTAGATGACCGTAGTGAGGGCCCAACTGAAAGGCAACACCCATCACTGGTGGGATTCCATAGAGTGCAGCATAGGCAAGACACAGACATGGAAGCAGTTCTTAGAGTACTTCTATATAAAGTATTTTTTGACTACAATCATAAATGCCCTGTACTACCAGTTTCTGCATCTAGAATAAGAGAATTTGACCGTAGATGCATACGACACAGAGTTTAGCCGACTTAGCAGATTTGGTGCCGCCTTGATACCCAACGATCTAGAGAAGGCCCAAAGATCCTATCACGGCCTTACTTTTGAGCTGCAGAGGTACACCACCACCCAGGCGAGGATTTTTTATGAGAAGGTTTTGTCAGAGGCGAGGATCCAGGAAGCCATTGGCAGAGGAGCAAGATGTTCCAGCACGACCATACCAGCCAGAGCCTAGCCTGGAGCAGGAGGACCGATCCATCATCCAGGAGCACAGACACAGCAGAGGATAGTGCCATACCAGCACAAGGAGCTTTCGACTTGTCACCATTATGGCAAGAGGGGACACGTAGTCAGAGATTGTCGAAAGAAGCTTGGATTATGCATAATATGTGGAGCGAGTTAGCACCTTGCCAGAGATTGCCGACAGCACAGAGATACAGCACCACAGACAGGACAGAGGCCAGCAACAATAACCCTGAGGATACTACCCTATCCAGGAGTTCAACGTCCACCAACACCTGGAGGATATCATAGGGGACCACCCTTGGCCCCATAGGAGGCACAGTTTGATCGAGCCAGATAGCAGGCCGGAGGACAGAGGCATGGACATGCCTTTGCACTTGCAGCGACTGAGGAAGAAACAAAAAAGGAAACTTTTACAGGTACCATTTTTGTTGAATCATTACCTGCGACTGTATTATTTAATTCTGGTGCTACACTATCTTTCATATCTAGTAGTTTCGTAGCTATGCATAGAGTAGCTACTTCCCCCTTACCTAAGAGTTAAAAGATTCTTACCGGAGAAGGCATCATGCCTGTTACCAGCACTATTAGAACGTGCTCGTTAGTCGTATGTGGTCGAGAGATGAGAGCATAAATTTTGGTATTTTCGATGCCAAACTTTGACGTTGTATTAGGCATGGACTGGTTGAGCCAGTATAATATCGTACTGGATTGCCGGAGAGGTAGCATCATTTTTAGACTGCCAGATCAACCGGAGTTCGAGTACATACGAGGGACCGTCGAGCAAGGAGTAGGACAAACAACTGGGGCTTATATGGCTATGGAGACGACACCCCCACCGATAGTTGCAGAGTTCGGGGATGTTTTTTCGAAGAAGTTGCCAGGCTTACCGCCGGATAGAGATGTGGGGTTCACTATTGAGTTAGTACCCGGAGCAGCACCGGTATTTTTAAATGTGTACCGATTGGCAAAGAAGGAACTAGATGAGCTGAAGCTATAGTTAGAGAAGTTGCAGATCCAGGGATTTGTCCATCCTAGTGTATCACCCTGGGGAGCACCAGTGTTGTTTGTGCCAAAAAAGGATAGGATATTCTATATGTGCATTAATTACAGAGCCCTTAATGCTTTGACTATCAAGAACAAGTATCCCCTGCCACAGATTGATGATTTGTTCGACCAGCTGACAGGAGTAGTGGTGTTCACGAAGATCGACTTGAGTTCGGATTATCATCAGGTAAAGGTGCGGAGAGAAGATATTCCAAAGACAACATTCAAGACTCGTTTTGGTCACTATGAGTTCTTGGTGATGTCTTTTGGATTGACAAATGCGCCAATAGTATTTATGAACATGATGAACAAAGTCTTCCACCAATACCTAGACTAGTTCATGGTAGTCTTCATCGATGATATCTTGGTGTATTCAAAGAGCCACGAGGAGCACGAAGAGTACTTGAGACTAGTATTAGAGACACTGAGGCGTGAGAGGCTTTATGCAAAGCTGAGCAAGTGTGAGTTTCTCCTAGATCATGTCACTTTTATTGGACATGTTATCTCAGGAGATGGTATCACAGTAGATCCAACAAAGATTTCGTCAGTAGAGACATGGCCGACCCCTACCAACGTCTCAGAGGTGAGAAGTTTCCTAGGACTTACCAAATATTATCGGAGGTTCATAGAGAACTTTGTAAGGATCGCAAAGCCGATGACCCGCTTGACCCACAAGGAGCAAGAGTTCACCTGGACAGAAGAGTATCAGACGATATTCGATGAGCTAAAGAAGCATCTGACTATGGCACCTATCTTGACCATACCTTCTGGACCCGGAGGATTCGTGATCTACAGCGATGCTTCCGGGAAAGGATTAGGATGCGTCTTGATGCATCATAGAAAGGTTGTGGCCTATGCCTCTAGGTAGCTGATGACCCATGAGAAGAACTATCCTACTCATGACTTGGAGCTTGCCGCAATGATCTTTGCCTTGAAGCTTTGGAGGCACTACCTATACGGAGAACGAGTGGAGATAGTCACATATCACAAAAGCCTGAAGTACATCTATACTCAGAAGGACCTGAACTAGAGACAAAAATGTTAACTCGAGGTGATGACAGACTTTGAGATTGAGCTGCAGTACCATCCCGGAAAGGCCAATGTAGTAGATGATGCATTAAGCAGAAGACCCATGGAATTCTTTTTGACTACCCAGCAACATCTGTTGAGAGATCTAGAGCAGATATGTATAGAGGTCATTATGCCCGAAACAAACGGCTAGTTGTCGAGTTTCCAGTTGTAATCGATATTAGTTGAGAGGATCAAGGCTGCCTTATCAACAAATGCCAGATTTCAGAGGCTTCGACAGAGGACAGAGGCCGGAATACAGACAGGATTGCGCAAACATAAGGATGGGACTTTGAGATGTGGAGATCGTCTCTATGTTTCGAATGGAGAACTTTGTCAGGAGCTGATGTCAGAGGCGCACAGTTCAAATTACTCTATTCATCCAGGAGGTACGAAGATGTACAAAGACTTGAGGCAGTACTATTGGTGGCATAAAATAAAGAGGGAGATAGCCCACATTGTAGCAAAGTGCCTGGTATGTCAACAGGTCAAGGCTGAACATCAGAGGTCAGCAGGATTACTTTAGCCGCTCCTGATACTTGAGTGGAAATGGGAACACATCACTATAGACTTTATTACGGGATTTCTGAGGAGTCCTAGTGGTCGCAATACAGTATGAGTAATCATGGATAGACTCACTAAGTCCGCTCACTTTTTACCTTTCAGAGTTGGGCAGTCTATGGAGGTCTTAGCAGATATATATATATATACGGGAGATCGTGCAACTGCATGGAGTGCCAGTCAATATAGTGTTGGATAGGGATATGAGGTTCACATCTTAATTTTGGTGGAGTATGCAAGAGAGTCTCGGTACCCGCCTGGAGTTCAGCTCATCATATCACCCGCAAACAGATGGACAGTCCTAGCGCACCATTCAGATGCTGGAAGACATGTTGAGGGCGTGCATGCTTGATTTTAGTGGATCATGGAAGGACCATTTATATTTGGTCAAATTTTCTTATAATAATAGCTATCAAGCGAGCATTCAGATGGCACCCTATGAAGCATTGTATGGCAGGAAGTGTCATTCCTCAGTATGTTGGAGCGATATAGGCGAGAGGCAGATTCTTGGGCCAGAGTTGGTTATTCATATGGTGGAGTAGGTAAAGAAGATCCAAGGGCACGTACGAGCAACACAAGACAGACAGAAGCATTGGACAAATGCATATCGATGACCCCTAGAGTTCCAGGTTGGAGATCATGTATTTCTGAAGATCTCACCTACCCGGGAAACTATCAGGTTTTGAGGCATAGGAAAGCAGAGTCCGAGGTACATCGGACCATTCGATGTGTTGAAATGCATCAGAGCGGTTGCTTACAGATTAGCCTTACCACATACTTTAGAAGGAGTTTATGACGTCTTTCATGTATCTCAGCTAAGGAGGTACATGCTAGACCCGAGTTATGTGCTTGACCATTCAGAGATCACAGTCGGGCCGAGTTTATCATATCAAGAGGAGCCAGTAGAGGTTCTGGATAGAAGCGAGAAGGTATTGCAAGGTTAGACTATCCCTCTAGTTCGTATCGCATGGAGGCATCATACGCCAGATGAGTCAACTTGGGAAAGAGAGGATGAGATTCAACAACATTTTTCCCACCTCTTCGAAGGCCTAGGTATGCAGTATCAATTAATTTCAGTCAGTAGTTCTTACCATATGAATGTTTTAATTTCGAGAATAAAATGCTCTAAGGAGGGCAGATTGTAAACTCCCTCGACCAAATTTAGGTTTACTTAGTTTAGATAGAGAGATTAGGGTTAATCTGGAACCAATTAGAATTATTACACAATGTTTGATATATTTGTGCAATATTTATCACTTAGTGTACCCCACCGTTGCTTCGATAGTTGGAGCGCTACACTAGCAATTACCTGCAATCAAATTCTATACAATTTTCTTAGACAAGCTAGCCTTCATTATAACATTTGTGTAACCCTTAAATACTCTATATTGTGCTTCGTTTTAGTCGCGCAATATTCATTGCAATCGTCTAGTTTTAAATTCCAATAAATCTAACATTGCATAATTGTTTATTCCAATCAAAATTTAAGACACGAACCTAACCCACATTCATACAACTCAAATTATGGCATTAATCTCATCTGAGTTTGCTACGGCCATGACACATGTGTCCCACCCAATTTTAACCCCATGTATTTTCAATTGATTAAAGAAAACCTTGTGTAGTAGTTTTTAATTAAATTATTGTGAAGACTAACCTCACCCAAAGCTAGACCTAACCTACCCCATATACACCCTACACTCCTTCATGACAACATGTTCCCCGCCCCAAGAAACCCTAGCCGGCCTAATTCCCTAAGAGGACCTTTTTCTCTCCTCATATATATATATATATATATATATATATATATATATATATATATATATATATATATATATATATATATATATATATATATATATATATATATATATATATATATATATAACTTCCCCTCTCCCCTATCCTAAAATCCCTAGACGAAACCCTAGCATCCCTCATTAACCGCCTCCTCCTTCCCCCGATCACATTCGGCCGCCACCATCTCAACCATCGACCTCCTTTGCCTGGCCATCGACGTCCAACCACCGCCTCCCAATCGCCTGAACCCTCGACCACCGGTCCCCTTCTTCCTCCATCCATTTTCACCATCACCATCATCACCCGCTTCCTCCCTTCTCTCGACTTCCAACCACCACCTCCATCGCCTGACTATCGCCAACCACCGTCACCAGCCTCACCGTCCCCACCACCCCAGCACCACCGGCAACTATCACCCATACCACCGCCAACCATCACTCGCACCACCATCATCAACATCACCATCACCAACCCGCACCATTCCCCGACTCTACCTCAACCCAACCCCGATCACCCCAAGCCATGTGACGACCACCTGCCAGCACCCTAACCACCACCACCACCACCAGCCTGACCTCTGCCTTCCCCACGACCCGATCCAATCGCCGCTGCGGCTGCTACTGTAACTGCTGCCAAGGTTGTTGTTGCCGCTGCTGCTTTCCTGTGCACCGCCGGAGCTCTGTCCCACGCCGGAGAGCAGGTCATCGACAAGCACAGACCCCACCAGCTCGGCCACGACTTGGTGTTGCATGTTTATTTTAATTAAAATTTCATGAATCATATTGTCAATATGTCGTTGAACGGACACGAGTAACTGTAAACCCTAGGTAAAATATATGTGTGTGTGTGTTTATTTAGATCAGTAATTAATGATTAGTAATTACTCAAATAATAAATGACTTGTTACTAAGAACTTTATGATTTACCTAAAAACCTAGACATTGACCAAGTGCACCTTTGCATGATAATTAGGACAAGTATTTCTGTACAAAACGTAATTAGTTTCATAACAGAACTTTGGTAAATTGCTGCCTTGAGGTACACGGTAACTGAGGATAGGACACATATACGTCTTAGCTGCGTGCACACGTGACTCTATTAGTTGACCAGCGTGACCCCTTACGTCAGTGCCTAAGAGCAGCATAGTGTTTCTGTGCTTATTACTTTACAGACTGATGATCGAATTGCTATATTATATTATATGTATATGGTCGCTGGACCAGTCAGGAGAGACTTCAGAAGCAGGTTACTAGCACTCGCAGCTTGAGGACCCAGGTAAGATACCTTGCCATATTTACTGTTTAATTTAAATTATTAAATATTTATAATATCTTGTTGCATTATTTCATATAATTGTGCACGTCCGAGAATGACTCGGGTGCAGTCGACTAATGCGGCGATGAGTAGTGTACTTGACCTAGCCACTAGAAGACTCACCCACCATTTTAAGGATATTCTGATATCTTCCTAGACCCTGACACATAAACACATCACGGTGACAAACTCATGATTGGGATGCGGGTTCGCGTACCCGACTAGCTATCGATGCGTGTGACATGCATCACGGTTTAGTACGTAATCAGGGTTATATAATTAGTAGAGACTTGGCATATAGATACGTGGTATACACGTCGTGTATTCGACTTATATAGCTATATTTGGGCGGGAAGGACAACTGGTAGGCGTATGGGATACACACATTAGAATCCTTAGTATCTGGAGGAGTCACGGACCCAATGACTTTCCTTTATACAGATCCCGCATTCTTCAGAGCAATATAGACGTATATATATTTCAGATACCTCATTCTTCAGAATGATGGACATTACATGTACTGATACCACGCTCTTCGGAGTATTGGACGTTATGCCTACACTTATCCATACGTACCAATATTGTCCTCATATTGCATTCACATAGATGGTTAGCACACCCATTTATTTTATTCAGTATATATATATATATATATATATATATATATATATATATATATATTGCATTCATTTTTGTATCTTGTTACGTCCCTCTGAGGACCTGGTTCCCTTCCAGATTTGGACGAGGCATATTATCCTACTAGGTACGGACCCGGACAGGAGATGAGGTACGCATCCGAGGAGGAGCTAGAGGTGCTACCGTCTGAGTTTTCTTGATCATTGGTTGGCCTTCCGCCTAGGATTGTAGTATCATTATCTAGTTAGTCGTTGCTCTAGTCATTACTCTTTTATCTGTCTTTTCATACTTTTATTTTGTCTTAATAGTGGGTTTGTTCCCACCAGACATTTTGGGTTGTACTATGACATTTCAGACTGGCATTTAATTTCCAGTATTTATTTTAGTATTTTTCTTTATATTATGGATGAGATTAGATTACCTGTTTTGATGTTAGTATTGGACTTGTTAATATTTTAGGACATCGAAGTACGCTTCGTAGGATCCATTAAATTGGGAAATCCTTCAGAGACGTATTAGGTGGATATTGCCACGTGGCCTGGTCCCGTGTATTTTGGGACTGGATCGTGACACCTTCTTCGGTACAAATAATACCGGAGCACCCCACATTGATGAACTAGATTTGATGAAGCCCAATTATCCTTCATCTCATCAACCTGTTTCTTTAGTTCTGCTAGTTCATTGTTGTTAACCTTATAGACATGTTATAATATTAGCTCTGTGCCTGGAACCAAGTCTATAGAGCACTCGACATCTCTATGGGGTAGAATCTTGACAACTCTTTTGGAAAGATATCCAGGAACTCCGATATCAAAGGATGTGGCAAATCCTTCTCTTCCACCCTACTCCACAAAAGATGCCCCTGCACTGCTCTGCTGCTTCTCTGGCGATCTCAAATTTTGGCTCTCCTGGTGGTCAAAATATTACTCCACCTCCACTATAATCTATAGTAGCATGGTGCCTACTCAACCAATCCATCTCGAGTATAATATTGTATCCCGAAAGTGGCATTACGAGTAAGCATACACTCAACTCTCAGCCTCCCAATGAAACTCTTCGGTCCTTATAAAAATTCTGACTAAAATAATGTCTTCCCCGTCATGATATTAAAAGTCCTATCTAAGGGTTCCGCCTCTAAATAATGCTTAAGAGCATAAGATAAAGATACGAAACAATGGGAAGCGCCAGAATCAAATAATACAAATATTGGAATAAAATCGAGATGAACTGAACCTGATATCACGTCACCTGCTGGCTCGGTCTCCTCGACCGTCTTGGCATACGCTCATCCCTGGGGTGCAGCTATCTGCTTCTGCTGG
The DNA here is from genome assembly GCA_036927795.1 of Iris macrosiphon. Lineage (NCBI taxonomy): Eukaryota > Viridiplantae > Streptophyta > Magnoliopsida > Asparagales > Iridaceae > Iris > Iris macrosiphon. Next base: position 76,566,859 of record JAYESA010000004.1, read on the forward strand.
TGTTGGGCAAATCTCTACTGCTGTAGCGGGATTGGAGGTCCCTTCTGCTGGCCTCCTAGTGTAGTAGGTACTCTGGCAGGTCCTCTCTGAGCGGTTGCTCCACCCTGACCTGGACGAGTCTAAATAGACGAACAATCTATCAATTGGTGCGCTGATGATCCACAAGACAAATATGAACCTAACCTCTTTTTGCAGATGTCCCTCGTCGGTCCCGCTTTCCCGCAGTACACACACTAGAAAGTGGGTTGGGTCTGCCTTTGTGGCTGTTGCTGGATATATCCTCGAGTTGGTGCCTGGTACTGCTGGTACTGATACGGCCTATGTTGCTACAGAAATTGGGGACATGGGCAGGTCCCGCATAACCACTCACTCTTCCAGAAATATCGCATCCTTTCTTAGGCCTGAGGTCCAGATCATCCTCAACGATCTGGGCATCCATCATAATGCCCTCAAAGGTGAAAGTGCGATGTCCAGAAGTACGAGACTTGATCTCTCTCATCAGCTCCTTTCTGAACTTTCGGGCTCGGTCTCATGGTTTCCCAATCATCGACGGTGCAAAATGACTCAAGAGCCAAAACTCTGCGGCTTACTCGTCGACTGACATGTTCCTTTGGACCATGTTATGAAACTGACTCTCTTAAGTTCCCAGGGCCATGTCAGGAAAGAACTTCTCCTTAAAAATCTACTTGAAAGCCTCCCAAGTAAGTCCTCTAGCAGTAAGTCTTGGCTCCGTACGATACCAAGTCAGTGCGATATCGAATATCTGGCTGCCGGCAACCTTGATCTGCAGACTCTCAAAAATCTGAGCCAAGCATAACTTTATCTCTATGTCCTCCAGCCAGTATTCAGCGTAGAGTATCCCATCTACACCCTTGAATTCCCGAGATATCATCCTCTTCAAGTCCACTATAGTGCCTTTCCTCAGTTGCTGCTGTTGCTATTATACGACTATCTCCACTTCCTAGAGAGCCACCTGATGAGAATTCTCTATGCTCTCCCTCATTAGTTTAGTCTACGCTTGGTGCACCTCAGCCTACAGCCTCTGGGCCTTATCCTGAACTCGCTGAGCCTCTGTCGACGTCCTCTGAGCATCCACCATGCCCTGGATCAATGCGAACATCTGTGCCCCGTCAACGGACATGACTCCTAAAAACAGAATCTGTAGTGGTAGAATGTCCTTCGTAATAGTCGGGACAACCCTCTGGACAGGTGAGGGAGAAGTACCCCCGAAGGCTACAAAAACTCCTAAATGAACAGGTAAAGTAGGAGAAGCAACCCTCGTTGTCTGGATGGCAGGTCGAGAGGTGGCAGATCTCTCAGAAGATGCGGGTCCCGATCTCAGCGACCTAATCTTCAGTGGCATCCTGAAGACAAATCAAAACAAGAAAAAATCAATTAAGGCAAAAGATACGATATCATCAAAGAAGAAAGTAAAATTTGAAGGAAGCAAATATTCAGAATAGCAAAATAAATCTAAATTTTTTTTAGTTGTGATTGAGCATGCTCTTATCCTATACCCTATCTCATGCTCGTAATAGTACTCTAATTCTGACCACTACTATGACACTCTACTACTTGCTACCAATCCTTACTCTTTAGGACCTGTATTAGCCACCACTAAAACGTGTCATGAACCGTACCAAAAAATTGGGCATAGGTCATTGCTACATCCAGCCTACGCTGCAGCTTTGGCGGTAGAACGTTGTCTAGGTCTCAAAATAACTAACACAACTCATAAGATAAAAAATATCAATGATCTCAACTCCATAAGGAGGACAAGGTAAAAATAATATAATGTCTACTCAATCATAATGATATCTATAGGAAGATGAATGGAACGATAAGGATATAAAAATGATATAAAAGAAGTTCCGACATAAGTCAAGAAAAATATCTCAAATAATAACCATAAGTCTAAGTGTCTAGCTATCTCAACACAAATAAGGTCTTAACATAATATAACTCAAGCCTCAAAGTTTGGAACAATCCAATACATAAATAAACTAGGCTAAGTGTTGTCTAAACAACTGTGGGTGGTGTCTCCTCCAGATGGAGTAGCTCCTCTGGAATCTCTAGGATGTAATCGCCATCTACTTTGGACCATAATGGGTAGGATAGAAGTCCTAAAGATCTCTGAAAAAATTATCCTATCAGGATTGGAGCAAAGCACAAACACTAACAACAATTTCAATTATATTGATAAAAGCTACAAAGTTGTGTAAGAAAATACATGATGAATAAAATACTGGAATGTAAGGAGAACTAAAGAGACATATAATCATCATATAGAAATAACTAGTAGTGAACAGATATATGTGAATGCTAGAAATGAATGTACTGGAGCAAGAATAGAAATACTGGCTAAGTGCCATAAAATATCAGTTTCCTATGTAATCGGCTTTGGACTAGATCAGGCTTGTTATATATGATTGGCTATGATACATGTGAGGTCAAGCTAACCATCTGGTTTGCTATGATGCAAGCTAAAGTCAGTTTAATCATATATAATAGGCTATGAGGCATGTAAATGGTCAGGCTATATCCTACGTGATATGTAGGGTGAGCTATGATGCATGTAAGGTAGGGTATGATCATACAACTTGCTAATATTTTCTGTCCCCAGCTAGTACGATGGATCCAATCACGACTTCTCATGATAGGTATCTATGATACTAGCCCGTGTATCCACTGTGTCAGAATCAAGTATATACTACAACTAGGATTATAGTAATGATCAAAATAATAAAAATTATAAGATATTGTACTCGCATGTGGTCTTGAGCAACGAATGAGGATCGATATCCAAGATGAGATCACGAAGACCTAAATATCAAATATTAATGTCAAAGGGTGATCTAAAGTGATAAACATGTGTAACTAGCTAATTGTGATATTTCTAGGCCAAAACTAGGCCTTGGATGTCAAACGAGGTCAATGTCATGTTATACAAGTTTTTCTAGGTCAATACTAAAGCACCCTAGCTTATACTAGCTATTACTATTACTATTACTATTAATATATATATATATATATATATATATATATATATATATATATATATATATATATATATATTTATATTATACATAACTCATATTTATTAGTACCTAGTTAGTATCTTAATTTATATTTAAGTTAAAACCAAACCTCAGTTCATGTATTATACTAACAGTACCTAAACTGTATAACTCTTACCTTAACTAGTATTGTAAACTCTGATCTCAACTTATATTGGTAGTGAAATGAACTCACATATACACCCCCAAAGTCCATATTACCTTGCCTGATGCACTTTAGGACTGTTGATACTACTTCCTTCACCACTCCCAATTCTACAGTGCATATACACACTACCCCCAAGTCTTGAAATGTCAATTGGTCATAGTCCAAGGTTACTGGCAAACCCTCAATTAGATTTTCCTAGCTAAGTCTCCTTTAACACTGAACTGCAATGCAGTTCAACTTCAGATATGGAGTATTAGTTCCCTGCTATAGCCCATACTCAATCCTACACTGCCCTCCTTGAATTTCCCCATCTAACACAAAATCTAATACCTCATTCAAAAATGTACATACTCTTCACATGTGCATAATAGTACACACTCACTATCAAACCTACTTAATCCCCCAACACTGATACATTCAAGTATCAGTGCATCACTTAGTGCAAAAATACTTTTGTACATCCAAACTCTGATACTTGGGTATTACCACTGATACAACAACACGAATGGTTAGCTAACAAGTCTCCTACTAACCTTATATAATCAGTGCATAAGTCTCTCACACATATACTAGTTACTGCAGTTGTAACTACTGCTATGTATCATGCCTAACCAGTATCAGTATATGTATTGATAGTGCCTCTGAAACAAGCCTCTTTCTCCCAGTACAGTGCACACCTAGTTCTAATATGAGCACTGCCACCCTATGCTAATATCAACTGATATACATTGCAACCTACACCCGATGCTTGGTCACGTACTACACAAGAGTTGTAATCCCAATAATATAATCTCTATGCATACCCATGCTGTTCACAAATGTGCAAAGCACACTGCCTCTAGTCATCTCCTCCAACATGTCTAATACTCGAGCACTTCACCACTGATATCAACCCTGCACACATCACAAGAGTGTAGATAACTTATTGCAATACAAGGCTTGATACTAATTATCAAACCCTTACCTATCTGGTACCCGACTTACCCTTACCTCATTTAATACCCCTTCATAGTACTACAGTTGCTATACTTTGTTATCCCCTATCCTTACTTGCAATTGTGCTCACATTACTGTAGTATACTTGAGCTATCTCTCTCCTCAACCTTGTTGTATCTCACCCTCATTGTCCATCTAAATGATCTAAAATCTAGCTTCCATATGTACCTCTAAACTGAACTCAGACTAAAAATCCCCTAATACACGAGCATCAAAAGCCAACTAACACCAAGTGCAGTCCCATCTTGCTCCCCTCCTCTAACCAACATACCTCTTAACGTAAAATTAATATACTTCACACAACTCACCAACTGCAACTTTAGTTCACACTAACTGAAACCCTCTCATAACTGAATATTCTCCTGGTGGGTGTGACACCAACCAACTGTACAATCAGTGAATGTCCTTCTTCTCATCTATCTGATACTGCTAGCTTTAGTTCTTAATGCAGTCTCTCCAATGATACCTCTTTATATGGAAGTAAACTATCAACTACGAAAAACCAAACCCCCTTGATCTGCAACCTACTGATCAGGTGCAGGTCACTGGTAAGCTTCCCCCTTTCTTACCTTGCTGACACAAAACTTGCAACTGTGCTCTAACCCGAGCATATTGCACCCCTCTTTATATATATAATATGATTAGTTATAATAAAGAATGGAGACAATACACTCATGAATACAAAAGTCCCAAACTATGGACACAACTTCACGAAGAAAATACTATAGAACCAATAAGGACACACTCTCTCCCCTTGTGGGAATTCCTAAACCATGGTGGGCTCCTAATGATCCTCAAAATAATGAAAACCAAATTTAAATGAGAAATTTTAGAATTTACCTCTTGGAAGATGGATTCCCAATACAAAACCAAGGATTCTCTATCCAAACTTCTTCTCCTCCAATGCTCCTAGAAACCTTAGCTTCTAGTCTACTTAGATGAGGGAAATAAGAGGGATTGGGATTAATTTTCTAAAATTTGGAGGAAGAATGAGGGGGTTTGAAGAAGAACTAACTTCGGGTTTCATGAATAATAAAATGAAGCTTGAGGGAGGCTCCCTCTCCTCCTTATAGGGCCGGCCAAAGAAGGCCTAGGTTTGGCTAAGGCAAAAGTCTAAAATATCCTCTAGGATTTTCATGAATTTTTTTCCAATTAGTGGGATTTTCATCCCTAACGAAAACTTAATCAAATTTCTAAATAAAAGAAGGGGATTAACTAGTTAGGTCCCAAAAATGGCTAGTCTAGTTTTGAGTCTAACGATCACATCAAGTCTAGCCCACTAACCCATATTATTAATAACAATAATATATATACTATACATATTATGTAAATTATAAATAATATATATATAAAACTATTACAAATGATAAAATACCTCTATTCTAGAAATATGGCAGTGACAGCTACCAACATCACAACGTCAAAGATCTGAAACTAATGCTGCTCCACCACCAAGACAATCTCTAAAAGGAGTCCCTGTTGTGTCACGACCAGAACCAAATTTTTGGAGGGCGGGGTTGACAAGGCAAGCTATGCATACTTAGTGCACTCTGGTACTCTACATATATGGTGAAGTTGTAAGACATGGGGGATCACTACTAGAAACCATCAATCAAGTCTAGATCCAACAAACCCTAGTATCTCAATCATAAGAACAATATGAATAATAACAAGATATAAGATCAGCTAAAATATAATAGTAAAGCGTCCCAAACTATAATATACAGATGATCATGAAGCTAGTAAACATAGAATGACTAAACTAGCCAGAATCTGAGTCAAACATTATTAACCCTAGGATATGTCAATCATGCTAATACCCGTAGGCTAACTGATCAAACAAAAACATGAGCTAAACACGTGCTCGGTAGCTAAACACCCACAAAGTAAAAAGTACATAAAGGTGGGAAAGTTAGAAAACTCACTCAAGCGGTTTGGTGCTCCTAGTGGCCATCATCCTCGGTAAGGTACGAAAAATCCTTCGGTGCTGCTACAGGATCCAACCATGCAAAATAGGGGGTCAGACCCCCAAATAGCAAGTACCACAAAGGAAGCCGGTCTAGGAACTTAAACAAAAAACACAAGCAAATACAAATACTGGAAGGTAAAGACTGAATATAAAAGCTCTCAGAATAATAAATATTGTAAAACTTACAATGAGACATATCCGGATTTAAAAATCAATAAGGAAATAAAAAGTACTGAAAGTAAAGGTGATCAGGTGAATCCCAGACTAACTATCAACCATCAATCACGGCAAATCACATAAGTACGACTTGATACCTTTAACTAACTACTGTTATCACAATCCTCACTACCAGAATAATTAAAATTATCGACGTAATTAGCGACATTTTAATGAAGTCGCATTTAACCTAGTCGCTAACAGGAAAAATGTCGCAAAATATCGCTATAGCAAAGTTTTTTAGTGACGTATTTGTATCGCTAATATTTTCCTTATTAGCGATGTTTAGCGACTCAACGTCGCTAAATGAGCGATGTATACTGTGTCGCTAAATGTCGCTGATTTTTTTTGTTTAGCGACGTTTTGCGACTAATTTAGCAACATTTTATTAATCTAGCAAATACTTCCATGTCAGTAATTTAGCGATATCCAGCGACGTATTTAGCGACGTATTCAACGACATATTTAGCGACGTATTCAACAATGTATTTAGTGATGTATATAAATGTCGTTAAGAGGCGCTAAATGATGCTAAACGTCACAAAATTTTAAGTGAAGTTGCCACTTCCTCCTTAACAATAGAAGTTGCCACTTCCTCCTTAACAACCGCTTCCAATTTAACAGTAGGAGGTATCTCTTCCTCCTTAACATTTACTTCCTTCTTAATAGTAGGAGGTATCACTTCCTCCTTAACAGTAGGAGGTGCCTCTTCCTCCTTAACAGTAAGAGGTGCCTCTCTCAAGCGACGTACACTTGCTCGGGTCATGGGTGTCATCTAGTAAGATAGATTGAAACAAAGAATATAATTGATAACAGATATAAATATATATATCCATATAGTTAAAATAGATGTTACGTTCCACATTAAAAATATAGTACAAAATTCAGTTGTTATATGTTCATGTTATTATACTTATAGATAGTATTTTCTTGTTGCAATTTAGATATTATACATTGTTAATGAACATGGGGGAAATAAAATTGTGTTATGTATGGGTTCAACAGTGTATTTGATAGTGGTAGTAAGTAGTAGCTAGTAAAATATCTTTTAAGATAATGTTGTGAGGTTGAAGTATATTACATTAGTGAGATAGTGGTAAATATGAGCTGGTAAATGGGAGTGCCACAAACACATGAGTTGGCCTCTAGTTCACTATCATTTAGCTATATTTTGTCACTAGTAAGTAGTAGCTAGTAAAAAATTAGCTAGATATGAATATGCAACTAAGAAGTAATCCAACCTGTAAACTATTATTTATTTATTTATTTACTTTGAGGACTATGGTAAGGTGAAGATGTGATCTAACAAACATGAAATATACTTATTTCTTTTACTCAAACTAATAAAATTCTTGTTAGTTTCAAATTTTATGTATGACCTAACACATGAGATATAAATGAAGACTGGCAGTCATTTAATTATAGGTTTGTGTGAATTTTCCTCTGGATTTCTGTTTCCCTGATAGAAATTATAGTCATTTGAACTCAAATTATTTCTGCATATGTAGCGTAATGTGTAATATGTAGAAGGATTCTAAGAAATTTTATCCCAAACCTTACACATTGTTCTATTTAAAGTCATAGAACTTAAAACCCTAATTACTATAATTTGATTCATCTACCTGAAACCTAATTGCAAATGCAAATCATTTAGACTAACCTGCTAAAGGCTGATGAGTCTTTACTGGTGCTTTGACACCAACTGGTTTTGATCTATTGTATTAGTAGAAAGCAAAGGAGAAAATGGAGTCTTTTTACTCGTTAGTCTCTTGATATGTTGCACGGACACGGATAAATACAACATTGTAGGACACGGCAACACGAGCATGGCACCTACTTTAGTGTGACTACTGTATTTTGGAGTGTGTGGTGTATCTGGTATGCGTCCAATACCGATATGACACAGCCCAGATTTTTGAGTGTCCCTGCTTTCTCGGTCTCAAATCATCAGGTCATATGTAACTATAATGAGAACATATGCAACAATAATGAGAAAATAAAGAAAGATATATATAGCAAGAAAAAATAAGTTGTCATTGGTGAAGCGTTAAAGATCATGTGGGAGGATAGGTCTGCAGTTGTGAATTGTATATCCCAATATGTAACCCTGGGCCAGCACATGACAACAGCTAGTAATGGTGCTCCTCTGAGTCCTCCCACTCTCTTTGCTAAGTTCTCTATTTGATATGGTGGTGGGAAGTGGGGAGAAGAAAGAAGGTACATGGAAGAAGGAAAGTAGAATGAGAAATATAAATTAACTTATTGGTGCCCTGGCACTGACATAATTTGTTGATCACTGCAAGGAGAAACTTGAGAGGGAAAAAAGAACGGAAAAAAATATATAACTTATTGATGGGTTTCGCACTACTATTGTTTGTCAATCTCTTCTGCTGTTGGATGAGCCTAGTAAGTTAGAGAAAAAAGTGTCAATTTATTTTGTAAACTAGACAAATAAGTCTGTCTTTTGACCCAAAGAATGGTGAATCAAGCTTATGTTGCATGAAATTCAGACTTTTCCTTGCCCTTGGATTTTATTTAATTTTTATAGAATCAAATACAAGTGATGGCATGCACCATTTTGATACTTTAGGTGGTCAACAATAAAAAATGGAATTCTTGGAAAAGTTCCACACATTCCCTAATTATAGCTTGTTTAATTTCTGTATATTAGAAGAAGGATTTATGGCTAGGTTTGCGAGCCCAAGAATGAATGCTAAGCTTAAGCGTTTTACATAGGGCTAAGCTGATTAGATTTTGGATAGTGTACACGTGGAGTATGAAATTAAGTAAACAAATGACGATGCTATAATGATGGTAAATAAAAGGTTTTGACTTGTAAGCTTTTTTTGCAACAGAATAAAACTATCTCATATTATATTGACTTTCTATATAATAATATTCAAAATAGGATAGCTTTGGAGTGAACACACATGTCAGAAGTATTCAGAAGTAAACAATTAATCAAAATGTTATTGTTCATCTTAGAAAGTTTTGACTTACAAGTCTTCTTGGCTTCTTGTAAATAGAATAAAATCATAAATGTAATATTGACTTTGTACATTATAAATTTTATACATCTGTCCTATGTTATCTTTTATATCCTCTTTCTAGTTTGTTTTGTTTTTCTTATACCCTTCCTTCTCATTGTTGTCAAATGTTAACTTGAGATGGATTATGATACCTAGCATCCACCCTGGTGTGAGGAGCTTATAAAGATGTTCTAATGCTAATCTTAGAAAGGTTTTTGGCTTACAAGTCTTCACAATGGGATAAAACCATAAATTAAAATTTGAATTTCTTTATCAACGATGGACTGGCAACGATACGACGACAAATACTAAAAAAATTCCTTCGCTATTTAGGATAGAATTTGTATATGATACATAAATTTGTCCCAATATGTCTCCATCTTTGTCACTACTTATGGTGATTCTAAGTTGATGTATATAAAATAGTAGTTATTGAGTCACCAAGACTAAAATGTTGTTGTCGTTGGTATAAGGATTAAACCACGTCTTCCATTTTGGGCAGTTAATAAAAAAATATAATTGAACAATTTTTTCATTTTCCAATCTTAGACATATTTATCAAGGAGAAAATATATGATCCTGGCATAGACAAACCACAAGCAAGAGGCAGCAAAACTGTCCTCTTTAACATTTGATCACCAGTTTAAAAACCAGAGAGATTGATCCAATAAGGCACAAGATCGGGTCAACCAGTGGTTCAACATTAGGTTAACATAAATGGTCCAAGTTCAATCCCTTCTAGACATTTACAACCAATTTTATAAAAAAAGTGGATCAATACTGACCTAGTCCAAAAAAACTACCGTTTCGTGGACCAATTGGTTGAACCGTCCGGTCCAGTTTTTTAAATACTGTCATCACATAGAAGTTCAAGTTTCTGATGTACTATAAAACTCAAAAAATTTATAAATAACAAGCTGCTTGTGATGATTTAGTAATGAAGAAAGTTTTCATCCATGACAAACTTCATCACCATAGACAAATAGATAAAATCTCATATAACCCTACGATCAACTTGTGACTCGCCAATATTATAAACCAATTTCTGAAACTCTATGAACAAGAAGACCATAATGAAATCATAAGAGTAGACACAAAAGTAGGGTTAGGGTTTACTAAGAGGAGGAGGAGGTAGGGTTAGGGTTTACTACCGATTCATGAACCAATTGGTTGAACCGTCCGGTCCAGTTTTTTAAATACTATCATCACATAAAAGTTTAAGTGTGTGTGTCAGTTCATGTGTGTGTCGTGTCTGAGAAGGAGGAGGAGGAGGAGGAGGAGGTAGGATTAGGGTTAGGGTTTACTACCGATTCATAGACCAATTGGTTGAACCGTCCGGTCCAATTTTTTAAATACTGTCATCACATAGAAGTTTAAATGTGTGTGTTAGTGTATGTGTGTTCGTGTCTGTGTCAGTGTGTGTGTGTGTGTGTGTGTCATGTCTGTGTCAGTATCATATAGTGTCTGTATCTATGAGAGAGAGAGATAGGGTTAGGGTTTTCCTAGAGGGGGAGGAGGAGGAGAAACCCGAGGTCGTCGGAGGGGAGAAGCCATGCTGGAAGGAGCCGTACGAGAGGGGGCGATCGGGGATGGGGAGCCAGAGTGGGGGGTTATGGGGGAGCCAATTGGGGGGGTAGGGATAGGGGGAGGAGGAGGACTGTCACGACCCGCACCCGGTTTAAGGGCGCGAGAGCGTGGGTACGTCCAGCCTACGCCGCAGTATCGGCGGTAGAACGCTGTCTAGGTCATGTAACTATCTAATCAAACTCACGTGAATACCCAACTCCATAAGGAGACGTGGATATCACTATAAAAATGAATAACATACTCAATCACAACTACAGCACGATAAGAATTTGAAGAAATAAAAGAATACAACGCAAGTCTAATGACAACATAATCATACCTGCAATAATTAACTTCCAATCCCCAAGTGTGTCAGGAACCAGTCTACTAAGGTCACAGTCTGGAAAAATATTTTCCAGTCAGGAAGGAGCAAAGTACATCTCTAAATAGCAGTTATATATTAATGATATAAACTATGTAGCAGTTCTAGATAGAAATATACCAGAAGCATGTATAGGTACGAGAAATAAAAGAAATGCTGGAAATACTGTAAGTAAATGCAGGAGAAGAAACAATATGTCCATGAGCGAGAACCTATGACTAAGTGTATGAGTACTAGCTTTAACATGTGATCGGCTTGGGAACTTGATCAGGCTGGTTACATGTGATTAGCTATGATTCACGAAGGTCAGGCTAACCGTTGGTTAGCTATGATGCATGTATAGGTCAGGCTAATCACACGTAACAGCTATGAAGCATGGAGAGGGTCAGGCCGCACCCGACGTGAGATGTGGGGTGAGCTATGATGCATGAAAAGTTGGGTATGATCACATATCTACACTAAAATACTCCCCACCCCCGACTGGTATAGTAGATCCAATCATGGTACGCTATGGCACGGGATTCCCTAGGGAGGTAGCAAATCTCCCCGGGAATCAGTGTCTGTACATGCACAAGATAACAAGGAAAACAAGTCTTATACAAGCTACACCATGAATAAGGAATAACATCTCATGACGAGATCCGTGTATACCAATCCGTGTAACCAGCGTGTCAAGAGCATGAATATTTACACTAGATACAGTGAACATAGGAGATATCATAAATTAGAAACTAATCAGAGAATGTACTTGCCTTGGGTCCTTAGCTGGTAATTATTGATGTCCTGTTCCAGAGTGTCCCCTGGGTAAACCAACAGTCCTATAAACATATCACAAGCAAAACCACATTTGCATCAGATGCTACACTAACACAGTCTAAAATACTGGTCTCAAGGCCATGTCAGGCAGGGCACTAGTCAACTAGGGTTATCTAGTAGGGATATGTATATAAATACACATATTATTAATTATCATTAATACTTACAATATATATACATGCACCAATTTAAATGTATTTACAATATATATATATATATATATATCTTTTAAATACATATTTGATTTATACTAGTTAAACATTATATATATATATTGTCAATGTTATTATTAAAATATATACTAATCACATTAAATACATATACAATACATTAATTGTATGTACAAGATATATATATACATTTATACTAATTATACATATTTGAAAATATATTAAGTACATATATATATACAATATATACATATACTAAACATTATATATTTTTATACCAAAATAATGCGTATACTATTACATTTTATATACCAAAATATGTATATATCATATATGTGCAAAAGTACATTTTAGAATATACATATACATATTGTCAACATCATTCTTAACATAATAATATTAATTTACCAAATTAATTTTATACCATATAAAAATACCCAATATACATACCTATACAACTAATTATACATGCTTAATTATACAATTTTATTAATAAAAATAAATAATATACCTATTCATATTTTAAATACATACATATACCAATACGAAAATATAAATCTACATATATATATTTATGCCAAAATACGGTTATATATATATATACTAATTTATATAATCAAAAATCCTTATATATAATACATAACTAAATTTACACATACTAAATAACTAATTTCATACATTAAAACAATAAAACTAATTATGTTGTATTTACTAAACTAATTACATGAATTTACTAAGCTAATTATATTTATTTACTAACTAATTATATAAATTTACTAGACTAATACATTAATTAAACTAATTATAAATTAACTGAACTAATTATTAATTAACTAAACTAATTTTAAATTAACTGAACTAATTATTAATTAACTAAACTAAATATATATAAAATTACCCAACAGATTACACTGAGAATTCGACAGAGGGAAACGAAGAGAGGGAAGTCGGGCTCACTTGGGTTTTCCGGCGTCGACGGTCGGAGAATCCGCCGGGGTCACGCGGTGGGGGCTCCGTCGAGGAGGCGGCGGGATCTGCTGTGACGGTGGCAGCGAAGCTCGGCGGCGGCGAGTGCTCTGCTCGAGGCGGCGGCAGATCTGGGTTCGAGGCGGCTACGTCCGGTTCGAGGAGGCGGGCGCTCTATCCGAGGAGGCGGGCGCTCTGTTCGAGGAGGCGGCGGCTTCGACCACAGGCGCTTGACGCCGAGGGGGTCCAGTCGCCGGCGGCAATCGAACTCGACGGCGGATCTGATCTAGGTTAGGGTTAGGGTCTGCTGTGGATGTGTCGGGGTCGTGTCCGGGGCTGGACACGGGAATGGTGTACTGTGGTAGAGATGTGTCCAGATAAGGGACACGAGGATGATGTTTGCTGTGGTGGAGGTGGATGTGTCCGGGTGTGTCGAACACGAAAATCTGTTTGTCATGTTGTAACCGGACACAGGAAATGAATGGATACGGAGGGACACCCGGGGTCAGACCCGAGGCCAACACGGCTGACACGGTGATGCTGGACACACGGACACGAGCACACAAAATGGTGGTGGTTGTTGGCTTGTGAAAATTGTGGGGGCTAGCTAATAAATTGGAGATTAGGGTTTCTTGGGAATGGTGATGAGGGACTTAAATAGGGAGAGAGGGTGTGGGATGAAGGGTGAGGGTTGGCCCAAATAATGAATGGCCCAGATAATAAATAAACGAGTTTTCATGTGGGAAAAATGAGGGTAAAATTGGAAGATGGTAACCTAATAAAATTAATAGAAAATATTATAATTTAAGAAAAATATTTTTAAAGGCTTCCAAGGCTAACGGATTAAATTAGCTACTAAACAAACCCATATTTCAAAACCCTAGAAAATATGTAATTCATTTATTTACTATTCCAAAAATAAAAATTTATTATGAATAACTAGTCCTTCAATAATTTTTTATTAAACAAATAATTTTATGATTTCAAGCCAAAAATATTCGAAGCTATAGTATTATATTTACATCATTATTTATCTATTTATTTTATAATAAATCGACATTTAAAAAAATAATTTTTATACAAGATTTTAAATTATCTTCTAAAATCAAACATTGCTCAAAAATCTAATACTACAAATTTCAAGGAGAAAATATTTTATAAACTTGGTATAAAAAAAATCTAATTATTTCGAAAATTGGGAATCTGAGGTTACAAATCTACCCACCTTAGAAAAATTTCGTCCTCAAAATTTAGGATCCTCAATAATTGCCTTTATTCACCATATTATTTCTATCAAAATTTAAATCTTAAACCAATAATCATGAAGTAATTTCATAATGTTATTTCACAACCTTTCAAAAATTATACAACATCATATTCCTGAAAAATCTTCAAGTTTAAAAATCAAATCCCCTTTGTCATAATCTCCTCCAAAAATTTTAAGTTCGCATCTAAATACCCAAGGATTTAATATCCAATCCTCCAATTGAAATCCAATCAATGCATATTTATAAAACTTAAAAAATCTGTATCCCAAAATTTAAATTTTAAACACTCATCAATCATCTTACTCCTCTAACTCAAATTCAATTGATACTTATTTCAATCTAACTCCTCATCCCAAGAATTGAATTCGACACTATTCCATTTACGATTTTATTTCCTGATTTTTTTTTTCTTAAATACTCAACGATGCGATGCTTCCAGAATCTTCAATGCAACATTCATAATATATAAAATTTCTATCTTGCAATCAAATAGATAAAATGATAATCTCTCAAATTTCTCAAATTTTTAATAATTAATTCAATCATATCAAGACCTCCTTAAAATTAATAAATCCTCAAATTTTTGGCTCTGTAAATTTCTTAATTCTCCCTTTAAGTTAATGTTTGTCTTCGAATTTCAATCATACCTTGATTTTCATAAAATTAATGATCCATCAACTCCGTTATAACAACCCCTAAATTCTTTATTTAATTTAATGCTCATCCACAAATTTAATCCTCTTGTCTCTTTTTGTCAGTCATAACCTCGTCACAGATCTTTGCTATGGTCAAAACCCTAATGATCATGGTTTAAGAAAATTCACCTACAGCTATGCAATTTAAGAAAATATATAAGTCATGTATCTTTTATCATGGTATTTCAGTCTCTGTTAAGGTGTACTACTAGCTACATTCTAACAAGTAAATCACGAATACAAACCACGGTACTAGGGAATCAATCAATCAGAAGACGAAAACAACATGAGAAAAGAAGGAACCTGCTAACATATTTCTTGCGGTATCTCCTATCTCTAACATATACTTAGCTCTAGCACATTCACTAACTAATTCCTATTCCTGTACACTGGTACCCATCTCAACTAATCATTAATCCACAAGATCCATGAATATATCCGTATTGCACACACCTGTTTATTAATACCAAAATCTGATGCCAAGAATCTCTAATATAACCATGATTCAATAATGCATCCAACTTGATACCTCTATCTCTTTAGTACCATACCCTCTGACAGTTCCCGTTCCTACTACAATTGTTTATACTAATCGTTCTTATCACTCAATATACGTCAAGTGCAACACCATACTAAATACTGCTCTTTCCAATACAATTTAGATGGACACCCAAGTCAGTCTGCGGTGCCATCTCGATCATGCTCAATCACCAGATCCTTACACATGTATATCATCCACTCATATATTAATATTCATATCTCTTATCTACCATAAAATTAATCCTCAAATAATCGTCAAGGTTTAACTTCTCGTACAACTTTAAAGTAAAATGTATATACTTCCTCAAAATCAGATACTCAACATCGAAATAAAATTTAATTACTCCAAAAAAATCTGTGTAGCCTTAACTATGTTTATTGAATTCATATTTGAAATCCTCAAAATTTAATGACGTAATCTCAACTCCTCAATAATTCTCAAAGTTAAAATTCATTTCCATTTTTTTTTATTTATAAATCCACAAATATACATATAAGTGCTCACGGTCTCTAATACTCGAGGTGCACTCCATACCTCTATTGTCTACAACTGTGTACTAAATTTTTGTACTGCCCGAATCACTTGCACTATTTCCTCCAATGATCAAAGTTATCATCACCTGTATTTTCTTCCATGATTTTCAATCTATATTAACTGAAATGTCATCCAATTATCGTCACGCAGAGTGCTTACTATTATTAACATCATTCTCGACTAATCTTCGATATAGAATCATTAGCACTCTTGGTATTATATCACTAGCTTCATTAATGGATCATCTCATCAAGCTCATTATAACTCATGATTATATGCACTTTCTATAATACCCATGCTTTACTTCAATCTCAAGGGCAGGCATATGGTTCTATATCTCGATTGATGTATAAGCATATCTCTTAATCCTTTTACAGCCTGTTAAACTAATTGTGATACACTTCACAACTTCCATTACTAATCCTGATATTTCTCTACTTATGACTTCTCATTAAACCCTTTATGCATATACATTTCTTTACCTTTAACATTTCCGATATCAATCATCAAATTGGACGTCATGCTCCATAAATCCTTAACACAATTCCTGGATACTTAATCGTTTACATAGATCACTCAATTACATAATCATGATTATCCAGGACGGGTAATTGGCTCTGATACTAACTCTGAGAACTATCACTGATACTCTATACTCTCCTTAACTCTCAGTCTCTAATGACACTACTCCTAGAATCATTGGTACAAGGTACTATGCTAAGGGCTAACTCTAGATTAAAGCCTACTGCTCACATGTCCAACTAAGAAATACTTACAACTCACTAGCAACACAGTCAATACTAATACAAGACACAAACAAAATTACAAGTCACTAATTATCATACTTAACAAGGAATCCTCAAGGAATAGGAGCTCAAGGACTGAATTGAGGACAGAAGGTATCTTTACTGCTAGTAAAGAAAGAAGCGATGGAACAAAGTCCTGGAATAACAGAAATAGATAAGTCTTGAGATGATACTTTAAGAACCAATTTAAGATACAACCCGATAATCATACACGTCTATCTGAAATCATGACACTCAGAATCCTCGCCACGCCAGTAAGCATAGATGCGATAAATGATAGGTTTCGTAACTAAGGTATGCAACTCTATAATCATGTCGTCTAGAATCATCACCACAGCGAATATGGCTGCGATAAACTCTAGGGTCCATAACCAAAGTAGACGTTTTACCTTTCTCACTGTCCTTATCAACATATGTCATCAGATGATACCGTAAATTTTAGTCCGTAAAATTCATCTCGATATGAAATTAACTCAACAACGATACCAAGAATTAAATTTAACAACTGGTCAACAAGAATCAAACTCACAATGATACCAAGATTTTAATTTAATAACCGATCAATAAGGATCAAGTTCAATAACAACAAGCGAAAGTGGACGGAAACAAGGAAAGATTTAAATTGTAAATTATAATAAGATTCTCAAGGGGTCGTCCCAGGAATCTCTCAAGAATTTGTGATTGAGTATCCTCTCTCATCCTAGTATCCTATGTCCTATATTCTATAGCAGGCACGTAGTAGTACAACTATGACGTCGCACTACTACGATATCGCACCACTAGCGAAGTCTGACCTGCATGGGCCACCACTAAAAATGTGTCACGACCCGCACCCGGTTTAAGGATGCGAGAGCGTGGGTACGTCCAGCCTACGCCGCAGCATCGGCGGTAGAACACTGTCTAGGTCATGTAACTATCTAATCAAACTCATGTGAATACCCAACTCCATAAGGAGACATGGATATCACTATAAAAATGAACAATATACTCAATCACAACTACAGCACGATAAGAATTTAAAGAAATAAAAGAATACAACGCAAGTCTAATGACAACATAATCATACCTGCAATAATTAACTTCCAATCCCCAAGTGTGTCAGGAACCAGTCTACTAAGGTCACAGTCTGGAAAAATATTTTCCAGTCAGGAAGGAGCAACGTACATCTCTAAATAGCAGTTCTATATTAATGATATAAACTATGTAGCAGTTCTAGATGGAAATATACCAGAAGCATGTATAGGTACGAGAAATAAAAGAAATGCTGGAAATACTATAAGTAAATGCAGAAGAAGAAACAATATGTCCATGAGCGAGAACCTATGACTAAGTGTGTGAGTACTAGCTTTAACATATGATCGGCTTGGGAACTTGATCAGGCTGGTTACATGTGATTAGCTATGATTCACGAAGGTCAGGCTAACCGTTGGTTAGCTATGATGCATGTATAGGTCAGGCTAATCACACGTAACAGCTATGAAGCATGGAGAGGGTCAGGCCGCACCCGACGTGAGATATGGGGTGAGCTATGATGCATGAAAAGTTGGGTATGATCACATATCTACACTAAAATACTCCCCACCCCCGACTGGTATAGTAAATCCAATCATGGTACGCTATGGCACGGGATTCCCTAGGGAGGTAGCAAATCTCCCCGGGAATCAGTGTCTGTACATGCACAAGATAACAAGAAAAACAAGTCTTGTACAAGCTACACCATGAATAAGGAATAACATCTCATGACGAGATCCGTGTATACCAATCTGTGTAACCAGCGTGTCAAGAGCATGGATATTTACACTAGATACAGTGAACATAGGAGATATCATAAATTAGAAACTAATCAGAGAATGTACTTGCCTTGGGTCCTTAGCTGGTAATTATTGATGTCCTGTTCCAGAGTGTCCCCTGGGTAAACCAACAGTCCTATAAACATATCACAAGCAAAACCACATTTGCATCAGATGCTACACTAACACAGTCTAAAATACTGGCCTCAGGGCCATGTCAGGCAGGGCACTAGTCAACTAGGGTTATCTAGTAGGGATACGTATATAATTACACATATTATTAATTATCATTAATACTTACAATATATATACATGCACCAATTTAAATGTATTTACAATATATATATATATATATATATCTTTTAAATACATATTTGATTTATACTAGTTGAACATTATATATGTATATTGTCAATGTTATTATTAAAATATATACTAATCACATTAAATACATATACAATACATTAATTGTATGTACAAGATATATATATACATTTATACTAATTATACATATTTGAAAATATATTAAGTACATATATATATACAATATATACATATACTAAATATTATATATTTTTATACCAAAATAATGCGTATACTATTACATTTTATATACCAAAATATGTATATATCATATATGTGCAAAAGTACATTTTAGAATATACATATACATATTGTCAACATCATTCTTAACATAATAATATTAATTTACCAAATTAATTTTATACCATATAAAAATACCCAATATACATACCTATACAACTAATTATACATGCTTAATTATACAATTTTATTAATAAAAATAAATAATATACCTATTCATATTTTAAATACATACATATACCAATACGAAAATATAAATCTACATATATATATTTATGCCAAAATACGGTTATATATATATATACTAATTTATATAATCAAAAATCCTTATATATAATACATAACTAAATTTACACATACTAAATAACTAATTTCATACATTAAAATAATAAAACTAATTATGTTGTATTTACTAAACTAATTACATGAATTTACTAAGCTAATTATATTTATTTACTAACTAATTATATAAATTTACTAGACTAATACATTAATTAAACTAATTATAAATTAACTGAACTAATTATTAATTAACTAAACTAATTGTTAATTAACTAAACTAATTATTAATTAACTAAACTAAATATATATAAAATTACCCAACAGATTACACTGAGAATTCGACAGTGGGAAACGGAGAGAGGGAAGTCGGGCTCACTTGGGTTTTTCGGCGTCGACGGCCGGAGAATCCGCCGGGGTCACGCGGTGGGGGCTCCGTCGAGGAGGCGGCGGGATCTGCTGTGACGGTGGCAGCGAAGCTCGGCGGCGGCGAGTGCTCGGCTCGAGGCGGCGGCAGATCTGGGTTCGAGGCGGCTGCGTCCTGTTCGAGGAGGCGGGCGCTCTGTCCGAGGAGGCGGGCGCTCTATTCGAGGAGGCGGCGGCTTCGACCACAGGCGCTCGACGCCGAGGGGGTCCAGTCGCCGGCGGCAATCGAACTCGGCGGCGGATCTGATCTAGGTTAGGGTTAGGGTCTGCTGTGGATGTGTCGGGGTCGTGTCCGGGGCTGGACACGGGAATGGTGTACTGTGGTAGGGATGTGTCCAGATAGGGGACACGAGGATGATGTTTGCTGTGGTGGAGGTGGATGTGTCCGGGTGTGTCGGACACAAAAATCTGTTTGTCATGTTGTAACCGGACACAGGAAATAAATGGATACGGAGGGACACCCGGGGTCGGACCCGAGGCCAACACGGCTGACACGGTGATGCTGGACACACGGACACGAGCACACAAAATGGTGGTGGTTGTTGGCTTGTGGAAATTGTGGGGGCTAGCTAATAAATTGGAGATTAGGGTTTCTTGGGAATGGTGATGAGGGACTTAAATAGGGAGAGAGGGTGTGGGATGAAGGGTGAGGGTTGGCCCAAATAATGAATGGCCCAGATAATAAATAAACGAGTTTTCATGTGGAAAAAATGAGGGTGAAATTGGAAGATGGTAACCTAATAAAATTAATAGAAAATATTATAATTTAAGAAAAATATTTTTAAAGGCTTCCAAGGCTAACGGATTAAATTAGCTACTAAACAAACCCATATTTCAAAACCCTAGAAAATATGTAATTCATTTATTTACTATTCCAAAAATAAAAATTTATTATGAACAACTAGTCCTTCAATAATTTTTTATTAAACAAATAATTTTATGATTTCAAGCCAAAAATATTCGAAGCTATAGTATTATATTTACATCATTATTTATCTATTTATTTTATAATAAATCGATATTTAAAAAAATGATTTTCATACAAGATTTTAAATTATCTTCTAAAATCAAATATTGCTCAAAAATCTAATACTACAAATTTCAAGGAGAAAATATTTTATAAACTTGGTATAAAAAAAAATCTAATTATTTCGGAAATTGGGAATCGTCGGTTACAAGGACGCTGGAGGGGGGAAACTTCGCCGGAGGTGGGGGAAGATGGTTTCAAATTTTTGGGGATCGAATCGACAGAATGGGGAAAAATGAATTCCTGAACCCTATATTAAAAAGTTTAGCGACGTCTTCAATAGACGTCGCTAAACATCGCCAATTAAAAAGATTAGCAACATAATCAATAGACGTCACTAACTAAAAATAAAAAATTAGCGACGTCATTAATAGACGTTGCTAAATGTCGCTAATTTAAAAGTTTGCGACGTTAGTGACATCGCTAAAAACGTCGCTAAAAATAAAAAAAATGTCGATAAATACGTTGCTAAATCAAAAAACTCAGCGACATTTAGCGACATTAAAGATGCTTATAGCGACTATTCTTTAAAAAATTAAAGTATAGTCGCTAAACGTCGCTATGTGTCGCCAACAACGACATATAGCGACGTTTATTTTTGGAGTCGCTCAAGTCTTTATATTAGCAACATTTTTTTAAGACGTCGCTAAAAATGTCACTATTTCATCATATTTTGGTAGTGCCTTAATTACTAACTTTATAATAGAATGTGATGTTAGAGTTCTTTATGATCGCATGCCCATGTAGTTCGTCCGGGATATTCATATACACAACAAACTGGATACTCCTCAAGATACGCCAAGATACGCCATAATATAAACCACTGGATACTACTCAAGATAACAGTATGAATAATCGGGACTACATGCAATCTAAAAAAATCCCTAGCCATCTACTAAGTGAATCTCTAGTTATTTAATCCCTAGCAATTTTTTGTATGAATTTGGGCATAAAATTCCGCAAAATCTATCCTAGACATGATACAGACAAATCAAGTTGTAATAGTAATATAAATAGGTTTAATATACATTGCACATATGGACTTATGTATGTCACGACAACAATCAAGCTACGTGATACCAAGTAAATCCAAGTAAAGCTAAATGAAGACATGTCAATCCAGGTGAAGCCATGTAAAACCAGGTAAAGCCATGTACAACCATGTGAAGCCATGTCCAACCAGAACAAACCAAGTAATATCAAGTCAAGCCATATCCAATGAAGCCATGTAATGTCATGCCAAATCAAGTGCAGTCAATCATGTCATTACGTGTAGCCGGGCAAAGCAGAGTAAAATTAATTAAAGCTAAATCAAGTCAAGTCAAGTCATCTGAAGCCATGTAAGTTTATGTCCAAAATTAGGTCAAGTCATCGCACGTCCAAGCAAAATCCAGACATTTCAACATAAAATCACAAAAAACCAAGAATTCCTAAAGAAAGTTTATGATCTGTATACCAACGGTACAGTCTAGTACATCGTTGGTACACAGATCCAGAGATACAAAAAACTCAGCAAGTTCTGGATTCCAACAAATTGGTATACCGATGGTATACTGTGACATTCTAAGTAGACAAAAAGTTTCTAAAAATTAAAGTTCCACAAATCGTTATACCATCGGCACAGCCAGTACGTCATTGGTATACCGGCCAAGAAAAATATCAAACAATGTCTACAAGATCAGTATACCGTCGGCACAACCGAGTATATCGTTGGTATGCCGATAGGGTTCACACAAAACTATCTAGAAATCAAGTCGGTTGAAATCGGTATACTTTACTATACCGTCGGTATTTCAGTTTCCAAGAATAATCATGGTTAAATCAAGTCTAATTTTTTGGACCCAAATCAAACCCCAAAAATTACCAGAACCAAGTCTAATAAGAAGTCAAGTCTAGGGTAAGTCTTATATCACAATATGGACTAAATCTCAAGGTCACAACTCGGGTACCGTTTCTGTTACAGAGTTATCAAAAAGGGACGAAACAAGATTCTATCAGAAATCAAAATCGAGATGGTCACTAGGCTAGAAATTATGATATGAACAATAATAGTAAAGTAAGTCTAAACTAAAAAGCAATAATCAAAAGATCCAGGAAGTAAAATAACAGAAAGTAGAAGAATTTTACGAAATCAGTAAGGTGTACTTGCCTAACACGAGCTTCCAGCCAAAATCTTCTCGTCCACCACCATAAAGGTGTTCAGAAATCACACTCCAGGTCTCAAAACCATGCTTCTAAGCTCCAGAGAAAATGAAGAAGAGAGGAGAGAGAAAGAGAAAGAAGGAAATAAAATATCTTTACTATTTATAGAGAAACTATCTCAAAAATATCTCGAAAGTGAAACAAATATCTCCCAGACAGTATACCGTTGGTATACTGTAGTATACCATCGGTATACCTGTCAAGTAGTAAAGTGTCAATTTTAGGAATTTTTGGGCTTCCTCGAGATCCAATAAAATATAATAACTAGCATAAAATATGTATACGCATAAAATATGAATACTGTGAGACGAGTCTAACAACTCTCCCCTCATTAGAAAAATTATATCCTTGGAATTTCCATAAGGATCCAAAATTACTAACAAGAAAATTCAAGAAAGCCAGTTCAAAACCGAAAATAAACAAGAAACTCATGTGTGTATAAAATTTCCTGGGCAACAACAAGAAATTAGAAAGTAAAATAATATAACAGATAAACTAACAATTAATCACATACAGAGGTTAAGATAGGACACTGGTATACGAATAAGTGTACCTCCCAAATCGAAGAGAAATAGATAATTTGTACTCATATCGTCCTCACGCTCCCACGTTGACTCGCCCATAAAGTGATGCCCCCAAGCAACACGAACTAATATGATTATCCGATTTTTGAGAACCTTCTCCCTCTGGTCAAAAATAGACATGGGCCTTTTCTCATATGATAGGTCAGTACTAATGACCAACTCAGAGTGATCCAAGATATGGCTCGAGTCTGGAATATACCAGCGCAACTGAGATACGTAAAAGATGCCATGTACCTCATGAAGCGATAGTGGAAGAGATAGACGATAAGATACGTCTTCAACTCGCTAGAGAATATTGAATAAGCCTATATATTTAGGACTATGCTTTTCTCGTACTCCAAAAATGATAACTCCACGGGTAGGCAAAATCCTCAAAAATACATGGTTGCCGACAGAGAACTAAAGATTACGACGGTATTGATCTGCCTAATGATGCTAGCGATCCTTAGCCACTCTGAGATGCTCTCTGATCTTCCTGATCACTCCAACCGACTAAGAAATTATCTCTGGACCAAGCATCTACCTATCGCTAATGCCATACCAAGCTAACGGTGATCTGCATCTCCTACCATAAAAAGCCTCAAAGGGTGCCATCTGATTGCTCGCTAGGAAGCTATTGTTATATAAGAACTCTACTAGGTTAAAGTGATCCTTCAAAATCTACCGAAGTCAAGTGTATAAGGTCGAAGCATAACCTCCAATTTCTGAATAGTACGCTCCGACTGCCTGTCTGTCTACAGATGATAGGTTGAACTGAACTTCAACCTAGTACCCATACTTTGTTGTAGGCTCTGATAGAAATAAGACATAAATTGCGAATCTCTATCAAAAACTATACTAACTGGTATGTCAAACAATCTGACTATCTATCTTATGTACATCTCAGCTAGCTACTCTGTAGACTGGCCCACTCAGAAAGGAAGAAAGTGAGTAACCTTTGTGAGTCGATCCACTATAACCCATATAGCATCTCTTCTAGACAGGGATCTTGGAAGACCGGTCACAAATTCTATAGTAATATGGTCCCACTTTCAATCCAAAATTGGTAAAGGATGAAGTAGTCTAACTGGTCTTTGATACATAACATTATCCTGCTAACAGACTAAATACCGAGAAATCAACCAAGCAATCTTCCTCTTCATATAATTGTACCAGAAGTGCTGATGAATATCCTGATACATCTTTGTCCCTCCTAGATGCACTAAGTACTAAGAACTGTGGGCCTCTGATATAATCTCCTACCGGATATCTCCTCTCGGTACACAAAGTTGACTCCCAAACCTAAGAGTAACATCCTCATGAATGCTCAACTCTGGTCTGCATCCTTACTCACACTCTGCTCTGAGCTGCTAAAGTCTGGAATCATCCGTCTGCTCTGCTCTGATCCTGCTCTGCTCTGATCCTCTCAACTATAGAAGACTGAACCTACAGACTCGCAATAAAATTGATATCACCAGATAATACTACATCGATATCCATCTCCTATAGATCCTCCAAAATGTGGCACTGCTCTATCAAGAAGTAAGCTCCTCCTCTCCTACTCAAGGCGTCTGCTACGATATTTGCTTTCCCTGGATGATACTAAAGGTCAAGATTGTAGTCCGATAATAACTCAAGCCACTTGCTCTAAAGCATGTTGAGTTCCTTCTGTATGAACACATACCTCAAGCTCTTGTGGTCTGTAAAGATCTCCACTCGATCACCATATAGATAATGCCTACAGAGCTTATGTACAAACACTACTGCTGCCAACTTAAGATCATGCGTCGAATAACTCTTCTCATTGTCTCAAAGTAGCCAAGACGCATAATCTCTTACTCTACCATGCTGCACAAGGAGACACCCAAATCCCACTCCTGAAGTATCACAATATACTGAGAACCCACCCTGTCCCACTGAAAATATCAGAATAGAAGCCGAAATAAAACTCCGCTTAAGCTTCTCGAAAGAAGTCTGACTAGTATTTGACCACTCAGAGTGCATATCCTTATACGTCAGCCGTGTCAAGGGTACGTAGATCCCCATAAAGCCAGTCATAAATCGCCTGTAGTAACCTGCTAGACCCAGGAAACTGCACACATCTGAAGCTTTATGGAATACTGGCCAACTCTCAATAGCCTCGACCTTCTTTGGATCTACATCTATTCCTCCGCCAGAAATGATATGTCCTAAGAATGAGATACGATCAAGCCAGAACTCAGACTTTTGGAACTTCGCGTACAGCTGCTCTAGAAGAATTTGAAGAACTACTTGAAGATGCTTCTCATGATCTTCCTCACTCCGACTATAGACCAAGATATCATCAATAAACACTATCACAAACTGATCTAGATAAAGCATAAAGATATTATTCATGAGGGACATAAATATAGCTGGTACATTGGTTACTCCAAATGACATAACTAGGAACCCCCAATGACCATATCTAGATCTAAATATCGTCTTGCATATGTCCTGCTCTCTGATTCTGATCTGATGATAGCCAGATCGTAAATCAATCTTAAAAAATATGGTTGCCCCACTGAGCTAATCAAACAAGTCATTTATCCTGGGCAAGGGATACTTGTTCTTAATGGTTGCCATATTTAGTGTTCTATAATCAATAACTAAACGCGATGAACCATCCTTCTTTCTAACAAGAAGTAACAGGGCTCCCCAAGGCGATGCACTAGGTCTATTGAGTCCCTTGGCTCTCAACTCCTCAATCATCCGGTACAAGATCTCCAATTTAGACGGTGACATCTTATAAACCCTCTTTGATATTTTCTCTGCTTTAAGAATCAAATCAATATAGGACTCTACGTCTCTAATTGGTGGTACACCTGGTAACTCATCAAGAAATACGTAAGGAAACTCATAAACTACCTTGGGAAACTGTACCTTCTCAGCCTCTGCCATCATCAATGTAACCTCCGACGACTCTACTGCACCTCTCAAGAATGAGAACTCCTCTTGACCAGGTACAGAAAAGATTACCTTGCCATTATGTAATCTATCATCGCATGTCTCGTACTGAACCAATCCATCCCAAGAATGATATCATAATTTCCCATAGGAAACTCGATCAGCCTCGCGAGAAACTCTCTCCCGCATACTATAACTCTACACGAGAGAGAAACTCTATCCATTCCTATGAAAATATTACCAATAAGTATATTCAACCTTACATATAAGGACTCAGGCTCCAATCCAACTCGTGTCACAAAGCTTGCAGATATAAATGAATACGAAGCACCAGAATAAAATAAAGCTAAAGCTGAATAAAAGTGGACGAGAATTGTATTTGCTACCACCTCTCCTGTTGCCAAAGCCTCCTTTATCTATAGCAAGAAAGCTCGACCCTGCCCTCTAGGTGCAGGTCCTCTCTGTTGCTGACCTCTAAGTCTCACTTGTGCCTGGGACTAAGCATGCTGCTGCGGCCACTGCTGGAATACCTAAGCCTGTGGACGCAAAAGCCTCTGAATCAGCGGCTGCACTAGTGTTGGTGCCCTGAACTGTGACGATGCTAGCCAAACTACTGACTGGGCCAATGATGATCCAGTCTGGTTGTTCCTAGGGCATGTCCCTACCATCTAGTCTGATGCCCCATATACCAAGCATAATCCATATGCCATACGGTACTCTGATAAAATATTTTTAGCTTTCCCGCAATGAAAATAACTGTCTCTGCTGAGGAAACATCTGGGAAGACTGCTGAGATGATATTGTCCTCTTCGAGGATCCAATCGTCAGGGCTCGAACTGCTAGAACTGGTACTAATGAATGGGATTCTGGACCTCCTGAAATGTTGGGCCTCTTCAGGCTACTAATTCGATCTGTAATCCTTTGCAATGTGTACTCATACCTCCTGACTGCCCGCATCACAACGTCAAAGGTCTGATACTAATGCTGCTCTATCGCTAAGATAATCTCTAAATGGAGTCCCTGCGGGAACCTCCTCATCTTCCCCAACTCAGTCGCTACCAAAGTGGGAGCAAACCGACTAAGTCTCAAAAACTCTACCATACAACCGCCGACGGTCCTGCTCTCCTACCTGAGATTGTTAAACCTCTGCTAAAGCTCGTAACGCACCACCGCGTCAAAGTACCTCGCCTGAAACCTCCTAGTAAAAATTTCCCATAGAATTGGAGCTACAAGAGAAACCTTTTGTGCTACCCGCCAGTCATAAGCCAAGTCCAATAACTGTAGCCTCACCACTGCTACATGCCCTCTAGCCGGAGTCCCTGCTACCTCCAAGATGGCATCTTCTGTGCCATAAAATTACGGAGGACTGAGACCCCTGAAGCTGGTAGCAAAATTATGGATCTGAGAACCACATCATTCCAATGCTGTCTGGACTGACTGGGTGAGTACGTCACTCTAGGGCTGTTGGGTCATCATAAAACCTCGTAGGACATCTATCAGTACTCAGGCAACACCATTTGGCTGCTCGAGTTAAACTGGGTGCACAGGTGCTGCCTTCTAATCTAATACTTTCGGTCGATCTTCCTCGGGATCTACTCTAGACTTTGCTCCTGAATGCTGAGATCGATCTCCAGGAAAATGCTAGGTTCCCGAATGCAGACCCTTCTCAAGCAACACTTGATCCATCTGGCCGATAGTAACAGGAACAGTGCCCCTGAAAGTTAAGGACACAAGAGTCAATCGAAGAACATGATAGATCAACAAATAAGAAGATATCAGATCAAGAATTATGGATGGAGAAAAATAACTAGGGATCAAAGAGAATATTTTAGGATTGAGTCATCTAGAAACAACAATAACCCCCATATATCTGTAAAAACCAGATAAAATCTTCTCAGACAAACATAATCCGCTCAGAAAGGCATGCATGGGCCACCACTAAAACTGTGTCACGCCCCAGAACTAGATTTCTTGAGGGCGGGGCTGACAAGGCCTACTACGCTTACTTAGAACACTCTGGTACTCAGCATATATGATAAAGTTGTAAGACATGAGGGGTTACTACTATAAACCATCAGTCAAGCCCAGGTCTAATAAACCCTAGTGTCACAATCACAAGAATAACGTAAATAATAACAAGATGTAAGATCAGGTGAAATATAATAGTAAAGCATCACAAACTATAATATACAAATGATCATGAAGCTAGTAAATACAAAATGAATAAACTAGCCAGAATCTGAGTCATACATGATCAACCCTAGGATATGTCAATCATGTTAATGCCCGTAGGCTAACTGATCAAACCAAAATATAAGATAAATATATGCTCGATGGCTAAACACCCAAAAAATAAAAAGTATATCAAGGTGGAAAAGTAAGAAAATCCACTCAAGTGGCTGGTGCTCCTGGTCGCCACCATCCTCATGAAAGTATGAAAGATCCTCTGGTGCTGCTACTGGATCAGGCTATGCAAAACCAGTGGGGTCAGATCCCTAAATAATATGTATCACAAAAGAAGCCAATCTAGGAACTTAAACCAACAACACATCCAAATACAAATGCTGGAAAGTAAAGATTGAATGTAAAAGCTCTCAGGACAATAAATACTATAAAACCTTAATGAGACATATCTGGAACTGATAATCAATAAGAAAAGAATAAGTACTAATGTAAAGGTGATCATGCGAATCCTAGACTAACCATTAACCATCAATCACGATAAATTACATAAGTACGGCTTGATACCTTTAACTAACCAGGGTTATCATAATCCTTAATTACTAACTTTATAATGCAACGCGACGCTAGAGTTCCATCTGATCGCATGATCCTGTATTCTGTCCGGGATATCCAAACACATAACCAAGTGTATTTTTCTTATGATAAGACATAATATAAACCACTGGATACTCCTCAAGATAACATTATGAATAATCGGGACTGCATGCAATCTTGAAATTTTTCTAGCCATGTTCTAAGTAAATCTTTAGTTATTTAACACCTAGCAATTTCTTGGATGAATTCGGTGGCATTATGCAAAATCCATCCTAAACATGATACAGACAAATCAAGTTCTAATAGTAATATAAACATGTTTAATATATATTGCACATATGGACTCATCTATGTCACGACAAAAATCAAGCCACGTGATACCAAGTGAAGCCAGGTAAAGCTAAATGAAGCCATATCAATCCAGGAGAAGCCAAGTGAACCAAGTAAAGCCATGTACAACCATATGAAGCCATGTCCAACCAGATAAAACTAAGTGAAACCAAGTCAAGCTATGTCCGATGAAGCCATGTAAAGTCATGTCAAGTCAAGTCCTATCAATCATGTCATCACGTATAGCCAGGAAAAATTGGGTAAAATTGAGTTAAGCCAAGTCAAGTCAAGTCAAGTAATCTGAAGCCATGTAAGTTCATGTCCAAAATCAGATCAAGTCATCGTACGTCCAAGCAAAATCCAGAAGATTCAACATAAAATCATGAAAAACTAAGAATTTCTAAAGAAAGTACACGATTGGTATACCGTCGGTACAGTCCAATATACCGTCGGTACACCGGTCCGGAGATAGGAAACATACAGTAAGTTCTGGATTCCAACAAATTGGTATACCGTCAATATACAGTAGTATACCATCGGTATTCTGTTTCAAGTAGGCAAAAAGTTACTAGAAAATAAAGTTCCATAAATCGGTATACCGTCGGCACAACCCAGTACACCGTCGGTATGCCGGCCGAGACAAATATCTAACAATGTCAGGAAAGATCGGTATACCGTCGGCACAACCTATTACACCGTCGATATGTTGATAGGGTTCACATAAAATATCTAGAAATCAAGTCGGTTAAAATTGGTATACCATCAGTATACTGTATTATACCGTCGGTATGCGATTTTAAGAATAATCATGGTTAAATTAAGTATGATTTTCGGGACTCAAATCAAACACCAAAAATTACCAAAACCAAATGTAACAAGAAGTCAAGTCTAGGGTAAGTCTTATAGACTAAATCTTACGGTCACAACTCCGGTACCGTTTTCGTTACATTGTTACCAAAAAAGGATGGGACACGATTCTATCAGAAATCAAAACCGAGACGGTCACTAGGCTAGAAATCATGATATAAACAATAATAGTAAAGCAAGTCTAAACCAAAAAGCAATAATCAAAGCTCCATGAAGTAAAATGACAGAAAGTAGAAGAAGTTCACAAAATCAGCAAGGTGTACTTGCCTAATGCGAGCTCCGAGCCAAAATCTTCTAGTCTACCACCACGAAGGAGTTTAGAAACTATATTCCAGGTCTCAAGACCACTCTTCCTAGCTCAAAAGAAAATGAAGAAGAGAGGAGATAAAAAGAGAGAGAAGAAAATAAAATATCTCGAGTATTATTTATAGAGAAAATATCTCAAAAATAAAATAAATATTTGTCGAGCAGTATACCATCGGTGTACTGTAGTATACCATCGATATACCAGTTAAATAGTAAAGTTTTAATTTTGAGAATTTTTGGGCTTCCTCAAGATCCAATAAAATGTAATAACTAGCACAAAATACGTATCTGCATTAAATATGAATATTGTGAGATAATTCTTACATGCTGGAACCTCCTTGCCTTATCCAACTCGGTCCCTACTAAAGTAGTAGCAAACCGACTAAGTCTCGCATACTCACTCGCATAACCGTCGGATATCCTGCCCTATTGTCTGAGGTTTTTAAACCTCTGCTGAAGCTTTTAACACACCACCGCGTCAAAATACCTCACCTGAAACCTCTCGGTAAAAATTGCCCATGGAATTGGTGCTGTGAAAGAATCCTCTTGCCCTGCCCACCAATCACGAGCCAAGTCCAACAACTATAGCCTCACTACTGCTACGCAATCTCTAGCCGGATACCCTGTTGCCTCCAAGATGGCCTTAGTATCCTGCAACAATCATCGAACGAAATCGTGTCCTCTGTGCCCAAGAATTACGGAGGACTATGACACTTGAACTTGGACACAGAATTATGAATCTGAAAAATGCCTCACTCCAATGCTGTTTGGACCGACTGAGTGAATATATCACTCTGGTGTTGTTGAGTCATCATAAAATCTCGAAGGACATCCATCAGTGCTTGAACAACACCCTTTGGCTGCTCATGCTGAACTGGTGCACAGGTGCTACCTATTGGTTTGGTACTGCCGGCCAATCTGCCTCGGGATCTACTCTAGACTCTGCCTCGGGATCTACTCTAGACTCTAACGATCTTCAGGAATAATTTAGGCTCCCAAATGTTGTCCCTCTTCGAGCTGCACTTGATCCATCTGGCCGATAGTAACAGGAACTGTGCCCCTAAAAGTTAAGGACACAAGAGTCAATCGAAGAACATGATAGATCAATGAATAAGTAGATAATATATCAAGAATCATGGATGAAGATAAATAACTAGGGAACAAGGAGAATAGTTTTAGGATTGAGGCATCTAGCAAAAATAACAACTCCCATATATCTTAAAAAATAGATCAAATCTGCTCAGACAGACATAATCTGCTCAGACAGACCTGCAAGGGCCACCACTCAAACCATGTCATACCCCAAAACCAGAAAACTGGAGAACGGGACTGACAAGAATAGTTATGTATATTTAGAGCATATTTGTACTCCGTATATACGGTAAAGCTGCAAGACATGAGGGGTCACTACTATAAACCAACAGTCAAGTCTACGTTCAACAAACCCTAATGTCTCAATCACAAGAATAAGAGAAATAATAACAAGATGTAAGATCAGCTAAAATATAATAGTAAAGCATCCCAAACTATAATATACAGATGATCATGAAGCTAGCGAACATAAAATGAATAAACTAGCCAGAATCTAAGTCATACATGATCAACCCTAGGATATGTCAATCATGCTATTGTCCGTAGTCTAACAAATTAAACCAAAATACGATTTAAATACGTGCTCGGTGGTTAAATGCCAACAAAAGTAAAATATAAAACAGAGTGAGGAGTAAGAAAACCCACTCAAGTGGTTGGTGCTCATGGTGACCACAATCCTCAGAAAAGTACGAAAGATCCTCCGGTGCTGCTACTGGATCTGGCCATACAAAACAAGTTGGATCAGAAATCAAAATAGCAAGTACCATAAAATAAGCTAATCTATGAACTTAAACCAACAACACAAGCAATACATATACTGAAAGTGAAGACAAATGTAAATGATATCAGGATAATAAAAGAAATACTGTAAATCTGTAATGAAATATATCCTAAAATGATAAGCAAAAATGGAATAACATGTGCAGAAAGTAAATATGTGATTATGTAAAAGCCTAGACTAACCACTATCCATCAATCACAAAAAATTATATAAGTACGACTTAATACTTTAGCTAACTATGGTTATCACAATCCTAATTACTAACAATTATAATTCAACGCGATAATAGAGTTTCTTCTGATCGCATGCTCCTACAGTCTGTCTGGGATATCCATACGCACAAACCAGCACTAGATACTCCTCAAGATATTCTATAATATAAATTACGGGATACTCCACAAGATAACTGTATGAATAACCGAGACTTCATAAAATCTTAGAAAATCTCTAGCCATGTACTAAGTGAATTTCTAGTTATTAACCCCTAGCAGTTTCTTGTATAAATTTGGGAATGGCATTTCGCTGAATCTATCCTAGACATGATGCAACAAAATAAGTTCTAATAGTGATATAAACAAGTTTAATATACATTGCATAA
Source organism: Iris macrosiphon (assembly GCA_036927795.1). Taxonomy (NCBI): domain Eukaryota; kingdom Viridiplantae; phylum Streptophyta; class Magnoliopsida; order Asparagales; family Iridaceae; genus Iris; species Iris macrosiphon. The sequence continues at coordinate 76,600,605 of JAYESA010000004.1, forward strand.
ATGGACTCATATAAGCTACGACAACAACTATGCCATATGAAGCCAGGTAAAACTATGTACAACCATGTAAAGCCATGTCCATCCAAATAAATCCAAATAAAACCAAGTCAAGCTTTATCCAATGAATCCATGTAAATTTATGCCATGTCAAGTCCAGTCAATCATGTCATTACATGTAGCCAGGAAAAGTCGGATAAAATCGAGTAAAGCTAAGTCAAGTTAAGTCAAGTCAAGTCTTCTGAAGCCATTTAAGTTCATGTCTAGTCAGGCCAAGTCATCGCATGTCCAAGCAAAAGCCAGAAGAATCAAAATTAAATTATAAAAAACTAGGATTTCTAAAAGAAAGTGCACGATCGGTATACCGTCGGTATAGTCCAGTACACCGTCGGTATACTTGTCCTGAGATAGGAAAAATACAGCAAGTTCTGGATTTCAACAAATCGGTATATCATCGATATACTATAGCATACTGTCGGTATGCCGTTCCAAGTAGGCAAGAAAGGATTTGGAAAATAAAGTTTCACAAATCGGTATACCGTCGGTATACTATAATATACCATCGGTATGACAGCGAAGACAAATATCCTGAAGTAGGTTAACAATGTCGACAAGGATCGGTATACCGTCGATACACTGTAGTACACCGTCGGTATGCCGATAAGGTTCATAGAAAATATCTAGAAATCTAAGTCGGTCGAATCGGTATATCGTCGGTATGCCAGTTTCCAAGGTTAAGTATGGTTAAAATCAAGTCAAGTTTGATTTTTGAAATCTAAATCAAATCCCAAAAACTACCAGAACCAAGTCTAATCAGGAGTTAAGTTTAGTGGTAAGCCTCATATCACAATATGGACTAAATCTCATGGTCACAACTCTGGTACCTTTTTCGTTACCGAATTACCAAAAAGGGACAGAACATGATTCTACAAGAAATCAAAATTGAGAAGATCAAAAGGCTAAAAAATACAAGATAAACAATAATAGTAAAGTAAGTCTAAGCTAAAAAGCAATAGCAATGCTCCAGGAAAGTAAAATGATAAAAAGTAAAAGAAGTTCACAAAATTGGCAATGAGTACTTGCCTAAAACGAGCTCCTAGCCTAAACCTTCTAGTCCACCACCACAAAGGGGTTCAGAAATCATGCTCCAGGTCTCAAGACCATGCTTCAAGCTCGAGAGAGAAATAAAGAAGAGAATAGATAAAAATAGAGAAAGAAATGAAATGAACTCAAGTACTATTTATAGAGAAGTTCTTTAAAATATCTCAAAAATATCTTGAAAAGTAAAACAAATATTTGTCGAGCAGTATACCACCTGTATACTGTAGTATACCGTCGGTATACCGTTCAGGTAGTAAATTTTTAATTATAATAATTTTTAAGCTTCTTCGAGATCCAATAAATAGTACCAATTATGTATCCGCATAAAATACGAATACTGTGAGATAAGTTTTACAACTATCCTCGTGTAGCTAGTACAATCAGAACACTAGCAAGCATATAGGTGTTGATCAGGAATAAGACATATAATTAAATAATATGCTAGCAGTTATGCATGTAATGGACATAAGGCACGTCTCACGACAGTGCTAACAGCCGCAATTTATCCAAGACTAGGTAAACTACATTCTATAAAGTGTCCTCCCTCCCGACATGACATGACAAATAATACACAAACAAGACATGTGATAAGGTACACAAATAATCATGCAATGCAATACTGTAAAGTAAAGTTAGGGAGTTGTAATTGCTTTCATCCAAAAGGAAAAGTCATACTAAGTCCACCTAGAAAAATAATATTAAAGTATTAGATTATATTCTAAATCTTATTAATGACCTTAGCCTCTAGGATTATTTGGAGATTTTACTAGAAACCTTCATATAACTTCTTATAACTAATTCTTTGTATATCCTTTAATTTTAATTATTAAATTATTAGCAAAATAAATTTTGTCTATTATTTTTGCTAACAACATATACTTTACCAATGAAATCTCGGGTCGGACTGTTGTAAAACCAAAAATAATTTCAAAGGGTGATGGATGACCTACTAAGAATTTCCACTAAATTTTCCATTACCTAAACTGGCCCGATAACCTTCATTCTTCCAATCCTAAGAACTTATAAAAATTGATCCATAACCGGGCCCTATTATTATTATTATTATTATTATTATTATTATTATTATTATATATATATATATATATATATATATATATATATATATATATAAACTCTGATTAATACCGAAGGCATTATCCTAGTGATAATGTGGCGGACTGGCTTTAAGTAAACCAAGGTTCGAATCCCGCCTCTGCCGGCTGGGTAGCTCTTATAGCCACGGGTGAAGCCTAGATATATATATCAATAATATATATATATATATATATATATATATATATATATATATATATATATATATATATATATATATATCAACTCGAATTATTAGTTAAGATGACCCCATATAAATTACAAAGTCCACTAACATCTTATATGCACCTTAATACAAGAGGCCTTAACCTATCCTACTCTCTATTATTTTATTCATATTCACCTCTCCTAAGCTTACTGAATTTGGAATCCGCAAATTAAACTATTGGTCCAAATCTTTACCCATTTAATTGGCACATAGGTTATAAATCTTATTTAGTCAAAGAAACAGAAGTTAAGAGAGAAACTCACAAGAAAAAAAAAAAAAAAACTTTCGAATCTTAGTAGAATCAAGCGGATCAGTAGGGCATGATTCTGGATCAAACGAAGGCGCAGGCGGACCTGGGGAGTCGATTGCTCGATGAATCTGTGGGCTCTAGGTCAGGAACGCTGACGCGAGAAGCGACCACGGCTGAGATGATCGGTTGACTGGATCGAGTGTCTTGGAGATCATTATTCGCTAGATTAGACTTTCTCACGATTGCCATACTGAAATATATTTCAAAGGATCACCGGATCGAACTGATCAAAGCAGATGAGCATAAAAACTCACCAACCCATAAATATCAAGTAGGGCTCAAATATCTACTCCCTTGTAGCACATTTTAATTCAATAACACTCATAACTATGGAAAGTTACTCTACTAACCCATTACTAATATTTATTTTTTACCTGAACTAGACCTAGTAGGTCTAGAAGTCACAACTTTGTGCCTAGCTCTCTCACTCCATAGTTATAGGCTCCATTGACTCATGGATTATTTTAGCCACCTCTCAATAACGTTTATCAAAGAATCACCCTGTTGCGGGTATCCCATTCTAAGTGACTGAAAACCAAGCCATCAACCCTAGTCCTATACATCGCTTTGTGAGCTAAATATCAACTTTTGGATATAGGATGCTCATCAGTCTTTGAAGAAAGCTCCTAAGGTGGTAAGGCCACCCCTCATGTAGGTAGTACCACCACTACCTTTGATCGAATCTCCTCAAGTATTTTGTATGTTTCAAAATTCATACTTGCATAACTTATCATAATATTGGTGTTCACATAAACAAAGTTTGCAACACAGTCCTCAAGTATTTTGTATGTTCATCCTTATTCATAGAGTAGATTAAAATTTTATCGGTGAATACGACCACAAACTTATCTAGGAAGGATCAAAAGACTGTTCATTATATCCATGAAAGTAGTTGAAGCATTTATCAAACTTAACTGCATGACCAAAAATTCTTGTATAGTATGCTAACTTCGATACATCCTCTGACTTAATCATTAACTGATGATAAACCCGAACAAAGATCTATTTTCTAGAATATGGCTACTACCTAAAGACGGTCAAACAAGTCATATATTCTTGGTAGTGGATGTTTACGAAGAAAAGTTTAAACAAAACTTTTGTATTACAAATTTTTGAAAAGAAAAAAAAAGTACAAAAAGAACCTAAATAGGAATCCAAATATAGTTGATTCTAGAAAAGTATAGCTGTGGAGATCAGATTTGCGGACGATCACTTTACTCCTTGGACTACTCGACGATGAAGAAATACAGGGAATGAACAACTTGAGAGTTGAACAATAAGAAAGCTTTGGCAACAATGGAATGAGAAGACTCTATTTCTCTCCTTATATTCTTGTCCCTCTCTGTATATGTCCCTCGTCCCCTGTCTCTGTCTCCCTATATTTGCCTCTATATATGTCTCCATATTTATAGAGTTTAGGAGCGATTATGAGAGTGTGCACGCACTTTGGATAGTCTGCACTATTTTACTATTGTGCAAGCACTTTTGGTAGACTAAAATCCAACATTCTGAATGAGTGGGCGCACAACTCGCTGCCTGCTTGACACGTAGCTACTTATACGAGAAAAGCATAGGTCATGGGGGACAGTTATTTGTATACTTTTCAGAAAAAGTATGGCATGTAAGACACGCACTTATAACTGCTCACTATTAGTTAGAATAGTATGTGCACTTTAGAAGTGATCTTAAAACTAGCATACTTTTGGAAAGATTATCTATACAACCGCTTTCTTAAAGAAGTAGCCATGATGGCGCACTTCTTATGAAATTGGCCGTGATGGCACATTTTTTTGAAGTTGACACAACGACGCACTATTGAAGAAATTAGCAAAATAACACACTTTTAAAGAAATTGGCACACGACACACTTTTGAAGAAGTTGGCACAACGACGCACTTTTGATAAAATTGGCACAATGGTGCACTTTTGATAAAATTGGCACAACAGCACACTTTTGATAAAATTGGGACAACAATGCACTTTTGAGGAAATTGGCCCAGCGGGTGGGTCGCTAAACGACAACCTGGTTATGCGTACCACAAACCAGTTGTAATAATGACTTCTAACTTTTGGTTTTTGTCCCAGCCTGTCAGATTCGTCGCATTTAATGCTAAAAAAATCAGACATATAAATTGTAAGCCTGTCTACAATGATGAAAGCATCTTTAAAGTGTGCCACCATTCTGTTCTCTGAATAGTGCGCCACCCTTTGAAAGAAAGAAAGTGTGCCATTCTCTAAAATCGGGAGAAAGTGCGCCATTCTTCCTTTGTTAAGTTTATTTGTAGAAAATTGTGCCATCTTTATAAGGCGCACTTTTTATTCTTCTATAAGACCCCCTTTAAAGTTTTTGAATTTGTTCAGATGAATTCAAAATACTTTGAATTAGAAGCATAAAAATTATTGAGATATTTATACGCGCACTCAAGGCAGATCCCAACAGTTTTGCTGACGTAGTTGTAGCTCATACTTTGTTGCTCGAATCTCGAATAGCAGCCGAAGAGTTTTCCTTCCCAAATCTATGAATAGGCGGGTTGAGGAGAAAGAGAATTTTCTTACTGCTTTTGCAATATTTGTAAACAATTTGGAAGATTCTGACCCTTCTCCTTAAGTATTTGTATTATCCTTTCCTTATTCTCCATCAATATAGATATTTTGTTTTACCTTAGTGATACATTCAAATCGAGACCAATTTAATATATATCTTCTCAAAGGTATTATGGATATGGCAAAATTTAACTCTGTGGAAGAATTTGGTAGATTTATCACTCAAGGCATACTCATGCTGAGTATAAATAATAAATTTTATGGGATACAATACTATCAGCGGTGATATGGACATGATAACACACTTGTTTATTTCACTGGAAAGAGAAAAAAGAGTAGTTCAAGGGTAAACTATTGTCTTCTCTTTTGGGGATAATAAATGAACATGATTCAAAGATAATATGGACATGAATCACATTATACTTATTGACTGGTAAATAAACACGTGAGATTATTTCCAACCCAACTAGGATCAAGAATAGGATATTCTTGAAACAACTGGCTTTAAGAAAATATTATTTTTGTTAGAGAGAATTATTTAGATGATCTCAACGAGAGTGTTCCGTTGGATCTGAGTATTATTCCGCTGGAAACCTTTGAGGACCCATTACCCATGTCTTATACGAAAATGAATATAGGTAATTGTTCGAGAGATCGTGTAGGCTACGAGTTGCTGGAGATTAAATATGTATTTGATGTATATCTTATTTTAATTTGCTGGAGATGGAGAGGAATATGTCATTCTTAAACATAATACTTCTTGAGAAATTTGTCGTTGATAGGGATCATTATCAAATCTCTATTAGAATTAACGAGCCTCAAGGCTCCATTTGAGAATATTGTTTCCACCACATAAGGACCTTCCCATTTAGTTTAGAATTTGCCTTTGCTTTTATTGGTTGTGATCATAGGTCTTCTTACTCTAAGGACCAAATTACCAATCTGGAATTATCACGACCCGCACCCGATGTAAGGGTACTAGTCGGAAACAACGCCCAGCCTACGCCACAGAATCGGCGGTAGAACGCTGTCTAGATAATCTATCTAACAATATAATAAACCACCAATAATGATAGTATACTCAATCACAGAACTAAGATAGAAAATGAGCACGAATTAGATAAGAATAGAATAGTCACAATACAACTCATGAGTCTAAAATAATACATCAATGAGTCTGAAGAAATACATAAATAAGCTGGAGACAAATCAACTACAAAAGAATACTACGAAGCTACAACTCCTGGGTCAACTGTCTCAGTTGGGATAAGTCCCTCTTGAGCCAGGGTCTCAGAATCTAAACCCACAACATCCTGGGGTCCATAATAGGTAGGGTACCACTCCTCAGTATCATCTAGAAAAATATATCCAGTCAGGAAAGGAGTAGAGTACATCTCTAACAGCAGTTCTTATTAATGATAAAAACTATGTAATAGTAAATAGCTGTGGATAAACAAGATGCACAATAGATACAAGAGATATAAGTACAATAAGAAAATACTGGAAATAAATACAATAATGAACAATATGCCAATGGAACAATAATACTAATGACTAAGTGTGTGAGTACTAGCTTAACATGTGATCGGCTTGGGCAAGATGCAATACAGCCTGGCTAATCATACGTGCGGTGCATGATCAACACGATTCTGTAATCTGTACTTTATTCAATAGGGATATTGATCACATATCTATACTAATACTCTCCACCCCGACTGGTATAATAGATCCAACCACGGTATGCTATGGCACTAGATTCCCCAAGAAGAGAGCGACTCCTCCCAAAAATCGGTGTCTGTACATGTACAAGATAACCAATGAAACAATACTTGCACCATATACACCATATACCAAGGAATAACATCTCATGACGAGATCCGGATATACCAATCCGTGTAACCATAGTGTCAAGAGAACATGGATATCTACACTAGATACAGTGAACATAGAGGATATCACAAATGAGAAACTATTAGAGAATGTACTCGCCTGAAGTCCAATGAACAGTCTCACAGATGTCTGACTCGGTGCCTCGAAGACCTAGATATGGAATACAACATCAATACAAGGTCCCGAAAAGAGAGCAAGTTAAACTAGTCAACTTCTAGGTCAATAAGTCAATTCTAAGTCAAAAGTCAACTATGGTCAACTCTAAAGTCAACTATGGTCAACTATGGTCAAACTAAGGTCAACTATCTATTTCTAGGTTGCACAAGTCCAGTACCAAAAACTTGGATCAAAATACTAAAATCTAAGTCATAAAACTACATCCTTAAATATTAGGATACGTGAATCCAAGGTAAACCTCACAATACCTATATATCAATAATATAGAATATTAAATTTACAACAATTAGGAACCATGGTTTTGAACCATCTCGGTACCCACACAAAGTAATGCTCAAGATATATATAGATATATTATTTACTCTAATACATAATATATTATATATAAACTAATATATTATATAATTAAAATAATAACAATACTAGTATTATATCTCACCACAAATACATATATATATACATATATATATATAAATATCATATATAAAATATAAACTAAAACTGCATAACTGTCACTGAAAAACTATGGAGAAAACATTGATTTTCCAATAAACAGACCCTATAGTGACAGTTCCAACTGTCACTGCAAAAGCCGTCGCCAAAACAGCTGCGCAACTGTACTGCTGTCACTTATTTTTGACAGTTCAAACTGTCACAGTACCAACCGTCACTGCTGCTGATATATAATCCCGCCCACTGTAATTAATGACAGAAACTGTCATTAATTACCCCAAAAACTACAGCGGCTACTGCTGTTGTTTAATGACAGAATCTGTCATTAATGCAGCAGTCGCTAAAAGTAATAATATATATAAATATATATATATATTAATATATAAATATATAAATATATAAATTAATATATATATATATAACAAATAAATAATTATATACTTATATATACATAATCCTATACATATAAACAAATATTAAAAGCTACAAAACATATTCCATGTACTAATGTACATATTTTAACATGGTTAAATGCACACTTAAAAATACATTCATTTATATACAATTAATTATATAATAATTATAATTAATATAATTACTCATTTAAACATATAAATATATTTTATCAAACATTTATATATAATTTATTTTATTAACATAAATTGTAACATATATAAATGCATGTAAAAAAAGCTACATATATATTTATATATTATATTAGTACACATAAAAATACATAGATTTATGCTACAATAAATATCATAATAATTATACTAAAATAAATATATAACATCTATATATATTTACTAATTATAATTCAAGAATTAAGGCATAAGTAATTAGATCTACACATAAACACACACAAATGGAGAGTATCACACCGTATCCCACTAGATCTAGGATACGCATGCGACACGAGTCTAACACACAACCAATTGCACCCCGAAGGACACAAACAAGTTACAAATAATATTTATGAACAAATCAAAGTGTCAAATGTAGATCTATGTGTCCGTGTTAAAATACGACATGTATAAAGTCCCGTGTCGGAGGAAAACTCCCAAAATAACACGTATCACCAAATTTGTTGGGATACGACCTACACGTACCCAATTATGGACACGACACTAGCCCCAAACACATAAGCACATGCCCAATTGATTTATAGGATCAATTGACACACACAACAAAAAGTCAATTCGGAATTCCAACAAAATTGACACAAAAAGCACCATAACTTTCTTCATGGGTCTCCTATGAACACAAAACCAAGTCCTATGGGTAGTACATACATATGGGTTGATTTTACATGATTAAATCTCAGATTTAAAAGCTATTTTAAGGGAAAAAACTGAATTATACCTATTGGAAGATGGATTCCCAATGAAACCTCCAATTGAGATAAAATTGCTTCCAAATTGTAGATCCTTGCTCCTCTTTGTAGATCCTTGCTTCCTCCTTCTAGATTCTTGCTTCTTAACTTTCTAATGGTGAATTGGGAAGAATTTGTAATGAATTTGGTGGGAATTGGAATGGTAATGAAAGGAATTTGGGAGTGGGAAATTCTAGATCTAGATTTGGAATGAGAATGAGAGGAGAGAGAATTTCCTCCCCCCCCCCTCTATTATAGGCCGGACTTACCCCTTCCCCAAGAAATTATAAAATGTTTAATATACCCCTTGGGGCCTCTCATGAAGAAATAATTAAGGAAGGAAGCTTCTAGTCTAATGATTTAATTAATTTAATCCATCTCCTTAACAATGGGCTTTCTAAATCGGCCAAGTCTAACTAATTAATTCATGTTGGTCCATGGGTCCAAACTAAACTAGTTAGGTCCACTCATACAAGTCCAAAATAATTAAATAACAACTAACAAAAATTAAATAATACAATAATTAATTATTTACCATGCACAATATTTAATTAAATAGAAAAAGACTAAAATACCCTTTCCTAAAAAATGTGGTAGTGACAAGTCTACCCTCCTTAAAATAATTTCGTCCTCGAAATTCAAAGACGAAAATTACCCCCAAAAATAACAGATCAGAACTAAAGAATCACAACTAACTATGAACAGAACATAACTAGAAAATAACATACCTCAAGGTACAAACAAATATGGATAACGCTCTCGCATTACATCCTCTCTCTCCCAGGTAGACTCCCCCAGAGAGTGATGCCTCCATGCGACGCGTACCAAAGGAATAGTCTGGTTCTTCAACACCTTCTCTCTCCGATCCAGAATCTCAACTGGCTGCTCTGGATAGCTAAGAGTAGGGCCCACCTCTATCTCCGAGTGATCCAATACATGACTAGGATCTGCCACGTATTGTCTCAACTGTGACACATAAAATACGTTGTGCACTCCCTCCAATGCAGGTGGCAAGTCTAGTCTATAAGCAACTGCACCGACATTATCTAGAATAGTGAAAGGTCCGATGAATCGCGGAGTAAGCTTTCCGCCTCCACCGAAGCGAATCGTTCCTCGTGTCGGAGAAATCCTCAGAAATAGCAAACTACCCACCTCGAACTCCAAAGGTCTCCGATGGCAATCGGCCCAATGGCGCTGTCTGTCCTGCGCCACTCGAAGTCTGTCTCTGATCAACTGAACCTTCTCTGCTGCATCCACAACCATTTCTGGCCCAAGCAAAACTCTCTCTCCAACATCGTCCCAAGACAAAGGAGTACGACACCTCCGACCATATAGAGCTTCAAAATGTGATATCTTAATACTGGCCTGGTAACTGTTGTTGTAAGTAAACTCTACCAAATGGAGATGGTCCTCCCAAGAACCCCCGAAATCTAGTACACAAGTGCACAATATATCCTCGAGAGTCTGGATAGTCCTCTCTGACTGCCCATCTGTCTGGGGATGATATGCAGTACTGAACTTGAGCTGAGTGCCCAAACTCTCCTGTAAACTCCTCCAGAAATGAGAAGTGAAACGACTATCTCGATCTGAGACTATGCTGACGGGAACTCCATGTATCCTAACGATCTGCCTCACATACATCTCTGCCAGCTTCTCAGTAGACAAATCCACCTTGAAAGTCAAGAAATGAGCTGACTTGGTCAACCTATCAACAATGACCCAAATCGCGTCTTTTCCTCCTCGAGATCGTGGAAGTCCGGACACAAAATCCATAGTAATGTGTTCCCACTTCCACTCTGGAATGGGTAATGACTGAAGTAAACCTTCTGGCCTCTGCCTCTCGGCTTTCACCTGCTGGCACACTAAGCATCTGGATACAAACTGTGCCACTTCCCTCTTTATGCCATACCACCACACACTCTCTCGCATATCCCGATACATCTTGTTAGCACCTGGAAGCATGGAATACTGAGAGCGATGAGCTTCCTGTAATACCTTCTCACGCAGCTCTCCACTAGGTACACACAATCTAACTCCATGCCTCAAAGATCCATCCTCTGCAATAGTAAAATTATCCTCCAATCCTGCTCTCACCTGAGCTCTGATACTCCTCAGAGATACATCCTCATACTGTGCTGCCTTGATCCTGTCCATCAAATCTGAGTGTATCTGTAATCCCCACATCTGCATAGCACACCCAGGAACAATTACCTCAATGTCCAAGCTCTCCAAGTCCTCCAACAAATATCGATCCTGCGTCAAGAACATAGCTACCGGATACCTGCTCAAAGCATCGGCAACTATATTGGCTTTCCCAGGATGATATTGCAAAGAGATATCAAAATCCTTCATCAGTTCCAACCACCGACGCTGCCTCATGTTCAACTCCTTCTGCGTGAAAACGTACTTCAAGCTTTTATGGTTTGTGAAGATCTCCACACGCTCTCCGTACAAATAATGTTTCCACAACTTCAGGACGAATATGACGGCTGCCAACTCCAAATCATGCGTAGGATAGTTCTTTTTATGAGGACGCAATTGCCTGGATGCATAGGCAATCACTTTCCCATGCTGCTGAAGAACACAACCAAAATCCTTCTCCGATGCATCACTATAAATAATGAAACCTCCGGATCCTGATGGCAACGTCAAAATAGGAGCAGACGTCAACCTCTTCTTCAACTCCTCAAAAGCAACATGGCAATCCTCCGACCAAACAAACTCCACATCCTTCCTTGTGAGTCTGGTCATCGGCTCGGCAATCCTCGAAAAATCTTGCACAAACTTCCTGTAGTAGCCTGCCAATCCCAAGAAACTCCTGATCTCTGCTACCGAACTTGGAGTCTTCCAAGATTCCACTGCTGAAATCTTCTTCGGATCCACTGAAATACCATCATCAGTCACAATATACCCCAAGAACTCCACCTTGTCCAAGAAAAACTCACACTTAGACAACTTCCCATACAACTTCTTCTTCCTCAGCACATCCAACACAATCCTCAAGTGCTCCTCATGCTCCTCCGGTGTCCTCGAGTATATGAGTATGTCGTCGATGAACACCACCACGAACTTGTCAAGGTACTGGTGGAACACCTTGTTCATCAAGTTCATAAATACCGCCGGTGCATTAGTCAAGCCAAACGGCATCACCATAAACTCGTACTGACCATACCGAGTTCTAAAAGCAGTCTTCGGTATGTCCTCCGGCTTCACCTTCACCTGATGGTAGCCTGATCTCAAATCTATCTTAGAAAACACCTTGGCTCCACTCAACTGATCAAACAGATCATCAATCCGTGGCAAAGGATACTTATTCTTGATAGTGAGATTATTCAAAGCCCTGTAATCAATGCATATGTGCACCGATCCATCCTTCTTCGGTACAAACAATACCGGGGCTCCCCATGGTGAAGAACTCGATCTGATAAACCCCTTATCCTGTAATTCGTCCACCTGCTTCTTCAACTCAACCAGCTCGCTGTTGTTTACTCTATAGACATGCTATGAAATTGGTTCTGCACCTGGCACCAAGTCTATAAAAAATTCAACATCTCGATCTGGCGGCAATCCTAGCAATTCCTCAGGAAACACATCCAAGAACTCTGCGATCAACGGATGTGGCAACTCCTTATCTTTCACCATAGCTCCACAAATAATGCCTTCTCCCTGCTCCGCTGCTCCTCTAGCAAACTCGAACTCTAGCTCTCCTGGCGGACCAAACAAAACTCTACCTCCTCTACAATCTATGCTAGCACGGTGCCTACTCAACCAATCCATCCCGAGTACAATGTCGTAGCTTGGAAGTGGCATTACAAGTAGACACGCCCTCAACTCCCAGCCTCCCAAAGTAACTCTCCGATCCTTGCAAATATCATTAACCAAGATAATGCCTCCCCCGATCATGATCTTGCAAGTCCTAAGCAAAGACTCAGCTACCAAACCATGCTTTAGAGCAAAAGAAACAGATACAAAACTATGGAAAGCACCACTATCAAAAAAGCTAAAGCTGGAATAGAATCAAGAAGAATAGAACCTGCGATGACATCTCCGGTGGGTTCCTCCTCTTCGACGGTCATAGCAAACGCTCGTCCCTGCCGAGCACCTCCCTGCTGCTGATGCTGGACAAAACGCTGCTGCTGTGTCGGAAGCAGTCCCCTCGACTGTGCTGCAGGTGGTCTCGTCTGTGCCCTCGGAGCTGGAGCTTCTCCCTGAACTGCACGACGAGGACACTCCCTCGATTGATGCCCTTCAGTACCATAATACAAACAAACTCCTAGCCTCCTCCTGCAAACTTCCTAGATGTGGCCGGGCTTCTTGCAGTAGTTGCATGGAGCTTGCTGTAACTATCTCTGCTATTTAGGTGCCTGGTGAAAAGGCGCTCTAGTTGGAGTCTGGTTTTGCTGTGGCTGCTGGAAAGGTCTGGACTGGAAATGAGGACGTTTGGCAGATACTGCACTGCCGTTGGCCCCCAGAAAAGAATTACGGTCTCTCTTGGTCTTCAAACCCAAATCCCGCTCAACCTTGCGTGCCTCCGCAAGTATCTTCGAGTATGTCTTATAAAAAGACGGAATGAGGATCAATATGGCACATGATGTAAGACATCAAGGAAAGGACAAGTTTAGAGATCAAGTATCAATATCAAAGGAGAATAGTTGAATCAAAAGAATTTTCCTAGATGTGATTGAGTATCTCAGCCAATATCCAATATCCTATCGCAGTCTCGCAGTAGTACAACTAAGTTGTCGCACTACCACGACATCACATACTTTGTGAAGCTAGACCTGCATGGGCCACCACTAAAAATGTGTCACGATCCGCACCCGGTGTAAGGGTACTAGTCGAAAACAACGCCCAGCCTACGCCGCAGAATCGACGGTAGAACGCTGTCTAGATAATCTATCTAACAATATAATAAACCACCAATAATGATAGTATACTCAATCACAGAACTAAGATAGAAAATGAGCACGAATCAGATAAGAATAGAATAGTCACAATACAACTCATGAGTCTAAAATATTAGATCAATGGGTCTGAAGAAATACAGAAATAAGTTGGAGACAAATCCAGTACAAAAGAATACTACGAAGTTACAACTCCTGGGTCAACTGTCTCAGTTGGGATAAGTCCCTCTTGAGCCAAGGTCTCAGAATCTAAACCCACAACATCCTGGGGTCCATAATAGGTAGGGTACCACTCATCAGTATCATCTGGAAAAATATATCCAGTCAGGAAAGGAGCAAAGTACATCTCTAACAGCAGTTCTTATTAATGATAAAAACTATATAATAGTAAATAGCTGTGGATAAACAAGATGCACAATAGATACAAGAGATATAAGTACAATAAGGAAATACTGGAAATAAATACAATAATAAACAATATTCCAATGGAACAATAATACTAATGACTAAGTGTGTGAGTACTAGCTTAACATGTGATCGGCTTGGGCAAGATGCAATGCGGCCTGGCTAATCATACGTGCGGTGCATGATCAACACTATTCTGTAATCTATACCTTATTCAATAGGGATATTGATCACATATCTATACTAATACTCCCCACCCCGACTGGTATAATAGATCAAACCACGGTATGCTATGGCACTAGATTACCCAAGAAGAGAGCGACTCCTTCCGAAAATCGGTGTCTGTACATGTACAAGATAACCAATAAAATAATACTTGCACCATATACATCATATACCAAGGAATAATATCTCATGACGAGATCCGGATATACCAATTCGTGTAACCATAGTGTCAAGAGAACATGGATATCTACACTAGATACAGTGAACATAGAGGATATCATAAATGAGAAACTATCAGAGAATGTACTCGCCTGAAGTCCAATGAACAGTCTCACAGATGTCTGACTCGTTGCCTCGAAGACCTAGATATGGAATACAACATCAATACAAGGTCCCGAAAAGAGAACAAGTTAAACTAGTCAACTTCTAGGTCAATAAGTCAATTCTAAGTCAAAAGTCAACTATGGTCAACTCTAAAATCAACTAAAGTCAACTATGGTCAACTATGGTCAAACTAAGGTCAACTATCTATTTCTAGGTTGCACAAGTCTAGTACCAAAAACTTGGATCAAAATACTAAAATCTAAGTCATAAAACTACATCCTTAAATATTAGGATACGTGAATCCAAGGTAAACCTCACAATACCTATATATCAATAATATAGAATATTAAATTTATAATAATTAGGAACCATGGTTTTGAACCATCTTGGTACCCACACAAAGTAATGCTCAAGATATATATAGATATATTATTTACTCTAATACATAATATATTATATATAAACTAATATATTATATAATTAAAATAATAACAATACTAGTATTATATCTCACCACAAATACATATATATATACATATATATATATATAAATATCATATGTAAAATATAAACTAAAACTGCATAACTGTCACTGAAAACTATGGGGAAAACATTAATTTTCCAATAAACAGACCCTATAGTGACAGTTCCAACTGTCACTGCAAAAGCCGTCGCCAAAACCGCTGCGCAACTGCACTGTTGTCACTTATTGGTGACAGTTCAAACTGTCACAGAACCAACCGTCACTGCTGCTGATATATAATCTCGCCCACTGTAATTAATGACAGAAACTGTCATTAATTACCCAAAAAACTACAGTAGCTGCTGCTGCTGTTTAATGACAGAATCTGTTATTAATGCAGCAGTCGCTAAAAGTAATAATATATATAAATATATATATATATTAATATATAAATATATAAATCAATATATATATATATATATATATATATATAAAATAAATAAATAAATATATACTTATATATACATAATCCTATACATATAAATAAATATTAAAAGCTACAAAACACATTCCATGTACTAATGTACATATTTTAACATGGTTAAATGCACACATAAAAATACATTCATTTATATACAATTAATTATATAATAATTATAATTAATATAATTACTCATTTAAACACATAAATATATTTTATAAAACATTTATATATAATTTATTTTATTAACATAAATTGTAACATATATAAATGCATGTAAAGAAAGCTACATATATATTTATACATTATTTTAGTACACATAAAAATACATAGATCTATGCTACAATAAATATCATAATAATTACACTGAAATAAATATATAACATCTATATATATTTATTAATTATAATTCAAGAATTGAGGCATAAGTAATTAGATCTACACATAAACACACACAAATGGAGAGTATCACACCATATTCCACTAGATCTAGGATACGCATGCGACACGAGTCCAACACACAACCAATTGCACCCCGAAGGACACAAACAAGTTACAAATAATATTTATGAACAAATCAAAGTGTCAAATGTAGATCTATGTGTCCGTGTCAAAATACGACATGTATAAAGTCCCGTGTCGGAGGAAAAACCCCCAAAACAACACGTATCACCAAATTTTTTAGGATACGACCTACACGTACCCAATTGTGGACACGACACTAGCCCCAAACACATAAGCACATGCCCAATTGATCTATAGGATCAATTGACACACACAACAAAAAGTCAATTCGGAATTCCCACAAAATTGACACAAAAAGTACCATAACTTTCTCCATGGGTCTCCTATGAACACAAAACCAAGTCCTATGGGTAGTACATATATATGGGTTGATTTTACATGATTAAATCTCAGATTTAAAAGCTATTTTAAGGGGAAAAATTGAATTATACCTATTGAGAGATGGATTCCAAATAAAACCTCCAATTGAGATAAAATTGCTTCCAAATTGTAGATCCTTGCTCCTCTTTGTAGATCCTTGCTTCCTCCTTCTAGATTCTTGCTTCTTAACTTTCTAATGGTGAATTAGGAAGAATTTGGAATGAAATTGGTGGAGAATTGGAATAAGAATGAAAGGAATTTGGGAGTGAGAAATTCTAGATCTAGATTTGGAATGAGAATGAGATGAGAGAGAATTTCCCCTCCTCTATTATAGGCCGGCCTTACCCCTTCCCCAAGCAATTATAAAATGTCCAATATACCCCTTGGGGCCTCTCATGAAGAAATAATTAAGGAAGGAAGCTTCTAGTCTAATGATTTAATTAATTTAATTCATCTCCTTAACAATGGGCTTTCTAAATGGGCCAAGTCTAACTAATTAATTCATGTTGGTCCATGGGTCCAAACTAAACTAGTTAGGTCCATTCATACAAGTCCAAAATAATTAAATAACAACTAACAACAATTAAATAATACAATAATTAATTATTTACCATGCACAATTTTTAATTAAATAGGAAAAGACTAAAATACCCTTTCCTAAAAAATATGGTAGTGACAGGAATATTCTTTTCTTGAACGTGCAGACACTTTTTATCCAATGTGTCTAATTCTTGCAGGCACAATCGATCATTATTCTCTATTGTTGGCTCATTAACAGTAGTTATTCTAAAAGAAGGTATATGGATTTCAAGCGGAAGAACTACTTCACATCCGTAGACCAAAGATAATAGTGTACAACCAGTTGGAGTTTGAACTGTTGTATGATAAGCCCATAAACACTCTCTAAGTTTCCTATTATAATCACGTTTGTTGGACGAGACAAACTTTTTAAGGAGATTGATTATAGTTTTGGTAAAGCATTCTACTAAGCCATTGGCTGCTGGATTGTTGGCAATAGATGCTACATTCTAGATTCGATTATTGTCACAAAACTAATAAAATGCTTGATTGGTGAATTGTAGGCCTTTGTCATGTATTATCCTTTTGGGAACACCAAAATGATAGATAATATAGTGTTTGACAAAGTTAATTATGTTGGACATCTTAACATCGATAAGCGAGACTACTTCTGCCCATTTAGAGAAGTAATCAGTTATTGTAAGTATAAACCAATATTCTCTAGAAGAAAATGAGCTGATCGGACCAATAATATCCATTTCCCAAGCTTCAAAAGGCCCAGAGGCAGTTGTAGGGTGTAATAACTCTGTTGGTTGGTGGATAAAATCAGCATAGACTTATGAAGACTTGCATTTATGAGCATAATCTATGACATATACCACCATAGCGGGCCAATAATAACCCGTTCTCCTTAGGCGGTCTTCTAATTTAGGACCTGGCTGATGTGCTCCGCAGATACCATTATGAGCTTCACGGAGTGATTATCTTGCTTCAGGGTTTGAAAGGCAAGTAGCAGCAATCCCTCTTAATAACGACAATATTATGTTTTGGATGAGGTATCATAGTATAATCAGAGTGAACGTCTTTTAATATAAGTGCCTTCTTTCAAAATTTTTGGATGAATCCCATAAATAGTGCAGTATATAAAAGGGTCTCTCCAATCTTTATACATGGAAGTTGACTTTGTGACATAACTATGTTCAACATGCAAGTTATTTTTTTACAAAAAAATTCTTGTCATGTTAGTATAATTGATTGTTGTCTCTTTAGGAGAACGACCAATGATGCTGCTAGGCCGGCCAAAGCATCTACCTCCATATTCTATAACTGAGGCACGTATTCGATAAAGAATCATATGAAAGTAAAAGACAGTTCAATTGTTGCTTAATGATAAGAGATGAATCAGCTTAGAATCTCCGTAGGCTTCAAGATATTCTATGTCAAATTATTTACCTAATTGGAGACCAATGAGTAGAGAATTATATTCTGCCATATTATTGGAACATGGTTCACTGAGAGAATAGGCTTGATCAATGAGTATTTTGTCAGGAGATACTAGGACTATGCCAACTTCAGCTACTATATTGCCTTTGGGTCATATTCTTGATGCGCCATCAAAGAATAGTTTCCAGATATCATCTTCTATGGCCATATTAGACTCTTAGACATCATCTGGGATGTCATCGTATAGCTTGGAAGTTTATAACACATGATGAGCTGCTAGGAATTCAGCTAGGACTTGACCTTTTACTATTTTTTGCTCCATCTATACCATCTCATAAGGTAATAGCTACATTGCCCATATGGCTAAATGAGAATTGAGTGTGCTTGGCTTAGTCATTAATATCCAAAGAGGATTTACTCTAGATATAACATGAATGGTTTGACCTCACACATAATATTATATTTTTTGAATAATAAACATCAAGGCAAGACATTCTTTTTTTACCGAATTGTATCGATGTTCAGCATCAACCATTATGCGATTGCGATAATAGATCACCTGTTTATGGCCTTCATTACTCTTCTGTATAAGAAAAGATCCTAGGGAGTGATCCATTGCTTGAACATATAGTAAAAAATATTTTTCTACGATCGGAGACACCAGAACTGGAGGATTTGTTAAATATCGTTTAATATTGCCGAATGCTAGTTGACATACTCTGTTCTAGATAAAAGATAAGCCTTTCTTTGTTAACTGAGTGAAAGGTCAGCATTATCCCGAGAGATTGGAGATGAATCTCCTAATGTAAGCCAGATGGCCTTGCAGATCACGAAGTTATTTCAGATTATGTGGAGGCTGTATTTCGAGGATATCTTTGATGTTATCGGTGTCAATATAAATAACTTTGGAAGTTATAACAAATCTGAGGAACATGCCACTAGAAACTCCTAGAAAGGATTTAGTTGGATTCATATTTAATTAGTCATGGCACATTAATTCGAATACAGTCTTCAAATCTTAAAGGTGATCATATTTAAGATGACTCTTGACAGCAATATCATCTACGTGGCATTCTATTTTTTCATAAATGCTTCTGGAAAATTATACTCATGGCTCGTTGATACGTTGTACCGGTATTCTTCAAGCCCAATGCCATGACTATATAACAGTAAACTTCCAATGGTGTACGAAAAGAAGTATATTTTTCGTCATCAGGTGACATCTTAATTTGATTATATCCAGAGAACCCATCCATGAAGTACATACATTCAAATACGCATATATTGTCAATCATAACGTTTGTGATGGGAAGAGAGAATTCATCTTTTGGACAGGCTAAGTTCAGATCTAGATAATCTACGCAGACCCGGACCTTTCTATTTTTTTCATGACTGGAATGACATTGGCTACCTAGTCTTGATGTTGCTCTTCTCGAACGAAGCCACATACTATGAGTTTCTTGACTTTTTCTTCAATTTTATCCATCATATCCGGACAAAATTATCGTTGCTGCTATTTCACAGGTTTAGCATTCATAGGAATATAGAGTTTGTATATGGTTATTTGAGGATCTAGGTCAAGCATATCCTCGTAACTCAAGGTGAAGACATCGATATACTCCTTTATTAGCTGGAGTAAAACGTATTAATCTTATTCAAGAAGACTCTTGCTAATAAAGATTGGTCTTGGGAAAGATTCTTCTCCTACATCAATTTGGACTATTTCATCCTCTATAGGTGGTTCACGTTAGTTAAACTGAAGCTCCTATTGAGTATCCATATGGTGTGCCTATGGATCATTCTCGAATGGTTCTAATAGTTCAGCGTATATATCATCTAGGACAGTTGACACCATATTTACAGAGAAAGCATGTTTGAATACGTCACCCATGCTTTTGTTCGAATCCCACAATGATGAGTCAGAGAAATTAGAATGTGTCTCTCCTTTCGATTCTAAAATTTTAGGACTTGTTGGTGGTATAACTTATCCTAAACCACGACCAGTCCTATGGTAGTATATTTTGACTTACCTTTTGGAGAGTAGCGACGTATAGAAGTCCGTCTGTCTTTTCCCTAATTTAGTCCCAAACCAGATTTTATATTGTATCTTCCCAATATCCTTATTAGAATTATTAATCTGCATATATTTTTTGTTTTTAGCTTGCCAAAAATTATCTGACGTTGTTTATCCTGTCTTGCTGGGACAATGAAGTATGCATCCTCTTATTGTTCTTATAATAAACTATATTGAAATAGCGATACCATGGGTATGGACAGAGATTCCTAGAGATGAAGAGCCTCTAAGAATTTTTTAGCAAAGGGTTCAACATCAAAGTATTGTGAAGTAGTGTCTTCTTTATTCATGAAATACAAGATTTCTTCCTTTCATATAGTTACCAGAATCTTCAGCCTCGATAGAAGGCTTGGCAAGATTCATGACTAGGGGTTGATTCACTAATTTGGTTATTTGTTATGATGAAGGTCAATAACAAGCGGCTCATTCTCCAGTGTTGGTTGTTCATAGCTTCGAAGATTGATGACCAATGGAGGTAATTTGTGCAAGTTTATGTCGAGAGACTTCAAAGGAATTGGATGAGTAGTACGTCCTTTGACTCAGATTATGAAAGGCTCTTCTTTTGGGGTGTCTTCAGCTTCATCACAAGCTTTCTTAGCTTCTTATTTCATATACTCTGTTGTATATAGTGCAGAGTCAGCGAAATAGGCTTTAACACCTTTGACTGGGTTGAGGTCTGCTACATTTATTTTGACTTCTCTTCTACTGTTCACATATTTGAAGTATTGATCTAGGATAGAGGGTACAAGTTTATGGTCGTGTATTAATGGCCGTCCCAGCAAAATTTTGTAGGATACATTAGAGTAAATCATATAACTTTTGACTGTTGTACGTAGATCGCCTATCTAAATTTTAGGCATAACTTTCATAGTGGTTTACTCCTTCCAACATTGAAGATTAGAATGGTAGTGCTAGTAGCAGACATGTTGTGCATTGGTATCTTCAACCTCTAAGTAGGCTTTTAAGAATGATGCTAAGTGAAGAATCAGGGTCGTTGTGAATCTGGTTGACCTTAATAGATCTGATGTAACCGGTATAATACAAAGGTTTGTCATGCTTATTATCTTTGAGTAGTATGTCATCTTGCGTAAAGGTGATATTAGGAATCTTTTCTTTCATGTTGTGGCATTGAGGACAGACGAATGGCTCTTCATCAGGAGTCTTGAGTCGAGCTAAGTATGAGCCTGCATGTATCTGGGCTTCAGTAAAAGCTTTACGAGTCTCCTTCGACAAATAAAGTAACTCGAATATGAAATGTTGGGTTGGAGTATTAGCCAGTTATGCCAATATGTCAAAATTGTAGATCTTTTCATGTCCATGGGGTATATTTTTTTAAGGATTTGTCAAAGCGTACTTTCTTTTGCTTCCCTTTCTCTGTCGTAGTAGGCTTCGAAGGACCAGGTTCGGTTGTGACCGGAGCAACAAGACTTGGCGAAGCAGAAAGAGTGTCAAGAACATCTTTCGGGATAGATTCGTTAGTTTTTTGATAATCTTTGCCAAAACTTGTATCCGTCATGACTTCTTTTTCAGGCATCGAAGAGAGAAGCAGCATGTTTACAAGACTTGAGTTTCTTTTTAACATTTCTTTGCTTGGAGCGATTCTGTGGGCTAGTTTTATCGTAACCCAATCCACTATAAGATTTTTTTGACTGTCCTTGGAGTTGTAGATGAATACGTTGCCTTTGCCAAAGTTCAAATATTCAGCTTTCTGGAAGTTATACCCCATATTTTGCATCAAGCGTACAGATTGTCGGCTGTATTGATGAAATTGGGGATGATTCTCATCAAAATTTTCAGTTAAAGTCGATGCTCTACTTGTTGTAGCATGAGAAGGAGGAAATTATGAGGGAACACCTTCATAAGCAATGAATATTTTTGTGCCCAATACAGCGGAACACTGCCAATCATGGACCACTGCCAGCGTATCAAGCGAAGCTTGCGAGTAGAGCTTGATGGAGTAATATTTAGATTTTGAAATCTTCTCTCGAGAGATATATCTCGTTTATGTTGATTTCGATATCTATCCGAGAGATAATCTGAAGTAATTATATTACATGATTTATACTTCTTACCTTTCTTGGATGTTGAATTGGAAGATGCTGCTCCCTAGTCCTAATCTGGTAGCAGGTCTGAATGAATCCACATAAACTTACCATGATCTATGGTAAGTAAGACCAACCCTTCTGTTGGACTTTGAGGATAAAAGAGATTTACCACTTCTATCATAGTTTTAGGTATTGGGATGACATCGTTTGGGATTTCTTATGGTAGAAAATTATCGAATTGAAGAGACATCATATTGGCGATGACTGTCTTTTCTTTATTGTGAAGGGTGTAGCTTTAACATCTATCAACTGTTGGATTTTTCTTTTTAAGATATAACAAGCCTTGGTAGGATGATGTACATACCGATGGTATAAGCAGTACTTTGGGTCATCTATTTTATCGGCCTCATTTGGTCATTTGATGTCAGGAAAACTGCAACTTGTTACTTTTTTATCAAGCATTCAAAAATTTTGTAGATATCGCTTTCGTCAAAGGAATATTCTTCCTTTAGCCTGGAAGACTCTGGAGGCTTTTGTGCTAGAGGAAAGGTGGGCGGCTTTGACAGATTTATTGCCAAGGCCTCCTTTCCTTTGCTGTTGCGATTATTCGCACTGTTGAAGGGACTATTTCCTTCTGCATTGGTCATTTATAACCCTAAATTATGTGCCACCTTTGCATTACCTTCAGCAGCTCCATACCCAATGATAAACTTTGCCCAGTCTTGAAATTGAGTTGGACCTGTCCCGAGCCCTACTATAGGCAGTAGGTTCTTTTTGCAAGTATCAATGAATACGGAGTCTGGAATATCGGGGGTAACTTCAGAGTTACTTCCCAGAAACGCTCTATGAATTCACGAGCGGATTTCTTCTCCTTTTGTTTGATATAGATAAGTGAAGACATTGCCATATCCATGCCTCCCTCGTAGAATCGTGAGAGGAAAAGATATTTTATATTATCAAACAAGGATATGTAGTTATCAAGTAAATTATGATCGTAGGATATGCCAGCCAGGCATCCTATGAATAATCTGGTAAGGAGGGCATCTTTTTTTGTAGATAAGCTGTCATTATATTAAAGTAATTAATATATTAGCTCGGTGATGTCCTACCTTCAAACAAGACTATCGATTGGGGGTTGTATTTAGGAGGGAATAGAATATCATCCCAATGAGGAGGATACGATTATTTTACCCCCAGCTTGCAGAGTTGGTCTTTGTTTTTTAAAATATCGACTTGTGCAGGAAACTCCCAGATAGCTTCGATAGGATCTTCTCGTCGGAGTGGTACAATTGACTGATAAGATCCTGGTAGAACAGGTATTATCACTAACGGAGGTCCACCCCAATATTGAGAGGAGTAAGAGTTGGCATTGCTGACTCTTGGTTTATGACTGCTTTTAGATTTGTCACAACCCGCAACTGCATGATCAAGGCACAAGTATATGGGTACGTCCAGCCTACGTCACAATATCGACGGTAGAACATTATTTGGGGTAAACTATGCTATCTAGTAATAATGATCATCAAGACATATAATGCCACTAATAAAATATAAATACTCAATCACAGAACTTTAAGATAAAATAAAGCATGAATATGATATATAAAATTGAAGAGTCAATTACAACTCATAAGACAAAATAATATCCAATGAGTCATCAAATATAATAAAGAAATACTAATGCCAAAAGTTGGAGGCAAATCAAGTACAATAAATCTATCTACTGAGCTACAGGTAATGGGTCATTTATCTCAACCGGGATGAGTTACTCCTGAGCCAAAGTCTCGGGCTCTAAGCCAACTATATCCTGAGGCCCGTAGTGAGTGGGATACCACTCCTCAGTGTCATCTGAGAAAAATATATCCAATCAGAAAAGAAAAAAAGTATATCTCTAAAAGCAGTTCCAATAAATAATAAAAAATATGTAATAGTAAATAGATAGCATCAATAAGAGAAACAGAGCATGGCAAAAAAATACTAAAATAAAAAATACGGGAAATACAAATAAGAGATACGAACATTATATAAGGAATACAAAATATAACTATCTAAGTGAGTGAGCACCAGTGACAACATATTATCAGCTTGGGTACTGCTCATGAACCATGGGCCTGGCTAATCATACGTGCGATGTATGATTAAAATATTCAAGAATAAGAAGAACTTTGGGAGAATGATGACATATCTACTCTAAATACTCCTTGCCCCCGACTAGTATAGTGTATCGAACCATGGCACGCTATGACACAAGATTATACGAGAAGTCATGACTCTTCTCATGAATTAGTATCCATACTCGCACAAGAACAACGGGGCTCGCACAAGAGATACGCCAGGAACTACCAGAATAACATCTTATGACGGGATCCAGGAATATCAATTCGTGTAACCAAGTGTCAGGAAAGTCAAGGATATCTACACTAACAAAAGAAACATAGATGATATCATAAATGGAAAACTCTCAGAGAATATACTTGCCTGAAACCTGGTGAATAATATCGAAGATGTTCAAAATGGTGCCTCGGAGACCTAGATATGGAATATTACATCAATATAAGATTTTAGAATGAATACAAGTTAAACTAGTCCAAATCTAGGTCATAAAGCCATTTATAGGTCAAAATAGTCAAACTAGGTCAAACTAGTCAAACTTGGTCAAACTAGCTATTTCTAGGTTGTATGAGTCCATCTCTAAGATATTGGGTCCATAGAGTATGTATCTAGGTTGTATGAGTCCATACGCTAAGATATTGACGTCCCCAGCAGAGTCGCCACATTGTTCTCCATTAAATGGGTTCTTATAAAATTTATATTTAAGGAACGAAAAAAGATTACAAAGAATCCTAAACATAATAATCTAAGTACAATATTTTGATTTATGGTGTGATGATAGACAATGTGAGACTCATCTCACAGTATTTATATTTTATGCGGATACGTACTTTGTGCTAGTTATTCATATACTAGCTATATTAGGATACTCAAGTATCGATTCTATTATGTATCATAAGATACTCAAGATACCTATATATCGGTTATCTATTAGTCATACTAATATTATATTGTTATTATAATATTACTTAGATTTGAGCCAACAAGGTATCTAGCTATCCATTTGGTATGAAATACTAATACCCCGTGATACCTCAACTCACATTACCTTGGTATTATAAGATAATACCTAGCTAAATAGCTATCTAAAATATGCCCTTAGATAAATATCTAACTCATAAATAACTAACAAATCCTGATATTCTGACTAAAACTAACTTACACTAACTATTTAGGATCTAATTCACTATAAACTATTCTAACAGTTACTAACTTATATACATATATACTAACTCATCAATAAACACTCAACTACACTTCACATCAGTTCCCAATCCACTCTGATCATCTGAATACTAGCAACTAGCCTTAATATACAATATTTATTATCATTACCCTCCAAATACTAATATAACTACCTAATAACTAACTGAACACCAACATCTAATTTTAACTAACACAAGCTACTAACCACTATGCCATCAGACTTCCACATATACATAGCTCTCCCCCCCCCCCCCAAATTGGGACTAACTACTGCTGCTTAACGGTAGCACCCTACTGCTGTTGATGCTACCTTTTTGCGTACACACAGCAGTGTGCACACGACAGCAACACATGATGTGCACACCATGTACACGACCCCCTTCTTGCTCAAACACTCTCGTATCAATTGCCTCACACATACCTGAACCCTATCCTCTTAACCTTCACTTGCTGCCCGAGCCAACTTGTACTACACATGTACACAAGTCTGTGCATAACTTGGCACATGCAGCTGCAACTGCAGTCCATTATGGACTCAATGCACTCAGTTACCTACTGATGCTATTACATGGTGCTACTATTGTGCAAACAGTATATTATTGTTGTGGCTATCATGTGCAACATGTACAGCTGCTCTGTACAATAAAGCACCCCCTCCCTCTCGACAAAGTTCTGCTGGAACTTAACTACCCGACTATCACACACTTGTGATAGTCCCACATGCACAGACCAGACTGTGCACCCTGCACAACCTTCCCCAACTTACCCGACCGTGTGTATCAGTTGGTACATCACCTACAGTCCTCACAAACCTCCTCCATCTCCTCCTTATACTGATACATCAAGGCAGGCTCCCCTTATCATCTGTTGCATAAGCAACATGTAAGCACAATGACAGAATTCTGCTCTAGATTGTCTAATGATTGAACACTAATAATACATCAAAATATACCCAGTATAGATACATATATACCTATTAGAGATTATAAACTAAGATATATATATATATATATATATATATATATATATATATATATATATATATATATATATATATATATATATATATATATATATATATATATACTCTAACAAGTATACATATATACATATCATATATATATCAATGAAGTCTAAATTATATATAAACAATACTAAAATAGAGTATCAATAATTTATCAAACACTTGGAGTGCACCACCCATGTTTCACACTAGTTCTATGATATGCTGATGATACGGCTCTAACACATCACCGATTGCATTACCAATCATATAAGCAAGTCTAATATCATAATTATGAATAATATAAAGTGCTATCTACAACCCTACGTGCTCGTGTGCAAATATGGCATGCTCAAACCCCTGTGTCGAAGGAAAAACCCCTAATTCAACCAGTATCAACCCAATGTCATGATACGGTCTAAGTGTATCCATTTGTAGATATTACACTAGTCTCACACAACCAAACATATGTCAATTTAGTCTAATTGACCTATTGACAAACATATGAGGTGCTAATCTCGAAATTCTCGCAAAATTGGCATAAAATACACCATAACTTCCTCCATAGGCCTCCTATGAACCTAATTCCACTTCTGATGGGTATTCTTAGTACATGAAAGGTTTCCTAATGATTAAACTACATATTTGGAGTCTAGTTGGAAAGGATATTCTGAGATGTACCAATTAGGAGAT
The DNA here is from genome assembly GCA_036927795.1 of Iris macrosiphon. Taxonomy (NCBI): domain Eukaryota; kingdom Viridiplantae; phylum Streptophyta; class Magnoliopsida; order Asparagales; family Iridaceae; genus Iris; species Iris macrosiphon. Next base: position 76,628,552 of record JAYESA010000004.1, read on the forward strand.
ATATTTCTAATACAAGTCTCCAATTGGAAGCAAAGAGCCCTCAACTTGTGCTCATGTCTCTTCCTTGTAGATCCTTACCCCTCCTTACTCTAATAGCATCCAATGCTGAATAGAGAAGGAATTTGAAGAGAATTTGGATAGGGATTGGTATAGGGATGAAGGAATTTGGAAGAAAAAAATTCTAGATCTAGAATAAAATGAAATGAATGAAGAGAGAGTCTTTCTCCTCCACCCTATGGTCGGCCCTTGCTTGAGATGCAAGCAAGTGTGAAAAATCTAAAATATTTCTATGTTCTTGTCATAAAGAAAAGGATTAAGCATGGAAGGTTCTAATCTAATTGGTTTAACTAATTAAGTCATTAACTTAATAAATTGGGATTAATTGTTGAGCTTAAGTCTAACTAAAAATAAATGTGGGTCTAAGAGTAAATTAAAAACTAGTTAGGTCCACTAACACAAGTCCATACTATAATGTAACATCTAACAATAAATAAATAATACAAGAAATAAATATACAATATGCACAATAATTATAAAATTATAAAAATAACCAAAATACCCTTCTTAGAAAATATGGTGGTGACAAGTCTACCCCCCTTAAAATAATTTTGTCCTCAAAATTCAAAGATGAAGCTACCCCTAGGAACGCAAAACATAAAAAGGAAGAATATACCTCAAGGCACCAACAGATATGGGTACCGCTCTCGCATCTCAACTTGCCTCTCTCAGGTAGACTCGCCCGGAGACTGATGCCTCCATGCGACGCGTATCAAAGGAATGGTCTGGTTCCTCAGCACATTCTCTCTCCGGTCCAGAATCTCAACTGGCTAAAATCTGCCATGTACTGTCTCAACGGTGATATGTGAAACATGTTATAAACTCCCTCCAATGTAGATGGTAAGTCTAGTCTGTAGGCAACTTTACCGACCCTCTCGAGAATACTGAAAGGTCCGATGAATCACGGACTAAACTTTTCATCTCCACCGAAGTGAATCGTGCCTCGTGTCAGAAAAATCCACAAAAACACCAAATCTCCAACCTAGATCCTAACAGAGCCTTAAGAACTTAATCTATAACAAACAACCAATATCAAGCACAAAATAAGAATAAAAAATTATACCTCAAACTCCAGAGGCCTCTGGTGGCAATCGGCCTAATGCCATTGTCTGTCCTTCACCACCCGAAGTCAATCCCTGAACAACTTAACCTTATTCGCTGCATCTACCACCATCTCTGGCCCTAGCAAAGCTCTCTCTCCAACATCGTCCCTTGACAAGGGAGTACGACATCATCGACCGTACAAAGCCTCAAATGGTTATATCTCATACTGGCCTGGTAGCTATTATTGTAAGCAAACTCTTCCAAATAAAGAAGATCTCCTAAGAACTCACAAAATCTAGTACACAAGTGCACAACATATCCTCGACAGTCTTAATGGTCCTCTCTGACTGTCTATCTGTCTGGGGGTGATATGCAATACTGAACTTGAGCTGGGTGCCCAAGCTCGCCTGCAAACTCCTCCAAAAATGAGAAGTAAAACGACTATCCCAATCCAAGACTATGCTGACAAAAACCCCATATATCATGACGATCTTTCTCACATGCAACTATACGAGCTTCTCCGTAGACAAACCCACCTTGAAAGATAAAAACTTATATGTCAATGATGACCCAAATTACGTCTTTTTCTCCTGGAGATCGTAGAAGTTTGGACACAAAATCAATTGTAATGTGCTCCTACTTCCATTCTCGAATGGGTAATGGCTGAAGCAAACTATCTGGCCTCTGCCTTTCGGCTTTCACCTGCTGGTATACCAAGCATCTGGATACAAACTATGCCACCTCCCTTTTTATGCCATACCACCATACACTCTATTGCATATCCCGATACATCTTATTGGCAGTTGGATGTATAGAATATTAAGAGCGATGCACTTCCAGTAATACCTCCTCACAAAGCTCTGTACTTGGTACACATAACCTAGTTTCATGCCTCAAAGAACCATCATCTTAAATGGTGAAGTTATCCTCCAATCCTGTCCTCACTTGAGCTCTGATGCTCCTCAGAGACACATCCTCATACTAGGTTGCCTTAATCATGTCCATCAAATCTGAATGTATCTGTAAACCCCATATCTGCATCACAAAATCTATAACTATTACCTCATTGCCCAGGCTCTCCAGATCCTCCAACAAATATTGGTCCCTCATCAGAAATATAGCTAACAGATACCTGTTCAAGGCATCGGCAACCATATTGGCCTTTTCTGGGTAATATTGGAAGAATATATCAAAATCTTTCATGAGTTCTAGCCACCGACGCTACCTCATGTTCAGTCCTTCTGAGTGAAAAGATACTTCATTCTTTTGTGGTCAGTGAAGATCTCCACACGCTCTCTGTACAGTAATATTTTTCATAATTTTAGAGCAAAGATGACAATCCTCGATTCCAAATCATGGGTAGGATAATTCTTCTCATGAGAAGATAATTTCCTGGATGCATAGGCTATTACCTGCCCATTCTGCTGGAGAACACAACTGAATCCTTTCCCCGATGCATCACTATAGATTGTGAAACCTCTAGACCCTGATGGCAACGTCAAAATAGGAGCAAACATCAACCTCATCTTCAATTCCTTAAAAGCAGCCTGGCACTCCTCTGTCTAAACAAACTCTGCATCCTTTCTGGTGAGTCTGGTCATCGTCTCAGCAATACTTGAGAAATCTTGCACAAACTTTCTGTAGTAGCCTGCCAAACCCAAGATACTACTGATCTCTGCCACTGAAATCAGGGTCTTCTAAGACTCCACTGCTGCGATCTTCTTCGGATCCACTAAAATCCTATCACCTATCACAATATGCCCAAAGAACTCAATCTTGTCCAGGAAGAACTCATACTTGGACAACTTCCTATACAACTCCTCCTTCCTCAGTACATCTAACATAATCTGTAGATGCTCCTCGTGCTCCTCTGGCGTCTTCGAGTATATGAGAATGTCATCGATGAAAACTACCACGAACTTGTCAAGGTAATGGTGAAACACCTTGTTCATCAAATTCATAAATATTGCTGGGGCATTAGTCAACCAAACAGCATCACCATAAACTCATATTGGCCATACCGAGTCCAAAAAGCAGTCTTCAGAATGTCCTTCGACTTCATTTTCACTAGGTGGTAGCCTGATCTCAAGTCTATCTTGGAGAATACCTTGGCACCACTCAACTGATCGAACAAATCATCAACCCATGGCAACGTGTATTTGTTCTTAATAGTAAGATTATTCAATGCCCTATAATCGATGTAGATACGCACCAACCATTTTTCTTCTGTACAAATAATACCTAGGCTCCCCATGGTGAAGAACTGGTTCTGATAAACCCTTTATCCTGGAGTTCATACGCTTGCTTCTTCAGTTCGGCCAGCTCATTATTGTTCACTCTATAGACATATTATAAAATTGGCTCTACACCAGGTACCAAGTCTATAGATAACTGAACATCTCAATCTGGCAGCAATCCTGGTAACTCCTCAAGAAACACAACAAAAAACTCTGCTATCAACGGATGCAACAACTCCTTCTTTTATCATAGCTCCACAGATAATGCCTTCTCCCTGATTTGAAGCTCCTCTGGAAAACTTAAACTCTGGCTCTCCTGGTGGGCTAAACAAAACTCTACCTCCTCTGCAATCTATACTAGCATGGTGCCTACTCAACTAATATATCCGAATATAATATCGTAGCTCGGAAGTGTCATTACAAGTAGACACGCACTTAGCTCCCGACCACCCAGAGTAACTTTTGATCCTTACAAACATCACTAACTAGGATAATGCTTCCTCCAGTCATAATCTCGCAAGTCCTAAGCAAAGACTCAGCTACCAAATGATGCTTCAAAGCAAAAGAAATAGATACAAAATTAATAGAAGCACCACTATCAAACAAATCTAAAGCTGAAAAAGAATCAAGGAGAACAGAACCTGTAATGACATCTCCGGTGGGCTTGGCCTCCTCGACTGTCATAAAAAATGCTCATCTATGAGGTGACACTATTGATGGTCGGAAGCAGCGGTCCCTCGGTTGTACTGCAGGTGGCCTTGCCTATGCTCTATGAGGTAGAGCTATTCCCTGAGTTGCACGACAAGGGTTGGTAGGACAATATCTCATCTGGTGCCCCTCTTCGCTACAATACAGACAAACTCCCAACCTTTTCCAACAAACTTCCCAGATATGGCCGAAATTCTTGCTGTAGTGGCAGGAAGCATGATGTGAGTGTCTCAGTTGTTGTTGTGGTGCTTGGTGAAATGGCGCCCTAGCTAGAGTCAAATACTTTTATAGCTGCTGGAAAGGCCTAAACTGAAAATGAGGACGCTTAGCATGCCCTGCACTGTTACTAACCCCCAGAAAAGAATCGCGATCCCTTTTGGGCTTCAAGTTCCACTCCCACTCAACCTTGTGTGTCTCCACAAGTATCTCAGAATATGCCTGATAGAAAGATGGAATGATGATCTTTAATTTCCAGTTTAGACCCTGGCGGAAGCGGATAGCCCGAACCTCTTGCTCCCTTACCAAATACTTCATAAATTGGCTCAACCTCCCGAACTCTACGATGTACTCTTCCACAGACATGCTCCCCTGAGTAAGGCTCTCAAATTGCCTGCCCAAGTCTAATCTGTCCACTCAAGCAAATAACATCCTCTTAAAAAGGTCCTTGAACACCTCCCAAGACTACCCCGCATCAGCAATAAGTGGCTCATTCCTGAACCAAGTACGGGTGATATCGAACAGCTGAAGTCCCACTCCCTCAACCTTCAGATCCTCAGGAAGATGAGACACCCTAATGAGATGCTCGATATCCTCGAGCTAATCATCAGCATAGATGATGCCCTTGATCCCCTTGAAGACCCGAGGTTCCACCTTCTTGAATTCTTGGATACTACCCTGTCGAAGCGGAGCAACCTACTGAGCAACTTGATACTGGACTGGAATATCTCTCTCTACTATAGCACGGGAAATTTGATAAGCACTCTCAATACCCTACCATAACACGTCAGTCTTCCTCTGGTGAACCTCTGAATGGGCCCTCTGAGCCTCTAGCATCTCACAAAATAGTGCAAAAATCTGGGTCGCATCTGTTGACATGGGAGGTGGAGGTGGAAGTCCCTCAGTTGCAGTTAGAACAACCCTCTGTACTGGGGGTGGACCCCCGAACATAGCTGCTACACCATTCACCAGAAAAGTGACTGGTGTAGGCTCTCGAGAAGTCGCAGATCCCTCAGAAGCTGCTCCTCCATGCTGTGATTGAGTATTAGGCGGCATCCTGAGGCAAAGCAAAAAAAAAAGAATTAATATGGCACAAGATGAAATATTTTCAAAAAAGGACAGTTAAAGCTTAATTTATCAATATTAAGGAAGAATAATTGAATTAAACAATAGAGGTTTTCCTAGTTGTGATTGAGTATTCTCAATCTATAGCCAATATCCTATATCCTCAAGCAGGCTCATAATAGTACTCAATTCAGAGCACCACTATGAATCGTACTATTTACGACCTCGAAGACCTGCATGGGATACCATAAAAATGTGTCACGACTGGCACCCGCATGATCGAGGCACAAGTACGTGGGTATGTCCAGCCTATGCCACAGCATTGACGGTAGAACGATGTTTGGGGTAAACTATGCTATCTAGCAATAATAATCATCAAGACATATAATGTCACCAATGGAATATAAATACTCAATCATAGAACTATAAGACGGAACAACGCACAAGACAAAATAATATCCAATAAACCATAAAATATAATAAAGAAATACTAATATCAAAAGCTGGAGGCAAATCCAGTACAATAAACCTATCTACTTAGCTACAGGTAATGGGTCATCTATCTCAACCGGGATGAGTCCCTCCTTAGCCAAAGTCTCGAGCTCTAAGCCAACTATGTCCTGAGGCCCGTAGTGAATGGGATACCACTCCTTAGTGTCATTTGAAAAAAAAATATCTAGCCAGGAAAGGAGCAAAGTATATCTCTAAAAGCAGTTCCAATAAATAATAAAAACTATGTAACAGCAAATAAAGAGGACCAATAGGAGAAACAGAGCATGGCAGGAAAATACTGAAATAAAGAAATATGGAAAATATATACTAGAGATACGAACATCATATAAGGAATAAGAAATACAACTATCTAAGTGAGTAAGCACCAGTGACAATATGTGATCGGCTTGGGTACTGCTCATGAACCACGAGCCTGGCTAATCATACATACGATGTATGATTAATACTATTCAAGAATAATAAGAACTCCGGGGGAATGATCACATATCTACACTAAATACTCCCCACCCCCGATTGGTATAGTGGATCCAACCATGGTACGCTATGACACAGGATTCTATAAGAAGTCATGACTCTTCTCATGAATCAGTGTCCATACTCGCACAAGAACAACGAGGCTCGCACAAAGATACACCAGGAATTGAGCGAATAATATCTTATAACAGGATCCAGGAAAACAAATCTGTGTAACCAAATGTCAGAAAAGTCAAGGATATCTATACTAATACAAGAAACATCGAGGATATCATAAATAGGAAACTCTCAGAGAAAGTATTTGCCTAAAACCCGAGAATAATATCGAAGATGTCCGAAATGTTGTCTCAGAGACCTAAATATGGAATATTACATCAATACAAGATTTTGGAATGAATACAAGTTATACTTGTCCAAATCTAGATCATAAAGCCATTTTTAGGTCAAAACAGTCAAACTAGGTCAATACTAGGTCAAACTAGTCAAACTTTGTCAAACTAGCTATTTTTAGGTTGTATGAGTCCATCTCTAGGATATTGGTTCAATAGATTATGTATCTACGCTATACTAGCTATATTAGAATACTCGAGTATCGATACAATTACGTATCATAAGATACTCAAGATACCTATATATTAGTTATCTATTAGTAATACCAATACTATATTGTTACTATATTATTACTTGGCTTTGAGGCAACAAGATATCTAGTAACCCATTTGCTATGGGATACTAATACCCCGTGATACCTCAACTCACATTACATTGGTATTACAAGGTAATCACTAGCTAACTATCCATCTAAAACATGCCCTTAGATAAATATCTAACTCATAAATAACTAACAAATCCTGATATTCTGACTAAAACTAACTTACACTAACTATTTAGTAGCTAATTCACCATAAACTATTCTAATCGTTACTAACTAATATACATATATACTAACTCATCACTAAACACTCAACTACACTTTACATCAGTTCCCAATCCACTCTGATCATTTGAACACTAGCAACTAGCCTTAATATACATTATCTATCATCAATACCCTCCAAATACTAATATAACTACCTAATAACTAACTAAACACTAACATTTAATTTTAACTAACATAAGCTACTAACCACTAAGCCATCAGACTTCCACATAAACATGGCTCTCACCCCCAACCAAAAAAAATTGGGACTAACTACTACTGGCTAACGACAGCACCCTATTGCTGCTGATGCTACCTTGTTGTGTACACACAATAGTGTGCACCCGACAGCAACACATGATGTGCACAACATGTACACAACCCCCTTCTTGCTCAAATACTCTCTTATCAATTGCCTCACATATACCTGAACTCGACCCCCTCAACCTTCACTTGCTGCCCGAGCTAACTTGTACTACATATGTACACAAGTCTGTGAATAACTTGGCACATGTAGCAGCAAGTACAGTCCATCATGGACTCAATGCATTTAGTTACCTACTGCTGCTATTACATGGTGCTACTGCTATCCAAACAGTATGATGCTATTGCTACCATCGTGTTCAACATTTTTAGCTTCTCTTTACAACAAAGCACCCCCCCCCCCCCTCTCGAGCAAAGTTCTGCTGGAACTTAACTACCCAACTGTCACACACTTGTGACAGTCCCACATACACAGGCCTGACTGTGCTCCCTGCACAACCTTCCCCAACTTACCCGACTATGTGTATCAGTTGGTACATCACCTACAGTCCTCACAGACCTCCCCCATCTCCTCCTTGTACTGATACACCAAGGCAGGCTCCCCTTATCATCAGTTGCGTAAGCAACATGCAAGCATAGTGACTGAATTCCCTTCTAGACAGTCTAATGACTGAACGCTAATAACACATTAAAATATACCTAGTATAGGTACATATATAACAATTAGAGATCATAAACTAAGATACATATATATATATATATATATATATCAATGATGTCTAAATTAGATATAAACAATACTAAAATAGAGTATCAACAATTCATCAAACACTTGGAGTGTACCACCCACATATTATACTAGTTCTATAATACGCTTGTGATACGGCTCCAACACATCACCAATTGTATCACCAATCATATGAGCAAGTCTAATATCATAATTATGAACAATATAAAGTGCTATCTATAACCCTACGTACTCGTGTCCAAATGTTGCATGCTCAAACCCCCGTGTCAAAGGAAAACCCTCAATTCAACCCTTATCACCAAAATATCATGATACGGCCTACATGTATCTATTTATGGATATGACACTAGTCTCACATAACCAAACACATGTCAATTTAGTCTAATTGACCTATTCACAAATATACGAGGTGTCAATCTCGGAATTCCTCCAAAATTATCACAAAACATACCCTAACTTCCTCCATAGGCCTCCTATGAACCTAATTCCACTTCTTGTGGATAGCCTTCGTACATGGGAGGGTTTATAATGATTAAACTACAGATGAGGGGTTAGCACTACCCTAGAATAGAGTATTTTTTCGTATGCTTATTGGTCGAACTTCCTGACCAAGGTCTTTTGTATCCAGCCGATTGACGCAGCATCGAGTTGAGCTATCACCTTCTCGTCAAAGGAGAAAATAGTCCCCAACAGAGTCGCCAATTGTTCATGAAGAAAAGTTCATACGAAACTTTTTTATTACAAACTTTTGTAAAGAAAAAAAGTACAAAAAGATCCTAAACAGGAATTTAAGTACAGTTGAGTATGGGGAAGTATAGCTATGGAGATCTTATCTGCGGTCGATTACTTTACTCCTTGGTCCACTCGACGATGAAGAAATACAGGAAATATTGTAAACAACTTAAAGAGTTGAACAATAAGAAAGCTTTGGCAACAACGGAACGAGAAGCCTCTATTTCTCTTCTTTTGTTTTTGTCCCTCTCTATATATGTCTTTCGTCCCCTGTCTCTGTCTCTCTATATTTGCCTATGTATATGTCACCATATTTATAGAGTTTAGGGGCGGTTATGAGAGTGTACGCACTTTAGACAGTCTACATTGTTTTACCTTTGTGCGTGCACTTTTGGTGGACTAACACCCCATGTTCTTAATGAGTGGGTGCAAAACTCGCTGTGTGCTTGACACGTACCTTCTTATACGAGGAAAGCATAGGTCATGGAGGACAGTTATTTGTACACTTTTTATGAGAAGCATGGCATGTAAGACACGTACTCATAACTGCTCACTATTAGTTAGAATAGTATGCGCACTTTAGAAGTTGTCTGGAGACTGGCATACTATTGGAAAGATTGGCTGTACAAGTGCTCTCTTAGAGAAGTAGCCGTGATTGTGCACTTCTGATAAAATTGGCCGTGATGGCACATTTTTTAGAAGTTGGCATAACGACGCACTTTTGAAAAATTGGCAAAATAACGCACTTTTGAAAAAATTGGCACAACGGCGCACTTTTGAAGAAGTTGGTACATCGGTGTACTTTTGATCAAATTGGCATAGCGGCGCACTTTTGATGATATTTGCACAATAACGCACTTTTTATGAAATTAGCACAGTAGTTGTGTCGCTAAACGATAACATGGATCTGCATGCCACAGTCCAGCTGTAATAATAACTTTTGTCTCTTCAATTTCTATCCTAGCATTTCAGATTCATCGTATTTAATGCTCGAAAGAAAAGTAGACATGTAAATTGTACGCCTGTCTACACTGATGAAAGTATATTGAAAGTGCGCCACCCTTCTGTTCTCTGAATAATGCACCATCCTTTAAAAAGAAACAAAGTGTGCCATCCTCTAAATTAGGAAGAAAGTGCGCCATTCTTCCTTTGTTAAGTTTATTTTCAGAAAATTGTGCCAACTTCACAAGGCACACTTTTTATGCTTCTACAGTGGATACTTGTTTTGAACTGTAGATTTATTCAACTCCTTGTAGTAGATGAACAATCACATCGATCCATCTTTCTTCTTTATAAACAATATTTGATCTCCCAATGGAGAAAGGTTGGGGTAAATTTATCCTCAATTTAATAGTACTTGCAACTGTACCTTATGTTTCTTTAACTCCGCTCGTATAATTATATGATACTTTCATATCGGTCAAGTATCCAGAATGGTGTCAATAGTGAGTCAATTTCTAGCATGTCAGGTATCTCGTCTGAAAACTCATCGAGTAATTCTGCAACAACTTTAGTTTGAACAACATTTGCACCTTCCTTTCTAGTGCACGAATAAAAGCAAAGTATCCTTCACAGCCAGAATACAACATGCGACTTGTCGTTACTACCAATTCACCATCTCTGCCTTTGATATTGAGCCACCCGAAGTCATCCCTAAATATTAAGCTACCAAGCATATATACTCCTAATGGGATCCTAACACTAAGATACATATCTAACAATTTCATATACAATTTATTTTCTTTAGCAAATTCAATAGATATAAAATAATATGTTGCAGCTGAATCAAATAAAACTCTTGCTAAATTTTCTTTATATAACCATATACTTGTCATAACGGTATTGGAAGTGATAGATTCTTCTTGAGTCAAAGCATATACCCTCCCTTGTGCTCTAGGATGTTGATTCTATGTATTCACCAGTGCCAGAAGCGGAAATCTTCGTGCATGCACCAAATTCTGGTTTTGATAACTACTTTAAAGGTTATGGTTTAACCTTCCAAATTTAAATTTACTAGCTCTATGGCATATGTGACCATACTTGAAGTATCCTTCCCGACACTCTGTTGACTTGTGCCCCACTTAAAGCATTACACACCTAGATTGACCTCTATTCTTAGACGTGTTCTGATGCATGGGCACTCCGGATCCTCTTGCTTCACGAGGACGCTTACTAAAGTTGATATAGTTGTTCTGTCCTGGCCTTTGTGGATTATGGCCAAGTTAGTTGCTCATTCTCAAGAGGGGCTTCATATGATTCCTTGTAGGTCTGACATCTTTGGTTCTTTATATCCATTTGCAGATCATCACTCAAGTCTTTTTTAAAACATTTTGCAACATGCTCTCTCATTTGGTAGAAAAGAGTCGACGAACTTAGCAAGCTTTGTAAATTCATTGTTGTAGTCGTCTACTGACTTATTTCATTGCTGAATTTGTCCTTTTTTACTCTGGATTTCTTAAAAAATGTATTGCTCAAGAAATGCTTTTTTAAATATCTCCTAAGTAATTCTGATGTTTTGGTTACCACCCTTTTCTTAGTCCCTCACAAATTATGTGATCTCAAGTACAGATGCACAGACTCGCATGCTACCTTCTTGGACCCTTGAATTTCGATATACTAGAACAAGCTTTGATCACAAAGTTTCTAGTCCAAAACTTCATCCGTTCGGCTCTACCATTGATTCTGTGGGGTTCAACTTTTTTGAATTTGCTGGCATTAAAAGTGAAGTTCTTGGTGGTCAGTTGAGCTTCCTTTACTTACTCTTCCAAAATCACTTGAATGGCGACTACTGTAGTAGTAGTAGTAGTAGCCATTATAGTAGAAACTATCTATGTTATGGAATCCAATTGTTTCTATTATACATCGAATTAAGCCTTAATATGTTCTTACTAGTGTCTTTGTTAACACATAGCTTGTCAATGATAGGTTTACTCTGCTTCTGTTCCACCTCCCTCATTCATATCATTTTTCCATTTTGTCGGTTACGGCTAATGCCCTTCAGCTACTCACATGGTTTCCCTTAATTATTCCTACAAAATCAAGTTACTTCCATTAATATTTATAAAATATTTATGGACTTATTTTATGGAACTATTATTTTATGCAGAGCACAAGGAAAATAATTCAACAGAGAACTCACATCAAAACTTCCAAAAAGAAAACAAAATTTAAAATTCGAGGAATTGAACTATACTATGATACCATTATCTCATGCCTCAATTCTATCGAATTACTAAGTCGCCACCGGGTGTGATGTCGTAGAAGTTTAAATTTTTTACTTTTACAAGGCAAGAACATGAGTGAGTAATAATTCTTTTGGATAAAAAGGTTGAAATCACATAACAGTAGAAAGTTAAAGACAACATATAGGAAGGAAATATATTTTCAATAATAATTTACAGTGGAATATAAGATCTGATCAATATTTTGAAATTTTGCATCGACTTACATTCATCAAATAATAAAAAGACTAACAAGCTATTATAAAATAATACTTATCGTTCCATACATCATACCCTTTTATACATCTAACCAAAATGCTTTAAAAAAAATAAGTTTAAAATACTTCAGAAGATAAAAAGAGCTTTGAGTCATGATTTGAGACTTCTCTTAGCTTTGTACACTTGTGCCATTCCTGACACCTATGGAGGAGGGGGGGAAATATATTGGAGAATGCATTGATGAGCAGAACCAAAACCTAGACCGATACTAGTATAGAAGCATTAAAAAATGCAAAGATTTAAAGCCACTCTTGCTTACAAAAGAGTGTCGCTTTTGCATGCAAAAGAATACCACTCTTTAAGGGTGAAACATGGCTCCCATAAAGCAGTTATGTGTAGAGTACTTCCATGCATAAATTATAATAGTTATCCACACTTAAAAGTTTGACAGGTATAATGCTACTAGAAATCAGTGCTACAATAATCTGCGCTGAGTGAACTCTTCATGTGGCAAAAGTTGACTGTTGCCAGTTGTTCAGATGAAGCAATGGCCCAAGTCTATAAATATTTAAGCACAGTGGTGCTCTACAAATAAGTACTATAATGCTTAGATGAAGACTCGTCCACAATACATTTTTCATAAAGAAGACCCTCCACATGGAAAACATGCATTACAGAAAATGCCAACATGTCAGGACCTGAAAGCTCAAATGGCCATATTTAAGTACAGTAGTGTTTTGCGCTAGAAGGCTTCTCTTCTTAAGAGTTATATCTCGACTCAACAATAGTCAGTATTAAGCAGTTGTAATGCTTAAGAGCTTTGGGATGAGACGCCGCTTCCCAATCCTTAATTAATAATAGAGAATATTATCGGGCATTTCGAATCCCGAATATCGTGAAGGACCCTAAGGAAACTCTAAAAGGGGAAAAATAAAATACAGCGGAATAATCTATCAAATTAAAAATTATATGAAGTAAAGGCAGCTACCAACTAATAACAATATCTAAAGCAGTTATAAAGAGTAGTAGAGTTTAGAGAAAGCAAACACAAACACCACGACGTATACTGGTTTTTCTCTGAGAGAAATAGTCCACTCCCGAAAACTCTTGCTCGATGTTTTATCCACTATAATAACCGCAAGTGAATCACAAGCTTTGACCTGAAGGCTTGCTGACTTCTTACAACTACAAGCTTTGATACGAAGGCTTGCTGACTTAAAAGCTAAAGAGAAAACTTGTTGAGCCAAGCTCTTACAACTCTGACAGACTTATAACCGAGATCGCACTTGGCACTAGAAGGCTGGGGAGTTGAACTTTGAGATGGAGAAGGTTAAGCTCTGGAAATTTGCTCACTAATAGATAGAAGGATTGAGAAGAGATGAGTGAGTAAGAATGGAGAAATTCAAGTCTATTTATAGGGTATTTTGTGACCAAGTTCGGCCAGAATTCGGTACCCTATCATGTAAAATTCGAACGTTAGAGCCATAAAATTAGGGTTTACACAGCTATCCAAACTTCTGTTTTTGGCAGACCAAGTTCGGTCCATGTTCGATCTTCATCCGAGTTCGGTAGGCCTCATTCCTGAATCATCTAAGTTGTGGTATGGGCTAGTTTTGGTTTGATTTGAGTGAGTTTTTAAATAGGATTTTGTGAGTGGACTTGAGTACTTCTAGTTGCCAAGTATGACTCAACTCACATAGGTCCTAGACTGAATAAAATATAAAATTATATAAGTATCTTGACGTAGTACAATAATCATCATTACAGAAGCAACATCGTTGAAGTCTTCAGTTGTTGTCTTCAGTTGTATCATATTGCGACATATCAAAACATAGTTTAGTTAACTTTCAAATCAAGTTGACTGAGACCGAATGGGCCAACAATCTCCACCATTTTGATAATTGACAAACTATGAATGATACTGCAAATCTTAGATGTGTACAGCTCCCCCGCAACTTGTTGAGTGATTTGATACCATGATGTCAAATGTTGATAATTATCGAACCAAAATGCTTTAAAATTTGTATATGTTTAACTCTTTTGTTTCTTTGTCAAACATACTGTAGCAGCTAATGTTGATAATAATTCATTTATTTAATTCAAATAACCAGTTTCAAACAAAAAGCATACTTAGAGTCTAAAAACATGACTAAAAAGTAAAGTAAATTAAAAAAAATCATAGTAGAGAAAACTTGAGCTTTAAGCTTCAAAATCTACTGTAGCAGCTAATGGTCATCTTCATTGTCGTCTTGTTCAGCTATTTTATTGGGGTCAAAGAAAGCGTCTACGGGATCCATGTATCTCTGCACATAAGCACGATTGATGCAATAGCCTGGTCGATTAGGATCTCTGGGCATCAAAAATGGCCCGGCTAGGTGCTGAACAAGTCCATACTAAATGTCTAGCAGAGTCTGTCCAGGTGCCTGAGTCTGAAGTGTCTGACGGTGACTAAAAGCACGATAGTGATCATCTTCCAGTTTGAAGTAATCATGCAACAGGACAAGAATGGATTCCAAGGTAGCAGGTCGATCAGTAGCAGTTGGAGGTGATTGATCAGCATGATTGTTTAAGTTGAATGAAGAGTTATCAGGTAAAAGAAATGTGGGCCCAATCCTACGAACTCGATTAAGATAAAGTGCACTACCAAAATAAGTCAAATTAGCGACGTTTAAAAAAGTTGCTAAATGGCATCAAAACATGGCTAGAAAAATTCTGTGATGTAATAAGCGACATTTTATTGAAATCTTATTTAAGCTAGTCACTGACAGGGAAAACGTAGCTAAATGTCCCTATAGCGACGTATACGCATCTCTAATATTTTCTATTTAGCGACGTGTAGCGACACAACGGTGCAAAATTAGCGATGTGTCATGTGTCGTTAAATGTAGCTAATATTTTCCTATTTAGCAATGTTTTGTAACACATTTAACGAGGTTCTGCTGACCTGGTAAATACTGTCATGTCAGCAATTTAGCGATAGTTAGCGACAAAAATAGCGGCGTCCTGATACTGTTAGCGTCGTATTTAGCGACGCATCAGAATATCGCTAAACGTCGCTAAATTATAAAAAACATTGTTAACAATACTAATATAAATGTATGCTTGCAGTTTTTTATATATTCCTATAATATCATATTTCATAAAAATAGACAGATCCGGAGCAACCCTCCGTTGAATTTACTAGGTTCGTCAACACCTTCGGTGGAACACTTAATACTGATAAATTCTTATAACATTTAATATAAATAATAAAGTAAATTAAAAATAAACACATTCTCAATAAATAAAGTATGCAAATAAATATCCAACAAATTTTTATGCATTATACAAACTAAGTCTGAAAAAAATATCCAGGAAGCATCACAACTGGTACTGGATGTCTACAAATAAAGTTTGAAACACTATCTCATTATATAAATGGCCCAAGATCATGGGCCAAAAGTCTAAAAATAAATAAACTGTCCTAACTAGGACTACTGCTGATTTGGAGGAGGAGGAGGACCTCGGTGTGCCTAGGAGATGAGCATGTCCAAATAACAACTAATGTTGATATGGAGGAGGAGCACCGTCGCGAATCTGGGTTATCAGCTAGGCCCACTTCTCCAGTGAAATCATCATGGCACCCAATGGAGGAGTCTGTGCAGTCGATGTAGATAACGATGTCGGTGGACCCGGAGGACGTATCTGCTCCAACGTTGTCAGTCGAGCGTTGCAAATATCTATGACAGATAACATCTTCACAGTACTTTGCTCCACTAACTGGATCTTCTGAACTTGTGTTGTCTGCAGCCTCATCAGTGCATCGCCCATGGCTAAATGTGACTCCTGTAGCGCCATCACGTTAGACGTTGGCCGATCCCTCAGCTCCACCAGGCTACGCACAAGCGAATCAAAACATGTCAGGATCGTCGCATCGCCCGTCTGCGGTGTCGCCTGCGACATAATCCTCAGCAGTAACTCATCACGCAGAGATGTAATCTGATGGTCAACCCTCTCCTGCTGGGCTCATATTGACTCTAGGGATGGCTGTGTAGTATGCACATTGGCAGAGGAGGATCATAAATGACTGGGATGCAACATAGGTGTCATAGGATCCCATACTGTAGTGCGTACCCCTCTGTAGACCACCAACGACGGTCTTCAACAGCTCGTCAGCCGACAGAGCTGGGTGGGGGGGGGGGGGTTGCGAGAAACTACCAGACCCTCCCTGTATGGCTGGGTTGACCGCTCACGGAGCCTAAGATACTTATTCTAAAAAATATGTATCTCTCGATAAGCGTACTACTTAATTATCCACTCGTCATGCATAATTGTTAATATATATCTAAGGTACTTATTACGAACTACATGAATATTTATTTGTATATTTTCTAGGTTATATTAAAATTAATAACATATAAAGTAATACTTACATAGCTCTGCGTTGCCCTCTCATCAATGTGCTATTTGCCCTTTCTATGGGTGACGAGGAAGACTGTCACCATGTTAGAATCCTCACCCCTCTGGACATGTTAAAAATATATTCTATGTTACTAAAATTAAATATTTTATCCTACTTTGATTAAAATACTACATATATAATAAAATACATACCATGCGACGAATATATTCTATCATCGGAATGACCCACTACACCACTTTTCTTCCTTCTTCATGACCGCCTTCGCCTTCTCCGACTTTTACTTGTACCTAGGATCATTAAATCTAGCCGTCATCGCAGTCCACTGATCAAGCATGATCCAACCATGGATTGGTTATCCCAAATGATCGGGGACTTCTGGTCGCAGATCACATCATCGATAAGTTTGGCGTCGACGACAGAAAAGTGTTGCTCGATCATCTCAGTCCGGTATGCTGGATAGAAATATATTTTCTACAAGAAGTAATATAGAAAGTTATATAGAAAAATACCAAATTAGATTATTGATATTAAAACAAAATTTACTTTTACCTTGAAGTGCACAAACCAGAATTCCTTTCTCTCGTCTACAGCATCAGAGTGTTTGATCCAAGGGCCACCATAGTTGTACCTCAAAAAATGCTCTAATGATTTATGAACCGACGAGAGACGATATCTATATATAGATAATTATATTAAAGAAATAGTAAATATATCTGTATATATTCTTAAGAAAAATAAAAATAATTAACTTACTTTGTGGGCCAATCGGCCAAAATCTCTGTCCTCGTCTCATCTAGAGGAGCACACAGAGGATCGCTATGGAAAAAAAGACGAAGACGTAGTCGGTTGGGCCTCGTCCATCTGCTCCTCAGTCCCCATGGTACCATCAGTAGGCGGAACATGGACGTAGGAGTAGTCTCAGGGTTGGAACTTCTCGTTCTAGTAGTACTTCCTGAAGGAGATAGTGGTTGAAAGAGTGGAGTATTGGGAGGCGAGGTTCCGGACCAAGTACCATATCCCGAAGAAGAACTGCCAGTCGGAGTAGAATGTCGTCTAGATACTCTACCTCTAGACTGACCAAACGATCCACGTCATCCTATCATACCTGACTTATGATAAACAAAATAAAAGTTACAAGGAAACAATTTAAATATAGTAAATATCACTAAAGAAAAAGAAAAAAATATAGTACATAGCCACAACTACATAACACTAAATAGATTTTATATTCCACAGCTAAAACACAATTATCACTGCCATATTTCTAGATGAGGGTATTTTTGTTATTAGCATATTTATTATTTAGTAATTAAAATTTTATATATGTGATACTAATTAATTATATTGTGTTGTGATATTTAATTATTAATTAGTGGGTTAGCCTATGTTTATTTTGACTTGTCATTAGTGGGCCCATTAGTTTGTCATGACACATTGAGCCCAATATTGGACTAGGCCCATTAGACTCATTCTCTTAATTAATTAAGGAGATTAGATTAGTTCATGTTGAATTAGAAGCTTCCTAATACAGCCCTCCCTAATTAAACGTTATGACTAGCTAGTAGAGTTACCAGAGACATTGTACATTGCTTGGGAAGGGGGAAAGAGGGGGTCGGCCACATTAGATGGACTCTCGCAATCTCTATCAACTTTATTAATTCATTCATTTAGATCCTAAATTGTGTTCTTTCCTAAATTGACTCATCACTCAAGCAAATTCACCCTAATTTATTGTTATTCCCTGCCAATTACATTATCTAAGAAGCATTGGAGCTTGGATTGCAAGGAGCACTTAAAGGAGGAGAAATTGGCAAGGAGCATGTGTCATAATTGTGTTCATTTAGGTTTTTCGTTAGAAATCCATCTCCCAATAGGTAAATTCGTATTTTTCCTATAATATATACTCTAATTCATGCATTTAACCATTATGAATCATTCCTTGGCTTAGGGCTACCCATAAGACCAAGAATTAGGTTCATATGACTTGTATTATGGAATCTACATAGTAATTTGTATTCAATTAGGGGAAATTCTAAGATAGACACATCAAGTGTGTGTCATGAGACCAATCAGACCTAATTAGACTTAGATAGGGGTTGTGAGACTAGATACGTGTCCACAATTGGATACGAGTAGAGCTTATTATAGTATCTTGTGATACGGTATGATACGGGATTTATTTTGGATGTTTTGTATGAATTCTCTTTAATTCCTATTGTAACAAATTGCATTAGTCATAAAATAGTGTATTTGATATGTACGAATGGTAATTATGGTGATTGGGGGGTTTTTGGCATCTCATTTGAGAATGTATCATAGAGTATCATATTGTGCATGCCAATTATTTGGTTTAATTCCTCTTTTGTGTGTGTTGTATATATATATATATATATATATATATATATATATATATATATATATATATATATATATATATATATATATATATATATATATATATATATATATATATATATATATATATATATATTGTTAGTTATATATTTGATATAGGTATGAGTGTGGTATGCAGTGAAGTGTAGTAGTTGTAGTGTACTAGTGACAGTATAATATTTATTGTGTATGTGTGTACACTATGAGAGCTAAGTGAGTTCAGTATTTGTTTTGAGTATGGTATCAATACCCAAGTATGCCTGTTCTTTGAGGAACATAACCTGAGGTGAAGGTCTGAGCAAGGGTATATAGCAATAACTGTAAACAAAAAAGAGGGGATCGGATTCCAGTTTATAGCAGTTGTCTACACTGTTAAGAGAAGCTACATCAACAGCAGAAGTGCACATATTTGTACTGCTATGCCCTGCCATTCATTGCTACATCAACAACTAAAGTTAGAGCAACAACAACAGTAATAACATGAAGAATGGAGTTGGGGGATCAGGTTTGATAAGTAGCAGTAGTAGCAGTTTATCTAGTAGTAGCTGTAGGGAGGGGCATGAGTGTACATGTGAATTAATGAGTGAGAAGAGATAGATATAGTTAAGGGTTATATGAATACCAAGTATTAGTGAAAGTAATGGTTAGTAGGAGTAGTAATATCATAAGTTAGGTATTAGTGTATATGAATAACTATGATACTAGTATAGGTAGTGATAACTAGAATATTAAGCTTTGAGACCAAGGTAAGGGGAGTCTGTCATTGCACAAGTTTTGTTAGTGACTGGTATCATAAGTTTGGTGAATGATACAAAGGGGGGTGATACTCAAGGATACTAGTATTATAGTATTAGAATACTAAGGTATTAGTTATAGGTGTGGATAAATAGTATAGATACTAATGTATTATTAGATAGAAAATAATATTAGCATGTTATAAGTTATATATAGATATCCGAATAATATTAGCTAGTATAGCTAACACCTATAAGTTATGGACCTAGATGTCATAGTACACCCTAGTACCATCTAGTAATAACTAATATAGACTTGAAATCAACCTAGAACCTACATATGGACCTAAAACCAAGGTACTGACCTAGTTTGAATTCAGTTTGACTAGTATAACCTAGAATATCATATTAGTGCATTCTTAACTCATTTCTCACTTTATTACACCAAGTGACATTGTATTTCATATATAGGTGTGTGTGTGTCATCAACTCGGATACCACGATATACCATTTATTCAGGACCACAGAGGAGTATATTCTCTGATAATTTTCTTATTTGGTAGCCTCTATGTTTCATGTATTTAGTATTGAGATATTTGATTCCTGAAACGATAGTTTCACGGATTGGTATACGTGGATCTTGGCCATGAGATATTATTGTCATGATGACTCAAGATCATCGTATCGTGTTTCATGTTTACTCAGTGATTACTGTGATATCTTACTGATTATATAGACCGTTATCATAGTGCATGATATTATAGACCGTGTAGTATGATATACGTGTTATAACGTATCGTAATTTGGATCCGTATACTACTCAGGGGTTGGGGAAATATTAGTGGATATGTGATCATACCTTATAGCTTATGATTTAGTATAGCATGTGACAGTTAGCAGATCATGCAACTCACGTGTGATCATGCTAGCTCACCTTTTATATATAGCCCATGTTAGGCCGAAGCCGATCATATTATCTTACTAATATTTCAAGGCACATTTATATATTATTTTCTTTATTCGAGTTTATTACATTATTATTCCTCACCATATTGCTCTCAGTTCTTACTATTATTTACCCTGATGCTTCTTCTCGTGATATATGCTAGTTCAGTTACTTTCATCATTTATTTTATTGCTATTGTTGTTTCATAGTTTATGTCAATTATTATAACTGCTATTTGGGTTGTACTTCGCTCCAATCCTGACTAGATATATTTTTCAGATGATTGATTAGAGAACTGGTGTCCTATATACTATGGATCACAGGATGGCGAGACATTTGAGTTAGCACCGGTAAAGCCTGTTGAGTTAGTACCAGCAGTCGATGAGACATAGCTAGCTCATTTATGATATCGTATATGTCAGTAAGACACTTTGGCATTGTATTATTATTTGAGGTCTTGTGTTGAGTTTAGACTTGGACATGTGATGTATTGTGACTTTATTTCTTTCCTTATATTTTATATCATGCTATATCTTCCTCTACTTTGTTATTGTGATTGAGTATTATTTATCATTATCATATTATCCTCTATTTGGGAGTCAAGATATCTTAACAGGTACATTATATATATTGTATGAGATGTTTAGATAGTATGGTTGACCTAGATAGTATTCTACCGCCGATGCTACAGCGTAGGCTGGACGTACCCACGTACTCGTGCCCTTACACAGGGTGCATGTTATGACACATTTTTGTGGTTGCCCATGCAGGTCAAGCTTCGCAACTAATGCGATATCGTAGTAGTAGTTCTCAAACTTAGAGTATTACTACAAGCCTGCTATAGTATATAGGACTAGGTATATAGGATGAGAGGATACTCAATCACAACTAGGAAATATTTCTAATCTATTGATTTTTCTATCTTTGTCATTCGAAATAATTACTTTCTTTGAAATATTACTGTCCTTCCTTAATGCTATCGTACCTTGAGTAATATTTATTTTTTTGTTTGAATCTATCTTCAGGATGCCATAGAAGACCTGATCACAGTGCTCTGGAGCAGTCTCAACGAGATCAGTTACTTTGTCACATTAGAGAGAGACAAACAATGACTATTCTGCCTTCTTTCACTCAGAGGATTGCTTCACCAGTCCATGTGGAAATTTTAGCAGCAGCTTTTGGGAGTGCACCACCACCAGTTCCGAGGACTGTTCTATCAGTCACGGAGGATCTCCCACCACCACCACCTATACCAGCAGACGGGACGCAGATGTTCGCTATGTTCTAGGAGATGATGGCAGCACGATAGAGTCAGACAGATATTCTAAATCAGGGTATCAAAAGTGCTCACCAATTAGCACTAGCTACTATGGATAAGTTAGAGCTTACGCTTTATCCCATCCTGCAACAGCCGAGGGTAGGTACCATCATTGACTTCAAAAGGATGGGGTCCAAGGACCTTAGGGGCATCAAAGGGATATTATATCCTGACGATTGGATCGAGGACGTATATAGGGCCCTGAGGCTAGCACAGATTCCAAAGGTCCTACAGGTGGAGGCAGTGGGCAGCAAGATATTTGATATTGCTCTGACTTGGTTTTGTATAGACCCGAGGATCATGGTGCCATGACTAACTTGGGAAGCTTTTAAAGAGATTTTCAAGGAGAAGTTCTTTCCTGATGTGGCTCTGAGTGCTTTAGAGAGCCAGTTCCTAAACCTCGTCCAGAGGAGCATGACAGTGGATGAGTACGCAGGGGAGTTCTACAGACTAGGTAGATTTATAGAAGGATATAATCCTTTAGGGAAGGCCTAGAAATTTTGGAAGGGTTTGATCAGGGAGATCAAATCTCTCACCAGAGGATATCGCACAGCGATATTTGAGAATATCCTGATGGATGCACAAAGGGCAGAGGATGACTTGGAGCTCAAATCCAAGAGGATGTAAGACACATCAGGAGAATCTAGCAATAGTGCGGGACCAGCCAAACGACCCCACTTCTAGCAGCAGGGGACGTTCCAGCAGAGACAACAGTTTCATGCACCATTCCAAGCACTAGCGCAGCAGGCATACCAGGCCCCGGGACCAGCATACCAGGCCCTGCGGTATACTAAATATAGGAAGATTGGACATATACTAGAGGTCTGTAGGAAGAGACTTGGAGTGTGCCTCTATTATAGAGAGCCAAGCCACCAGTTGAGGGAGTGTTGAGAGGCTCCAGTTCGAGCAGGCTAGGGAGCAGCACCGGTAAAGAGGACATCAGCTAGGCCACCTGGGGGACAGCAGAGGGGACCTCCTTTACAGACTCAGTAGTAGCATTTTTTCTAGCACCAGCAGCAGTAGAGATGTGCACCGCGAGGGCGAGCTTTTGCCATGACAGTTGAGGAGGAGAAGCCAGTCCGAGATGTGATATCAGATTCAGTTCTCCTTGATTTTATTCCAGCATATGCTTTATTGGATTCTGGTGCTTCCTATTCTTTTGTATCTGTATCTTTTGCTCTAAAGCATTGATTAGACTATAAACCTTTGGCTAGGACTTACAAGATCACGACTGTGGGAGGCATTATCCTGGTCAGTGATGTTTGCAAGGATAAAAGAATTATATTTGGAGGCCATAAGTTGAGTACGTTCTTACTCGTAATGCTACTTTCGAGCTACAATATTGTACTCAAGATGGATTGGTTGAGTAAGTACCATGCTAGTATAGATTATTGTGGAGGCAGAGTTTTATTTTGAACGCTAGAAGAGCAAGAATTTAAGATTGCCAGATGAGCAGCGGAGCAGAGCGATGATGCCATCTGTGGATCCATGGTGGAAGAGAAGGAGTTGCCACATCCGTTGATAGAAGAATTCATGGATATTTTTTTAGAGGAGTTGTTGGGTTTGCCCTCATAACGAGATATTGAGTTCACTACAGATTTGGTGCCAAGCGAAGAGCCGATATCTCAGCACATCTATATAGTTAACAATAGTAACCTGATAGAATTGATGAAGCAGGTTGATGAGTTGGCATGATTCTCTCGGAGAATCAGGGGCCTAAAAAGCATGATATCTTTTGAATGTCAAAGGCCACCTGTAGATATATAATATAAGGGTCATCTGACCACACATCTCCGACGGAGCGTACGGGTTACATAAGGAAAAGTACAAAGGAGCCCAAATGTCTTACTTTTTGTTCTTCCCACCCCATGATTTATTCATGCCATACCCATGACACAATGACATCTCTAGTGGCTGTCAAAGCTTCTTATCATGCAATTCTATCAGCAGTTATCCCTATCCATCGTACGTCATATACGCACAGGTGGCCAGCCCGTCATGCAAGTACGTGTCCTACATGAGATTCACACTCGTATAACAACTGTGTCATGGCCAATGAAAAATAAGAATGCCTCATGATAATGGGGTGGTCTCGTAAAAGTAGGTCAATATGCATAATATATAATAAAGATAAAATACGATGCCACTGTCGTTGCTCCTAAATTATTCTTAGACGTGCAGCTTATATAGCAGTTAAAATATATAAAATAAATAATAGAAATAAAATGCATGCACTATATAGAATGTAAATCACAGTACAATAGAAAGGTATACTTGTCTGACAAGAAAGCTGCATAATATAAAGGTCCAGGTATCAAGTACAGAGTATCAGCACCAACTACGTCCGACTGAACATCTCTGAATGCTGAAATAAATATCACTAATTTTATCGAAATCAGCGAGATAGCTAGAAAATACTATTCTCTCGTCCAATTTGGACACAGGGGCAAAACGATAATTTTGGGTCAAAGTGGGGTCCATGTGTGGCCCACTTAGCACCAAAATATGTGCCAGAGGTAAAAATTTCTAAAGTAAACAAATTTTAGGTCAAACAAATCCTAAACATTGATACGAACTCAACTGTATGTCTAGTTTTAGATTTTGGTGAACAGATTAAAATTTTACCCTTCATGTCAACCCGTAGGCCCGCAAATAGGTTACTCGATCAACTATCTCGGAATTGCGTAAAACTTGAGTCACAGGACCAGCGTGATACCATGAGTCCAATGGAGCAAGGTTCGTCGCATTTCGACGAGCATGCACAAACTAATTAGAAATTTTACAAAACGCGGATACGAGAAACTTTTTACGGATACGCGTTGATTTGGACGCGCATACACGTCCGAATCAACTTCTGCGAAAGCCCGCACGTCAGGGTATACCATACGCTCCTTTAGGAACAACTGGTACATGATCTGGGGTTCGACTTGTCGAAATGTACTCCGTATCACAAATTTTTAATATTTTTAAAGCAATTTTTTTGGGTTTTTCGACACAGTTTTTCTTCATCAATTAATAAGTGATTTTCTAAAGTAATTACTTCATTGCGATCATGGTTATATGGACTCTGTGTTAGAAAAAAATTTGATTTTTTGTTGAACGGATTGGGAGAAATCTGCCTTCCAAAATAGGGTTCTTCATTATAAATTCTGTCAAATATGTATATTCATATAAAAGTAATTTTTTGTATTTTTGGAGGAGAATTATCATCTCGATTTAGTCAGGTTTCATTCTATGAATTTTCATAAACATAAACTAGATCATGTGGTATGTGCATAGGAGTTTATAGATCAAAAATTAACCATACATAGAGAGAGAAATATGTTGTCGAAGGTGGGTACCTTGGTCGAGTTATCGGAAAGACGAGTTCGCAGCGATCGACTACAGCGAAGCGGCGTCCAGGCGTTCGATGATAACAGCATTGGGAGGCGATCGAGGGTCGACGACGGTGGGGAAGATGGGTGGCGGCTCCGAGATCGAGAAGTAGGGTTTGGGTTTTGTTTCTTGTTTCTTGGATGCACACACACACACACACACACACACACACACACACACTCTCATATATATATATATATATATATATATATATATATATATATATATATATATATATATATATATATATATATTCCGATAGAAGGAAGTTATGGGTCGAGTTGGTATGTTGTTGTGTTCCGCATTTAAGGGGCGGGGGTGAAAGGTCTATGCTGTTGCTACTTTTGTTAGTATCACTAGAAAGTGCTCTTGTTTTCTTTTCTTTTCTTTTTTTATTTACTTTCTTAATACTTTCTTTAGTTTTATTATTTTTATTTTATATATATTCTTTTTAACAACTAACTTATTTATTATTATATTTTATTTTATTTATAATTAACATTGGAATCATTATTATTATTATTATTCTATAATATCAAAATTATTTTATTTATTACGAGAAATTCCAATTTCTAATATACTAACGTAGTAGGGGTCACCCTCATGTATCACTATTCTTACAAAATTGCGTATTTATATATACATATATTATTTTATTAATTAGAAATTTTAGGGTGGTTACATTCTACCCCACTTAAAGAAATTTCATCCTCGAATTAAAACTAACCCATGGTAGGAAACAAAAATTATGTGGTATAAAAAGAACCAAGTACATCATACCTTGCTCTTGGAACATATGCGAAAAACATTTGCGCATGTCATCATAGCGCTCCAAAGTGGATTCTCCTGGCGAGTGATGCCTATATGCCAGCGGGCTAAGGGAATAGACTGATTCCTCAATACCTTCTCTCGACTATCAATAATCTCCACGGGTTTCTCTTGATATGACAAGTTTTGCCCAATGGTGATCTCGGAGTGGTCGAGAACATGACTGTTATCTGCCATATATCGCCTGAGTTACGACACGTAGAATACATCATGTACTCCCTCGAGTGAAGGTGGTAGTGAAAATCGATATGCCATTTCTCCCACTCGCTCTAGCATGTAAAATGGTCCAATATTCCTTGGACTCAACTTGCCGAGTCCTCCAAAGCAAATAGTGCCTCTAGTAGGTGATATCCTTCAGTGTCTGAATAGTACGCTCTGACTGCCTATTTGTCCGTGGGTGATAAGACGTATTGAACTTCAAACGAGTCCCAAGACTCTCCTGTATGCTTCTCCAAAAATGAGATATAAAAAGTGAATATCCGTCTGACACAATGCTTACTGAAATGTAGCGTAACCTCAAGATCTGCCTCATGTATAAGTCAGCCAAAGCTTCTGTAGTGATGTGCTCCCACTTCCACTGGCCAACTCGAAAAGGCAAGAAATGCGCGAACTTGGTGAGTCGATCCATGATTACCCAAACAGCATCTCGCCTACTTGGACTCCCTGGGAAGCCCGTGATAAAGTCTATAGTGATGTGCTCCCACTTCTACATAGGAATCGAAAGTGGTTACAGTAGCCCTGCTGTCCTCTGATGTTCAGTCTTGATCTACTGATATACTAGATATTTGGCCATAAAGTGAGCTATCTCCCTTTTTATCCTATGCCACCAAAAGTGTTGTTACAAGTCACGGTACATCTTAGTGCCTCCAGGAAGAATAGAATATATCGAACTATGAGCTTCTGCCATCATCTCCTGTTGAATCTCTCTATTGGGAATATATAGACGATCACCATATCATAATGTCCCGTCAATATGAATGCACAATCCCGTCTTCTCTCCAGCCTCTGTCTTCTCTGTCAACCTCTTGAATCTGGCATCTATAGGCAAAGATGCCTTGATCCTTTCTACTAGTGATGACTTTACTTGCAAGTTGGCTAGTGCCCCGTCAGCTCCGGGTAATACAACTTCTATGCCAAGCTCTTACAATTCCTATAGTAACTCCTGCTGTGTCGTTAAGAAGTATGATATAGGCTTTTGGCTTAACGCGTCTGCTACTACGTTAGCCTTTCCTGGGTGATAATGCGGATCTATCTCTTAGTCCTTCATCAACTCAAGCTACCGGTATTGCCTTATATTCAGCTCCTTCTGTGTGAAGATATACTTGAGGCTTTTTTGGTCGGTATAGATCTCCAATTGTTACCCATATAAGTAATGTCTTCATAGATTTACAGGAAAAACAATGGTTGCAAGCTCCAAGTGATGAGTTGGATAATTCTTCTTATGTACTCGTAACTGTCTAGATGCATATGCTATCACCTTGCCATGCTGCATCAATAAGTATCCCAAGCCTTTCCTTGATGTGTCATTATAAATTATATAACCTCCTGATCTTGATGGAATAGTCAATACTAGTGTTGTGGTCAGTCGCTTCTTCAACTACTCAAAAGTGGCTTGACACTCGTCAGTCCATATTAACTTTTGGTCCTTGTATGTCAATCGAGTCATAGGCTCTATTATCCTTGAGATGTTCTCTATGAACCCTCAGTAATATCCCATAAATCCAAGAAAACTCCTCACCTCCGATGCTGATTTAGGAATGGGCTATGTCTCAACTGCCGAGATTTTCTCTGGATCAACAAAAATACCATCTCCCGTGACAACATGCCCAAGGAAAGAGACTATGTCCAAGAATAACTCACATTTACTGAGATTCATAAATAACTTCTCTCTCCTCAAGGTCTCTAGGATAATCTGCAGGTGCTTCTCATGTTCCTCGTGGCTCTTCGAATAAACAATTATGTCATCTATGAAGACAACCATGAATTGGTCCAAATATTGATGGAAGACTCGATTCATCAAGTCCATAAAGACAGCTAGAGCATTGGCCAATCCAAATGGCATGAGCAAAAACTCGTAGTGTCCATATCTTGTCCTAAATGCGGTTTTCAGAATGTCCTACTTCTGTACCTTCACCTGGTGATATCCCGATATTAAGTCTATCTTCGAGAATACCTTGGCTCCACTATGATGAATAAATAAGTCATTAATGCGTGATAGTGGGTACTTATTCTTCACAGTCACAGTATTCAAGGCTCTGTAGTCAATGCACATGCACACTGACCCATCCTTTTTTGGTACAAATAATACTGGTGCTCCCCAGGATGATACACTTGGCTGGATGAAGCCTTTCTTCTCTAATTCTTTTAACTATGCCTTCAGCTCATCCATCTCCTTCTTTGCCAATTTATAAACATGTAATGCTATGGGTGCTGCTCCCGGTGTCAACTCAATCGAGAATTCTATATCTCTATCCGGAGGTAGTCCTGGCAATTCATCTGGAAAAATATCTTGGAACTCTGAAATGATAGGATGATAAATAACGTTGTCCATTGCCAGCTGAACACCATCAAGAACTTATGTGGATACTCTTACAAACTCGAGCTCCGGCTGGCCTGGTACCTTAAAAAGAATGCTTCCTCTAAAGCAGTCAAAGAAAGTGTGGTACTTGCTACGCTAGTCCATCCCAAGTACAACATTAAAGTTTGGCATAGGAAAGACTAAGAGTAAGGCATTCATCTCTCTACCGCGAATCACTACAGGACAAGATCTACAAATATGGCTAACAGGTATAACTCCTCCTGAGTTGCCGAGTCATCTGTAGTAATGGCGAGGGTAACAAAATATCTCACGGAAGAGGAGAGCAATGGAACAGATTCAAGGTAAATGCAAATAAAGCAGTCAATGAGAGTACAAAATTAGAATTCAAATGAAGTGATTAAATAAGTAGATGAGATCCTATACTCTATTCCTATACGCAGGCTTGTTCGGTATAGTAACGTAACCGAGATAATATATTCTGACCTGCTTGGGCTACTACAAAAATATGCCATTCCCCAGTCCCAGAATTTGTAGGACTAGGAATACATAACATGCCAGCCGTATGTATACGACAACTCCAATATGTTGGAAGATTGTAACACATACTACGCCGTATATGAATATCAAATCCATAAGTGGTAATATACTGTCGACAAAAGTCGTACGCAATCTATATCTCATCCACAACAAAAATAAATAACTGAATCTCAAATATGAAGTATCAAAGAATGATAGTCGGGTGAAAAAAAATCTACTGCCAGTCAACTATACCAATAACCAAATGAGAGGAGAGATTAAAACTACAATATAAGATAAATATCAATAAAATAATAGCAACTAAAATATCCATCAACTGAGAAGAAGAATCAGTGGTACTCTGAAGGTAAGACCTCCTCAATCTGGTACAAAATGTTAAGTTCGGGGTCGTACTCCTGTGGATAATCCTGCCCGTCTACTCCTGGAAGTTGAAGGACCGTAAGGCAACTCTAGAGGGGAGGTGAATAGAGTATATCAGAATAATCTACCCAATTTCAAATTATCAGAATGAAGGCAGTTGCTAACTAATAGTGTATATAAAGACAATAAAGTAAAGCAGTAAAGTAGAATGAGACAGCAAACGCAAACACTAAGATATATATTGGTTTCTCTCTGAAAGGACTAGTCCAGTCCCAAGAACTCAAGCTTAGAGTTTTATCCACTATAATTACCAATAGTGAATCACAAGCTTTGATCCGAAGGCTTCCCACTTCTTTATACCACGAGGTTTGATCCAAAGTCTTACAACTTCACAGCTTAGAGAGAGAGAGAGAGAGAGAGAGAGAGAGTAACTGATGGAACAAAGCTCTTTATAACTCTGAAGACTTCTAGACCGAGATCGCACTTGGCACTAGAAAGGCTAAGGAGTTTCTCTTTGAGATGAAAATGTTAAGGCTTTAGGGGTTTGCTCATAATAGGATAGAATACTTAAGAATGGTTGAGTGAGTAAGAACGAAGAATTCCAATCCTATTTATAGGGTATAGGAAAGCAGAATTCGACTAGAATTCGGATGGGATTTAATTCAAATTTTCAACCGTTGGGCCAAGAAATCAGGATCTATTAAACTAGTTAATTTTATACCAAAAGGGTAACCGAGTTCGGTCGTAGTTCAGCATGAGTTTGTCCCGAGTTTGGTCTCTTAGTATGGTAGACTTTGTAAATAAATGTGGCCTATTTTGGTAGATAGGTTCTTTGGTTCATTTGAGTGGACTAGGTATTTGGGTATAGGTACTTGGGATTTGCCAGTACGACTCACCTTATATCAGTCCTAAACTCAAATAAATAAAAGATTATATTTGAATAGACGTAATATAGACGACATGTAAAAGCAGTATTGAGGCTTCAGATCGTGACATATCAATACATGGTTTAGTTAACTATCAAAATCAAGTTGACTGAGATCGGATATGCCAACTAAGATCGGATGTGCCAACTATGAATGATACTGCAAGTCTTTGATATGCAAGGCTCTCTCGTAACTGTGGAGCAGTTGATATGCTGAAGACAACGACGTCTGTCAAGTATCGTCTTGTATGCTAGTATCATGTATGTCTTTCTCCCCTATTATCATTTGATCGAAATGGTATGGTCCCCCAAAATCGGTGAGTTACAAAAAAAAATAAGAGAGTAAAGTGTATACGTGATAATACATAATGACGAAAGAAAATTTTTTTATTAAACTTTTATTCATTTGAAAAGAAAAAATACAAAAGTTAATGTGTAGTGGAAATATCATATAGGGCATCTAAAAGTAAACTTTTTAAATAATTTAAATCCATTGAGTAATTAGTTGTCATGTTCATCATCTTCATCATCCAGTTCAACTATTCTGTTTGGATCAAAGAAGGCATCAGCTGAATCCAAATATCGCTGAACATAGGGGTGATCAATACGAAATCTTTGTTGATTTGAATTCTAGAGAATAGAAAAAGGTCTGGCTGGGTGCTTCGATAGGGTGTACTGGATGTCTATCAAAGTATTGCCAAGAGCGTGAGTCTGAAGAGTTTTGTTACTACCACATTCTAAAATAGGGGTCTTTTCATCTTTTTATTTGTTTAATTTAATGTCTTAATATATTGCATGATATTTATATATTATATATATAGTGTTCCTCAAATGCATAAGTTAGTGGACAAGACCTAGAAAACCACTAGTTGCACCCCTGACCAAATTAGAGGGTTATGGATTTTTAATTAGCATTTTTAGGATTAATATTAGGGATTATATT
Organism: Iris macrosiphon; assembly: GCA_036927795.1. NCBI lineage: Eukaryota > Viridiplantae > Streptophyta > Magnoliopsida > Asparagales > Iridaceae > Iris > Iris macrosiphon. The sequence continues at coordinate 76,660,270 of JAYESA010000004.1, forward strand.
TAAATACTGTGATTTTATTTGATTGTTGTACCTTACCGTTGCTTCGATATTTCGAGCGCTATACTAGGTTTTGCCTTCCAACAAATTTTACACCTTTATCCTAGACGTGCCAGTCTTCCATTTTGACTTTTATATAACTCATAAATATGCCCTTTTGTGCTTTATTTTAGTCGCACAATATTCATCGCATGATATTTATTTTAATTTAATTTTTGTGCAATTTTCTAATTATTGGGGACTTTTATGCAAAATTGCAGTGAGGTGTCCACATCCCATTGGACCCAACACATGAAGAAACCTTCTCTCTTCTTTGACCGGTCACATATAATTTTTCCTATATTTTAGGAGTGTGCAACACTCAAAAACTTGCTATCTCACCATCTTAGCCATCTATCCACACAAACTCAATCCTAGCCTTCAAATTCCTTCATGTAGAAAGCAAACCCCATCGCAAGGAGTACTTGACCGAACCCTAACCCATAGGTCTATATCACCTTATTTTCTCTCTCTATATAAATATTGTTCCCATGTTATTTACATCACCATCACAAAACATCAAAAAAAACCTAAACCCTAGCCGACTTCAACCTCCCCATCACTCTCTCCATTCCCGCTGCCTCCTTCCCACGGACCCCGCTCATTCCTCGACCGCCTGAACGCCATCCCTGCCAAGACCCCAGCAGTGCCACAAACGCTAAATTCTCCCCGTTTTCTACCATTTTCCCCACTGATAACCGTCGACTTCCTGACTCTATCCCGTCGGTCGACCGCGACCATCTCCCCGAGTCAACACCACCGTCCTCCCCCTTTATCTTCTGCGTCCAGTCCACCCATTCCCGACCTCCACCGACGCCTCCTTCCACCATCACCATCATTATCATCTACACCATCGCCACCATCCAATCCCGTTGACCGACATGCATAGCCGACCACACGGCCAACCTCGCCGGAGCCAAAGCACCGTCCCCGATCAGCGATACCCCCTCGTTCACGTTCACGTGCACGCACAGGTTCGAGCTTGCCTTCCTTTCATGTTGTGTGTATGTGAATGTGTGAATGCTATTAGGGATTAGCATATTGCTTCATGACAGTTTAGTTAATGTGATTGCAAGACCCGTGTCAGTGAACCTAATAACTAGTATGCGTGTGCGTGCGTATATGTGTATAATAATTAGTTTGATATATATATATATATATATATATATATATATATATATATATATATATATATATATATATATATATTCCATGGAAATTGATTATAAGTACTAGGTATGACTATAATATATATATGTTATATGGCCATAAGTGTTAGTAGTGGGCATCCCGTATTTGCATATGACTATGTGACCCTGAATATTAGTGAATTGACTGTCTTATGTACACTAACGTACTGGCTTAGACATGTGTTAGTGTTACACGGGATTTAGATCTTTAGACATGTGTTAGTGAGTTGACTGTCTGATTATGTACAATATTTGAGGATATAACACCCGTGCAGTTAGACGCACACTTGACCCTATTAGTAGACAAGTATCACCCCTAGCTTAGTCTCTGAGTTCAGAGTAATTATGTTTGTGTGTATACTAGTGTAACGACTGATGCTATATTATTATCATACTATGTATATAGGACTGTTGGATTGTTCAAACGAGACTTCAAAAATAGGATATTGGTATTGTCAGCTCAGGACCACAGGCGAGTATATTCTCTGATAGTTTTTATTATGTTGATCATCTCTATGATTCTAGTTGTATAGCGTACTTGATTCTGACACTATGGATACACGGGTTAGCATCATTGAGACATGTCACGAGGAGTCATTATTGGAATCCATTGTGCTAGCTGGGGATGGCGAGATATTAGTAGATTATGTGATCATACCCCACTCTACATGCATCATAGCTCACCCCACACATCACGTCGGGTGTAGCCTGACTATTTCTTGCATCATTTATAACCGGATGGTTAGCTTGACCCTACATGAATCATAACTAATCATATATAGCAAGCCTGATCTGTCCCAAGCCAATCATATGATAGACTAATGTTTCACACACATAGCTAGATACCCTATTCATGTATTTCCAATTCATTGTTCTAGCATTCACTTATAGTTCTGTTCATTGCTAGTTGTGCTATTGATGATGATATATTCTCCAGTATTTCTTATTTCCAGTATTTTATTTATGTTCATTGCTAGTTGTGCTATTGATGATGATATATTCTCTAGTATTTCTTATTTCTAGTATTTTATACTCACCAATATTCTTATTTCCAATATTTTATACTCACCAGTATTCTTATTTCCAGTATTTATCTCCATCTTATATTTTTTTACACTGTATTATAGTTTTTGTCAATATACATAGAATTGATGTTAGTGCTTGTACTTAGCTCCAATCCTGACTGGATATATTTTTCCAGAGGATCTTGAGGACTTTTCTCCTACACACTATGGACCATGTATAGAGGGAGACTACATACCAGAGATCTTAGAGGAGTCACTTCCCATAGAGGAGATATTGCCTACAGCTATTTAGACATTTATTTTATGCATCTTTGAGACTTATGTCGAGTTTATGTTAAGACTTTGTTGAGACTATTATGTTGGACAGCTAGACTTTAGTTTATCTCTGTTTTGAGTTATGGTGCTTGACTTATGTCAGTACTTCTTATCTTTTATCTCATCGTGCCATTTACTCTTTTTGCTATTGTGATTGAGTATATATTATAGACTGTTGAGCATTATATATTTCATTGTCCTCCTTATTGAGTTGATATCATTGATAGGTTGTGAGTTATGTTTATTATTATTGAGATCTAGACAGCATTATACCGCCGATGCTGCGGTGTAGGCTGGACGTACCCACGACTCATGCCCAAATTCCGGGTGTGGGTCGTGACACGTTTTTAGTGGGGGCCCATGCGGTCAGAATTCATATTTTGTGCGATATCGTGGTAGTATGACGACTTAGTTGTACTGCTATGAGCCTGCGATAGGATATAGGACGTAGGATTTAGGATGAGAGTATGCTCAATCACAACTAGGAAATTCTGAATCTTTAAAATAATATTCTGAATAATTGCTTCATTAGAATTTTACTGTCCTTCCTTGATGATATTGTATTTGTTACCTTAATTAATTCTTTTCGATCTGTCTTCAGGATATCATTGAAGACTAGGACTTTGAGACATGGAGCATCATCTTCAGAGAGGTCTGCCACCTCTCGACCTGACGAACAAATATCTGGAGTTCCTCCTACATCTTCTGTTCATGTGGGAGTATTTGTAGCTTTTGGGATTCCTTCTCCACCTGTTCCGAGGGTTGCCCTAGCTGTGACAGAGAACCTTCCTCTTCCACCGACTCCGATTCCCGTAAGTATGCCCGTTGACGAGGCACAGATGCTCACACTGATCCAAGGCATGGTAGATGCCCAAATAGTGACAGTAGAGGCTCAGTGTGTTCAAGCTGAGGCTCAGAGGGTGCAAGCAGAGGCACACCAAGCACAGATAGAGCTGATGAGAGAGAGCATGGAGAATGCTCATCAAGTGGCAGTCCAGGCTGTAGAGAGAGTAGCACAACCCCAGCAATATCTTGGCCAGCAGCACCAGAGGCCGAGTACTATAGTAGACTTCAAGAGGATGATGCCTCGAGAGTTCAAAGGCATAGAGGGGATACTCTACGCTGACGACTGGCTAGAGGATATAGAGAGGAACTTGCATTTGGCACAAATTTTGGAGACTCTATAGATCGAGGCCGATGGCAGTCAGATGTTTGATATCGCGCTGACGTGGTATCGTACGGAATAAAGACCTGATAAAGGACTTACTTGGGAGGCCTTTAAGGAGCTCTTCAAGGAAAAGTTTTTTCCTGACGTAGCCCTAGGAGCATTGGAGAGTCAGTTCCATGACTTGGTCCAAGAAAGCATGTCAGTCGACGAATATGCCGCAGAGTTATACCGTTTGAGTCATTTTGCACCATCGATGATTAGAGACCCAGGAGACCAAGCCCAAAAATTCAGGAAGGGGTTGACAAGAGAGATCAAGTCTCGTACTTTAGGACATCGCACTGCTATATTTGAGGGTATTCTGATAGATGCCCAGATTGTCGAAGATGACTTGGACCTCAAGCCCAAGAGAGGACGCGATACTTCTGGAGGAACAAGTGGTAACACAGTACTGGCCAAGCGCTGACACTTTCAGCAGCAACAGAGGTTGTACCAATAGCAGCATCAGCAGCACCAGATACCAGTTCGAGGACACACCCATCAGTAGCAGCCACAGAGGCCAACTCAGCCCGTTGCCTAGTGTGCGTATTGTGGGAAGACAGGAGATACTAGAGACATCTACAGGAAGAGGTTGGGTACATACTTGTCCTGTGGATCATTAACACATCAGTTGAGGGACTGTCCATCTATTCAGACTCGTCAGGATAGAGCAGCCGCTCAGAGGGGACAAGCCAGAGTACCTACTGTACTAGGAAGCTAGCAGAGGGGACCTCCACTTCTACCACAGTAGCAGAGGTTTGTTCAGTACCAGTAACAACAGAGAGGTGCACCTCAGGGACGCACATATGCCATGACGATTGAGGAGGCCGAGCCTGCTGGAGACGTGATTTCAGGTTCAGTTTCTCTCGATTTTATTCCAGCACTTACATTATTTGATTCTGGTGCTTCCCATAGTTTTGTATCTGAATCTTATGCTCTTAAGCATCGTTTAAAAATGGAACCATTAGATAGGACTTGCAAGATCATGACTGGAGGAGGCATTATCCTAGTCCGTGATTGTTGCAAGGATCGGAGAGTATCTCTTGGGAGGTCGAGGGTTGAGAGTGAGCTTACTCATTATGCCACTTCTGGGATACAATATTATACTCGAAAGGGACTGGTTGAGTAGGAACCATGCTACTATAGATTGTCACGGAGGAAGAGTAATATTTTGATCACCAAGAGAGCCAGAGTTTAAGGTCGCCAGAGGAGCAGCAAAGCAGAGCAGAGGCACTTTTTACGGAACAAGGAAGGAAAAAGAGGAGTTGCCACATCCTCTAATAGCGGAGTTCCTAGATGTATTTCCAGAGGAGTTGCCAGGCCTGCTGCTAGACAGAGATGTTGAATTCTCTATAGACTTAGTACCAAGAGCGGAGCCTATTTCACAACATATCTATAGAATCAATAACAGCGAACTGGCAGAACTGAAGAAGCAAGTGGAGGAGCTGCAGGATAGAGGCTTCATTAGATATAGTTCATCACTATAGGGAGCTCCTGTATTGTTCGTATCAAAGAAGGACGGTATGGTATGCATATGTATCGATTATAGAGCTCTGAACAACCTCACTATCAAGAACAAATATCCACTACCGAGGATAGATGATCTTTTCGATCAGTTAAGCGGAGCGAAGGTATTTTCAAAGATAGACTTGAGGTCAGGCTATCACCAGGTGAAGGTGAAGAGAGAAGACATACCGAAGACAGCTTTTTGGACCAGATATGGCCAGTTTAAATTCATGGTAATGCCGTTTGGTCTAACCAATACACCAGCAGTATTCATGAACTTGATGAACAAGGTGTTCCACCAGTACCTTGACAAGTTCGTGGTGGTGTTCATCGATGACATTCTTGTGTATTTAAAGACCCTAGAGGATCACGAAGAGCACCTGAGGATGGTCTTGGAGACTCTCAAAGAAGAGGAGCTATACGGGAAACTTTTAAAGAGTGAGTTCTTCCTTGACAAGGTTGAATTTTTAGGACATATGGTGACGGGTAACAAAATTTCAGTTAACCCAAAGAAGATCGAGGTGATGGAGTCATGGGCTACCCCCAGTTCGGTAGCTGAGATCAGGAGTTTTTTTGGGCTAGCAGGATATTACAGGAGGTTTGTACAAGACTTCTCCAAGATTGTTGAGCCAATGACTAGGCTGACCTGGAAAGATATAGATTTTGTCTGGACAGAGGATTGTCAAGCCGCGTTTGATGAGCAGAAGAAGAGATTGACGACGGCTCCAGTTTTGACGTTGCCTTCAGGGACAGGTAGATTCACTATCTACAGTGATGCTGCAGGAAAGGGTTTGGGTTGCGTTCTTCAGCAGCACGGAAAAGTAATTGCCTATGCTTCCAGAAAATTATGCCATCATGAAAAGAACTACCCTACCCATGACTTGGAGTTGGCAGCTGTTATCTTCGCCCTAAAGTTATGGAAACACTATCTCTATGCAGAGTGTGTGGAGATCTTCATGGACCATAAGAGCTTGAAGTACGTGTTTACATAGAAGGAGCTGAACATGAGGCAGAGGAGGTGGTTGGAGTTGATGAAAGACTTTGACATCTCATTACAGTACCACCCAGGAAAGGCCATCGTAGTCGCCGATGCCTCGAGCAGGTATCCGATGGCTATGTACTTGACGACAGATAGACATTTATTGGCCGATCTTGAGAGCTTGGGAATTGAGGTGCTAGTTCCAGGTATGAAAATTTAGATGTGGGGATTGCAGATACAGTCAGACCTAATGGACAAAATTAGAGCTGCACAGTATGATGATGAGACTCTAAGGGTATCAGGGCACAGGATCGGAGAGGATTGACAGATGATTTTACTATTGCGGATGACGGATCTTTATATCATGGCACGAGGATGTATGTACCGAGCGGAGAGATGCACGAAGAGGTTTTATATTAGGCACATCGCTCTCAGTACTTAATGCATCCCGGTGCCAACAAGATGTATCGAGATCTGAGGGAGCACATATGGTGGTATGGTTTGAAGCGTGAGGTAGCACGCTTTGTATCCCGGTGTTTAGTGTGCCAGCAGATAAAGGCAGATCGACAGAGGTCATGTCGATTGCTTCAACCTTTACCCATTCCAGAGTGGAAGTAGGAGCACGTAAATATGGACTTCGTTTCAGGGCTTCCACGTTCTCCAGGAGGAAAGGACGCGATTTGGGTCATCGTGGATAGGTTGACCAAATTGTCAGAGTGAGTACATCGACAGAGAGGCTAGCATAGATGTACATACGGTAGATTATCAGATTATATGGGGTTCATGTGAGTATTGTCTCAGATCGGGATAGTCGTTTCACTTTCCATTTTTGGAGGAGTCTACAGGCTAGCTTGGGCACTCAGCTCAAGTTCAGTACCGTATTTGACCCCAGACAGACGGACAGTCTGAAAGGAATATTCAGACTCTCGAACATATGCTACGCACTTGCATTTTCGATCTCGGAGGTTCTTGGGAGGATCATCTACACCTAGTAGAGTTTGCTTACAACAATAGCTACCAGGCCAGTATTAAGATATCACCATTCGAGGCTTTATATGGACGAAGGTGTCATACACCGTTATCTTGGGATAATGTCGGAGAAAGAGCTTTGTTAGGACCAGAAATGGTCGTGGATCTCGCAGAAAAGGTGAAACTCATCAGAGACAAACTGCGGGTGGGGCCGGACAGATAGCGGCATTGGGCCGATAGCCACCGTAGACCCCTAGAGTTTCAGGTATAGGTTTTGTTATTTTGGTTTGTGATTTTTTTGTTTTTAGATTGTGCGTTAAGACTGTTTGTTCTAGGTTGGTGATTTGGTATTCCTATAAATTTTCTCGACACGGGGCACGATTAATTTTGGTAAAGGCGGAAAGCTTAATGCACGATACATCGGACCTTTCGTATTCTTGTAAGGGTCGGTGCAATGGCCTATAGACTGGACTTGCCGCTTGCACTAGATGGAGTGCATGATGTATTCCACGTGTCGCAGCTGAGACGGTATATGGCAAATCCTAGTCATGCACTAGATCACTCAGAGATCGAGGTTGGACCGACTCTCAGTTATCCTGAACAGCCAGTAGAGATCTTGGATCATAGATAGAAAGTATTGCAGAACCAGACTATTCCCTTCGTTCATGTTGCATGGAGACATCACTCCCAAGCGAGTCAACCTGGGAGAGAGAAAGGACGAAATGTGCGAGCAGTATCCGTATCTCTTCGAGACTTGAGGTATAATTTCTTGTCTGATTGTTTGTTCTTGTGCTAGTTTATTTAAATTTTGAGGACAAATTTTTTTTAGGAGGGTAGACTTGTCACTACCATATTCTAAAATAGGGGTATTTTTGACTTTTTATTTGTTTAATTTAATGTGTTAATATATTGCATGATATTTATATATTATATATATAGTGTTCCTCAAATGCATGAGTTAGTAGACTAGACCTAGAAAACCACTAGTTGCACCCCTGACCAAATTAGCGGGTTATGGATTTTTAATTAGCATTTTTAGGATTAAATATTGGTGATTATATTTAATTACTGTGATTTTATTTGATTGTTGTACCTAACCATTGTTTCGATATTTGGAGCGCTATACTAGCTTTTGCTTTCCAATAAATTTCACACCCTTGTCCTAGATGTGGCAGTCTTCTATTTTGACTTTTTAGTAACTCATGCCCTTTTGTGCTTCATTTTAGTCGCACAATATTCGTCGCATGATATTTATTTTAATTTCCACTTTTTGTGCAATTTTATAATTATTGGGGACTTTTATGCAAAATTGTAGTGAGGTGTCCACATCCTATTGGACCCAACATATGAAGAAACCTTCCCTCTTCTTTGACCAGTCACATATAATTTTTCCCATATTTTAGGTGTGTGCAACACTCAAAAATATGCTATCTCATCATCTTAGCCATCCATCCACACACACTCAATCCTAGCCTTCAAATTCCTTTATATAGAAAGCAAACCCCATCCCAAGGAGTACTTGACCAAACCCTAACCCATAGGTCTACATCACCCTATTTTCTCCCTATATATAAATACTTTTCCTATGTTATTTATATCACAATCACAAAACATCAAAAAAAACCTAAACCCTAGCCGACTTCAACCTCCCCATCACCCTCTCCATTCCCGTTGCTTCCTTCCCACGGACCCCGGTCTTTCCCCGACCGCCTGAACGTCATCCTCGTCGAGACCCCGGCAGAGCCACAACCACCGAACTCTCCCCGTTCTCCACCATTTTCTCCGTTGACAATCGCCGACTTCCTGACTCCATCCCGTCGGTCGACCGCGACCATCTCCCTAGTCAACACCACCGTCCTCCTCCTTCATCTTCTCCATCTAGTCCACCCGTTCCCGACGGCTACCGACGCCTCCATCCGCCATCACCTTCATCATCATCTACACCATCGCCACCATCCAATCCCGTCGACCACTATGCACAGCTGACCATGCGGCCACCCTCGCCGGAGCCCGAGTACCGTCTCCTATCAGCGATACCCCTCGTTCATGTGCACGTACAGGTTCGACCTTGCCTTCCTTTCATGTTGTGTGTATGTGCATGCGTGAATGCTATTAGGGATTAGCATATTGCTTTATGACAGTTTAGTTGATGTGATTGCAAGACCCGTGTCAGTGAACCTAATAACTAGTATGCGTGTGCGTGCGTGTATGCGTATAATAATTAGTTTGATATATATATATATATATATATATATATATATATATATATATATATATATATATATATATATATATATATATATATATATTCCATGGAAATTGTTTGCTAGTACTATGTATGACTGTAATATATATGTTGTATGGCCATAAGTGTTAGTAGTGGGTATCCCATATTTATATATAACTATGTGACCCTGAATATTAGTGAATTGACTGTCTTGTGTACACTAACGTACTGGCTTAGATATGTGTTGGTGTTTCATAGGATTTAGATCTTTAGACATGTGTTAGTGAGTTGACTGTCTGATTATGCACATAATTTGAGGATATGACACCCGTGTAGTTAGACGCATACTTGACCATATTAGTTGACAAATATTACCCCTAGCGTAGTCTCTGAGTTCAGAGCAATTATGTTTGGGTGTATGCTAGTATAACGACTGATGTTATATTACTATTATTATACTATGTATATAGGACTGTTGGAATGTTCAGACGAGACTTCAAAAACAAGATATTGGTATTGCCAGCTCAGGACCATAAGCGAGTACATTCTCTGACAGTTTTTATTATGTTGATCATCTCTAAGATTTTAGTTGTATAGCATAATTGATTCTGACACTATGGATACACGGGTTAGCATCATCGAGACCTGTCACGAGGATTCGTGATTGGAATCTATCGTGCTAGCTGAAGACGGGAAGATATTAGTAGATTATGTGATCATATCCCACTCTACATGCATTATAGCTCACCCCACACATCACGTTGGGTGTAGCCTGACCATTATATGCCTCATAGCTTGTTATATATGATTAGCTTGACTATTACTCGCATCATAACTAACCGGATGGTTAGCCTGACCCTACATAAATCATAGTTAATCATATATAGCAAGCATGATCTGTCCAAAGCCGATCACATGATAGACTGATGTTTCACACACTTAACTAGATACTCTATTCATATATTTCCAGTTCATTGTTCTAGCATTCACTTATAGTTCTGTTCATTGCTAGTTGTGCTCCTGATAATGATATATTCTCCAGTATTTCTTATTTCCAATATTTCATACTCACCAATATTCTTATTTCCAGTATTTCATACTCACCAGTATTCTTATTTCCAGTATTTATCTCAATCTTGTATTTCATTATACTGTATTATAGTTTTTGTCAATATACATGGAACTGTTGTTAGTGCTTGTACTTCGCTCCAATCCTGACTGGATATATTTTTCCAGAGGATCTTGAGGACTTCTGTCTTACACACTATGGACCAGGTATAGAGGGAAACTATATACCAGAGATCTTAGAGGAGTCCCTTCCCTCAGAGGAGATACTGCCTGCAGCTATTTAGACATTTATTTTATGCATCTTTGAGACTTATGTCGAGTTTATGTTGAGACTTTGTTGAGACTATTATGTGGACAGCTAGACTTTAGTTTATCTCTGTTTTGAGTTATGGTGCTTGACTTATATTAGTACATCTTATCTTTTATCTCATTGTGCCATTTACTCTTATAGCTATTGTGATTGAGTATATATTATAGACTGTTGAGCAATGTATATTTCATTGTCGTCCTTATGGAGTTGATATCATTGAAAGGTTGTGAGTTATGTTTAGTATTATTGAGACCTAGGCAGCTTTCTACCGCCGATGCTGCGGCGTAGGCTGGACGTACCCATGACTCATGCCCAAATTTAAGGTGTGGGTCGTGACAAGTTTGGCGAGGATCAGTAGCACGATGGCGTATATCTTCTTGGTGGAAGCGATTACGCAATAGATTGAAAATAGACTCTAAAGTTTACGGTTGTTCATCAACAGCAGGGACAGAATCAACAGGATGAGTGCTTTGATGATGAGTTATAAGGTAGAAGCATAGTTGTCTCAAATCTCTAAATTCTATTGAGGTATAAAGGTTCCTCAAGATTTGGACAAGTATCCAAAGGAATGTCAAAATAGCTGAATATGGTTGGCAAGTACATGGCGTATAGTTGTGGACGTCCTTTCTTGCGACATTGAACCATTTGAGATAAGATGGTCTGGGGAACATTAAAGTTAATGCTAAAATATAAGTGATATAAAGCTGACATTTCTAGATAAGAGACCTCATCAAAGTAAGTCTTCTTAGGTAGAAAAGTTAAAAAGATAATATGATGCATTTCAAAGAAGTGACCATTCAAATATCTAGAATAAAATTTACCAGGTGGACATTCAAGAGGGTGACAAAGGAAATTCTTAAAAGATTCTAGGGTTAAGTCATGGTCGAATTGAACTTACATAATGTTGACTAAGGTTTGTCCATCAATGGGAATGCGTAGGATTTTACCCAAGTTATTCTCATCGAATTCAATTGGAATGCCACAAACTCTAGATGAAATAGTATCATTTTCATATGTTAAGTTACAATAGAAAATTTGAATAGCATTTGTGTAAATTTTGGTACGGGTTGTAACAAATTCTTTAAGTTCAAGTTTTTGAAAAGTAGGTAGATAGTCCATGTTTTGGGAAGAAAAATTAATAGGAAGGCCAAAATAGATGTGTCTCTTGGAGAAATTATTAAACCAATTATTTGAAATTTTGAGACTTCAAAAGGTGAAATCGTCGAATTCTCCTAAGTTTGGCATAATAGGAAAAAAAGAGTCGAAAAAGGAATCTTGTTTCCTTTTAGGGGCCATTGGGAGAGGATGTAGGTGAAAAAGCTCAGGTTTTATTTATGGAGGAGGAATGATTTTCGTTGGTCTGAATGAATGAACACCGAAATGATCTATATAAAGAGTAGCAGAAACCTAAATTAGGAAGAGAATTAAATGACATAGCATATTCTGGAATTAAACTAACCGAGTTCGGTCCAAGCTCGGTCTGAGTTTGGTCCGAATTCTGTTGATATTTATTTTTAGAATCTCAATGTAACTTTAATCGATATTATGCCTTTCTTGACTTGATACAAATATAGAATAATAAGTTCTGAACTAAAATCGTACATTTTCAAGAGTTTAAATCATCTTGGGGTAGCTGTAGAGGCGGGATCCCAGCTAGCGGTGGTCCGAAGACACTTAAATACCGTGTCGCTTAAGGTTACTTAAATCTTTTTGACAGAAGGGCCCTTTCGGCTTGTATCCAAAAAATTTAAAAAAATTTGAAAAGTGTGACTGAAAAGTTGTAAAGCATTTTATAATTCTTATATTTTATCAGAATCCAAAAGACCTAATTCTCGATGGATAAAGTTGAATCGATCTTCAGCTAAAGGTTTAGTAAAGATGTCTGCTAATTGATGTTCCATGTCCACATATTATAAATAAATATTTTCGTATAATTGATGTTCCCTTAGAAAATGATGACGGATTTTTATGTGCTTAGTGCGTGAGTGGCATACTAGATTTTTGGTGAGATTAATGGTGCTAGTATTATCACAGAAAATAAGAATGTTCTTATAGTGCAGATTGAAGTCTTCTAGGGTTGGCTTCATCCAAAAAATTTGATCACAATAACGTTCTACAGCAATATACTCTGCCTAAATTGTTGATAATGCAACAGTATTTTGTTTTTTGGTAAACCAGGAGACTAGAGACTTTCCTAGAAAATGACTCGTGCTGCGGGTGCTTTTATGATCGACTTTGCATCCAGCAAAATCAACATCTGAGTAACCAGCAAGGTCAAAAGACGTAGTTTTGGGATACCATAAGCATGCCGACAAAGTTCCTTTAATGTATCTAAAAATACGCTTAACTATGCATAAATGTGATTCCTTAGGATTAGCCTAATATCTAGCACAAAGACATACAACAAACATAATGTCTGGGCGACGAGCAGTTAGATATAATAAACTACCAATCATACCTCGATACTTATGTATGTCTGTTGGTTTACTACTTTCATCATAGTCAAGCTTAGTGTATATTGCCATTGGAGTTCAGATCGGATTTACATTGTCCATGTCAAACTTTTTGAGAAAATCCTTCGTGTACTTAGCCTGATGGATAAAAGTTCCTTGTGAATCTTGTTTGATTTGCAATCCTAGGAAGAAATTCGTTCTCCCATCATGCTCATCTCAAATTCACTCTGCATATACTTAGCAAACTCGTTACATAGCATCTCATTAGTAGGTCCAAATATGATATCATCAACATATATTTGCACTAATAGTAAAGAATCAGCAGAAGATTTTATAAAAAGGGTAGTATCAATTTTTTTTGTTTGAAAAATCATTTTCAACTAGAAAGAAGCTAAGACGTTCATACCAAGCATAAGAGGCTTGTTTGAGTCCATCTAGAGCCTTTCGTCACTTGAATATGAGGTCAGGGTGTTTGAAATCTTCAAAACCAGGGGATTGTTTGACAAAAATATCTTCTTTGATAACTCCATTTAGAAAAACACTTTTAACATCCATTTGAAAAAGTTTAAAGTTATGAAAAATAGCAAAAGCACAAAGCATTCGGATAGATTAAAGTCTAGCAACAGGAGCATAAGTCTCATCATAGTCGATACCTTCCTCTTGGTTGTATCCTTGAGCTACGAGACGTGCTTTGTTACGTGTAACTAAACCATCCTCATTTAATTTATTTCGGAAACCCCATTTAGTACCAATGATCGGATAATCATTAGGTTTAGGAAAAAGTTTCCAAACTTGATTGCGTTCAAATTGGTTGAGTTCCTCTTGCATAGTAGAAATCCAAAATTTATCAATAAAAGCTTCATCAGTATTTTTATGTTCTATTTGAGAAATAAAAGCAACATTTGCAATAATATCTCTATTTGAGGAACGTGTATTTACACCTTTTGATACATTATCTATTGCCAAGTCCTCAGGATAATCTGTAGAATTTTAGTTTCCTTTGCAGACTTTTCAGATAACTTGTACTATTTGTATCTTCTGATGTCGTGTTGGTTGCAGGTGGACTACCTTCATCGTCACTTTCGTTTAGTGCTTGAGTGTTGTGTTCATCAAATGTAACATTGATTGATTCTTCAACTATCCTGAGCAGCCAGTTGAGATTCTGGATTAGAGAGAGAAGGTGATGAGGAACGAGAAGATTCCTTTGGTTCGCGTCACGTGGAGGCATCAATCGCCATAAGTGAGTACCTGGGAGCGAGAGGCCGAGATGCGCGAGCGATATCTATATTTGTTTGAGCCGTAAGGTATAATTCTTTCTTGCATTATATTGATTGATTTTGGTAGTTAGTTTCTTCCTTAATTTCGAGGACAAAATTTTTCTAAGGTGGGTAGGATTGTCACCATCACTTTTCTAACTAGGGGTAGTGTTGTAATTTGGCATAGGTATTTTTATTTTTAGGAATATTATATTAAATATTTTGTACGTTGAATATTAATTATTATATTATTTATTTATTGTTAGATGTTAGATTTTATTTTGGACTTGTGTTAGTGGACCTAACTATTTTAAATTATATCCATGGACCAACATTTAATTCTAGTTAGAATTGAGCCCAATAGTAAGCTCATTCATTAGGAGGATGAATTAATTAGTGAAACCAATTAGACTAGAACCTTCCCTCCTTAATTATTTCTTCATGACAAGCCCCAAAGGGTACTTTAGAAAATTTATAGTAGCTTGGAGGAGGGGTAAGGGCCGACCACCTCTTCCAAATTTTTTTATTCCCACACCAATTTCTACTCAAATTTCTTTCCAATTTCTTTCTTATTTATCATTGGAGACTATTAGAACAAAGATCTACAAGTAGGAAGCAAGGATCTACAAGGAGGAGTAAGGATCTACAAGTTAAAGGCTCTCGACACTCAATTTGGAAATTTTATTGGGAATCCATCTTCCAATAGGTACAATTCAGTTTTTTTCTTCTAATTAGAATATATAATTTAATCATTAGGAACCCTCCCATGTACTAAAACTACCTATAGGAATTAAAATTAGGTTCATAGGAGGCCTATGGAGAAAGTTATGTGGTATTTTGTGTCAATTTGGGAGAATTTCGAGATTGGCACAACTTATGTTTGTCAATAGGTCAATTAGACCAAATTGACATATTTTTGATTGTGTGTGACCAGTGTCGTGTCCAAAATCGGATACGTGTAGGCTGTATCACGATATTTTGGCGATATGGGTTTATTTGGTGGTTTTCTTCCTACACAGGGGTTTGAGCATGGCACATTTTGACACAGATACGTAGTTGAGTAGTTAACTCTTCGTATTGCTTCTAATTTTAATTTTAGACTTGCTCGTGTCCTTCGGGGTACGTTTGGTTGTGTGGTGGAGCCGTATCGCAGCGTATCATAGAATGAGTGTGATACGGGTGCGGTATACTTCACGTGTTTATTTTCTTATATTTTAATTCAATATAACTTGGTTAGAGCTATTAGAGTGATATAATTATAATTGTTATATGATATATATATATATATATATATATATATATATATATATATATATATATATATATATATGTTCTATATTTTATTTTGATGTATGGATGGCCATTAGAGAATGGGGAGTTCATATACATCACTAGCATGGTTATTGTATATATATACTTAGTGATATGTATATATAGGTATATATATATGTATGTGGTATATATATATGTAGAGGTATATATATATGGATATAGATATATGAATATATATATATATATTTATTTATTTATTTATTTATATATATATATATGTGTGTGTGGATGAGTGTATATATATGTATGTTTGGTAATATGTTTATATATGTATGTAGGTATAGTTATATTTATATGTATGTGTGTGTTTGTGTTTGGTTAGTGATATATATATGTAGATATATATATATGTACCGTGTGTGTATGAGTGTCGAGTGTCAGTGTATCAATTAGAAGGGGTCGGGTTGCTGGTATCAACATGCACAGAGCAGCAGCTGCAGCAGCTAGAGCAGCAGCTGTAGTAGGTAGAGCAGCAAGAACAGCAAGAGCAGTAGCTAGAGCATGTGCAATATCAAGAGAAACAATAAGAGCAGCAAGAGCATGTACAGCAGTAACTTAACATGTTGTGCACTTAAGAAATGGGAGGTTAGACTTGAACTTATAGCTCAAGTCAGTGAGTTTTATAGGTAAGCTAGTTAGTTATCTTGATAAACTAGTTAGTTATATATACATATTGATAAACTAGTTAGTTATATATACATATTGATAAACTAGTTAGTTATATATACATATTAATAAACTAATTAGTTATATGTATATATATTGATAAGCCAGCTAGTTGTATATATATATTTGTTGTTAGTAAGTTATAAATATATATATGAGAGATGTATATGTAGATAAGCACTAGTTAGCATTGGTTAGTATTATTTCTAGATTACCTTGTGTGTACCAAGTTAATGAGAGTTGTGGTATCTTAGGTACGAGTATTAAGTATAGAGGTATGTTAGTAGGTAGTTAGTATAGTATTGTATAAGTTTAATGCATGTTAGTAGATAGTTAGGTATATGGGTAGTTAGTTGCATGTTAGATATTGTATTACCTTGTGATACCAAGGTAATGTCAAGGTATTGGTTTATACTCAAGGTATTGAGTTTGTATATCAAGATGGGTGTGTAGGTGGTGTGATACCTCATTTGGTTCAAAGTCAAGGTATCCACATAGCATTAGTTTGGCTAGGTGTACTATAAATTTTGTCTTGTATATATATATATATATATATATATATATATATATATATATATATATATATATATATATATATATATATATATATATATATATTAGTATTTTCATATCTAATAACTTGCGTATATTATGATACAGTATTTTATTAGTATCCTAACATTGCTAGTATAGTCTAGTTACATAGTGTATGGATCCAATATCCTAGAGATAGACTCATACAACCTAAAAATAACTAGTTTGACCTAGAGTTGACCTAGTTTGACTATTTTGACTTAGAAATGACTTTATGACCTAGATTTGAACTAGTTTAACTTATTTTCATTCTATAACCTTGTATTGATACAATTTACCCTATATAGGTCTGTGTGACACCAGCTTGGGCATCGAGAGACACACCATGCTCAGGACCTCAGGTAAGTATATTTCTTTGTTAGTTTTTATTTCATAATAGTGTATATACCTCATATTCCAAAACTGTATACTTGATTCTGACACAGTGGTTTCACGGACTAGTACTACATGGATCCTGTTAGAAGATGTTATCCATTACCGTATTCAGCGGGTAGTCCTTCATATGTATTTTATCGTTTGTATCGGATATTAATTTATTATATTTTGTGTTCAAATACTGCTCGTGTTCAGTGTGCTTATATTTATGTTCACACTGCTCGTGTTCAGTGTGCACATATTCTTATTCGTAAAGTGTAGTGATTGGATCCATTGGTATTAGTTGGGGATAAGAGAGTAGGAGTTGATTATGTGATCAAGCCCCAGTGTACTCATGTACATGTCGATTACATACCACACTTATAATCGAGTTACCTTATTGTATTCATGTTCAACCTAAACCGATCACATAATGAACTTGTATTCCATGGCACATTAGTTAGATTTCAGTTATTTCCATTATTGCAGATATTCATATTTCTTGTTCTTTATTCCAGTACATTACAAGTTTACACTAGTTCATTTTATTCTGTTGTTTACAAAGAAAAATGGGCGCGTTAGGAAGAAAGATGGAGTTATCTCGTATTCTTTTCTATTATCTATTTTATATGCTCGATTATGTATTTGAAACTGCTTTCAGAGGTATGTACTTCACTCCAATCCTGACTGGATATATTTTTCAAATGATTGGCTTATAGACCAGTGTCCTACATTCTACCGTTGGATGGCGTATCATTAGAGGATACTCATGTAGACCAGGAGGACTTATTACCAGAGCCTGAGGAGGTTTAGTTTATTTTGGTGGACTTGTATTAGACTTTTATTGAGACTTTGGCATGTATATATTATTTCAGTCTCGTGGTTGTATTATGATTCTTTTCCTTCGTTATTCTATTCGTGCTCTATCTTCCTTAGTTGTTTTTATGATTGAGCATAGTTATATTTATGAGATACCATATTATTCCTCTGTTTGGAGTTAAGATGATTGACAGGTATCTTATATATATATTGTTTGAGATGTTTAGATAGTAGAATTGACCCAGACAACGTTCTACTGTCGATGTTGCGACGTAGGCTGGGCGTACCCTCGTACTCGTGCCCGAATATCCGGGTGCGGGTCATGACATATTTTTATCGGTGGCCTATGCAGGTCTAGAGTCATAATAGAGCGATATCGTAGTAGTGCTCACCTAGAGTACTTCTACGAGCCTGCTTTAGGAAATACGATTTAGGCTGAGATTTTAATTAATCACAACTAGAAAACACTTTTAATATCAGTTTTGTTATCCGTATCTATTGAATTTTGCTTTGAATAAATTATGTCCTTCTTTGATGATATCGTATCATACACAATATTGATTCCTTTTTTCAGTCTATCTTTAGGATGTCGTTGAAGATACGTTCCCAGCGCTCAGGCGCAATTTTAGCGAGGTCGGTCACTTCGTCGTCTATGAGGGCAGCACCATCAGACGATGTTCCAGCAGATATATTCCAGAGGTCCGCTTCACCGATCTAGGTGGGCATTTCCGCAGCAACTTTCGGAGGTGCTCCACCTCCGGTACAGAGGGCAGCGCCGATAATTTCAGGGGATCTTCTACCCTCTCCATCCACAGTCGATTAGATGCAGATATTTATACTTTTTTAGCAAATAATGGAGGTGCAACAGCGATAGTCAAAGGTTATGAGGCAGGACATTGAAAATGCTCACCAGATTAAGCTTGCAGCAGTTGAGAGAGTGGTCTTAGTCCAACCACAGACGGTACCACCTCAGTTCAACACATAGTAGTCAAGGCCGTAGACCATCATAGATTTCAAGAGGATGGACCGAAGGACTTTAAAGGCACTAAAGGGATCATATATGTTGATGATTGGATAGAAGACATTAAGAGGAACCTACAGCTGGCGCAGATTCTAGAAAGGTTACAGATAGAGGCCGCAGGGAGCATGATGTTCGACATTGGATTGACTTGGTTTAGTATGGACCCCAGTATCGCAGCACCAGAATTTACTTGGGAAGCTTTCAAAGAGCTCTTTACGAAAAAATTCTTTCCAAATGTGGCTCTAACATCTCTAGAGAGCCAGTTCCAGTACCTCGTTCAGGAAGGTATGACGGTGGATGAGTATGCGACAGAGTATTACAGATTAGGCCACTTTGTGGAGGGGTAAAACCCCAGAGGAAGAGCCAGAAAGTTTATAAAGGGCCTGAACAAGGAAGTCAAATCACATACAAATGAAGATCCTACCGCTACTTTCGAGGAGATTTTGAGGCAGGCACAGCGGGTAGAGGATGATCTAGAGCTTGGCTCTAAGAGGCCAAGAGATACAAGAGGATCCAGTACCAACACAAGTCTAATAAAGTGGCCTCATTTTCAGCAACTGCACCAAAGGCACTTCCAGCAGCCGAGGCAGCAATATCATGGACCAGTTAGAGTGTCGGTACAACAGATGCACCAAATCCATAGTACAGTTATTCCTTGCACATTTTGTAAGAAGCAAAGACATGGATAGGATGCATGTAGGATGAGATTGGTCCAATGCTTATAATGCAGATCAGGAGACCATCAGTTGAGGGCTTGTCCTAAAGTTCCATCTAGTCCAGTTCAGGGCGGAGCTCAGGCACAGAGAGCACCCGCAAGACCACTAGTGGGATAGCAGAGAGAACCTCCTCTACCATCATAATAGCAGCCGTTTGCTCAACACCACCAACTGTAGAGAGGTGCCCAGCGATAGAGAAGAGCTTTCGCCTTGACCGTCGAAGAGGAGGAGCCAGTCGGTGATATTATCTCATGTTCAGTCTATCTTAATTCTTTTCCATCTCATGCTTTATTTGATTTCAGTGCTTCACGTAGTTTTTCATATGTATATTTTGCTTTCAAACATCATCTTGAGTCTAAACCATTAGCGAGGACTTGCAAGATCATGACCCGGGGTGGTATTATCCTGGTCAGTGATGTTTGCAAGGACCAGAGAGTTTCTTTGGGAGGCCGAGAGATGAGCGTATATCTACTCGTAATGCCACTTTCGAGCTACGATATAGTACTCGGGATGGATTGGTTGAGTAGGCATCATGCTAGTATCGATTGTCGAGGAGGTAGAGTTTTGTTCCAGACACCAAGAGATCCAGAGTTTGAGTTTATCAAAGGAGCACCAGGACAGAGCGAAGGAGACTTTTGTGGAGCTTTGGTCGAAGATCGGAAGCTGCCATATCCAATGATTGCAAAGTATATGGATATCTTTTCGGAGGAGTTGCCAGGGTTGCCATCGGACAGAGATATGGAGTTCTCTGTAGACTTTGTGCCAGGCACAGAGCCAATATCACAGCACGTCTATAGAGTGAACAACAGTGAACTGGCGGAGTTGAAGAAGCAGGTGGATGAGTTACAGGACAAAGGCTTCATCCGCTTTAGTTCATCACCGAGGGGTGCTCCGATATTATTTGTACCAAAGAAGGATGGGTCGGTACGAATGTGTATCGACTATAGGGCACTCAACAACCTCACTATCAAGAACAAATATCCGTTGTCGTGGATTAACGATTTATTTGATCAATTGAGCTGAGCGAAGGTATTCTCAAAGATAGACTTGAGGTCGGGGTACCACCAGGTAAAAGTAAAGATGGAAGACATTCCAAAGACAGCTTTCAGGACTCGGTATGGGTAGTTTGAGTTTTTTGTGATATTGTTTAGGTTGACCAATGCCTCAACAATATTCATGAACCTGATGATATGGTATTTCATTAGTACTTGGATTAATTTGTAGTGGTATTCATTGATGATATACCGATATATTCGAAGACCCCGGAGGAGCACGAGAAGCACCTGAGGATAGTTCTGGAGACCCTCAGAAAGGAGAAGCTATATGGCAAGATTTTAAAGTGTGAGTTCTTCCTTGATAAGGTTGAATTCCTTGGACATGTGATTACAGGAGATGGAATCTCAGTAGACCCGAAGAAGATTTTAGCAGTTGAGTCATGGTCTACCCCGAGTTCAGTAGCGGAGATCAGAAGTTTTTTTTGGACTGACAGGCTATTATCGGAGATTTGTTCAGGATTTTTTCAGATTGCGGAGCCAAAGACTAGACTAACTAGGAAGGACGTGGAGTTCGTCTAGACTGAGGATTGTCAGTCTGCTTTTGAGGAGCTAAAGAAGAGGTTGACTACAACTCCAATATTGACAATGCCATCAGGGACAGAAGAATTTTCTATATATAGTGATGCATCGGGTAAGGGTTTGGGTTGTGTGTTGCAGTAGAACGGGAAGGTGATTGCCTATGCTTTTAGGCAATTACGCCCGCATGAGAAGAATTACCCTACCCGTGACTTGGAGTTGGCAGCGATTATTTTTGCTCTTAAACTGTAGAAGCACTATTTGTATGGAGAGCGGGTAGAGATCTTTACAGACCACAAGAGCTTGAAGTATGTGTTTACACAAAAAGAGTTCAACATGAGGCAACGACATTGGTTGGAGTTGATGAAGGACTTCGATATTGCTTTACAGTATCATCCAGGGAAGGCCAACATAGTCGCAGATGCCTTGAGCAGGGACCCAGTAGCTATGTACTTGACGAGGGACAGATATTTGTTGGCCGATCATGATAGTTTGGGCATTGAGGTATTAGTTCCTGGAGTTGCATCACAGTTGTGGGGACTTCAGGTATAGTCAGAGTTGATGGACTGGATCAGAGCCGCACAGTTAGAGGATGAGTCTCTGTCACTACCATATTTTCTAGAAAAGTATATTTTGGTAATTTTATAATTAATTAAATATTGTGCATGTTATAAATTTATTTATTATAATATTTATTTATTTTTATATGTTAGTTTATTGTTTTTGACTTGTGTTAGTAGACCTAAATAGTTTAGATTAGACCCATGGACCAATATTTATTTTTAGTTAGAATTGAGCCCAATAATAAGCCCAATCATTAGGAGGATAATTAATTAAGTTAAACCAATTAGACTAGAACCTTTCCTCCTTAATTATTTTCTTCATGAGGGACCCAAGGGGTATTCTAGACATTTCAATCTACCTTAAGGAAGGGGAAGGGGAAGGGGAAGGGGTCGGCCTATTATTCAAATGGAGAAAAAATTACTCTCTCTTTATTTTCATTTCAAATCTTGATCTAGAATTTTCTCTTCCAAATTTCTTCATTCCTATATCAAATTTCATCCAATTTTTTTCCATTTTCTTCCTAAATTATCATTAGAGGCCATTAAAATAAGAAGAAAGCAAAGATCTACAAAGAGGAAGCAAAGATCTACAAGGAGGAGCAAGAATCTACAAGTTTGAAGCTCTTTTCACTCAATTTGGAGGTTTCATTAGGAATCCATCTTCCAATAGGTACAATTTAGTTTTTTCTCTCTAATTAAACTCTAAATCTGTGTTTTAATCATTAGAAACTACCCCATATGATAAGGCTACCCATAGAAATTGGAATTAGTTTTATAGGAGGCCTATAGAGAAAGTTATGTGATATTTTGTGTCAATTTTGGGAGAATTTTGAGATTGACACAACTTATGTTTGTCAATAGGTCAATTAGATCAAATTTTCATTTGTTTGATTGTGTTTGGATAGTTTCGTGTCCATAATTGGATACGTGTAGGCCGTATCCCGACAATTTGGATATACGGGTTGATTTAGGGGTTTTCTTCCGACCCGGGGGTTTGAGCATGTCATATTTTGACACAGGCACGTAGAAGAGTAGTTAGCTTTTTGTATTATTTATAATTATGATTTTAGACTTGCTCGTGTTCTTTGGATATAATTGGTTGTATGGTTGAGCTGTATCGCAAGCGTATCATAGATCTAGTATGATATGGTTGCGATGCACTTCACGTGTTTCTTCTTTGCAATTTAATTCAATTTTAGATATTAGAAATATTATAATTATAATTATTATGTGAGATATACATACATATATATATATATATATATATATATATATATATATATATATATATATATATATATATATATATATATATATATATATATATATTGATCTAGAAATTCATGTTGATGTGTTGGTGATCATGGGAGAGTAGAAGTACATGTGCTTCTCTAATATGGTAATATATATATATATATATATATATATATATATATATATATATATATATATATAACAACATACATATATATATATATAAATATAACTATAATATAGTTATATTTATATATATATATGTATGTTGTTATATATATATATATATATATATATATATATATATATATATATATATATATATATATATATGGGTGTGTTTATTTTATGTGTGTGAGCTTGAGGGAAGAAGAAACAATGGAAAACAATAATTTAAACAATAGAAAATAATAAGAAAAGGAATAGAAAGTAATAGAAGAAAAACAATGAGAAGCTGAGAGAATCAGCTGAAAAGTAGCAGCAGTAGTAAGCAGCAGAAGCAGAAGCAAACAGAAGCAGAAAGTAGCAGAAGCAGCGACAGTTAGCAGCAGCAACAGCAGCGGCAGCAGCAGTTTTGATATGCTGCAGCTTATCAAAAAGTAGTAAGTTAGTATATATATATATATATATATATATATATATATATATATATATATATATAGTTAGAAAGCTTATTTAACTTACTAGCTTATCAAATAAGCTATCTCTCTCTCTCTCTCTCTCTCTCTCTCTCTCTCTATATATATATATATATATATATATATATATATATATATATATATATAAGATTATTATTTTATATTAATTAGCTAGTAGTTATGTATATATTATAAATAAGTTGGTATATAATATATATGAGATTTATATATACATAAATACTAGTTAATATTAGTTTGCATTATTTCTAGATTACCTTGGGGTACACCAAGATAATGAAAGTGAGATATCTTGGGTACTGGTTTTCAATATCAACGAGTATGTTAGTATATATTTTAGTATATTATTGTTATAAATTTTAATACATATTAATGTATAGTGAGGTGTATGAGTAGTAGTTATAAATTAGATATTGAATTTCCTTGAGATGCCAAGGTAAATGTCAAGGAATTGGGTTTTACTCAAGGTATTGGGTTTGCACATCAAGATGGGAGTATAGGTGGTGTGATACAGCTTTTGGTTCAAAGACATGGTATTTACTTAGCATTAGCTTTGTTAGGAGTTTTATATATTTTGTCTTGTATACACATATTATAATAATTTCATATCTAATAAATTGCGTATCTTATGATACGGTATCTTGTTGGTTTTCTAGTATCCTAGTATAGCTAGTATGGCCTAGTTACATAGTGTATGGACCCAATATCCTAAAGACAGGCTCATACAACCTAGAAATAGCTAATTTGATCAAGTTTGACATAGAGTTGACCTAGTTTGACTGTTTTTTACTTAGAAATGGCTTTATGACCTAGAAGTTGACTAGTTTAACTTATTTTTATTTCAAAACCTTGTATTAATGTAATATTCCATATTTAGGTCTTTGAGGCACCATATCGGACATCTTTGATACTGTTTACCGAATTTTAGGCAAGTATATTTTATGATAGTTTCTCATTTATGATATCCGCTATGTTTCTTGTATTTATTATAGATATCCTTGATTTCTTGACATGGTGGTTACACGGATTGGTACATCCGGATCTCGTTATGAGATGTTATTCTTTGGTATTTATGGTATATCTTGTGCAAGCCTTGTTTCCATGTTCTTCTTGCACAAATAAAGATATTGGTTCAAGAGAAGAGTAGCGCCATTCGTGTGGAAATCCGTGTCATAACGTACCATGGTTGGATCTACTATACCAGTCGGGGGCGGAAAGAATATAGTGTAGATATGTGATCATACCATTCTTATGCATGTCTTATTCCTTGAATAGTGTTAATCATACACCGCACGTATGATTAATCAAGCCATAATCCTTGTGCAAGTTCCCAAGCCGATTATATGTTAAAGCTGGTACTCACTCACTTAGTAGTAGTATATCTTGTTCATTCCTATGATGCTCATTATTGTATTTATTTCAGTATTCCTCTATTGCATATCTTTTTTACCTTTATATTGCATCTTGTATATTCGCTCTATTTACTGTTACATATTTTATATCATTTATTTGAATTGTTGTTAGTGATGTACTTTGCTTCTTTCCTGACTGGATATATTTTTCCCAGATGACACTGAGTAGTGGTATCCCACTCACTACGAGCGTCAGGATATCGTAGGCTTAGAGCCAGAGACCTTTGTTTAGGAGGGTCTCATCCCGACTGAGACAGATGAACCGGGACTTATAATGCAGTAGTTAGATCTTTTGTACTAGATTTGTCTCCATCTCAGCTATTAGTATTTTTTTTGACTCATTAGATATTATTTGTCTTATGAGCTGTATTTATGACTCTTCTGTTCTTTTATCATATTCTTATGATTGTTCCATCTTATTGATCTGTGATCGAGTATTCATATTATTATTACATTAGTGGCATTAATATATCTTGTTTGTTAGATAAATAGTTTACCCAAACACCGTTCTACCATCGATGTTGCGGCATAGGCTGGGCGTTGTTCACTACTCGTGCCCTACATCGAGTGTGGGTCATAACACATTTTTAGTGGTGGCCTATGCAAGTCTTCGAGGTCACAATTAGTGCGATTCATAGTGGTGCTCTTATTTGAGTGATATTACGAGCCTGTTTTAGGATATAGGATATAAACAATAGGCTATATGCTGAGAATACTCAATCACATCTAGGAAAAACTCTATTGATTCGTTTCAACTGTTCTTCCTTGATATTGATATTTGATCTTTAACTGTCCTTCCTTGAATGCATTATATCATGTGCCATATTGATTCTTTTCTTTCTTTTTGCCTCAAGACGCCGCCTAAGACTAGATCACCGCTGAAGGGAGCATTTTTTGAGAGATTTATGACTTCCCGAGGGCCTGCATTAGTCACTTCTCTGGTGATTGGCGTATCAGCTGCGTTCGGGGGTCCACCTCCAACTCAGATGACTATTCTGGCTATATCTGAGGGACTTCCACCTCCACCTTCCATGCTGACAAATGTGACTCAGGTGTTCGCATTATTTTACGAGATGATGGAGGCTCAGAGGGCCCAGTCCAAGGCACACCAGAGGCAGACCGACGTGTTACGGCAGGACATTGAGAGTGCTCATCAGCTAGCCCTTGCTGCAGTAGAGAGGGGAGTTTTGGTCCAGCAGCAGGTTGTTCCGCAGGTTGCCCAACTTCGATCGGATAATATTCAGGACTTCAAGAAGCTGGAACCTCGGGTCTTCAAGGGGACTGAGGGCATCTTCTACGCTGATGATTGGCTCGAGGATATTGAGCGTCTCACAAGGGTATCCTGTCTTGCTGAGAATATGAAGGTTGAGGCAGTAGGACTTCAGCTGTTCGATATCGCCTGCACTTGGTTCAAGAATGAGCCACTTCTTGCTGATACATGGCAGTCTTGGGAGGTATTCAAAGACCTCTTCAAGAGGAAGTTCTTTGCTCGGGCGGACAAGTTGGACTTGGGGAGGCAGTTTGAGACCTTAGTCAGAGGAGCATATCCTTAGAGGAGTATGACGTAGAGTTCGGAAGGCTGAGACGATTTGTAGAGTATTTGGTGAGGGTACCGGAGGTTCGAGCTATCCATTTTTGCGAGGGTCTGAACTGGGAAGTGAAGATCCTCATTCTGTCTTGCTATGAGACCTATTCGGAGATACTTACAGAGGCACGCAAAGTTAAATGGAAGTTAGGTTTGAAACCCAAGAGAGATCACAATTCTATTCTAGGGCTAATAGCACCATAGTGACTGCTAAGCATCCTTATTTCTAGTCCAGGTCTTTTCAGTAGCCGCAGCAGTAGCAAACTCCAACTAAGGCACCGTTTCACCAAGCACCGCAGTAGCAGAGACAATCACAGCAAGCTTCCTGCCACTACTGCAAGAAGCTCAGCCATATCTGGGAAGTTTGTAGAAAAAGGTTGGGAGTTTATTTATATTATGGTATCGAGGGGCATCAACTGAGAGATTATCCGTCCAACCCTCGTCGTACAGTTAAGGAAGCATCTCCAACTCTGAGGACATAGGCGAGGCCATCTACAATACAGCCGAGGGGACCGCCGCTTTCGAACTAGCAGCAGCGTTATGCCCAGCACCAGCATCAGGGAGGTGCACATCAAGGATGAGCTTTTACTTTGACGATCGAGGAGGCCGAGCCCACCGGAGATGTCATCGCAGGTTCTGTTCTTCTTGATTCCATTCCAGCTTTATCATTATTTGATAGTGGTAATTTCCATAATTTTGTATCTGTTTTTTTTGCTCTGAAGCATTGTTTGGTAGCTGAGTCTTTGCTTAGGACTTACAAGATCATGACCGGGGGAGGCATTATCCTGGTTAGTGATATTTGCAAGGATCGGAGAGTTACTCTGGGAGGTCGAGAGCTGAGTGTGTGTCTACTTGTAATGCCACTTTAGAACTACGACATTGTACTCAGGATAGATTAGTTGAGTAGGCACAATGCTAGTATAGATTATAGAGGAGGTAGAATTTTATTTAGTCCTCCAGGAGAGCTAAAGTTTGAGTTTGCTAAAGGAGCTGTAGAGCAAAGATAAGGTATTATTTGTGGAGCTATGGTGGAAGATAAGGATTTGCCGTATCCGTTGATAGCAGAGTTCTTGGATGTGTTTTCTAAGGAATTGCCAGGATTGTCGCCAGAAAATTCTCTATAGACTTGGTACCAGGTGCTGAACTAATTTTACTTTATGTCTATAGAGTGAACAACAGCGAGCTGGTCGAGATGAAGAAGCAAGTAGATGAGTTGCAGGATAATAGGTTTATCAGATCCAGTTCTTTACCGTGGGGAGCCCCGGTATTATTTGTGCCGAAGAAGGATGAATCGATGCGCATGTGAATCAATTACAGGGCATTGAATAATCTTACTATCAAGAATAAATATATGTTGCCACGAATTTATGACTTGTTCGATCAGTTGAGTGGCGCCAAAGTATTTTCCAAGATAGACATGAGATCAGGCTTCCACCAGTGAGGGTGAAGCCGGATGATATTTCGAAGACTGCTTTTAGGACTCGGTATGTTCAGTATGAGTTTATGGTGATATTGTTTGGGTTGACTAATGCCTCGATGGTATTTATGAATTTGATGAACAAGGTATTCCATCAGTACCATGACAAGTTCGTGGTGGTGTTCATCGATGATATAGTCATATACTCGAAGATACTGGAAGAGCATGAGAAGCATTTGCGAATTGTATTAGATGTGTTGAGGAAGGAGAAGCTATATGGGAAGCAGTCCAAGTGTGAGTTCTTCCTGGACAAGGTAGAGTTCTTAGGACATGTTATGACGGGGGATAGAATTTTAGTGGATCCGGAGAAGATCGCAACAGTGGAGTCTTGGAAGACCCTGAGTTCAGTGGAAGAGATCAGAAGTTTCTTGGGTTTGGCAAGCTAATACAGGAAGTTTGTGCAATATTTTTCAATGATTGTCGAGCCGATGACTAGACTCACCAGGAAGGATACAGAGTTTATTTAGACAGAGGAGTGCCAGGTTGCTTTTGAGAAATTGAAGAAGAGGTTGACGTCTGCTCCTATTTTGATATTGTCATCAGGGTCTGGAGGTTTCACTATTTATAGTGATGCATCGAAGAATGGTATGGGTTGTGTTCTTCAGCAGAATAGGAAAGTGATTGCTTATTCTTTCAGGCAGTTGCGTCCTCATGAGAAGAACTATCCTACCCACGATTTGGAGTTGGCAGCAGTCATATTTGCCCTGAAGTTATGGAAACACTATTTATACAGAGAGCGTGTGATGATCTTCATAGACCACAAGAGCTTGAAGTATATTTTTATCATAAGGAGTCGAACATGAGACAGCATCGATGGCTGGGATTTTGACATATCTTTGCAGTATCATCCTGGGAAAGCCAATGTAGTTGTCGATGCCTTGAACAGGTATCCGATAGCTATATTGTTGATACAGGATCGGTATTTATTGTAGGACTTGGAGAGCTTGGACATTGAGGTGATAGTTTCTAGTTTTTCTATACATATAAGGGGGATACAGATACACTCAGAGTTGATGGACTATATCAAGGTAGCCTAGTATAAGGATGTATCTCTGAGGAGCATCAGAGCTCCGTGAGAGCAAAATTGGAGGATGATTTCACCATTGCTGAGGATGGTTCTTTGCGGCATAGTGTTAGATTATATGTGCCTAATGGAGATCTGCGTGAGAAGGTATTACAGGAAGCGCATCACTCTCAGTATTCTATGCATCCAGGTGCCAACAAGATGTATAGGGATATGCGAGAGAGTGTGTGGTGGTATGGCATGAAGAAGGAAGTGGCACAGTTTGTATCCAGATGCTTAGTGTGCCAGCAGGTGAAAGCCGAGAGGCAGAGGCCAGGTGATTTACTTGAGCCATTACCCATTTCAGAGTGGAAGTGGGAGCACATTACTATAGATTTTGTCTTCGGACTTCTACGATCTCCAAGAGGGAAAGACGCGATTTGGGTCATCGGTGAAAGGTTGACCAAGTCAGCCCACTTTTTGCCTTTCAATGTGGGTTTGTCTATGCAGAACTTAGCAAAGATGTATATGAGGTAGATGGTCAGGATACATGGGGTTCCCATAAGCATAGTCTCGGATCGGGATAGTCATTTTATTTCTCATTTTTGGAAGAGTTTGTAGGTGAGTTTGGGCACCCAGCTCAAGTTCAGTATCTCATATCACCCCGAAACGGATGAGCAGTCAGAGAGGACCATTCAGACTCTTGAGGATATGCTTCTTACCTATGGACTAGATTTTATGGGATCTTAGGAGGACCATCTCCATTTGGTAGAGTTTGCTTACAACAACAGCTACCAGGCTAGTATAGAGATGTCACCAATTGAGGCTCTGTATGGTTGAAGATGTCGTACTCCTTTGTCATGGAACGATGTTGGAGAGAAAGTTTTGCTAGGTCTAGAGATGTTGTGGATGCAGCGGAGAAGGTTAAGCTGATTAGAGACAGACTTCGAGTGGCGCAGGACAGACAGCGGCATTGGGACGATAGCCACCGGAGACCTTTGGAGTTTGAGGTATAGTTTTATATTTTTGTTTTGTACTTAATATTGGTTGTTTATGATAGATAAAGTTCTTAAGGTTGTGTTTTATTCTAGGTTGGTGGTCTGATGTTTCTAAGGATTTCTCCGATACATGGCACGATTTGTTTCGGTGGATGCGAAAAGCTTAGCCCACGATTCATCGAACCTTTCAGTATTCTCGAGAGGGTCAATGCAGTTGCTTATAGACTAGACTTGCTACCTGCATTGGAGGGAGTGCACAACATGTTTCATGTGTCGCAGTTGAGTCGGTACGTGGCAGATCCTAGTCACGTGTTGGATCACTCAAAGATAGAGATGGGCCCTACTCTTAGCTATCTAGAGTAGCCTATTGAGATTCTGGATCAAAGAGAGAAGGTGCGAAGGAACCAGACTATGCCCTTGGTACGTGTCGCATGGAGGCATCACTCTCCGGGGGAGTCTACCTAGGAGAGAAAGGATAAAATGCGAGAGTGTTACCCATATTTGTTTGTGTCTTGAGGTATGTTCTTTCCTGATTTTGTTCTTTTTTTATTTTTGGGGGGTAGTTTCGTCTTTGAATTTTGAGGACGAAATTATTTTAAGGGGGGTAGACTTGTCAATACCATATTTTCTAGGAAAGGATATTTTTGTCATTTCATAATTAATTAAATATTATGCATGTTATAAATTTATTTATTATATTATGTATTTATTGTTAGATATTAGTTTATTATTTTGGACTTGTGTTAGT
Source organism: Iris macrosiphon (assembly GCA_036927795.1). Taxonomy (NCBI): domain Eukaryota; kingdom Viridiplantae; phylum Streptophyta; class Magnoliopsida; order Asparagales; family Iridaceae; genus Iris; species Iris macrosiphon. The sequence goes on from JAYESA010000004.1 coordinate 76,691,577, forward strand.
GGACCTAACTAGTTTAGATTAGACCCATGGACTAACATTTATTCTAGTAAGAATTGAGCCCAATAATAAGCCCAATAATTAGGAGGAGGATTAATTAAGTTAAACCGATTAGACTAGAACTTTTCTTCCTTAATTATTTTCTTCATGAGAGGCACCAAAGAGTATTCTAGACATTTCATAGTAGCTTGAGGAAGGGGGAAGGGGCCAGCCTATTATTCAAATGTAGGAAAAGTTTCTCTCTTTATTTTTATTTCAAATCTAGATATAGAATTTTCTCTTCCAAATTTCTTCATTCCTACATCAAATTCAACCCAAAAATTTTTCCAATTCTCTCACAAATCATTATTGGAGGGCATTAGATCAATGAGAAAGCAAGGGTTTACAAGGAGGAAGCAAGGATCTACAAGGAGGAGCAAGGATCTACAAGTTGGAAGCCCTTTTTCACTCAATTTAGAGGTTTTATTGGGAATCCATCTCCCAATAGGTATGATTCAGCTTTTTCCTCTAATTAGACTCTAAATCTATATTTTAATCATTAGGAACTACTCCATATGCTAAGGCTACCCATAGAAATTGGAATTAGGTTCATAGGAGCCCTATGGAGAAAGTTATGTGGTATTTTGTGTCAATTTTGGGAGAATTCCTAAATTGACACACCTTGGGTTTGTCAATAGGTCAATTAGACCAAATTGACATATATTTGATTGTGTGTGGCTAGTGTCGTGTCCATAATTGGATACGTGTAAGTTGTATCCCGATAATTTAGAGATACGGGTTAATCTAGGGGGTTTTTTTGACACAGGGGTTTGAGCATGTCACATTTTGTACGGATACGTAGATGAGTAGTTAGCTCTTCATATTATTCATAATTATGATTTTAGACTTGCTCGTATCCGTTGGGATATAATTGATTCTGTGGTAGAGCTGTATCGTATGGGTATCATAGATCTAGTGTGATACAGGTGCGATGCACTTCACATGTTTGTTCTTTGCAATTTAATTCAATTATAGATATTATAAATATTGTAAGTATAATTATATGTGAGATATATGTATATGTATATTTATATGTTTAATCTAGAATTCATGTTGATGTGTTGATGATCATGAGAGAGTAGAAGTTTATGTGCTTCCCTAATATGGTAATATGTTTATATATGCATCATAGTATTATATATATATATATATATATATATATATATATATATATATATATATATATATATATATATATATATATATATATATATATATATATATATATATATATATATTGTGTTTAGGTGTGTATGTGTGTATATATATATATATATGTGTGTGTGTGTGTGTGTGTGTGTGTGTGTGTGTGTGTGTGTGTGTGTGTGTGTGAGCTTGAGGGAAGAAGAAATAATAGAAAACAGTAAGAAAAGCAATGGAAAGCTATGAGAAGCTGAGAGAACCAGCTGAAAAGCAGCAACAACATTGAGCAGCAGAAGCAGCAACAGAAGCCGCACCAGAAGCAGAAGCAGCAGCGGTAAGCAACTGAAGCAGAAGCAGAAAGCAGCAAAAGCAGCGGCAGTAAGCAGCAGCAGCGACAGTAAACAGCGGCAGCAGCAGTTTTGATAAGCTACAGCTTATCGAAAAGTAGTAAGTTAGTATATATATATATATATATATATATATATAATTAGATAGCTTATTTGATAAGCTAGTAAGTTAATATGCTAGTATATACATAATATAATATAATATAATATAATATAATATAATATAATATAATATAAATTTTATAAGCTAGTAAGCTAGTAAATTAGTATATATATATATATATATATATATATATATATATATATATATATATATATATATATATATATATATATATATATATATATATATATATAAGATTACTAGTTTATATTAATAAGCTAGTAGTTATGTATATATTGTAAATAAGTTGGTATATAATATATATGAGATTTATATATACATAAGTACTATTAATATTAGTTAGCATTATTTCTAGATTACCTTGAGGTACACCAAGGTAATGAGAGTGAGATATCTTGGATACGGGTATTAAATATCAAGGGGTCTGTTGGTATATAGTTTAGTATATTATTGTTATAAGTTTTAATACATATTAATACATATTAAAGTATAATGAGGTGTATGGGTAGTAGTTATAAATTAGATATTGATTTACCTTGAGATACCAAGGTAAATGTCAAGGTATTGGGTTTTACTCAAGATATTGGATTTGCACATCAAGATGGGAGTGTAGGTGGTATGATAACGCTTTTGGTTCAAAGCCAAGATATCCACTTAGCATTAGTTTAGTTAGGAGTTTTATATATTTTGTCTTGTATATACATATTATAATATTTCCATATCTAAGAAATTACGTATCTTATGATACGGTATCTTGTTGGTTTCCTAGTATCCTTGTATAGCTAGTGTGGCCTAGTTACATAGTGTATGGACCCAATATCCTAGAGATGGACTCATACAACCTAGAAATAGCTAGTTTGACCAATTTTGACTAGTTTGACCTAGAGTTGACATAGTTTGACTATTTTGACTTAGAAATGGATTATGACCTAGAAATTGACTAGTTAAACTTATTTTTATTCCAAAATCTTGTATTGATGTAATATTCCATATTTAGGTCTTCGAGGCACCATGACGGACATATTTGATACTGTTCACCGAATTTCAGGCAAGTATATTTTCTAATAGTTTTTCATTTATGATATCCTCTGTCTCTTGTATTTATTGTAGATATCCTTAATTTTTTGACACGATAGTTACACGGATTGGTATATCCGGATCTCGTTATGAGATATTATTCCTTGGTATTTATGGTGTATCTTGTGCAAGCCATGTTTTCTTGTTCTTCTTGTACAAATACAGATATTGGTTCATGAGAAGAGTTGCGCCCTTCTTGTGGAAACCTGTGTCATAACGTACCATGGTTGGATCTACTATTCCAATCGGCGGCGAAGAGTATGTAGTGTAGATATGTGATCATACCCTCCTTGTGCATGTCTTGTTCTTTGAATAGTGTTAATCATACACCGCACGTATGATTAACAGGCCATGATCCTTGTGCAAGTTCCCAAGTCGATCACATGTTAAAGTTGGTACTCACTCACTTAGTAGTAGTATTTCTTGTTCATTCCTATGATGCTCATTATTGTATTTATTTCCAGTATTCCTTTATTGCATATCTCTTGTACCTTTATATTGCATCTTGTATATTTCTGTTAGAGATATACTTTGCTCATTTTCTGACTGGATATATTTTTCCCAGATGACACTGAGGAATGGTACCCCACTCACTACGGGCCTCAGGATATCGTAGGCATAAAGCCAGAGACCTTGGTTCAGGGGGTCTCATCCCGACTGAGATAGATGACCTAGGACTTGTAGCTCAGAAGTTAGATCTTTTGTACTGGATTTGTCTCCAGCTCAGCTATTAGTATTTCTTTGACTCATTGGATATTATTTGTCTTTTGAGCTGTATTTGTGACTCTTCTGTTCTTTTATCATATTCATGCGATTTTTTATCTTATAGATCTGTGATCAAGTATTCATATTCATATTACATTGGTGGCATTATTATTTCTTATTTGTTAGATAGATAGTTTATCCAAACAACATTCTACTGCCGATGCTGTGGCGTAGGCTGGGCGTTGTTCACTACTCGTGCCCTACATCAGGTACGAATCATAACAGTCTCTGAGGAGCATCATAGCACAGGTCTGGATCAGATTGGCAGAGGACTTCAATATTACAGATGATGGATCATTGTGGCACGGTATGTCATGACCCGCACCCAATGTAGGGGTACAAGTCGGAAACAAAGCCCAGTCTACGCCACAGAATCGGCGGTAAAATGCTGTCTGGGTAATCTATCTAACAATATAATGAATCACCAACAATAACAATATACTCAATCACAGATCTAAGATGGAAAGTACGAATCAGATAAAGAATAGAATAGTCACAATACAACTCATGAGTCTAAAATAATACATTAATGAGTCTGAAAGAAATAACAAAATAAGTTGGAGACAAATCCAGTACAAGAATACTAAGAAGCTACTAAACTTAGGTCATCTGTTTCAGTTGGGATAAGTCCCTCCTGAACCAGGGTCTCAGACTCTTGACCCACAACATCCTAAGGTCCATAATGTGTAGGGTACTAGTCTTTAGTATCATCTGGGAAAAATATATCCAGTCAGGAAAGGAGCAGAGTACATCTCTAACAGCAGTTCTAATCAATGATAAAAACTATAAATAGTAAATAGTTGTGAATATACAAGATGCACAATAGATACAAGAGATAATATATACAATAAGGAAATACTGGAATAAATACAATAATGAACAATATGTCAATGAACAAGAATACTAATGTCTAAGTGTGTGATTATTAGCTTTAACATATGATCGACTTGGGAACTTGATATAAGATATATGGCCTAGCTAATCATACGTGCGGTGTATGAATAACACTATTCAATGTAAGACTTGATACAAGGAGGATATGATCACATATCTACACTAATACTTCCCACCCTCGACTGGTATAATAGATCCAACCATGGTACGCTATGGCATGAGATTCCCCAAGAAGATAGCTAGTATTCTCGAGAATCAGTGTCTGTACATGTACAAGATAATCAATAAAACAAGGCTTATACAAGATACACCATATACCAAGGAATAGCATCACATGACGAGATCCGGATATACCAATCCGTGTAACCATCGTGTCAAGAGAACAAGGATATCTACACTAGATACAATGAACATAGAGGATATCATAAATGAGAAACTATCAGAGAATGTACTCGCCTAAAGTCTAATGAATAGTCTTACAGATGTCTGATACGGTGCATTGAAGACCTAGATAAAGAATATAATATCAATACAAGGTTTCAGAAAGAGAATAAGTTAAACTAGTCACTTTCTAGGTCAATAAGTCAATTCTAAGTCAAAAGTCAACTATGGTCAACTATTAGCAAACTATGGTCAACTATGGTCAACTACCTATTTCTAGGTTGTATAAACCTAACACAAAAATATTTGGTCAAGATACTAAAGTCTAAGCCGTAAAAATTATATCTTAAATATTAGGATACCGTATCTCCGGATACGTAAATCTAAGATAAATCCTCAATATATATATATATATATATATATATATATATATATATATATATATATATATATATATATATATATATATATATATATATATATATATCAAACAAATATTAATAATATAGAATCACAATTACAACATTAAATAGCTACCGTGGTTTTGAACCAACTTGGTATCTCAACAATAATCACAAACTTGATACCCAAACCCAATATATTGGGTATCCCCAATTATCTTGTTTCCCCAAGGTAATACCCAATACCTTGTTATATTAACTACCCGTAATATATGTATATACATACTATACTAAATATTATACATATACTATAAAGAAATTAGCAATTAAGAATACATTTACATCTATATAATACCAATATATATATATATATATATATATATATATATATATATATATATATATATATATATATATATATATATATATATATAATCCGCCAACTGTCATTAAAAACTGTGCAGAAAAACTGATTTTCTGATACGCTGCCCTTTTGTGACGGTTCTGACTGTCGCTGAAGCTCCTGTCGCTGCTGCTGCTGACTTTCCTACTGCTGCTGCTGTTTTGGTGACGGTTTGCAGCCATCACCGATCTGCTATCACCGCTGCTTCTAGTGTTCCCGCCGCTGCTGCAATTTTGGTGACAGCGGCTGTTTGTGGTGGAAAATGAAAGAATGAAAATGTATTCAAGATGGGGTTTACACGAAACTCGCCTTCTTTGGTTTACAAACAAACTTGTACAATTTGATCCTATACGAGGATGTGGGAGTACAATTTATTTAATCTGGATAAATATTGTTATAGGTGTCTGATCTGCAGTCGATCACTTTAGCCCTTGGACCACACGATGATGAAGAAGTACCGTAGAAGACAGGAAGCAGCTTCGATGGTTGCAGAAGAGGATGGATGCACGATGCCAAAGTTGTCGATCCCTACTCTTTGCCTGAGCTCCGGATTCTTCTTTCTCTCTCTCTCTCTCTCTCTCTCTCTCTCTCTCTCTCTTGACCTCTGGTTCGATCTTTCTTGGAAGTTCGACCTTGTTCGATCCTTCTTTCAAAGTTTCGAGCCGTGGTTCGATCTCTTTAGAGGTTTTTAGACCAATTCCTTCGACCTTCCAATTTGTCGACCTGTTCCTCTGTTGATAGAGGTCTCTATTTATAGAGTTGAGGTGACAGTGACCACTCAATCGGTGTGGAAACCGAGTAGTGGAAAGTGCATCACCCTTTTACACAACAGTTAAAATAACCAAAGCCTGCGTATAGATGATCTCTTGAATGAGCGTGTGACGCGGGTCTAACTAAGGGACAAAACACGTATAATCGCTATGAAGATCACGGCGTAGAAGCCACGTAGGTAGGTATCCATCGTGTAGAAGAGGTTGGCATAGAAGCCAAATGTCTGTCACCATGGCGTAGAAGCCAAGTAGGCATAGAAGCCGAGTAGGCGTAGAAGCCTGATGGCATAGAAGCCGAATAAGCACAGAAGGCCGAATGAGCATAGAAGTCGAACGAGCATAGAAGCTGAGGAGGCGTAGAAGCCGAGCGGGCACAGAAGCTGAATGGGCGTAGAAGCCGCTGCGTAACGTGCCAGAGTGGTCGTAGAGGCCGAGCAGTCACAAAAGCTGAATGGGCGTAGAAGCCGAGGTGATGTGGACGTCTTTAACCGAAATCACGGCTCTTGGAGATATAATCAAATCTTTCGCATTAAATACAGAGAACCGCCATCATCATTAATTGCAGAGACATGTTCCGAAGGCCTACCACCGTTCTGAGCATTAGGTGCAGAGACGTGCCTTGAGCCCTGTACGAAGAGCAGATTTTAACGTGGCAGTCTGTTTGTCTTCCGCGGAGCGTAAATAGTTTGCGTTTGCCTGTGTAAAATAAGGCAGCGTATCCCCTTATATGCGTAAAAGCAGTCTCCGCTGAGGGGATGTTAGTAAACGACGGTTCGGTGATATTTAATCGAATCCTCTGCATTAAATGCAGAGATCCGCCATCATACTGTGGGGCGCGTCCCGAGTAGTCTGCCATCTTTCCAGCCGTCGTCTGGGTAGCCGTGCAATACTTTTTGTCAGGAGTCAGATGTCAGGTTCACTGCGTAACTTGACTGGTTTATTTTGGGGAAGACGAAGCGTTCCTCGTACGCTTTAATGCTGCTTTGAAAGCGGATGAGTTTTACGCCATGGAGGCGATGAAGCACCCCGTCTACGCTGAAGCGGCCTGGACATACTGCATTTACACGGACGGTCCCATCATATTTTATGCCGTGCTCAGTGGAAAAGGCTCTGTTGCACTCTTGATGGCCTTGAGGTTCCCTGCTTACGCTACCCTACATCGCCATGTTGCGTAGAGCTATCCAGCGTATTTTTCATGCTTTTACAAGACCCCCTTCAAAGCTTTCAAATTTCTTCGGAATTTGGAACGCTTTGAATGATGCATGAACCGCTTTTGAGGACCGTTCAGATGTACGCGTGATCTGGCCGGCGTATCCTTCAGATGTGCGGGAAGTAGTGGAGCGTGAAATCATTAGTCTGCAGCTTCTGAGCATAAACTAAACACCATCGAGCGTGAAATCATAGACTTGTAGTTCCTGAACGTGAAGTCGTAGGTTTGTAGCCTCTCGAGCATAAAAGCTACTGAGCACAAAGGCATCTGGGCGTAAAATCCGACTTGTAGCCGTCGAACGTAAAGCCGTAGATTCGTAGCTGTCGAGCGTAAAAAGCTCCTTAGCGTAGAATGGTAGATTTGTAGCTTCTGAAAAAAAAAAATTTGAGCGTGAAGTTGCGGATCTGTTGCTTCTGAGCGTAAACTAAGCGCCATCGAGCGTGAGATCATCGATTTATTATCTGCTGGCATGAAGTCGTAGGATTGTGGTCTCTTGAACCTAAAAGCTACCGAGCACAAAGGCATCCGGGCGTAAAACCATAGACTTATAGCTTAGGAGCGTGAAACCGTAGATCTGTTGCTGTCGAGCGTAGAAAGCTCCTTAGCGTAAGAACTGCTGACCTGATTTGCACAAAAAACTTTTCAGATTCGCTGACTGCCCGCCTTCTCTGAATAATAGGCTGACGTAGGATACAATCATAACCGAATATTAATTAGGAGATTTGGTTCGGGGTCCGAGGAGTCCATTCGAACTGTATATATATCCCTTGACTTGATTGACGGTAAGCAGAGAATCGCCAAAAGCTTCCAGAGATTCGACCCCCAGCTCTTTAGCGACTTGGAGCCCGATTAGTAGAGCGTTGTACTCCGCCACATTGTTGGAACAAGGCTCTTTTAGAGAGTATGCTCGATAGATGATGAGTTTATCGGGAGTAACCAGGACAATTCCAACCCCTGAAACCACGTTTCCCTTGGGACCAGTCCTGGAGGCGCCATCGAAGAACAGTTGCCATGTACTACTTTCCATTGTGGATATTCCACAGGGGAATTTTTTGTGGACCTATCATTTGTTGCGCACGATAGTGCAAATAATAGGTTTGGGGACAAGCCCTGCCAGAGGTAATATGGACATGGCAGTTTTTGTGGACTCAACACCACTGGCGTACTTAGAGTTAAGTACGGGTATTAAGTTGTGATGACAATCGATATCAGAGGTAATATGGACATAATAATCGTTGGCCGGACCAGAATAGTTTGTTCAGAGGTAATATGAACATAACAAACTCCCTGGGTTGTGACTCTATCGGGGATAGAGGCATACATCTGCTCAGAGGTAATATGGACATGACAGTTTTTGTGGACTCAACACCACTGGCGTACTTAGAGTTAAGTACGGGTGTTAAGTTGAGATGACAAACAATATCAGAGGTAATATGGACATGATAATCGTTGGTCGGACCAGAATGGTTTGTTCAGAGGTAATATGAACATAACAAACTCCCTGGGTTGTGACTCTATCGGGGATAGAGGCATACATCTGCTCAGAGGTAATATGGATATGGCAGTTTTTGTGGACTCAACACCACTGGCGTACTTAGAGTTAAGTACATGTGTTAAGTTGAGATGACAATCGATATCAGAGGTAATATGGACATGATAATCGTTGGCCGGACCAGAATGGTTTGTTCAGAGGTAATATGAACATAACAAACTCACTGGGTTGTGACTCTATCGGGGATAGAGGCATACATCTGCTCAGAGGTAATATGGACATGGAAGTTTTTGTGGACTCAACACCACTGGCGTACTTAGAGTTAAGTACGGGAGTTAAGTTGAGATGACAATCGATATCAGAGATAATATGGACATGATAATCGTTGGCGGGACCATAATGGTTTATTCAGAGGTAATATGAACATAACAAACTCCCTGGGTTATGACTCTATCGGGGATAGAGGCATAAATCTGCTCAGAGGTAATATGGACATGGCAGTTTTTGTGGACTCAACACCACTGGCGTACTTAGAGTTAAGTACGGGTGTTAAGTTGAGATGACAATCGATATCAGAGGTAATATGGACATGATAATCATTGGCCGGACCAGAATGGTTTGTTCAAAGGTAATATGAACATAATAAACTCCCTGGGTTGTGACTCTATCGGGGATAGAGGCATACATCTGCTCAGAGGTAATATGGACATGGCAGTTTTTGTGGACTCAACACCACTGGCGTACTTAGAGTTAAGTACGGGTGTTAAGTTGAGATGATAATCGATATCAGAGGTAATATGGACATGATAATCATTGGCTGGACCAGAATGGTTTGTTCAGAGGTAATATGAATATAACAAACTCCCTGGATTGTGACTCTATCGAGGATAGAGGCATACATCTGCTCAGAGGTAATATGGACCTGGCAGTTTTTGTGGACTCAACACCACTGGCGTACTTAGAGTTAAGTACGGGTGTTAGGTGTTGATGGCAACCTACATCAGAAGATAGTGGATAGCCGAAAGTTTATTCAGAGGTAATATGAACATGACAAACTTTTGATCGTGACTCCTTTGGAGATGGAGGTACACGTCTGCTCAGAGGTGATATGGACATGGTAGTTTTTTGTGGACTTAACACTGCTGGCGTGAATGTCGAGAAGTTAAGTAGCTCGCCGCTTGCTTTCCCTTGCGTAGATTGCAGGGATCATCTGGTTCCCCGTAGAGGTCATATATTGTCTTACGCGTGGAGCATTCTTTGTACTTCTGATTTGGCGCTGAGGCATCATCAGAAGTTTTGTCTATTCCGCTACGGACGGGAGACTGGCTTCTATGCGTAGAACCCAGTGGATACCTCTGGGTTAGCGCTGAGGCTTTGCCCGAAGTTTTGTTTGTACCGTGCATAGCGGGAGACTGGTTTCTACGCGTAGAGCACAGTGGATACTTCTGGGTTAGCGCTGAGGCTTTGCCCGAAGTTTTGTCTGTACCGCGCGTAGCGGGAGACTAAAATTTACGTGCAGGGCACGGAGGGAGCAATGCTACAACCTCATTGGTCGAAGAGATCGGAGAGTCCATAGGAATGGTAGAGGATGTCTTGGGTATCCAGACCTTGCGCAGCTTCCTGTTGTCTTGGACGGAGAGAGGGTGAGAGCTACCCCCGGTTCGAAGCATGTCTTCGTAGGCAGACTGGTCGAATTGGACGACCAGTGTCTTCTTCACGGTTCCTACAGATACTGCATCGTGTTGAGCAATTACTTCCTCATCAGAAGAGAAAGATTGTCCCCAGCAGAGTCGCCATCTTGTTTGTGGTAGAAAACGAAAGAATGAAAATGTATTCAAGATGGGGTTTACACGAAACCCGCCTTCTTTGGTTTACAAACAAACTTGTACAATTTGATCCTATACGAGGATGTGGGAGTATAATTTATTTAATCTGGATAAATATTGCTATAGATGTCTGATCTGCAGTCGATCACTTTAGCCCTTGGACCACACGATGATGAAGAAGTGCCGTAGAAGACAGTAAGCAGCTTCGAAGGTTGCAGAAGAGGGTGGATGCACGATGCCAAAGTCGTCGATCCCTACTCTTTGCCTGAGCTCTGGATTCTTCTCTCTCTTTTTTTCTCTTGACCTCTGGTTCAATCTTTCTTGGAAGTTCAACCTTGTTCGATCCTTCTTTCAAAGTTTTGACCCGTGGTTCGATCTCTTTGGAGGTTTTTAGACCAATTCTTTCGACCTTCCAATTTGTCGACCTATTCCTCTGTTGATAGAGGTCTCTATTTATAGAGTTTTGGTGACAGTGACCACTCAATCGGTGTGGAAATCGAGTAGTAGAAAGTACAGCACCCTTTTACACAACGGTTAAAATAACCAAAGCCTGCGTATAGATTATCTCTTGAATGAACGTGTGACGCGGGTCGAACTAAGGGACAAAATGCGTATAATTGCTACGAAGATCACGACGTAGAAGCCACGTAGGTAGGTATCCATCGTGTAGAAGAGGTTGGCATAGAAGCCAAATGTCTGTCACCATGGCGTAGAAGCCAAGTAGGCATAGAAGCCGAGTAGGCGTAGAAGCCTGATGGCATAGAAGCCGAATAAGCACAGAAGGCCGAATGAGCATAGAAGCCGAACGAGCATAGAAGCTGAGGAGGCGTAGAAGTCGAGCGGGCACAGAAGCTGAATGGGCGTAGAAGCTGCTGCGTAACGTGCCAGAGTGGTCGTAGAGGCCGAGCAGTCACAAAAGCTGAATGGGCGTAGAAGCCGAGGTGATGTGGACGTCTTTAGCCGAAATCACGGCTCTTGGAGATATAATCAAATCTCTTGCATTAAATGCAGATAACCGCCATCATTATTAATTGTAGAGACGTATTTCGAAGGCCTGCCACCGTTCTGAGCATTAGGTGCAGAGACGTGCCATGAGCCCTGTACGAAGAGCAGCTTTTGACGTGGCAGTCTGTTTGTCTTTCATGGAGCGTAAATAGTTCGCGTTTGCCTGTGTAAAATAAGGCAGCGTATCCCCTTGTATGCGTAAAAGCAGTCTCCACTGAGGGGATGTTAGTAAACGACAGTTCGGTGATATTTAATCAAATCCTCTGCATTAAATGCAGAGATCCGCCATCATACTGTGGGGCGCGTCCCGAGTGGTCTACCATCTTTCTAGCCGTCGTCTGGGTAGCCGTGCAACACTTTTTGTCAGGAGTCAGATGTCAGGTTCACTGCGTGACTTGACAGGTTTATTTCGGGGAATACGAAGCGTTCCTCGTACGCTTTAACACTGCTTTAAAAGCGGATGAGTTTTACGCCATGGAGGCGATGAAGCACCCCGTCTACACTAAAGCGGCCTGGACATACTGCATTTACGCAGACGGTCCCATTATATTTTATGCCGTGCTCAGTGAAAAAGGCTCCGTTGCACTCTTGATGGCCTTGAGGTCCCCTGCTTACGCTGCCCTGCATCTCCATGTTGCGTAGAGCTATCCAGCATATTTTTCATGCTTCTACAGCGGCTGTTGTCACCAATGCTGCTGCTACGGCTATAGCGGCTACTGCTGCCGATTTAGGTGACAGCGGCTGTCACCAATGCTGCCGTCGCCAAAGCATACTAATATATATATATATATATATATATATATATATATATATATATATATATATATATATATATATATATATATATATATATATATAACATATATATATATATATATAATCCCCATAATAAATATATATATATTTCTATATTTCTATATACATAATTACCCATAAAAATATACATACACCCTCCCTATTATTATGTACATAACTATGATATAGTAACATGCACACACATACATATTAATATAAATATAGACAACTATAAATATATGTATATAATCATATAACATCCATATATAATTATAAATATCCATTTAAAATATATATATGGAATTTACACTAAACATATATAATAATAATATACATATATATATATATACACTATATTTATACATGTAGAAGAATAGTTACATAATATACACACATATAGTACATACATAATACATAGATCTAATACACAAGAAGCATAATTATATATACCATACTATATATATAAATATCTATATGTTTGTACAAATATATTCTCCATGATTTAAGAACACAAGAAATATATCTCCATATAATTTGCACAAACATATGGAGAGTATCTCACCGTATCCCACTAGATCTAGGATACGCATGCGATACGAGTCCACTACACATCCAAATATACCTCGAAGGATATGAACAAGTCACATATATTATTTATGAATAATACGAAAAGTCAAATATAGATCTACGTGTCCGTGTCAAAATATGACATGTACAAAGTCCTGTGTTGGAGAAAAAATCCCCAAAACAACAAGTATCACCAAATTGTTGGGATACGACCTACACATACCCAATTATGGACACGACACTAGCCCCAAACACAAACACATGCCAAATTGATCTATATGATCAATTGACACACACAACAAATTGTCAATCCTGGAATTCCCCCAAAATTAACACAAAAAGTACTATAACTTTCTCAATAGGCCTCCCATGAACACAAAACCAAATCCTATGGGTAGACTATGTATATGGGTTGATTTTCCATAGTTAAATCTCAGATTTAGAACCTAAATTAAGTGGAAAAACTGAATTGTACCTATTGGGAGATAGATTCCTAAAAAAACCTTCAATTGAGATGAAATTGCCTCCAACTTGTAGATCCTTGCTCCTCTTTTAAATCCTTGCTTCCTCCTTCTAGATCCTTGCTTCTCAAGTCTCTAATGGTGATTTGTGAAAGAATTTGAATAAAATTTGGTAGGAAAATGAAGTGGGAATGAAGAAATTTCGTTGAGGGAATTCTAGATCTAGTTTTGAAATGAAAAGAGGAGAGAGAAATAATTTCCCCCCTCTAAATAGGCCGGCCCCCCTTTCCCCTTCCTCAAACTATCATGTAATATCAAATATACCTCTTGGGGCCTCTCATAAAGAAATAATTAAGGAAGGAAGCTTCTAGTCTAATGGTTTAATTAATTTAATCCATCTCCTTAACAATGGGCTTTCTATATGGGCTAAGTTCTAACCAATTAACTCATGTTGGTCCATGGGTCTAAACTAAATAACTAACATCTAAAAAAATTAAATAATACAACAAAAATTATTTATCATGCAAAATATTTAATTAAATATAAAATTACTAAAATATCCTTTCCTAAAAAATGTAGTGGTGACAAGTCTCCCCTCCTTAAAATAATTTTGTCCTCGAAATTCAAAGACGAAAACTACCCACAAAAATAACAAAATAGAACTAAAAAATCATAAATAACTATGAAAGAACATAATAACGAACAGAACATAACTAGGAAATAATATACCTCAAGGCACAAACAAAAATAGATAACGCTCTCGCATTTCATCCTCTCTCTCCGAGGTAGACTCCTCCGGAGAGTGATGCCTCCATGCGACATGCACCAAAGAAATAGTCTGGTTCCCCAGCACCTTCTCTCTCCGATCCAGAATCTCAACTGGCTGCTCTGGATAGCTAAGAGTAGGGCCCACCTCTATCTCCGAGTGATCCAATACATGACTAGGATCTGCCATGTATCGTCTCAACTGCGATACGTGAAACACTTTGTGCACTCCCTCCAATGCAGGTGGCAAATCTAGTCTATAAGCAACTGCATCGACCCTCTCTACAATAGTGAAATGTCCGATGAATCGCGGACTAAGCTTCCCACCTCTACAGAAGTGAATCGTGCCTCGTGTCGGAGAAATCCTCAGAAACACCAAACCACCCACCTAGAATAAAATACCACCTTAAGAACGTAATCTATAACAAATAACCAAGAACAAGCACAAAACAAAAATCTAAACTATACCTCAAACTCCAAAGGTCTCCGATGGCTATCGGTCCAATGTCGTTGTCTGTCCTGCCCCACTCGAAGTCTGTCTCTGATCAACTGAACCTTCTCTGCTGCATCCATAACCATCTCTGGCCCAAGAAAAACTCTTTCTCCAATATCGTCCCATGACAAGGGAGTACGATACCTCCGACCGTGTAGAGCTTCAAAAGGTGATATCTCTATACTAGCCTAGTAACTGTCGTTGTAAGCAAACTCTACTAAATGGAGATGGTCCTCCTAAGAACCCTCGAAATCTAGTACACAAGTGCGTAACATATCCTCGAGAGTCTGAATAGTCCTCTTTGACTGCCCATTTGTCTGGGGATGATATGCACTAAACTTGAGCTGAGTGCCTAAACTCTCCTACAAACTCCTCCAGAAATAAGAAGTAAAACGACTATCCTGATCCGAGACTATGCTGACGGGAACTCCATGTATCCTAATGATCTGCCCCACATACATCTCTGCCAGCTTCTTCGTAGACAAACCCACTTTGAAAGGCAAAAAGTGTGCCAACTTGGTCAACCTATCAACGATGACCCAAATTGCGTCCTTCCCTCCTGGAGATCGTGGAAGTCCGGACACAAAATCCATAGTAATGTGCTCCCACTTCCACTCTGGAATGGGTAATGGCTGATGTAAACCTCCTGGCCTCTGCCTCTCGGCTTTCACCTACTGGCACACTAAGCATCTAGATACAAACTGTGCCACTTCCCTCTTCATGCCATACCACCACACACTCTCTCGTATATCCCGATACATCTTGTTGGCACCTGGATGCATGAAATACTGAGAGCGATGCACTTCATATTCCTCACGCAACTCTTCTCTAGGCACACATAATCTAACTCCATGCCTCAAAGATCTGTCCTCAGAAATAGTAAAATTATCCTCCAATCCTGCTCTCACCTGAGCTTTGATACTCCTCAGAGATATATCCTCAAACTGTGCTGCCTTAATCATGTCCATCAAATCTGAATATATCTGCAATCACCATATCTGCATAGCACAACAAGGAACTATCACCTCAATGCCCAAGCTCTCCAAGTCCTCCAACACATATCGATCCTACGTCAAGAACATAGCTACCGGATACCTGCTCAAAGCATCGGCAACTACATTAGCTTTCCCAGGATGATACTGCAAAGATATATCAAAATCCTTCATCAGTTCCACCTACCGATGCTGCCTCATGTTCAACTTCTTCTGCGTGAAAACTTACTTCAAGCTTTTGTGGTCTGCGAAGATATCCATACGCTCTCCGTACAAATAATGTTTTCACAACTTCAGGGCGAAGATGACTGCTGCCAACTCCAAATCATGTGTAGGATAGTTCTTTTCATGAGGACACAATATCCTAGATGCATAGGCAATCACTTTCCCATTCTGCTGAAGAACATAACCCAAACCTTTCCCCGATGCATCACTATAAATAGTGAAACCTCCAGACCCTGATGGTAACATCAAAATAGGAGCAGACATCAACCTCTTCTTCAACTCCTCAAAAGCAACCTGGCAATCCTCCGTCTAAACAAACTCTATATCCTTCCTGGTGAGTCTGGTCATCTGCTCGGCAATCCTCGAAAAATCTTGCACAAACTTCTTGTAGTAGCCTTCAATCCCAAGAAACTCCTGATCTCTGCTACCGAACTTGGGGTCTTCCATGATTCTACTGCTACGATCTTCTTTGGATCCACTAAAATACCATCACCTGTCACAACATGGCCCAAGAATTCTACCTTGTCCAGGAAAAACTCACACTTGGCCAACTTTCCATATAGCTTCTCTTTCCTCAGCATATCCAACATAATCCTCAAATGCTCCTCATACTACTCCGGTATCTTCGAGTATATGAGTATATCGTCGATGAAAACCACCACGAACTTGTCAAGGTACTAGTGGAACACTTTGTTTATCAAGTTCATAAATATCGTCGGTGCATTAGTCAAACCAAATGGCATCAAAATAAACTCGTACTGACCATACCGAGTTCTAAAAGCAGTCTTCGGTATGTCCTCCGGCTTCACCTTCACCTGATGGTAGCCTGATCTCAAGTCTATCTTAGAAAATACCTTGGCTCCACTCAACTGATCGAATAGATCATCAATCCATGTCAAAGGATACTTATTCTTGATAGTGAGATTATTTAAAGCCCTGTAATCAATGCACATGCGCACCAATCTATCCTTCTTCGGTACAAATAATACCGGGGCTCCCTACGGTGAAGAACTCGATCTGATAAACCCTTTATCCTGCAATTTGTCCATAAGCTTCTTCAGCTCAACTAGCTCGCTGTTGTTTACTCTATAGACATGTTGCAAAATTGGTTCTGCACCTGGCACCAAGTCTATAGAAAATTTAACATCTCGATCTGGCGACAAACCTGGCAATTTCTCAGGAAACACATCCAAGAACTCTGTTATCAATGGATGCGGCAACTTCTTGTCTTCCACCATAGCTCCACAAATAATACCTACTCCTTGCTCTACAGTTCCTCTAGCAAACTCGAACTCTGGCTCTCCTGGCGGACCAAACAAAACTCTACCTCCTCTACAATCTATGCTAGCACGGTGCCTACTCAACCAATCCATCCCGAGTATAATATCGTAGCTCAGAAGTGGCATTACAAGTAGACACACACTCAACTCCCGGCCTCCCAGAGTAACTCTCCAATCCTTGCAAATATTATTAACCAGGATAATGCCTCCCCCGTTCATGATCTTACAAGTCCTAAGCAAAGACTCAGCAACCAAACCATGCTTCAGAGCAAAAGAAACAGATACAAAACTATGGGAAGCACCACTATTAAACAAAGCTAAAGCTGGAATGGAATCAAGAAGAATATAACCTGCAATGACATCTCCGGTGGGTTCATCCTCCTCAACGGTTATGGCAAAGGCTCGTCCCTGATGTGCACCTCCCTGCTGCTGATATTGAACAAAATGCTGATGCTATGTCGAAAGCGGTCCCCTCGGCTGTATTGCAGGTGGTCTCGTTTGTGCCCTCGGAGCTGAAGCTGCTCTTTGAACTGCACGATGAGGATTGGAAGGACACTCCCTCAGCTGATGCCCTTCAGTACCACAATACAAATAAACTCCCAACCTCCTCCTATAAACTTTTCAGATGTGGCCGGGCTTCTTTCAGTAGCAGCAGGAAGCTTGCTGTAACAGTCTATATTGTTGTAGTACCTGGTAAAAAGGTGCCCTAGCTGGAGTCTGGTTCTGCTATGGCTGCTAGAAAGGTCTGGACTAGAAATGAGGATATTTTGCAGATATTGCACAGATGTTGGCCCCCAAAAAAGAATCACGGTCCCTCTTGGGCTTCAAACCCAACTACCGCTCAACCTTGCGTGCCTTCGCAAGTATCTCCGAGTATGTCTCATAAAAGGACGGAATGAGAATCTTCACTTCCTAGTTTAGACCCTCATGGAAACGAATAGCTCGAACCTCCAACTCTCTCACCAGATACTCTGAAAATCGGCTCAACCTGTCGAATTTTGCAGCGTACTCCTCTACAGACATACTTTCCTGAATGAGACACTCAAACTTCCTCCCCAAGTCTATCCTGTCTTCCCGGGAGAAGAACTTTTTCTTGAAAAGGTCCTTGAATACCTCCCAAGACTGTCCTGCGTCAACCAGAATCGGCTTATTCCTGAACCAAGTACGAGCGACGTCGAACAGTTGAAGTCCTACCGCCTCAACCTTCAGATCCTCAGAAAGACGGGACTCCCTCATAAGACGCTCAATGTCCTCAAGCCAATCATAAGCATAGACGATGCCCTCCGTCCCCTTGAAAATATTAGGCTCCATCTTCTTGAAGTCCTGAATGTTGCCTGACCGAAGCTGAGCAACCTGAGGAACATCCTGTTGCTGGACCGAAACTTCTCTCTCGACTACGACACGAGCAAGATGATGAGCACTCTCGATGCCCTACCGTAGAACGTTGGTCTGCCTCTGATGTGACTCTGACTGAGCCCTCTGTGGATCGAGCATCTCACAAAATAGTGTAAATATCTGTATCGCCTCTGCTGGCACAAGAGGTGGAGGTGGAAGCCCCTCAAATAAAGCTGGCACAGTCCTCTGAGTAGGTGGTGGACCTCAGAAAGCAGTTGACACTCCAATCACTGGAGAAGTGACTAGTGCAGGCCCCTGAGATGTCGCGGATCTCTCAGAAGCTGCTCTCCCCTGCTGTGATCTAGTCTTAGGCGGCATCCTGAGACAAAGGGAAAGAAAGAATCAATATGGCACAAGATGTAAGACACTCAAGGAAAGGACAGTTTAAAAGATCAAGTATCAATATCAAAAGAGAATAGTTGAATCAAAAGAATTTTCCTAGGTGTGATTGAGTATCTCAGCCTATATCATATATCCTATATCCTATATCCTATCGCAGGCTCGCAGTAATACAACTAAATTGTCGCACTACCACAATATCGCATAACTTGCGAAGCTAGACCTGCATGGGCCACCACTAAAAATGTGTCACGACCCGCACCCGTTGTAGGGGTACAAGTCGAAAACAAAGCCCAGCCTATGCCGCAGAATCGGCGGTAGAACGCTGTCTGGGTAATCTATCTAACAATATAATGAACTGTCATGACCCGCACCCGGTATAAGGGCACGAGAGCGTGGGTACGTCCAGCCTACGCCGCAGCATCGGCGGTAGAACGTTGTCTAGGTCAAGTACTATCTAAATAATCTCACACTAGTATCCAACTCCATAAGGAGACACGGATACCACTATAAAATGAACAACATACTCAATCACAACTACAGCACGATAAGAATTTGAAGAAACAAAAGAATACAACACAAGTCTAATGACAAAATAATCAAACCTGCAATCAGTAACAACCAATCCCCAAGTGTCAGAAACAAGTCCACTAAGGTCACAGTCTGGAAAAATATTTTCCAGTCAGGAAGGAGCAAAGTACATCTCTAAATAGCTGTTCTATATAAATGACATAAACTATGTAGCAGTTCTAGATGGAAATATACCAGATGCATGTATAGGTACGAGAAATATACAATAAAAAAAATACTGGAAAATACTGTAAGTAACTGCAGGAAAAGAAACAATATGTCCATGAGCAAGAAACCTATGACTAAGTGTGTGAGTACTAGCTTTAACATGTGATCGGCTTGGGAACTTGATCAGGCTGGTTACATGTGATTAGCTATGATTCACGAAGGTCAGGCTAACCGTTGGTT
This sequence comes from Iris macrosiphon, assembly GCA_036927795.1. Lineage (NCBI taxonomy): Eukaryota > Viridiplantae > Streptophyta > Magnoliopsida > Asparagales > Iridaceae > Iris > Iris macrosiphon. The sequence continues at coordinate 76,711,741 of JAYESA010000004.1, forward strand.
AGCTATGATGCATGTATAGGTCAGGCTAATCACACGTAACAGCTATGAAGCATGGAGAGGGTCAGGCCGCACCCGACGTGAGATGTGGGGTGAGCTATGATGCATGAAAAGTTGGGTATGATCACATATCTACACTAAAATACTCCCCACCCCCGACTGGTATAGTAGATCCAATCATGGTACGCTATGGCACGGGATTCCCTAGGGGGTAACAAATCTCCCCGGTTATCAGTGTCTGTACATGCACAAGATAACAAGGAAAACAAGTCTTGTACAAGCTACACCATGAATCAAGAATAACATCTCATGACGAGATCCGTGTATACCAATCCGTGTAACCAGCGTGTCAAGAGCATGGATATTTACACTAGATACAGTGAACATAGGAGATATCATAAATTAGAAACTAATCAGAGAATGTACTTGCCTTAGGTCCTTAGCTGGTAAAACCAATGTCCTGTTCCAGAGTATCGTCTGGAGGAACCCACGTCCTAAAATATATCAAATACAACATTTGCATCAGGCGCTACACTAACACATCACAATTCATGAACTCAGGAGCTCTGCCAGGTATGGCACTAGTCAACTAGGGCCATCTAGTAGGGATACGTATATAATACACTTTTACACTCAAAGTATATACCAATAAAACGTATATAATATATATATAAGTGTCTCTTAGTAATTTGTACAAAATACGTATGTGTGTATATACACTAAATAGATGTATATAAATGTATAGTTATAAAAAAATACATATTTGTATATATAAATATACTAATCAAATATACATATATATATATATATAACAAATCAGAGAATGTTTATAATGCCACACTTCTCAAGGTGATCCCAAATGAAGTAGCAGTTAGTTCCAATGGGTCCGGAGCAGTCCAAATAGCTAGAAACTATATAAAGAAGTCCAAGATCGGAGCTCGGCACGAAAATCGAGATAAGGATACCGAGTCCTCAATGCATAGAGAAACCTACCGGGGTTTAGCTAAGGTTAAGATTTACAAGTTAGCTAATAAGAGAAAATGGTCGATTGTTCGTAATCAAGGTAACACCTTAATTTATGAAAAATCATTTTGAAATTATTTTGAACAATAATTACAATAAAAGTTTATTTATAAAAATTTAGAATTTATGTAAAAAGCCAATATAATTTTATATCTATGGTAAAATTGGTCACCAGCCCAATTAACAAATTGATTTTATTTTTATTATTGAAACTATATTTTTAATTAATAATATAACTCCAAAAATTATTATATTTTTGCATAATCAAAAACCCTTTTTAATTATTACATAACTAAATTTTACACATAATAATTAACTAAATTCATACATTAAAACAATAAAACTAATTATATTTTATTTACTAAACTAATTAACTAATTGATTATGAAATTAATTAACTGATTAATTACTTAATTAAATGATTAAGAATAATTAACTAATCTAATTATAACTTAACTAACTAATATAAATTAACTAACTTGATTAATTATATCTAAACTAATTATAAATTAATTAACTAATTAATATACTAAATACATTCACTATACCCTTATTCACAGAACAGAAGAAAAAGAGAAGAGGGAAATCTCACCGGAGGGTTTCCCGACGTCGACGGAGGAGGTCTCGCAGGGGTCGGCCGGCAAGGCGTCGGCGCGGTCTGCTGAGGAGGCAATCGAACTCGGCGGCGGCAGCGGCTCCAGATCTGAGGCGGCGGCGTGGAACTCGAGAGTGGCGGCGTCGCTCGGCTCGACGCGGGTCTGCTGTGGCGGCGGGTGTTCGGCTCGGGGAGGCGGCGCTCGGTTCGAGGAGGCTGCGGATCTGATCGAGGCGGCGGGTGCTCGACGGATCCGAGGCGGCGGGTGCTCGACGAATCCGAGGCGGCGGATCTGGCTGCGTCCGGTCGAAGGTTGGCGGAGCTCGACGCGGGTGAGGCGGCCACGGCTCGACGACGATGAGGGGATCCGCGGCGACCACCGGCGGCAGGTCGAAGTTAGGTTTAGGGTTTTGAATCGTGTCCGAGGCTGGACACGAGGATTCGATGTTGGGTGGCAGATGTGTCCGGGTGTTGGACACAGGGAGGATGTACTGTGGTGTGGGGGTTGTGTCCAGATGGTGTCGGACACGAAAATCTGTAATATTGTAATAACTGGACACAAAAAAATGAATGGAAACTATAGGACACCCGGGGTCGGACCCGAGGCCAACACGGCTGACACGGTAAAGCTGGACACACGGACACGAGCACACAAAAATGGTGATGGTTGTTGGCTTGCGAAAATTTGTGAGGGCTAGCTAGGGTTTCTTGGGAATGGTGATGAGGGACTTAAATAGGGAGAGAGGGGGTGAGGATTGGCCCAAATAACGAATGGCCCAGATAGGTATGAATGAGTTTCCATATGGAAAAATGAGGGTGTGTAGGCTAGTTAATGGGAAATGGCAACTTGTAAAATTTAAAAAAAAAAAAAGATTATAATTTCAGAAAATATTTTGGGAAAAACTAGCTGATTTTCAATTTAACTACTAATTAAACCCCTATTTGAAAACCCTAGAAAATATGAAATTCATTTATTTACTATTCCAAAAATGGATATGAAAATTTATTATGAACAACTAGTCCTTCAATAATTTTTATTAAACAAATAATTTTATGATTTTAAGCCAAAAATATTCGAAGCTATAGTATTATATTTACATCATTATTTATCTAGTTATTTTATAATAAATCGACTTTTAGAAAAAAATAATTTTTATAAAAGATTTTAAATTACCTTCTAAAATCAACACTGTTAAAAAACCTAATACTAGAATTTCAGAAAAATAATTTATAAGATTTTGGTATTTTTAAAAAATAAATTAAAAGTCTAATTATTTCGAAAATTTGGAAATCGGAGGTTACAAGTCTACCCACCTTAGAAAAATTTTGTCCTCGAAATTTAAGGTCCACAATGGTTGCATTTACACATTGTATTATTTCTATCAAAATTTAAAATTTCAAACCAAATAATCATGAAGTACTCCCATATTGTTTTTCCACAACCTTTCAAAATTCTATAGCATCATATTCCTGAAAATCTTCAAGTTTTTAAAAATCCAATCCCCTTTTTGTCATAATCTCCTCCAAAAATTTTAAGTTCATATCTAAATGTTCCAGAATTTTAATATCCAATCCTCCAAATTGAAATCCAATCAATGCATATTTATAAAAATCGTATCCCAAAAAAAAAAATTTTACCACTAATCCATCAATCATCTTACTCCTCTAACTCAAATTTAATTGATGCTTATTCAAATCTAAATTCTTTTCCGAGAATTGAATTCGACACCATTCCATTAACGATTTTATTTTCAACTTTTTTTTTCCTCAAATACTCAACGATACGATACTTTCAGAATCTTTAACGCAACATTCATAATACAAAATATAAAATTTCCATCTTGCAATCAAATAGATAAATGATAATCTCTCAAATTTTCTCAAATTTTAATAATCAATTTAATCATATCAAGACCTTCCTAAAATTAATAAATCCTCAATTTTGCCCTGTGAATTTCTTAACTCCCCATTTAAGTTAATGTTTATTCTCGAATTTTAATCATACCTCGATTTTCGCAAAATCAATGATCCATCTACTCTGTTATAATAATCCCATAAATTCTTTATTTAATTTAATGCTCATCCATAATTTAATCATCTTGTCCCTTTTTGTCGGTCACAACCTTGTCATAGACCTTTGCTATGGTCAAAACCCTAATGATCATGGTTTAAGAAAACTCTACCTACCGCCATGCAATTTAAGAAGAAAAAATATATAGGTCATGTATCTTGTCATGGTATTTCAGTCTCTGTTAAGGTGTAATACTAGTTATATTTTAACAAGAAAATCATGAATACGGACTACAGTATTAGGAAAACAATCAATCGAAAGGTGGAAGAAGAAATCATTAGGAGGGGAAGAAAGAACCTGTTAACATATTTCTTGCGGTATCTGCTATCTCTAACAAACACTTACTCTAGCACATTCACTAACAAATTCCTATTCCTGTACACTGATATCCTTATCAACTAATCATTAATCCACAAGATCCATGAATATATCAATATTGCACACACTTGTCTATTAATACCAAAATCTGATACCAAGAACCTCTAATATAACCATGGTTCAATAATGCATCTAAGTTTGATACCTCTATCTCCTTAGTACTATACCCTCTGTCAGTTCCCGTTCCTACTACCATTGTCCATACTATTTCCTCATCGCTCCAGTGCACACCAAGCGTAACACCATACTAAGTGCTAACCCCTTCTAATACAAATCTAGATGGACACCCAAGTCAATCTGCGGTGTCATCTCAATCCTGCTCAAGTTATCAGATCCTTACACATGTATATCATCTAATCATATATTAATATTCATATCTCTCATCTACCATAAAATTAATCCTCAAAATAATCGTCAAGGTTTAACTTCTCGATCAACTTAAGAGTAATTGCATATACCTCCTCAAAATCAGATACTCAAATATCGAAAAAATTTAATCACTTTTAAAATCCTTATAGCTTTGTCCATGTTTATTGAATTGAATTCGAATACTCAAAATTTTAATAACATAAAATCTTAACTCCTCTAAAGTCTTAAAAATTAAAATCCATTCCCACTTTTCAAATTATAAATTTAAATCCTCAAGTATACATATAGATACTCCCAGTCTGTAATACTCAAGGTCCACACAAATACACCAATTATTTACAACCTCAACTGTGTACTAAAATTTGTACTGCCCGGATTACTTGCAATATCGCTTCCAATAATCCAAGTTATCATCACACATATTTTCTTCAATGATTTCAATTCATGTCAACTGGTATATCATCTAATTATCATCACACCGAGTGCTTACTGTTACTAGCACCATTTTCAATAATCCTTGATATAGAATCATTGGCACTCTTGGTATTATATTACTAGCTTCATTAATGAATCATCTCATCAAGCTCATTAAAACTCATGTTTACCTGTACCTTCTATAATACTCATGTTTCTTTACTCTCATGGGCAGGCATATGGTTCTATATCTCGATTGATGTATAAGCATATCTCTTAATCCTTTTACAGTCTGTTAAACTAATTTGTGATACACTTCGCAACTTCCATTACTAATCCTGATATTTCTCTACTTATGACATCTCATTAAACCCTTTATGCATATACATTTCTTTACCTTTAACATTTCCGATATCAATCATCAAATTGAACATCATGCTCCATACATCCTTAACACAATTCCTGGATACTTAATCGTTTACATAGATCACTCAATTACATAATCATGATTATCCAGGATGGGTAATTGGCTCTGATACTAACTCTGAGAACTATCACTGATACTCTATACTCTCCTTAACTCTCAGTCTCTAATGACACTTATCCTAGAACCATTGGTACAAGGTGCTATGCTAAGGGCTAACTCTAGATTAAAGCCTACTGCTCACATGTCCAACTAAGAAACACTTACAAACTCACAAGTCACACTCAGTCAAACTAATACAAGACACAACCAAAATTGCAAGTCACTAATTATCATACTAACAAGGATCCTTAGAGAAATAAGGCTCAAAAGAACTGGGTTAAGGACTGAAGGTATCTTTACTGCTAGTAAAGAAAAGAAGCGATGGAACAAAGTCCTGGAATAACATAAATAGATAAGTCTTGAGATGATACTTTAAGAACCAATTTAAGATACAACCTGATAATCATACACGTCTGTCTGAAATCATGACACTCAGAATCCTCGCCACGCCAGTAAGCATAGACGCGATAAACGATAGGTTTCGTAACTAAGGTATGCAACTCTATAATCATATCGTCTAGAATCTTCGCCACGCCAACCGGTATGGCTGCGAGAGACTCTAAGTTTCATAACTATAATATGTACATCCAAGTCAGATTCCTACGTTCTCGTCACCACAGCTAATATGGCTGCGATAAACTCTAGGGTCCATAACCGAAGTAGACGTTTTACCTTTCTCACTGTCCTTATCAACATATGTCATCAGATGATATCGTAAATTTTAGCCCGTAAAATTCATCTCGATATGAAATCAACTCAACAACGATACCAAGAATTTAAATTTAACCACTGGTCAACAAGAATCAAACTCAACAATGATACCAAGATTTTAATTTAATAACTGATCAATAAGGATCAAGTTCAATAACAACAAGCGAAAGTGGACGGAAACAAGGAAAGATTTAAATTGTAAATTATAATAAGATTCTTAAGGGGTCGTCCCAGGAATCTCTCAAGAATTTGTGATTGAGTATCCTCTCTCATCCTAGTATCCTATGTCCTATATTCTATAGGAGGCACGTAGTAGTACAACTATGATGTCGTACTACTACGACATCGCACCACTAGCGAAGTCTGACCTGCATGGGCCACCACTAAAAATGTGTCACGACCCGCACCCGGTATAAGGGCACGAGAGCGTGGGTACGTCCAGCCTACGCCGCAGCATCGGCGGTAGAACGCTGTCTAGGTCAAGTACTATCTAAATAATCTCACACTAGTATCCAACTCCATAAGGAGACACGGATACCACTATAAAATGAACAACATACTCAATCATAACTACAGCACGATAAGAATTTGAAGAAACAAAAGAATACAACACAAGTCTAATGACAAAATAATCATACCTGCAATCAGTAACAACCAATCCCCAAGTGTCAGAAACAAGTCCACTAAGGTCACAGTCTGAAAAAATATTTTCCAGTCAGGAAGGAGCAAAGTACATCTCTAAATAGCAGTTCTATATAAATGACATAAACTATGTAGCAGTTCTAGATGGAAATATACCAGATGCATGTATAGGTACGAGAAATGTACAATGAAAGAAATACTGGAAAATACTGTAAGTAACTGCAGGAAAAGAAACAATATGTCCATGAGCAAGAAACCTATGACTAAGTGTGTGAGTACTAGCTTTAACATGTGATCGGCTTGGGAACTTGATCAGGCTGGTTACATGTGATTAGCTATGATTCACGAAGGTCAGGCTAACCGTTGGTTAGCTATGATGCATGTATAGGTCAGGCTAATCACACGTAACAGCTATGAAGCATGGAGAGGGTCAGGCCGCACCCGACGTGAGATGTGGGGTGAGCTATGATGCATGAAAAGTTGGGTATGATCACATATCTACACTAAAATACTCCCCACCCCCGACTGGTATAGTAGATCCAATCATGGTACGCTATGGCACGGGATTCTCTAGGGGGTAGCAAATCTCCCCGGGAATCAGTGTCTGTACATGCACAAGATAACAAGGAAAACAAGTCTTGTACAAGCTATACCATGAATCAAGAATAACATCTCATGACGAGATCCGTGTATACCAATCCGTGTAACCAGCGTGTCAAGAGCATGGATATTTACACTAGATACAGTGAACATAGGAGATATCATAAATTAGAAATTAATCAGAGAATGTACTTGCCTTAGGTCCTTAGCTGGTAAAACCAATGTCCTGTCCCAGAGTATCGTCTGGAGGAACCCACAGTCCTAAAATATATCAAATACAACATTTGCATCAGGCGCTACACTAACACATCATAATTCATGAACTCAGGAGCTCTGCCAGGTATGGCACTAGTCAACTAGGGCCATCTAGTAGGGATACGTATATAATACACTTTTACACTCAAAGTATATACCAATAAAACGTATATAATATATATATATAAGTGTCTCTTAGTAATTTGTACAAAATACGTATGTGTGTATATACACTAAATAGATGTATATAAATGTATAGTTATAAAAAAATACATATTTGTATATATAAATATACTAATCAAATATACATATATATATATAACAAATCAGAGAATGTGTATAATGCCACACTCCTCAAGGTGATCCCAAATGAAGTAGCAGTTAGTTCCAATGGGTCCGGAGCAGTCCAAATAGCTAGAAACTATATAAAGAAGTCCAAGATCGGAGCTCGGCACGAAAATCGAGATAAGGATACCGAGTCCTCAATGCATAGAGAAACCTACCGGGGTTTAGCTAAGGTTAAGATTTACAAGTTAGCTAATAAGAGAAAATGGTCGATTGTTCGTAATCAAGGTAACACCTTAATTTATGAAAAATCATTTTGAAATTATTTTGAACAATAATTACAATAAAAGTTTATTTATAAAAATTTAGAATTTATGTAAAAAGCCAATATAATTTTATATCTATGGTAAAATTGGTCACCAGCCCAATTAACAAATTGATCTTATTTTTATTATTGAAACTATATTTTTAATTAATAATATAACTCCAAAAATTATTATATTTTTGCATAATCAAAAACCCTTTTTAATTATTACATAACTAAATTTTACACATAATAATTAACTAAATTCATACATTAAAACAATAAAACTAATTATATTTTATTTACTAAACTAATTAACTAATTGATTATGAAATTAATTAACTGATTAATTACTTAATTAAATGATTAAGAATAATTAACTAATCTAATTATAACTTAACTAACTATATAAATTAACTAACTTGATTAATTATATCTAAACTAATTATAAATTAATTAACTAATTAATATACTAAATACATTCACTATACCCTTATTCACAGAACAGAAGAAAAAGAGAAGAGGGAAATCTCTCCGGAGGGTTTCCCGACGTCGACGGAGGAGGTCTCGCCGGGGTCGGCCGGCAAGGCGTCGGCGCGGTCTGCTGAGGAGGCGATCGAACTCGGTGGCGGCAGCGGCTCCAGATCTGAGGCGGCGGCGTGGAACTCGAGAGCGGCGTCGTCGCTCGGCTCGACGTGGGTCTGCTGTGGCGACGGGTGTTTGGCTCGGGGAGGCGGCGCTCGGTTCGAGGAGGCGGCGGATCTGATCGAGGCGGCGGGTGCTCGACGGATCCGAGGCGGCAGGTGCTCGACGGATCCGAGGCGGCGGATCTGGCTGCGTCCGGTCGAAGGTCGGCGGAGCTCGACGCGGGTGAGGCGGCCACGGCTCGACGACGATGAGGGGATCCGCGGCGACCACCGGCGGCAGGTCGAAGTTAGGTTTAGGGTTTTAAATCATGTCCGAGGCTGGACACGAGGATTCGATGTTGGGTGGCAGATGTGTCCGGGTGTTGGACACAGGGAGGATGTACTGTGGTGTGGGGGTTGTGTCCAGATGGTGTCGGACACGAAAATCTGTAATATTGTAATAACTGGACACAAAAAAATGAATGGAAACTATAGGACACCCGGGGTCGGACCCGAGGCCAACACGGCTGACACGGTAAAGCTGGACACACGGACACGAGCACACAAAAATGGTGATGGTTGTTGGCTTGCGGGAATTTGTGAGGGCTAGCTAGGGTTTCTTGGGAATGGTGATGAGGGACTTAAATAGGGAGAGAGGGGGTGAGGATTGGCCCAAATAACGAATGGCCCAGATAGGTATGAAAGAGTTTCCATGTGGAAAAATGAGGGTGTGTAGGCTAGTTAATGGGAAATGGCGACTTGTAAAATTTAAAAAAAAAAAGATTATAATTTCAGAAAATATTTTGGGAAAAACTAGCTGATTTCCAATTTAACTACTAATTAAACCCCTATTTGAAAACCCTAGAAAATATGAAATTCATTTATTTACTATTCCAAAAATGGATATGAAAATTTATTATGAACAACTAGTCCTTCAATAATTTTTATTAAACAAATAATTTTATGATTTCAAGCCAAAAATATTCGAAGCTATAGTATTATATTTACATCATTATTTATCTAGTTATTTTATAATAAATCGACTTTTAGAAAAAAATGATTTTTATAAAAGATTTTAAATTACCTTCTAAAATTAACACTGTTAAAAAACCTAATACTAGAATTTCAGAAAAATAATTTATAAGATTTTGGTATTTTTAAAAAATAAATTAAAAGTCTAATTATTTCGGAAATTTGGAAATCGGAGGTTACATGAACCACCAACAATAACAATATACTCAATCACAGATCTAAGATGGAAAGCACGAATCAGATAAATAATAGAATAGTCATAATACAACTCATGAGTCTAAAATAATACATTAATGAGTCTGAAAGAAATAACAAAATAAGTTGGAGACAAATCCAGTACAAGAATACTAAGAAGCTACTAAACTTAGGTCATCTGTTTTAGTTGGGATAAGTCCCTCCTGAACTAGGGTCTCAGACTCTTGACCCACAACATCCTGAGGTCCATAATGTGTAGGGTACCAGTCCTCAGTGTCATCTGGAAAAAATATATCCAGTCAGGAAAGGAGCAGAGTACATCTCTAACAGCAGTTCTAATCAATTATAAAAACTATGTAACAGTAAATAGATGTGAACATACAAGATGCACAATAGATACAAGAGATAATATATAAAATAAGGAAATATTAAAATAAATAAAATAATGAACAATATGTCAATGAACAAGAATACTAATGTCTAAGTGTGTGAGTACTAGCTTTAACATATGATCGGCTTGGAAACTTGATACAAGATATATGGCCTGGCTAATCATATGTGCGGTGTATTATTGACACTATTCAATGCAGCACATGATACAAGAAGGATATGATCATATATCTACACTAATACTCTCCACCCTCGCTGGTATAATGGATCCAACCATGGTACGCTATGGCACGAGATTCTCCAAGAAGATAGCTAGTCTTTCCAAGAATCAGTGTCTGTACATGTACAAGACAATCAATGAAACAAGGCTTGCACAAGATACACCATATACCAAGGAATAATATCTCAAGACGAGATCCGGATATACCAATCCATGTAACCATCGTGTCAAGAGAACAAGGATATCTACACTAGATACAATGAACATAGAGGATATCATAAATGAGAAACTATCAGAGAATGTACTCGCCTGAAGTCCAATGAATAGTCTCATAGATGTCTGATACGATGTCTCGAAGACCTAGATATGGAATACAACATCAATACATGGTTTTGGAAAGAGAATAAGTTAAATTAGTCACTTTCTAGGTCAATAAGCCAATTCTAAGTCAAAAGTCAACTAAGGTCAACTATAGTCAACTATGGTCAAACTATGGTCAACTACCTTTCTAGGTTGCATAAACCTAACACAAAAATATTGGGTCAAGATACTAAAGTCTAAGCCGTAAAAACCATATCTTAAATATTAGGATATCGTTTCTCCGGATACGTGAATCCAAGGTAAAACCTCAATATATATATATATATATATATATATATATATATATATATATATATATATATATATATATATATATATATATATATATATATATATATCAAACAAATATTAATAATATAAATCATAATTATAACATTAAATAGGTACCGTGGTTTTGTACCAACTTGGTATCTCAACAATAATCATAAACTTGATACCCAAACCCAATATCTTGGGTATCCCCAATTATCTTGTTTCCCCAAGGTAATACCTAATACCTTGTGATATTAACTACCCTTAATATATGTATATACATACTATACTAAATATTATACATATACTATAAAGAAATTAGCAATTAAGAATACATTTACATCTATATAATACCAATATATATATATATATATATATATATATATATATATATATATATATATATATATATATATATATATATATATATAATCTACCAATTGTCACTAAAAATTGTGCTGCAAACCAGATATTCTGATACGCTGCCCTTTTGTGACGGTTCTGACTGTCTCTGAAGCTGTTGTCGCTGCTGCTGCTGACTTTTCCACTGTTGCTGCTGTTTTGATGACGGTTTGCAGCTGTCACCGATCTGCTGTCGCCGCTGCTGCTAGTGTTCCCGTCGCAGCTGTTATTTTGGTGACAGCGGCTGCGGTCACCAATGATGTTGCTACTGCTACAGCGACTGCTGCTGCTGATTTAGGTGACAGCGGCTATCACCAATACTACCGTCGCCAAAGCATACTAATATATATATATAACATATATATATATATATAAAACATATATATATTTATAATCCCCATAATAAATATATATATATCTATATACATAATTACCCATAAAACTATACATACACCCTCCCTATTATTATGTACATAACTATGATATAGTAACATGCACACACATACATATTAATATATATATATACAACTATATATATATATATATATATATAATCATATAACATCCATATATAATTATAAATATCTATTTAAAATATACATATATATATACATATACAATATATATATTTTAACACAATAATACATAATTACTATATAGTATCAATATACACAGTTACAACTATATAGAATTTACACTAAACACATATAATAATAACATACATATATGTAGTAACAACATATGTACATATTATAAAATATATATATATATATATATATATATATATATATATATATATATATATATATATATATATATATATATATATATATATATATATATATATATATATATATACATGTAGAAGAATAGTTACATAATATACACACATATAGTACATACATAATACATAGATCTAATACACAAGAAGCATAATTATATATACCATTATATATATATATATATATATATATATATATATATATATATATATATATATATATATATATATATATATATATATATATATATATACATTCTTCATAATTTAAGAACACAAGAAATAGATCTACATATAATTTGCACCAACATATGGAGAGTATCACACCGTATCCTACTAGATCTAGGATACGCATGTGACACGAGTCCACCACACATCAAAATATACCCCGAAGGACATGAACAAGTCACATATATTATTTATGAACAATACGAAGAGTCAAATATAGATCTACGTGTCCGTGTTAAAATATAACATGTACAAAGTCCCGTGTCAGAGGGAAAACCCCCAAAATAACAAGTATCACCAAATTATTGGGATACGACCTACACGTACCCAATTGTGGATACGACACTAGCCCCAAACACACAAACATATGCTAAATTGATCTATAGGATCAATTGACACACACAACAATTGTCAATCTCGGAATTCCCCTAAAATTGACACAAAAAGTACTATAACTTTCTCAATATGCCTCCTATGAACACAAAACCAAATCCTATGGGTAGCTTATGTATATGGGTTAATTTTTCATGGTTAAATCTCAGATTTAGAACCTAAATTAAGGGGGGAAACTGAATTGTAACCTATTGGGAGATGGATTCCCAATAAAACCTTCAATTGATATGAAATTGCCTCCAACTTGTAGATCTTTGCTCCTATTTGTAGATCCTTGCTTCCACCTTCTAGATCCTTGCTTCTCAAGTCTCTAATGGTGATTTGGGAAGGAATTGGAATGAAATTTGGTAGGAAAATAAAATGGGAATGAAGGAATTTGGTAGAGAGAAATTCTAGATCTAGTTTTGAAATGAAAAGAGGAGAGAGAAATCATTTTTCCCATTCTAAATAGGCCGGCCCCCATTTCCCCTTCCTCAAGCTATCATGTAATGTCCAATATCCTCCTTGGGACCTCTTATGAAGAATTAATTAAGGAAGGAAGCTGCTAGTCTAATGATTTAATTAATTTAATCTATCTCCTTAACAATGGGCTTTCTAAATGGGCTAAGTGCTAACCAATTAATTCATGTTGGTCCATGGGTCTAAACTAAACTATTTAGGTCTACTAATACAAGTCCAAATTAAATAACTAACATCTAACAATAATTAAATAATACAATAATAATTATTTATCATTGCACAATATTTAATTAAATATAAAATTACTAAAATATCCTTTCCTAGAAAATGTGGTGGTGACACGGTACCAGATTGTGTGTGCCGAGTGGAGCATTGCGTGAGGAGATTCTTCAGAAGGTGCATCAATCTTAGTACTCTATGCATCCAGGTGCCAACAAGATGTATAGGGACATGAGAGAGCATGTTTGGTGATATGATATAAAGCGAAAGGTGGCTAGCTTCGTATCCAGATGCTTGGTGTAATACCCCGTTCCACTCAAGCGGACTGCCGATTCAAACGAAAAAAGTACAATGTTTCGACCCGCTTTGCTCAGGCGAGAATACTCGTTTGAGGCAAAGGATATCCAGACTTGTCCCTACAGGTTTTCGGCTTAGGCTTTCAGAGGCTCGCTTGACGTATCGCTCAACCGAGGTGAATCATCGCTAAGGTGGCTAGCTACGGTGAACTTGTCTTTGCTTAGCGAGCACACTTAAAATATGGAATGCTACATGCTAGTCGCTAGGTGAATCACCCCATGTATGCTAATAAAAATATAACGCACCTAGCTAAGGGAATAATTCCAACTTGTATTGCTTGTTTAGAACATAGAAATAAAATATTGCTTATATTCAGACCCTCGCATACTATCCTAGATAATGTCGCTCGGAAAGTCCCTTACGATTTTACCTCTCGGCTTACCTTCGGGCCCGAGCCAACGTATTTGCTAGAGTTCCTTAGAAACGCATGCTTTCCTGCTTACAAATGTCTAACGTTATTCGTATCGTGCATTCATTGAGTCAGCCAAGAGACTATCAAATAGTACTTCTGCGTAATTGAACCTGCAAGTATCCGGGACTGTTGGTTCGCTAAGGCAGACCCCACACCAGGGGAATGCATCAAGGCAAGTTATTCATTGATCAAGAATCCATCTCAAGTTTATAGCTAAATAATAATCACATACAGTTACATCTGAACGAGAATCAACGTCACTGAATCCAAGAATTCCAGCTCATGGAGCAAATGCTCGGTTCAGAAGAAGAATCATGGATTATCATATCAGGTTATGGATTTGGAATAACCTAGACTGCGTGTCACGGACAACTTGGAAACAAGGTCATTGGGTTCCACGAACGGTTTTTGGGGCATCGGGGCCGTTCCGATCCGGATGGAACTTCACGTTAGTCTCCTGCATCTGGACAGGATGGTCTATAACCACTGTAGAAGCATAAAAAATATGCTGGAAGGATCTACGCAGTCTCTTGATACAGAGCAGTGTAAACAGAGGCCTTCAGAGCCATCAAGCGTGCAACAGAGCTTTTTCTGCTAAAACACAACGTGAAGAATAAGCTCAAAGGACCATCCGCATAAGTGCAGTACGTCCAGGCCGCTCCAGCATAAACAGGGTTCTTCATCGCCTCCATGGCGTAAAACTCATCTGCTCTCAAAGCAGCGTTAAAGTGTACGAGGAACGCTTCCTCTTCCCCAAAATGAACCTGTCAAGTCACACAGTGAATCTGACCTCTGACTCCTGACAAAAAGTGCTACACGGCTATCCAGACGACGGCTGGAAATGATGGCAGACCCCTCGGGATGCGCTCCACAGTATGATGGCGGATCTTTGTATTTAATGCAAAGGATTTGGTTAAAACATCACTGAACCGTCGTTTACTGAAGTCCCCTCAGCGTAAACCGCTCTTTCGCGTACAAGGGAATACGCTGCCTTGTTTTACACAGGCAAACATGAGCTTTTTTACGCTCCGCGGTAGACAAACCGCCTGCCACGTCAAAAGCTGCACATCGTACGGGACTCGAGGCACGTCTCCACGTCTAATTGCACAGAGCGGTGACAGTTTCTCTCAAGGCACGTCTCTGCAACGGATGCACAGAAGGGCTGCAGACGTTCAAAATACGCCTCCGTATTTAATGCATAAGATGGTGGCAAATCTCTGCAAGAGATTTGATTATATCTTCAAAAGTCGTAATTTCGGCTAAGACGTCCACATCAGCACTCTGGCACGATACGCAGCAGCTTCTACGCCCATTCAGGATCTGTGCTCACGCGGCTTCTACGCCCACTCAGTCTCTACGACCACTCAGTCTCTACGACCACTCGGCCTCTACGACCACTCGGCCTCTACGACCATTCGGCTTCTATGCCTATTCGGCTTCTATGCATGTTCGACTTCTACGCCTGTTCGGCTTCTACGCCTGTTCGGCTTCTATGTCTATTCGGCTTCTACGCCAGGGTGACAGTCATTTGGCTTCTACGCCAACCTCTTCTACACAAGGGATACCTACCTACGTGGCTTCTATGCTGTGATCTTTGCAGCAGATATACGCATTTTGTCCCCTTAGTTGGACACGCGTCACCTGCTCACTCAAAAGGTCATATATACGCAGGCATTGGTTATTTTAACCGTTGTGTAAAAGGGTGATATACTTCCCACTCCTCGGTTTTTACACCGACGGAGTGGTCACTGTCATCAAAACTCTATAAATAGAGACCCCTATCAATGGGGAACAAGGTGGACAAATTGGAGGGTCGGAAACTTGGTCAAGAAAACCAATACCAGATCAAAAGGTCAAGAGAGAGAGAGAGAGAGAGAGACCGGAGCTCAGGCAAAGAGCAGGGATCGACGACTTTGGCATCGTGCATCCACCCTCTCCTGCAACCTTCGAAGCTGCTACCTGCCTTCCACGGCACTTCTTCAACATCGTGTGGTCCAAGGGCTAAAGTGATCGACTGCAGATCAGACACCTATAGCTATTTATACCCAGATTAAATAAATTGTACTCCCACATCCTCGTATAGGATTAAATTGTACAAGTTTGTTTGTAAACCAAAGGGCACAGGTTTCGCATAAACCCTGTCATTGAAATACACTTTCATTCTTTCGTTTAATACCATAAACAAGATGGCGACTCTGCTGGGGACATCTTTCTCTTCTGAGGAGGAAACAATTGCTCAACACGATGCGGTATCTGTGGGATCCGTGAAGAAGACACTGGTCGTCCAATTCGACCAGTCTGCCTATGAAGACATGCTTCGAACCGGGGGTAGCTCTCACTCTCTCTCCGTCCAAGATAACAGGAAGCTGCGCAAATGTGGATGCCCAAGACATCCTCTACTATTCCTGTGGACTCTCCGATCTTTTCGATCTCTCCGACCAATGAGGTGGTAGCATTGCTCCCTCCGTGCCGTGCACGTAAAAGTTAGTCTCCCGCTACGCACGGTACAGACAAAACTTCGGGCAAAGCCTCACCGCTGACCCAGAAGTATCTACTGCGCTCTACGCGTAGGAATCAGTCTCCCGCTATGCGCGGTACAGACAAAACTTCGGGCAAAGCCTCAGCGCTAACCCAGGAGTATCCACTGCGCTTTACGCGTATAAATCAGTCTCCCGCTACGCGCGGTACAGACAAAACTTCTGATGGTGCCTCAACGCCAAATCGGAGGTACAGATCACGCTCCACGCGCAAGACAACATCTGACCTCTATGGTAAACCAGATTAGCACTGTGATCTCCGAGAGGGGAAGCAAGCAGGCGAATACTCAGCTACTCGGCCTTTACGCCAGCAAGGGAACAATCTGCCTACCCTCCGGATTACGCGAGAAGCCGATGGCCGACTGAGGGCCTCTCCAGCTTTAAGCCAGGTGATTATCCGCCACCCAGATGACCAACCTGTTGTACTCAGGTGGCGTAGGGAAAACCATGGTGCCCAATCTCCGCATGCCCACTAATAGGAACAGAAGGAATAATCCGTCGTCTTCTTCCTCTACTCCTCCTGATTTGCGCGCATATCTAATCCAGAAGCGTAAGGAAAGGGGATCTTCCAACATATCTATTACACCCCCTAGCGAGCAATGTTGTAATAGTCATAAAATTGTGATTGACTGCTGCTATTCTAAAACAAAATGGTCGGTTTTCGACCGATTGAGCTACTCTCAGTCTTTCTAGGAAGAGGAACCCGCGCATGCATCTGTGAACATGGCTTCACACATACGTAGAGGAGGGTCGAGCTCAAGACGTCATCCCTCCTAGCCCCCGAGCCGAAGGAGGTTCAGTGAGCTCCTCAGGAATGCTGAAGCCGGGGTGTTCCAAAACACTCGTGCGAGGTCATGACAACTAGCTTCGTGCTCTTCTGATTTTGACGCTGGGGGTCGCCAAGCCCCCGAATCAGAGGCAGAAAGTGTAGAGTCGACTTCTACAGCGACCTATACTAATCCTTCAATGACACCCAGGGAGATGGGAGTTTACGCCGTTGAAGATGATTGCGAGGAAGCTTCGCCGTCAGGGAACGCGGAACAACGCATCACTATACTGGAGACATCTCTAAAACAAATGCAATCCATGATGGAGAACATGTACCAGATGATGCAAACTCAGCACGCAACTGCCATGGCTCAAGCATCAGTCCCACCAACTCAGATACGTGTGGGGGTGGACTTACCACCATCCAACCCGAGCCAAGAGCCTGCGCTAGATCAAGAGTCAGCAGTTCCTCCGCTTCCTCACTCAGAGAATGCCTTACCTCTCGCTGGAGTTACGATACAACCAACTCTGCACCACTCCGTAGCCCCGCTTTCGACTGAAAATCCGATGCAGGCAGTACGGGAGTTGAAAGCCCAGTTCGATGCCTTGAAGCACAAAGATCAGCTCAAGAAACTGGGAATCAACCAGCCCAACCCAGCTATCTGGGAGGAGGTCCCTTTCCCGCCGAGGTACAAACCTCAGACTATGGCCCTGTTCGAGGAAAAACATTACCAAGCCAGTACATGAACTATTTCAGTATGATGACGGTGTTGCTACAAGGGAACGACGCCCTCCTCACTCGGGTGTTCAAAGGCTGTCTCTCAGGAGTAGCCTATCAGTAGTACCGTAGCTTGGCGGACAACTGCATTACTTCCTTCGAGGACTTCAGAGCTTTATTCTTCACGCGATTCTACGATGGAGGAATGGACATGTCTATGTCCTCTCTCATCGAAGTCAAGCAGAAGGAAAAGGAGGACGTTCGCATCTTCATCGAACGTTTTCGTCAGGCCACCTTACAGATGCCTCCAGGAGTTCCCGACTCTGCATTGGTAGACATTTGCAGGAAGAACCTCATTCCCGTGGTCTCGGTGTTCACAGGACCGTATCAGTTCCATGATTGGCCCTCGTTCATCATCTCGGCAGTAGCCGCCGAAGACAACGGTCGCAAGGCGCGCGACAATGGCATCATGATCTCCGCCTATGACAGAGGCAAGAGGTCATCTCCTAGCAGCGACCATCCTCGTGGTCCCAAAGGCAAAGAAGCCCTGGCAATCAATACGGCCAGACCAAAGATTGCGGCAACCACGCAAACGAAACCCGGGACTTCCAGGCCCGTCGAAGTCTACTCTTTTGACGACGACGATATCCCTAGTATATTCGAGTGTCTCGTCAAAAGCGGCAAGATCACCCTTCCAGAGTTAAGGCGGCCCCAGGAAGTCGGCAATACTAACGACCCCAAATACTACGTCTTCTACAGATACGTACACCACCCAACAAAGGTGTGTTACATACTGAAAAAGAAGATCCAGGGGTTAATCGATGCTAAGGCCATCACTTTGCACAACACCGAGAAGATGGTCACGGCCAACATGATCTCTCTGCAGTTTGGCAATCTGCCTCCCCAAGAGATCCTGGACGGCATTGCACCTATCTCCCGGACAACGATGAACATCGTCAATCTCCCTCCAGCTAGGGATCAAAATCACGACCTAGTACCCCTGACTACCTGGCAAGGCGAGATTATGTGGGTTCATCCAGACTTGGTGTCAGAGCTCGAGGAAGAAACTAAGGCTACTAAGCCTACATCCAAAAAGAGCTCCAAATACAGGCCCTGCCATATGATCGTGACTTCTTCGGCATCGGACGAAGACGAGGTATTTGCTGCAACCCGTTCAGGGAAAACCTACCTTAACTACTACGGAGCAAGTCAGGAAGGTGCACCGGTGGATGCTCCAGCAACCAAACCTTCAGAGCAAGGTCCCGTCGTACCAGATATCAGTCCTTCAAAACCAACCCCGGCGGAGAAGGGGAAGCAAAAAAAAGTACGCTTTGATAAACCTGTGAAAAATATTCCAAGCAAAGGTTTAGAGAAGCCATACAACTTCGACATCCTGGCCCAACTAGCCAATACGCCAGCCAGGTTGTCCATCTTCGAGCTACTCAGGCTCTCCCAAGACACTCGTCTAGCCCTGAGTGAAGCGTTGATGCAGGCAGAGGCATACTTGACCCAGCTCAAGTCCCCCAACGAAGAACCAGTGGCGTGTCCTCAATGCCATAGTGTGATGGAGGTGGTCCCAAATATCACTTTCATCCAAGACGACATGCTGTTAAAACATAACAAGCATGACAGGCCCCTCTATTATACTGGGTACGTCGGTTCCATGGAGGTCGATCGGATTCACATAGATCCGAGATCGTCGATCAGCATTATCCCTCATAGTCTGCTCAGACCGCTGAGAATTCCTACCAGCGAATTGGCTTACACCACCACTACAATCGTGGGTTTCAACGCCGGAAGAAGTAAGCCATTGGGGAAAATTCGCATGAGGATCCAGATCGGCAACCTTAGATCGGTGGTCACATGTTACGTCATCGATTCAGAGGTATCCTACAATATTTTGCTGGGAAGACCGTGGATCCACGACCACAACATCATTCTTTCAACCCTACATCATTGCCTTAAATATGTAGACGCACAAGGAACGGAACAAACGGAGGTGGCTGACCTAAACCCGTTCAAAGGAATAGAATCCTACTATTCCGATGCCGTATTGTACTCCCAAGACCACACGGAAGAAGTGTCAGGCGACGCAGAGAAGGGATCCCACCGGGAGCCAGGAGAACCCTCTGCCACACTACCGCTGTCAATCAGAGTGAAAGGACGAACCACTCGTCCAAAAGCCATAGAGCCCGTGGCTATCCACCTGAACAAGACCAGGTCAGGAGAAGGGAGTGATCCTCTCGTGATCACTTTGAACCGAAAGCCCCCACCCTTGGTCATCAACCTTTGGCGCGACAGGCAGCCGACTGATGTAAATACAACCAGGAACGGAGTTTCAGATGATAATAAACATCCTCTTTTCCAGTATATTGATGCTTAAATGCCGAAACTGGAATCCACTCCCCGTGACGAGGTAGAACCCATAGTACAAAAATTCTTGGAAGATATAAACTCCTACCGTCCGTATGTCTGGGAAGTAGCGTCATTATCCAACGTCATCACAACGTATGGACCCCATGAGGATTCTATCTTCATTGTCCCGCCTACCTGCAGCAGTCAGCGTCCAATATTCTTCGGCCGCATGCACAATCAACCAGCTATCTAGGAAGATTCTTTCAATGACGATACTGGGAAAATGCAAGTTCACCGAAACAGCCCGCAAGCGCTGAAGATCATGTAAAACATGGGCTACGACTTAAAGCGGAAGCCAGGCCTCAACTACGGAAGAGGCAAACGAACGCCGCCACACGGTGACCCCCGCTATCGACAAACTCGTTTCGAGTTAGGGTATGCCACCTCCCTTATGACTTCCAAGTCAGACGAGGACATCTTTTCCTCCTTCCAGAACGGCTCGTCGCCCCCCGACTCACCTGATGCTCTCGAACAAACACTATCAGTAAATATGGTGGTGACAGATCCCTCAGGAGCAGATGAACAGGATTCTGAGCCGTTTGAGAATGACTCTTGGGCTCAACAAATGGATACGCAGTAGGAATTCCGCTTCGAGCAAAGAGAACCTCCTACCAAAGACGAAGTTATCCAAATCGATGTTGTGGGTAAACTTTTGCCAAAGCCGATATTTATCAGTGACAATCTTCTCCCAGCTGAAAGGGAAGAAATCATACAGCTGATAAAGGAATACGTCGACGTCTTTGCATGGGATTATGGGGACATGCCGGGCCTAGACCCGAAAGTGGCTACTCACAAACTCAATATATTGACCGACTTAAAGCCTGTGAAGCAGCACCAACGCCGGTTCCGCCCGGATATGATGGACGCCATTGAAGCTGAAGTCAAGAAGCTGATAGCCTGTGGTTTCATCCGGGAAGAACAACATCCCGACTGGGTCGCCAACGTTGTCCCAGTCATGAAGAAAAATAGGAAGGTACGTATCTGCATCGACTACCGAGATCTGAATGCGGCCTGCCCCAAGGATGAATTCTCTCTTCCCATCACGGACATCATGATCGACAATACCTGCGGCTTTGAACACATGTCTTTCATGGACGGGTTCTCAGGATACAATCAGATCAAGATGCATCCTGAAGACGAGAAGCACACTGCCTTTTGGACACCATTGGGGGTATATTGCTATACGGTCATGCCCTTCGGATTGAAGAACGTCGGAGCTACATACTAACGGGCTATGGGTAACATATTCCATGAGCATTTATGCAAAACAGTGGAATGTTACGTACACGACATAGCCGTCAAGAGTCGCCTCAAGGGTGATCACATTCAAGACTTGAGGATGGTATTCGAGTTAATGCGCCAACATTAACTCAAGATGAACCCTACGAAGTCCTTTCTAGGTGTATCCAGTGGCAAGTTCCTGGGATTTGTCATCACCGCCAAAGGCATCCAGGTGGACCCCGACAAAGTCCAGGCAATCATAAAAATGCGACCGCCCCGTAATCTGAGGGAACTCCGGGGATTTCAAGGCCGTCTGGCTTACATCCGGTGATTCATATCCAACCTCTCGGGGAGATGTCAGCCCTTTTCTCATCTTATAAAGAAAGGTGTATCCTTCGTATGAGACAAAGCCTGTCAGCAAGCGTTCGGAAATATCAAGCACTACCTCACCAGTCCGCCAGTTCTGGTGCCTTCCGTCATGGGAAGACCATTCTTGCTGTACGTTCGAGCGATGGATCATTCACTGTGAGCTCTTCTCACACAGAAGAACGACATGGGTCATGAACAGGTTATCTACTACCTCAGCAGGATGATGGTCAGAGCCGAACACCGGTATAACCCAGTGGAGAAGGAATACTTGGCTCTGATGTTCGCTATCCAGAAGACGCGACACTATATCGCCGGCCAGACTATTCATATCATCTCCAGGATCAACCCTCTTCGAGTACTGATGAGCAAGCCTAGTGCTCTTAATTCCCGACTCGCGACATGGGCGATGCTATTAACACCATATGACATAGTGTACGTACCACAGAAGTCCATCAAGGGCCAAGCGCTGGCTGACTTCCTAGCTGCTTATCCGATCCCGGATGCCTCCAAATTATACGAGGACATTCCCGACGAAGTTGCAGAATGTAATTTCGCGATGGAAAGTGACGCGTGGCAACTCTTCTTCGATGGTGCCTCCAGAACCGGTCCTAGGGGAAACGTCGTTTCAGGAGTAGGAGTCATCCTGGTCACTCCTGATCGCTCGTCATCTATCGAGCATATTCTCTTAGCGAGCCCTGCTCCAACAATGTGGCAGATTACAACGCTCTACTAATCGGGCTCCAAGTCGCCAAAAAGCTGGGGGTCGAGTCCCTGGAAGCATTCGGTGATTCTCTGCTTATCGTCAATCAAGTCAGAGGAATATATGAAGTCCGAAATCCAGACCTCATCCCCAATCACCGAGTGACGGTCGAGATAGCCATGACATTCAAAGGGTTCTTCCTAGAGCATGTACCTCGATCTCAGAATCTAGAAGCTGATGCCCTAGCCAGTCTAGCTGCAGATTTAGCCATCCCTATAAGAAGGCAGGATTCGGTAATCCTTCTTAACAGAGATTTATTCTGTGTGAAGAACAACTTTTACATAGAATGCAGCCACGCTGTAAACACAGATCCCTCCAGAAAAGACTGGAGAAGTCCCTTCATAGATTTCGTCGCGTACGAAATCTTGCCGGAGGACCCCAAAGAAGCAGTATCCGTCAAAAGGCTATCATTACGCTTCTACTACGATGCATCTTCACAATGCCTATATCGCCGGACCTACGACGGACTGCTATTAAGATGTCTATCTGAAGATGAAGCACAGCAGATTATCCAGGAAGCTCACGATGGCGTATGCGGAGCACATCAACCCGGTCCTAAGCTACAGGATCGCATCAGAAGAATGGGCTATTACTGGCCTACTATGATCGCAGATGCAATACGGTATGCAAGACAATGCAGAGCCTGTCAGGTTCATGCAGACTTCATACATCAACCGTCTGAATATCTACATACTACGGTTGCGTCCTGGCCTTTCGAAGCATGGGGTATGGATATCATTGGTCCTTTTCACCCGTCTTCTTCCAGCGGTCACCAGTTCATACTGGCCATCACGGATTACTTCTCCAAATGGGCAGAGGCGATCCCCCTCGCTGAGGTGAAGGCGTCTAATGTGATCAGCTTCATCAAGCATCACGTTATTTATCGCTTTGGGGTACCCCGGAGGATAATTCACGATAATGGGCCTCAGTTCATCAGCCAAGCGTTTCATCGATTTTGCGATAAAAATCGGATACACAATATTGCCTCTATGGCATATTATCCAGCTGCTAATGGTTTGGCAAAAGCTTTCAACAAAACCATTATCAAACTCTTGAAGAAATTCGTCTCTTCAAACAAGAGAGATTGAAATGAGAATCTGGGCGAATATCTCTGGGCATACCGCACAACGGTACGAACACCGACAGGTTGCACCCCATTCTCGCTGGTCTACGGGAGCGAAGCAGTTCTCCCCATTGATATCCAGATCCCGTCACTCAGGATAGCCGTGACTAGTGAGCTAACTCGAGAAAAGAATGACCTATTAAGGCTCCAAGAGCTAGAAGGATTAGACGAGAAATGCCTACAAGCTCAGCAGCGCATCGCGCTCTACCAAGCACGCATTTCCAAAACCTTCAATCGCAAAGTAAAGAAAAGAGTGTTCAAAGTCGGCGAGCTAGTTCTAGCCGTAAGAAGGCCGATGATTCTTACTCATAGAAGTAAAGGCAAATTCCAGCCGAAGTGGGAAGGCCCTTATGTGATCGAGACAACATTCTCGAACGGCGCCTACAGGATAGCCCAGCCTAATGGAGACCTGTTAGTGGCTCCTATCAACGACAAGTTCCTGAAAAGGTACTATGCTTAATCTCCCCTGCTCGAGTAGAATATAGCGAGGATCTCAATTCTGACAAAACTACTTCCAGAACGCAATTAGTTGGGTTACATTCTATCATGTCCGTATGACCTCTGAACAGATATATCCCGCTAAAAGTTTACCGAGAGTTTATCATCAGATATCACTCTCGCCTAAAAACTGTCATTTACATTCCGAAATGATGGGTCCACAAAAGCCAAAAAAGAGTCGCTTTTATTTATTCCCAAAAGAGAACAGAATTATATCTGGGGAAGCAAAAAGAGAAAGGATACATCATGATGGCGGAGTAGTCAGATTGCGAATCAGCCGCTCCAGTGCAGCTATCCTCTCATTCCTAAGAACCAAGGCATCGGCGCGAGCCCACTCCAGCCGTGCCTCAGGGGTATTCATACAGGACAGCTCAGCCCTTGCCCGAAGGGAGCCCGCGCGGGCAGCTTCCGCACGGTCCAAATCCCGTCGCGTCGCGCTCAATCGCCCAGTCGCTACGTCTAGACCCGCCAACGATTGAGAAGCCCACTCCTCTGCCCAAGCGAGTTTTTCCCTCAGCTTGGAGGCCCTCGCTGCATTTT
Organism: Iris macrosiphon; assembly: GCA_036927795.1. Classification (NCBI taxonomy): domain Eukaryota; kingdom Viridiplantae; phylum Streptophyta; class Magnoliopsida; order Asparagales; family Iridaceae; genus Iris; species Iris macrosiphon. The sequence continues at coordinate 76,737,207 of JAYESA010000004.1, forward strand.
CTTCATGCTCGGATCGACACTTCGTCTCAAGAGCGAGAGCCTCTGCCACGACAGCTTTTCTTCTATCCATCTTCAGCTCATGTGTCTTGATGGAGTTGTCTAGGCTTTACAGCTTTGTAGTGAGCCGCGCAGTCATATGGTCGTACCTGGTCTGGACCTCAGTATCGAAGCTGCCCCAAGTCAGCTGCAAGTATTCGTTAATGGGTTGCTCTAAACCATTAACCACCGCCTCCAGGGCGTCAGCTATCCCAGGATCGCCGAGCTCCCTGACAGCCCCGATCGAAAACTGAGAAGTCTTCTTCAGGCGCTCGAAATCTAGACTCTTCGCCAACACCATTGATATCATCGTTTTCAAACCGGTGTAAAAGAGGCTGGTATGTTGCTCGGTCAACGCAACTAGATCCGACTGAATGCCAGGAGTGGCCGCGATATCAGCAAGTCCCTCTCCAGGGATAATTGCAGACGAGGTGGCCACAGCCGCCGCCTCGACGTGTGGCGCGACCGAAGAAGGTACGACGACAACAATCGATGTCATCGGCATATTCGCGAGGGGCGAGGTCACGATGACGGGTTCGTCCTCCTCTTGAGACGACGAAACCACTCTGGGCGAGCTAGCCCCCGAGAACATTTCCTCCTCGAAGTCAGGCGCCTCCACATTATCGCCAGGAGCCGGAGCAGAGCCAGAAGGTGCTTCAACGATGTGCTCTCCATGGACGCCATCCCCTGAGAAAAGGACAAGAAAGTTGATATCAGTATGATGGTAATCTTTCTAAAGGGAGACATAAAGACGACATTTACCCGGAGCCAACGATATATACGACGCATCTGTAGCCAATGTAGCAAAACCATGCCTTAATGACGCAATACGAACTGTCATACCTGGAGAAGGAGGTGGGCGACCGACATCGCCAAGAGTTCCGTCAAGCCTTCACCAAGACGCAGTCTAGGTTCGTCAGCTGGAATCTCGCTAGGCATGCTCACCGACACGGCGGAAGTTTTACCCGCTGCTGACCTCGGGAAAGATTCTTCCATCTGCCTCGGCCACACAGGCAATCTTGCTCCGCTACCTAGAGCGGTAGCCACGACAGCAACCTCTAGCGAGGATTCTCCGGCGCCGCCAGCCGGAGCTGTAGAAGGTCCCTCTCTAAAAGGCGAGGAACCTCCAGCAAAAGAATCATCCCTGATATGGGGAGCCTCAACACCAAGAATGCGGAAAGGACGAGCAACCGTCTCCTTCCTCCTCTTACGAAGAGAAGCTTCCTTCGGAGCGGAAGCCCATCGCTTCCCAGAAGAGACTACCAAAGCCCCCGCAGGCGGAGGCACTTCACACCTCGGCACCGACACCAGAGGCTCATCCGGAGTGCCAGACTCCTCACCCTCGTCCGAAGAAACCGAGGGGACTTCGACTCTTCCCCCAGGCTTGGGAGAAGGCACCCTGAAGCTACCACGCATGTCAAAATTGCGATGGAAGGTGTTAATCGCCACGTAAAATTGGGCGTAAGAATGAAGGATGCGCAGCTCCGTGGAGGTTGTAACGACCGACACGATAAAGATTGCCCTCGTGCAACCCATGATGAAATATCGCCACCCTCTAGCTCCATCAATGAGTTCGCCCTTGGACCTGAAGCTGGTGACGGCGTTGCCCACGTGCAACTGATCGTACCCGAACTGCATGGCAAATCGACTAGGCAAGTAGGGCTCGAAGAAGTAATGGTCTTCGCTCCTGTACAGCAGATGGAAGGGTCTAATACAGACCAACCAATTGAAAGCTTTCGGAGAAAGATCGGTCTTCTCTCCACCTGAATCCTCAAGCCTCGTCCCTGATTGATTGCGATGTAAAGGAGGGGGAGTACAGAGGAACTTCCAGCCGTAGCTGAGGTTCAACACCAGCCGACAGCCTAAAATTGTGCTCACATTCCAGGGAGAGTCCTTGTAATTCAGCAAGAATATACCCCCCGAGCTACTACCGTAGCCAGGAAACATCACCCGGGGATTGTGGAGAATTAACCATCCCATCAAATACAGGTATGGTAATTCCACCCGGGGAAAACTCTCACGCCGAGCTTCATCGACGAGCAACCCATCAGTCATGGCTCTCAGGCCAGCCTGTATACGGCACACCATGGCAGGAAGCAAGCCCAGTCTTGCCCCGAACACCAGGCGCACTGCCGGCTACAGGATGTTCAGATGAATGTGGTCCACGGATGCAGTACCAGGCACTACCACTCGACGCAGCCATATGGAGAGGAAATCAGCCAGCTGGGCTTCCTTAGACAGAGGCCTGCGACAGCGCCTCAAGTAACTATAGGCCTTAATGCCTTCAGGGTACTTTCCTACCCCCTCGATGAGAATCTGATCCGGAGCTTTAGCCTCCTCCATAAGATCCTCCACGACCTGGGCACTAAGCACGCCCAAACAGTTCACGGACTCATTCTTGCCCCCCGAGGCTTTCTCCGACTTGGCAGCCCTAGCTCGGTTGAAGAAGAGGTAGGACATCCGCTTGGTGGTGTGAGCCAAATCAGAAGGCTCGTTATAAAAAGCGGTGCACGCGAAGTATTGACACATCAGCTCCTGATACACTTCCGCCACCCGAGGGTCCAAGTCCACCAACTCCCGGTTGGTGGGAACATACTCTTCATATGGGGTATCCCCCATCGACAGTCTCGAGACAACTGCCATCTCATGAAGGGCCAATCCCAGCTCCCCTAGTGGAGTGGCGAAGGTGCCAGTGAGCGAAATGTATCGCTCCATCAGTGCCAAGAACAAATTAGGATTGGGAGGCAACCCGACGCTCGTCGCACTCACAGCGGCATAAAGTCCAATGCTCTCCTGCTCTCTCCGGAAGTGCTTCAAGGCCCAGTCAACTAGGCATGTTCATCGGGAGTTTGTTGGGGCGATCCACCCGTTGCACCAAGGATTCTCCTTGGGATATACCCCGCCTCATCCCATAAAGTCATTGCAGAAGGTCGGCAATTGGACCGGCTGGATCACTGAGCTGTCTTCACTCGGGACACTGCCCGGGCACAGTCCCCGGAACAAGGTCACAACGCCAGAAGGGCGACTGACAAACGACCCCTGGTCAGCTCCTTTCAGATGAAAGATCTTCCCCGGCTTGCCGGGAAGATCAGGAGTCAGCGTCCACGACATCTTCCTGGGATGCGTCGCGTGGAAGAAAGCCGAGATGGGATAATCCCTCGGCATCGTTGGCAGATACAAGACCAAGTTTCCGGCAGGAAAAACCCAGGGCTCCCTCTTGGGCTTCGTCTGGGACTGTTTGTCAATCATGTCCCCGAAAAGGAAAGCCGGCTTTATGTACTGCTCCCTGTCTACATATGTCAAGGGCTCGCCATTGATCATGCTCAGCAGCGTCCGCTCGCCCTGAGCCGATATCAAAAACTCCCATCACCTCGGCCAGTGGAGACTCACCCAAATCAACTGCAAAAGTGCAAGGAAAATATGTCATTATAAATCTTGCACAAACATACAGACCAAAGAAATGACAGTCTGTGCTCTACGCAGGATTGTACAAATTTGGTTATTTTATGCCGGAAGTACCCTCCACAAGCGTAAAACTTAAATTTTACGATATACGCTAATTTTCGGTAGCCAGAGCTTTTACGCTCAGAACTACAAAAATATGGAGTCTTTACGCTGGCACATTAGAAATATGGGCATAAAAGATGAAAATGTCTCCGTACATCATCTTCCTCAAAAGAGGCTATCAGCACAGAAGACGACCTAGCGCGGTCACGTTCAACGTGTGCGAAGGATTTTTCGTCGTTTTTGTCACCCCAAAGGCTCTACCTCTAAGACCGGGTGCGCTGCTCGTCGACGGGATACTTCGCTCGGAAGGAAGTTCACCTTGCCCAACGGAAGACTCCCTCGCTGGGGCAGAAGAATGGGAAGAAGAACCTATGCTCTTTCCCTTAGTGGAGGAGGTTTGTTTCGGCACCATTTCTGAAGACTCGAAGTGCTCTGAGAAGGAACGAAGAAAAACTCGAACAGTCGAAAGCCCTCTTTCGCAGAAGTCAGATAAAAAGTTTTTCTCTCAAAAGCTTGGGATATATATAGAGTTCGGGTCGACTCCTCAAATCCTCGGATGGACTCCTCGAGACCCTAACCAAATCTTGCAATTAATAGTGGGTTATGATTGGATGCTACGTTAGCCCACTACCCTTGAAATACGGACAGTCAGCAAATTCGAAAAGTTTTTCGTGCAAGACGGTTCAGCAGGTTCTACGCTAAAGGAGCTTTCTACGCTCGACAACAACAGATCTACGGTTTTACGCTCGCAAGCTATAAGTCTATGGTTTTACGCCCGGATGCCTTTATGCTCGGTAGCTTTTATGCTCGAGAGGCCACAAACCTACGACTTTACGCTCAGCAGATACCAAATCGATGATCTCACGCTCGGTGGCGCTCAGTTTACGCTCAGAAGCAACAGATCCGCAAACTTCACACTCGGAGAAATTTTCTTTTCAGGAGCTACAGATATACAGTTCTACGCTAAAGGAGCTTTCTACGCTCGACAGCTACGAATCTACAGCTTTACGTTCGACAGCTATAAGTCTATGGTTTTATGCCCGGATGCCTTTGTGCTCGGTAGCTTTTATGCTCGAGAGGCTACAAACCTACGACTTCACGCTCAGGAACCACAAGTCTACGATTTCACGCTCGATGGTGTTCTACGCTCACAGGCTACAGATCTCCAGTCCTACGCTAAAGGAGCTTTCTACGCTCGATAGCTACGAATCTACAGCTTTACGTTCGACAGCTATAAGTCTATGGTTTTATGCCCGGATGCCTTTGTGCTCGGTAGCTTTTATGCTCGAGAGGCTACAAACCTACGACTTCACGCTCAGGAACCACAAGTCTACGATTTTACGCTCGATGGTATTTTACGCCCAGAGGCTACAAACTGATGATTTCACGCTCCACGACTTTTTGCATATTCGAACAGTCCCCAAAGCGGTCAAATTGCCAAGAGTTCACACAGAAGATACTCGTTCTTGACCCAGAGCATCCCAAGTACCCGAAGCATACAGAGTTCAAACATTGAGAAATTACTCTTCTTGGGTCCAAAATTGGAGGTTCATCCAGACTCCAGTCTGAACATCTCGTCTATCAAGGTGGCAACTCAGTTTGACAGCCAAAACCTTGACCCTGTTCCAAGGGAGTTTCGAGAGATCATTCTTGAAGACGAAGTCTGAACAAAATTTCTACTCATCAGAAGCAGCAGTTCATAGCTCTATGCGGTCCCTCAGTCCTAGCAACAGGACAGTTCTAAATGTTCAAAATGCTTAAACAGCGTTCTATGGACTATTCGTTATGCGTAAAGGACAGGGCCTAATACTCTTTCTATCAGAGTCGGCGTAAAGATTCAGACGTGTCAAAGCTACACATATTCAGACTTCACAGCAATGTATGGCAAGATGATCATATGAAGAAGCAAGACGATTTTATTAAAGATTAAAGTCATGATTACATATGAGGGAAATCCAATCTACAAGGATTTTCTTTTCATTTTCATGATTACAACTGAGGGAAACTCCGTCGACAGGAGGATTTCCCCATCATCGTCTGAAGATTGCCCAGAAGCTGTTCTGACAGGTACTCACTGGGCTTCAATTCTTCATCCATATTCTCCAGCAGTCAGTCAGTTCCAGCAAACTGACTGACATGGCAATGATCAACGGCGAGAGAACGACAGAGTTGGGGCTTGCATAAATTATGCAGATCCCTTGCTTCGTGCATCGCTAAAGCCGGGACAGAGCGAGTCTGTCTGACTCTCGTCACCGGAGGCAACGAGAGAAGACAGCACTTGCAAGCTGTGTAGTCAAAGACGACCCTTCCTCTCTCCTGGGGCAATGCCATACAAAGTTGTTGATTATCCCGAGCAAGGGAGGCTAAGATATCCTTCCATGATCCATCGTTGCAGTGGACACTTGCTCGAAGATGCCGTCTTTTTCGGCTCCCTACATGCAGGAAGAACATGATCTCCTTCTTCCTCAGGTCGACCCGACGAACTCCGGCGAACATCTCCGCATGGTGATGAGAATGTGGAGAAAACAGGTTAACTCTCCCAGCCTTTTTATAGGCGAAAGAGATCACAGCGGTCCCCAATAAATCCGCCATAAAGTCAGCATCGACCATTTCAACGCTCCATTCAGAAATGTTTCGAGTTACGAGGGGCCGTTCATGATTCATTCAAAGCATTTCAAATTCCGAGGAATTTAAAAGCTTTGAAGGGGGTCTTGTAGAAGCATAAAAAATATGCTGGGAGGATCTACGCAGCCTCTTGATGCAGAGCAGCGTAAACAGAGGCCTTCAGAGCCATCAAGCGTACAACAGAGCTTTTTCCGCTAAAACACAGTGTGAAGAATAAGCTCAAAGGACCATCCGCGTAAGTGCAGTACGCCCAGGCCGCTCCAGCGTAAACAGGGTTCTTCATCGCCTTCATGGCGTAAAACTCATCCGCTCTCAAAGCAGCGTTAAAGCGTACGAAGAACGCTTCGTCTTCCCCGAAATGAACCTGTCAAGTCACGCAGTGAATCTGACCTCTGACTCCTGACAAAAAGGGCTGCACGGCTACCCAGACGACGGCTGAAAACGATGGCAGACCCCTCAGGACGCGCCCCACAGTATGATGGCGGATCTTTGCATTTAATGCAGAGGATTTGGTTAAAACATCATCGAACCGTCGTTTACTGAAGTCCCCTCAGCATAAATCGCTCTTTCGCGTACAAGGGAATACGATGCCTTATTTTACACAGGCAAACATGAGCTGTTTTACGCTCCGCAGTAGACAAACCGCCTGCCACGTCAAAAGCTGCACTTTGTACGGGACTCGAGGCACGTCTCCACGTCTAATTGCACAGAGCGGTGACAGTTTCTCTCAAGGCACGTCTCTGCGACGGATGCACAGAAGGGCTGCAGACCTTCAAAACATGCCTCCGCATTTAATACATAAGATGGTGGCAAATCTCTGCAAGAGATTTGATTATATCTTCAAAAGCCGTAATTCCGGCTAAGACGTCCACATCAGCACTCTGGCACGGTACGCAGCGGCTTCTACGCCCTTTCAGGATCTGTGCTCACGCGGCTTCTACGCCCACTAAGTCTCTACGACCACTCAGCCTCTACGACCACTCGGCCTCTACGACCATTCAGCTTCTATGCCTATTCGGCTTCTACGCCTGTTCGACTTCTATGTCTGTTCGGCTTCTATGCCTATTCGGCTTCTACGCCAGGGTGACAGTCATTTGGCTTCTACGCCAACCTCTTCTACACAAGGGATACCTACCTACGTGGCTTCTACGCCGTGATCTTCGCAGCAGATATACGTATTTTGTCCCCTTAGTTGGACATGCGTCACATGCTTACTCAAAAGGTCATATATACGCAGGTATTGGTTATTTTAACCATTGTGTAAAAGGGTGCTGTACTTCCCACTCCTCGGTTTTTATACCGACGGAGTGGTCACTGTCATCAAAACTCTATAAATAGAGACCCCTATCAATGGGGAACAAGGTGGACAAATTGGAGGGTCAAAAACTTGGTCAAGAAAACCAATACCAGATCAAAAGGTCAAGAGAGAGAGAGAGAGAGACCGGAGCTCAGGCAAAGAGCAGGGATCGACGACTTTGGCATCGTGCATCCACCCTCTCCTGCAACCTTTGAAGCTGCTACCTGCCTTCCACGGCACTTCTTTAACATCGTATGGTCCAAGGGCTAAAGTGATCAACTGCAGATCAGACACCTATAGCAATTTATACCCAGATTAAATAAATTGTACTCACACATCCTCGTATAGGATTAAATTGTACAAGTTTGTTTGTAAACCAAAGGGCGTGGGTTTCGCATAAACCCTGTCATTGAAATACACTTTCATTCTTTCGTTTAATACCACAAACAACCACTACTAAATCTTTGTTACTTTCCATCCTTGTTCAAGACTATAACTCGTCCTTTATGGCTATGCCAGCGACAACTGTTCATATAGATAAGTCATCCTCGCTTAGCGGCTATCCGCGTGCGAGTCATTGCATCATATCAAAAGAACAACTGAACACCTGAACGATCTTGATATAATAATACTGATGTTGCATATGCTATTGCTTTAGTTTTCATTATGAATGCTCGAGCTTGAATTAACTTGGTTTGCCTTGGACAGGGAAGGTCAAATGGTAAGAATGGTAAGTCTCGCCATGTTTCCTCTTATATCGCACGGCGCACTGCCACACGAGTTAGGTTATTCATTATGCCATAAAACTGATCCTAAGACAACTAGAAAGACAACATAGTAGTTGGTGCATGGAACCTATATTACGTATTTTGATTTGTCGAACGGATGAGTAGCCTTCCCACCCGTGCATTCAATATACTGATAATCTACCAGATTGTTTGCAGGGTATAAGAGAACCTCATCCGGTGCGGATGCCTCCTTTGTGCGTTCTAAGGCGTAGAGTTCATTCTAGAGCCTTGGAGCATTGCATCCGGAATAGAAGCACATATACAAGACATAATGTTGGAATATCGCCTGTATAATTATTCCACAATTATAGCCACTTGGCACGCTTTTACTGTTTCAGAGAGAGAGATCTGAGCGAATAGTAATCTCGGCCAAGCACCGCCTGCAACACTTGTTTATATCAATAAAGATCTTATTTTACTTCAACTTGTGTTACTTAATGCTTTCGCTATTGTCAACTCAGTGAACTTGTTACCGATCGCCTATGTGTTCATAAATTCTGCTACACTCGGACAATCTGTGCGATCCTGTGGCTTAGAACTCTTACCGCCAGCCAATGAATCACGGCCTTGCACGGGCGTGGCTCACGCTCGTGCGACATCACGCCCGGATGGGTAAAAGCGATCATTTTGTGGGAGCGCTGGTGCAGTAATTCTCGCCTAGTGGGGACGGTCAATTTACCTTGCGGGAGATCGGGGAGTGACATATTGGTATCAGAGCTTGGCTTATACGCCTTTGGACTTCATTTTGATTATCTCAGTTTTGAAAGCTCGTTCGTGGGTTATGTGCACGCTCTCTCTCAATGTCCCAAACAGAATATTCCAACAATGAGTCTAAATAATTTTAAAAGGCACATTTAAATGATATGATTGCTTGTATGAAATTGTGATACTAAGGCCTTTGTGTCGACCTGTGCAAAACCTTGAGATTTTTGCAAGTAGCTTGTCCAATTTCACTAACTCTAAGTTTGGTTGAATGCATATGTTTGAGGGACGCCTTAAACGTGTGCACGATCCAAGACTCAAGAGAATGTGAAACTCGAGTGGCAAGACTTCGCTATCGCTAAGTTGGTTGGCATGCTCATACTAGAGGTGCACTTCGAATATATGCACGATCCAGACTCGCGATATGCAGATCTCGATGCTAGTGCAAGTGAATATCCAAATGAACAAGTACAATGACTTGTATAGGTTTGCCTCAGCCATATATCGTTAAATCAAAATTGATTAAAACGTACTGCTTGCCCTCAGGAAGTCTCGAGGACGAGACTTTTTCTGAGTGGTGGATGATGTAATACCCCATTTTGCTCAAGTGGACTGCCGATTCAAATGGCAAAAGTGCAATATTTCGACCCGCTTTACTCTGGCGAGAATACTCGTTTGAGGCAAAGGATATCCCCTATAGGTTTTCGGCCTAGGCTTTCAGAGGCCCGCTTGACGTATCGCTCAACCGAGGCAAATCATCGCTAAGGTGGATGGCTACAGTGAACTTGTCTTTGCTTAGCCAGCACACTTAAAATATGGAATGCTACATGCTAGTCTCTAGGTGAATCACCCCCTGCATGCTAATAAGAATATAACGCACATAGCTAAGGGAATAATCCCAATTTGTATTGCTTGTTTAGAACATGGAAATAAAATATTGCTTATATTCAAACCCTCGCATGCTACCCTAGATAATGTCACTAGGAAAGTCCCTTACAGTTTCACCTCTCGGCTTACCTTCGGGCCTGAGCCAACGTGTTTGCCTGAGTTCCTTATAAACGCATGCTTGCCTGCTTACAAATGTCTAACATTATTCGTATCATGCATGCATTGAGTCAACCAGGAGACTATCAAATAGTCCTTCTGTACATTTGAACCTGCAAGTATTCGAGACCTTTAGGTCGCTAAGGCAGACCCCACACTAGGGGAATACATCAAGGCAAGTTATTCATTGATCAAGAATCAATGTCAAGTTTACAGCTAAATGATAATCACATCCAGTTACATCTGAACGAGAATCAACGTTACTGAATCCAAGAATCCCAGCTCGTAGAGCAAATACTCGGTTCAGAACAAGAATCATGGATTATCATATCAGGTTATGGATTTGAATGACCCAGACTGTATCTCACGGACAACTTGGAAACAAGGTCATTGGATTCAACGGACGATTTCCGGGGCACCGGGGTTGATCCGGTCCGAATGGAACTTTACGTTAGTCTCTGCATATGGACAGGATGGTCTGCAGCCACTACTGAATCTTTGTTGCTTTCCATCCCTGTTCAAGACTATAACTCGTCCTTTATGGCTATGCCAGCAACAACTGTTCATATAGATAAGTCATCCTCGCTTAGCAGCTATCCGCGTGAGAGTTATTGCGTCGCATCGAAAGAACAACTGAACACCTGAACGATCTTGATATAACAATACTCATGTTGCATATACTATTGCCTTGGATTTCATTATGAATGCTCGTGCTTGAATTAACTTGGTTTGCCTTGGACAGGGAAGGTCAAATGGTAAGAATGGTAAGTCTTTTCGTGTTTCCTCTTATATCGCACGGGGCACTGCTACACGAGTTAGGTTATTCATTATGCCATAAAACTGATCCTAAGACAACTTGAAAGACAGCATAGTAGTTGGTACACGGAACCTATATTACGTGTTTGGATTTGTCGAGCGGGCGAGTAGCCTCCCTACCAGTGCATTCAATGTACTGATAATCCACCAAATCGTTTGCAGGGTGCGGGAGAACCTCGTTCGGTGCGGATGTCTCCTTCGTGTGTGCTAAGGCGTAGAGTTCACTCTGGAGCCTTGGAGCGTTACGTCTATAACAGAAGCAGATATACAAGATATAATATTGGAATATCGCCTGAACATCGCCTGTACAATCATTCTATAATTGTAGCCACTTGGCACGCTTTTACTGTTTCAGAGAGAGAGATCTTAGTAAATTATAATCTTGGCCATGCGCCGCCTGTAACACTTGTTTATATCAATAAAGAGCTTGTTTTACTTTAACTTGTGTTACATAATGCTTTCTCTATTGTCAACTCAGTGAACTTGTTACCGATCGCCTATGCGTTCATAAATTTTATTGCACTCGGACAATCTGTGCGATCCTGTGGCTTAGAACTCTTACTGCCAGCAAATGAACCATGGCCTTGCACGAGCATGTCTCACGCTCATGCAATATCATGCCCAGATGGGTCAAAGCGATCATTCTACGGGAGCGCTGGCGCGGTGATTCTCGCCTAGCGGGGACGGTCGATTTAGCCTGCGAGAGATCGGGGCGTGACACTTGGTATGCCAGTAGGTAAAGGCAGAGAGACAAAGACTAGGTGGATTGCTTCAGCCCTTATCCATTCTAGAGTAAAAGTGGGAGCATGTGACAATGGACTTTATTTCCGGACTTCCGAGTTCTTCAGGAGGTAAAGATGCAATTTGGGTCATCGTAGATAGGTTGACCAAATCAAGCCACTTTCTGCCATTCAAAGTGGATACATCTACTGTGAAGCTCGCAAAGATGTATGTGCATCAGATAGTCAGATTGCATGGATTTCCAGTAAGCATAGTCTCAGATCAGGATGGTCGCTTCATGTCCTACTTCTGGCGGAGTTTGCAAGCTAGCTTGGGCACTCAGCTCAAGTTGAGTACCGCATATCACCCTCAGACCGACGGACAGTCGAAGAGGACTATTCAGCTCTGGAGCCCTGGCTACTCGAGTCGTGCTCTCCACTAGCTTCAAGAGCATGATCCAAAGGCTCTGATACTAATTGATACCAAATTGATGGGTCCTCTTCCTATTTGGTCAAGAATTGGAGGTGAACAATCACACTTAGCCAAAAAAAACTGAATAAATTGTAAAGAAATAAAGAACTAAATTAGGAAAGAACTAGGGTTTTTATTCAAACCATATGTACACACACACACACACATAGGACATTGTGTATCAAGTTAGAGCAGTTCTTACCTTCCTCCAGTGAATTATACTGTATGTAATAATTTATAGGACACATACTGTCATTTTTGCTAAAATATCTAGAAATGGATATAAATTACTATCTGTGTTATTGTTCGTGGATGTACAACCGTCATCCTGATGACATGTACGGTGTGCGGGATGAATTCATTGAGGGTATATAGCAGTTTCTGCAGTTAGCCAAGGCGTTCCCTCAGTACATGGACGGTGCCAAAATTAAGTGTCCGTATGTGAGATATCGCAACTTGAAATATCATTCAGAAGTGAAAGTCACATATCATTTGTACTCGAAGGGCTTCACGCCGAATTACTATTAGTGGACCATGTACGGAGAACTTGTGTCTCTAGCATCGGAGTCGGAGCCTTATGTGGAGCCATATATGGATGTCCATGACCACGCTGCTTATGACGACGGGTGGACGAACATGGTTTTTGATGCGGCGGAGCCTAGTTTCAATCCAGACAATTATGATGCAACTGAGGAGGCACCGAATGCCAATGCTGTAAATTTTATGGAGTTGTTAGAGAATGCAAGGACTCTACTATATCCTGGTTGTGAGGATCATTCACCGTTGGAGGTGGTTACAAGATTATTGAGAATCAAGTCCAATTTTAACATGTCACAAGAATGTTATAATCGACTGATCGATTTGGTTATAGAGATCTTCTCGAGGGTGCAAAGTTGCCTAAAGACTTCTATCGATCTAAGAGGATGGTAAGATTGCTCTGGATGAGATACGAGAAAATCGATGCATGTCGCAACGGGTGCATGTTGTACTAAAAAGACGACAAGGATGAAGATGCGTGCAGATTCTGTGGTGCTGATCGCTACAAGGCCACTGGTAGAGGAAAGTCTGTAGGTGCAAGGAAGCCTACCGATTCAATGCACTACTTGCCTTTGATATCGCGGTTGCAGCGATTGTTTATGGTTAAGGAGACTGCAGAAAATATGAGTTGGCACAGGCGAAAACAGATCAAAGGAGTATTGAATCATCCATCCGATGGAGAAGCATAGAAGCACTTTGATCCGCGTAATATCAGATTGGGGCTCTCCTTTGACGGTTTTACCCCATTCAGACTTTCGAGCTCCCAGTATTCATGTTGGCCTGTGATCGTCACTCCGTACAATCTACCGTCTTGGATGTGCATGAAGACTCCGTATATGTTCCTAACCATTATTATCCCGGGTCCGAACAATCTGAAAAGGAATATCGATGTCTATTTACAGCCTTTGATAGATGAGTTGAATCAGCTGTAGGAAGTAGGTGCCAATACGTACGTTGTTTCTAGAAAGCAGAATTTTCAAATGAGGGTAGCACTTATGTGGACCACCAACGATAGAATGTTATCGGGATAGAGCACTCATGGTCGTCTCTTATGTCCGTATTGCATGGACCATACTAAGGCTTTCCATTTGAAACACGGAGAAAAACCGTGCTTCTTCGATTATCATCGACAATTTTTGCCGAAGGATCATCCGTACCGGAGGAACAGAAATGCTTTTCGTACGGGCATTATGGAGAAGGCCAATCCATCGCCAAGGTGGCCCGGATACACGATATGGAAAGAGGTAAAAGATTTACCAAGTGCTATCGAAGATCCTGCTAAGGGGTACAAGTATGACAGATTTGATCGCACCCATAACTGGACGAAGAGGAGTATATTCTGGGATCTGCCATATTGGAGCACCAATCTGATCAGACATAACCTTGATATTATGTATATCGAGAAGAATGTGTTTGATAAGATAATTAATACTGTAATGGAGGTAAAGGGGAAGACGAAAGATAATCCGAAGGCCAGGTTGGACTTAGAAGAAATATGTAGATGTCCTACGTTGCATTTGATAGAGGAGGGTAATGGAAAGTTTAAGCAACCTAAGTCAATTTTCTCACTAGAGAAAGAGGATAATGGGAGACTTTGTAGGTGGATTCAGGGTCTAAAGTTTTCAGACGGGTAGGTGTCAAACTTGAGAAGATGCGTCGACCTCAAGGAGAACAAACTGGCGGGTATAAAGAGCCACTATTGTCACGTATTCATGGAGAGGTTAATTCTGATTGTAATTCAGGAATTCTTACCCCAAGTCGTTTGGGATCCATTAACAGAGCTCAGCATATTCTTCAGAGATCTTTGTTCTACTAAGTTGCTCGTTGATCGTCTAGAAAAGCAAGAGAAGGACATTGCGGTAACACTATGTAAGCTTAAGAAGGTATTTCCTCCTGGATTCTTCGACTCTATGGAGCATTTGCCAATTCCACTTTCCTATGAGGCACGTGTTGGTAGTCATGTCGATTATCAGTGGATGTACCCCTTCGAGCGGCATCTGAATCACCTAAAGAGAAAGGTAAAAAATAAGGCACGGATTGAGGGCTCTATTTGTAAAGCTTATGTTCTCGAGGAGATTACAAACTTTTGCTTGATGTATTTCAAACCTTATATTGCTACTAATAGAACGAAAGCTCCGATAAACAATGACGGATATTAGGAATCTAATGATGCAATACTCAAAGTATTCAATGCGTCCGAAAAGCCTTCGGGGAAAATGAGGAAGAGATATTTGAATGACGATGAGCTAAGGGCTGCTCAGTTGTATATATTACTCAATTGCGATGAGGATGAAGTAGAAAAGCTAGAGGGATAAGTAATTAATAGGTCCACGTTTACATCATCTCAATGTAATAGTATAAGCTACTATTATTTTACTAATCAGTAGTTGCTTCATTATTTTTTAGCACATATAATGATGAGTTAAGGTCGGTTAGACCCTACATAACAGACGAAGAAGTAGAACAAGAAATGAGATGCCATTTTCTATCTTGGTTGAGTGCATATGTAAGGTGCTTGGTAATTACCTTTTATTTTTGCACTTGCAAAACAAATAGCTTACTATCGCTACTTTGGTATTTAGGTCGATCGTCTAATAATACCCGAGAGTGAATCTATTAGAACTCTAGCCAAGGGATCAATTACTGCCGTTAAAATATGGCCAAGTTTCTATGTGAATGGGTTTAGGTTTAAGTCAATAAATGCTCCTATCAGAGATAAATTTCTGGATCTTGATTCCACAAAAAATAGTTGTTTGTGTATCAAATCTTTAAACTACAAAGACGTCGATCCAGGCAATAATTTCTTTGGCATCTTACGAGAGATTGTGGAGTTGACATATAATTATGGAACAAAACCTGCTAATATCGTGCTATTCAAGTGTGAATAGTTTGATCTGATTCAAGATCAAGGTTGAAAAATTGACATGCATAGCCTTGTGGATATAAACTACAAGCATAGATATCAAGGAAATAAACCGTTTATCCTATCAAGTCAGACTCAGCTCATGTACTTCAAAACTTATCCTAGACGGGGGACAGCGAGGTCGGATTGCTGGGCAATATGCAAGACTAAAGCTAGAAATACCTTTGATATTGACGAAATAGCTTATCAAGAGGACGAGCTACCTCTTGTAACAAATATTGTAGATGTGGACTCAACAGAAGTTACTCATTACACGAGTAATAATATAGAAGATATAGAATTATTCGAAGAGGAAGACAAAGACAAAGTAGATAAAAGTGAAGACGAGGAGGAGTAAGAGGAAGAGAAGAGGAAGAGGAAGAGGAAGAGGAGGACGAGGAAGGCGAACAAGATAAATTTTCTGAAGATGATTGAAAATAAAATATTTTGCCTATAAAATGTAACTATATTTTAACTGTAGAATGTACTATTTTGATAAATATATGTATTATATTTTGACTATAGAATGTACTATCTATTTAGACTTGTGACACTTACTATACAATTCTATGAATGTTGTGAGATATGCATAACATTTTGACTGTAGAATGTATTATATTTGTGTATTTTTTTATTTATCATATGTTGTTATCAGGTATGACAGGACGATGCGGAGGGTTCGGCAGGTCCCGAGGTAGACAGAGTGCTCCTCCGGTACTGTCTACTGTTGGTTCTGGATCGTCGTCGCCCAGTACTCCAGTATATCGATCAGTCATATCTCCGACTGCGACGACGTTACGTGGCATCACTCCTGGGACGAGTAGTTCCAGGCGTGATAGTACTCCCTCGTCCAGCGTTCCTCCTGCTGAAAGAACCATAGAGACAGATGAGCATGTAGAGGAGGTCGTGCCGACGTTGTCCCAATATTAGCAAGATCCTCCATGCGCACCTTCGGAGGAGACGAGGACAAAGATTTGGATCGACAGTACAAAGTAAGTCAATTAGATAGTTTAGCATCATATATATCGTATATTTCTTTATTCATCATATATTAACTTTTTCGATCAAAATAATTATCTCTGTATAGATATCGTCCATCGTCGGTTCAGAGACGCCTGGGCCTATTTCTGAAGAACAACTATGGTAGTCCATAGATCAACTACTCTGAAGCTCCAGAGAAGAGAAAGGCATTCTGGTTTACGCTCTTCAAGGTAAATGTATATTATATAAATCCTCTAATATATGCATATTATATAACTTATCCGTGATGCTCACTTACTAAATTATTTATTGTAGCAAACGTATTTCTATCCTCCATACCGGGCCGAGTTGATCAAGCGGATATTTCCTGCCATTGCCGCTAAGCTTATCCGTGATGCTCTGGATGACTAGAAGGCACGTGATCGTACTGGAAAACTGATCCAAGGTTGGATCACGCCTGAGCAGTAGACTGCAATGAGGGCTAGATTCAACTATCTGAGCTACAAGGAAAGGTCTGAGAAGGCCAAAGCGGCTAGGTAGAATGCTGCAAAATGGTATCGTGGCTCGATTCCGATGACGAAACATTTTTTTTGTTTGGTATATTTTTATTTCAGATATATTATTTTAATGTAAGTATAATAAAGTGGTAGTAGGAAAAAATATTTAATTTTAGTACTAAATAATATATTTTTAACAGGTATAGAGGGGTGAGGATGCAAATATGGTGACCGTCTTCTTGGCTACACATCGAAAGGACAGAAATCTCATTGATGAGTGGGCCTCGCAGACCTATGTAAGTATTACTTTACTTTGTGTTAATTTTAATATAACTTAGGCAATTATCGAGTATCCAAACTTTTCTAGGCCGAGTATCTTAGGCTGTGCGAGAGGACGGCTGCTAGTGCACCTACAGCTGGAGAGGCTGGTACTTCCTCGCAGCCCGCTCCAGCTCCGTCGGCGGATGACCTATGGGTGACCGCCGCTAGTGGTCTCCAGATGGGTACATACTACAGTACGGGATCCTATGGTGCCTTGGTTGTGACACAGTCATCTAGGGCCATCCCGACAAGTACGTATTCCCCACAGCCCTCGCAGTCGTCGGCCAGAGTCCAGGAGGCCATTGACCGTCAGATTGCGTCTCTCCGTGATGAGTTGCTACGAAGGATGGAGGAGCAGCCCTAGTCCCAGCCGTAGGCGGACAATCTGACGCTAATCGCATGATTCGATATGCTCGACCGCAGCATCACGGAGCTCCGGGATTAGACAAATGATCTTAGTGTCTCGACAGAGCACAGCATGACGGAGCTGCAGGCATCACAGCTATCCATGGGCGAGAGGCTGACGATGATGCAGGATTCAATGGTTCATAGCAGTACGAAGCTGTTATCTACCATGGAATCTTACAACCAGCGACTGGCAGAGTTAGAGCGGATACGTCCTCCTGGTGCGCCTACATCGACACAGACTCCACCGACGTCACTGCCTTCTCCATCGACATTGGTGTTGATTTCACGGGAATAGTATGATCAGTTCTTATCCTTCATGCGCGTCGGTGGTCATCCTCCTGCAGAACATTGGTGTTGATTTCACGGGAATAGTATGATCTGTTCTTATCCTTCATGCGCGTCGGGGGTCATCCTCCTGCAGATCCGCAGTAGTATAGATATTTGCATGGATATTTGTTGGATATTTGTATTCTTTGTATTATTTAGGATGAGACTCAGTTGTATGGATATATATGTGATGTATTCTTTACGACGATATTTGCTGGATATTTTATTTTCTTCAAATTTTAATATATTATTTATATTAAATATATGTTAATTTATCGGTGTTGAGTATTCAACCCAAGGGGGTCAGCGAACCCAGAAAATTCAACGGAGGGTTGCTCCGGGTCTATTTGTACATATTGCGAATTAATATACTACAGGAATAATAGTTTGAAAATAATTCAGTATCCATTTTTTTATTTTTTTACTGTACAATTAGCGATATTTTTAGCGACGTTTAGCGACGTTTAGCGATGTTACTATACGTCGCTAAATACGTCACTAAGTTGCGATATTACTATATATTGCTAATGACGTCGCTAATGCCGTCGCTAAAAATATCGCTGTAAGTCGCAACTTGCTGACGTGGCAGTTTTGCCAGGTCATTAAAGACGTCATTGTAACGTCGCTACAAAAGTCGCTAATTAGCGACGTTAAGCGACAAATGAGCACGTCGCTAATTAGCGACGTTGAGTCGCTAAACGTTGCTAATCTAGTGATGCATCTACGTCGCTAAAAAATATCGGTATAGCGATATTTTTTCGTTCAGCGACGTCGTTAAAGGCGACTTCTGTAAAATGTCGCTAATTATGTCGCTAAACGTTGCTAAAAATTTTGCTAAAAAAATTGCTAAAAATATCGCTAATTTGACTTTTTCTGGTAGTGAGTGTGGTAATTTGGCATAGATATTTTTATTTTTAGGAATATTATATTAAATATCTTGTATGTTGAATATTATTTATTGTTTATTTATTTATTGTTAGATATTAGATTTTACTTTGGACTTATGTTAGTGGATATAAATTAGATCCATGGACCAACATTTAATTCTAGTTAAAATTAAGCTCAATAGTAAGCCAATTCATTAGGAGGATAAATTAATTAGTAAAACCAATTAGGCTAGAACCTTCCCTCCTTAATTATTTCTTCATGAGAAGCCCCAAGGGGTATTTTGGATAATTCATAGTAGCTTAGAGGAGGGGTAAGGGTCGGCCACCTATTGGAGTACGGAGAGACTCTCTCTCCTCATTTATCATTCCAAATCTAGATCTAGAATTTTCTCTCTTACAAATTTCTTCATTTTCACACCAATTCTTACTCAAATTTCTTACAAATTCCTTCCCTATTCATCATTGGAGCTTATTAGAATAAGGATCTACAAGAAGAAAGCAAGGATCTATAAGGAGAAGCAAGGATCTACAAGTTAAAGGCTCTTGACACTCAATTTGGGAATTTCATAAGGAATCCATCTTCCAATAGGTACAATTTAATTTTTACCTTTAATTAGACTTTAAATCTATAATTTAATCATTAGGAACCCTCCCATGTACTAAGGCTACCCATATGAATTGGAATTAGGTTCATAGAAGGCCTATGGAGAAAGTTATGTGATATTTTGTGTCAATTTTGGGAGAATTTCGATATTGGCACAACTTGTGTTTGTTAATAGGTCAATTAGACCAAATTGAAATATATTTGATTATGTGTGACCAGTTTGGCATCCACAATTGTATACGTGTAGGCCGTATCCCGATAATTTGGCGATACTGGTTGATTTGGTAGTTTTCTTCCGACACGGGGGTTTGAGCATGGCACATTTTGACATGGACATATAGTTGAGTAGTTAACTCTTTGTGTTGCTTCTAATTATGATTTTAGACTTGATTGTGTCCTTCGGAATACGTTTGGTTGTGTGGTGGAGCCGTATCACAAGCGTATCATAGAATGAGTATGATACGGGTGCGTTGTACTCCACGTGTTTGTTTTCTTATATTTTAATTCAATATAACTTGGTTAGAGCTATTAGAGTAATATAATTATATTTCTTATATGATATATATATATATATATATATATATATATATATATATATATATATATATGTGTGTGTGTGTGTGTGTGTGTGTGTGTATGTGTGTGTGTGTGTGTGTGTGTGTGTAATTATGTATATGTTCTACATTTTATTTTGATGTATGGATGGCCATGAGAGAATGGGGATTTCATATACATCACTAGCATAGTTATTATATGTATATACTTAGTGATATGTATATATAGGTATATACATGAGTATGTATATATATATATATATATATATATATATATATATATATATATATATATATATATATATATATATATATATATATATATATATATATATATATGTATGTATGTGGATGAGTGTGTGTATATATATATATATATATATATATATATATATATATATATATATATATATATATATATATATGTGTGTGTGTGTGTGTGTGTGTGTGTGTGTGTGTGTGTTTGGTAATATGTTTATATATGTATATAGGTATAGCTATATTTATATATGTATATATTTGTGTTTGCTTAGTGATATATATATATATATATATATATATATATATATATATATATATATATATATATATATATGTATGTATATATATATATGAATCATGTGTGTGTGAGTGTTGAGTGTCAGTGTATCAGTGAGAAGGGGTCGGGTTGCTGGTATCAGTGAGTAATTATGGCAATGATGTCTTCTAGATGAGTAATTATGGAAATTTTGTTTTCTTAGGGTCGGTCAATCTTTCTTTATATGCCATGTCTTCTTACAGTTATAGCATATAGGCTCTTCATCACTGTTATCAGTTGGCTCCTTCTTCTTTTATTTCTCAAGCTTTAAAAATTTCCTAAAGTTTCTAGTGGTCAGGGCAACTTCCTCATCTTGAGACTCATTGTCGTTGGAGTTATAGTTGGTGACATTTTTGTGATGTGCCTTAAGAGCATTTGTCTTCTCCTTGGGAGTGGGCTCTTCAAATTCCTTGAGATACAGCTAGTGAGTCATCAGCTTGCCTATGAGCATCTCGATGGTCATCGTAATAAGATTATTCCCTTCTATGATTGTAGTGGCCTTGGGATTCTAATTCTTGGTGAGTCCCCTAAGTACCATGCGAATCTTCTCGTGATTGCTGTACTCCTTGTCGAGTGATAATAGAGGATTGACGATGTTAAGGAATCTCGTAAACATTTGAGTGATCGTCTCATTTTGCTTCATCTTGAATGCTTCATACTCTTGTGTTTGACGACATATTTTTTATTTCTTCACTTGGGAGGGTCCTTCATGAATGAACTCAAGAAGTTTTTATACTTCGTGCGAAGTTCCGCAAGTAGAGACCCTGTTAAATTCAATTTTGTCTACTACACAAAATAGAGGGTTAATATCTTTAGCATCAAAACTAGCTTATTTCTTTTTGGTGTCTGTGTACTTATCATGAGGCTTCTCTACAAGATTACCATCTATGATTATTCTATATGGCTTCTTGTATCCTTCTACTACTATAGCCCGAAGGTCAAAATTAAGTAACTTTAGGTAGGAGCTCATACGTATCTTTCAGTATATGTAGTTAGTACCATTAAATAAGAGTAGCCTATTTGTTGACTATTTATTGACTGGCCTTCACCATTATTGGTGTGGATAGATCTAACAGTTGCCATAAGTCTCTTAATATGTTAAGCCAAATATCAAGAGTACTAGCTCTGATACCAATTGAAGGACCGTGAGGCAACTCTAGAGGGGGTGAATAGAGTGTAGCGGAATAATCTATCCAATTTCAGATTATCAGAATGAAGGAAGTTGCTAACTAACAGTGTATATAAAGACAGTAAAGTAAAGCAGTAAAGTAGAGAGAGAAAGCAAACATAATCATCAAGATGTATACTGGTTTTCCTCTGAGTGGACTAGTCTAATCTCGAGAACTCAAGCACAAAGTTTTATCTACTATAATCTCCAATAGTGAATCACAAACTTTGATCCAAAGGCTTGTCACTTCTTTATACCATGAGGTTTGATCCGAAGTATCGCAACTTCATAGCTTAGAGAGAGAGAGTAACTGATAGAATAATGCTTTTTATAACTCTGAAGACTTCTAGACCGAAATAGCACTTGGCACTAGGAAGGCTAGAGAGTTACTCTTTGAGATGGGAAAGTTAAGGCTTTAGGGGTTTGCTCACAATAGGATAGAATACTTAAGAATGGTTGAGTGAGTAAGAATAAAGAATTCTAATCCTATTTATATGGTGTAGGCAAACAGAATTTGGCCAGAATTCGGATAGGGTTTAATTCAAATTTTCAACCGTTGGGCCAAGAAATCAGGAGCTATTGAACTAGTTAATTTTATACCAAAAGGGTAGCCGAGTTCGGTCTGAGTTCGGCATGAATTTGGCCCGAGTTCGGTCTCTTAGTATGGTATACATTGTAAATGAATGTGGCCTATTTTGGTGGATAGGTTCTTTAGTTTATTTGAGTTGACTAGGTATCTAGGTTTAGATACTTAAAATTTGCCAGTGCGACTCAGCTTACATCAGTCCTTGACTCAAACAAATAAAATTTTACAGTTAAATAGACGTAATACAAATAACATGTAAAAATAGTATTGAGGCTTCAAATCGTGACATATCAATGCATGGTTTAGTTAACTATCAAAATCAAGTTGACTGAGACCGGATGGGCCAATAGAAGTGGACCAGGTCCTCAATAGGATATAACAATATAAATAAATCGTATACCAATAAAGTACTGAAAATAAACATCCAAGGGTCGCCAAACCGTCTATTTTAATGCACTTTGAGAAAAACTTTCCAACACGTAGGCTATTTGGCTAAAAATGGGATTGGCATGATTCTCTCAGAGAATCAGGGGCCTAAAAAGTATGATGTCTTCTGAACGTCAAATGCCGCTTGTAGATATATAATATAAGGGTCATCTGACCACGCATCTCCGGCGAAGCATAAGGGTTACATAAAGAAAAGTACAAAGGAGCCCAAACGCCTTGTTGTTCTCCCCACCCCTGTTTTTGATGATAAACAAAAGAGAATACGGAAATGAGGTTTTATACGAAAACCCGCCCTTCTTCGGTGTTTACAAACAAGTTTGTACAATTTGATCCTATACGAGGATGTCGAAGTATAATTTATTTAATCTGGGTAAATATTGTTATAGGAGTCTGATCTGCAGTCGATCACTTTGTCCCTTGGACCACACGATGATGAAGAAGTGCCGTAGAAGACAGAAAGCAGCTTCGAAGGTTGCTAAAGAGAGTGGATGCTCGATGCCAAAGTCGTCGATCACTACCCTTTGCCTGAGCTCTGGATTCTTCTCTCTCGACCATTTTCTCCACCAATTTTTGACCTTCAAATCTTCGACCTCGACCTCTGTTGATAGAGGTCTCTATTTATAGAGTTTTAGTGACAGTGACCACTCAGTCGGTATAGAAATCGAGTAGTGGAAAGTACAGCACCCTTTTATACGATGGTTACAATAACCATTGCCTGCGTATAGATGACCTTTTGAATGAGCGTGTGATGTGTATCCAACTAAGGGACAATGCGTATAACTGCTGCAAAGATCACGGCGTAAAAGCCACGTTGGTAGTTATCCTTTGTGTAGAAGAGGTTGGTTAGAAGCCAATAACTGTCACCATGGCGTAGAAGCCAAGTAGGCATAAAAGTCGAGTAGGCGTAGAAGTCGAGTGGGCATAGAGGCCGAGTGGGCGTAAAAGCTGAGATGATGTGGACGTTTTAGCCAAAATTACAGCTTTTGGAGATATAACCAAATCTCTTGCATTAAATGCAAAGATCTGCCCCCATCCTGCGTATTAAATGCAGAAGATTTGCCATCATTCTGCGTATCAAATACAGATACGCGTCTCAAATCCTGTACGAAGAGTAACTGCTGACATGGCAGTCTGTTTATCTTCTGCGGAGCGTAAGAAGCTCACATCTGCCTGTGTAAAACTGGATAGTGTATCCCCTTGTATGCGTAAAAGCAGTTTACGCAAAGGGAATGTCACTAAACGATGGTTCGGTGATATTTAATCAAATCTCCTGTATTAAATGCAGAGATCCGCCATTAGCCTGCGCATTAAATGTAGAGGCGTGTTTTTGAAGGTCTGCCACCCTTTTTGTGCATAAAATGCAGAGATGTGCCTCGAGTTCTGTCCTCACTCTGCGCATTAAATACAGAGACGTGCCTCGAGCCCTGTACGAAGAGCAGCTTTTGATGTGGCAGGCTGTTTGTCTTCTGTGGAGCGTAAACGGCTCACATCTGCCTGTATAAAACTAGGCAATATATTCCTTTGTATGCGTAAAAGTGGTTTACGCCAAGGAAATAGCAGTAAATGATAGCCTGGGTTGCAGTATCGTGCCATCATTATAGCCGTCGTCTGGGTAGTCGTGCAGTACTCTTTGTCAGGAGTCAGACGTCAGTTTCACTGCACGATTTGTCAGGTTCACTGCACGACTTGTCAGATTCATTTCGGGGAATACGAAGCGTCCCTCATACACTTCAATGCTGCATTAAAAGCTGGTGAGTTTTACGCCATAAAGGCGATATAATACCCTTTTTACGCTGAAGCAGCCTGGACATACTGTATTACGCGAATGGTCCTTGAGCTTATACTTTAGGCTGTGCACAGCAAAAAAGCTCTGTTGCACGTTTGAAGGCTCTGAGGTCTTTTATTTTACGCTGCCCTGCATCAACATGCTGCGTATAGTTATCCAGCGTATTTTTCATGCTTCTACAAGACCCCCTTCAAAGGTTTTAAATTCTTCGTAATTTGAAATGCTTTGAATGAAGCATAAAATGTTCCTCGTAATTTGAAACGCTCTGAAATGGTCAAGTCTGACATGTTCTTTCAAGGCTGACTTTATGGCAGAGTTATTGGGGATCTGTGTGATCTCTTTCGCCTATAAAAAGGGCTGAGAAGTTAACCTGTTCTTCCCACATTTCTTTCATCACACAGAGATGATCGCTGGAGTTCGTTGGGTCAACTTTGAGGAAGAAGAAGAACATGTTCTTCCAGTATGTAAGGAGCCGAAAAAGACGGCATCTTCGAGCAAATGTCCTCTACAACGATGGATCATGGAAGGATATCATAGCCTCCTTTGCTCGGGATAATCAGCAACTTTGTATGGCGGTTCTTCGGGAGAGAGGAAGGGTCGTATTAGACCACACAGCTTGCAAGCTGTATCTTCTCCCGTTACTCATGGACGAGGGCAGGCAAACTAGCTGCCGTCCGAGATTGAGTTGGGTGAAATATCTCAACTCAATCTGTCACGGCGCTGGACGCAGGAAAGTAGATTTACCCTGCTTCCTTGTATTAGAGGATGGGTCTACATAATTTAAGCAGGCCCAGTTTTGTATCCTTCCGCCATTGATTATATGTCAGTCGGTTTGCGGACACCGACTAACTGCTGGAGAAGATGGATAAAGAATTCTGTCCATGCGAGAACCTGGCAGAACAGATTCTGGGCGCGATCTTCAGACGGCGATGAGGAAGTCCTTTGTAGACGGGATTTTCCTCATATATAATCATGAAAATGAAGAAAAACCCTTGTAGACTGGATTTCCCTCATATGTAATCATGTTTTTAATTTTAATAAAATTATCTTTCTTCTGTGTATATGATCATCTTGCCATATATTTTTGCTGTGAAGTCTGAATATGTGTAGCTTCAACACGTCTGATACTTTACGCCGACTCTGTTAGAAAGAGTGCTAGGTTCTGTCCTGTCTTTTACGTATAACTTAAGGATGCGCAGAAAGCCACTTAGCAGTCGAGTGTTCGAACTATCATGCTGTTAGGAATGAGAAACCGCGTAGAATTCTGAACTGTTACTTCTGATAAACAGAATCCTTGTTCAGACCATCATCTTCAAGAATGGTTTCTCGAAAATCCCTTGTAACAGGGCGAGAAATGGCTGTCAAAAACTGAGTCGCCATCTTGAACTGTAGACGAAATATTCAGACTGGATTCTGGATGAACTTCGAATCGACCCATGAAGAAAAGTAATTTTCAATGTTGAACTCTGTAAGCTTTGGGTACTTGGGATATTTTGAGGTCAAGAAGGAGTATCTTCTGTGTGAACTCTTGTAATTGACCGCCTTGTGAATCGTTCAGATGTACGCGTACTCTGGCCTGCGTATTTTTCAGATGTGCGAAAAGTCATAGCATAGAATCATAAGTTCGTAGCCTCTTGAGCGTAAAAGCTGCTGAGCATGAGAGCATCCGGGCGTAGAACTATAGATTTGTAGCTTCTGAAAAGGAAATCTTCCGAGCGTGAAACTGTGGATCTGTTGCCTCTGAGCGTAAAAGCCACCGAGCGTGAAATCATAGATTTGTAGCTGCTGAGCGTGAAGTTGTAGGTTTGTAGCCTCTCGAGCGTAAAAGCTACCGAGCATAAAAGCATCCGGGAGTAAAACCATAGACTTGTAGCCTGTAAGCATAAAACCGTAGATCTGTAGCTGTCGAGCGTAGAAAGCTCCTTAGCATAAAAACCACGAATCAGCTTCGCACGAAAACTTTTCAAATTCGCTGACTGTCCGCCTTCTCTGAGTAATAGGCTGACGTAGTACCCAATCATAACCGAATATTAATTATGAGATTTGGTTCGGGATTCGAGGAGTCCATCCGAACTCTATATACACCCCAAGTTTCAGAGAGAAAAAACTTTTCATCCGTTTTCTGCGAAAGAAAGCCTTCGACTGTTCGAGTTCTTCTTCGTTTCTTCTCTGAGCCTTCAAAGTTTCCAGTAATGGCCTCGAAACAACTCTCGTCCTCTAAGGGAAAGAAGGTTGATTCTTCTTTTTGTTCTTCTGCCCAAGCGAGAATGACTTCGGTCGGGCAAGGCGAGCTTCATTCTGAGCGAAGTGTCCCGCCGACGAGCAGTGCACCCGGCCTTAAAGGTAGAGCTTTTGGGACGAAAAAGAACGACTGAAAATCCTTCGCACATGTTGTACGTGAACGCGCTAGGTCGTCTTCTGTGCTGATAGCCTCTTCTAGGAAGATGATGCACAGAGATATTTCATCTTTTTACGCCCATATTTCTAATGTGTCAGCGCAAAAACTCCATATTTTCGCAGTCTGGCGTAAAAGCTTTGACTGTCGAAAGTTGGCATATACTATATAATTTGAGTGTTACACAGGGATGGAAATTCTGGCATAATAACTCAAATTTTGGCAGTCTGGCGTAAAATACATACTGTCAAAAACTTTGCGTATACTGCCTGTCTTGAATTTTACGCCTCGGAATGGGATCCCAGCGTAAAAGCTCAAGTTTTTGCAGTCTTGGCATAAAGCACAGACTGTTGATTTTTGGCATATGCTGCAAGATCTGTAATGTCTAGTTATAGAAATTGATGTGTTTTTCTTGCACTCTTGCAGTTAACTTGCATGCGTCTCCGCTAGCCGATGTGATGGGTTCTGCCGCCGGGATGCTGCACTCCAACTACCTGGAGGATTTGTCCCACGTGACATTTTCCATCTCTGGACCCTAGTATCCCGAAGGAAGGGAAATTTTAATATCGGCTCAAGGAGAGCGGATACTGTTGAGCATGATCAACGGAGATCCCCTGACGTTTATAGACGGGGATCAATACATAAAGTCGGCTTTCCTCTTCGGGGATATGATTGACAAGCAGTCCCAGACGAAGCCCAAGAAAGAACTCTGGGTTTTTCCTGCCTGGAGCTTGGTTTTGTATCTGCCCAAGATGCTGAGAGACTATCCCATCTCGGCATTCTTCCATGGTACACATCCCAGGAGGATGTCGTGGACGCTGACTCCCGATCTTCACGGCAGGCCGAGGAAGATATTTTATCTGAAATGAGCTGACCAATGGTCGTTTGTCAGCTGCCCTTCCGGCTCTGTGACGCCATTCAGGGGACTGTACCTGGGTAGTGTCCCGAGTGAAGACAGTTTAGTGATCCAGCTTATCCAATTACCGATTTTCTGCAATAATTTCATGGGGCACGGGCGAGTATACCCTAAGGTGAACCCTCGGACAAGTGGGTGGATCACCCCTACAAATCTTCGATGGGCTCGCTTAGCTGCATGGGCCCTGAAGCATTTTCAGATCGAGCTGGAGGGCATTGGTCTGTATGCAGCTGTGAGTGCCACCAGTGTTGGGTTACCTCTCAACCCCAACCTATTTCTGGCACTGATGGAGCGATATATCTCGCTCACCGGGACTTTTGCCACTCCACTGGGGGAGTTGGGATTGGCCCTCCACGAGATGGCAGAGATCTCGAGACTGTCGATGGGGGATACTCCATATGAAGAGTATGTTCCCACGAACCGGGAGCTGGAGGATTCAGACCCTCGGGTAGTGGAAGTGTACCAGGAGCTGATGTGCCACTACCTCGCTTGCACCGCTTTTTATGGTGAGCCCTCAGATTTGGCTCATATTAATAAATGGACGTCCTACCTCTTCTTTCACCGGTCCTGGACTGCTAAGCCGGAGAAGGTCTTGGAAGGCAAGGATCAGCCTCTGACTTGTCTGAGCGTGCTTACTGCTCAGGTAGTCGACGATCTCATGGAAGATGCTGGGGCTCAGGACCAGATCCTCGACGAAGGGATAGGGAAGTATCCTGCCGGCACTAAGGCCTATAGTTATTTGAGGCGTTGCCGCAAGCCTCTGTCTAGAGAAGCTCAACTGGCTGGCTTCCTCTCCATATGGCTGCGCCGACTGGTGGTACCCGGCATCGCATCTGCGGACCGCATTCACCGCAACACGCTATGGCCTGCAGTGCGTCTGGTATTCGGGGCAAGACTGGGCTTGCTCCCTGCCATGGTGTGCCGCAAACAAGCTGGCCTGAGGGCCATGACTGACGGGCTGCTCGCTGATGAAACTCGACGTGATAGCTTTTCCAGGGTAGAATTACCATACCTGTATTTGATGGGATGGTTAATTCTCCATAACTCCAGGGTGATATCTCCCGGCTCTGGCAGTAGTTCTGGGGGTAGTTTCTTGTTGAAGTATAAGAATTCTTCCTGGAACGTGACCACAGTTTTAGACTGTCGGCGGGTGCTGAACTTCAGTCACAGTTGGAAGCTCTTCTGCACTGTCCCTCTGTACATCTCAATCAATAGGGGATCAGACTTCAGGACATAGGCGACGGGAAGACCGTTCTTTCTCCTGAGTCTTTTAATTGGTTGGTCTACATTAGACCTTCCCATTTACTGTACACTAGTAAAGACCATTGCTTCTTCGAGCCCTACTTGCCTAGTCGGTTTTCCAGGCAATTCGGGTATGACCAGTTGCACGTGGGCAATGCCGTCACCAGCTTTAGGTCCAGGGGCGGACTCATTGATGGAGCCAGAGGATGGCGATATTTTATTATGGGTTGCACTGAGGCAACTTTTACCGTGCCCACCATTTCTCTCTCCACGGAGCTGCGCATTTTTCACTCGTATGCCCAGTTCCATCGCAATTTTGATATGCATGAAAGTTTTAGTATGCCGTCTTCCAAGCCTGGGGGAAGAGTCGAAGTCCCCTCGGTTTCTTCTGACGAGGGTGAAGAGTCCGTTACTCCGGATGAGCCTCTGTTGGGGGTACCGAGGGGTGAAGTACCTCCGCCTGTAGGGGCTTTGGTAATCTCTGGGAAGCGAAGGGCTCCTGCTCCGAAGGAGACTTCCCCTCGCAAGAGGAAGAAGAAGACGGTTAATCGTCCTCTCCGAATTCCTGGTAATGAGGCTCCTAGAATTGAGCCTGCATCTCCTCCTATTGGGGATTATTCTTTGATTGGAGGTTCTTCGCCTTTTAGAGAGGGAACCTCGATAGTCCCGGCTGTCGGTGCCGGAGAATTTCTGCTGGAGGACTCTCGCTGCTACCGCTTCAGGTAGTAGAACGAGATCGCCTTCGGGGCCGAGCCGAATAAGGATATCTTTATCCGGATCAGCATCGGGAGAGACCCCTGCCGTGTCTGTAGGTGCATCCAGCGAGATTCCACCTGGTGAACCTCGAGTGGATCTCGGCGAAGATTCGAAAGAGTACCTGCCGATGTTTGTTAGCATACCCCCTTCTCCAGTTATGACAGCTCGCTTAGCATCATTAAGAAATGATTTAGCTGTACTGGCCGCAGACGCAACATATACACCATTGGCCATGGGTAAATATCGTCTTTTATGCCTCTTCTTTAGGAAAATTAATATTATATTGATATTAACTTCCTTTTGTCTTCTTTTCAGGGGAAGACATCTTCGGGGAGGGCAGTGTAGATGCGCCCTTTGGCTCTATGTCAGGTCCTGGCGGCGACACGGAGGTGCCTGATTTTGAAGAGGAAACATCTTTGGGTGCTGGCTTGCCTGTCGAAGAGATTCCGATATCTCAAGAGGAGGACGAGCCTGTCATTGCGACAATGCCTCCTTTGAGTACGTCGGTCACTTCGTCAGGTGTTGGCGCTTCTTCTTTTGTCGCACCACCTATTGAGGCGACGGTCGTGGCAACATTGTCTGCGGTTGTTCCTGGAGGGGGATTTGCCAATATCGCGGCCACTCCTAGCGTCCATTCGGATCTAGCTGCGCTGACCGAGTAGTACACTAGTATCTTCTATACCGCCTTGAAAATGTTAATATCAATGGTGTTAAAGAAGAATTTGAGCTTCGCGTCGCTGAGGAGGTCCCCCCGGTCCGCGATAGTGCCGATCCGAGAATTCAACGACACTGGGGTAGCTGACACACTGGAGGAGATAGTTAATGGTTTGGAGCAACCCATTAACGAATACTTGCAGCTAGCTCGAGGCAACATTGACGATCTCGTTCAAGCTAGGTACGACTCCCTGACTGCGTAGCTTGTTGAACAGATGGAGTCTCTGAATAAGTCCATCACGGCTCAGCAGCAAGAGATGGATCGCGAGTGTGTCCAATTGGAGTATGTCATCCCCGAGTTGACCCGGTGCGAAGCCGAATATAAGGAAGTGGCAGCGAAGGCCCGCATATTGAAGGATGAGCTCGTTCGAGTAGAGGCAAAGGCTCTCTCTTTGTCGGCAGCCCGAGATGTGATGAAGGAGCGACGGGCGACTGTTCAGCAGAATCTGACGCGTGTGGGTGCTTTCCACTCAGGTTTTGTGCGGGCTCGATCTGAGCTAGCTGCTTTGAACAACGATGCGGCAAGGTTGGAACGGGCTCGCGCCGACGTCTTGACCTCCCGGGATGAGAGAATGGTTGCTCTGGCGCAGCAGATTCGTGACCTAATCGCTCCCCCCAAATGATGTACCTTTTTGCTTTTCAATGTACTTTTGCTCTCTTTTGGGAATAATAAAGAGGCTTTCATCTGACTTTGTGGACCCATCATTTGGAATATAAATGACAGGTTTGGGTGAAAGTGATATCAGAGGTAATATGGACGTGATATACTCTCGGTAAGTTTTAGCAGGATATATCTATTCAGAGATTATATGGACATGATAGAATATTCTTTTAGCTAAAATTTGTACACAAAACACTATCAGAGGTAGTATGGACATGATAGGTCTTGAAGTTCCAAATTAGTTAAATATATCTATTCAGAGGTAATATGAAAATGATAGAATACGATCCAACTAGTTTCGTTTTGGAAGTAGTTTTGTCAGAATAAGATTTTTGCCTTATTCCACTTGAGCAAAGGAGGTTAAGCATAGTAACTTTTCAGGAATTTGTCATTGATAGGAGCCATTAACAGGTCTCCATTAGGCTTGGCTAACCTGTAAGCGCCGTTTGAGAATGTCGTCTCGATAACATAAGGGCCTTCCCATTTGGGCTAGAATTTGCCCTTACTCCTGTGAGTAAGAATTATTGGCCTTCTTACGGCTAAAACTAGCTCGCCAACATTGAACACTCTTTTCTTTACTTTTTGATTAAAAGCTCTGGAAATGCATGCTTGGTAGAATGCGATGCGCTGTTGAGCTTGGAGGCATTTCTCGTCTAATCCTTCTAGCTCTTGAAGCCTTAACAGGTCATTCTTTTCTTGAGTCAGCTCATTAGCCACGGCTATCCTGAGTGACAGAATCTGGATTTCGATAGGGAGAACTGCTTCGCTCCCGTAAACCAGTAAGAATGGGGTGCAACCTGTCGGTGCTCGTACCGTTGTACGGTATGCCCAGAGACATTCTCCCAGCTTCTCATTCCAATCTCTCTTGTTCGAAGAGATGAACTTTTTTAAGAGTTTGATAATGGTTTTGTTGAAAGCTTCCGCCAAACCATTAGCAGCAGGATTATATGCCATAGAGGCCATATTTTGTATTCGATTTTTATCGCAAAATCGATGAAACGCTTGGCTAATGAACTGAGGCCCATTGTCGTGAATTATCCTCCGGGGTATCCCGAAGCGATAAATAACGTGATGCTTGATGAAACTGATCACATTAGATGCCTTCACCTCAGGAAGAGGGATCGCCTCTGCCCATTTGGAGAAGTAATCTGTGATGGTCAGTATGAACCAGTGTCCTCTGGAAGAAGATGGGTGAATAGGACCAATGATATCCATACCCCCATGCTTTGAAAGGCCAAGACGCAACCGTAGGATGTAGATATTCAGGAGGTTAATGGATAAAGTCTGCATGGACCTGACAGGCTCTGCATTGTCTTGCATACTTTATTGCATCTGTGATCATAGTAGGGCAGTAATAGCCCATTCTCCTGATGCGATCATGTAGCTTAGGACCGGATTGATGCGCTCCGCATACGCCATCGTGAGCTTCACGGATAATCCGATGTGCTTCATCACCAGAGAGACATCGTAATAATAGTCCGTCATAAGACCGGCGATATAGACATTGGGAAGATGCGTCGAAGTAGAAGCGCAATGATCGTCTTTTGACGGATACTGCTTCTTTAGGGTCCTCCGACAAGATTTCGTATGCTACGAAATCTATAAAGGGACTTCTCTAGTCTCTCCTGGGAGGATCTGTGTTCATAGCTATGTGAAAGTTATTTTTCACACAGAATAAATCTCTGCTAAGAAGGATCACCGAATTCTGCCTTCTTATAGGGTTAGCTAAATCTGCAGCTAGACTGGCTAGGGCATCAGCTTTCAGATTCTGAGATCGAGGTATATGCTCTAGGAAGAATCCTTTGAATGTCATGGCTATCTCGACCGTTGCTCGGTGATAGGGGATGAGATCTGGATTCCGGACTTCATATATTTCTCTGACTTGATTGACGATCAGCAGAGAATCACCGAAAGCTTCCAGAGATTCGACGTCCAATTCTTTAGCGACTTAGAGCCCAATTAGTAGAGCATTATACTTTGCCACATTGTTAGAACAAGGCTCGCTAAGAGAATATGCTCGGTAGATGACGAGCTTATCAGGAGTAACCAGGACAATTCCTACTCCCGAAACCACGTTTCCCATGGGACCAGTCCTGGAGGCACCATCGAAGAACAGTTGCCATGCATCACTTTCCATTGTGGAATTATATTCTGCAACTTCGTCGAAAATGTCCTCGTACAGTTTGGAGGCCTCCGGGATCGGATGAGCATCTTGGAAGTCAGCCAACGCTTGGCCTTTGACGGACTTCTGAGGGACGTACACCATGTCATACGGTGTTAATAATATCGCCAAAGTCGCGAGTCAGGAATTAAGAACACTTGGCTTGTTCATCAGTACCCGAAGAGGATTGATCCTGGAGATAATATGAATGGTTTGGCCTGTGATATAGTGCCGCATTTTCTGGATAGCGAATATCAGAGCCAAGCATTCTTTCTCCACTGGGTTGTACCGGTGTTCGGCTCCGACCATCATCCTGCTGAGGTAGTAGATAGCCTATTCATGACCCATATCGTTCTTCTATGCGAGAAGAGCTCCCAAAGAATGATCCATCGCTCGAACATACAGCATGAATGGTCTTCCTATGACTGGAGGCACCAGAACTGGTGGACTAGTGAGGTAGCATTTGATATCATTAAACGCTTGCTGACACACTTCGTCCCATACGAAGGATACACCTTTCTTCATGAGACGAGAGAAGGGCTGACATCTCCCAGAGAGGTTGGAGATGAATCTCCGGATATAAGCCAGACGACCTTGAAATCTCCTGAGTTCTCTCAGATTACGGGGCGGTCACATTTCTAAGATGGCCTTGACTTTATCAGGGTCCACTTGAATGCCTTTGGCGGTAATGACAAATCCTAGAAATTTGTCACTAGATACCCCCATAAAGGATTTTGTAGGATTTATTTTGAGTTGATGTTGGCGCATCAACTCAAATACTGTCTTCAAGTCTTGGATGTGATTATCCTTGAGGCGGCTTTTGACAGCTACATCGTCCACGTAACACTCCACTGTCTTGCGTAAATGCTCATAGAATATGTTACTCATAGCCCGTTGGTACGTAGCCCCGACATTCTTCAACCCGAAGGGCATGACCGTATAGCAATATACCCCCAATGGTGTCCGAAAGGCAGTATGCTTCTCATCCTCAGGATGCATCTTGATTTGGTTAAATCCTGAAAATTTGTCCATGAAAGACATTCGTTCAAAACCGCATATATTGTCAATCATGACGTCTGTGATGGGAAGAAGAAACTCATCCTTGGGGCAGGCTGCATTCAGATCTCGGTAATCGATGTAGACACGTACTTTCCTATTTTTCTTCATGACCGGGACAACATTGGCGACCCAGTCGGGATGTTGTTCTTCCCGAATGAAACCGCAGGCTATCAACTTCTTGACTTCAGCTTCAATGGCGTCCATCATATCCGGGCGGAACCGGCGTTGGTGCTGCTTCACAGGCTTTGAATCGGGCAATATATTGAGAGTATGAGTAGCCCCATTGGACCAAGGCCTGGCATGTCCTCATAATTCCATGCGAAGACGTCGATATATTCTTTTATCAGTTGGATAATTTCTTCTCTTTCTGCTTCTGAAAGGTTGTTACTGATAAATATCGGCTTTGGCAAAAGTTCATCCCCAACGTCAATCTAGATAACTTCATCTTCAGTGGGAGGTTCTCTCTGCTCGAAGCAAAATTCCCATTGTGTATCCATTTGTTGAGCACAGGCGTCATTCTCAAATGGTTCGGATTCTTGCTCGTCTGCTTCGAAGGAATCTGCCACTACCATATTTATTGATAATGTTCGTTCGAGAGCATCAGATGAGTCAGAGGACGAGGAGCCATTCTGAGAAGAGGAAGAGATATCCTCGTTTGACTGAGAAGTTGCAAGGGAGGTGGTATACCCTAACCCGAAACTGGTTTGCTGATAGTAGGGATCTCCGTACAGCGGTATTCGTCTGCATTTCCCGTAGTTGAGACCTGGTTTCAGCTTTAAGTCATAACCCATACTTTGCATGATCTTCCGAGCTTGCGGGCTGTATCTGTGAACTTGAATTTTGCCAGCATCGTCATCGAAAGAATCTTCTTGTACAGTCGGTTCATTGCGCATGTGACCGAAGACTATTGAATGCTGACTGTTGCGAGTAGGCGAGACAATGAAGATAGAATCCTCATGCGGTCCATATGTCGTGGTGACATTGGATGATGATGCTACTTTCCATATATACGGATGATAGGAGTCTATAGCTTCCAAGAATTTTTGTGCTATAGGTTCTATATCGTCATGGAGAGAGGATTCCTGATTTGGAATTTGAGCGTCAATATACTAGAAAAGAGGATATTTATTATCATCTGAAACTTCGTTCCCGGTTGCATTTACATCAATCGGCTGCCTGTTCGCCGAAGGTTGATGACCAAGGGTGGAGGCTTCTGGTTCAAAGTGATCACTAGAGGATCACCCCCTTTTCCTGACCTGGTTTCGTTCAGGTGGATAGCTATAGGCCCTATGGCTTTTGGACGAGTAGTCCGTCCTTTCACCTTGATTGATAGAGGTTGCTTGGCAGAGGGTTCTTCTGGCTCCCGGTGGGATTCTTTCTCTGCTTCGGCTGGCACCTCTTTCGTGTAGTCTTGAGAGTACAACATGGCATCAGAGTAGTAGGATTCTACTCCTCTAAACGGGTTCAGGTCAACAAACTCCGTTTATACTGTTCCTTGTTCATCTACATATTTAAAGCATTGATGTAGAGTCGAAGGAACGATGTTGTGGTCGTGGATCCAAGGTCTTCCCAGCAGAATATTGTAGGACACCTCTGAATCAATGACATAATATGTAGACACTGATCTGAGGTTGCCAATCTAGATCCTCAAGCGAATTTTCCCCAATGGCTTACTCTTCCTGGCATTGAAACCCACGATTGTAGTAGTGGTGTAAGCCAATTCGCTGGTAGGAATCCTCAGTGGTCGGAGCAGACTATAAGGAATGATGCTGATTGATGATCCCGGATCTATGTGAATCCGATCGACCTCCATGGAACCGACGTACCCGGTGTAATAGAGGGGTCTGTCATGCCTGTTATGCTTTAACAGCATGTCATCTTGGGTGAAAGTGATATTCGGGACCACCTCCATCACACTGTGGCTTTGAGGGCATGCCACTGGTTCTTCGTCAGGTGACTTGAGCTGGGTCAAGTATGCATCCGCCTGCATCAATGCTTCACTCAGGGCTTGACGAGTGTCTTGGGAGAGCCTGAGTAGTTCGAAGATGGACAACCTGGCTGGTGTATTAGCTAGTTGGGCCAGGATATCGAAGTTGTTGGGCTTCTCTAAACCTTTATTTTGAATGTTCTTCACGAGTTTATCGAAGCGCACTTCTTTTTACTTCCTCTTGTCCGCCGAAGTTAGTCTCGAAGGACCGGTCTCTAGTGTGGCGGGCTCTGGTTCTGAAGGCTTGGTAGCTGAAGCGTCCGTCGGTGCATCTTCTTGACTTGCTCCATAGTCCTTGAGGTAAGCTTTCCCTAAACGGGTTCCAGTAGCCAAGACCTCGTCTTCTAATGCCGAGTGTACCGTAATCATGTGACACGGCTTATACTTTGAGTTCTTTTTGGACTTAGTCTTAGCAGCTTGAGTCTCTTTCTCGATCTCCGATACTAGGTCTGGATGAACCCACATAATCTCGCCTTGCTGGGTAGTTAGGGGTAGCAGGTCATGATTTTGACCCCTAGCTGGAGGGAGATTAACGATGTTCATCATTGTCCAGGACATAGGTGTAACGCCATTCGAGACTTCTTGGGGAGGCAGATTGCCAAATTGCAGAGAGATCATGTTGGCTGTGACCGTCTTCTCGCTGTTGCGCAGAGTGATGGTCTTAGCATCGATCAGCTCCTGGATCTTCCTTTTCAGTACATAGCATGCCTTCGTGGGGTGGTGTATGTATCTTTAGAAGATGCAGTACTTGGGGTTATTAGTACTGCCGACTTCATTGGGCCACTTCTTCTCCGGAAGGGTAATCTTGCCGCTTTTGACGAGACACTCGAATATGCTTGTAATATCGTCGTCGTCAAAAGAGTATACTTCAATGGACCTGGAAGTCCCAGGTTTTGTCTGCGTGATTGCCGCAGTCTTTTGCCTAGACGTATTGATTGTTAGAGCTTCTTTTTCTTTGGAACTGCGAGGATGGTCGCTGTTGGGGGATGACCTCTTGCCTCTGTCGGAGGCAGAGATCATGATGTCCTTATCACGAGCCTTCTGACTGTTGTCCTCGGCGGCTACCGCTGAGATGATGAACGAGGGCCAATCATGGAACTGATATGGTCCTGTGAACACCGAGATTACGGGAAGCAGGTTCTTTCTACAAATGTCCACCAATGCCGAGTCTGGAACTCCGGAAGGCATTTGCAAAGTGGCTTGACAGAAACGTTCGATGAAGTTGCGAACGTCCTCTTTTTCCCTCTACTTTACTTCGATGAGAGAGGACATAGACATGTCCATTCCTCCCTCGTAGAATCGTGCGAAAAATAAAGCTTTGAAGTCTTCGAATGAAGTAATGCAGTTGTCTGCCAGGCTGCGGTACCACTGATAAGCCACTCCCGAGAGACAGCCCTTGAACACCCGAGTGAGGAGGGGGTCATTCCCTTGTAATAACACCATCATCATACTGAAGTAGTTCATGTACTGACTCGGTGATATTTTTCCCTCGAACAGAGCCATAGTTTGTGGTTTGTATCTATGAGGGAAAGAGGCCACTTCCCAGATAGCCGGGTAAGGTTGGTTGATACCTAATTTCTTGAGCTGATCTTTGTGCTTCAAGGCATCGAATTGGGTTTTCAACTCCTGTACTGCCTGCATCGGATTTTCAGCCGGTAGCAGGACCACGGAGTGGTGAGGAATTGGTTGCATTAACACATTCTCCGAGCGAGGAAACAGAGGAACTGCTGACTCCTGATCTAGAGCAGGCTCTTGGATCGTGTTGGATGGTGCTAAGTCCACTCCCACACATATCTGATTTGGAGGGACCGATGCTTGAGCCATAGTAGCTGTGTGTTGAGTCAGCATCATCTGGTGTATGTTCTCCATCATGGATTGTATTTCTTTCAGAGATGTCTCCAGTGTAGTAATGCGTTGCTCAGCGGTCCCTGACGGGGAAGCTTTCTCGTGTTCATCTCTAATGGCATAAACTCCTATCTCCTTGGGTGTCATTGAAGGATGAGTATAGGTCTCTGTAGAAGTTGACTCTATACTTTCAGCATCTGATCCGGGAGACTGGCGACCCCCAGCATCGAAATTAGAAGAGTATGAAGGCGTTTATCGCGACCTTGAACGGGTGTTTTGGAACACCCCAGCTTCAGTGTTCCTAAGGAGCTGGTTGAATCTCCTTCGGCTCGGAGTCCTAGAAGGATGACGTCTTGAGCTCGATCTTCCTCTAGGTATGTGTGAAACCATGTTCACTGATGCATATGTGTCCTCTTCTTCCTGGAAAGACGGAGAGTAGTTCAACCGGTCGAAAACTGATCGTTTTGTTTCTGAACCGCAACAATTAATTACAATCCTATGACTATTACAATAGTGCTCGTTAGGAGGCGTAATAGACATGCTGGAAGTTTCCCTCTCCTTGCATTTCTGGATCAGATATTCACGCAGGTCAGGAGGATTTGCATGAGAAGAAGAAGAAGATGGCTTGTTCCTTCTGTTCACATCAGTGGGCATGCGGATGTTGGGAACCAAAGTTTTCCGTGTGCCACCCGTATATAACAGGTTGGCCATCTGGGTAGCGGATAATCCCCGAGGAGCTTGTCTATCCGCAAACTGAGCCTGCTTTATGCTGAGGGACCTCTCCTGGCATAAATTGGAGCTCTGCACAGGTTGGCATAAAGCCGAAGAGGTCCTCAGTCGTCCGTCAGCTCCTCGCGTAATCCGGAGGGCAGGCAGATTCTTCCCTTGCTGGCGTAAAGGCCGAGAAGTTGAGTATTCTACTTGCTTTCCCTTTCGTAGATTGCAGGGGTCATCTGCTTTTTCGCTGAAGGCAGATGCATTTTTACGTGTGGAGCACGTTTAGAACTTCTGATTTGGCGCTAAGGCACTGTCAGAAATTTTGTCTGCCACGTCATCGACGGGAGACTGCATTTTATGCGCAGAGCGCGGATTAGGCTTCTGGACTAGCATTGAGGCATTGTCCAAAGTTTTGTCTATTCTGCCAGGGATGGGAGACTGAGTTTTGCATGCAGGGCACAATGTATACTTCTGGATTAGCACTGAGGAATTGCCAGAAGTTTTGTCTATTCCGTCAGTGACGGGAGACTGAATTTTACGCGCAAGGGGCGATGTATACTTCTGGATTAGCGCTGAGGCATTGCCAGAAGTTTTGCCTACATTGTCAGAGACAAGCGACTGAATTTTACACGCAAGGTGCGGAGGGAGCGATGCTACAACCTCGTTGGTCGGAGAGGTCGGAGAGTCGACAGGAATGGTAGAGGATGTCTTGGGCATCCAGACCTTACGCAGCTTCCTGTTGTCTTGGACAGAGAGAGAGTGAGAGCTACCCCTGTTCGAAGCATGTCTCGTAGGCAGACTGGTCGAACTGGACGACCAGTGTCTTCTTCACGGATCCCACAGATACCGCATCGTGTTGAGCAATTGCTTCCTCGTCAGAAGAGAAAGATGTCCCCAGCAGAGTCGCCATCTAGTGTTTGATGATAAATGAAAGAGAATACGGAAATGAGGGTTTATATGAAAACCTGCCCTTCTTCGGTGTTTACAAACAAGTTTGTACAATTTGATCCTATACGAGGATGTCGAAGTATAATTTATTTAATCTGGGTAAATATTGCTATAGGAGTCTGATCTGCAGTCGATCACTTTATCCCTTGGACCATACGATGATGAAGAAGTGTCGTAGAAGACAGAAAGCAGCTTCGAAGGTTGCTAAAGAGAGTGGATGCTCGATGCTAAAGTCGTCGATCACTACCCTTTGCCTGAGCTCTGGATTCTTCTCTCTCTCGATCGTTTTCTCTACCAATTTTTGACCTTCAAATCTTCGACCTTGACCTCTGTTGATAGAGGTCTCTATTTATAGAGTTTTAGTGACAGTGACCACTCAGTCGGTATAGAAACCGAGTAGTGGAAAGTATAGCACCCTTTTACACGATAGTTACAATAACCATTGCCTGCGTATAGATGACCTTTTGAATGAGCATGTGGCGCGTGTCCAACTAAGGGACAATGCATATAACTGCTGCAAAGATCACGGCATAGAAGCCACGTATGTAGTTATCCTTTGTGTAGAGGAGGTTGGCGTAGAAGCCAATAACTGTCAACATGGCGTAGAAGCCAAGTAGGCATAGAAGTCGAGTAGGCGTAGAAGCCGAGTGGACATAGAGGCCGAGCAGGCGTAGAAGCCGAGATGATGTGGACGTTTTAGCCAAAATTATAGCTTTTGGAGATATAACCAAATCTCTTTCCATAAATGCAGAGATCTGCCCCCATCCTGCGCATTAAATGCAGAGACGTGTCTTCAAAGATTTGCCATCATTCTGCGTATCAAATGCAGATACGTGCCTCGAATCCTGTATGAAGAGTAACTGCGGACATGACAGTCTATTTGTCTTCTGTGGAGCGTAAGAAGCTCACGTCTGCCTGTGTAAAACTGGGCAGCGTATCCCCTTGTATGCGTAATAGCAGTTTACGCAAAGGGGATGTCACTAAACGATGGTTCGGTGACATTTAATCAAATCTCCTGCGTTAAATGCAGAGATCCGACATTATCCTGCGCATTAAATATAGAGACTTGTTTTTGAAGGTCTGCCACCCTTTCTGATCATAAAATGCAGAGACGTGCCTCGAGTTCTGTCCTCACTCTGCGCATTAAATACAGAGACG
Organism: Iris macrosiphon; assembly: GCA_036927795.1. Classification (NCBI taxonomy): domain Eukaryota; kingdom Viridiplantae; phylum Streptophyta; class Magnoliopsida; order Asparagales; family Iridaceae; genus Iris; species Iris macrosiphon. The sequence goes on from JAYESA010000004.1 coordinate 76,778,354, forward strand.
TGCCTCGAGCCCTGTACGAAGAGCAAATTTTGACATGATAGGCTGTTTGTCTTATGTGGAGCGTAAACGGCTCACATCTGCCTGTGTAAAACTAGGCAGTGTATTCCTTTGTATGCATAAAAGCGGTTTACGCCAAGGAAATGGCAGTAAATGACAGCCTAGGTTGCAGTGTCGTGCCATCATTATAGCCGTCGTCTGGGTAATCGTGCAGTACTCTTTGTCAGGAGTCAGACGTCAGTTTTACTGCACGATTTGTCAGGTTCACTGCACGACTTGTCAGGTTTATTTCGGGGAATACGAAGCGTCCCTCGTACACTTCAATGCTGCATTAAAAGCTGGTGAGTTTTACGCCATAAAGGCGATATAATACCCTTTTTACGCTGAAGCAGCCTGGACATACTGTATTACGCGGATGGTCCTTGAGCTTATACTTTATGCTGTGCTCAATAGAAAAGCTCTGTTGCACGTTTGAAGGCTCTGAGGTCCTCTGTTTTACGCTGCCCTGCATCAACATGCTGCGTATAGTTATCCAGCGTATTTTTTATGCTTCTACAACCCCATGCTCTATTTATGCCATACCCATGACACGATAACATCTCTAATAACTGCCAAGGCTTCTAATCATGCAATTCTATCAGCAGTTATCCCTATATGTCGCACGTCCTATACGCACAGGTGGCCAGCCCGTCACGCAAGTAAGTATCCTATATGAGACTTACACTCATGTAACAGCTGTGTCATATCTAATAAAACATAAAAATGCCTTATGATAATTGGGTGGTCTCGTAAAACTAGGTCAACAAGCATAATATATAATAAAGACAAAATATGATGACACTATCGTTGCTCCCAAGTTATTCTTGGATGCGCAGTTTATATAAAAATTAAAATATATGAACTAAATAACAAAAATAAAATGTATGCACCATATGGATTGTAAATCATAGTATAATGGCAAGGTATACTTGCCTGGCAGAAAAGTTGCGTAATATAAACGTCCAGGTGTCAAGTAAAGAGTATCAGAACCCACTGCCTCTGATTGAACGTCTTTGAATGCTGAAATAAATATCACCAACATTTTTAGAATTAGTAAGATAGCTAAAAAACACTACCCCTTCGTCCAATTTGGATACAGGGGCAAAACGATAATTTTGGATCAAAGTGGAGTCCATGTGTGGCCTACTTTGCACCAAAATATGTGCCAGGAGTAAAAGTTTCTAAATTGGACAAATTATAGGTTTGAAAAGTCCTAAACGTCAATACGAACTTAATGCAAATAGGCGGCTCGGTCGATTGTCTCAGAACTGCAGGAAACTTATGTCACAGAACCAGCGTGATACCACGAGTCCAATGGCGCAAGTGTCGTCGTATTCCGACGATCGTGCACAAACTAATTGAGAATTTTGCAAAATGCATATTCATAGAACTTTTTACATATACGCATTGATTTTGACGCGCACACACGTCCGAATCAACTTCTGCAAAAATCCGCACGCCAGGGTATACCATACGCTCCTTTAGGAAAAATGGGTACGTGACGTGGTGGTTTGGTTTGTCGGGACGGACTCTGTATCACAAATTTTGAATATTTTTAAAAAAAAAATTGGATTTTTGGACACAGTTTTTCATCAACAAAGTGATTTTCTAAAGTAATTACTTCGTTGAGATCCTGGTTATATGTACTCTGTGGTAAAAAAAGAATTTTGAATTTTTGTTGAATGGATTAGAAAAAGAATTTTGAATTTTTGTTGAATGGATTGGAAGAAATCTGCCTTCTAAAATAAGGTTCTTGATTGTAAATTCTGTCAAATATCTATATTCATATAAAAGCAGTTTTTTGGGTTTTTGGAGGGGAATTATCATCTCAATTTAATCATGTTTTATTCTAAGAATTTACACAATCAAAAACTATATCATGTGGTCTGTGCATAGGAATTTACAGATAAAAAATTAACTATGCATAGAGAGAGAAATCTGTTGTCGAAGGTGGGTACCTTGGTCGAGTTAATCGGAAAGACGAGTTCATGGAGATCGACTACAGCGAAGCAGCGTCCAGGCAGTCGACAACCACAGCGTTGGGAGGCGGTCAAGGGTCGACGGCGGTGGGGAAGATGGGTCGCGGCTCTGAGATCAATAAGTAGGGTTAGGGTTTCGTTTCTTGATTGCATATATATATATATATATATATATATATATATATATATATATATATATATATATATATATATATATATATATCCCGATAGAAGGAAGTTATGGGTCGGGTTGGTATGCTGTTGTTTTCCACGTTTAAGGGGCGTGGGTGAAAGGTCTATGCTATTGCTACTTTTGTTAGTAGCACTAGCAAGTGCTCTTGTTTTTCTTTTCTTTTCTACTTTATTAATACTTTCTTTATTTATATTACTTTTATTTTATATATATTCTTTTTAACAACTAACTTATTTATTATCAATTTTTACTTTATTTTATTTTATTTATTATTAATACTAGAATCATTATTATTATTATTCTATAATACCAAAATTATTTTATTTATTACGAGAAATTCTAATTTCTAATATACTAACGTAGTAGGGGCCACCCTCACGTATAACTATTCTTACAAAACTGCGTATTTATAAATACATATATTATTTTATTAATTAAAAAATTTATGGTGGTTACAATTGATGATCTCTTTGATCCGTTGAGCGGAGCGAAGGTATTTTTGAAAATAGACTTGAGGTCAGGCTACCACCAGGTGAAAGTGAAGAAGAAGGATATTCCGAAGATAGCTTTTCGGACTCGGTATGGCTAGTTTGAGTTCATGGTGATGTCGTTTGGGTTGACCAATGTCCCGACGGTATTCATGAATCTGATGAACAAGGTGTTCCACCAGTATCTTAATAAATTTGTAGTAGTATTTATTGATGACATTCTAGTATATTCAAAAATTCCGGAGGAGCACCTGAGGATAGTTTTGAAGACTCTCAGGAGGGAAAAGCTTTATGGCAAGCTTTTAAAGTGTGAGTTCTTCCTTGACAAGGTTGAATTCCTTGGGCATGTGATTACAGGTGACAGGATCTTAGTCGACCCGAAGAAGATTTTAGCATTAGAGTCTTGGGCTACTCCGAGTTCAGTAGCAGAGATCAAGAGTTTTCTGGAGCTAGCAGGTTATTATCGAAGGTTGTACGGGACTTCTCCAGGATTATGGAGCCGATGACTAGGCTGAACAGGAAGGATGTAGAGTTTGTCTGGACAAAGGAGAGTCAGGCCACTTTTGAGAAGCTAAAAAAGAGATTGACGACATCTCCAGTGATGATGTTGCCATCAGGATTAGGTGGATTTACTATCTATAGTGATGCTTCAGGGAAGGGTTTGCGTTGTGTCTTGCAGCAAAATGGGAATGTGATTGCCTATGCTTCCAAAAAATTACGTCCTCATGAGAAGAATTATCCTACCTACGATTTAGAGTTTGTAGCGGTTATCTTTGCTCTAAAGCTCTGGAAATACTATTTATATGTAGAGCATATGGAGATCTTCACAAACCACAAGATCTTGAAGTACTTGTTTACCCAGAAAGAGTTAAATATGAGACAGCGACGGTGGTTGGAGTTGTTGAAGGACTTTGACATAACATTGCAGTATCATCTACGGAAGCCCAACGTAATTGCTGATTCCTTGAGCAGGTATCCAGTGGCTATGTGCTTGAGTACAGACATATATTTATTGGCCGATGAGAGCTTGGGTATTGAGGTGCTGGTACCAGGTGTCGAGATACATATGTGGGGACTACAGATACAGTCAAAGCTGATGGACAGGATTCGAGCTGCGTAGTATTACGATAAGTCTCTGAAGAGCATCAAAGCATAGGTTCGGATGGAATTATCTGAGGACTTCACTATTGCTGATGCTGGATCACTAAAGAACGATATCCGGTTGTGTGTGCCAAATGGGATGTTGCGCAAGAAGGTTCTTTAGGAGGCGAATCGGTCATAGTATTCTATAATCCAGGTGCCAAAAAGATGTATAGAGATTTGAGATAGCATGTATAGTGGTATAGTATAAAGCGGGAGGTGGCGTGCCTCGTATCCAGATATTTAGTGTGCCAACAGGTAAAGGCAAAGAGGTAGAGGTCAGGTGGTTTACTTCAGCCTTTAACCATTTCAGAGTGGAAGTTGAGCATGTTACTATAGATTTTGTTTTATGGCTTCCGCATTCTCCAGAAGGTAAAGACGTAATTTAGGTCATTGTAGACAAGTTGACCAAATCATCCAACTTCTTGCCATTTAAAGTGGGTACATCTACGGAGAAGTTAGCGGAGATGTATGTACGACAGATCGTCAGATTATACGGAGTTCCTGTGAGCATCATCTCAGATCTGGATACTCATTTTATATCCCACTTATGGAGAGTTTACAGCCTAACTTGGTCACCCAGCTCAAGTTCAGTACCGCATATCACCCCAGACAGATGGGCAGTCGGAGAGGACTATTCAGACTCTCGAGGATATGCTTCGCACTTGTGTTTTGGATTTTGAAGGCTCCTGGGAGGATCATCTTTACCTAGTAGAGTTTACTTACAATAACAACTACCAGGACAGTATTGAGATGTCACCATTCGAGGCTTTATATGGACAAAGATATCGCACTCCTCTATCTTGGGATGATGTTGGAGAGAGATCCTTGTTGGGACCAGAGACGATTTTGGATGCACCTAAGAAGGTGAAGCTCATCAGAGATAGACTTCGGGTAGCACAGGAGATACAATGGTATTGGGCTGATAGCCACCGGAGATATGTGGAGTTTGGGGTATAGATTTTATTTGTATTGCTTGTGATTATTTTATTTTAGATTGAGTGTTAAGGCTGTATTTTGTTCTAGTATGATGATATGGTGTTCTTGTGGATTTTTTTGACACGGGACACGATTCGCTTTGGTGGAGGCAGTAAGCTTAGTCCACGGTATATCGGACCCTTCGATGTTCTTGCGAGTGTCCGTACAATGGCCTACAAACTAGACTTGTAGCCTGAACTATAGGGAGTGCATAATATGTTCCATGTGTCACAGCTGATATGGTACGTGGCAGATCTCTGTCATGTATTAGATCACTCGGAGATCGAGGTGGGTCCGACTCTCAGCTACCCAGAGTAGCCAGTGGAGATCCTCAATCACAGGGAGAAGGTTCTGCAGAATCAAACGATACCCTTAGTACGCGTCACATGGAGTCATCACTCTCTGGGAGAGTCTACTTGGGAGAGAGAAGCCGAGATGCGCTAGCGATACCCTTATCTCTTTGAGGCATGAGGTATCGTTCTTTCTTATTTATTGTGATTGCTTGTTCTAGTATTAGTTCTTTCTTAAATTTTGAGGACAAAAATTTTCTAAGGAGGGTAGACTTATCACTACCATATTTCTAGATTAAAGTATTTTTATCGTTAGCATATTTATTATTTAGTAATTAAATATTTATATATGTGTTACTAATTAATTAAATTGTGTTGTGCTATTTAATTATTGATTAGTGGACTAGCCTATGTTTATTTGGACTTGAAATTAGTGGGTCCATTAGTTTGTCATGACACATTGAGCCCAACTTTGGACTAGGCCCATTAGACACATTTCCTTAATTAATTAAGAAGATTAGATTAGTTCATATAGAATTAGAAGCTTCCTAATATAGCCATCTCTAATTAAACCTCATGACTAGCTAGTAGGGGTACCATAGACATTATACATTGATTGGGAAGGGGAAAAGAGGGGGTCGGCCATATTAGAGGGACTCTTTCTCTCTCTGTAATTTATTCATTTAGATCCCCAATTGTGTTCTTCCCGAAATTAACTCATCCCTCTACCAAATTCACCCAAATTCACTCTTATTCCCTACCAATTACATTATCAAAGAAGCATTGGATCTTGGATTGCAAGGATAACTTGAAGGAGAAGGAATTGGCAAGGAGCTAGTAACCTAATTGTGTCCATTTGGGTTTTTTATTAGAAATTGTCACATCCTAGTACCAAAATACGGAGACGGACATGGCCAGCTCCCCCGTATAAGGTATAGAACGAAGTATGGCGGTCATGACTGTAACTAGACAAAGGGGTGTAAACTATAAACAAGTCGCTTAGGGTCGCACAACACATCTATTGTCTCAATCAATCAAGTAAGGATAGCAAACATAGAACATATATGACAAAAAAGTAAGGCATCCCAAACGCCCTTCCAAAATATTCTGGAACACAGCTTTACAAAATAAGAAAGCTGGTAGAGTAGCAAAAGTACATGACCATGATTAGCTGTAGTCTGATTAATTATAATCATGTAAGAAAACTAAATGTCCAGATTTACGGCTAACAAGTTTCGGTGGCTAAACGTCCAAAAGAGTAAAATATACGATAACGAGCAGGCAAGGAGAAACTCACTTATTTCCCTCAGCGGCCATCCGTTTAGTGTACGCCATTGCTCAGGGAAAAGTACGCTTGATCCTCAAGTGCTGGCTCTAAACATGGTCATGCAAAACCAGTGAGGTTAGACCCCAAATAGCAAGTACCACAAAGGAAGCACGAATGAAGAAACAATACCAGGAAGAATAAACATATATATATATATATATATATATATATATATAGTCATGTATCATAGTTTTGGTTTATAGTCTATCATGATACAACAATCTAACCCTACAACCAAACAAGAACAAGGGTTAGACCATCGCACCATAATAGTACATGTCCCTAAACTATTTAACAGAAGGTATAATGCACAATCAAGTTCAGTTACATAATCGGTCAATCACTTGTACGGCTTACTAGATGGAGTCTGGGTTACCCCAAAAATATTATGCATATAATAATAATCCTCATATCAAACCATGTTCTAGAAGGGACTAGTCGGGCCATGAATTACCGCATATCATATTATAGTATGCTCCAGTCCCTCGGAAGGCCACCGTGCTAAGATTGCATAGAAGACATAGTACAATACAATAGTCGGATATTGCCATCTACTAATGAGAATTTAAATAATATCTATGGGGGCCAACCTTCACTCCCCATATAATGATTGAGAGTGGCTAGTTAATCACGATCTCAGAATTTTGTCCCTCCTAATGCTCTATATATTTTAGTTGCCTAGTTAACCCTATGGTTAGCTGAAATCACATGGCGTGGTCACATGTTACTACCCTTATATGTCGTACCATAGTACAGGAACGCTAGATACGAATCTGCTTTGTTACTTTACAGTTCAATTTGGATTCACCCCAGCGTGATGCAACAGTAAAACAAATCCTAGCCACGCTTGGTTATTGACCAACTATTATGTCTATGTTGGAGAAATTATATCATATCATGTGTCGCTTAGCACGTGGGCACACCTTGGTGTGAAACATCTAACATAATCATGTAAAAGCACTTAGCACGTAGGAACACATAGCACGTAGTAAGTGTATCAGCACAGATACCAATAGTCGAGTCAAGTTACTAATCATTGATAAATCACATGGGTTCTAGCACATAGTCAAGTCTAATACATGGTCACTTAGCTCGCATACATTAGCAATCATTAAAATCACACATAAAATCACAAAAATCCAATAAAGCATCCAAATTAAGCAAAATAGTAAAATGTGCACATAGGACGTATGAGAATGAGGGACGCATAGAGTCGGTATCGCATAGGACAGGAGCCGCATAGGAAATCAGCTGCATATGGGTCGATGTCGCATGGGAAGTCGACCGCATATGGGTCAGTGCCGCATAGGAAGTCTCAGCCGCATGGGATCAGTACCGCATATGATAGGGCAAAATCTACTCCTTGGGACAAGTGTTGAGTAACATGCATTTAATATGTGTCAGAGAAGTGACTGAAGTGATGGATGTGACTAGCCATAAAGTGTGTCAGGAAGAAAAGACAAACTCATAGAAGAAGAAAATTTTAGAGCAAAACAGGGTTATGCGTCCACATGAGAAGAGGCGCATATTTACTGCCGCATGAGTCTGCTTGCCGCATTGATGTTTCTTGGACTTAGCGAATTTCTCATTCGTTCAGCGAGTAAAATATAAGAAGTTTTGTCACTTAGAACACTTTGTGTAATAATCAGTCATGCATCCAACAAGATGGACGCATGTTGGAAAGTATATGCGGCACAGAGATCAGGCCGCATAGCACTCAAGACACATAACACTCTCTACCGCATATGGTGCTGGCCGCATGAGCACTTTATCTTCTCCATATAGCAAGTTCAGCCATGATGGAAAAGCCCCAAAACTCAAAAATTATTTTCTCCATAAAAACTTTATATTAACTCCAAATCAAGTGAAGCAAAAACCAAAATGCCTTAAATGGAATGCTCTATAAACCACAAAAATTAGTTTTCTAAAATACCATGTTTTAGTAGATCAAAATTAAGAAAAATTTTAAAACCCATGAAAACCCTTAACAAAAATATAGATCTACACGAATCTATCCATCAAAACCAAAAAATATACGTACTAAAAGTGTTTAGAATCATAATATACACATAATAGACTAATAAAATGCAACTAAAGAGAAAGAACTAAAATCAAAGAGTTTCTCCATGTCATGTAAGGTGTACTTGCCTAGAAATGAAAGAAAGAGAAAAATAAGAGAAATGGAGGAAGAAAGAGAAATAAGAAATAAGTTAGCTTATATAGCTAGGGTTTGAGGTTTAGACCATGGGTTCAACTCATGACCAAACTAACCCAATAATTAAACCATGAGTCTAGTTGAACCAAAGATGGGACTAGTCTCCATGATATGCAATCATAATTAACATGAAAGAAATAAATAACATAGACAGTAAAAGAATATGTTCCAAATACGTATATCGGAAACAAAAAGTGACAGAAATCCATCTCTCAATAGGTAAATTCTGATATCTCCTATAATCTAGAATCTAATTCATGTATTTAACCATTATGAATCATACATTAGCTTAGGGCTACCCATAAGACTAAGAACTAGGTTCATATGACTTTTATTGTGGAATCTACATGGTTATTTATGTCTAATTAGGAGAAATTTTGAGATTGACACATCAATTTTGTGTCATGTGACCAAGTAGACCTAATTAGACTTAGATCAGGGTTGTGAGACTAGATACGCGTCCATAATTGGACACGAGTAGAGCGTATCATAGTATCTTGTGATACAATATAATACGGGGTTCATTTTGGGTGTTTTGTATGAATTCTCTTTAATTCCTATTGTACCAAGTTGCATTAGTCATAAAATAGTATATTTGATATGTAGGAATGGTAATTATAGTGATTGGGGGTTCATGGCATCTCATTTCAGAACGTATCATAGAGTATCACACTGTACATGCCAAGTGTTTGGTTTAATGCCTCTATTGTGTGTGTTGTATATATATATATATATATATATATATATATATATATATATATATATATATATACAATGCTAGTTATATATTTGATGTAGGTGTGAGTGTGGTATGCACTGAAGTATAGTAGTTGATGTGTACTAGTGACAGTGTAGTATTTACTGTGTATGTGTGTACATTGTGAGAGCTAAGTGAGTTCAGTATTTGTTTTGTGTGTGGTATCAATACCCAAGTATGCCTATTCTTTGAGGAATATAACATGAGGTGAAGGTTTGAGCAAGGATATGTAGCAACAACAATACACAAAGAAGAGGAGATCAGATTCCAGTTCACAGCAGTTGTGTACACTATCAAGAGGAGCTACATCAGCAACAGTGCACATATGTGCACTGCTATGCACTGCCATTCATTGTTATATCAGCAACTAAAGATAGAGCAATAACAATAGTAATAACAGGAAAAATGGAGTTAGGGGATCGGGTTTGATAAGTAGCAGAAGTAGCAATTTATCTAGCAGTAGCAGTAGGGAGGGGCATGAGTGTACATGTGAATTAGTGAGTGAGAAGAGATAGATATAGTTAAGGGTTATATTAATACCAAGTATTAGTGAAAGTAATGGTTAGTAAGAGTAGTAGTATCATAAGTGAGGTATTAGTGTATATGAATAACTATGATACTAGTATAGGTAGTGATAACCAGGATACCAAGATTTGAGACCAAGGTAAGGGGAGTCTGTCATTGCACAAGTGGTGTTAGTGACTGGTATCATAAGGTTGGTGAATGATACAAAGGGGATGATACTCAAAGGTACAAGTATTAGAGTATTAGAGTATTAGAATACTAAGGTGTTAGTTATAGGTGTGGATATTAAGTGTAGATACTAATGTACTATTAGATAGTAAATAATATTAGCATGTTATAAGTTATATATAGTTATCCTAATAATATTGGCTAGTATAGCTAACACCTATAAGTTATGGACCAAGATGCCACAGCACACCCTAGTACCATTTAGTAATAACTAGTATAGACTTCAAATCATCTTGGAACCTATATATGGACCTAAAACCAAGGTAATGACCTAGTTTGACTTTAGTTTGACTAGTATGACCTAGAATATCATATTAGTGTATTTTTAACTCATTTTTCACTTCATTACACCAAGTGTCACTCCACGTTCCCGATATACGTATTTGTAACATATTTTTTATTTTAGCATAGTTGCATGTGCATAGAGACTAGACCCATTCTTTGGTTTAACTTGGTTTATGGTTTATTTTGTGGGTTGGTTCAACTTATGAGAGCCTTTGGTTAAACCCTCAAACCTTACCATATATAACCCAATATTTTCTTTCTCTCTCCTCACATCTTCATTATTTCCTCTTTCTTTAGCTTTCTCTCCCCATTTCATAGGCAAGTACACCTTACATGAGAAATAAAGAAATCCTCCATATTATTATTCTATTATGTTTGTTATGTGTTTATAAGCACTTTCAGTTCTTGGAGTATTCTATTTTGATGGATAGATTAGTGTAGATCTACATTTCTAAACTTAGAATTTTTTGGATTTTATGAGTTTTTCTTGGTTTTGATCTATTAAACTTGTGTCTTTGAAAACTAATTTTTGTTACATGATAGAGCTTTAAATTTAGAGCATTTTGGGTTTTTGTTCACCTGATTTGGACTTAAAATAAAATTTTTATGAATAAAACAAGATTTCAGTTTTTGGGGCTTTTTTGCCATGGTTGAACCTGTTGTTGCATAAGACGAAGTTCCCATGCGGCCAGTGAGCATATGCGGCCGAGAGGGTCATGCGGCTTAAACTCTTGCCGCATACTAACAACATGCATCCATCTTGTTGGACGCGTGTCTGCTGATTTACACAATTATCTTTGAACACATTGTGCTTTCACTCACTAAACAAATGAAATTTTGCTAAGTCCTAGAGAACTCCATGTGGCACCGACCCCTATGCGGCCTGGAAAGCATGCGAGCACTATTTTCTTGGATGCATGGCTATGAACCATTGGCACTTATTTCTTTGGTTTTGTCTTTTCTTTCTGACATACTTTATAGCTTGTCACCTCAATCATATCAGTCACTTTATGTCACATCACTGACACTTTATTTATTTGACTGTCAATTTAACACTTGTCCCAAGGAGTAGAATTTACCCTGGGCATGCGATTAAGTGGTCCATGCGGCCTGACTTTTCATGCGGTCTGATTTCCCATGCGGCCTAGAGACCTATGCGGCCTTGCTTGTTTTGACTGAATGTCTTCTTGACTCTTGTGACCCAATGTATAATTGGTAATTGTACTCGAATATTGTATCTATACTGATACCCCTATTACCTGAATTATTATTCATGTTTTACTGTGCGCTAAGATGTGACATATCATCTCATGTGTTAAGAGATTATATTTGGGTTGTGCATCGAGCATGCCTCCAAATTTCTGAAGTCATGATATTATAAATATACATTATTTCCCCAACATGGACATAATAAGTGAGTCAAACAACCAAAGCATGGCTAGGATATTAATTATATGAATGTTGCATATATGCTCGGGTGAATCCAGATTTTACTTCCATAGATTCATATCTAGCGTGCTCGTACTTTGTACGACATCTTAAGGGAAATTCTCATGTGACCACGTCTTGAGATTTCAAACACAACCTAGGGCTAATTAAGTAAATAAAAGTGGTAGTAACATTTGGAGAAAACGGTATCCCGAGATCATACCAATGAATCTTCCCACAGAGATTCATTCTAAGTGCGTTGTGGGCTGGCCACTACAGATACTGTATATCATCGGCCTTAGTAGAGTGCAGTATCTGACTTATTATTATGTCGAGCCACTATTTCTATATAGGAATACTGGAACCGCTAATACTGTATTTTTAGCATTGTGGCCCTACGGGGACTGGTACATCCTGTAAGTGCTTATTTGATTATATTGGTTCAGTTAGCTCATGTTCGTCACTGGCGTGATCTGAGGATACTTATTATGCATTATTCTGAGATAACCTCAGACTCCACAAAATAGCAAGCTTAGGGAAATGGACTATCATAGTACGAGGATTCAACCTTTGTCCTTGTTTGGTTATAGGGATAAGCCTTAGCGCTAGGATATGCCATGGACCAAAGTTACGACACTGAACCTATGTATTATTATATATTTTCTTGGGTATTTATTTCTTTATTTCGTTCTTTTTTTTGTGGTACTTGCTATTTAGGATCTGACCCCACTAGTTTTGCATGGCCAGGTTTTAAGCCAGCACTTGAGGAGCCAACATACTTTCCCCAAACTCATGGCGTGCACCAGGAATATGGTCGCAGGAGATAGCGAGTGGATTTATTTTTCCCTGCTCGTTATGCATATTTACTAATTTTTAGTGTTTCGCCACCGGCACCTATTAGCCGGCTCATCTGGACATTAGTTTTCTTTACATAATTGTATTAAATTAGACTGTAGCTGATCACTGTCATGTACAATCCTTACACTTCCATCTTCTTATTTTGCACAGCTAGACTCCAGAATATTTTGAGAAAGCATTTGGGATGCCTTATTGCTTATCATATATGCTCTATGCTTATCGTTTCTTGTTTGAATGATTGAGACATAGAAGTTCTTGACCATATGAGACTTAATTGTAGAATGCACCCCCTTGTCTTATACAGCCGTGATCATCGTACGATGTATAGGACCTTGTATGGGGCAGCTGGCCATATCCGTCTCCGTATTCCGGTACTGGGGCATGACAAGATTTTAGTGGTGGCCCATGCAGTTCTTTTCTTCAGACTTGTGGGGTTTCATGGTCATAAGAGTCTCAATCAAAATTTGATCCTTCTTAAAATTCTAAATTTCTCTTCTTCGATGTTCATCTTGAATTCTTCCAGATTCCTTTCTTCCTGGTTCCATCTCGTCCTGTGCTTATTGTTTCTTTTGCTTTCTTTAGGGCTTCTCCTTCCGCCGATGCTGCAACAACAAGAGAGGCAAAGTTTCTAGTAGAATAAAATCCTGTAGAACCCTATCCAAGGATCCGAGTTGAACTCGCGATGAATGGGACAGAGTAGCAGGCTCTAGGTGTTCTCGTACCTCCCGCAGTGCCGGCAGTACTAGATACCCCAACTTTGCTAGAGATTATCCATGGATTGTTGGCTGTCCAACAATACTAGATGGTGGTACAACAATAATAACAACAACAACATCAGCAACAACATCTCCAGCAGCAGGAACGGAATGTCCTGTTTAACCAAGGGTTGCAGACAGCCCTGGAATTAGGAGGAAGAACAGATTCTGGGATATCTGTTAGATTTTTAGAGTGAACCCATGATATTTCGATGGAACGGAAGACGCAATCACGGCAGATAATTGGTTGCATGATATTGAGACCATTCTGACAACGGCTAAAGTTTCGGCCGAGGAACAAGTTGACTTGGTTCGCCTACGACTCCAAGATCTGGCAAGAGATTGGTGGGCTACGATGGAGGTAGGACTGAGGCATCCTATTTCATGAAAGGATTTCAGGACTCGATTTATCGCAAAGTACTTTGGGATTATGTCTCAGTGTGAGTTGTAGCAAAGGTTCATTAACCTCAAGCAAGTTGGAAGGACAGTAGACGGCTATGTGGTAGAATTTTATCGACTTCACAGATTTGCTCCGACTATGGTGACAACAGAGTTGGAGAGAGAAATGAGGTTCCAGCTGGGACTTCACTTGGAGATCTTGTACATGGTAAAGGTGCATAGCTACCAGACCTTTGAGAGCAGCCAAGAGGGTTGAGCTTACTTCTCAAAGGATGGCATCAAGAAGAGTAGATCAGAAGAGGCCTCATGGATAAAACAATGAGGAAGGACCAGTACCCCAAACGTCAGTACCTGGCATTCGTATACATAATTCAGCACCGCGAAGGGCGACAGTTCCAACAGTGACAGTACCAACTTGGCAACAGCAGCCGAGGCAGCAACAGCAGTAACAACAACAATGACTGAAAGCGGTGACAGGTTGTACCTAATATGGCAAGGGAGGTCATACCCAGGATGTTTGTCGGGCAGCTAACAGACTATATTTGAGATATGGGAGCCATGATCACAAGATTGCCACGTGCCCATTGATGTAGAGGCCAGGAGGGCCAATACAACAGTTTTTTGTATTGCCAGCTCCAAGGGAAGTGCGATAAGGAGGACCAGCATTAGTAGTACAGCCTTTAGCTCAGCATCCGTTGCCGATGCAAGCCTAGATTTATAGGAAGCAATAGCAGAATCATCAGGTACCGCAACCACGGCAACTGGGACGACAGTAGCAGGGAGCTCAACAAGGCCAAGGGCCGGCACTCACCTTGTCCTTAGAGGAAGCTTTGGCGTCGGACAACGTAATGGCGGGCTATTAATGACAGCAGCCACTATAGCAGTGGCGGGCTATTAATGACACCAGCCGACTGTCATTAATGCAGCAGAAGCGGGAACATTAATGCAGCAATAGCAACGGCGATAATGGTGACAGTTGTAAACCGTCACCAAAACAGCAACAGTAGTGCAGATTTCAGACAACAGTAGCGACTGCAGTTCAGTGACAGCCAGAACTGTCACTAAAAGCTGCGTATCAGAGTATCAGTGTTTTTCAACACTGCTTTCAGTGACAGTTAGGCAGATTATTATTATATTGTGTTTATATTTTATATTTATATATATATGTATATATATATGCATTAATATTGAGATATAATACTATTATTGCTATATTTCTTATTTGTATAATATTAATATATATTTATATATTATATATGAGGGTAATTACTATATCAAGGTATTGGGTATTACCTTGTGGAAACCAAGGTAAGTGGGATACTCAAGATTCGGGGTTTGGGTATCAAGTTTGTGATTTTTGTGGAGATACCAAGTTGGTTCAAAACTATGGTACATATTTGATGTGTAAATTAATATTCTATATTATTATACATATTTGGTTGATATATATGTATTATGATGTTTACCTTGGAAATTACGTATCCGGAGATACGGTATACTAATATTTTAGGATGTGGTTTTTATGACTTAGATTGTTATATCTTGACCCAAGATTTTTGTGTTAGACTTGTGCAACCTAGAAATTGATAGTTGACCTTGGTTTGACTATAGTTGACCATAGTTGACTTAGAGTTGATCATAGTTGACTTTTGACTTAGAATTGACTTATTGACCTAGAAGTTGACTAGTTTAACTTGTTCTCTTTTCAGGGCCTTGTATTGATGTTGTATTCCATATCTAGGTCTTCGAGGCACCGAGTCAAACATCTGTGAGACTATTCATTGGACTTCAGGCGAGTACATTCTCTGATAGTTTCTCATTTATGATATCCTCTATGTTCATTGTATCTAGTGTAGATATCCATGTTCTCTTGACACTATGGTTACACGGATTGGTATATCCGGATCTCGTCATGAGATGTTATTCCTTGTTATATGGTGCATATGGTGCAAGTATTGTTTTATTGGTTATCTTGTACATGTACAGACACTGATTCTCGGGAAGAGTAGCTATCTTCTTGGGAAATCTCGTGCCATAGCATACCGTGGTTAGATCTATTATACCAGTAGGGGATGGGAAGTATTAGTATAGATATGTGATCAATATCCCTATTGTATCAAGTAATGATTACTGAATAGTGTTGATCATACACCGCACGTATGATTAGCCAGGCCGCATTGCATCTTGCCCAAGTCGATCACATGTTAAGCTAGTACTCACACACTTAGTCATTTAGTATTCTTGTTTCATTGGCATATTGTTCATTATTGTATTTATTTCAGTATTTCCTTATTTTATATATAACTCTTGTATCTATTGTGCATCTTGTTTATCCACAGCTATTTACTATTACATAGTTTTTATCATTGATTAGAACTGCTGTTAGATATGTACTTTGCTCCTTTCCTGACTGGATATATTTTTCCAGATGACACTGAGGAGTGGTACTCTACTTATTATGGACCCCAGGATGTTGTGGGTTTAGATTCTGAGACACTGGCTCAGGAGGGACTTATCCCAACTGAGACAGTTGACCCTGGAGTTGTAGCTTCATAGTATTCTTTTGTACTGGATTTGTCTCCAGCTTTTTATTTTATTCTTCAGACTCATTGATGTATTATTTTAGACTCATGAGTTGTATTATGACTATTCTATTCTTTATCTGATTCGTGCTTTCTATCTTAGTTATGTGATTGAGTATACTAACATTATTGGTGGTTTATTGTATTGTTAGATAGATTATCTAGACAGCGTCCTGCCGCCGATTCTGCGGCGTAGGCTGGGCGTTGTTTCCGACTAGTACCCTTACATCGGATGCTGGTCGTGACAAACGCCCCCACATGGATGGCACTACTTTTCTTTGCATGGGCACAAAAAATAAGAGGAAGGCGCAGAGGACGATTCTAGAATAGTCAAAAGATTCTTTGATAAAAAGAAGATTTCTATCTCTTTTACATACTGAAGGCGGTATACTTTATCGTGCTAATAATTTTTGCACGAAAGATATTGTTCATCTTTGTGTAGAAAAGAAACATTTTTGTGTAGAAAAGAAACATTTAAATGCTACATGGAACTTCCACGCGAAGCATTTTTACGCAAAAATTTCGTCAAGCATGAAAATGTTTCTTCTTTTGTTGTTTACTTGTGTGATGTAATTAATCATAAGCTCAAGGTAGTAGAGATTGTTCCTTCTATTATGGCATCTACATAAGAACATTGCTACAATAAGATCGTCATCAACTGATATTGTTCCAAAGTAGTTTAGGAAGCAGTCAAATAATCAGTGTTTGACATGTTGCAAGTTAGCTCGCTAACCGGACAAATGTTCCAGAAGACAAAGACACATGTACGGAGAAGACTTCTATTTACCTTTGTTAATATGATATAGAGGTATTCTCATAAAAGCAAAAGCAAGAGAAGGGGGATGACTTATCACTCTCCAGCTACTTGATCCAACTCTTCAAATTCTTAGTATAGACCCATAATTTATTTATGGAACATCACCATGGGTGGTATACCAAGGTACCCATTCTAGGATATTGTCCTCGCATCATAGTGCATTACCTCAGTCTAGGGGCAACATATCTTCGTATTAGAAGATGACATTGAAAGCTCTAGTTATATACCTCTATCAACTACCCCTTCTATCAATAGACGTGTGGTCAGCTCATATGACACTGGAGATAAAGATGGTGAAGGTAGTAGTGCCAGAACAAATTAGTCCCTTGACACCATGAATAATGCTATCCGAGAGCTCTGAGCTATGATGCAATAAATGTTATCCGAGAGCTCTGGTTTAGACCAGGATGGATGATTGACCCATATTAATTTTGGACTTTGACCGGGCCTTGGTCATCTAACCCATATTTGACCGAGCGACAATAGGATCGATCTATCGCCCGGCAAACTAAATATGGCCAACTAAATATCTTTAAATACTGGTTAGAGAAAGGTCGAGTAGGAATATAAACTTTTGTATAAGTAATGCTAATAGCAAAAAAAAAACCACCTTTTTTATTATTTGTTTATTTTAGTATTTAGGTTTTTTCGGAAATTTTCACTGAGAGCAAAATATTATAATAAATTTGTAAAAAAAGCATTAAAGTTTCCAAAATTTTGGAGAAAGCATTAAAAAACCCTTTGTAAGGGCGTTTTAATCTTTTCCGTTAACTCCGTTACCCGACTAACGTGGAAAAAAAATTAATAAAAATAATAGAAAATGCCCTTCAAAAGGGCGTTTTATATTTTTTTTTCCTCTCTCTCCTCTCTCTTCTCTCCTCTCTCCTCTCTCCTGTGTCCGCCCGCTCCCCTCTCTCTCCTCCTCTCTTTCCCCCTCCCCTCCTCTCCTCTCTCTCTCCTCTCCTCTCTCTCTCTCCTCTCCTTTCCTCTCCTCTCCTCTCCTCTCTCCCAGTCAAATAATATATATATATATATATATATATATATATATATATATATATATATATATATATACTCTCTTCTCACTGCAAATTAAAATATATATATCCTATGATTTTCTACTCTCACTCTCTCTCTCTCTCTCTCTCTCTCTCTCTCTCTCTCTCTTCGTACATTTGCGCGTTCTCTCTCTCTCTCTAGGGAAGTAGATAGGAGTAGTAGGATAATAGGTAACATTTATATTGTAACCGTTAGATTTAGTTGAAGTAGATAGGAGTAGTAGGATAGTAGCTAACGTATATATTGTAACGGTTAGATTTAGTTGAAGTAGATAGGAGTAGTAGGATAGTAGCTAACGTTTAATTTCCATCGGTTAGTTTATTTTCTATATATAGCTAACGTATAAGTTATGTATATCTCATCCTCTCTCTTTATCCTACTTATCTTACATTGAAGTCAGAAGAGGAACTTTCATCCATATTCTGCTACCATTTTTGTCTCAGCTTTTTCCTGATAAACTTCTGTAAGTCTTAATTAAGACGACAGTTTTTACTATGGATAAAAATTTAGTAATAATTTGCTATCATGGAGGTATACTAGATGGATTATCTTACCATGGAGGTAATACTAATCTTATAACCACTTATAGAAATATTACTTTAGCTAGTTTGCGTAGTACAATTTCTGATAGTTTTTGCATAAGTTATGAATTTACAATAAGGTGGTTTTATGAAGATGCGTTGATAATAGTAGATTGTGAAGAAACATGGAATTTTATTGTTTAAAGTAATTTAGTTTCAGCTTGTATCAAAATTTACATTATCCTATCACAAGTAAATATGGACACAACTATCATATCAACTAGTGAACATTTTAATGATAACCAAGATTTTAATGTTGGTCCAAGTTGTATAAATCACAGTGAAAGTAACTCTGATACAGAAAATAATGATGTTGACGATGAAAACAGTGATGATTTGGTTGAAAATTTAGATTACTACTTAGATGATAATGATGCTAATGTACATGGTTGCATTCCCGAATTATTTGTTGGCAGACATTTTGATTCTCCTAAGGATTTTCGTAATTTTATTAGTGACCTAGCAATTACATATAAATTTAGTTGTTCATCTAAACATAACAATCATCAAAGAATTGTGTATACTTGTGATTCTCTAAACTGTTGTTGGAGGGTATACGCTAAAGCTATTGGTGATGGTAGTACATTTGAAATTCGTACATTTTAAGGTAGACATTCATGTTTAGGTGGATTTACAGGAGGGCATCATCCACTAGCCACCACCGCATGGGTAAGAAATAAAATAATTGGTAAAATTAGAGATAACAATTTGTATAGTCCGGCACACATTTTACATGATATACTTAGAGAACATTGGATACATATTACATATTCCAAAGCTTGGAGAGCTAGAAAACTTGCATTATCTAATATTAACGGCAGTTACGTTGATGCGTATGGTAGTCTTGAGAAATATTATTTTACAATTATGGAAACAAATTTCGGTAGCAAATATTTTTTAAAAACAGTAGAAAATAATGTATTTCAAAGAATATTTATTTGTTTCAAGGCTTGTATGGATGGTTTCTTAAGTGGTTGTTTACCTGTTATTAGTATTGATGCTACTTTTCTTACATCTAGATTCCAAGGTAATTTATTTGTTGCTTGTGCCCACGATCCAAACTATCAACTATATCCTATCGCTTATTGTGTTGTTGAGAATGAAAATACTGAGTCGTGGACATAGTTTTTAAACTGTTTGAAAATGTCTTTCGAAACTTATTTTGAACGTTGGGATAGTATTTCATTTATATCTGATAAACAGAAAGGATTAATTCGTGGAATGCGAACAGTTTTTCCTAACTCTCCCCACTTTTTTTGTATTCAACATTTTAAACAAAATTTAAAAATTTGTGTCCTCGTACACCGACATATCTACAATGGTTAGACAAACTTGCCCGATCTTATAATGAGGTTGATGCCAATGGTTGGTTGGAAAAAATAAAATCTGCAGATGTAAATATTTTTGATTGGATTGTAGGGTCAAGCGATAAAAATCGTAATTTTTCTCACTGGATAACAGCTTATGCACCGTACCCACGATTAGATATTAACACTTCGAACATTGCTGAATGTTTTAACAATTGGATTAAAAGTTTGCGTGATAAACCTATATCAACATTGCTTGATGGTATTAGAGCAAAAATAATAACACTTCACGACAAGCATCGAACAAATGCTGAAAAGATGGAAATAGAGTTTTGTCCAAGGATGATGAACACTATAGCACGTATTAGACGGGAGTCACACCATTTTCAATTATTGTATTTTAATAATAATAAATTTGAAATATGGGATCATGAAACAAGTAGATGTTATGTGGTTGAATTAGACCGTAAATGTTGTACATGTGGTCGGTGGCAACATACTCTATTACCATGTGAACATGCTTGTTTTACATGTCATTCTTCTAACGTACCAGTTGAAAGTTTTTATCCTGTTGAATTTTCTGTTGCAACACTTAGAGCTGTATACATGCCATGTATGGAACCGATTCCAGTCCCCTATAATCCTCAAAATGAACCTATAAGAGGTCAAATTGGAGTACCATTTCTTGGGCGTAGAGCTGGCAGACCGAAGAAGAATCGTATAATGACAAGAGAACCGTCGACAAGGGATCTTCGTTGCAGTAATTGTGGCGGGCTGGGACACAACAAAAGGAGTTGTAGAAACCAACCGAGGCAGTGAATATCATTATTGTATATTTTTTGAGTAATTATGATTTTGATCTAACATTGTTACAATGTTGTAATTGAAGTTGCTGAACTTTCGAATAAAATAAACATCATATTACGGAAATTGTAAGACCAACAAAATATTGTCATACATTTATTTATGGATACCAACAAAATTACTAGCCCCCTCTGTCATCCCTTCTATAATTTCTACGATCCACTCGCCTAAGACCTAACCTATCTCTCCTTTCCTCTGTACCCTCCGGTGGTGGCAAATATAAATGGGAGTCTGGATCAAGGCTGGCTGAGCCAAACAACGAAGTGCCACTCTCCTGCATGTAATAATTCCAATCCCATTGTTGAGAAGCACCCTGTGGCATGTCATCGTTGCTCTGGGATGTGGTCTCGTAACTCTGGGATGTGTCACTGTCATGCTGTGTCCTGCCAGCGTAAGGCTGGGAATATCCCTCATAATGTTGTGGCATGCCAACATAAGGTTGTGACATGCCAGCGTAAGGTTGGGATATTCCCTCACCAACCTGTAATACTCGTGCCTCTGTATTGCTCGAACCAGCTCCTCGTGCACCTGTCCTACGAGGACGTGCCTGCCTCTGTCTCACGAAGCCTACCGGATGGCTGTCAGGTATATCGAGTGGAGTAAAACGGGGACTCAATGATGCGCGCATATATTGTACAGTTGTCCCTATAATTCCTTCTGGATCTCTTTCGGGATCCTAAGCTATATCACCCAGTGTCTCCGCCTGAATATATAAATCCACACTCAATCAATATAAAGTAACATATATAAAGATGATATTTTATGCAAATAAGAACACATACCAGTAGAGCATCACGTGCCCTCCTATCACGCAAGCTCAGATCATCTAAAGCTCGTGGCTGGAACCGAGCTTTTTCAAATTGATACCTCTTATTTTGCACTAGGGGCATCCATACCAACGTAAAAAATTGGCAGTACCCTCTACTGTAAAATGTTAACACAAAATAATGATATGTAAGATATAATACCGTATTATTTATTTAAAATAATTCTTAACTTATAATCTGCCGTCGATGCCATCAATTCAGACATGTGTTCCACGCCATATCATATACATTCGTACCCGCTCTTCCATATTTGATTTTGTACTGCTAGAAGCCAAAGGCTCCAGGGGTATCATCTGTTTCAGTCCGAATTGTCGCATAACACGATCCGCTGGATGAAACATGATAGATCCGTTGTACATGATATAATACCTATGGAGACTACGGGCACGTTCTCTATCTCTCACACCTTCTGACACACTTTGAGGTTGCCAAACAACCTATTTGACATTCAACAAGTAATAAATGGTAGCCACAACAATATATTTTTAAATTTTAATTTAATAATTATATACTAACCTCATAGGTGGTTAATGTGTCAAATTGATGCCGGTAAAGAGATATCACTTTGGTCATACAATGTACATACTCTGTATTTCCAATAATCTAGCGAATGCCTGCTGGCAATACTGGTTGTTCATCGCTATATATACTAACTGGTCTACCAATCGCGAAGTGCTCGTAATACCAGAACTACAAAGAAGAACACAAATAAGATACAAATAAATATAACATATATTATTCATTTTTATTCATACCTGTATAAGTGTTAGACATCTACTTATATTTTTGGCGGTTCTACCCTGTGATACCTTACTCACAAAAGACGTCATAGAGCGGTATAAATTTGCTAACACTGCTATACTCCATGTGTGTCTTGTGTAGGAATGGATGTCCGCCAAAAATGGAAGCAATCGCACGTTGACCATATTTCCCGTAGCGTCGGAGAATAAAAAAGCACCGCATAGACACAATAAGTAAGCCCTAGTGCAACATATTACCTAAAAATATAATTAAATATTCATACCATTTATATTAAATAAATATTAACAATAATTAATACATGTAAATAATTACCCGCAAATTATCGACAGGAACTTTTGTAGAGCCGATATGATCAACATGCATGAAAGTTGACCGGAGCCAAGTGAGTTTGACAGTGCTGGTTTGTCCCATGTCAGAGGGGGGCTCCACACCGAGGTATTCTCTAATGAGCTGTTTTGCTTCTAATTTTTCGTCTAAATATATAGGATTAACGTCGATAGGTAATCCTAGAATCTGTGCCACGTCCGCTAACGTGATCGTCATCTCCCCGAAGGGTAACTGAAATGTGTTGTGTGTTGGCCACCATCGCTCAACGATACTTAATATCAAGTCTCTATCGTGACGCTTCATTCGTATAGCGTCAACATAGTGAAAACCAAAAGCCTCCACCAAGATATTCTGTGCTTCAGTCAACTCCCATGATGCCCGCCATTCACCATGCTCTCTTAATTTTACATCTGGATAATCATAACGCTATAATATATATATATCGTTAGTACAATATAATACACTTAACAACAATAATATTATTTATCTAGGGGTTACATTATCGGTCCTGCAAAAACCAGACTAGAAATGTGAGACTCTCGTTCACATTGAATGGCCGGAGTTGTAGGTCCACCGGGTATGCGTCCGTCATTTTGAGAAGCCATCTGTATTTCGAGTGCTCTAACTGGAGAAATTTAACAATAATTTTTTCTTTCTAATGTGAAACTCTCCTTCTGTGAAGAATTTTTTTTCTTTCTAATGTGAAGTCCTTCTGTGAAGAATTGTTGGTTCTTATAGCAATTCTATTACATTATATGACAAAAAAAGTTCCCGGATTTGAATCAGTAAAGGAAAGTGAATCACCTATACAAACAAGATATGATAGGGACAGGTGAGTCACGGGTGGGCAGTATATGTGTGGGGGGGGTATGGGGTTTTGGGTTGGAGGGGGGAGACATGAGAGTCACGGGTTGGGAGTATATGTGTGTGGGACAAGAGAGACAGGGACAAGAGAGAAGAGACAAGAGAGGACAGGACAAGAGGAAAGAGACAAGAGAGTACAGGACAAGAGGAAAGAGACAAGAGAGGAGAGGGGAGAGAGAGAGAGAGAGAGAGAGAGGGGGGAGAGACAGAAGAGATGAGAGAGAGAGAGAGAGAGAGAGGAGAGGAGAGACAGAGGAGATGAGAGAGAGAGAGAGAGAAGAGAGAGAGAGTAGAGGAGAGGAGAGGAGAGGAGCGGGAAGAGAAGAGAGGAGAGAGAGAGAGAGAGAGAGAGAGAGAGAGGAGAAGAGAGACAGAGAAGAGAGAGTGAGAGAGAGAGAGAGGAGAGGAGAGGAGCGGGAGAGAGGAGAGGGGAGAGAGGAAAGAGGAAAGAGGAGAGAGGAGAGGAGAGCGGAGAGGGGAGGAGCGGGAGAGAAGAGAGGAGAGCGGGTGAGAAGAGCGGAGCGGGAGAGAGGAGAGAGCAGCGGGGAGCGGGAGGGAAGAGGGGAGAGAGAGAGAGAGAGAAATGAGAGAGGGCAGAAAAAAAAATTTATTTAAAAGAAAACGCCCTTGTGAAGGGCGTTTTTCCTAGGAAAAACGCCCTTCGCAAGGGCGTTTTCCCTTAAATATTTTTTTTTCTCACCAGAAAGGAGGAGAGAGGAAAGTAGATATAAAATTATATATAAAATTGTAAAACGCCCTTCAAAAGAACGTTTTATATTATTTTAATATTTTTTTTTCCCGAAGTATAAAGAGAGGAGAGAGGAGAGAGGAAAGAGATATAAAAAATTAATATAAAATATAAAACGTCCTTACAAAGGACGTTTTTTATTTTATATATAATTTTTTTTTATTCCCGCGTTGACGGAGTTAACCATAACTAACGGAAAGCATAAAACGCCCTTTCTAAGGGCGTTTCGATGCTCTGACAGAAATTTTTAAAAATTCAGTACTTTTAATATAATTTTTTTAAAATAGTTTACTATAGGTGAAATTTTTCGAGGTTTTTTTTTATTCTTTTCAGAAGCGATAATTTTTAATTTTTATTTCATTATTTAAACAGGGTAGTCACTTTCTCACCAACTCTACCTACTGTCCAATATCGCAACCACTGTCTCCCATCTTTACCTAACTCTTAAAGTACAACTCTTATAAAATGGAATCCCACTGCCCGTAGGTCACCAGCTCTCCACCAAAGAGCTGCAGATTACTTTTCTGCTCCTCTCCCCTTGTTTGCTGCTCTTAATTTCTTCTCCACCGACGTTGAGTCATTAGCGTTCCTTGTAAGGCTTCTTCTTCTTCTTCTTCTTCTTCTTCTTCTTCAATTCATCTGCTTTATGTTCTCTGAACACCATGTCTATCGATCTGCTTAACTATTTCTTCAATCATACTTTATGTTGCACGGACATTCTCTATTTGGTGTATTTGTGTCTGTGTCTGTGTCTCTCACATAATATGACACGGATACTGTAGAGTTTCCGTATGACACGTTTCGTTGTTAGTTGCTGAATTGTATCCAATTGACATGATAGCTTTTAGTAAAAGAATATGTCGACGATGATGACGATAAATGTACGCGAGACTTCGATGGTGGTGCCGGCGGAGGCTACGCCACAGCGGAGGCTGTGGAACTCCAACCTGGACCTAGTGGTACCCAGATTCCACACCCCCAGCGTGTACTTCTACCGCCGCCCCGCCGCCCCTGCCGCCGGATTCTTCGACGCATCCGTGCTCAAGGACGCGCTGGGCCGGGCCCTGGTGCCGTTCTACCCTATGGCCGGCAGATTGGGCAGGGATGAGGATGGCAGGATCGAGATCCTATGCGAAGGCCAGGGAGTGCTGTTCGTCGTGGCCGAGACAGACACGGTCATAGATGATTTCGGAGATTTTACACCCACTATGGAATTGAAGAAGCTTATTCCTGCAGTAGACTATACTGATGATATCTCGGCTTTTCCTCTCTTGGTTCTGCAGGTAATTATTAATCATTCATTCTTCCTTTACTTCAATCTCTTTTATCAGCTGCTGCTTCCTTAATTTGCAATATTGATACACAAAACGACATCGGCATTTAACTCGCATGTGTAGCACATATTTATTTGCTGGGACCATTGTATCAAGTACGAATATAGACCTTGGTCCATTCACCATCACTGCTTGCTTTGGTTTTCAAAACAGAGAATGGTCAATCACCATATGTGGACCAATTCCTGGTCAATTCTAGATGAAAAAGAAAGGGAATGGTAATTGCAAAGGCGGCTTTTACAATGTGGAAGAATTTTCAAGTGGGTTACCAAAATTATCCTTAATTTATTACGGCTTTTTAAAATAAAATTTATAGCTTCCCTGTATTTTAAATCTAGGGTAATTTTGGTAACGGACTTTGAGGTGAAATTTGTAAAAGCTTCTCGGCAATTACCATTCCCAAAACAAAATTCTTCTTCACAGAAATTTTTGTAATTACCATTCTCTTTCTTTTTCATCTTTTGAACCCGTAGAAAGACACGAATCTAGGGAAGTAGTGAAATTTTTTCCTAGTTAATTATTAGTATTTTTTCATGGTACTTTGTTTCTTGGAAACTAAGTTTAGAGACATGGCAATGTCTTCTTGTAAAAGCCGCCTTTGGATGGTTACAAAGAATTGGATGGCCTAAAATGGGAACTAGAAATCCAATTCTTTGTATCTTTCCTAGATTCGTGTCTTTCTTCGGAACTTTGGTTACAAAGAATTGGATGGCCTCTTTGGAGCCTAACCGTTAATTATTAATGTTTGGATGGTTACAAAGAATTGGATGACCTCTTTGGAATCTGAAGAAAGACACGAATCTAGGGAAGTAGTGGAATTTTTTTTCCTAGTTCCCATTTTAGATATAGTTTGGTACTTTGGTTCTTGGAAACTAAGTTTAGAGACTTAGTGCCATGTCAATAAAAAAAGAAACTAGTGGATGATTTAGTTTGATCCAAAATGGTGAAAACTGAAAACTAGAGAAGTCAACATTTATTAGTATTTTCTATTAATAAGTGTTTTAATCTAATTAATATGGTCTACATATATACCATTAAACCACTATAAATTAATAGCTTCGAGATTAAGGAAAATCTATTAATTTAATATTTGCTAAATTAATAAATTAAATTAGCAATTAATTAATGACATTAATTTATCAAGGTATTTTTTATTTATTTATATATTGTACATTGTATATTTAGTTTCTCGTTTTAAGAACAAACAATTCTATGTATTTGTTTAACCAAGTAAAATTCATAATTTTGCTTCTTTTTTCCAAAAAAAAAGATCATGCATTGTTCAAAGTACTACATTATTTTATTTTATGAACATACCTAGCAAAAACTCTATTCAAATAAACAAAAATTATAGTAACAAACAACATCTACATACAATAATGGCTTCTAATCTCAAAGGAGTAAAAAAAAGTTAACAATTACGAATGAAATGTGTAATGCATTGTACGAGTACGACGAAGATAATGTAGGAAGCAATAAAAAACAATTGCAATTGTGGGTTTCAGAAAAATTTAACTTGCAACCGATTCAAGGGACAATATCAAATACGATTAACCTGTCTTCGGAGTATCTCTTAGTTGCTCTTGAAAAATGTAATATTAACCGACGCAAATCAGCAAAATTCTTCGATCTAGAGAAGGTTCTATATGAGTTGATTGTTTAATACCAAGAGCTTGTGAGTATGATCTGAGAACAAATCACATAGAAGGTAGAAATTTTTCTAAAGAAGATGTACCCTCAAGATAATTCATAATTCCATTTCGAAGAAAATAGATCGTTTGATATAGAGGGCATGATGTTGGGAACTCAGTGTGACCCGAACTGGAGTTGACCCATGAGATGTCATATTGGACTGGACCAATATGCCTTAAAGGAAATTTTCATATAAGGCGTGAATCAATCCCAATTATCTATACCTCATGATCTCACTTCCTATCCGATATGTGACTAAATTATCAACTCCATCGTCATCACCTTTGAACGATCAACCAAAAACGAGATACAAACACATGTAACACACCTTAAGCTTATTCAATTTCTTTTGGCTAGGTCCAGCATCTTAAGATAGATCTGGATGTGTTAAAAAATGATATGAAATGCAGCATTTTCTCTGCTTTACAATATTTTTATATGCGGTAGGTCATCATGTATCTTATTTTAGACCCATGACATTAAACATGAATTAAAACGAAACATGTTTTCTGTTCATTCGATTTCTCTTTCATAGGTCCGGTATCTTAAGTAGATCCTTCTCCAGGAATCAAGACAGATTTGATCTCTTTCTCCAGTCAATATAATAAGGTGGCCTTTCAGTTGTAGTAGACAATTGACTGAATTAAAAATATATATATTAAAGCTTCACATGTATCATATGCATACAACTATTATTTTCCAAGGTATCATTTCACAATTTCTGTCACCTCTTCCCCTGAGATTGTCCATTATTTTGTCTTGGCAATGAGCAACGCGTCGTTACCTTTGGGGCTAACTTATAAAATGCCTGATTTACTTAGGTTTTCCTAGTCCAGAACTCCTTAAACATTTCATGAGATTGCACTTCATATGGCAGATTTTATGTACCCAAATCCTTGACCTTGTAAATGTTACTTGTATTCCATATTAACTCAATTCTGTTGACTAATTATCATCCAAGCCTTCATCCATCAGGCTAGGATAGGCTCTTTTGGAGAATAAGAAGGTCCATAAATGATCTTCTTTCTTTTTGGTTTGCCGTACGGATCGTCAGTTGTCTAAATTTTGTGATTTATTTGTTGCATAAGCATTTCTAAAACCTGGAAGAGGGGATTGATTCATGTGAATTGTTCACACACCAATATGGAAATATGAAAAAAGGATAGGTTGCCACATCATGTAGAGAAATCAAGAGAGTGATGGACGGAGGATGCTAGAGAGGCTGATGTGAACAGGAGGACCATTGTTACTACTTGCCATCAGCAAAAGTCTAATTAAGTTAAATAGTGAGCAGCATTAGAGATTTACTGGTTTTCAACTAGTCGTTTCTCTCTTATACTCATCTATAGCTAACTGCAGTTCAATATGGGTCTGGTATTTAGTCCGACTATCATTTCTTGGATTTGGCTTGAGCTGGATTTATCCTCTTGGGAGCCTTGCCTTTCACTCTAGAAGCACTTTACTCCCTAATTTGTAGTGGCTAACCATATAACAAAAGCAATGTATCTTAGTACGTACATTTGCAAATAATCGATTGCTAAACTAATTAGTTTCCCCGTGCATTAAATTTAACACAGGTAACCCACTTCAAGTGTGGCGGTGTATCCCTGGGCGTGGGAATGCAGCATCACGTCGCAGACGGCACCTCAGGCCTCCACTTCATCAATTCCTGGTCTGACATCTCACGTGGACTTAGCATTTCCCTCCCTCCCTTCATTGACCGCACCCTTCTCCGTGCACGCGATAATCCAGCCCCCTCGTTCCCTCACGTCGAGTACCAACCTGCCCCCTCAATGAACGTCCAGCCAATAACCTCTCTGGCACCAGCAACCCCCAAAGCCACCGAGAATGTCACCAGTGTCAGCATGTTTAAGATCACCTCCCAACAGCTCAGCGTCTTGAAATCGAAGGTCAAATCCAAGTACAGCAGCTATGCTCTCCTCGCAGGGCACGTGTGGCGCTGCGCTTGCATTGCGCGCGAGCTGCCCAAGGACCAGAGAACCAAGCTCTACTGTGCAACCGATGGCCGAACTCGGCTCCAGCCTCCGTTGCCCGATGGGTACTTTGGGAACGTCATCTTCACTGCAACGCCTATGGCAGATGCGGGGGAAGTGACTGGCGACGATGGGGGGTTGGAGGCAGCAGCAGCAAGGATACAGAATGCATTGGGCAGGATGGACAATGAGTACCTGAGGTCAGCACTGGACTATTTGGAGCTGCAGCCGGATCTGACGAAATTGGTTAGAGGCGCGCACACGTTCAGGTGCCCGAACATCGGTATCACCAGCTGGACCAGGTTGCCGATTCATGATGCGGATTTCGGGTGGGGAAGGCCAATCTTTATGGGGCCAGGAGGGATTGCCTACGAAGGTTTGGCTTTCATGTTGCCTAGTACCCAAGGGGATGGGAGCTTGTCACTGGCAATCTCGCTGCAGGCTCAGCATATGATTAGGTTTCAAAAGTTGTTCTACGACTTTTAGGAGGATTTTGTTTCTTTGCTCTTGTAGTTCTATGATTTGGACAAAGAGAACACTTGGTAGATGGAAATAAATTGGGCTATTTACAGAGAAATTCTGAAATTTGAATTTGTATCGTTTCTTTTTCTTTCCATTTCTGGAAATAATGGATTGATGCAGTTGGCCCCGTGTCCTTTCTCAGGAGAAGAAAATGAAAGGAGAACGTCCTTGTACTGAAGGGATGTGTGTTACTTGGACTACGAAGTTAATAAAGACTTGGAGCATCCATAGTAAAAATATTTCAAACACATACACTAAATTATTAAAAATTATGTAAATTATTATTTTTGGAGTGTTCTCATGATATTTGTACATAATAGTATATTCTAAATAAACATTTCAAATTATTTTTCACTTTTTTCTTCCTTTTTTTTCTTTTATTTTGCTTCCATATTTGGTAAAAAATTATCACTTTATTTGTTTTTTTTTTTTTCCGATTTGGTTACTTTTGTTGGGCCCAATAATTAATATAGAGGAACTATTACACGTTTCAAATTTGGAATATTTTATAGCTTTTTAGTAATTTATAAGTATGCTCAAATGTACATTGTAGTATTCAAATGTTACAAAATTTGATTAAAGTTATAATATAGCATTGAAACCTTTTTCCGATGCTCTTACCAACACCAATTTACCTCTATTTAAAACAGAAGGCCAATTTACCTCTATTTAAAACAGAAGGCCAATTTACCTCCTATTTAAAACTGTAAAGCTCTATATCAAATGGTTAACACCAAGTAGTTATTTTCAATGTTTGTTGTTGCGCTCATTTTTATGTGGGGGAAAACCATAGCCACAATTTTGGTGTTCGGGAATGATTAGACAGTTAAAGGTTCAAAATTTCGAGACTGTTTCTATAGACAATTGGAAGGATTAAGCGTGGAATACAACCAACCAAAAAACAAAGACGAAAGACATGCGCTCGACACATGCGTCACTTTTAGTATATATATATAAAATAAAAAAAATTATATATAATAATAAAAATTTAAGACTTTATTATGTAACTATTTTTTCAAATATATTTTTACCTATGTTTACTAATTAAAATTATTCATTAAATTTAATAGAAATAGTTAGGTAATTATATATAGAAAAAAAATAAAGAGGACTGTCTTTTTCATTAGTTTTGTCGCCTGATTCCAAACCTTTTTTACTGACTCCTTCCATTCTTCCTCTCCATAATTTATAACAAATCTCCAAAATAATTCATGAAAAGTCTTTTATAATATAACAAATCTCCACACCAGTGTTCCAAAAATCGGGCTAGGCGACCGTCTAGGCGGCGCTTAGGCGCTAGACGGCCACACGCCGCACCGAATTCGGCCAATTCGGCCTCCTAGGCGCCTGTTCGGGCCTAGGCGGGCCAGTTCGCCCAATTTGGCCAATTCGGCCCTGTTCGGTCAAGGCAAAAATTTAAAAATTCAAATTTTCAAATTTTCAAATTTCAAATTTTTGAAATTTGAAATTTCATATTTGAAATTGCAAAAAAGATTCAAAAAAAAGTTCAAATTCCAAAAAAAAATTCAAATTTAAAAAAAATTAAAAGAAATGCAATAAAAATTCAAAATATCAGGAAAAAAATCTAAATATTAAAAAAATTCAAATATTTTTAAAAAATTTAAAACAAAAATTTAAATTTTCAAATTTTTTTTTTCTGTTCGGCCGCCTAGGCGGCCCTTTGGCCCACCGATTCCGCCTAGCGCTTTTTATAACATTGCTCCACACAGAATATATCATATAATTCATAATTAATAACTATCCAACTCATTAATAATTATTCTAGACATGCAAAAAAGATGGAAACAAAACATACACTAAAAGTCCATAATTATTTCATTAATATGGTTCACAAAGAACCATAGGTCCAAACAATAGTAGTAGTAGAAAATTCACTATAGTCCAAAGTCTAAACTGAAAGTATCGGGAACAAACTCGTTAAATAAATATATGCAACTAAACTAATCAAACAACTATATTTCCATTTAGGTTGGTGTCCAACTTCTCCACATCTTCATCAATCTCAATCTCAGAAGCCCGTAATGTGTAGGATATTGGTCCTCCTATAAAGCTGTCAATGTTTATAAATCCCTAGTCAGGAGTGAAGAAAGTAAACATGAACAAAAGTATGCTAATTAATATATAATATCATGATCGATTCGAGAAAAAAAAAAACAAGTAACATGAACAACAATGTGACGACAGAGATAAGATAATGATGAAACTACAATAAGTGATGATAGTAGTATGGAGATACAACTACAGAAACTAAGTAACGACAATAACGTATATGTCACGCCCTAATACCGGAATACAGAGAATGGGGTGTGTGGTAAGGCCAACTACGCACTTCAAAGTGCACCAGCACCAAGCAATACGATCATGGATGTCACTAGACAAGGGGGTGCATACTACAATACAAGTGACCTATGGCCTCACAAGAACATAATATGTCTTAATCAATCGAACAAGAATAAGAAATCTAGAACATGTAAGATAAAGTAGATCGGCATTCCCGACACTATCAAAATGATCATGAAGTTATCTATAAAAAAATGAGGAGCTAGCACAGTGTCAATAATACATGATCATAGTCTGTTGTAGTCTGAATAAGTACATTCATATGAAAGTAGTAAATATTTAAAATATTAGGCTAAACAGGTGTATGTGGCTAAACGTCCAAAGAGATATTATAAGTGGTGAAGAAGAAACCCATTTAATCCCCTCGACAATCCTCCTCCTCTTGGTGTGTGCCATCAATGAGAAGGTATGTTGGATGTCCTGGCTTGCTACTAGATCTAGTCGAACAAAACTATAGGGGTCAGGCCCCTAATAGCAAGTATCACAAGAAAGTACAAGTGAAGGAAACCAAATCCAAAAAATAGCAATATATATACGAACTTGTGTCGTAGATTAGGTCCATAGCCTATAGTTAGGCAGTAACCCAACCCTACAACCAAACAGGTACAATGGTTGAACCACTATGTCACGATAGTCTCTGTCCCTCGGTCACTAGTAGGTATTATAAAATAAATTCAACAAATTTAAGTAATCGACCAATTAGTTCCTATGACTTGCTATGTGATATTCGGGTTACCCAATAATGCAATTACATGTAGGGTTCCTCAAATGGTGCAATGTCGAAGCGGGACTAGCCAAGCCATGAGTATATAGACAGTGATATAAGTGACATGCAACAGTCCCTCGTAAGGCCACATGGCTAAACAAAATCAGGAACAATCTTAGTACTCCTATAAGGTAGATACTGAGTCGGTTTCGATAAATATAGTATGATACTACACTCTACTAAACTGGATGATATACAATATCTGATAGATGGCCAACAATACATGATCTCGTGATCCTGTTCCCTCCTAATGCTTCTATGAGTTTTATGTTGCCTAATTAACCATACAATTATAAGTGTAATCCCATGCCGAGGGCACACGATCATCCTTCCTACATGTCGTACCATAGTACGGTACACTGGGTGTAAATCCACATTAGTTTTCGAAAGTTCCAATTAGATTCAACTTGAGCGTAGACTTTTATATTCAATACAAAGATCCTAACTTGGGCACGCTACTAACACCGACCAATCTATGTTAATGTCAATGTAGGAACAACAATATACTAAATTATAAGATGTACGCGATATATCAAGAACATGTTAGCACCGCGGTGCGCATGATAGCATCTCGATGCAATAACAGGAAGTACCATAGCATGAATACAAGTAGTCAGGTCAGGATACTAAGACAATCAGTTAGTCAAATCACTCTGGTCATTCATAATCTGTAAACCCCCTCACCCAAAATTAGGTCTACTTTGCTTAGATAGAGAAATTAGGTCTAATTAGAATCCAAATAGAATTAGAACGCGGCATTTTATTTTAATTATGCAATATTTATATCACGTAGCACACCTTAGCATTGCTTCGATCATTGGAGCACCCCACTAGCCATTGCCTTCCTACAAACTTTACAACTTTGTCTTAGACGTGCCCGCCTACCATTCTGGCCTTGGTGTAACTTATAATTATGCTTTCTTGTGCTACATTTTAGTCGCACAACATTCGTCGCAGACGTTATTATTTAATTCTAAATAATTCTAACTTTGTACCCTTGTGCGTTCTAATCGAAATTGGAGACACAATCTTGGCCTATTTCGTGCAACCCAAAATATGATAATATTCTATTTTTAATCCTCTATGTCCATGACACTTGCGTCCCACCTAATTTTATCCCCATGACTTTTAATTAATTCCAGAACATCATGCACATTCAATTTAATTAATTAAAACCCAATTTCCATCTTTGTGTAATTTTTCTAATTGTTGGGCATTTTTATGCAAAAATGCATGGAGGTGTCCACACCATTGGACAATACATGAAGAAACCCAACTTTCCCCTTCATAGGAATTTTTCCATAATTTTTGGGATGTACAGCGCGCAACATCGCCCCGTATATTAAACCTATCCTTGCATTTAAACAATACAATTATGGCCCTCCAAACATCCTCATGTGAGTCCAAGGCCCAACTCTAAGGAGATATTGACCAAGCCCACTCCTAGGTCAACAAAACCCTAGCTCACATGTATAAATATATAACATTATTTCTTTTTCCTTTTCTTTTTTTATTTTACATCAAAACAAACCCAAACCTAAAATCAGCCGACCAAACTCCCCTTCCTTGTTCATCTTCCCTCTCCCGCCGGAGACCACGTCGGAGTTCACGCCGGTGTAGAAGCATGAAAAATACGCTGGATAGCTATACGCAGCATATTGATGCGGGGCAGCGTAAAAAGATGACCTCAGAGCCATCAGCGTGCAACAGAGCTTTTTCGCTGAGCACAGCGTAAAATATAAACTCAAGGACCATCCGCGTAATGCAGTATGTCCAGGCTGCTTCTGCGTAAAAAGGGTGCTACATCGCCTTTATGGCGTAAAACTCATCCGCTTTCAATGCAGCATTGAAGTGTACGAGGAACGCTTCGTATTCTTCGAAATGAACCTGTCAGATCATGCAATGAACCTGACATCTGGACTCCTGACAAAGAGTACTGCACGACTACCCAAGCGACGGCTATAATGATGGCGCGGCACTGCAACCCAGGCTGTCATTTACTGCCATTTCTTTTGCGTAAACCGCTTCTACGCATACAAAGGAATACGCTGCCTAGTTTTACACAGGCATATGTGAGCTGTTTACGCTCCACAGAAGACAAACAGCCTGCCACGTCAAAAGCTGCTCTTCGTACAGGGCTCGAGGCACGTCCCTGCATTTAATGTGCAGAGTGATGACAGAGCTCGAGGCACGTCTCTGCATTTAATGCGCAAAAAGGGTGGCAGACCTTCAAAACACGCATCTGCATTTAATGCGCAGGATAATGGCGGATCTCTGCATTTAATGCAGGAAATTTGATTAAATGTCATCGAACCGTCGTTTAGTGACATCCCCTTTGCGTAAACTGCTTTTACGCATACAAGGGGATACGCCGCCTAGTTTTACACAGGCAGACGTGAGCTTCTTATGCTCCGCAGAAGACAAAGAGACTGCCACGTCAGCAGTTACTCTTCGTACAGGATTCGAGGCGCGTGTCTGCATTTAATGCGCAAAATGATAGCAAATCTTAAAGACAAGCCTCTGCATTTAATGCACAGTATGGGGGTGGCAGATCTCTGTATTTAATGTAAGAGATTTGATTATATCTCCAAGAGCCATAATTTTGGCTAAAACGTCCACATCATCTCGGTTTCTACGCCCACTCGGCTTCTACGCCCACTCGACTTCTATGCCTACTTGGCTTCTACGCCATAGTGACAGTTATTGGCTTCTACGCCAACCTCTTCTACACAAAGGATAACTACCTACATGGCTTCTACGTCGTGATCTTCGCAGCAGTTATACGCGTTGTCTCTTAATTGGCACGCATCACACGCTCATTCAAAAGGTCATCTATACGCAGGCAATGGTTATTGTA
Source organism: Iris macrosiphon (assembly GCA_036927795.1). Lineage (NCBI taxonomy): Eukaryota > Viridiplantae > Streptophyta > Magnoliopsida > Asparagales > Iridaceae > Iris > Iris macrosiphon. The sequence goes on from JAYESA010000004.1 coordinate 76,814,499, forward strand.
ACCGTCGTGTAAAAGGGTGCTGTACTTTCCACTACTCGGTTTCTATACCGACTGAGTGGTCACTGTCACTAAAACTCTATAAATAGAGACCTCTATTGACAGAGGTAAAGGGTCAGAAAATTGGTCAAAAAATCCAGTATCAGATCCAAGGTGGCAGATTGAAGGTCAAAAAAATAGAGTATCAGATCGAGGAGAGAAAACGGTCGAGAGAGAGAAGAATCCAGAGCTCAGGCAAAGAGTAGTGATCGACGACTTTGGCATCGAGCATCCACTCTCTTTAGCAACCTCCGAAGCTGCTTTCTGTCTTCTACGACACTTCTTCATCATCGTGTGGTCCAAGGGACAAAGTGATCGACTGCAGATCAGACTCCTATAGCAATATTTACCCAGATTAAAAAATTGTACTCGACATCCTCGTATAGGATTAATTGTACTGCTTGTTTGTAAACATAAAGAGCGGGTTTTCGTATAAAGCCTCGTTTCCATATCTTTCGTTTATTTTATCAGACAACAGCCGGAGCTGCCAGCACCACTTCTCCGTCATCTCGTCCTCCTTCCAATCATCCTCCTACAACCGTCACCACCACTGGCCACCGAGTCTTCCCCTCCACAGCAGCCGAGTCCAATTGCACCGGACTCCAACACCCCGTGGCCATCCACCAGTCTCCTCGACCGCCGGACTCTCCGACTCGACCACCGTCCCTCCCTCAGCCGTCACCACCATGCTACCAGCAACACCTCCAGCAATACCACCGCCACCCGAGCCTCCTTCCTCCACCACTGGACGACCCCGAGCCTTCATCCTCCCCCCTCCCCCGTCGTGCCCGTCTGACTCTGCCCCGCTGCCTCTTCTCCGGCCTGTACTCCCCCTCTATCTCCTTCTCCTCCGCCTAGCCTGAGCCACTGACCGCCTGAATCACACTACCAGCACCACCTGCATCGAGCAACACCACCCCGACCTCCGGTCATCTCCTCCATGTCGTCCCCCTCGACATTTCCCCGGAGCTGCACCTCGACCACCTCCATAACAGACGGACCTCCCTCGTCCTTCCCTGTCCTCCTTCCTCCCTGCTCCTCCTCGGGCGCCTGAGCATGGCCGAAACAGTAAATTCTGGTCATCCTCATCTAGGATTACATTATCATCACCACCGCCATTGCCAATAACATCATCACCCCATTAACACCATCACCATAGTCATCACCCTAACTATCATCGCCATCGTCGTTATTATCATCGTCGTTATCATCATCATCTCACCTTAATCATCGTCGTATCATCATCAACACCCATCATCATCATCATCAACATCACCTCATCATCATCATTCTATCCTCATCACCATGGTAATCATCGTCACTATTATAACCCCCCATCATCAACATAACCACCATCATAGGCCTAATCATCACCTTAACCATAACCTAATCATCCCATCGTCATTACCCTCGTCCTTGTGTTCATCATAGACCCGTCACCCTTGCCCGACAACCCGCAATAGTCACCCCCGATTCTCGTACTTGTGCACGCTGACCCCGAAGATCTGTTGGATTTATCTACACGACTTCAGGAGAAGGTTATTGGTGCTACACAGCTTTCTTGCCAAACAAGTATACCTTGCCTTGTTGTACTATTTAAATTCTGTATTATTAGCTGCATGTTTATTATTTTAAACTGTGCACGTCCGAGAGAGACTCGGGTGCAGTCAACGAAGACGTTGACGTTAGGACTTGTGTCTGACCTAGTGTCTAGTAGACCCACATAAAGTTGTGGAGTTATCGGTATGACTCTCCAGGCCTTGACATATTTCTTACACGTGTTGTGAGTCTCATGTAGGGCACGGACCTGCGTATGCGGTTGGCCACCTGTACGTGTAGACGTACGACGGATAGGGTATAACTGCTAATAGTGATGCATGTTAGAAGACTTAGCAGTTATTAGTAGGCGAAGCATAGACTATCATGGTACGATGGTCCAATCCATGTCCTTGTTTGGTTGTAAGGTTGGGCTATTGTTCTAACGATAGACTATGAGCTAGAGTTACGATGCTGCGACGTAGTAGCTAAAGCGTGTTGTGGATACAACATGCGTAGATCATTAGGCGGGGAGGACGATTAGTAGGTATATGGGACACCCCACTTCCTTTACATTGCCGCCACACTCGACGGAGTGATATGGACGATATATACTATACTGCTGCACGTTCTTCGGAGCAATATGGATGATATACTACACTGCTGCCACGTTCTTCGGAGCGGTATGGACGATATAGTATACAGATGCCATGCTCTTCGGAGATGGACGTTATTATACAGTGCCCTCCTATGGGGGCATATGTGGCATATACTAGCCAGTTGTCACGATTGGTGAATTACGTCAACATATGTCTAGCCTACACTCTCCCATACACTCAAATTTGTCCTCAAATTTGCATTCACTTAGATGGTTAGTGCACCCCTTTTATTTATTCAGTATTTACTTTATGGCATGCTTCTATGTATCTTGTTATGTCCCTCTGAGGACCTGGTCCCTTTCCAGGTGTAGATATTCATGAGTATTCGCAGGAGCGCGGATCTGGACTGGTTACTTACATTCCGAGCAGGTCTTCTCTTCGAATCTCAGTGGTTATGAGTTGTTGTACTTATATTGTTGTGTTGTTTTTATATTCTAGTTCGGCAGTGGATTTGTTTTCATCTGACTGTCATCTAGAGACACTTAGTATTGAGCTCTAGTTTCATAGATATTGGTTCTTTTATTATATACGAAACTAATTTCCGAAATTTCCATCATTTTTATTGGTACACACTTAACTATAATTTACTCTCTTCTACTTGTCTATCTATCTATTGGTTGATATATTCACAACCGAATGAACAATATAATGAAGGGTACAACTTTGACTATATCAAATTTAGAGTGGTGAAGCTTTGATCACTACTATAATTCAACCTGGCTTGATAATTCGTCAAACTATTAAGTGGTCTGTCATTCGCATGCTCAAATACTGTTGCAATTATCGCCTTGGTTCTTTCAGGCTTGATCAAGAAGGCACGCTTAGATTACTTTGCAGGTATGCTGCTCTCTCCTCCTCGACCCACCTCCGTATGATTCACTTTCTCCGTGTCATGTCGTGTCGGGTTTAAGATTCAAATTTTTGGTGTTTAATTTGGATTAAGATTACTCATTACATATACATGTCTCAAAAGAATTAGATTCTCTTGTTGTTGTTCTGTTAGACTAATTTCCAGAATTTCCATCATTTTTACTGGTACAACTTAACTATAATTTACTCTCTTCTACTTGTCTATCTATCTATTGGTTGATATATACACAACGGAATGAACAATATAATGAAGGGTACAACTTTGACTATATCAATGAATTGATCATTCTTAATATCATGACCAAGTCAAAAGCAAATTGGTGTTGGAATTTCTTAGAAATTAGAAGTTTCTAATTTTTTTATAGTTTTGAATTTTCTTGCCCTTCAGTTTTCAAAAAAAAAAAAAAAATTGGGTAGCTTCTCTTAATTAGATAGAACATATTTTGGCATGTTTTTATTTACTTGTACGTTGAGTTATCTGTGCAAAATCTGTTGTTTTCATGTTAGTTTTCTTTGATGCATGGTTTCAAGTGAACTAATCAAATCCCGTGCTTGAAATAATTCTCAAGATAACTCAAGATGTGAATTTCTAGGTACAAACTTATTAGCTTCAGGAACAGAGAATTTGGGTTGATACCATTTACATTTATTGGTACAAACTTAGTTGCAGCTAGTTCCATGTGAATCCTTCAGACTTTTTCATTAGTGGAGGCTCTGTTTGTTTTCAGAACCTTCTGTTTCTTCAAGTTTGGAGTGGTAAAGCTTTGATC